>CM029596.1:71641961-74041961 GCA_017311375.1 Mytilus coruscus | reverse complement strand
TACAAATAACTTACGATTAGTGAGAGATTTCAGGAATTCGTTTTCATCTGAATTACCAACAGTAGCAAGTTTCATACCAAAACTGTTACAATATTACTAAAAATGATAATACATTGCAATGGTTGTAGTATCAAGACTTCCCTTGAAAAACATAATGTTGCAAATTTCAAAATAAAAGTTGCACGTAACCAGTCTCATTTTTAAAAATCATTTCAGTCATTTACCTATACGTTTTGTTTAAATTTTAAAACAAATGCATTCTTTAAAAATCCAACCAAAAAAAAAAAAACAAAAATGTTTTCCTTAAAAACCTTTTTTTCGCAATATAATGAATTTAATATTCATGGAACGCATTTTCATAAAGAATAAAGCCAACTCTGAATAAAACTAAAAAGTTTTTACGTGAAGATAATTACATTAATAAAGGTCAACTCAATGTTATGAATGATATCTATATTGAAAAACTGAAAGCAACGAGACTCTTTGTATAGCTTGTACATGTAAGTAGTCAGACAATTTTGTTATAGTTATTACTTACTTGTGAAAGATTCCAAGGCAATGCATTCCCGAAGTAGAAAAAAACCTTGTTGTTGTAAGCACTACCTGAAGTATAGATTTAGAATATCGAGTTCCACTATTTAGGACTTAGTTATTAGATTAAACTAAATCAAATAGTTTGAGATTTTTATTAACGTGCTTTCAATTTTACAGTTTATCTTAACATTAAATGAGATAAAATGCAATTAGAAGCGTACCGGAAACAAACTGCACTTGTCAGTGTTTTTTTTTTTATTACACGGAATAAAAAAGAATATGGACGAGTGTAAATTCAAAAACAACACTTTATATTACTTTATTTAGAAGAAGTTTTTTTTTATGCGTCTGAAATTTGAAACCCAGGAGTGTAATTGTCCCGGAACACGTGAATAACTATTTATCCTGCAATCAGCCTTGTATTGTACAAATAACAGGTACACAAATAAAGTTTTGCTTTATTTGTACTTGTCTAAATAAAGTCTCCTGTTACCCCACTTCCATGTTGAGCAAGCAGTAATGTGGATATTTCTTTTACGTACCAGTTCATTTTGGGGCCCTCTTCGCGGTCCGCGTTTACACTTTGTCGATTTCTTTGAAAAGTTAGAGACCATGATTTAGATTTTAACAACTAAAGCTTCAAGTGTTTGGAGTAAGTTTCAGGATATATGTACATTGTCGGAAAATATAAAATTTATTTGTACTCGCTGCGAAACAGGAGAAAAGCTCGGCAAGCCTCGCTTTTCGTCCTGTTTCTAAAGCTCATACAAATAAATTTTATATTTTCCGACAATGTATATATATATATATCAATCAAAAAAAAAAAAAAAAAAAAAAAACTCAGAAGAAAAGCCAAATCTGTCTTATGCGAAATTTGCCTAAGGGAGTTGGAACCTTTGATTCTTAATCATTTCTTAGTTTACCAACGGAGGATTTAAGAAAGGGGTGTTATACATCCCGTCAGTACCGAAGCACTTCTGAGGTGATGATAACCTCGGGGTCTTTCTGTCTACCAGTACATGTGGACGTGTCGACCAAGTGCTAGTACTTAAAAATTACACTTTTTAAATGTTGTGCGTCCGAAGTGGTTTTCTTCGTTTATATCTTACTGGTAAAAATGTCTTGATTTACATAATATCACAAATGTACCTTTCTAAAAATACCTACCTTTACCTACACAATTATGTAAGTAAAACGAATAATGGTTACTTTACCGGAAATGGTAAGTACTAAATTAATTTTCTCCCAACTTGAATATTAAACACAGCTTTTTAATGGGGTTGGCTAATTACTACTAGAGATTTCCAATAAAATGACATTACTCTACATAACCAACGTATCTGAACGTATCTCGGCCAATTGCATTAAAGCATGACTGAGGGGAGCATAGACTGCATGATTTTTTGGCTCGTTGAATACACATATATGTTGGAATAGATGTTATTCAAAAATTAACCCAATCTGCTATTTTAAATCTCTGCATATTTCGTGATCAAATTCTTGAAGATTTTATTGACAACAATCTTTCAAGGGTTAAATTAATCCAGTTACCGGAATCAAATGCTTCGATCAGTACTTGGTCATTTCACTTGACCCATATAGTTGGTTCTCAAATGAGGAATTTTCAAACCACTAAAATCAAAATTAAGTTTGAAATAATAAAAATAAAGAAATCTGAAGCGAAATGATATTCTCGATTTTGATTTCTACGTTATAAAGTTAAAATAAGACTTTCTAACACGTCGCAATGTAAAAGGTGTACACGACTAACTTCTTTTTAGCATAATTTTATAATGTTTGTCCGAAGCAAAAACTGATGTATCTATCTGATAGCACTTTGTCATCTTTCCGTAGAATTTCATAAAATGGAATATAGAATTTATTGGAAGAAAAACATGATTACACTTTACTTAATCAGTATTTTTTCCCCCCTTTTTTTAAGATGCATGGGTAAAATTAAACGTAATTGCTCACAAAATGTTTTTGTGAAATTTTTGGAGTGCAACTTATACAAATACATCTGAAAAACGGACACGGACATGAATGGAATTTTTATTGTGGTCTTGATGAATAGGATTCTTTAATTGTTATTACCAACTTATGATAGCAAGGGGTGATTATATTTTGTTGTCTGCGTGTCTTTCCGTTCATCCGTCCCTTTCCAATTTTAAAACTTTTAAATTTATATACCAAGTAAGGGTTTACCCGAATTAAGTGGTTTTCTGAACATGGAAATGTGATAATGTCATGGGGCACGGTGTCTTATTGCCACATATTCTTGTTTCTAATAATTTGAATATACATGTACATGTATTTGTATCTTCAAGATGATTCATAACCGCCTCTGTGGTCTTGTAGTACCTTGCTCGCCTCGGGTGCAGGAGATCCTGGGTTCGATCCTCGGCTGGTTCTCATCAAAGATTGGCTGCCTCTCTGCTAAGCACGGGCCAGAATCATGTGTCCAGGTAGAGTGTCATGTCAATCTGCGGACCTTGTGATCTAGCATGTTAGAAGTTTGACCAGCGTGTAGGTCTAGTACAAAGCCGGGTTCATATTCATCTTCTATGACAGTTCGTATAATCGAAAAAATATACCACAAGACTAACAATCCTCAACTTGTAACGCCTCTCCGTAGACAAAAAGAGGACTACTGGATTCGACAATTGGGAACTGCGACACCATATGGTTGCAATGACAAAATTGATGGTATAGGTATTCTATCAAGTCCTTCCTGTAGCTCGGTGAATGTGATGAATATTTTCAACTCTACTCCTCGACGTAGACGCAGTCATGGTCATCGTCATTATACATCAACTACTTTGCATGATGTCTCTATTAATGACTTGCTGCCATTTATACAAAAGCCGTTAGGTATTCATCACATTCGCACGAAACTGTATTCATTACCCCTTTCAAAACTTCATTCTCTGTTCAATTTATGTTTGGAAACCACTGTTACAAACCCTCATTCAAACCAATACAAACTTACAGCTATTATTTCGGATATTGCAAGTCACAGACTTTTCAAACCAGTTCGCATTGGAAAAGATGAAAAAGAGAAAAGATCTTTTCTTAAACTTTCCTTTGTCAACAAAGGTCTCGATGGCGTCAACTTAGGCAATATCCTTCATCATAAATTAGTTCAGTCGAAAATACCTCCTTATCTTAAAGATCAGTCTGTACCAATAATTTCTTATACCTATACCAAACCAATTGCAACTAAAATTTTCAATTACAAACACGTTTTGCAGGATCTCAACATTGACGACTTCAAGTCTAAACCTCCTGATTGCACCTGTGCTAGTTCCCAATTCACATATAATCCGGCTGGCCACGTTATTACCGGAGACCTCAACATTGTCAATAACACTTCCCTGCGAAATTTGTTATCCAAAGGTCCGAAATATCGTGAGCCTAAATCCATCAATTGGAAATACAACTTCAAAATACTGATAGATTCAGTCCAGGATTATGCCAGGCAATGGGCTAAACGCGAGAAAGAAGATGTAGATACTCTTTCCGAATGGATTAAGGCTCTGAGGTCGTTGATACAAATCCGAATTAAGAAACTAAATGGGCATATCAATACCCACGCTACATCAATTTTTAAAGACCCCAAATGTTGCAAAGCACTTGTCCTACCTTCATGACAAATATGTTGTTGTCCCCGCAGATAAAGCCCCAAACAACATCGTTTTTGTGTGTAAATATCATTACATAAACTGCTTGATACATGAGTTAGGTATTGACAATTCACTTGGAAACTCAACATATACCCTCACAACACTTACCAAAGAGGAAATCCTGGATAATCATAGGTCTGTTCTATGTTCCTTTGGAATTTCAACCAAAGATGAAGAACTGGATCTTCCATCACTGTATTGGATACCTAAACTACATAAGTGTCCTTACAAACAACGGTATATTGCTGGGTCTTCCAAATGCTCCACGAAACCTCTTTCTAAATTATTAACATCTATTTTATCAGCAATCAAAGCCGGGCTCCAAAGTTATTGTGAAACTGCCTATTCTAGAGGTGTCGTGAATCAGATGTGGATACTAAAAATTCCAAAGATCTTTTAGAGTACATACAATCTAAGACTCTCTCATCTTGCAATAGTATTAAAACATTTGACTTTTCTACACTTTACACAAGTATTCCCATTCCAAACTAAAAGACAAATTGAAAGAGTTGGTATTACTTTGTTTCATTAAAAGAATGGCAAACGTAGATACAAGTATCTTGTCTTGGGAGGGATAAATCCTACTTTGTAAAGAATCACTCTGATTCAAACAAAAATTCTCTGAAACTGACATTATCAAGATTCTTGATTTCTTGATTGACAACATATTTGTTACGTTTGGAGGACGTGTTTTCAACAGACTGTCGGAATTCAATGGGAACCAATTGTGCCCTCTTCTTGCCGACTTGTTTCTTTATTATTATGAGGCTGACTTCATACAGGAACTTCTTAGGAAGAAAGATAAGAAGTTAGCAATATCCTTTAACTCTACGTTCCGCTATATAGATGATGTTCTCTCACTAAATAATACAAAATTTGGTGACTATGTTGAACGAATCTATCCCATCGAACTAGAGATAAAGGATACTACAGATACAGTTAAGTCGGCCTCATATCTTGACTTACATCTAGAAATTGACAATGAGGGTCGGTTGAAAACAAAACTTTACGACAAAAGAGATGATTTCAGCTTCCCAATTGTGAACTTTCCATTTCTATGTAGCAACATTCCAGCAGCGACTGCATACGGAGTATATATCTCCCAATTGATACGATATTCCCGGGCTTGTGTTTCCTATCATGATTTCCTTGATAGAGGATTGCTCCTCACAAGCAAGCTATTAAATCAAGAGTTCCAAATGGTGAAGTTGAAATCATCCCTTCGTAAATTTTACGGACGCCATCACGAGTTGGTTGACCGTTATGGAATAACCGTTTCACAGATGATATCGGATATGTTCCTTATGTCGTAACTACAATACCCTTCCCTTTTCACGAATGTGACTTACCGAATTGGACTATTTACCGGATTTGTAATAACATAAGCAACACGACGGGTGCCACATGTGGAGCAGGATCTGCTTACCCTTCCGGAGCACCTGAGATCACCCGCAGTTTTTGGTGGGGTTCGTGTTGCTTAGTCTTTAGTTTTCTATGTTGTGTCATCTTCTATTCCTGAATATGCAATGACCACTTATTGTCTATCATCCTGTTGATACTTATATTTTAGCGTTGCGCAAAGTCGTGGTCTTATACATTGCATTGGAAATAAAAACACCGAAAAAGAGAATATTATCGTGCGTTTGGGTTGCATGCGCATCAAAATACTATCATTTTATTTTTTCTATGTTTCTGACATGTGACACATGCACTTCAACGATTTATGCAGTTAAAAAAACCGGTTATCCTCTATAAATTGTTTATCAATAAAATTGAAGTGAAGGCACTTCAAGGGATATAAAATATATTGCCTGAATTGTCTTTTATATTTAAATTCGTATAGCATTCTAAACTGGCATTCACGTTCAACAAGACAACACAGAACAATCCTTAATTGAGCACACCTTCTAAAATACCACTTATATAGGGAAATTTTTATTCATCAATTTTATAATAAATGGAAAATACTTTAACTTAGAAATGAATTGGAAGCTATAGTTTAATCTCGATTTTCAACTTTTTTTCAATCATTTAATATATGTAGACAAATCCATACAAACAATGATTTCGACATTTCTGAACTTGTCAGCAAAATATCCTTCTAAAACATATTTCTCCACAAAATATAGATAAATGGATAAAGAAAGAAGAAAGAACATTGAATAATGAAAAAGTGAGCATTTTAAACATAGAATAATGGAGCTTTAATCTGCAATCTGTATTGAAAAATAAGTGTCATTATCAAAACCATGAAAGATAACTCAAATCGATCGAATATAGGTAAAGGATACGTGTCTATACGTGCTCTTATGTCAGAGAAAATTCTGGCGGGAATCTTGAGAACCACGCGATAAATATCATTTTCATTTTATATTCCGTAAAAATTGTTTGATATGGACGAAAATTCCAGTGTATGGTTTTAAATAGTTTTTGAATACTTGGTTTAAACTTGAGCGACGTATTTAACCAAGTTCAATGGTTGGCAATAGCCAGTCCTATTAGGTCATTACGTCGAATTACGTACGCATGTCATTTTATTTGAAATCTCTGTAAGTGTTTCATTGACTGTCTTTGATTGTTGTCTATCGTTTTGCCTAGCGATGTCTATTTTCATTTGACTGATGAGTTTTTATTAAGACTTTGGTATATTTTCCTTTTTTATAACGAGTATGTAATAATGTCAAACGGTATTTATCTTTTCTTTCAATTAATTATATATTGCGCTAAATGTGACATTTTTATTTCTTAAATTTTATTAGTTTCCTACCTCTTCTTAGAAATATCCAGCCTTTTTCTCTAAAAGTTTCTGCATGGCACATGCTCAATCCAACAATACATTCCTTCGTTGAATCCCTATAATTAGCAAAGCAGCAACCCTTGTCTTTTAAGCAAAGATAATTGCATGCTAATTCAGACCGTACTATAGTAGCCACAGCTTTAATTGGACTAACTGTGTTCCTCTCAATGATGATATCACCTGAGTCGTTGCATAAACCAAAATAAAGTTACACGGAACCAAAAAAATAAAAAAAGGTAATTTTTTTCATTTTGTCTTTCATATGACTGCGAACTAAATGAATTTTTAAATGATTTTTGTTAATTGTTGACTGTATTTGTGTTTGCAAGAGGTTTGATCGGCTCAGTAAATTGTGGATATCTTGTTTCCTTGGGGATAGATTCAATTATCATAATAAATTGTTTCAGACGGTTGATTGATATAACAGCTAATTTCAATGCAGTAAGATTTTTTTTAAATTGTCTGCACTCAATTTCAATTTTCTTATAATAAATATTTGAAATCTAATTATCAAAAGGCATTTTCCGTGTCACGGTTTTGGAAAGTTCACTGTTATTGCATTCCCGAAAGCAGCAGGTTGATTATAAAATATAATTACTATTTACTTTTAACAACAGTACAACGCGTGACATGCTCTAATATAAGTCCACAATTTGGTACGGTCAGCATCAAATATTGGCCATTATTGGGGCATAAATCATGGGCTAGTTATCAATCTAATTAGGCTACTTGGTGAGATGCAATGATAGTTATGTTGAGCTGTCAGATGTGCAAATGACATCCTTCATCAAGAGTGTATCTGTACATGTAAATTGTTCTTATCCCTTTCCAACATACTTAATCATTGATAAGGTTAAAAAGACATTTTAGTGGGTTTTTCGAATCTTAAATACCAACTCATCTTTTAAAAAAGAAGCGAAAGATACCAGAGGGACATTCAAACTCATAAGTCGAAAATAAACTGATAACGCCATGGCAAAAAAAGAAAAGACCAAAACACAAACAACAGTACACAACACACAACATAGAAAACTAAAGACTGAGCAACACGAACCACACAAAAAACCGGGGATGATCTAAGGTGCTCCAGAAGGGTAAGCAGATCCAGGTCCACATGTTGTACCCGTCGTGTTGCTCATGTAAGTACAAACCCGGTGATAAGTCTAATTCGGTAGGTCACATTCGGAAAAGTAAAATGCTCTGTTACAGTTAATCATAGCCAGTTTCAACTAGTAGCTACCTTTTATCTCTTTAGATAAACAAAAATCATGAATGATTTTAGTTTCCTGAGACAAACAAATAAATGTATAGGAAACAAAGAGAGAAAGAGACTGTTTGTTATGAATAAATGTGAGATAGATATAGCGAACAATAGAGTTATCATATATCTGTCTAGGAAACCTGGTCATATCAATTTATTATACAGTTATTTTATTTCTTTGACGAAAATAGGAGCAGTCAAACGAATCTACGATGACTAGTATATACCACAATGTACCAGGAGTGGTCCACCTAAGTTCTTTAAACTGCATAACTTATTTTTGAATTAACAAGAACATAAATACAATACCAGCACTGAAGCATAAACACTTTATGGAAGGTCTCCTTAGGAATTTATAGATTACAAGGAGCGTAAAGTTTAAGAGGATGAGTCAATATTTTTTAATTCAATCGAAACTAACAGATTAAATCGTATCGTATCATCAAGTCGAAAAAAGGAAAAAATTACTAAGGCGCAATCAAATTTATGGCCAAAGGCAAAAAAGACGGACTGACAAAAAGTTCCCAAAACCAAAACTTTAGCAACAACAACCCTACGATGAAGTCAAATATGTCATTTTTACAATTAATCAAAATAACACTTCATAAATTGGAAGCGTCCGAAGCGTCTCTTCTGGATAAACATTCATCAGTATTGCTCAAAGTCAAATATTTGAAAGCAAAGAATGTATAAGTACTGAAAGATGTGAAGATCTATATGACAAAAACGGACCTACAAATAATAGCCATCTAAGGTAAATTTTGCCTTAAAACTCATGAGTTGAAAATAAACTGATAACGCCATGGCAAAAAAAAAAAAAAGACCAAAAGACAAACAACAGTACACAACACACAACATAGAAAACAAAAGACTGAGCAACACGAACCACACAAAAAACCGGGGATGATCTCAGGTGCTCCAGAAGGGTAAGCAGATCCAGGTCCACATGTTGTACCCGTCGTGTTGCTCATGTAAGTACAAACCCGGTGATAAGTCTAATTCGGTAGGTCACATTCGGGGAAATGAGGACGGGATTGTGGTTTCGATAAATGTTTATATATCTCAACTTGTTTGATTAGCTCGTGTATGTAACAACGTATTTGATTTCAACGAACGAAATTTCTGTATTACTGAAAAATTATTATACCAGGGTTTTCGATATCACAAACAAGTCAAAACATTTAATAAATTTTATCATCGGTACAAGGATATCATTCGTAAATATAAATCAACATGCAGACATCTATACGTTCAGGTATTTCACATCCAATATTTCATGGTAATATTCTTTACAAAGCACAAAAATGTCGGCATTCACCTAAAAAAACTAACCAAACCTTTAAACAGACTTATTCGGAAAGGATATATTTACGATACTATTGTCAGGTCATTAAGGATTGCATATTTTGGTATTAATATTGATTCACTCATAGGGTCTTTGCATCGGAAATAAACACTATTATTCTAAAACCAGTTGTTGGCATGATACTGGTTATGTTCTTCTCATATATTCTATGATGGTATGATACTAAACCCATAACGGGAGGTATTGTACTTGATTTTCATATGATGAAGACATAATCTTTCAATCACTTTAATTGAGGGCTGGAACTGGCATATCAGTAACTGCTAGTAGTCCTTTGTTTATTTATGTATCATTGTCATTTTGCTTAGTTTCTTTTGTTACCTATTCTGACATCGGACTCGGACTTCTTTTAAACTGAGTTTTAATGTGCGTATGGCTTTGTGTTTCTTTATTCTACATTGGCTAGAGGTATAGGGGGAGGGTTGAGATCTCACAAAACATGTTTAACCCCGCCGTATTTTTGCGCCTGTCCCAAGTCAGGAGCCTCTGGCCTTTGTTAGTCTTTTATGTTTTTTTAATTTTAGTTCATTTATATGTTTTGGAGTTTAGTGTGTCTATTTTCACTGAACTAGTACAAAATTTTATTTAGGGACCAGCTGAGGACCACCTCCGGGTGCGGGATTTCTCGCTGCGTTGAAGACCCATTGGTGGCCTTTGGCTGTTGTCTGCTATTTGGTCGGGTTGTTGTCTCCTTGACATATTCCCCATTTCCATTCTCAATTTTACTTGTCAATCAAGAAATCAAGCATCATGATAATATCAGTTTTAGAGAATTTTTTGTTTGAACACGAGTGATTTTTTACAAAGTACGATTTATCCCTCCATAAGACAAGATACTTGAATCTACGTTGGCCGTTCTTTTTTATGAAACAAACATGACAAAGCTGGACTAACTTGAGTTTGGAATAAGGAATACTTGTGTAAAGTTTAAAAAAGTCAAATGTTGTAATACTATTGCAAGATGAAAGAATCTTAGATTGTATGTACTCTAAAATATCTTTGGAATTTTTTAGTGTCCACAACTGATTCATGCCACCTAGAAAAGGTAGTTTCAGTTTTGCAATTAGTTTGAAACCTGACTTTGATTGCTTATAAAATTGATTTTAATAATTAAGAAAGAGATTTCGTGGAGCACTTGGAAGACCCAGAAATATAACGTTGTTTGCAAGGACACTTATGTAATTTAGGTATCCAATACAGTGACGGAAGATCCAGTTCTTCATGTTTGGTTGAAATTTCAAAGGAACATAGAACATACCTATGATTATCCAGGATTTTCTCCTTGGTAATGTCGTGGGGGTATATTTTGAGTTTCAAAATGAATTGTCAATATCTAATTCAATTATCAAGCAGTTTATGTAATGTGACAAACACGATGTTGCTTGGAGCTTTATCTGCGGGGACAACAACAATTTGTCACGGAGGTAGGACAGGTGTTTTGCATTACTGGGGTCTTTGATGATTGATGTAGCATGTGTATTCATTGCCCCATTCAGTTTTAAATTCTGATTTGTATAAACAACCTCACAGCCTTAATCCATTCGGAAAGAGTATCTACGTCTTCTTTTTTGCGTTAAACCCATTGCCTAGCATAATCCACGACTGAATCCATCAGTATTTTGAAGTTGTGTTTCCAATTGATGGATTTAAGCTCACAATATTTCGGGCCTTACGATAACACATTTCGCAAAAAGTGTTATTGACAATATTTAGGTCACCAGTAATAACGTGGTCGGATAATATATGAATGGGAAACTAGCACAGGCGCAATCAGGAGGTTTAGACTTAAAGTCGTCAATATCGAGATCTTGCAACACGATCTTGCAACACGCAATTGTTTGGTATAGGTATAAGAAATGATAGGTACAGACTGATCTTTAAAATAGGGAGGTATTTTTTAGTGAACTAATTTATGATGAAGGATATCGCCCAGGTTGATGGCATCAAGACATTTGTTGGCAAAGGAAAGTTTTAGAAAGGATCTTTTGTCCTTTTCATCTTTCCCATTAACTAGTCTGAAAAGTCTGTGATTGGCAATATCCGAGATGATAGCTGTATGTATTGGTTTGAATGGTGGTTTGTAACAGTGGTTTTCTTTCATAAGTTTTACAGAGAATGAAGGTTTGATAGGGGTAATGAATAAAGCATCGTGCGAATGTGATAAATACCAACGGCTTTTGCATAAATGGTAGCAGGTCATTAATAGAAACATCATTGAGAGTAGGTGATGTATAATGACGATGATTCATGTCTGCGTTTACGTCGAGGAGTAGAGTTGACAATCATCATCACATTCACCGAGCTACAGGAATGACTAGATAAAATACCTTTACCATCCATTTTGTCATTGCAACCATATGGTGTCGCAGTTCCCAATTCTCTAATCCAGTAGTCTTCCTTTTGTCTATGGAGATGTGTTTGAAGATGAGTATTGTTAGTCCTGTGGTATATGTTTTCGATGATACGGACTTTCATAGGAAGGATTGAATGACCAGACTGATTAAAATGCTGGTAAACAATGGCACTTGCATTGTTGTTGATGTCTGATCTATGGCCGCACATACGTTTATTAAGCCTTCCTTTCGTTTCACCGACATATACGAATCTGCAAAGGTTACAGTCTAATCCGTAGACGATATTTGTTGATTTACAATTCATATCATCGTAGCCTCTGGTAAAGTAAGATTTGTTAGTAAGATTTCAAGTAAAATGTGCATTTGTTATTAAAATTTTACAAGTTTTTGGTTATACATTTAGAAATGCTTCAGTGTTGTTCAGAGTCATTAAGTTCAAAATGTCTTGTAGAAGAACTGAACACGGCCGCGTACGAAAATTACTGCTATTGTCATTTGTATGATGATCTGAATGTGTCATGTTCGAGGTATTTGTCATGTCTGGTGATGAAGGACATCTGTCCAGGGGACGTCTGATTCTGACCTTTTTATACTGGGCGATATCCGGGCAAGTATTCTGTATAAACGGACAATTTATGAAAGGTATGCTATGAATCATGTAAGTTCCGAAGTACTGAGTACTAAGAAAATTATACTTTTAGAGATGATAGTCCACCATCAGTGGTATCGACCTATTGCTGTAAAACATTAAAATAAGACTTTATAAATCGATGCGTCTGAATCGCTTTTCTGGATTTACCTTCATCAAGAACGATCAAAGCAAAATATTTGAGAGTAAAGAATATATAAAAACTGAAAGACGTGAAGAGTTTTATAACCGAAAAGGACCTACAAATAATAGCCAAGACCATCTGAGGTCAAGTTTGCCTTAGACAATAAGAACCTTAGTTTCTTAAAAGTTTCTAAATTTTTAAACGGACAATGTATGAAAGATATGTTATGAATCATGTCAGTTACGAAGCACTAACTACTAAGCTGATGATACCCTCAGATAATAATAGTCTACCAGTAGCGGAATCGACCCAGTTCTGTAAAAAATGAAATAACATTATAAAGACTGCATGCCTCCTTTTTTATGAATCTGAAATTTGAAAAAAATGAAAGTAATTTCACGAGACAAGCAAATAAATGTATAGGAAACAAGAAGATGTTTATTGTTATGAATTAATGTGAGATAGATAGACACATAGCGTTATAATGATCGAGATCATTGTCCTATTAATTTATTTAATAGTTGAATTACAAGTTCATTTTTTTTTGGATAAAATTCAAAATAGAAGCAATATTAGTTTATTGATGTTCAAATCTAATAAATCCAACAAGAAAATACAAATCAAGGTAAACAAACAACTGAGGGAATCGAATGATCTAATAGGAGCAAGGCTGCGTGCGTCGATAGAATAAGCGTCACCAGCTGTGCATGCATTACACGACATGCAAATTCACGCTCATTCAAAATGTAACAATCAGGAATAGGACACAACTGGTTAATTTACAGGCCTAAGACAGCGAGTAAAATATGTTGCTAGTTTGTTGTTACCGGTCAACCGTTTCGCGAGTGTGAACTTAAAACTTATGATGTGTCGTTTTCAGTCGTTACAAATAAACGCTTCCGAGCTGACCCATGACCGTAAATGTTATGTCCGAAGTTTCTGTCGTGTTTAGGAAAATCCGGCTTCATCAATGGAAGCCTCAAGAAGTTGTATATTGGCGTTTTTTTTTTTTTTTTGATTTATTGTTTAATTGTGTATGTTATATTGGAACAAACATCGGTTTTCTTTGGATCAATTTGTAAGTTGTCGATTTTAACCAATCCCAGTATCAATTTGCGTTATGAAAAGTCAAATGGACTGTACTTGCTAATGCGCTAATAATAGTTCTTGTAAGTTTGTATGTCTTTTAAAGGCTATAATGGGCTTATGATTAAATATCTTCACGCATTCAGGGTTTTGTGAAATAAGTTTCGTTTCATTACTATATTTTTAGTTTCAATATAGATTACTAGTGGTTGCTCCCGTTTCGTTGTCTAAGCATAATTTTCCTTTCTGTATGTTGCGTTTGATCAAAACTTCAGTGACTTCGGATATATTATACTCTCGTTTGAAAAGACGTATTTTGAAAGTTTCGAGCTGTATCCTAAGTTCAGTTTTTTTGCTTGTGTTTCTAATGTATCTCGATATTTCATCATTACAAAATCCTTTTGAAAACACTTTTGGGGTGTGAGTTGTGCGGGTACCAGTGTTAACGATTGTAAACAGCTCGTGTATTTCCTCTACTGATCCGGAATATATAATCCAGTAGTCATCCCTAAATCTGGAAGTCATTATAATATGCTGATCCACCCATAGGTAAGCTCAAGGTACAGTGTGTGTTTAAAATGAATGCATTGTTCTCTAGAATAAGGCTTAATATGCATATTATACTATGCTTTGGTGGATCTTGGATTTCATAATCGCTTGGATCAATATTGTCCAGTGTACCGTTTGTGGCTTCTAGTATTTCATCAAATTTAAAACAAGTGTACATCTTAACTAGGTAGCAGTCTCGTTCGGTTTTATATTTTAATCGAATTTATCAAACTTGATGAATCTTGTTCGTATGTTTTTTGATAATTAACAAATGGAACAGGGAAATAATCTAAATAGTGTCCAATATTGTGTAGGGGCGTTCCGCAAAGTGATACACTTGGTCTGCTCGATTTAATTGATTAAATTTTCTCATTTAGTAACTTGTTTTTTTTTCCATTTCAGATAAGATGTTTTCATGTATTTTATGTATTTTAGGCGCCAGATAGAAGTTTCCTACTTTAGTTTTATTTATGTTTTCTTTCAAATATCGGAATGTTGTATTTTTAATATAATTTTCAGTATGTAGGTCTCCGATAATGCTACCTTCTTTATTTTGGATTCAGCAATTTCTTCATAATGTATATGATGTAATTGTCTTAACCCTTCTCGTAGATAGTTGTCTTTGTCGAGAATACATAATGTTTAGTTTTTTTTCTGCCTTACGTATGATAATGTTGTTATTTCTCTTTAGATTAAGAATTTCTAAAAAAAATAATCGTGGGTAGATTTGTTTCTGATGTGTTTGTTTGTTTTCTTTCTACTCAGTTCGATCTTAGTTGAAAATATGTAAACGTCAATAGCTGAACAAGAATCCAACGGTTCATACCCAGAATTTATGTAGAAAGGATGTGTTTTGTAATTACTGCAATCATTAAAGAGATAACGACAAGTGTTCTTGAGAATTCGTCAAAGTCCTTCATTACGTTTCGTATGTCATTTTTGTTCGAAGGATTAATAATAAATTTTACATCTTTTGCTAGTAATAATGTTTCGTAATCTGTCAGACTATGTCCCAATTAATTTTCACAAATGTTTTAGCATTTCTTGCCAGTTTGGTATGTTATTTTGTCTTTTAATTGTTATTGTTTTCTAAAAGCTTACGTCGTACTTTTTTGTTTTTAATAGTTCTAGTAAAGCTTCTAGCCGTTTTTGGTGAACTCGGGTGCGTTTATTTGTAAATTGGTAACATTGTAATTGGGCCTAGCCCACAACTCATCTTACTCGTGAATCACTATCTTCAGTGATCCTCATGGTCTTAGATGTTGGTCCTAGCGAATTAACTTAACAATGAACTTAAAACTGAAAAGAACATTTATAACAACATACAAAAGTATGACTATCCTATGACTATCAATTTACCTCCACCTTAGTAGTAATATACCAACTTCACCTGCATATGGGATAAACATTTCCCAACTCATTCGGTTTTCAAGAGCGTGCAGCTGCTACTCAGACTTTATAAAACGTCACAAGTGTCTGAGCAGAAGGTTGATGAACCAGTGTTATGTCAAAGAACGTCTCATCCTTTTTCTAGAAAAGTTCATCCAGCGATACCAAGAACTTGTTGATAAATATTCCGTATCAACATAAAAAATAATACATGATGGTCTTGAAGTTTAGATTCTAGGTACTGACGTTGTTTATCATCTTAATTACGTATTATAGTGTTCTTTTATTTGTCTTTGTAAATTATTAAACTTTACTGTTTAATCCATTTTTGGTAATATCCTTTTGGCGTGGCTCGGTACTTATGCATTCCGCCATTGTGTTGTTGTGCATTTTTTGTATGCTTGTCTTTCATTTTTGCCTATGTGCTTTGTCTATTTGCCATTTTGTTTTTCTTTGTTGACATATTTGTTGGTTTTTATAGTGAATAAGATTATAACACAATGTTGACTGCTGTACCCCTATTTTTGACATTTTTCCTATTATGTCTGTTTGTTTTGTTCACACATTGTTATCAAAATAATGGAATTTTATGCCACTGTCAGTGAGAGGTTTAGCTAGCTATAAAACCAAGTTTAATCCACCATTTTTAAATAAGGAATGCTTGTACCAAGTCAGGAATATGACAGTTGTTTTCCATTCGTTTGATGTGTTTGACCTTTTGATTTTGCCATTTGATAAAGGACTTTCCGAATTGAATTTTCCTTGAAGTTCGGTATTTTTGTTATTTTACTTTCTACTTATTGGCCCTGTAAGCTGGTGGTCTTTTGACAGTGACAGCGTTTTAATTTAATTACTCCGTTGCATAGTTAACAACTTTCTCATGACACCACTAAAGTTGCTTCATACTTATCTTAGTAGATGACAGTTGACAGATCTCAGTTTACAATATCTAACGTAAAAATTTAACAAGGAAACTACAACGTCATAAAACTGCATTTAAACTGTCAAATTATTGAACCGGTACTTCTGTGATATCCAAAACGTTGAATAACATATATTACTTTTTAACCAGACAATTTACACAGTTCGTTCACATTTCTTCTTGGAATCATGTAACGATACAATAAAAACTATCGGGCAACAAAACTAAAATGACTACGTACAATAACCCGCTTGTAAAACTCTAAAAAGAATATAATTTAACAACGACAACGACTGAATATGATGGCAATACCTATCTGTGTAAAAAAAAAAACCCTAAGCAGATCAAGTAACAACAGCGGCAACTGAAAATTTGGAACGACTCAATATGGCCCTTAATGATATTAAATGTTCGTTAGAACAACTCACTCAGGGACATATCTCTACCAGAATCCAAAAGAATTGATAGCTCGATCAAGGATAACAAAGCGTCAAACGTTATGAATATTTTACTGGACATCGACTTGACGTCTCCGATGCAATAGTTATCAAAGGTACCAGGATTATAATTTAATACGCCAGACGCGCGTTTCGTCTACATAAGACTCATCAGTGACGCTCAGATCAAAATAGTTATAAAGCCAAACAAGTACAAAGTTGAAGAGCATTGAGGACCCAAAATTCCAAAAAGTTGTGCCAAATACGGCTAAGGTAATCTATTCCTGGGATAAGAAAATCCTAAGTTTTCGAAATATTCACACATGGAACACCAACTGTCCGAGCAACCATTGCACTAATACACAACATACAAGAGAGAAGCCATCATATTCTGACACTAAACTACACGATGAGGAAGGATTATACCAGAACACCGATATTTCTGAATACGAACATAGACTTTATGGCATTTTATAGTTCAGTTGAAGCCAAGGACTTCTTTGTGGGAAAAATTAAGGAAAGAATCCTAGAACTTTATCATTGAGAGATTAATTGCAACCTGCAATGAATTACCTACTACTAACTGTACCGCTGAAGCTGATAAACTCAAACTTGAATTGTACAATGAATCTAACACTGGATCTGGAATTGGAAACAAGGCTACAGCTGAGTTCAACGACGAGTTACTTAAAAAAAAAGAACTAGTGTAAGTTAGAATGAACTCTAAATCTGGAAACAACAAAAAGATCATTAGGGATCGTAACCATTCTTACTATTACAGGCACAAAGCGGCAGGCAAACTTAATAGAAGGAGATAAACTGTGTATTTGAGTATATTGTGCTATTAACGGAGTGTTTGGACTTATATATTATTATATTAATGTAAGTCTACCTCCATATTAAGTATTTAACATATAAATGATAACAGTTTGCATTTATTTCTATTTCAATTATACTTTGCATTGAAAGTTAATACTTGAACAGATTAATATTGGCCCTCTCATTCACAGGGTTAAATATCTACCATTGCACAAACTCTAATTAACACTCTATGTATTACTACAATAACAATGAAAGGACAAAATTATGTAGCAAAATGATAATGTTAAAATATTTTTGAAAAATTTATCGAGACACAGTCTAACAGATTACGAAACCTTATTACTAGCCAAAGGTATAAAATGTATTATTAACCCTTTGGCCAAAAATGCCATACAAAACGTAATGAAGGACTTTGGTCAATTCTTAATAAAAGTTAGAGGTCGATATATTTTTAATGATGGCAGTAATTACACATAACATCCTTTTTACATAAATTCTAGGTACCTACCGCTGGATTCTTGTCCAACCATTGAAAGTTACATATTTTCAACTAAGATCGAAATTGAGAAGAAAGAAAATAAACAAACACATCAGAAACATATTACTGACGAATTTTTAGCAATTCGGAAACTTAAGAGAAATAACAACATTATCATACCTCAGACAGACAAAAACTGAAAAACATCATGTATTTATGGTGGCCGGTTAAGGCCATTTCGCGTTTTCGCGTTTTCGCGTTTTCGCCTTTCATATTCTATAGGGCCAAAACGCGAAAACGCGAAATCTGAAATCAACGCGAAAACGCGAAGTCGAAAACGCGAAAACGCGAAAGGCGAAGTCGAAAATGCGAAAACGCGAAGTCGAAAACGCGAAATCGATTTCGCGTTTTCGACTTCGCCTTTCGCGTTTTCGCGTTTTCGCGATTTCGCCTTTCGCGTTTTCGCGATTTCGCGTTTTCGCGTTTTCGCGTTTCGCGATTTCGCGTTTTCGCGTTTTCGCGTTTTCGCGTTTTCGCGATTTCGCGTTTTCGCGTTTTACGATATACATGTTATTATAACATAACATTTTAAATATAATTGGAGACAAGACTACAAAGTATGTCATTCAAATGATTGTCATATAAATTTCATATCTGTGGTCTACTTTAAATATTTTCATAAATTAGACAATTCCTTTACATTCTTTGTTTCAAATACTCTAACAAGTCATTATCTTTTCAAAAGTGTCAAATTTATAAGTTAAGCCACAATGTAAACTATAGGCGGTTTTTGTTGTTGTAATTATATTTTGTGTATATACATCTATTGTTTACATGTGTATATTAGTAGATTAATTATGTTTTAGTCATGTAGTTGATATTGTATTTAGAGAGCCTTATTTAAAATTGGTTTAATCCAAATGAATTACTCTCTTTAAATAAAGATATTATCATTATTATTATTATTATTATTATTATTATTATTATTACTGAACAAATTTAAAACAGATGCATTTGTATAAAATGCCTTTGAGTAAACAATTTGCTTGAAATCATATTTTGACATTTTAAAATATATTTGTTAGTTGACCAGATTCAGTTTCTCTATTTGTTTTGTTAATCTGGTTCTGACACGGGAGGATTGTTGTTATTGTCTACCGCTTCAAGAGTATATCCATTGTCCCTTGGTGTCTCCTGTAGATGAACAAATTTCCATCTTTGAAAATTTGAAATATTAATCAATGCGTTTAGTAATATATGGAAACACAGTCTACATTTACATGAATTTTCCATAAATCCAGGTTACTTTTGTTTAAATTAAAAGAACATGCGACAGGTTTAGGATATCTTTGCTAAGATCAACCTACGACAGTTTTGAGGCGAGGTCTTGGATAGTCCTAAGAGGATCATAAGACATGTCATAAGATATTCTAGTATCTTATAACAGGTCTTAAGATAGCTTCATGAAACCGTCCCAAGTTTTATTTGACAAAGTCTTATCTCCACAATGTATTAAATTTTAAACTTTTTCACACAAGCTAATTTAAATATTAAAATTTTTAGATTCACAACAAGAGCATTAAATGAATGATTATGTATTTTAAGTAACCATGGCGATAATAATCATTAATTTCATTTATTTTAAAATGTCCAAACTATAACTTCCAGCAAATTGTATGTTCAAAGGCATTTTATACAAATGCATCTGTTTTTAAATTTGTTCAGTAATTGTCAACAAAGAATGTGAAGAAATTGTCTAATTTATGAAAATATTTAAAATACGTCACAGATATGAAATTTATATGACAATCATTTGAATGACTTATACTTTGTAGTCTTGTCTCCAATTATATTTAAAATGTTATGTTATAATAACATGTATATCGTAAAAACGCGAAAAGGCGAAAAGGCGAAATCGCGAAATCGCGAAAACGCGAAAACGCGAAAACGCGAAATGGCCTTAACCGGCCACCATATGTATTATCGACAAAGACAACTAACTATTCACGAGAAGGGTTAAGACAATTACATAATATACATTATGAAGAAATTGCTGAATTCAAAATAAAGGAGGTATCCGAGACGGTGTTCAGCATTATCAAAGACCAACATAATGAAAACTATATTGACAATATAAAATTCCAAAATTTAAAAGAAAACGTCAAAAAAACTACGGAAGGAAAGTTCTATCTGTTGCCTAAAATAAATAAATTACCTGTAAACATCTGATCAGAAATGGAAAAAAAAACGAAGTTACTAGACGCGAAAATTAATCCCGGGCAGACCAAGTGTATCACTTTGCGGAACTTTCCTACACAATATTGGGTACTATATAGATTATTTTCTTGTTCCATTTGTTAAAAAAGAAAATAAATATATATATATATATATAAGATACGTCAAGGTTTATCAATTCGATTGAAAAAAATATATAACCCAAATGAGACTGCTACCTAGTTACATCCGATGCAAAAAATATGCACACTTGTTTTACATTTGATGAAATACTAGAAGCCACAAACGAGGCATTGGGCAATATTGATCTTTTATGAAATCCAAGTTCCACCAAAGCACAGTTTAATACGCCTATCAAGGATTATTCTAGAGGACAATGCATAAATTTTTAACAATAAAATGTACCTTGAAACCTTGAGCGTAACTATGGGATGATCAACATCCACTGATTTAGCAGACCTCAAAATGTACGTTATTCTAGAGAAAATTTTACAAAGCTTTCAATTTAGAAACAAAATGTTAATGACATCCAGATTTAGATATGACGACTGGATCATATAATCTGGGCCTAAAGAGGAAATACACGAGCTGTTTACAATCTTACGCTGTGCAACCGCACTTGAAGTTCACCTTCGAATTTGCACGTATTGAAACAATATTCCATGACACTGTCATATATAAAGGAGAAAGATTCTTAAATGAAGGCATATTAGACACAAAACACATATCAAACAAACTGAAACCTTTCAATATCTGCAGAGACACAGCTTCCAACCAAAAAGTGTTTTCAAAGAATGTATTAAGGGTGAAATATTGAGATACATCAGAAACACAAGCTTAACTTCAAAACAGCTCGAAGCTTTAAGAATACGTCTTTTCAAACGAGAGTATAAAATATCCAAAGTGAATGTAACACAAAATACAGAAAGAAAAAGTTTGCTTCGACAACGCTTAATGAAGCGGGAGCAACCACTAGTAATGTTAACAAAAAAAGTCCTTTATACCTTATAAAAGACATTAAAACTTACAAGAAAATTATCAGCGCATTAGCAAGTACAGTCATTTTGACTTTTCATAGCGCAAACTGATACTGAGCTCTTATAAAACCGACAAATTACAAATTGATCCAATGACAACCGGTGTATCATCCAATATAACATACCAAATAAAACAATAAAGCAAAGAAAACACGCCAATATGAAAATTTTTGAGTCGACTGCTGAGGAAGCCGGACACTACAGAAACATCGGACTGAACATTTACGCTCATGTGTGAGCTCGTATGCGTTTATTTGTAACATCAAATTTTAGTAGCCAGATATATGAACATAAAATAGAGTTTATCACATCTCATTATCTACAGATTTTATTTTACTAAAATAACAATTATCAAAATTTCACTTCTGTTGACATTTGAAAAAAAGATGGTGTATAAGTACCAAAAATACACCCGCAATCTAGTAATTGCAGTCTAGATCTGTTGGGAACAGAGCCCTTGACGGGACAGAGTGCAACCCGTACGTACGTTGAGGCGACGGTATTTTTTTTATTATTTCTGTCGTTGGGCTGCTGTCCATTGACGGATAAAAGGATTTCTTTTCAACATAATGTAGAAAAGACCATACGTATGACAACAATGACATACTTAAAATGTTTATACACGTTTATGTATCCGTAATTTCAATAAGGAGGTATGCAGATGTCCAGAGTCACAATCAATGTCTTTTTTTATGGAATTTGATGATGCTGAAACTGGTACAGATGTAATAGATTACTATGTTGTTGTTACAGTTACTCAGCCGTACATGTAGAATTGTACTTATTAAACTTAGTACTGAGGAAAAGTAGTTAATGTGTTTTATCAGATGCTTTGCAATTAATTAATCATTTCCCATGTAGGAACTATGTATATAGTATGCACATGAAACGTACATCATTATTTTCACTGACTTGTTATTTACGCTTGAGATTTGTTTTCCTGCCCGTGGTACTTGTGGAGTGAATAATAATTTGCAGATATGATTGCACGGGTTATACCAATAGTTTGGACGTGTCTCCTGAATTTTCTACATTTATCTTCCAGACAGGTCATATAATTGTATTTAGAATTATTTTCTACATGAATTCCTTTATTCTGAAAATTGTTGTATAGTATTAGAGATTTTCGCATACGCTGGTTAATAATCGATTTTTTATCTTATCCTTACTAGTTTATTCATAAACAATCGAAAATTACTACACATTTATTTTCACTCTACACATTATCATTCATCTGAATTGCGGAACATGATTTATTGCTTCCTAATTGATGTCTACACATATTCACATGTTAACAGTTTCAAGATTGAATAATGGAAGAACGTATATTTTCTACATTTATAGAACATGAAGTCAAAGGCAAATAACAAACAATTAAAATTATTTTATAAGAGTTCGTAGAGTTCCATGAAATTCGCTTATATGCATTGATTTTTTTTTTTTTTTTTTAATGTGAATTTTGTTTCTTTTAATTATATCTATTTGTTTATCATTTACATTTTAATTTTGATCACGAGATTTAGATTGATTGATTGGTGGTTGCTTTACACCGCATCAGCACAAAAGGTTTTATCGCGGGGACACGTGATTTAGAAGTTACTCGTAGAATTTCAGATTCTGTATACCATGTACGATATGAATTATTATCAGAAACCGATGTTGCATTAGGTTGTATTTAGTAAACTTTGCACGATACTTTAGGGATCATGATCATTAGTTATTGTCACCCAGCAGCATCACGTTTCTATACTATGCATACAGAAGGCTCTTAGTAGTACTAACATGACTAAGTTACTTGGCTTATAAATTATCATTATCGTCTCCTATACTTAACGTTGTTATGCTTTTCGGTTATCGGCTCCTCGGCCTTAATTTCTTATGGTTCGGTTCCAAATGCTTAAGTAAGTTTCAGGTGTCCCTAAAGGATATTTGTCGAATTTAATGTATATGTACATCTTCTTTAAAACTATTATTTTATTGAGACAATACGGATAGACGGGTTTTAGTCAGTCAGTTTTCAATTTAAGACAGTATATATTTTTTTTTATCCGATTATCATGTTAATATAAACTAGCTTAATGTTGAATGTTTACAACTGTAACGAAAATCACTGAAGTAATAAAATTAGATGGTGTTTTTATTGTTTGCGAAAAAATAACAAGGACAAACAAGTCATTCAAACTTAACAAAGTCTTATCCTAAAAAATATATTACGGAACCGATATCGATTAAAAACAAATGAGTTATGTTAGAAAGGATATGATATTTAAAATCATGAAACAATATCACAACATCCTTTTATTGCGGTCCTTCTTCTCAAAGTCAAAGCGACTACTTCAACATGGAAAACTTCTCCAAGTTTAGACGACCGCTAGCATTGGTCCGAGTGATATTGCATGATGTCAATCACGATTTTTGTTCACGTATCGCGTTTTGTAGGTATTTAAGTAACTTGGTTTGATTGATTGGAATATGAAATACTACTTACATCCGTTTGACTATACAAATGAATCGACACTCCATAGACTCATTCTCTATATGATAATGCGCGCTGTCAAACGTATACAAGGAGAGCATAATCCAAAACCACGCATTCTCATTACTTTACAGGTACTTGGGAGAATTTGCAATTCTCTTAGAGCAGGTGTTTCTCTACCTTTACTGATTGTATGCTAGAAACGGCTTGTAAAGTAGCCTTTTTTAATTAATTAGATGTGGCGAATTTACAGTTTCAAAACATTTTGATTCTACTGTAAATTTAAGTGTAACAGATGTTGCGATTCTTGATTCTTATGCTATTCTACACCTTAAATCCTCTACGACAGACCATTTTCACAAAGGTGTCAGTATACAGCTTCACAAATCTGATCATACTATTTGTTCCTTCTCTGCTATCAAAAGTATATCGCAATCAGGAAGGGTAGAGAAGCATCTTTTGTTTTCAGATCCATTGTTTGTCAAAGAGAATGGTAGCGCTTTTGGACCGGGACTTTTCGTCAGAAGTTTAAAAATGTACTAGATTAGTGTGGGTACAACTCCAGCTTATACAATGGTCATTCCTTTAGAGTTGGTGCTAGTACTTCGGCAGGATCCGTTAATATTCAAGACCATCTTATCAAATACTTGGTCGGTGGACATCGGCCAGTTATTGCCATTATATTCAGATTTTCAAGGACACGATTCGGAAAGTTAAAAGTATTTCACAATATCTGAGTCATTATAGATATGTGGACATAATCGAACTTGAATGTATGTTCTTTTCAAACAACAAATGTACTTTACCTGTGAACTTGTGACCATAATTGAACTTTTATATTAATAAACTTTACTTGTTATGAAGTATTCAGCCATTTCGAAGAGTTGGTTTTTTTTTTTTTCTTTTTCGCGATACACTTGGACACATCTTTATATATAATCGTTTTAGCAGAAGAAACAATGTATTTTAACTTTAAGTCTAATTTATAGTGACAGTTATCTGAATCGGATTAACCGGTTTTTAGAATATTCAGCCGTGTGAAGAGTTGCTGTTTTCCTTGATACACGTGGACTTATCTTTTACAACAATTTACTGAATTCGTATCATTCGGGTTTTTGCCGAGAAATGTGTATTTCAATTTAGAGCCTGCAAGCAAACGTGAAAATTAACAGATGTGAACTTTATAGTTTTCTAATATTCAGCCATGTGACGAGTTTCTGTTTTTGTTTTTGTTTTTCAAGATACATTCGCACTTTATCGTTATGTTATTGTGCATCATATTTTGTATGTATATATATATGTTTTTTCTCACATGCGATTTGAAGGCTCCCATATACCCCTTTTAAAAATTCTTACAACTTGGGGATTACTCAGCTCATATCATTCTTTTTATAATCTGAGCAATGGCCATTCATTGCATTTTTATCACTGGTCAGTCTTTTAAATGACAATTTTATCCCCAAGTTCTATCAACTTACAACTCACATTTCATTGCATTTGTAGTTATACTACAGTTGATAGGACAGTTGACGTCGAATTTCCTGTCAACCACTGTTTCGCAAGCATCCATAGTTCGCGCAAAACTAAACGCTTTACAACAGATCAGGATTCAGGAATTCGACGGAGAAATATTTTCAAAATTAGCTAAAATATTTTCAAAAGTAGCTGAGATGATTTCCCAAGGGCAATACTATATTAATTTTATTTTTTGGTAATAAATTTTATATTTATTGTATATTTGTCAGTTTTCTCTGTTGAAATTATTCGTTTTCAGTCAGACATTTTGTCTCTGTTATAGTACCACCAGCCACTTAATTACAGACAGTGTATCTTTACTTGGTACAGGTCATTAAGGTCAATTACAAGTGCATACGAAGTTCAGACGATAATCAATGTGTTCTAAAATATGTCACAGTGTAATTTACGGTATACCTTCTTGGAGAAAGTTAAATATCTACCATTGCACAAACTCTAATTAACACTCTATGTATTACTACAATAACAATGAAAGGACAAAATTATGTAGCAAAATGATAATGTTAAAATATTTTTGAAAAATTTATCGAGACACAGTCTAACAATTTACGAAACCTTATTACTAGCCAAAGGTATAAAATGTATTATTAACTCTTTGGCCAAAAATGCCATACAAAACGTAATGAAGGACTTTGGCAAATTCTTAATAAAAGTTAGAGGTCGTTATATTTTTAATGATGACAGTAATTACACATAACATCTGTTTTACATAAATTCTAGGTATCTACCGCTGGATTCTTGTCCAACCATTTAAAGTTACATATTTTCAACTAAGATCGAAATTGAGAAGAAAGAAAATAAACAAACTCATCAGAAACATATTACTGACGAATTTTTAGCAATTCGTAATCTTAAGAGAAATAACAACATTATCATACCTCAGACAGACAAAACTGAAAAACATCATGTCATTATATTCAGATTTTCAAGGACACGATTCGGAAAGTTAAAAGTATTTCACAATATCTGAGTCATTATAGATATGTGGACATAATCGAACTTGAATGTATGTTCTTTTCAAACAACAAATGTACTTTACCTGTGAACTTGTGACCATAATTGAACTTTTATATTAATAAACTTTACTTGTTATGAAGTATTCAGCCATTTCGAAGAGTTGGTTTTTTTTTTTTTCTTTTTCGCGATACACTTGGACACATCTTTATATATAATCGTTTTAGCAGAAGAAACAATGTATTTTAACTTTAAGTCTAATTTATAGTGACAGTTATCTGAATCGGATTAACCGGTTTTTAGAATATTCAGCCGTGTGAAGAGTTGCTGTTTTCCTTGATACACGTGGACTTATCTTTTACAACAATTTACTGAATTCGTATCATTCGGGTTTTTTGCCGAGAAATGTGTATTTCAATTTAGAGCCTGCAAGCAAACGTGAAAATTAACAGATGTGAACTTTATAGTTTTCTAATATTCAGCCATGTGACGAGTTTCTGTTTTTTTTTTTGTTTTTCAAGATACATTCACTTTATCGTTATGTTATTGTGCATCATATTTTGTATGTATATATATATGTTTTTTCTCACATGCGATTTGAAGGCTCCCATATACCCCTTTTAAAAATTCTTACAACTTGGGGATTACTCAGCTCATATCATTCTTTTTATAATCTGAGCAATGGCCATTCATTGCATTTTTATCACTGGTCAGTCTTTTAAATGACAATTTTATCCCCAAGTTCTATCAACTTACAACTCACATTTCATTGCATTTGTAGTTATACTACAGTTGATAGGACAGTTGACGTCAATTTCCTGTCAACCACTGTTTCGCAAGCATCCATAGTTCGCGCAAACTAAACGCTTTACAACAGATCAGGATTCAGGAATTCGACGGAGAAATATTTTCAAAATTAGCTAAAATATTTTCAAAAGTAGCTGAGATGATTTCCCAAGGGCAATACTATATTAATTTTATTTTTTGGTAATAAATTTTATATTTATTGTATATTTGTCAGTTTTCTCTGTTGAAATTATTCGTTTTCAGTCAGACATTTTGTCTCTGTTATAGTACCACCAGCCACTTAATTACAGACAGTGTATCTTTACTTGGTACAGGTCATTAAGGTCAATTACAAGTGCATACGAAGTTCAGACGATAATCAATGTGTTCTAAAATATGTCACAGTGTAATTTACGGTATACCTTCTTGGAGAAACTGAGTGGTTATAAAAGACATTAAAACTTACAAGAAAATTATCAGCGCATTAGCAAGTACAGTCATTTTGACTTTTCATAGCGCAAACTGATACTGAGCTCTTATAAAACCGACAAATTACAAATTGATCCAATGACAACCGGTGTATCATCCAATATAACATACCAAATAAAACAATAAAGCAAAGAAAACACGCCAATATGAAAATTTTTGAGTCGACTGCTGAGGAAGTCGGACACTACAGAAACATCGGACTGAACATTTACGCTCATGTGTGAGCTCGTATGCGTTTATTTGTAACATCAAATTTTAGTAGCCAGATATATGAACATAAAATAGAGTTTATCACATCTCATTATCTACAGATTTTATTTTACTAAAATAACAATTATCAAAATTTCACTTCTGTTGACATTTGAAAAAAAGATGGTGTATAAGTACGAAAAATACAACAAACTATTGTCTTCCTGTCGGTAGTTCATGCATAACATGACATAAAATAATATTTAAACGTTTTTCCTTTTACAAGATCCTCTTTATTAATTATGGCAACAACACCCAAATCCGCATGATAAAGATTCAAACGTAACAGCCATTAATATTTAATGTTACAGGTGCAAACCTATCAGTGATTCAGGGAAAACGGTAGTATTTTTCTTCCAAAGGCGACAATACTAAAATTTTCTAAATTTACCACTTTTTATAATAAAAACCTGGATAAAACAATTATGTGTGATATAAGTACTTTAGTATTCTGTTTTAGAAATTGAAGTAATATGGTATCATGACCATCTTCCAACGAAGATTGTTTATGGTATCTATGCTCACCATCATTTTACATCAAATTTATGAACAGTTTGAAGCCTTTTCGAATAATTCTCAAGGAAATATTCCAATGTGTTTCAAAATTTATATTGTAAATATACACACTGCAGTTATTTATACGTAAATTAAAAAAAAAAAAAAAAAAACAAAATAGTATACCTTTACATCCAATCACAGCGCTCCTAAGTTGACTTCCTTTTACCTGCCTTGGGTACACGAAAGGCCAACCTAAAGCTGTGAAAATGTAATACTACTGTTTTCCTTTCAGCTTGGTTATATGCATTTTAATACTTTATTTTCTATTTAAATGATTCTGTTTTATAATACAAACCGTGTAAGTTTTAAGGAGAAAATAAAACTTTTAATATACAGGTTAACATTTATTGTCTGTCTAATCATTCAATTGGCCAGTTTTCACCATCAACACGAACAATTCTGCAAAAGATAAAAAAAAAAAAAGATATCCTCTATTATTAGTTTGCAAAACCTTTAAAAAAGGGTCGTATGAACAAAATGTATACAATATGTGAACATATATATATTTTTATAAATAATTGCTATTAGTTTTAGATGCTATACCACTGTGGCTAAACTACTCTGGCAAAAAATGTTTGGACTCATTGGTAACTTATATTAGGTACGGTGACGGACCATCAACAGACAGAGAAAAGGTAGGATTTCTATTTATCATTATTTGTTATTTTCATGATACTGAAGAATATAAATACATATATAACTATTTTCGATTGTGAGATGAAATATTTTCTACAACCGTTCTAGATTAACGGAGAAATAAGAAAAAAAGCACGTCAAAATGAGGAATTGAGTGAACCTTGCCTCGAATTTGTTTAATTTGTCGTTAAATTGTGCACATTGCACGGAAATACAAGGTACGGAAAGAAAGATATTAACATGGAGATTGCAAGAGTAGTCACTTTAAGCACCTCCATATTTGTATTTGTGTGCATGGAACGAAAGAAAAAGATCATGTCAAAATAGAAGGACCCGGTTTTGACAATGTTGTTTTTACATAATTCATCGGTTTTGTCTTTGTATAGGACCCGGTTTTATTTCTTTTTGAAACCACAAATTTATGAAAAGCAACGTTAACACGGATCTGAACATTGTCCGTCGAAAGAAATTTAATATATATGTTATTGTAAAACAAACCAGTAGTGTTAAAATTTATTTTAAACGGGCACTTTTCGAAATAGGGAGTGCACCTTTTTCTAAAGCAAAACGTATACCTTTCGAACTAAGTTTAAATGGAATATAAATACCCTAAAGCATGCAATTGCATTAATTATCTTATAACATAATGATGTTTGTTTGTTTACTATACTAGTCTGTAATGATCTAAAAATAAGAAGATACGGTATGATTGTGTCACCAAATAAAGAGTAAAGCTAGTAAGCTTTACTATACTATAAGGTTTGTTTACAATATTTACTATCATTTACTCATTCATTCATTCATTGACGGACAGTCAGAAAAAGACTTTATACTATTTAGACTTTATACTATTCTGCACGAATTAATCATGCATGCAACCTCGACAAATATTCTGGTACCGTAAGATAAAGGTTGTACTGAAAGTATCACATAAACTTAACATTGTTCAATATGTGTGAATATATATGTTCAAACTCTTTTAGATCATTTTTTTAGTAACAACAAACAAAAGAACTATGACAATTGGACCTGCTTTGATACTATAACTGCCCTTGAATTTTTACTAGATAACATTTTTGTTCACTATGGAGATTCCGTATATCGTCAGGTTTTTCGGAATTCCCATGGGGACTAACTGTGCACCACTTATTGCGGACCTGTTTCTGTATTTTTATGAGTTACAGTTTATGACTAAAATCAGCAAAGACCAATCGAAGCAACATCTGATTCAAAAATTTAATAACACTTTTAGATATTTAGATGATATATTGGCTCTCAATAATGACGACTTCAGTATCTACACCAAAGAGATTTATAATGTCGAACTGACTTTAAATAAAGCTAATACTAACAATGAACACTGCCCTTTCCTGGATCTTGATATCTATATCTTTAACGGGAAGCTTAATACCAAAATTTATGATAAAACAGATGATTTTTCATTCCCTAATTGTTAATTATCCATTTTTAGATGGTGACATTCCCTTGTCACCATCTTATGGTGTTTATATATCGCAACTTGTTCGTTTCGTTCGTGTTTGTAACAACGTATTTGATTTCAACGAAAGAAATCTCTGTATTACTAAAAAATTATTACACCAGGGTTTTCGATATCACAAACTAGTCAAAACATTTACTAAATTTTATCATTGGTACAAGGACATCATTCGTAAATATAAATCAACATGTAGACATCTTATACATTCAGGTATTTCACATCCAATATTTTATGGTAATATTCTTTACAAAGCACAAAAATGTCGGCATTCACCTCAAAAGCTAACCGAACCTTTAAACAGACTTATTCGGAAAGGATATAGTTACGATACTGTTTTCAGGTCATTAAGGATTGCATATTTTGGTATTAATATTGATTCACTCATAGGGTCTTTGCATCGGAAATAAACACTATTATTCTAAAACCAGTTGTTGGCATGATACGGGTTATGTTCTTCTCATATATTTTATGATTGTATGATACTAAACCCTATCGGGAGGGATTGTACTTGATTTTCATATGATGAAGACATAATCTTTCAATCAGTTTAATTGAGGTCTGGAGCTGGCATGTCAGTAACTGCTAGTAGTCCTTTGTTAATGTATGTATCATTGTCATTTTGCTTAGTTTCTTTTGTTACCTATTCTGACATCGGACTCGGACTTCTTTTAAACTGAGTTTTACTGTGCGTATTGCTATGTGTTTCTTTATTCTACATTGGCTAGAGGTATAGGGAGGTTGAGATCTCACAAAACTTGTTTAACCCACCGCATTTTGCGCCTGTCCCAAGTCAGGAGTCTCTGGCCTTTGTTAGTCTTGTATGTTTTTTAATTTTAGTTCATTTATATGTTTTGGAGTCTTAGTGTGACGTCCATTTTCACTGAACTAGTACACAATTTTATTTAGGGGCCAGCTGAGGACCACCTCCGGGTGCAGGATTTTCTCGCTGCGTTGGAGACCCATTGGTGGCTTTCGGCTGTTGTCTGCTCTTTGGTTGGGTTGTTGTCTCTTTGACATATTCCCCATTTCCATTCTCAATTTTATTCAATGAACCATGATAAAAGTAAAGGTTAAGTCAGATGAAACCTGCAAGACGGACATGTACACATTACAATCATTAAAACCAACCAAAAAAAAAAAAAAAAAAAAAATTAACATTTACCAATAAACCAAGAAAATAAGGTCAAGGTCACATGAACCCTAAAAAGTCATGTGCACCATACAACCAAATATAATTGCATGACCTATAACTTGTAGTATTAGAGATACGGACTTGACCACGAAATGTTAACCTTTATCATGAAATGAGGTAAAGGTAAGGTGAACCATGCCTGACGGATGAGCAGATATTGCAAGTATCTCATAAATCAAAAATAGTTATCCTATCAACCATTATTAGTGTGAAATTCTTGACAAAAAAAAAGCTATTTATTTTTCTAGGACATCGCTGAACTATGAAGATGAGGTCAAGGACAATGAACATATGATAGATAGAAACTTCGTAACATAAGAGATCTCTGTGCAAGGCATGGCGCATTCATGTCTTCTTACTTAAAATATGAAGCTTTATACAAATAGTTCAAGCCGACAAAATACCAATTGATGTGAATTTGCATCAATCCAATTTAGCGGGTGTCTCTGTTTTCTCTCGCATTCAGTGGCGACGAGAACAAAATACCAATATATAATCGATATATATAGATTTTTATAAAATTCCAAAAATGTTTGCCCCGTTTCGGTATAAAATCATGGATCCGCCCCTATATATATTGACAATTATAAAATTGACAACGTCACTGAAGTGCAAAACATTTGTCAATGCACGACAATCAATACACAATGAAGAGATAAAAGAACCGTTTATTTATAAAAAAATTATGAAATAATTATTATTGCATTTTCTGGATGGCCTGAGACTATTATACTAATTTATACTTAGTGTAATAGTTACAAGTAAGGATACACAGATTTTAACGCGTGATTATTGTGGTGATCTTTTGCGCGGCATGAAAATTCATATTCTAGGGTGATTCTGCATGCATATACATTTGCCCTATTCTCTTGCTTTATATGGACATTTAGTGTTCAGAATATTTATTTTGAAAACGATCATAGGAAAGATTACAACCCCCTCCCCCATACCCCCCTCTAGGTAGAGTGGAGTACTTATTAAGATAACCATCCTGGTGTGCAAATCAATCACATATCAAATTTGCGTTCTTCAATTTTAAGGCCTTACACTCCAAGTTTGAACACTTAAATTTACATAACTCATATCAATCAACGTATAGAGAGCTTAAACCTCAAGTTGAGTTACAACCCTCATTTCTTTGTATTTCGCAGTTAAAGTATTTGTTTTAATACAAACCTAAATTAAAATTATTTTTGTTCCAATAAAGCAGGAATTCAAGTGTTTACGGATTCAAATAAATATAAAGTTGTCCTCTGAAAGAGTTTAATTCACGTTATGCGATTATGCATTAATTTCTATGACAAAACCGGATCATGCTTTGTGAAATTTTAGTACGAAACCGGGTCGTTTACATTGACAAAACCGGGTCCTTCCATTTTGACATGACCCATTTTTTTTCGTTCCATGCACACAAATACAAATATTGAGGTGCTCAAAGTGATTTTTTTTTTGCAATCTCCATGTTAACATCTTTCTTTCCGTACCTTACTTTCCGTACAATGTGCACAATTTAACGAGAAATTAAACAAATTCGAGGCAAGGTTCACTCAATTCATCATTTTGACGTGTCTTTTTACTTATTTCATCGTTTATCTAGAAAATAGTTATATATGTATTTATATCTTCAATATCATAAAAATAACAAATAAATAAACAGAAATCCTACCTTTTCTCTGTCTGTTGATGGTCCGTCACCGTACCGGATATTAGATACCATTGCGTCCACACATGTTTTGCCGGGGTAGTTTAGACACAGTGTATACACGCCATCTTGAAAGTATTACAAATGTTAGTTCTGAGCTATATATAGATTTGGGAACGCCTTACGGAGAGGAGAAAAATATATATATATGAACAGAATCATGATTGAATAAATTAACAATATGGGCGTTCAGGACACCGTATAATAATATTGCTATAGGATCGCGTCCGAAACACATTATTGAATAAACGATGATAGCCGAAATTGATATTTTCATTATCATGCATTCTATTTGCTTGATCCTCTTTTTATACAAGCATCATGTATTCACATTATTTTCAATGTATGATATGTGTTAACATTTCTCCAGTTATCATTAACTATACATAGCTCTGTCCACTGATTTATGTGTAACTCTCGCTGTGTATTTTACTGACAATGAAGTTGAGGGTGTCACTTATACTTGAAACAACTGTATCGCTTGTCGTAAGAAGGAGATCTGAATATAATCTTATCGGTCAGACGAACAAGATTGATGGATTCTTTTTTACTATTGTATGTTTTATATCCCTTTTACAGTATTGCCTAGCGCGAGACCGTTAAATGGATATCTTTCTTCTTTCCAGACGAATCTGTGGACAAACATTGGGTCAACTTACTAATAATAATGTACCTGAAACTAAAATAAAAGTATCTGAAAATGAAAAAAAATTGAAACTAAATACTTGTGAAATAAAAATTAAGATGTTTTTTTCGTAAACAAAAAAAAAAAAAAAAAAAAAAAAAAAAAAAACAAGCAGAAAAAACAAAAGCTGACGTAATTTATGATACTGCGATGCACTCCGTACAATTTTCAGAAAGGTTAAACTTGTACAACGTACTCTTAAATTCTATCAGTTTTAAATCTTTTACATTTCATAAAATTTTTGTCTGATACTGATTTCATTGCGAACATCTTAAGCAAGTACTTTGATGTCAAATATTTAGACGCAAAAGTAAAAGTAGTTTGAGGGTTTACTAATATATCGAACGGAGTCGTCTTAGGTTAACTCTACCTGGGAGAGATATTATAAAAGCTTACTTAAGTAGAATTGCATACTTATAAATTGAACATTGGTAATCAGAATACGGATTGCTGTCTGCTTTGATGCAGAATTGGTTTTGATTACGAAATGACATATTCCCGCAATTAATTTCTCACAATCCACAAACTTAGCACAACAAATGATAACAAACGAATTCATAGTATCTGACAACAAAACACAAGAGACCTGCACATCCTGAGAAACTTCGTCATGTTAAAAAATATTTTGAAAGGGAGGTGAAAGTAAACTGATAACGCTATTAAAAAAAAAAAAAAAAAAGAAAAAGACAAAAAAAAAAAAAAAAACAACAGTATACAAAACACAACATAGAAAACCAACAACTCAGTAGCACGAACCCCACCAAAAATAGGGGATAATCTAAGGCGCTGCGGAAGGGTAAGCAGATCATGCTCCAAATGTGGCATTGAAAGCATAGTTTAACATATATAAAGTTATAAAGTAAATACACAAAACATAAACAATACACACTCTTTCAGATGGAAACCAACAGTTATAGGTGGTTATAACTTTTGATATATTTACTCATTTGTTATCTTTACCTTTCGCATAAGTATGGATAATAAAATGAACACACATCGTCAGCCCATTTATATGTAGTTTCGAACGGATCGGAACGCAAATATGTTAAACAGTCACTATCTAATACATTATCTGGCTGCGGAAACCCCACTGAAGATCCCCAGTCAGAAAAGGTAATCGGCAGTGTTGGTTTGTCCCAGTTCCACTTCCCTTCTGTCAACAAATCTGAACCTCCTAACCATACACCTGATTTCTCTAAATTCAGAAAAAAATGAAAATTCATTATGTTTTGTAAAATATTAATAATCAATAAAACAAGAGTTTAATTTTACCACATAAGGATATCAAGTAAAGCTGCATTGTGTCATTAACAATTTCTATCAAAGAGCTTGTGGAGATTGCCAATAAATGGACATTACTTGACGTTAATAACCTTTCAGAACGTATCTTGACCTCATGAATTGAGACATTATGAAATGGATAATAGTTAGTGTGATATTTTGGCCTGTTTAAATACACATTGTTTGCTAGTATATATTATATTTAATATTCAACCAAGTTTGACATATATCAGTTTTAAATGCTAGTTGATTTTGTTAATAATAACCTTTAATGGGAGTCAGTACAGTACTAGAGAACCGTTTTGAAATTCAAGCAAGATATAAGTACATAATATGCATGAAGTCATCTTAAGCGATAGATTATCCTTGATCTTCGCGTTCTATTCACATCGGTATACTATATATATAATATATTTTCTTATAATAAACTATTGATTTCGGTCTTTCCGATTATAATAAACTGGCTAAAAAATGATAAAAAAAAAATAATAATAATTAAAATTATTGTATATACAAAATATTTTATTTTTTTCGAAGTTGGATTACAATTTAAAGAGATTGGTATTCGTTCTTATTGTCTCGTACTCTTGTTGAGGAGTCACGATCTAGTTTAACACCACAACACTAATGTGTTTCTACGCATGGGCATAGGTTGCCTTAGCCGTACTTGGCACAACTTTGGATTTGATTTAACCTTCCAAATGATTTGATTCGAGCGCCAATCACGAGTCTTATGTAGACGAAACGCACGTCTGGTGTACCAAATTATAAGCTAATCATTAATCCAGTATATTTGAGATTTTTAAGGGTAATCCAAGATCAAGATTCTCGTTCGTCGTGCTAGCTTTCATGTGTCTGTCTTAATTAATAAGAATTTAGTGCAATTGATGTCTGTTAAAGGAAATAACTTGTTCTTTAACATAGGGCGTATAGTACAGTATGTTTTTTTTGTCATCGTTTTCATGAAAGGTTTTCACAATGAAAAAGAAATGAAAAAGATGATAAAGAAAACGATCTACTGTTATAAATCACATTATAATCTATCTTTTAACAGATGAGCAAATGACCAAAGCCAAAATTCACTAACATAAACATAAAATCCCACTAAAATATAAAAATAAGGAGATGTAGTATGATTCAAATGAGACAACTCTCCATAAGAATTCAAATAACGTAGATATAAGTAATTATATATCACTGTACTTCATTCAACAAAAGGCAATCCAATACCATATAGTCACTTATAAAAGGCCCCGATACGAAATAAGTCAAAGAATCAAAACGAGAAAACTAACGGCATAGTTCATAACAATTCAATTTTTTCCAATAAATTTTAAAAGAGAGCGACGGCGATCTATACTATTTTGAATTGAAGGACAAGGAAACAAAGGCAATTTGAAATATTTGAAATTAAATTAAAGTTGTATTTATGAAGAGATTATATGAAGTCGAAATGCCAAAATGATTTATTTCTTTCAGTAAAAGTTTTGAAGAACTAAAACTGTTATTGATATTACAATTATTATAAGTTTTTGAAAATTTTTCAGTCTTAATTGTAATGAAAGTTAACATACTTGTGACAAACACAAATGATAAACAACAAATATAAACTTATTTGAGTACACATAATATATATATTAAAAAGAAAGAATTTATTAAGAAACGAAGGCTCAGACTCCATTAGGCAAAGTTGACCATAGATGGATTTGGTGTTTATTTTTATATCCATTTTGGTCATATAGCTCATCGCTACTGATACATTCTTGACTTTGAATTAGTTGCCTTTGAGCGTAAATGATACAGGTGAATCAAGAATAGCGCTTCGGAAGCATACAATTTATAAAGTGTTATTTTAACTTCTGATTGAGAGATAAATTCCTACAAGCACTATAATTCTGACATTTATTTTCCTCTCTTTTTCCTCTTCAAGGTAAATAATGAAAGAAAAAAGTTCTGATAAGAAAACTAATCAGGTAACATTTTGAATAATGTGATGTTAACGTGCAGGCTATTTTGTGAGAAAAACTTGATATTGTCTAAACCATAGTAAGAATATAGCAAAGTGCTCTCGATCAACGAAATTGTAGGATTTGATGTTTATTAATTGTGAAGAATGAATGTAAATCATGTTCTCAGTAAAGGATTATCCTACTTTTGTTTTTTGCCCTACTGACAGTTGAAAACAAAGAGTTTCTTTAAATGAGTTACAACTGCCCCGAATGCACATTTATCAGGTTGAAAGAACTTGTGATTGAAAATGACCTTAAGTTGAATTTTTAAACAAACAAAAAAAATCAAAATAAGTTAAGGTTCACTGTTGCAGTAAAATTGGTACTGTTAATGTTATTATGGGAATATTAATAAATTCAAAATTACAACAACAAAAAACTATATTAAAGCAATGCAAAAAAAAAAAATGTCATTTAATTATTTAATTGACCAATTAAGAACATATTCACACCTTCGAGTGACATTACAAAATAAGCCTTTCTCATTGTAATAATTAAACTTTAATATGAGTTCACTTTAAGAGTTTGCAGGGTAAGTAAAGGGATGTAAATCATATTGAATGTTCATTTCAACAGATGAAATGAAATAGCAATGAGATAGTTTTGGGATTACAAAATGATAATTATTCAAACAATGGAGTTTTGTCTGCTTCAGGTAAAATATCTAAAGTTACTTCATTTTAAAAAGCTAATAATGTTATACTAATCAGCTTTTCTAAATTGTATAATTTTCGATAATGACAAAACTTCATCAATAAATGTTATAAAATAACGATCGTTTCAACATCAAATGCCTACTTTTTAATTGATAATCGTATTGTTTTATATCAACTGTCATTGTTACTTAAAAAGAATATTTGATTTAAATAGTCTCGTATAAAACTAGATTAAATATTATTTTGCCTAAACCTTTGCCCTTTTTCAATTCTTGTTTTGTTTTGTTATTATGTGTGTACCATTATATAACGTTTACAATATTCAAATCTCAACTTAAAATTTTTCATAATTCTATTCAGTTTTCATTCAAATTAATTTGACAAACAACAATATTCATGATTTTTGTTTTGCTCTTTTCTTACGGAAATTGCCTTGGGGATTGTATACTTTGTAAGTGTAGTTTTAAGACTTCATTTTCATTATTAATCTATAATGAAAAATCATTCATGTATAGCATTTTAAAGTGCATGGAAAGCCATGTACTGTGAAAATAGAAAGAAAAATTTAGGATTTTCCATTGGACGAAAATGGGTGAGCATTTTCTAAATGTAGGAATACATATATACATGAAATTATGTAGATAAACAATGTATGCGGGAACCTGGAGGATCATATGATAAACAAAAGATCATGCTTTTGATATTGTTTCCCGTGAAAATTGATTGATATTATTGAAAAAAATCAAGGTATAGTTTAAAGAACTTGCCTTACTCAGTAATTCTTCAAAATTTGCAAGTCTTCAACTTTGCTTGAGGAAATTGTACTCTGAGTGATTACCTCCGGTTTTTGGTTGGGTTTGTAGTTGCTCAGTCTTTAGTTTCCTATGTTGTGTTTTGTGTACTATTGTTTGTCTTTTGATCATTTTCTTTTTTTTTGCCATGGCGTTGTCAGTTTATTTTTGACTTATGAGTTTGAATGTCCCTTTGTTATCTTATGCCCTATTTTAATACATTTACATACATGATCATTTTAAAGTTGAATAAAAATACCAAAACGAAATATTTTGAAACTGGGAGGATGATACTTTGGGAAACAACTGTGACAAAACTCTTTATCAATAATGGTAGAAATGTGAAAAGATGTTTGCTCCGATAACAATGATAGCTATGATAATGGACATAACTCTATTATTCACTGCAACGCTTGTTTAGAACATTTTCCTAAATGAACTGTAAGATTCTAAGTAACACAGATTGTTTGACTTCTGCTTTACACGATTATATACGATTATATACGATTAATCGATAAAACAAATAATTATAAACGTATTGCTGATTCAAACTTATTTCTCTTAACCCAGGTATACTCCCGAAAAATCATAGTTTTTGTTTAAAATCGCTTATATATAACATGAGTTATGATACGAGGATGCAAAAATGAATATTTGTACGCATATATATTATGTTTGAAAAATTGAAAACGAAAGAAAAAAGAATGATATTGTAATAACTGTTCGCGCTTTCTGCCGTCGTATCAGCTCTTCAGACAGTTTATGGACGTTACTATATGTGGTAACGTAGCGACAATTTGAGTTGTGACGTTGCATCAGCAGCATTTAACTTTTACTTTCGAATAAGGTTTGGCTTAAAGTATTCCTCATTAGTTATTCGGAAGGTTTTATTTTCCATGAGGATTTTTTTTAAATTGAAATATACGGAATTTTCACATATAATTATTCAAATAATGGAGTTTTGTCTGCTTCAGGTAAAATATCTAAATTTACTTCATTTTGAAAAGCTAATAATGTTATACTAATCAGCTTTTCTAAATTGTATAATTTTCGATAATGACAAAACTTCATCAATAAATGTTATAAAATAACGATCGTTTCAACATCAAATGCCTACTTTTTAATTGATAATCGTATTGTTTTATATCAACTGTCATTGTTACTTAAAAAGAACATTTGATTTAAATAGTCTCGTATAAAACTAGATTAAATATTATTTTGCCTAAACCTTTGCCCTTTTTCAATTCTTGTTTTTGTTTTGTTATTATGTGTGTACCATTATATAACGTTTACAATATTCAAATCTCAACTTAAAATTTTTTCATAATTCTATTCAGTTTTCATTCAAATTAATTTGACAAACAACAATATTCATGATTTTTTGTTTTGCTCTTTTCTTATGGAAATTGCCTTGGGGATTGTATACTTTGTAAGTGTAGTTTTTAAGACTTCATTTTCATTATTAATCTATAATGAAAAATCATTCATGTATAGCATTTTAAAGTGCATGGAAAGCCATGTACTGTGAAAAATAGAAAGAAAAATTTAGGATTTTCCATTGGACGAAAATGGTGAGCATTTTCTAAATGTAGGAATACATATATACGTGAAATTATGTAGATAAACAATGTATGCGGGAACCTGGAGGATCATATGATAAACAAAAGATCATGCTTTTGATATTGTTTCCCGTGAAAATTGATTGATATTATTGAAAAAAATCAAGGTATAGTTTAAAGAACTTGCCTTACTCAGTAATTCTTCAAAATTTGCAAGTCTTCAACTTTGCTTGAGGAAATTGTACTCTGAGTGATTACCTCCGGTTTTGGTTGGGTTTGTAGTTGCTCAGTCTTTAGTTTCCTATGTTGTGTTTTGTGTACTATTGTTTGTCTTTTGTTCATTTTCTTTTTTTTGCCATGGCGTTGTCAGTTTATTTTTGACTTATGAGTTTGAATGTCCCTTTGTTATCTTATGCCCTATTTTAATACATTTACATACATGATCATTTTAAAGTTGAATAAAAATACCAAAACGAAATATTTTGAAACTGGGAGGATGATACTTTGGGAAACAACTGTGACAAAACTCTTTATCAATAATGGTAGAAATGTGAAAAGATGTTTGCTCCGATAACAATGTATGATAATGGACATAACTCTATTATTCACTGCAACGCTTGTTTAGAACATTTTCCTAAATGAACTGCAAGATTCTAAGTAACACAGATTGTTTGACTTTTGCTTTACACGATTATATACGATTAATCGATAAAACAAATAATTATAAACGTATTGCTGATTCAAACTTATTTCTCTTAACCCAGGTATACTCCCGAAAAATCATAGTTTTTGTTTAAAATCGCTTATATATAACATGAGTTATGATACGAGGATGCAAAAATGAATATTTGTACGCATATATATTATGTTTGAAAAATTGAAAACGAAAGAAAAAAGAATGATATTGTAATAACTGTTCGCGCTTTCTGCCGTCGTATCAGCTCTTCAGACAGTTTATGGACGTTACTGTATGTGGTAACGTAGCGACAATTTGAGTTGTGACGTTTGGCTTAAATTTCCGGAGAAAGTATTCCTCATTAGTTATTCGGAAGGTTTTATTTTCCATGAGGATTTTTTTAAATTGAAATATACGGAATTTTCACATTCTGTATCGTTCAAAATTTTCACTGTAGGGGGTATTTCTGAGTCCCTTATATGCTGTTAATGGGCATCTCCTCTTTGTCCTATATAATTTCTTTGCATATTGGAAATGTTGCGCAATATAACAGATTGTGAGTTTTACTGTTCATTCGTACATTTACTTTAAACGTCTCTACAGATTTAAATGTTACAGAGTCTCCTTCGTCGATATAATCGCATATACATGGTTAATAGTTTAACCTTTTATTGATATTATCTGTTATGTACCAACTTGAAACGTTCTACTTTTTAGATAACAACAAAGTATCAAGGGCAATGATAAAGGCATAAGTGAAAAAGACTGTCAAGGCTTTGTCCTTCAAATTTCAAATTTTCTGCTTGGTCTTGGCAGCATCTGGTCTGACATATTTCTTCCTTATTCTAGTCTTGTCATCCCGCTCAACAACAGGAATTTGTCTCTTATCATCATCTCCCTTCTTAAACTGGACACGTTTGAACTCACTTGTATAAGGCATCTCCATTACCAAAAGAAAAAGACTTATATATTTGAAAATGTATTGACAAAAACGCTTTCCGATTAACTCCATACTTTAAACAGAATAGAACGTAACGTTGGTCCCACTTTTATAAGTTGAATAAACATTGAGGACATGGTCTTTACGCATTAATTTAAATTAATTATCTTGTCTACCTTAAAGTAGACCATATGAGAAACAGACATAGTCATTGGTATTTTATTAATAATTACGACATTCAAAGCTCGTAATTCATAAATTTGTGTCTGCAGGCATATCTACTGTTCATGAATTAAACTTAATATCGAATTCACGGAACCCTTCTGCAATTAAATTCAAACCTTTCTGTGCTTAGCTCTCTGTAATATATTATATGGCTTTGCTGTTTCGTAGCAATTTCAGAGACATTAATTTTCTAAGTGCGCATTTGTTATAGTAAAACTGGCATCATAAATGTTAATACTACTACTGGGTCGACAACTCTGCTGGTGGACTGTTAGTCCAAGAGGGTATCAACAGCCAAAGAGCCAGTTCTTCAATACTAGCAAAAAATACGGATATTGTTTGATTTAAAATTGCCGTTATAAAATTTAAAATCATTTTTGATGAGGTAATGTATCTCTTTCGTGCATAGCTCTAATTCCTTGTCCGGGTTAGGATTTACTATTAGTCCTTTATGCTTTTATTAGGTCTTAAACGTTTGTATTTGATTGTGGACTTCAGAACATTTTGGCCTCCAGCATTACTGAAGAGACATTGATTATCGAAATGCAAATTTGATGCAGTAAAATTAATACCGTTAATGTTATTACTATCAATGGATTGATACAAATTGTCAAAAAAATACTTTTACATTATACTCATTTGTGAGTTACGACCAGTGCATTTAAATAGCATATTTTCCAAGCAAGACTACTATTTTCAACCATGCTATGGTAGATTTTTACTTGCCTATTTTTTTAATAAAATAAATTGTACATAATTCTTTAACTTTGGTTTTACAATATATCAAATCTTAAAACATACAAGTTATCATAATTTGTTTTGCATGATTAATCAAAACTTATAAAAATATTAAGATGTGGTATGATTGCTCAAGTAACAACTCTCCACCAGAGATCAAATGACATAGAAGTTAACAACTATAGGTCACCATACGGCTTAGTCAGCTATAAAAGGCCCCGAAATGACAAATGTAAAACAATTCAAACGAGAAAACTAACGGCCTGATTTATGTAAAAATAATGAACGAAATACAAATATGATATACAGCAACACTCGACAACCACTGAATTACAGGCTCCTGACTTGGCACAGGCACATGCATAATGTGGCGGGGTTAAACATGTTACCCGGCGCCCAAACCTTTCCATAACCTTGGACAGTGGTGTTACAGTACAACATATGAACAAACTATAAAATCAGTTGAAAAGGGCTTAACTCGTCAGATCGATACAAAGCAGAAAAACAATTAACAAAAACACAGACTGGACGTGGCAGGGTATTTATACATCCCTTCAACAAAAAGACACTAAGTACAGATCTGAGAGTACTCGCAGATAGTGACAGCTAGTTCAAAGCCAATAACAACTAATAAAATAAATCATGTATCTAAGACTAAAGTGTAAATCAGTACACATCTAACATCCAATGGATTTAGTGTAAAGACGACATTAATAGTCAGTGAAAAGCATGACCTTGTGCAATGCCAAAATACAGGTATCGACAGATTGTAGAACCGTGAATGTGCATATGTTTATGTATATAACAATATTATTAGTTTGGTTTTAATTTTACTGATAACAAATACCAATAAAAACAATATTTAAAGATCTAATTACAGTGTTCATTTGGTAACCTTTTAGAATAAGTTTATTTAGAGGATTGTATAGTTTACCCAAATCTATCTAAATTTCCAGGCTCGGTAAACAACATTTCCGTGTGCTATCCCGTTTGTAAAAGTTTTCTTCTTGTACAGCCAAACTTACAAACCAAATCTTTGTATCAATGGAAAAAATTAGTAAAGGTTTTAAGTAATTTGTGGTAACAAAATCTCTGACTTAATAAATTACCAGTAATACATAGACTACGATCATAGAAGTCCAAAGCGTCACTTCAGACAGAGCATATCGAACGAGTTGTGATATATAAAAACACCGTAAGATGGTGCCAAAGGAACATCACCATCCAAAAAAGAAAAATTAACAATAGGGAAAGAAAAATCGTCCCTCTTGTCGTAAATTTCAGTGTAGAGTTTCCCGTGTAATACTGAAATATCTGAATCTAGGAAAGGACAGTTATGACCGTTTATATTTGATTTATTTAAAGTAAGTTCCTTTGGGTAAATTTCCGCAGTATATTAAAAAAATTCTTCAGTATCTAACGACAAACGAAAAATATCATCAAGATAACGATAAGTGTTGTTGATTTTATCAATTAAACGCAATTTAGACGGGTCTTTACTATGTTGGTCATAAACTGTGATTCATAACAGTACAAGAACAAGTCTGCTATAAAAGGGGCACAATTGGTGCCCATAGGAAAACATACAACCTGTCGATGCACTTTATTGCCTAAATGTATTACCGCTTTCTGTTCTCCGTTTTAAACAAACAACATTTATTGACCCGTATCTGTATCTATGTCAATGATATATAAAATCTAATAACCATTTTTATTCTTATATCGCATTTTGTTTATCTCTAAAATGAAATAAAAATAACTTACGAGTAGTGAGAGATTTCAAGAACTCGTTTTCATCTGAATTACTAACAGTAGCAAGTCTCATACCAAAACTGTTACAATATTCCTAAAATTGATAATACATTGCAATGGTTTTAGTATTTAGACTTCCCTTGAAAAACATAATGTTAAAAATGGCAAATTGCTGAATCAAAATTGCACGTAACAAGTCATATAAGTTAAATGATTTCTTCCGGTTACTTATTTATAAGTTTTGTTATATTTCTAAACAAATGCATTCTTTTAAAAGCAGACCAAAAAAATAACAAAATTTCTTTCCGTCAAAATATTTGTTTTCCTTATATAATAAACCTCATGTTTATGGAACGCAATTTCATAAAGAATAAAACCAACTCTGGATGAAACTAAAAAGTTCAAATGTGAAGGTAGTTGCATTTATAAAGATCATTTTCATGCAAGGAGCAGAAAATTTTGTAACACTAAATACTTACTTGCGCATCAATCCAAGGCAATACATTTCCGATGTAGAAAAAAACCTTGTTGCTGTAAGCACTACCTGAAATATAGATTTAGAATATTGAGTTCCATTATTTAGGACTCAGTCATTAGATGACACTTAATTAAAAGTTTACAGACATATATGTTGAAGCGAAATTTTATAAGATAAAATAAAATAAGAAGCGTACCTTAAACAAACTGAAACTGTTTATAGATTACACGGAAATAATAAAGGATGTGGAAGAGTGTAAAATGAAAATAACAATGTATACAATTTCATTTAGATGTTATGCGTCCGAAGCGCTCTTCCAGAACGCTAAAAGCTAAAATATTGAAACCCAGGGATGTATTCCTACCGAAATACGTGAGGAGCTATGTTTAAAAAAAACCTATAACAAAGATAGAGCTTTGCATGAAGGAGAATACCTTTTAGTTTAAAATAATTTCAAAAATCTTATAACATCAAATTTCAATCTAACAATGCACTGGATATTGGACTGGTGATACCCCCGAAACTAACAGTCCACCAGCAGAGGTATCGACACAGTGGTAGTTATAACATTAAAGGTACCAATGTGTATGTATCTTAGTTTACCAACGGAGGATTTAAGAAAGAGGTGTTATAAATCCAGTCAGTACTGAAACACTGAATATTGAGCTGATGAGGGTTCGGGAATTTATAGTCTTCCAGTACATGTATACGTATCGACCAAGTGCTAGTACTTGAAAATAACACTTTCTAAATGTTATGCGTCCGAAGCGCTTTTCTTGATTAATGTCTTACTAGTATATCAATAGTGCCTTAATAACATTATATCTCAAATGTTCTGCTGCTCAAAAATACTTAACTTTACATACACAAATATGTAAGCAAAACAGATGATGGTGATTATGCCGGGATTATAATGCTTAAATCTTTTTTCCTCACATTTTAAATAGTGAACCCCGCTTTTTCATAGGGTTTTAAGTTTACTGTATGAAGTGTTTTATTTACAGTTGTTACGTTGATTATCTTTTTGCCTAGCGATGTCTATCTTCATTTGACTGATGGTTTTTTTTATTACCCCTTCGGTATATTCTCTTTCTTTTTATAACGAATATGTAATAATGCCAAATTGTATTTATATATTTTTCTTTTCTTTTCTTTGAATCAATTATATGTCGCCGTTATTTTGAAGGTCATAACATCATCAACATGTGTCAATTTTATTTCTTAAATTTTATTAGTTTCCTACCTCTTCTTAGAAATGTCCAGCCGATTTCACTTATCGTTTCTGCATGACACATGCTCAATCTGTCAATAGCACATTCCTTTGTTAGATCCCTATAATTAGCAAAGCAGCAATCCTTGTCTTTTAAGCAAAGATAAGTGCATGCTATTTCAGACCGTACTATAGTAGCCGGAGAATTCATTGGACCTATCGTGTCCCTCTCAATGATGATATCACCAGCGTTCATTGCACAAACCAATAATAAGTTGCACGGGATAATAAAAAATAAAATTAGCATTTCTTTTTTCATTTTGTCCTTCCCGTATGACTTCGAACTAAATGAATTTTTTAATGATCTTTGTTACATTTTGACTGTTTTTGTGTTGGCAAGAGGTTAGACCGGCTCAATGAATTGCAGATATCTTGTTCCCTTTGGAATAGATTCAATTATCATAATAAATTGTTACAAATTTATTGATATTAGAGCTAATACCAATGCAGTAAGAATAAAAATATCTGACTTTCAATGTGGCTGAACTAAATTTTAATTTTCTAATGATAAATATTTGAAATCTAATTATCAAAAGACGTTTTTCGTGTCACGGTTTTGGAAAGTTAACTGTTATTGCATTCCCAAAAGCAATAGGTTGATTATAGAATATAATTACTATTTACTTTTAACTAAAGTACAAAAATTGACATACTCTTATGTACGTCATCAATCAGGAACGGTCACCATCAAATGGTGGCAATTTATTGGAGGTCATAAATGATAGGATGTTGACCATTTATTGGGACATAATTCATGAATTTGTTGTCAAACTAATAAGGCTTCCTGGTGAGATGCAATAATATCTATCTGTTGAGCAGTCAGGTGTATAGATGATATCATTCATCAAAGCTTTATCTAAATTGTTCTTATCCTTTTCCACAATGTACTAATAACCTCCATGATAATAAGTTTTGAAAAGAGTTTTTTGTTTTCATTATTTATTAGTAATTACATTGTAGCATGATCCTTCGAATTTTAGATAGATCCATGAACTATTTTGACATTTTTCCTAAAGTAGTACAAAGAGTCACAAGACAAAGTAACAAAAAAAAAATGTCACAACTCAGAAAGTTGTTTTTATGATCTACAATAACTTTATTTCATTCATTTTATAAGTATATCCATATATTTAAAAAAATAAAAATGTTTTAAAGTGGTTACAGAATTTTGGACTATGGTCTGAAAATGCACTATAGTCTGGCTCAAGCTTTGCTGTCCATCAAAAATTGCGATTATTTTTTATTTGTGCAAACATTTGTTTCAAATAGCGATTTTCTTAAAGAAAATAAAATTACAACACGTTTCACGTACCTCGTGTCATCCAGAAACTGTCTAAATGCGTGTACGTAGCATTTTAAATTTCTATGGGAAATTAACATTGCAATGGTCGCCTATGTTTTCCGGATGTTTTGTTTGGGAGAATATATTTACGTCATCAAAGTTCACGCGACGTTACGCATAGTAATCAAAGAGAAATAACTCCTATGTCACAACGCTGACTGACTTGCAACCAGCTATAAACTACGTGTTGTGGCAATTAAAATAAAAATAAACATCAGATGTATGTAAAGGAATTTTGTAAATAAACAAGAGTGTCATTGGGGTTCTGTTACCATACCCTTTTCATTTAATTTAGATTTTAAAAACGTATACCTTTTTATACATTCCGTAGGTAAAAATGTTACCTTTTCCCATATTTTTTGCGTTTCATGTGGTGTGTACTGTAACAGTGTAATACAGGTACTAAAGTTTAAAATAAGAGAAAATTGGTTGAAAAAAAAAACACAACTGGGAACACCAAGAAAGATGACGAAAGAAGAAATTATCGGAACTTTATTGACCTTATCATATATTTCTGATAGTTTTCCCGACCGATTCAAATATTTCCAAACTTGAAAATGTGACCTATTCCAGCGGCACGTTCTATCACCTTGTATATATGAAGTGCCCCCCCAGAAGATTATCATAACAATTCTTTATTTTATTTTATCTAAAAAACAACATTTATCACTTTCTCGGATTAACCTGCACTTTTCATTACGTTCAGAATTGCAAATCCGCCACACCGATTTTTGAACATAGCGCCCTTCGATACCTTGCGCAAAAGAAGCGCCTGTTTCTCCTCTTCAAGACCTATATAGTCATACCCGTGACACCCCTCATTATATTTCTCTAGAAGCCCTGGAATAGGCCCACCCCTGTTTTTTACCATTTTTTCAAATTTTGAGCTCTAGTTTCAAAATTTTGAACATAGCGCCCTTCGATACCTTGCACAAAAGAAGCGCCTGTTTCTCCTCTACAAGACCTATATAGTCATACCCGTGACACCCCATTATTTTTCTCTAAAAGCCCTGGAATAGGCCGACCCCCTGTTTTTACCATTTTTTTCAAATTTTGTGCTCTAGTTTCACATTTTTGAACATAGCACCCTTTGATACCTTGCGCAAAAGAAGTGCCTGTTTCTCCTCTTCAAGACGTATATAGTCATACCCGTGACACCCTCATTATTTTCTCTAGAAGCCCTGGAATAGGCCGACCCCTGTTTTTACCATTTTTTTCAAATTTTGAGCTCTAGTTTCAGATTTTTGAATATAGCGCCCTTCGATACCTTGCGCAAAAGAAGCGCCTGTTTCTCCTCTACAAGACCTATATAGTCATACCCGTGACACCCTCATTATTTTTCCCTAGAAGCCCTGGAATAGGCCCACTCCATTTCTGCAAATGTGTATGTTAGTTTAATTAAACAATGACATCAAAGGTGCTATATTTTACAGTGTAGGACTACTTTTACATACGTTCTAAATTGAAGTGGGTGCATTGGTGGTCCTACACCTACAAATAATCCGTTGATAGATGCAGAGTTACTGTGGTACTGAATATTAGCCTAAAAAGAGATGTGACTTGTTCTATCAATGGATGGGATAAAAACCATTTCAAAATTGAGTTGAAATTGCAATATTTGGACGGATTTTCTGCCTTTTTAAATATTTTTTGATTTAACGGCCGTTGTTGTCTTATTCTTTTTTTTGGTTTCTCGATATATCGCCTTATTGTTCGCTGGCTTACTGTTCGCTAGTTATTGTTCGCTAGCTTCAGCCTGGTTAAACAAACAGTGGTGCTTAAGTTATTCTAACTGAGTTGTTCCCACATACAAAGCAGACTTTTTTTGGCGTGCTCGGGAAAATAACGGCAATATTCTCTGTTTTTTTTTTTTTTTCATCAGCAACACGGCCGACTTTGGCCAGTGGGATCTCTCTTTCCGGGACACTATAAATTTTCCTTTCCGCTTTTCCCGGTCGGATTTGGCATTTTTTAGGGGATGAATTGTCAGTCTCATTGCACCCTTCATCTACAGTTTTTCGTTTTAAAACTTACGAAGTTCCTGAGGTGCGAAATATTTGGTTGCATGGATTGGTTTCGTGCTCAACAGCTGTCCTGACAAGACAGGTCAATTCCGATCAATACATCATACCCCAGTACCGTTAATTGAAAATCTCGGAATAGTGATGAAGGGATTTTCCACTTTCTATTTTGGAAACGCCAAGAATATTTTGTTACTAGTCCGTCGGGCATATTGGGTTAAAAATTTTGATTGCCCGAGGCGTAAATGCTCTAGTTATGGCGTCGGGCTAGTGAAATTTTTTAACCCCTGTAAACATTTGTTTTCTTTTGTAAATTGCTTTGTTATTAATTATGCCGTTAGATTTCTCAATTGAATTGTTTCATATTTTTCATGTCGGGCGGGGCCTTTTATAACCGACTTTACGGTTGCTGTATTTTTCATTATTGAAGGTCGTGCGATTGCCTATATATAACCGCTTACATCTTCTTAATTTGAACTTTCTTGAACTGTTGTGTTATTGGCAATCATACCACATCTCCTTATTTTTTGTGCATTGTTCGAAAGATAAACATATGCGAATTTCGGTGAAGAGATTTGGAATATCTTCGTTAAAACATTAGACTTTGCATTTGTGTAACAATTCTTTATTAATTATTCATTTTGTCGAGCCTTCGACTTTTGTCGAAAAAGCGAGACATAGCGATCCTACATTCCGTCGTCGACGTCGGCGGCGGTGGCGTCCACAAATATTTACTCGGTGGTTAAAGTTTTAAAATTTTAATAACTTTCTTAAACTATCATGGATTTCTACCAAGCTTGGACAGAAGCTTGTTTATGATCATTACATAGTATCCAGAAGTAAATTTTGTAAAAATGTCTTTTAGCCGTATTTTACTAATAAATAACTTAGTTTTTCTGTCAGTTAACATTACATTCACTCTGTGGTTAAAGTTTTAAAAATCTTAATAACTTTCTTAAACTATCATGAATTTCTACAAATTTTTAATAAAGGAATTCATTTAAAAAAAAGACCTAAAAAATGCATATTTATCTGGTTTAAAAAAAACCGTCGGTGATTTTCTTCATTAAAAGTTAGGACAAATAATCTTTGAGCCAATTGTCGATTTAAAAAAGGGGGTACATTTGCTCGTTTTAAGTAAATGTTAAAAGTAATTGGAAAACAAGCATCATATGTAGATTAGACCGTTGGTTTTCCCGTTTGAATGGTTTTACACTAGTCAATTTTGGGGACCTTTATAGCTTGCTGCTCGGTGTGAGCTAAGTCTCCGTGTTGAAGAACGTACTTTGATCTGTAATGGTTTACTTTTATAAATTATGACTTGGATGGAGAGTTGTCTCAGTCATTGGCACTCATACCACATCTTCTTATATCTTTTACATCCCAACTTTGTCTTAATTACAGTGTCTATTTCATAATAACTGAAAAGAACTCGTTTTAAGTTGGCAAAATGTTATTCCACGTTGAGGCTGTAACAAGAAAATCCGAGATTCTCGTCCCCATCTGCTATTTGGCTAATTTCTTTCTTTTGTATTAGTTTTCATTATTTTTATTGGTCGGTTTATTTTTCCGACCTGCGGCCTGAAAATGTTCTCCACGCTGTCAACTGACAAATCTCAAGTAATAGCAAAGTAAAAATGATTGATTTTTATTGAAAAAAATGAATACCTCAATGGGATTGATGGCATACATGAAACGTGAACACATTATATAATACACCACAAAAATGATAAAATAATCATATATAGAAATGAATTATTGTGCGGCCGATTTATTAATTCACGGCATATTGTTCAGTTGCGTATGTAATGATTTTGATACGATGTTCCAAGAGATATTGTTGACTTCGGCACTTTTATAAGGTAGTATTCAAGACTTCGACACTATCTGACTTCCGAGTTTTACAACACAAGTGTAAATATTTTTAGTACATGTATCATGTGTATATTGTTTCCAAAACGAAACCTTCTTTTCAAAAATGAAACTCTGATAGGATGGCAAAAGAACTTTAGCAATCAATAACACTTTATAAACTATTTAAATCGATAAACAATACCGTTTTGCAAGCCTTTGACTGTACAACACTATAAAGGGTATTTTCAAGTACCTGTAAGTTACTTTATTTCGACGTCTTACACATAAACGTCACAACTAACACTCTTTTTAATGACGTCATATGCTTTACCGGTACAGTTTGAAAATAAAATAACAATGTTTTTATAATGTCAACTATGTAAACTTAATGTTTACAAAGTAAAAGACATCACTAAAGGCATATTAGGTCAGGAATGTGTATTCAGAATATGCGGAAAATATGCATTTTACCACGAAAAAATAGGGTTTTGATAATTATTTGGGACTGAGAGGGTTAAAATGTCTATATATAGAACGATTTATACAATATATAATTTTTAAAAATTCATTTGATAGATAAACATTATTAAGGTCATCCGCATTAAAGTGATGAGAATAAATTTAAATATACTTATTGTTTTCATGCAACTATATTTAAATGCTAAAAGTTACATAAGAGGGAGTTTAATGTCTGACGATTTACATTAATTTAGCGATTTGTTTGTCTACACAAACATCACGAGAGAGAGAGAGAATGACAACTTTATGTGAACATGCATACTGTTTCTGATTTGTGATGGGCGTGTCTGCTACAGAAACCGCGCAAAGAAGATGGGAGTTAACGGTTTCGCTGATTGGTTGACGGAATGTCACGGAAATATCGGAAATAGTCGAAGTGAAAAAAAACAATAACGACTCCCTGTTGTTACCAGGAGACGGAAAATGGCCGGCATAACAATGTTAAACCTCCGTAAGGATCGGAAAGTGGGCGGTACATGATGATCAATGGACCGGTTAGTAAATAAATAAAGCTTAATTGAATGGACAGACAGTTATCGAATGTAATTTGTTGGTCAAATCATTTAAAACATAGGGGTAAAAAAGTTGCATTGTTTTTTAGCCGGACAGGACCCCTTGAGCCAGACTATAGTTAGATCATTTATCTAATAAAACAGGTTCACTGTGAATTTAAGGTAAAAGGGTAATAAAGGCAATAAGGAAATAAGTCACAAATCTACTAAGAAAATAACACATCTTTCTCCAAGTTGATATGCGTAGGGAAAAGTCAAATGAAAATTATTTGTTTTATATATGGAGTCATTCAATGGGATTGTGTATGATTATCTTCTTAGACTCTGTTTTTTTTTTTTAAATTCGCTAAATTATTTAGTCTGAAAGACCTGCACTTCTATCAAATGCTTTTCAGCTGCTACCCATTTATGATTTAAAACATTTTTTCTTCAATAGTTAGAAAATATAAAGTAATGAAGAAAACAAAACAGAAAGACATCTAAAATTTTGATATTAATGAACTACCTAGCCTAAATTAATACGTATATATATATATATAAGGTATTGGAAAAGTTAAAAGAAAAAAGTCATCAATTTGATAGTAGTATTAATAAAGCCAATGGAATAAAATCACCATTTTGGTTTCACGAATATCAAGAATTGTATATGTGTTCTACAAATGTTAAATGAAATGCATAGGGAAGGAATTTACTACATGGTCTGTTTTGTTTTATTTTAATGATAGTTTATTTCAAATGATAAATTTTCCTTAATTATATTGTTAAACAGACGAAATTTGGTAAATGAAAATGTCAACTTTTCACAAGAATACACCAGAGATTTTTACATTATTATCTTGCTTAATTTTACTTTTTTTATTAACTGTCAATTGGTCCGTGAGTGTTCCCCTTCAGACGTTAACAGACAAATTAAAACTACCGTTTCGTTCATAAAGCTTTAATTAAAACAGCGATCAGGACAATATTTCTAATATTGACATGTTGAGCTATTTTTAATTTGTTTAACTAGAAGCATATAGTTTTGCTATTTAGTGCACTTATATCATTCACTTTTTTGTTGTAAATATCACAGTAATTAAATGCACAAATTATTTCAAAACATTACCAAAATATTCGCCTGGGACACATCACCAGTAGTTATTCATCACAAAAAAAAAGCAATCATCAGTTCTCCTGACTGGTAATTTGATTGTTAATAATATCTTGTCAACTTATCAAGCCACATGTGGTATTATAATAGACATAAAAGGTCATCATGGTGAACATAAATTTTATGGCCACCAAATAGCAGAGTATGTCCCATGTCGTACAATACACAAAACGCTTAATACCTGTCATTTACTATGAATAAGAAGATGTGGTATGAGTGCCAATGAGACAACTCTCCATCAAAGTCACAATGTATAAAAAGTTTACAATTAGAGGTCAAAGTACGGCCTTCAAGCTATAAAGGGCCCCAAATGACTAGTGTGAAGCAATCAAGTAGGAAAACCAACGGTCTAATCCATATAAAAAACAAGAAACCATAAACACCTATTAACCACACCAACAAACGACAACAGTTTTGTTATTCTATTATCTTGTCCATTGCAAAATCTGATCGCAAATTTATTTGTTGCATCTCATATGATGCATTTTATTGTAATGAAAAAGGTTAATATGTTAAACATTCTTACTGGAACTTTGATGAAATTGTTATAACTGTAAATAGTATCCTTGACAACATCTATGTACGCTTCGTGAATACACTGTAGCAACATGTTGTAGATATTACCATGGACACCAATTGCGCAGACTTGTTCATGTATTGTTATAAATCACAATTTACATGAGTTATGAACCAACTCAGGAAAGATCCGTATTAATTTTATTTAGTTGATGGATTGAACAATATCTTCCTTGATGATATTTATTTTGTTAAATAATCAAGAATTCCCTGAATATACTGCCGGAACCTACCAGCTGGAATTAACTTTACATTTATTTTATACAAACAGCAATAAGAGGCCTTTCCTATATCCAGAATCTTTAGTTCCACACGACAAAACACCATACTAAAATAGACCGACATAAGGGACATTTTTTTTCCCCTGTTGTTAATTTTCTTTTTGTTGACGGTGATGTTCCGTTTGTGCAATCTTACGTTGTTTATATTTCCCAACTCGTTCGGTAAACCCGTGTCTGTAGTTTCCAATGAGCGTTATCTGTATATCAATGTTACATTATCAAGTCAAGGATATAGTTACCACACATTACTGAAATCCTTTACTAAATACTTGACAAATATTTCCTTTGGAAGTTTGGGTAACGTTATATCACATCCTAATCTTTACGTTGATGTTGGTTTAAAACCTGTCAATTCCGATATGAATCATATAATCGTATCGAACTTTTTGGATAAACTTATTCTCAAAGGTTATTCATCAAACACTGTAATAAGAGCTTTAATTGTTTAATTGATCGGTACTTACATTGATTTTAGTCAAATTGAAGCATAATCAAATATCGAATACAGTTATTAGCACAAAAGATTATATACTTAATGTTTTGGATGTGTATTGGTTTATATTTTGTTAAATTTACCTTATTTTTTATTAGTTGCTGTTGCTTTGAAGTAGATTAAAGTATCTACAAGTACTCCCAGATCGGAACTGTGTGCCTTTTGTGTTCTTGTTACTTGTTCTTTGTAAGTGATTTTTATAGTTTGTTCTAATGTTGTTCTGTTACGCCACTGTCTACGGCTATGAGGAGGTTAAAGCGTTCACAAACATGTTTAACCCCGAGTTTTCGGTATATACCTGTCCCATTTCATTCTATTCGTGTTTTGTTTGGTTTTTTTAGTGTGCATTAATCAGGTTTTTAGTTTCATCGACTCATATGTATCACGTGTCTTCATCTCGGGTTTTTTTGCCTATTTCTGACGGCCTTACGATGACCAATAGAAGATTACATCTATGACATTTGATTTCTGGTAGATGTTTGTCTCATTGAAATTGTACCACATTTCCTTACTTCATAATGTTTGTTGTTGACATAGGATCCATGACAATATTAAGTCCAGATGTGTCTGACAAGAATAGCTGACAATATCTTAGAATAATATTCATGTACCTAAATAGAAAAGTAGAGACTTATTACATTGAAATAATTGAAATACCCCCAAAAAAAAAAAGTTCAAACTATCTATGGTTATATACATGTATATATCCATATATGAACAAAATATACAGATTAATTCAAACTAGTTCAAATATGACTTTATTGAACTTTATTGCTAATAATAAAATATAAATATGATAACCGAGACTAAAGTTTAACAATGATAATAACATTATTGAGAACAAATTTACTATCTGAAAGTCAGCTGTTTAGCAGGACTGCTTATGTCGAGTTAACACTGTATTTCTTTGGATGTGTACAGATTGATATTTCGTCTTTGGTATATAATTAAGTAATGTATTTGGAACTTGATTTCAGTAATTGCAACTACTTACTCTCAGATCGGAAGTGTGTGTCATAAGGGTTTTGACAGTTGATTGTTTTTCTCTGTATCAATCTGATGATTTTGATCAGTTTTCAACTTATTTTACAGTTTGTTCGTGTGTTGTGCTGTAACACCACTTTCCAAGGAAAAGGGTGGGTTGGGCGTCCTCACGTTCTATATGCGCCCGTCCCAAGTCTGGCGCCTGCCTTTTTTTTCTGTAAATCATTTTTTTTTTTCGTTTATTGTTTTATAGTTTTTTCTTGTGTTGTGATGTTGCACCGCTTTTCAGGTTAGTATGTTTAACCCCGTAAAATTATGCGTGAGACTGTCCCAAGTCAAGAGCTTGTAATTCAGTGGTTTGTCGTTTGTTACTATATTTTTGTTGGTCTTTCGTTTGTTGTTGTGTACTTTAATCATGCCATTGGCTACCTTATTTGAATGGTTCTACATTTTGTTAGTTATGTTGAGACCTGTTATAGCTTCCTATGCGAAATTGGTTATACCATATTTCCCTTGTTAATACTAATGTAAAGAGACAAGTCCCCGCCAGATGACATATAAGTTTACAACTATGTCACCGTATTGATTTATGTACACACAAAAAAAAAAAACAATGAACGAAAAAAAATATGATAAACAGCAACAAACGACAACCACTGAATTACAGGCTCCTGACTTGGAGCAGGCACATACAGAATATGGCGGGACTAAACTAATTTGTTGGCACCAAACCCTCTTTTAACCAGAAGGCGCAATTTTCTAATGTATGCTTTTTTAAAGAGGAAAGTTTTATAATGAGGTCTTTTGGGGCCAAATTAATATTAACAAAATGGTTCAAAATCTTAGAAATATATTTTTTTTTAAGTTTTGATTTTTTTATGTTTTAGCGCCACTCATGATATTTATGTAGAGGAAACACGCGTCTGGCGTTCAAACTGTAAGCTTGATATTTTTGATGAGTTAATATACTTAAACATGTTACAATTTCCTTCAATAAAGACCCAATGTATAAAATCTTAGTTCTATTTCATTTCTTAGATAAAACCATTTCATCATAATTTTGTATACAACTGATTTGTTTCCAGCTCGAATCACGTTTTATCTTGCTATTGTATCAATTACTGGACATGTTGAGCACAGGCACAACAAATACTCAACTAAGGATAAAGATTAAATGCATACGGACACTAATGAGGCTAAATTATTGTTTTGCAAGACAACAATATACCAGCGATGTTTTTTACCTTATTATATAAAAAAATGATACAAGCTGGCTTCTTTTAGCGAATCATTATTTCAGTAATGCGCTATTATCAATGTTTAAAATAAAAAAAAAAAACATACTTAATGCCTAATCGAATCTAATATCCCTTTAATCAGTATAATACGATTTAAATAGAACAGTCAAACCTATCTAAAGGACTAGTATATAACTTTTGGTTATTAACCTTAGTTCTACAAATTATATAACTTTTTTTTACAATTTACACAAATGGATTTTATAAAATAAACGCAGAGGCTTAAAAGATAATAACTGATCATCGGGTATTCAGGTTGAACCTATGGTTTTGTTGAATTCAACTGGCCAGGTTCCGTTATCAACACGAACTATTCTGCAAAAGATGATAAACCAAATTTACCATAAATTATCATACAGTTCATTAAATATAAGATTCATGTTTCAGAACACTTCGCTTTGTTTAAATGATTTTAAAAACGTATCATCGAAAAGAAGGAAAAGTATAATCAGGGGCATCGAGAGACATAGAACATTATGACCGAAGGAAAAAAGGAAGACGGCCAAACGGGTCCCAAAACAAAATGTGTGGCAACAATTAGGACAAACACATTTTGTATAGTAATTACAAAATACTTGCAAACACCGGCATGCATATTTGTTACGTTTTTATGTCCGATTAGAATATTATAAGTCTTCTCTCTGATAGTTAAACGCTTCCTCTCTGAGTTTTGCTAATAACTGTTCAGCTTATCAAGAATAAGATCAAACACGACTCTAAGGAGATATGACATCTAAAGGAACACTTAAACATGTTGACTTTATAGATACCGCGTTAATGACATTACTAGTAGGATCTTTTGATTGGCATTCCAATGCAATATAGTGATGGGAGCAGTTAGAAAATGATGCATTTGTTCCTATGAAATTGTTCTATATGGTTCACATTGAGAACTCAATAGCTATTGACCAAACTTATATAGAATATCAATATCATGTGTAGATAATACGAAATACACCCAAAGAAAAGGCTGTTTTCGAATAGTCATATTTACTATTACTTTAAGTCTAATTTAAGAATTGCTTTCAGATAACTTTCATTCATACCATGATAGTTAAGGAATTTCTTGATATGTTAACAACACAAAACAATGCAACAACTTTACTCTGTTCACATACATGAGATTCTTGTGAATACATCAAAGATTTTGCAGAATATTTTCGAATAGATATTGTAATTTCTCAATTCTGAACATTTTTACTTATCTGAAACATTTTTTTCATTTTTACTTCTCTTTCAACTTATAGTCTAATGTTTATGACAAATGATGAAAACAAGACAAAACTGAAAACATAAGAAATGAATCATGTCGTTCTCTCTCTCGTCGTGCATACTTCTTATTTCCTTAGATACGTTTTTTTTTTTTTTTTTTAATTCTGTTGAGTACTTAAAACAATGAGAAGAACACAAACGGCGTATTAAAACAAACACATGCTTTTTGCTTGCGAACTATAAACAAATGTCATACAAGTGGGAGGTTTAGCTAGCTATAAAACCAGGTTTAATCTACCATTTTCCTCGGAAATTACCTGCACCAAGTTAGGAATATGGCAGTTGTTTTCACTTGTTCCGTTGATTGGTAGCGTTTTGATTTGTCAGTTTTTATGGACTTATCCTTATTGAATTTGTCTTGGTGTTCGGTATTTTTAATCTTTTTGTTTCATAAGGAGAGACTTGTCCAAAATGTCAGATGTTCTTAAACGTTTCCAAAATGGTTCTCGAAAGTATACTACTTTTTCTTTAACTTTCAACACGAACAACTTTACCATGGTAATAAATTTGGCATACAGTCGCGTTTAGTCTACAAACGATTGACCATAAGACCTCGATATCAAACAATCAAATGGCAAAATCGATTACTTAAAGTTAAAATATAGAAAACAAAAACTCCTTAAAAGATGTGATAGTTCTGGTTCAGTTGCCAAAAAACGTTCAATGTCCGAACTTTGTATGTTGAAATCTAAGTAACACAACAAAGAAAACAACACATGTTTGTATTTTGTCAAAGATATAGCGTTCATTACAATTTGGTAAAAAAATACCTTTCACATAAGAAGGGGTAAGGAATTCTACATCCTTGGTCAGCCCATTGATACTTAGTTCCATATGGATCACAGGGAGAATATATCAGACAATCCCCATCACTCGGATCAGACGATAGATTATCGGGTTGTGGAAAATAAACCCGTCCCCAATCAAAATAAGTTATCTTTCTCGATGGTTTATCCCAATTCCAGTTCCTTCTGTCAACAAATCTGATCCTCCTAACCATATTCCGGACAGACCTGAAATTAATATTACTATCTTTGAATACATAATAAGGCAATTCACAAAAGTAAACTGAATTATCATTCTATAGAATAATAAGTAAAGACTTTTAAATGCTATCTTGTATAATTAAAAAATATATACCTATATGGAGTTATTTTCTTTCAGAACGATAGGTCATTCTTTCAAAGAATCAACCCGGACGATACCAAGTTTCAATGAAATATGCTCCAAGGCATAAAATAATGACATGTGTAAGGTCATTATTTTCCCTGATTAAAAGGCAAACTTTAATTTACTTAAACATTTAATTCGTTTGATAGTAATCGTGTGTTGTTGCCAATTGGGGTTTACTTTTAAATGTTCCGTCTTTGATAGGTTTGAGGCAGAAACTATCCATTCCTCCGTTTATTAGACTGAAATACAAAAATCGTCGTTGACGCACATTTTAACTTTCGAGGCAAATAATGTGAAGATTTGTTAATTTATCGCTGCAATACAGGGGCATCATGTGAGATGAATTTGATAATACAAAACTATTCACAACACCTTTAAAACAAGCCAGATAGAACACATTCGTGTGTAGGATTTTGAAAATCGTATTGATTCACACTTTATTCGAAATCATACGTTGACCTACATTATAAAAATAAGGAGATGTGGTATGATTGCCAATGAGACAACTATCCACCAAAGTTCAAATGAAGTTGATGTAAGCAATTATTGGCAACCGGACGGCCTTCAACAATGAGAAAAACCCATACCGTATGGTCGGCTATAAAGGGCCACGACATGAAAAATATGAAACAATTCAATTGAGGAAACTAACGGCCTAATTTATAACAAACCAATTTACGAAAAACAAATATGACAGACATGAACCAACGACAACCACTGAACTACAGGCTCCTGACTTGGGACAGGCACATAAAGAATGTGGTGGGTTAAACATGTTTGTGAGCACTCAACCCTCCCCCTAACCTGGGACAGTGGTGTAACAGTACAGCATAAAAACAAACTATAAAAATCAATTGAAAAGGCTTAACTCATCAGATGGATACAAATAGAAATACAGAGTGGACGTGGACGGGAAGTTGTACTTGTACATTCCAAAAACGAAAAGAAACTAAATACAAATCTGAGAGTACTCGCAGTTACTGACAGCCAGTTCAAAGCCAATAACAACAGTATGGATATTCGTTTTTCGTGTTACATGTATATGTATCACGATTTCGTGCTCTCTTCGTGTCATTTCTTAACTTTTTACATAAAATTATACCTTTTACTCTATCAAATATTCTTATTTTCTATAGAATAAAAGCCACGAACTATATAATGGGGTGGGGGAGTATTATATTTAATCCTGATTCTCAGTTTAAAAAAAAATGTATTGCTATTCAAAAGAAAATTATTCTGAATAATTCGTTAAAAATTGAAAAAATAATCTGCTTTTCCGCGATAAAAATAACAAAAAAAAAAAGAAAAAAAACATGGCACCCCCTTTCATAAACTAAGTTAGTAGAATAAATTACTTTTAAAAGTAACTTGTATTTTTCATACACCGTGAACTGGCGGTAACAATTCATTTGTGTCTTGCTTCATGCAGTTACAGTAATATTTTTATTGTACCTGGATAATGATTTCTGAAGTTTATATCTATATTAATTAGTGAGTTTTATTTCACATTATAAATGAGCCGTAGGGCGTATTAAAACCTGAACGCATCAGAAAAGAATATCCCACTTTAGTGTGGTCGGTAAAATAGGATGCAAATCCTGCAAATCTTGCAGAAAATAATATTTGTTTGACGGTATATAAGTTAGATAATGCATTTTTAAAGGTTTTTCTTGTCGTATAACACACCTCGGGGTGGTCGGTCTTTCATTTGCTCAATCCTGACACCCCTCGGTGTGTTATACGACAAGAAAAACCTTAAAATATGCATTATCTATAACATAACATGAGATTTGTTGGTTTTTATTTTCTTTATTGTTTCATAATTTGATATCATGGATCTGTTTAAAACGTTATTTTTTGGTATGTGTTTTGGTCTGTGTAGAAGGTCGTACTTAAGGTGACCTTGATAGGACCATTTCGAATAAACATTTATCATAAGTAGGAGATCCGTTGCTAGGCATTTGTGAAAACTTTAATTTAATCAACAATCAGACAATCAATCAGATATTGTTCAGAAAGCGTCCCTATAGTTCAGTTCTCGATTCTTATTCGATTTGTATTATTACATTATTAAAAAAAAAAACGCCCGAATTTGTCGATACAACGTACCGATTCTCCCGAATGCAAACCGACAAAGATCAGACAGTAAACCGAAGTAAGACATTTTGATTTGACCCAATGAAGCAGAATCTTCATAATCATGATTGTACTAAACTAAATCGGCTGAGTTTACTTTAAATAACGGGCCACAACTTACTGTTGGGAGTGTTCGGTCGACCTATGCGGACCATACCAGATTCAACGAACGCTTCTTAAAAAAGTGCCATTTGCTTTATTTTTGCAGAAAATTCAAAAATTTTCATTCAAAGTTTATATAGTGAAGCATCTTAAGGTGGATCAATTGTATTTCTTTTACTGTGCCAAAATTTAGATTTTACCATTCTGTAAAAAAACGACAAAATATATGGGTAACCGTGCTATTTTTCAAGCTTCAGATCCAATTTTGTAATGATTATTCATGCAGATTTTAGCAAAGATCTTAACCGATTGTGTACTTCTATTTTACAACCCAAGAGGGCGGAATAAGTTAATCTACCTGAATATTCACTAGTAGCTTTTATTTGAATCAATCATTAATTTCTACTGATAAAAGAAAAAAATAGATGTTGTATCATTGCCAGTGCGTCAAGTATTTACACAAGACTGCTTGCCCGCGTTTTGATTGGTTGATTTTTGTGTTTTGTATCTTAATCAAATGCATTCTATGAAACAACAGTACTATTGTTATTCCAAAACAACATTTCATTAATATCATGTTAAAGTTACTTACGATTAGTAACAGATTTTAGAAATTCATTTTCATTTGAGCTACCAACAGTGGCAAGTCTCATACCGAAACTATTACAGTATGCCTAAAATAAAAAAAAAACATCGTTCTATTTTGAATGTTTTCTTTATAAAATATATTCGCTATATCATAGCTTGAATCAATACTTAAATATAGATATAAGAAGATGTGTTATATAAATAAAGGCAACAGTAGTATACCGCTATTCGAAGTTCATAAATCGATTGAGAGAAAAAAAAAACAAATCCGGGTTACAAACTAAAACTGAGGGAAACATATAAAATATAAGAGGAGAACAACGACACAACAGAAACACAACACTCAAATGCAACACACACAGAAACGAACTATAATATAACAATGGCCATTTTCCTGACTTGGTACAGGACATTTTAAGAAAAAATGGTGGGTTGAACCTGGTTTTGTGGCTAGCCAAACCTCCCGCTTTCATGGCAATGTTAAATATAACATTAAAATGACAACATTACATGACAGGACTACAATACGAATAAATGGGAGAACATACAGGACAGAGACACACACAAATAATAGCTATCAAAAGGTACAAGGCTTATGATTTTTAAATACGCCAGACGCGCGTTTCGTCTACATAAGACCCATCAATGACGCTCAGATCAAGAAAGTTCGAAAGCCAAAACAAGTACAAAGTTGAAGAGCATTGAGGACCAAAAGTTCCAAAAAGTTGTGCCAAATACGGCTAAGGTTATATGCCTGGGATAAGAAAATCCTTAGTATTTAGAATAATTCATACTTATGCAAACAGTAAATTTATAAAAAATGACTATATAATAGATATAGATGTTAACATCGAAGTGGTGACTAACTACAGAAGAAAAACGAATACGTAAAACAACCTATATCAGCGCATAAAAAAGGTATGAGTGCCAATGAGACAACTCTCCATGCAAGTCACAATTTGTAAAAGTAAACCATTATAGGTCAAAGTACGGTCTTCAACACGGATCTTTGGCTCACACCGAACAGCAAGCTATAAAGGACCTCAAAAATGACTAGTGTAAAACCATTCAAACGGGAAAACCAACGGTCTAATCTATATAAAAAACGAGAAACGAGAAACACTTATGAACCACATCAACAAACGAAAACTACGGAATATCAGATTCGTGACTTAGGACAGGTGCAAACACATGCAGCGGGTTTAAACGTTTTAATATGTACCAACCTTCACCCTTTTCTGAAACAATAGTGTTACATCACAACATAGGAAGACACACTATAAAATATCAATTGAAATGGCTTAACTCAATCAAAAGACATATAAACACAAGTAAACATACACTGAACGGATAAATTTGATCTATGACACAATGTAAATATAAAATCAATAAAATAAGGGGTTAGATGTTAAACAATTTCAGAAAAACAACCATAACCTTGAACAAAATGCCGCCAAATAGAATAATGTACACAGGTAAATGAAAATAATTTTGTTTTAAGGTTTACAGTATAAATGGAGAACGGAAATATTTTTTACAAAATAAATAATTTGTTGTTCATTATACGAGAACAGAAATGAAAATTTAAATTCATACCAAACACTTATCAAAGTTATATTTTAAAAATAGAGAGACGAGATATAACATTAAATAAGTAAACATTAGAGAACAAAAAAAAAAACATTACAAATTGTATCAACAGGTCAAATTAACAAGAAAGTACGATTTGAGAGTACTCATAGTTACTGAAAGCTAGTTAAAAGCCAAAAACAATTAATAATAAAAAATCATGCACCAGAGACTAAAATCAACTAAAACACATCCCAGGGATTTAGTATTTTTAACGTCATGGGCAGTCAAAGAAGACATGACTTGTGCAATGCCAAAAATATAAGTATCGACAGGCTGTAGGATAGTTAGGAGTTAACCTCTATATAGAAAAAAAAGAACGTGGATGTGTATATGTTACTTTTGTTATTTATGTATAGTTTGTTTAGGGCCAATGCAAAATAGGCCATGTCTCATGTACTTTTGATAACGGTGCTCTATGAAATCTCCTATGAAATGCGGCAAAATGTATAAGAATGTAGGAAGGCATTATTTCTACTCTGCAGGTAAATATTTGAGGTTGCTTTCTAAAAAACTCCAAAAAGTTATTATTAGCGACTTTGTCAAATTTACTATCAAACTACAATGATGTCTCTTGTTGGCGTCTTTGTTAGATTTATGTGTATACCCGTTTGAACTTTTTTAACAGTTGTGTAAAATATCTGTTGTTTATGTTAATACAGTTTTGACTGCTAGATTCCAATAATGGTCTCAATAGCCTATTGTGTATATATCTATAGGTTATGCATACACTTTTACTATGGCATTTACGTACTTGTGCATCAAACCAAGATAAGGCATCCGCGAGGTAGAAAAAGACCTTGTTGTTGTATGCTTTACCTGAAATAAAGATTCAGATTATATGAGTACCACAATGTCTGGGAATCAGTCATGTGGAAACAGTTGATTAGTTTACAGATATTCATTTTAATGTTTATCGAAATTTAGTCTGTGCTATAAGTTTATCAAATATGTGGTTTTGACTACAAAATTATGCTGTTTTTATAACATATGAGACTAAATACGCATTACATTCGATCACCACAGTCGTGTTAAAAGAGTTATTGAAAAAAGCTATAATGTTTTTTTATTCTGTCAGTGGTTTCTTTAAACAAGCTTTATAATATTAGTAGAAGAAGGTTTACTTTTACTGACAAGTTACTGTTTTACTTAATGATATAAAATGATGTCATAGAATAAGAGGGTGTTGCATATAATGTCTAGGGTAGCGGAATACGATGCCCTAGTAAAATTTGTTATAGATATCAGGCTTATAATGCTTTTAAGACTTTGATTCGACCGTCACTGATGAGACTTTTGTAGTTAGATGAACATAATTTTAAAAACGGTATCTATTGTGATTTTATATGTACACAAGACGTGCGTTTCGTCATAATAAAACTCATCCGTGATGGAAAAGTTGGAAGGCGAAATGAAATATATAATTGAGAGCATAAAAACCGAAAATTCCAAAAAAGTTGTGCCAAAAGAGAGCAAATGTAATTGTTTGTAGGGCTATGTTTTGGGTTTTAAATTTTGATAAAAGTTTTGAATTATTTAACATTTCATAAACAGTAAACTTACTGAAAAAATGAACATATCAATGAAATTTCATTTCAACAAGCTTAAGAAAGCGCTGATTAATGGACTGGAATGGTGGAGACAAAACGACGACAACGACGAAAACAATGATGCTAATGACGACGATTACGACGACGATGACGATGACAAAGACGTCGACGACGACGATGAAGATAATTATCATCATCATCATCATCATCATCATCATCATCATCATCATCATCATCATCATCATCATCATCATCTTTATCGAAATTTAAAACCCAAAACATAGCCCTGCAAACAATTATATTTGCTTTCTTATGAAACAAATTTTTGGAATTTTCGGTTTTTATGCTCTCAATTATATATTGTGTAATGAAAAATTTGATTTGCTTGCTATGAAATTCCATTAATCAATATTGGATATATATAAATTCAAAAAATTTGTGCCAAAAGGAGGCAAATGTAATTGTTTGCAGGGCTATGTTTTGGATTTTAAATTTCGATGATGATGTTGTTTTCTTTATTTGGCATATATTGTTACTTGAGCCTCACTGATGAATTTTTGTCTTTTAAGATATATTTTATTTGCAAACAAATCACAATATGGATTAGACAGAAGTTCGTCTAACTTAGATCGTCTTCTCCAAAGATGAAATATTAGTAAATGGAATTTCAAAGCATGCAAATCACATTTTTTATTACACAATATATAATCAAACATTTGTAATTTAAGAGACATATAAAGAAACATGATTGCTTGATTGTTGGTTGCTTAACGTCCAGTGGCTATTAAGAAACAGTATAGAAAAAGGAAAGATAGGAATAAGAAGGAAAAAAAATATGCATGTGTGTGTGTGTGTGTGTGTGTGTGTGTGTGTGTGTGTGTGTGTGTGTGTGTGTGTGTGTGTGTGTGTGTGTGTATAGATCCCTACATTCTGCGTGTACGCTTGATTAAACAAGGAACCTTTTGGTCTTTTTTTGTATAATCAAAAACATTTCTTCATTTTGCTCAATTGTCAGATTTATTCTACTAGATGTTATAATCTCTAGATCAAACACATGGTCCTCTGGTAACCAACTAAGACTATTCTTAAGAATGGGACGTAAATTTGTATATAAAGGACATTTAAAGAAGAAATGATTAACATCTTCGCAGGGAAACCCACAGCGACAAGATGCATCTGATACAATATTTATTTGAAAGATATCAAAATTAAGGAATGTTTCTGAACATCTAAATTGGTTAAAATAGCATTGAGGTTTCTTTGACCAAGTGAATAGTAACTAGGCACCGCGTTATTATCTATCTGGAACTCGTTTTAAATTTATTTTTAATTTCAAAAAAGTGTCTGTTTTCGCACGGATATGTCCAATCTATTCCATTGCCTAATAGTTGATGGGATAAATGAGTCACTACTAATCTAAAGTCTACAAAAAAGTAACATAATATCTGCACCATTTCTTTAAGATATGTAGTTGTACTCTGCATCGATGGTGGAATCAATTCACAAAGATATTAGGGGCTATCCGTTATACGCGTTGTAAAGAGATTCCCATCCATTTTTTATAAATATCATTTTTATTGGTAAATATTGGTAAGCCAGTTACAATTCTTGCAGCTTCAAATTGCAATTTTCTAGTTTGTTAGTATTACAAATTCCACAGCTATCCCAAACTTCACTGGGATATTCAAAAATCGGTCGTATATATACTAAGTATAATTTTTCTAAGTTTGACCTGCTTAGTCTATATTTTAGCTTACGTAAAGTATTTGGCACAAATTGTAGGAATTCTTGGTCCTCAATGCTCTTCAACTTCAATTCTGGTATCTATGATGAGTTTATTTATACATTTTGATACACTTTTATTGATGTGCTTATTCCATTTTGCATCGTTACTAAGTGTTACTCCAAGAGGTTAGTGGTAATCGGTGAATGGAATATCTTGCCCTTTAAACGTAAAATTTATACTTAGTACTTCGATATTCGAGAAAAGCATAATTTCAGTTTTATCTGGATTGAATGACATGAGCCAAATTTTTCACCATTCATTTAGAATTTTCAGGTCATGATCGATGAGTCTTTTGTCCACGTTTCATGCGTCTGGCTTTAAAATTGATAATATAAGAATAAGAAAATGGGGTATGATTGATGATGATGGCCAATTAGACAACTCTCCACCAGGGACCAAATGACATAGACGTTATGATATAAGCCTGGTATCTTTAATGAGTTTTTTCATACCTTTTCTTAGTAACAACCAGCCGATGGCTGTTTTAGTTGCTGCATGGCACTTGTCCAATGTTCCAAGAATGCATTCCTTTGTTTCGTCCCTATAATTAGCGAAGCAGCAATCATTGTCTTTCAGACAAAGAGAAGTACATGCTAATTTAGATCCCACTATAGTAGCCGGAGTATTAATCGAAATTTCTTTGTCTCTCTCGGTTATAAAATTATCAATTATTGCTGATTTAACCAACAATAAGTTGCAGCAAACCGTAAAAGCGAAAATCGAAAATAATATTTTTATCATCTTGTCCTCAAATAAATTTGATATTAATGCATTTGTTTTATGTCCATGTGGTTCCAAAATATAACCTTTAAATAAGTTGTGTAAAAAGTTGAACGTTCATAACCGAACTGTTACAGAGAAATGGATTTGATTAAATTGGTTTGTGCCCTTCACAATTAATAAAATTCGATGTACGATAATAAAATATTATCAGCACTTTACCGACATCCGGAATCAAGGCAATTTTGAAAGAACTCAATATCTACCAATTAATTTATTCTCCAAAAGAAATCTAAAATAACAATTCATCTGGAATTTTTAAAGTAAAAAAGTTTAACAAATACCACTAACACCCAAACAGACAACAGTAACAAACAAGCAAAAAATTGAGATATGCAAATGTATATTCAAGCAATAATAATATTGTTAAAACAGATTTGCTGATTTAATTTGGCGATAAAAAATGTAAAAAAAAAAATGAATTAACTAGCGATACGCCCGTGGATCAATTACACATATGTTTAAGACCATCAAATCAAAAAAATGATTTCCCAAAATTTTCAAATGCAATGTTTGTTATCTCAATTTAAAGACACTTCAATTTTGTCGTTTAATCATATATTTTAAAATCATGTAAACGACATCTGCGTCTGTTGGTTCAATTATACATTATACTATCCATTTCTCCTATTATGTGAGATCTTCATTGGTAATCAAGGTCGTTAAACATACCCTAGTAATAGTTCAATCCCTTAAGCTTTTCGTAAATATAGGATTTAATGAATAATCAGTTGTTTAATAACATATTATAAATATAAATATTCGTTCCTGATGATTGCGAATAATAGACAGAAACAAGTGTCAAATATTCAGCATTACATAGACAAACCGTAAAGTTATATAATTGTAGTGCAATGTCTTTGTACTGTTTTATCCATTCGTTTGATGTGTTTGAGCTTTTGATTTTGCCAATTGCTTAGGGACTTTCCGTTTAGAATTTTTCTTGGAGTTCGGTATTTTTGTTATTTTACTTTTGCTCAATTCTTTGTTTTGATCAGCGGTATAACACTGTTGCCTTTACTTAATTCAACAATGCTACAATCGCAATGTTGGTTGGAAAAAAAGTCACGGATACATAATATAATTCACACAAAATAATTTCAACCAAAGAGATCAAACAATTGTCCATCATAAGTCATGTAAAAATGTATACAATTGGTCTACCAAAAAGTTAAAGTACGACTGGATTGCCTTTAGAGGGATCATGTTTTTTTTCGCCACTTTCTTTAAATTTGAAAGTCTATTTTTTTTTTAAATATAATCGGATGACGAATAATCAGTTTATCGATATACAGTATGCAGTGTTATACTGTCTATCCGAAATATGTTGCCCTTTGATGCACAATTTCATGCCAAGTTTCCTGATATCTATCTATCTTGATATGCATTGTAGTTGTTTAGATGTTTGGATATATTCTGAATTTTGCAGTGAGGTTGTTGGGAAATAGTATTTTGTAGGTTTCAATGCCAGATATATTTACAATTTGTTAATATTATCACGTAACTGCGATTGCAAATGCACAGATGAAGCGTGATCAAAACATAGTACAGAATAATTCTTAGTTTTGGCTCTCTTCAACTCTAAGTAACGTATAGTTTATCCTTGATCTTGAAACCTTCACTGTGACATTGAGATGAAGAACAGCAATTAAATCCACTGTTCCTTTTTTGTTAGTGTTTTCCTGTGTGCTATATTGAATTTGTGTAATGAATTGTTACATCATATCAATTTTTTTCTATTATAAATGTACAGGATTGACAAAAATATATCATTGCACTGTCGTTACTCTGTAAAAATATAATTGACACAAAAGAAAGATGTCAACATTCATGGCAATAACAAATGCGACTTGCAATCAAAATCAGGCAGCTTAACAATTTTATGGTTCCGATGTGTTAGATTGTTTGCTGAATATACAATTAATGCGCTTTCTCATTCACTCCATTTTCATTTAACTTGTTGAATAAAGATACAATAACGAGGTAAAATTGATGACAAAATAACGGACATCTGGATAACATAAGTAAGCAACAATAGGTTTATTGTTTGCAAAAAAAAAAAAAAACACACATCCACAACGAATCAAAACTGCATATGGATTATGGAAAACAATGAAACAGGTCTTTCAAAAATAGAAAGTTGTTTTCCCAACTAATACGAGAGACAGAAGATGCCAAAGAGAAATAAAAACTCAAAAGTCGATGATAAACTGACATCATCATGGAAAAAAATTGAAAAACGACCAAAAAACAAACGGTATACAGAATATAACATATTCCAGTCGAAAGAAGCAAACGCCGTATTTTTCAGCTCCAAGGTCGTCTACCAAGATATGCATCAAGGCTTTATCTGCAAAGTAACTGACAGTAAACACTTGCATGAACATTTTTAGAAAATGATTTTGAGTTACGGACTAGGTATTGCAATCAAGAGAAGAAAAACCAATGACCGTTCACTTTCATTTTGTCCACACGAAATTGTTTAGTTTTTTTTTCAATTAAGCATCTTCTCTTCTTAATGAATCTTTATTTCTAGCCAACAAATGATAAAACTCTATCAAATTATGTGACGAAGGCAGTACAGACAGTAGCTGTGTTCTTGTCAAACAAGTATTATTGGTATTTCAAAAATTGGTCTAACAAGCTTAAAAAAAAGATGGAAGATACCAATGGACATTCAAAGCTCATAAGTCGAAATGTCCAAATTGTACTAATAAGTAATGTGATAATATTTCAAATTAGACAACTATCCATCTGAGACCAAAAGACGTAGATGTTACAAAACCATAAATCACAGTACAGCAGTTTGCAATCTGCAAAGCCATACCGCATAGCAAGCTGTAAAAGGCCCTAATAAAACGTCAAATATCTAAAACTAGACAACAATCTTATTATTACAAAACAACACACGAAAAACAAATACAATATACAGAAACAAACGACATCGACTTAACTAGAGGCTCCTGACTTGCAACGGGCAAATGCAGAAAGTGGCGGATGTTTAACATGTTTGCGGACACCATATTCACACCTAAACCTTTGAAAGTAAAAGGCACAAATCACAAATCTGGCCGAATCGATCGATTCAAAACACACACACAGGGTGTTGGTACGAGAGTTTACGGAACTCCATATTAGTTGTGAATAGGAACATGGTAGATATAAAATTCGTTATCTATGATTTTCAAATTAGGAAACCTACGGAATATAAAATAAAATAAGGTATAATTGCCGATCAGACAATTCTCCACCGAGACCAAATGATGTATAATTTAGCAACTATACATGTAGGTCATCGTACGGTCATCAACTTCAGCAAAATCAATACCGCATATCAAGCTGTAAAAGGCCCCGGAAAAACAAATGTTATATAATGCATAGAAGAAAACTATCGACAGGATTTGCGAACAAAACAATAAATAGATAAAACAAAACAAATATGATGAACAGCAACGAACGACAACTACTAAATTACAGGCATTACAAGTTTGAATTAATTGAAATTAATAAAAAAAATAATATTATGATGATACTCGTTATCTTAACTTTTTGTATTTGTCTTGGAATCCAGTTTTTAAACAATTAGTGTCAAGCTTTGCAAAAACAATGTAAACTAAACATAGTACTAGTTATTCTCATCCGAATTGCTTAAGCAGTGGGGGAAAAAGAATGTAGAAATTAATTTTTACTCGATAGCTTTGTTCAAGATCGCGAATATTGATATAAAATATGTATATAAAGAATGACCAACACATACATTCACCAATATAGGTATTCAAGGAAAAGGATTTGAAGAATAAAATTATAAACTCTTTGTTTTGTTTGAAGGATGATGATAGAAAAATGATTATAAACGAAATGTTATAGAATGCGTTCGAAAATTTACCTATTGTATCGCAAAAAAATATTGAAATATGTTAATATAAAATATTTAAAACTTTTTTAAGAATATCGTACATTGTCTTCGGAATGTTAAATTTATTATTTCATTATTCAATCATTATAGTTTATTTATATGTTTTGATATATTATTCCGGAAGTAATAGATTTAATTGAATGTGTTGCAAATACATCAACCTTTAAAACTCTACAAAGCTTACAAAACAACGATCATGAACACAATCAAAAATGTCCACATCATATTAACCGTTCGTTTTAATCAAATGAAATAATGTGAAGTGTCTTAAATAGCTTAAACTTTAATAAAACAACATAATTTTGAGATGTTATCTCCCATTAATGACTATGAAAACAAATTAAACATTATTTAAAATTTGCATTATGATGAACAGATGGTAGCCAAGCGTAGCTCAAACATACTGTTTGTGTAAGTTATTGAACGACTCATTCCATTATCAAATGTTTTAGATATATTTGTTTTCGCACACCTCGAACAAACGGCTTGATTTTGGTACACATATTTCCAGAACTCCACAGGAATTGTGAATGGAACACTTTGAATATTAAATTCGTTATCTATAATTTGTAATTTTGAAACATGTTTTAGTTGGAATTTGAAATTCAAGATGAAACTCGTTATTTGAACTTTTTATATTTTGTCTAGGAATCGCATTGACACCTCAATCAGTGTCAAGCTTTGTTAAACAGTGTAAACAAAATGTTTCACTAGCAGTTAATTATTCCTATCTCTTTAGCTGTTGGAAAAACAAAGGCCAAAATTAATTTTATCTCGTTAGCTCTACTTCAAGATCGCGTATTCTTCAATTGAATATTTCAATAAAAGAAAGACAATAACCACAGTCGCCAATATGGGTGTTAAAGGAAAGGAAGAATAGAATTATAATTTCTTTTTTCATGTTTTTATTTGTAAAGGATAATTTTTAAAAAATCTACATATTTTTAGGAATATAACAAATGTTGAAAATGACAATCTTTTGAGTAAACTAGCGTTTAAAACACAAAATTAACATTCGTATTTATAATGTTTGGTTTCTTAAATAATTGTTTTATAAAAATCGTTTATTTGTATGTTTTGAAATTGAATTATCTCGGTTGGATCAGACATGTTTGTATGTGTGACAATTCAGGACTGACCTTGAAATTACGGATCTTTTTTGGTTAAAATTGTCTGTTTTAAAAATAAAGAAATCGTTTTAAGATTAAGGACATTCTCTTCTTAATGCAAAACTCTGATTCCTTGTCTGGATTTGGCTAAACTTTAGGTCCTTTTGGTTTGGTCAGCTCCCCAACATTTGTATTATGTTTGGATTTTCAAATATTTCGGCACCGGTCATCACTGGAAAGACATAAATTGTCAAAATTCCAATGTGGTACAGTGAAAGTGGTGCCATTAATGTAATGGCAAATTCACCAACCTCGAAAACTGATAATTATGTTTACGAAACCATGAACACAATCTAAAACAAAATCATATTTATCGTGCGATTGACAATACAAAATATTGTGAAGTGTAATTAAATGATTTAAAGTTTTATAAAACAATCTAAACTTAAAGTGAAAACTCCAGATATTGACAGTGAAAATAAATTAAAAAGTACTTTTGGATAAAACATAATATTATGTGAGCATTGACGGGTGCTTTCAACGTTCAAGTAATGCATTAAAACTTTTCTTCAAGTGCGAGTAGATTAATATTGAACTTGAAATTGTTAATAACTTGTGATACAAAACTAAAGATTTTGATTCATTTTGATAAAACATAAATTAATACCATTACAAATGAGATTGTTTGTATGAGCCTTCGTTATATCTGCTTACAGAAAACTGGCTATAAAGCTTAGTCCAATCATTTCTTTTCTTTTCATTTTCTTATGAAAATGATAATTAATATAGTATTGTCAATCCTTATCAAATGTACTAATCCAGATTATTTTTGTATTGCATACTATTTTATAACGTTAAGAGAGAATCTAATGAAAAGGAAAATCATCACGTCAACATTAGAATTTTTAGCTTTGATTGGCTACTTTTTTGTTCATTCCTAATCCTAAAAAAAATTGTTTTCTTAGCTAGTGAAAAAATCAATAGATCATATTCATGGAACGCGCAGAGGAACAATGTGAGAGTACTTAGAGTGCAATTGATTTAGGGGCAATACGTAAATGTTATTCATTAACTGCAGAAAAAGTCAAAGTAGTTATAGAAAAGAATCTTAAATAAGTAAAAAATTGCAATCGGACAGACCAGGGTAATTTATTTGTTTGTTCCCTCTGCGACGAAAACCAGAAGGGGCAAGAGACACAGACATGGGTATCCGAGATACTAATTTTATCGTTAAGTAGAACTTTCATAATATTGTAAGGGATATATGTTTTTTATTCTAACCTTCATGTTAACTGAGTTGAACTTTCGAAGGGACATGCAGTGTTGTTAATGATCTATGTTTTGACACTTACATGTACCATTGACATTCTAACCTCCTGAAACATTTCTGTATATTACGATTAGCAATTGGCCGAGTATTTATGTCAAGCTGATATCGGTTAAACTTTATTCAAAAGGGCATTAGCTACGAGATATAAACAAAAATAAAATATGTTTTTTTTTTGTTTGTTCAATCATTAATGAAAGTGAAATATTAAAATAATAATTCTTTGTTAGCAGCCAGTTTAGTTCAATTTTGTCAAAATAAGCTAAGAAACATCGCTGATGAATTATTGACTTGCAAGTGAATAATTCGACCTTATTGAATCCGTATTCAAGTGAACTTCAATTTAACCCCTTAGCTAGAGAATGGTTACGCTTGGATTAGGCGTATTCAGCCATTAAAAGGAAAAGAATGTCAACATTGAAAGTGACACAAAGGTGAATCATTTCGTTGACTGATTCGTTCTTCAAAAAGTCATTCTTATACAGGTTAAAAACGATGATTAACTTTTTTTAACCTATAACATGCAATCAAACAGACCTAGAAAAATCCAATTGCATGTGGTCTCTATCTATTTATGTTTATATTTTTGTTTATATCGGGTTATGTGACCGTCGGCAGTCTTCTGAGATCATCTCAATGGTTAATTTGATGGCGGCTAGACTAAAATACACGCGAAATGCTGATATATATCATTAAGTCTATGCATTGTTAATTGTTTATTTCAGACTTATTGTAATTTGGATATACGTTTGAGTATGTTATAAATCAAATGCCCTTTTAAGTAATTTTTCGAATTCAAATAATAACATTAACGTTACCACTGTTTCTGCACCAGATGCGCACTTGGCAATAAATGTCTCTTCAGTGATGCCCGAGGCCAAAATATTCGAAAATCCAAAACTTATCTAAAAAAATTGAGGTGCTTTTAGACAAAAGTTCAGGTAAATTTACTGAAAATGAAAATTACACGATGAGATTAAAGAATTACAGACTGAGAATATAAAAATATACTCTGAGAATTAATATAACCAAATGAAAAGCACCTTGAGAATTTAAAATTGCAAACTGAGATTTGTGTGCACATTTTATGAGCATTTATTTAATTAGAATAGTTTAGATTCGTTTTGATATACATCTACGGAAACCTATGTGTTGCCTTACAGGTACTTATGATTGAAAATGGGGAGATAAAATTTTACAGTATGTGCCCTTTGTACACAGAGTTCTTACACTTGTTCTGGTCTCATTAATAGAAAAAAACATTGTTTTCACGGACAAAATATATTCAATGATACCGCAATGGTGAGTGTAAAAGACGCCATTTGATCCCAAAAAATCCACAAAGCCTCGAATAACGGTTTGCATTTATTTTGAACACCACACCATTCATGCACCAACTTTGAATTCAAATATCTTAACAAGTTCAATCATATAAAACATCATGTAAAAATGTTTGTTACAAGGTTGGTGTAATAGTTTGCTCTATGTTTTTGTATGGACAAGCAGCGTAACGGAATACTAAAACAAAATCCTTGTAATGTGATTTATTTTTACAATGCGTAAATTTCACTTATGTAATGACATCATTGTATTGTAATACACAGTTTCATCCATTTTTATTAATTCAAGATATCTGCCCATTAAGATCCTAAGCAGTGATCTATATAGTGTACAGGTTATGACGATAATTGAAAGGAAATGTTTTCCACAAAATTTTGCTAAATCATTTTGGTAGTACAAATGAATTAAATTCTCTTTGACTATGATATGGCTATTTGTTGTATAAAAAATACCAACTCTCATGTTTCTGTTAATAGAAAAACAAAGGATATGGTGTATCCATCTATGACACAAAATCAGTATATGCACATGTGACGTAAACGTTATGCCGTATTTGCGCACGCTTACATTTCCGGGCGTTTCTGTTATGACCAAATTGGTTTTAGCTCTCAAATCTAGATTACAAGTTGTATTTTTGAATTAGAATATATTATTATTGTCTGTGTTTTTGTTCTTTTACTGCAGGTCTGAATTGACGATCTTAAGACAAAAACATAAAAAAACAAGTTTTTACATAAAAAAAATTACGGACAACTAATTCTATTTCCCACTGTACACGAGAATTAAGTTGGCCATACTTTTGCCTGATTATCAACTATTCATATTTACTCAGTCAAAACGTTTATAAAATCAAAGTTCTTGGTGGTGTCAATTTTTTTTAAATTGCAGATTTCCGAAATTTTATTTTTGTCCCTTGCATAACAATATATGTCTGGTTATGTCTGTTAAAAGTTATAACCAACTCAGTCATCTAAGAGTCCTTCCGTTTGTTCAGTTTGTAACACAAAGTTAAAACGTTAAACTGCTATCACAATGTAATAACTGCAGACATTTTAAAAAAAAAGTGCCTTGACAAATCGTTTTAATTTTCCACAAACGGAAACTGATACTTGTCATAAACGGTCATCATTTAATACATTTTGCATCTACTGTTATTCTATAATGAACGCAACTTGGCTTATACAGTTATGTTGCTAATGATTTTTACTTATCAAATATAAGTCAGCCGGTCTATATTAGGCGGACAATGAATCCAATTTGAACATGCATTAATAAAAGCATAAATTCTATACATTCAACAAAAAGTGTTTATATATCTTTTCTTTATATCAATGTACAAGCTACTCGAAATTACAGAAAACTGGGGTATTCTTACATTCATATGTGATATAGTTAAAGGAACAAAGTGAAAATTATGAAAACCAATCTCTTCCTCTATTTTATCATCAGAAACCATCATTTCAAATTGAAAAGTATTAATTTGACGGTTTTCAAATTATTGCATGGAAACGACATATTGTGTCATTTACCAATCAACCAAGGACCTTAACTTTAGATCGGCAAAGAGAAAATCGTGCATATCGAACATGAAATCCATTTTGTCTTCATTTACAACATGTTAGAATTGGAAAAGAACAAACTTTGAAAGATTGAAAAAAATTGAACCTTCCGCCCAACCAGTCACTTGTCCGCCTTTCGTGATAACTATTTTTGCGTAGTGTAATAAATATTGTTTAAAAGATGCAATATTACATAAGATGAAATGAACGCAAAAACTATTGTTTACCTTAAATGCAACTATCAAACAAAGTTTAAGAGTATATAGGAATCAGTCTGTCTTTTTTTGTACACTTTATTCAATCTTAACCAAACCTTGTAAAAATAAAGATAAATTAGATATGTTTTATTTTGCTGCACTAAGGATATTAACCCCGTATGATATTAACCCGGAATGATTGTATGCTCTCTAAAAGTGGAAAATTCATACTTTTTAGCACGGTCACTGTCAACGCAGCTCATTTTTCATGCTTCATCGGATCTTTGCGATCCGGTGATTGTTGTTTGTTTTAATATTTCGTGAATATTCTTTATTATTATGAGGCTGACTTCATACAGGAACTTCTTAGGAAGAAAGATAAGAAGTTAGCAATATCCTTTAACTCTACGTTTCGCTATATAGATGATGTTCTCTCACTAAATAATACAAAATTTGGTGACTATGTTGAACGAATCTATCCCATCGAACTAGAGATAAAGGATACTACAGATACAGTTAAGTCTGCCTCATATCTTGACTTACATCTAGAAATTGACAATGAGGGTCGGTTGAAAACAAAACTTTATGACAAAAGAGATGATTTCAGCTTCCCAATTGTGAACTTTCCATTTCTATGTAGCAACATTCCAGCAGCGCCTGCATACGGAGTATATATCTCCCAATTGATACGATATTCCCGGGCTTGTGTTTCCTATCATGATTTCCTTGATAGAGGATTGCTGCTCACAAGGAAGCTATTAAACCAAGAGTTCCAAATGGTGAAGTTGAAGTCATCCCTTCGTAAATTTTACGGACGCCATCACGAGTTGGTTGACCGTTATGGAATAACCGTTTCACAGCTGATATCGGATATGTTCCTTATGTCGTAACTACAATACCCTCCCTTTTCACGAATGTGACTTACCAAATTAGACTATTTACCGGATTTGTAATAACATAAGCAACACGACGGGTGCCACATGTGGAGCAGGATCTGCTTACCCTTCCGGAGCACCTGAGATCACCCCCAGTTTTTGGTGGGGTTCGTGTTGCTTAGTCTTTGGTTTTCTGTGTTGTGTCATCTGTACTATTATTTGTCTGTTTGTCTTTTTATTTTTGGCCATGGCGTTGTCAGTTTGTTTTCGATCTATGAGTTTGACTGTCCCTCTGGTATCTTTCGTCCCTCTTCCAGACAAGAACAAATCAACAATTAATACAATACGTAGGTTCCGCTTCAAAGGTGGTTTAAGCTGTCAACGCACTCGGTCTTTCAATCATAAAATTTTACATAGTCCTCGAAGTACCAAATTCGTGCTTGAAACACGAAATACAATATTGTAATTATTCGATTTCTGAGTCTGAGTACAAAAATCAGTAAACAAATATTTTCATGACTGTAAGGCCTGTCTCGCTCTTGTTAGAGTTAATACGATATTCATAATTTGTTATTGACCTTGATTTGTATCAATCTTCTAAATCGATTTGAACATCGGTAAGTGACTACGGCCGCTTAAATAAAAGATTCCACTTGAAATATGTTTGATAGAGTCAAACTTTTGCAATGCAACATGACACCTATGGACCCATCCAAAGGGTTTCTGCAAGTATTCTAGAACATTATAGAATATTGGAGACTAATAGCACGTGCTAGCATACGACAACATTACCTATAATTTCTTCTGATATTGATTTTTTTTTACCGTTAATGTCAATAATGAAATTTTGTCAGCAGCCGTATTTTGTCATCAGATGAAAAATTATAAAAATCATCGCATTTTGCGACTTAGACGAGGCCCAGCGCGGTCCCAGACTTTAATGACGTAATGCTAAGAGGTTTCAAGTAGTATGTACTAATTACATATTGTTTTTTGAAAAGTACATAGCTAATGATATTTTGAGAGAACAATCGTCTACTTCTGAAATGGGGCCAATTTTGAAAACATGTCGACAGCGAGTTGTGACCAGACACATCGTATCCGTCAGAAAATTCTAGATGGTGACCGTAACACAGAAGTATATTTTCATTAGTTTTTTTCCCTCATTACTCTGTCAGAGCAGGTTATAGTAACGAGCCATTCCCTGTTTATAAAATCCTTGTGTTGTGAACATGCACGAGTGTAAAACATTAATTGAGCTATGTCCACACCAGTCGATATGCCAGAGGGCAATATCGCGAAAAAGATCAAGATATGAAACAGACCTCCTAGTTTCATTTTTTTATAGAACTGGATCGATACCTCTACTGGTCGACTATCAGTCCCTGATGGTATCATCAGCTCAGTAGTCAGTTATTCGGTACTGACATGATTTATAACAAACTTTTCTAAAATAGTCCGTTAATAATGTTTTGAATTATAAAGTAACAAAGGTTTCAACTCCCTTAGGCAAAGTTGACCTTAATTGAATTTGGCTATTTTTTCTGGTACTTTTTGGTCATATAGCTATTCAGCTGTTTAGGTTCTTATACATCCTTGGCTTTCAAATATTAAGTTTAGAGTGTTCCTGATGATGGTAAATCCAGAAAAACACTTCGGACACGTGAAATTTATAACGTGTTGTGTTTTTTTTTTTCGGTGGAATCCTTAATCATGTTAATTACAATATAAAAATAAGAGGACGTGGTATGGTTGCCAATAAGACACGTTTCCACCCACCAAAGATCAAATGACGTAAAAGTTAGCAGCTGTAGGTCACCGTACCATCTAAAAACATGAGCAAAACCCATAACACACATTATAAGAGGCTATAAAAGGCCCCGATATGACAAATGTGAGATAATTCAAACGAGAAACTAACGGACTGATTTATGTACAAATCAATAAACGGAAAAGAAAAGATATGCAGCAACAAACGACAACCACTGCAATACAGGCATTATTGCATAATTGCCTTGTGACAGACATTGTGGCGCCCAACAATCACTTTCACCTGTGATAGTGGTGTTACAAACATAAGAACAAGCGATTAAAATGTGTTCAAAGAGGCTTGACTCATCTGATAAAAAAAAAAAAGCACACAAAAAACAAAAAGACTAAAGACAAAGAGTACTGATCTTAGGGTACTCACAGTAGCTGAAAGATAGTTCAAACCTGAGTCAATAACAACAAATAAACAAATCTTGTATCCATGACTAAAATATCTATCAGTATTCAATTTCATTGGAATATATGAGATTCAAGTAATCATTGAATACTTGTTGCGTGAATGATCATTTTTAATATTTCTTAAAGTGAAACCAAGATGGATAGATTGTTGGTTCCTTAACGTCCTAAAGAGAAATTAAACATCTTTCCAAGTGTGTCTATGAGAAGGTTCTGCATGAATTCTGCTTCATATGAGTAAAAAACCAGTCGTAGTGCATAATTAATAGCAAATAGAATACCAACTGTTTGTTAAAATATCATTCCACCAACCTCAACAAATATGGTGTCGATCATAAAGTCAAGTATTTTTGTGATATTTAGGTTAATTTGTTGTTGGAATCAGGTTGGCTCATCCCAAAGTCAGATTTTGTAAAGAAAATAAGATATTATTGCCGATTTTTAATAAAGTACATGGTGAAAGTTATTTTAGAACACATGTGCAAACAGACATGATTTTATAAATTTTTGAAGTCATTACGATATGAATTTATCAGTAAGTTACTGATATCAGAGTAGAATATTTTTCAATAATTTAAGCTAATCTCTAGCCTGTACAATTATTTTATCATCCTTAACAAGAAAAGTGGTATCACATATCATGCTTTTATATCCTGCCAAGGATACATGTAAAAATCTTTTAACAGCTACAAAAAGAAAACCTAATTTGATGTTCAATAGTTGTCGTTTGTTGATGTGGTTCATAAGTGTTTCTCGTTTCTTGTTTTTTTATATAGATTAGACCGTTGGTTTCCCGTTTGAATGGTTTTACACTAGTAATTTTTTGGGGCCCTTTATAGCTTACTGTTCGGTGTGAGCCAAGGCTCAGTGTTGAAGACCGTCCTTTGATTAATGATTTATTTTTATAAATTTTGACTTGGATGGAGAGTTGTCTCATTGGCACTCATACCACATCTTCTTATATCTAATTGGTAGCTCGAGACTTCTATAGCTATAACCAGATTTTTCCCGGACTTCTTTACAATTGATGATGGAGTGTCAAATTCATTCAGTTACTTTGAAACTAATTAGAGTCTGAAATAAAATGTAAATTGTCTGAGCCAACTCACATTTAAAAACAAAAAATGCAAATCTGATTTACGATACAACTTGAGTGCTCTAAAGGCTTATGGAATGTAGGAGTACAGGGTATTATCATACTATATGTAGAAAGATTGAACGAATTCAATTCTGTTGAAAGTGGAAATAAACCAACTAGTATGAAGTGTTATTATATCATGAGAACGTCTCGGTATTTTTCAATTATTTATCAACCTTTAATTAGACTCTGCAATCTAGGTTATGTCAACGAATTTTCAGCTTTTGGATACATTGTAGATCCATTGCAGATTATGAATTTTCCGAACTATTCTAAATAATCTCTAAATCGAAAATAAACCAACACATTTATTCTTACGATTTGATAAGTCCAACTGATTTTTTTTGTTAAAAAAGCGGCTAATACCTCAAAATTAGGTTAACGTGAATGCCAAAGTAAGACTTCGAAAACATATTAATCGAAACAGTCTATATTGGCAACTGAAACTTTAACGATAATTAACGATATTTCAGTTTCAGACTCCAATTAGAATTGTACGCGAAAGAACATTGGGTTTAAAAATCATGACAACACATTTAAGTGATATTTTGGTTTTTATATTACAAAAACAAATTAGCAGTATTGAAGATATTAAACTACTGAACTCTGAAGGCAAAAATATAAGAAAAATAACTAAAATGTCGGATGTCAACTTGATTTCAAAGCATAATGCATCGGACTATATGTGTTATTCTTTTATTCATTTTCATTTTCCTCAACCATTATTTCGATTTAAGCTTATTTATAAACCGTAGATTGTTTTATTTTCTATAATCAAGTTGAACACTGAAATAGAGTGACATGATCATTTCCAATGGTTAACTTGTTGGTTGGATTCAATAAAGTTGAAATTTGCAAAATTTTGAATTTGTACACCAAAAGAATTAAATAAGTAAAATATCTCTTCTGAAATATGTAATTTCCATTTTCCGTCATTGGGAATCGAAATCAAATTCTAAAACTCATATTTGTGTCTGTTCTATACATAGACGACATCTCTTATTATTTCCGTTTTTTAAAGAAAAAAGTCATTATTCTTGCTCAGATTTAAAGTGTGATGAAAACTATATTGTCTTCTCTTTTTTGCCTTTACTTTTTATTTTCATCGAGCATTTTGTTTTAACCTTTTACACTATTTACAGGGATGTGTCATTTGAATATTTGAAAGTATTCAAATAAACCTATCATAGATACCAGGATTGAAATTTTTGTACGCCAGACTCGTTTAGTCTATAAAAAGACTCATCAGTGACGCTGGAATAAAAAGGGTTAAAAAAGTCAAATAAAGTAAGATGCTGAAGAGCATTGAGGTCAACTTATTGCTTTCGATTTGTTACAAGGATCACACCATGCAAAGTTATACTAAAGTATAAAAACTAAAAAAATGACATGTAAAGCATACATTGATTATACTCATGTACAGTTTTATCTAAAAATCACAATTTTTTCCCTTTTTTTTTTTTTTGATTACAATACGATTAAAAATTGATAATCAATACTATCTTTTGTTTGAATATGTTATGTTTGAAATTTAACAAAGATATTTTTCAAATTAAATAATATTTCTAAGGGTGATACAAAGGCAAAAAAACTGTGATTTTTTATGACACTTTAAAGTTGTTATTTATCTTTTTTATGTAAATTGACAGATTGCAATGCATTTTAAATAAGTAAATAACACGATAATGTAACAAATACTTGCTGCATAGTACGAATGCCTTTATTTGATACGGCACTACTATCATTGATTATTTTAATTGATATGTGCAGTTTGTAAACAATTTGTTTTGCTGATGCAGGCTGTAACGATTCATGAACCACAAGAGAGTGAAACGTAGTAATAACAAACTACTAAACATAAAAAAATAGTTTTCTTCCACATGACTTGACTGTATTGTTGATCATTCAATTAGCCAAGTGTCACTATCAACACGAAGAACTCTGCAAAAGAAAAACATAAGCGGCTTATTTCACGACATAATGTAACGAGATGATATGTGTAAAGGCTGCTGTTAAGGTTGAAACTCCATGCAGCAAAGTTGACCGGAGATGGTATTGGCTATTCTTTTTATGTACTTGTTACAATTTCTTCGCTTTAACATCTTTGGTTTTGATGATGAAGGTAATTCAACAAAAGCGTTTCATACGCATCAATTTCATAAAGTGTAATCTCATTTTAAACAGGTATTTTAAGCATATGATGAATTATATTACAATTATTAGGTTGTAAAACAGTATCAAACAACTTATTTTATTAACAGACATACTAATACATAGTTCTGCACCTTTTGATTTACATGTGAGAAGGACACTTTGGATATAAGTTTAAAAAAAAAATCATTAGAGATACCAGGCATATAAACGCCATATGCGCATTTCGTCTCAACAGTGGAACTCGAATCAAAATATTTGGAGGGCCGATTCAAATATGAAGACGAAGAGCATCAGTATTTGAAATTCCGAAAAGTTATGCCAAAAAGTAAAAATCACAAAAATACCGAACTCCGAGGAAAATTCAGAAAGGAAAGTCCCTAATCAAATGGCAAAATCAAAAGCTCAAACACATCAAACGAATGGATAATAACTGTTATACGACTAATGCTATCTTTACCTTGGTGTAAAAAACCAAAGTGATTCAAAACAGGCATGTAATGTTTATTGCGATATTTCTTCAAAGAAAATTTCACCAGTGACGCTCCAACCAAAAAGGTTAAAAGGCCAAATACAGCTAAGGTTATCTATTCCTGGGTAGAAAATACTCAGTATTTCGAACAATTCAAAGTTTTGTAATGTGTCAAAGTATTTCTCCTGCTGATATAGAAAAATCAAGCAGCCTAACTCAATAAATACTTACATCCATGGAAGGATAAATCAATTCATATCACTGTCAGTCCGGGCGAGAGCCAGGACAAAAATAAAGAAAAGTCCAAAATGATAATGAACATGTGTGTTTATTTTGATTGAATAATAACCAAACCAAACTTTAAACTGTATAATAAACAATACAGAATAAGGAACCTAAACATAAAGAATCAAACTTGATTAACCGATTGATGGCTGATTAACGTCCATTCAGAAATAATATATGCATGCTCAACACAATACCATATCAATAAGATATGAGAGATGTCTGTTTTTTACTAGACTGAAGTATGACAAAGGATTTTAAACGTGTAAACGTGCGAGCTCGAAGATAACAGTCCACAGAAAGACACACCACCTTACTTTATATAAATCATTTTCTCCGGGCTAACCATTTTTACCTCTTACTCCTAAATATCGGATGCTTTGCTGAGCAGAAACAAAACATTTTGCTTTAAGTAATAAATTTTGAAGAAGAAAACAAAAGAAGTCTTCAAAACACTTTTTAAAACTGGTCAACAAATATTGACATACTTTCAACATGAAAAGTTTACTTGGTATGAGCTAAATAATAAATTTCATTTGACACTTTGTTTATTCTTACACTTGGTGGACAACAATTTTGGTGGACTGTTAATCCCCGGACGGAGGTATCATTAGCTCAGTACTTAGTGCTTCGATTATGACTCAATTCATAACGTACGTTTCTAAAATGCCTAGTTCATAAATAAAGAAATTATCAAGACACTAGGGTTCAAGCTACTTCAGGCAAAGTTGGCCTTAGATGAATTTTGCTTTTCGTTTTAGGTCAAGGTTTTTGTCAAATATTTCCTACAATTTGTTTCCACATATGCATACATGGCCACAGACTACTTTTGATACCCTTTTCGAATATAATAGAAAAACAAAGAAAAGAAAAGAGTTGAAATAAATTTTTGATTATTTAATGTTAACTGATATAATAATGGAAGTAGTGATTAGGCCAATCCAGGTGCAAAAAGGTGATATTTGTTTTGTTTTTGGGACATTTCTTGACTTGTCCATATGTTGTAGATGTGTATGGACTAATATGTGAGCAGTAAAGGTTCAATTTTTATAAATGTTTGATATATTTTAGGACTTGCACTGTACTGAACACGAACAAAAGTTTGGGAACAATAACATGGTGCAATTTTTATGACAAAACATTATTAAGAACTTATAAGGAAATTAATTGTGGTCTATGGCCACATCCATGGATTTGGTGTTATGAAAATAAGCAAGTTTTGGTCTTGCCGCTCTTTCTACTAATAAAATTGAGAATGGAAATGGGGAAAGTGTCAAAGAGACAACAACTCGACCAAAGAGCAGAAAACAGCCAAAGGTCACCAATGGGTCTTCAACACAGCGAGAAAATCGCGCACCCAGCTGGCCCCTAAACAAAAAAGTTACCTTTCACACAAAAATGGATAGTTCATACCACAATTTGCGTCAGCCCATTGGTACTGCGAGCCCCATGGATCACAATTCCAAAATGATAGACAGTTTTCAAATAACCATCCTTGTGGTTGTAGAAATAGAAGTGATGTTCCCCAGTCGTCGAAGGTTATGGCTTTTGTTGGCTTGTCCCATTTCCAATTTCCTTCACTCAACGAATCTGAGCCTCCTATCCATAATCCGTTAGGATCTGTAATTAAAGTTATTGAGTATAAAATTATGGACCGCCAACGTAGACAAAAACGTGCAAGATTTACACGCATTTTTTTTTTTTCATCTAAGATGATGAGGTTTCAAACATTTTTACTCGTTATATTTTTTTATTGCAAAACTGCTTTTGTGTATGACATACACCAATGATGTTTTTGTAACAAAGCAGATATTTGAGAATATGGTCAGGAACTTTGTTCATTTATTTGAATGATACTCAAGAATGTCAAATTCTATTAAAAAAATCAGTTTAAGACAAATCTAGACTTTTATGATTTAGTCTCATTTAGAACTACACGAGAGTTGGAAATACACGAGAGCTGGAAAAACACAATAATGTTCACTTTTGATTCTTCCTTTGGTATCTACTGGTTCTTATTTCAGTGTCTTATTATTTAGAGTAAACCAGTATCGGTGATTCATTTTTCTATCTATATGTTGGAAAGCATGTATCTGTATATTAAGTAATTAAAAAAGCAAACAGGCCACTACTATATTTATGGTTACCGGTGTGATATGCTGGTTTTATATTCTTATTTCTCAAAGTGTAAATGCAGTACTATTCATTTTATGAAAAACGTTTCTATTTTTGCTAGCTTACTTGTTGCAATTAATCATGATCATAAATTAATTAATCTAATTCCATACTATAACCTATAACATTTTCGTAAATGTATTGCAACATGGCAAGCGTTAAAAAGGTTAATATCATATGGGTATATTTTTTTAATGTGAATATTTGTGTCTCAGCCACATATCTTGCATTTATGTGTTGCCTTTAAACAATTGTTTTGTGCTCGAACAATTAACACTTGTACAATTGTTAATTCAATATAAAGTAAGAAGATGTGGCATGGTTGCCAATGATTCCAAATGAAGCGGATTTGAGCAACGATTGGCCACCTTACATCATTCAACAATGAGCAAAACCCATACCATGTAGTCAGCTATAAAAGTCCCTGAATGGAAAAATGTGAAACAATAGACACATTTCGAGTTGATCCGTTCGGTCAAGGTTTTCGGTTTATTTTGTACCTGATTCACGTGATACATGTATCAACAACTTCAGGGGCACGCCTTCTTTCAGTTTATATTGTATATGTCGACGGAAGGTAAACACAAGTCTATTAAGAATATAATGGAGCTAAAACCGGCTGAAATTTTTTTGACTAAGGATGCAAAACTTTAATTGAAGATGGTGCTTGCGTAAAAGTTTATCACTAAAATCTCTAGCAAACTTTGGCACCTATTTGAATTGTCATTTAAATGACTTACTTGAACTTGATATTCTTTTTTAGTATATAGTAACAGAGTAATGTTTAAACATAGTGATACAGGCGCACTTTATTAGAAAGTTAATCATATGAGAAACTCATGTATGGGAAGTATCATCATTTATGATGGTAACGGATAAACTGTTTTATCAAACTGATATCAACTTTTGACATATATGAAACTAAAGAACAGTTGCATTTGGTAGTATTTGTTGATGTTTTACTTCACAGTTTGATAGGATGGAGATATAAATTATACTACAGATACAGATAAGTCTGCCTCATAATCTTGACTTACATCTAGAAATTGACAATGAGGTTCAGTTAAAACAAAACTTTACGACAAAGAGATTTCAGCTTCCCAATTGTGAACTTTCCATTTTTGCGTAGCAACATTCAAGCAACGCCTGCATATTGAGTATGTATCTGCTAATTGATACGACATTCCAAAACTTGCATTTCCTATCTTGATTTCCTTGATAGAGGGTTGCTGCTCACAAGGAAGCTATCAAACCAAGAGTTCCAAATGGTGAAGTTGAAATCATCCCTTCGTAATTTTACGGATGCCATCACAAGTTGGTTGACTGTTATGGAATAACCGTTTCACAGATAATATCGGATATGTTCCTTATGTCGTAACTACAATACCCTTCCCTTTTCACGAATGTGACCTACCGAATTAGACTATTTACCGGATTGGTAATAACATAAGCAACACGACGGGTGCCACATGTGGAGCAGGATCTGCTTACCCTTCCGGAGCACCTGAGATCACCCCCAATTTTTGGTGGGGTTCGTGTTGCTTAGTCTTTAGTTTTCTATGTTGTGTCTTCTGTACTATTATTTGTCTGTTTGTCTTTTTATTTTTGGCCATGGCGTTGTCAGTTTATTTTCAATCTATGAGTTTCACTGTCCCTCTGGTATCTTTCGTCCCTCTTTTATTGTTCAATACACTAAAGGTAAAATTTCTCTAAAAATATGATCAAAATGATCCCGAAGGTACTCAAATACATCTATCATGCTTGGTGCTTTACTTTTACAGTGCATGTATTTAAAATGTTAAATGTGTGAAGAAAATCTTATTGGTGTTTTGAAAACTGTGGTGTGGTATTATCAAGCAGATTATGGGCTGAACAATCCAGTCCTGTTCCACTCCATAAAGGTAGGAACATAGTCATAATACACAAAAAAGGATAATGTTGGTAAACCAAACATTAGACATATCAACATCAGCCATTAACCCCCAAACAGCAAAGAACAGCATATGGTCCAGATATATAGCCTTACTTGGTACAAGATAAAAAATTGTCGATTTTAATTCAGTTTCATGTAGGTACACAAATACCTAACAAAGTAATTCTAGCAATAAAAGACATGCACATTCCAGCTACCAACAGGCTGACCACTAATTTGATAAAAAGGAAATAAAAGATTTCACATAATTTGGAAGACAGGGAAAAAATGTGCTTCAATCACAGGATGCTAGATAAATCTATATTCTATGACTTGTAGTGAAAGAAATCTGAATATGTTCAACTGTTAGTGTAGCATGAGAAAATTTAGATATTGTCTGTCATTTATAGTCATGACAATTAGAATATAGTTATACAAAAAAACATACATACATACATGTTCAAGATTTGTTTTTAATTAAACAATGCTTTTTATTGTTTTTCAACAGAAACAACTATATTTTTGTCCCTTCCCTTTGTAACAGATACGTTTTCAAGAAATAAAAAAAAATATATTAAGTATATAAAAAGCATGTACATGTATTTATTATAACTTTCTTTACTTGTACAAAGCTGATTACAGAAAATCTATATAAATTAGTTGTAAAACCCCATTCAATACCTGCTAAAAAATAAATCAAAGCCCTTTAAAATACCAAATCTGCACTGATATTATACAATTACTGTCTTTTGATGAGGTAAATATGCGGTTTTATTGACTTTTGAAAAACTGATATTCACTGAGACCGACGGCCGAAGTGAATATCAGTTTTTCAAAAGTCAATTAAACCACATATTTACCGAAACAAAAGACAGTAATTGTTTTATTCCATATTCCGAGAGAAAACAATGTATTTAATGACAAATATTTACCCAAACCAATTGTACATCAAATATTTTACCATAACGTTACATGTAAAAGCACGTGACGTTTAGTGCGGTGAATAACACTTTTCTCCAGGTGAATATGCTTTTTTATTTAAAATCTAATTCATATAGTGAAACCTACTAAAATAACACTAATATGGAATAATAAAAGATATTAAATTGTTGACCAATTGTCAAAACGAGGTGATGTTTGAGAATATTTCTAACAAGAATACCACTGTTGATACTTTCTCTCTGTCAAATAAAATATGTTTACAAATTTGCATGATCATCGGTTTTGACTTCGAAAAAAATGCATCAACCTTTTGTCTGACACATTTTATCCAAGCATTTCTGATTCAATGCAGCTAGTGACTGAAACACAAATATGTGATTTGAATATCAAGTACATATTTTTGTTTCTATCAGTCGAGAAGTCAGAAAAGCCAGATATTTTCTTGATGAAATTTTCTTGGAAAGGCTTATGATTTCCTCATGGCAAGGTATTAGTTTGGTTGAAGAACTGTTCTCATAATTTGGCAAACATGCAATTGTATTATTTATGTTCAAGTCAAATTGATGACTGTTCTTCTTAAAAAACAAAAGAGATGAATGGTCCATAGTAATGAAACAGAAATGAATGTAACTTATTAAATAATTATAAATTAATTAATATTTCTATCACATTTATTTGAAGGTTAAAATGTATAAGGGGCTTATTATATGCTCAATTGGTGACTCAATGACATATACTCTATATTTCTTTCTATTCAAATTCAAAATGCTACAATAACTGTCAGAACCTGCGTATTTATACAAAACAGTTAATGTCCATCACTAATTCTCTATCATATCTCATTTACTTTTAAACTGAAACAATTGAAGTTTTTGTGTTTTTCCCAGTGACATGTATAAAACATAATGAACAACAACATTAAAAACTGCAAGTTCACAATTTATAAATTTCTAAACACTGTTCTAGATACGTCAAACTATAAAAATGGCAAAGTACATCTCATCACACTGCAATATCAATAGTTCAGTGCTGGTATTATGCATTGCAATTTATTTACAATATACAATATGAAAATAAGAAGATGTGGTATGATTGCCAATGAGACCACTCAACACAAAGACCAAATGACACAGAAATGTACAACTATAGGTCATCGCACGGCCTTCAACAATGAGCAAAACTCATACCACATAGTCAGGTATAAAAGACCCCGAAATGACAAATGTAAAACAATTCAAACGAGAAAACTAACGTCCTAATCTATAAACAGATATCGACAGATTGTAGAGCCATGAAAGTGCATATTTATGTAAAAATAATATTTAGTTTGATTTTAATTTACTAATAACAAAATCAATATTAATACCAATAAAAACAATGTTCAAAGATCTAATGACGGTGTTGAATTTTTTACCTTTTAGAATAAGTTTCTTTAAAGGATCGATAAGTTTACCCGGATCGTATTTAAATTTCCGGGCTCGGTAAACAACATCTACGTAGACTTTTTTTTATGTTGTGGTATCAAGATACCCGAATTGTCCTGCAGAAACTATTAATTTTTGGAAAATTTGGTTAATCAACGTTCATTTCGGTTTAAACCGGATATACATTCGCCCCTAAATCACGTAACTTTGGTACAAACTAAGTACCGGAAATTAAAAATGAAAAAAACCAACGGCTTGATTTATGACGAAACAATTAACCAAAAACCAATATGACAGATAGCAACTAATAGGCGAGTGACATTTTTCAAAAAGACGCTTAGTTAACGACTTTAATGCACCCACCTAACATACGGCTATATTATATATCATTCGAAAGCTTATTGTCTGTACTTTCATTTTTGCCCGGTCGTCAATAATTCGTACGGTGCAATTTTTATTAAATCAAGGTCAAAGGTCAAGAATGAACATTCCTATATTTCGTTTGAATACAACAAAATGCCCTTGACTGGTTCTTGTATGATATTTTTTTTCTAAAAATCATATGAATATAATAGAACAGAATACCATTATTCCATATCAAATGTATATTAAAATTTTAATTGCACAATATTAACAGAAAATTGCAATTCTTTAAAATCCTTCAAAAAGGATAGAATTGCGCTAAAAGCAAAATATTTCTTTATGTATCAATATGTTTATGTCAAAAATAAAATTGTTTTATCGTTTTAAGGTGAGGGGATTTTTTTTTTCGTCATTTTAAACTGCCATTGATATAATAATGGTCAAGAATCAGCCTTCTAATGACTCTTTTGTAGTTGCCCTAAATACGACCATCGTCAACTAGGGATCATCTTGCTTTTCATTGTTTAGATAAAACATCGATTGTTGTCAATATCAGGAGAAAATAATTTAGCGTATTTGAAAAAGGGGTAATAAAAGTGAATAAGGAATATACAAGGTATATAGAGTAAAAATATGTTTTTTCGATGTCGAAAGTGGAAGACATGTTAAAAAATAAGTTTATTCTCGTTCAATATTCGAATGAATACTGTTTGCACCACGCGCTGAACAATCACAAATCCGGCATTTTTTTTTTTATGTTAACACATTATTACATACTATATTATATGTTTTATCCAATATGAATGAAAATTGATATCTTGGAAGATTGGATACCTTTCCTGAACAATTCAATCACCACCGGTTTAAGGTAATGTTCGTTCATTTCGGTGTAGTGTTTAATGACTGTTGTTTGTCTGTCCTACTTTTATCGCGTTGGTGATGGTGTCATATGTGTGTTTATCAAAAATGTAGAAGGAATCTTGTCCCTACGCTCATTTTTTGTTTGTTCTCTCCATTCATATGTCCATCCGCTACGTATACATCACTTGGTAAATTTTAGTGAAGTTCAAAGTTTTGAAGTGCACATATGGAGATTGTACCTGAAGGGATTTTATTCATGATAAACACATTCAAATAGTTCAATAGCAAGCAATTAAAATTCATCATTATAGTCACGTTTATAAACATACCATATTGTATGTTTTTTGTTTTTCTTTTTTTATGTCAACCAATATCACTCATTGCAGTTATGAGAACTTCGCACCATTAGAAAACCAAACGAACAGATTATAGCATGCAAAACATTGGAATGCAAAAATAACCGATGTTACTTATTCGTGTTATTAGATATAGGAAGATGTGGTATGAGTGCCAATGAGACAACTCTCCATCCAAGTTACAATTTATAAAAGTAAACCATTATAGGTCAAGGTACGGCCTCCAACACGGAGCATTGGCTCACACCGAACAGCAAGCTATAAAGGGCCCCAAAAAATTACTAGTGTAAAACCATTCAAACGGAAAAACCAACGGTCTAATCTATATAAAAACGAGAAACGAGAAACACGTATGAACTACATAAACAGACGACAACTACTGTAATCAGATTCCTGACTTAGGACAGGTGCAAACATTTGCAGCGGGATTAAACCTTTTAATGGTACCAAACCTTCTCCCTTTTCTGAAACAATAGTTTAACATCACAACATAGAAAAACACACTATAAAATATCAATTGGAAGGCTTGACTCAATCAAAAAACGTAGATTAACACACAATGAACGAATAAATTTGACCTGTGACACCTGAATGCAAATACACAGTTAATAAAAAATTACAAGGGATAAATAATTAAAGTCAAAAGTAAATAAACAGCTTTAAACAAAGTTAAAGTACGATATCACTGTGAATTTTTTTTTTGTTTGGATAAAGTTTAAGGTGTTTCTTTATAATTTAGTTTTGGACTTTTGGACATTACTTCAAACCAACTAGTTTTATAAACAAATTTGTTTACGCGACGTGTGTGATTAGAAAAATAACGCGACTAGAATTAACCTCGGACTTCTTTAGTGTAAAAATCGCCAAAACATCCTTACCAGGTCAATAACAGAGGCTTAACGCAGAAATATGAAAAGTGCTTAATATGTTTTGTCAGAGGTTGCCTACTTTTACAAAACGTTTTTGGTGATGATTAGTTGAATTGTTGCTGTGACACCCACACAGTAATTTCCTTTCTAATAGATTTTTCTTCTATATGTAATAATCTAACTATTTAGGAAGTCTAAATATTACTATAAGTATTGCAAATTGCTAGAATTTTCAAATCAAAACATATAAACTGTAAGTTGATGTAAATAAACTCATCATAGATACTAGGCTGAAAATGTTGTACACCAGACGCGCTTTTCGTCTACAAAAGACTCACTAGAGACGCTCGAATAAAAAAGTTAAAAAGGCCAAATAAAGCACGAAGTTGAAGAGCATTGAGGACCCAAAATTTCGAAAAGTTTTGCCAAATACAGCTAAGGTTATCTATTCCTGGGGTAGAAAATCCGTAGTATTTCAAAAAATGAAATGAGTTTTAAACTTTTAAATAGTGAGTTAATGTATAATTATGACCATATCAGTGATAATTCATGTCAGCACAGAAGTGCTGACTAGTGGGCTGGGGATATCATTGGTGAGGAAACCTCCTGCAGCAGTGGCATCGATCCAGTGATTGTAAATAAACTCATCATAGATACCAGGCTTTAATATTACACGCCAGACGAGCGTTTTGTCTACAAAACACACATTAGTGACGCCCGAATTAAAAAAGTTAAAAAGGCTAAATAGAGTACGAAATTAATGACCATTGAAGACTCAAAATTCCGAAAGGTTTTGACAAATACAACATGCAACTGCATGTAATTGCAACATTTTTTTACTAATTACGTAGTTTGATAGGGACTCCTCCTTCAGACAAGCATACAGAACATTTTCAGTGTCTAAAAAAGTTTTTTTTTTTTTACTTTTTTTCGTCAATGCACGATGCAGTTGAAGCAACCAAGAAAACAAATTTTATAATTTATAAAGAGAAATATTTGAAATTCAACTTTTCATTAATTAGCTTTCCAACTATGTAATTATTTATTTATGCATATAGTTTTTTTGGGCTAGCTCAATATTTATATTTTAAAGTCCTTTATTTCTTTTAATGATAATCATGAAATTACAAACACAATAACAATAAAAGACAGAAGAGTTTTTAATAGGCTGGCAATTAAGCTTCATATTGAAATGTCAAACTTATCTCCCTAAATTCCCCGTAAAACATGCATCCTGCGTGTATTATTTCTTTCTAACATTTAAAATTTTTTTAAATGTGTTTCTTCAACCTAAAATTGACTACATAACAATATTTTTTAACGCAGAACAATTAAAAAGCTATCTTTTTGCAGATGGTGGTATTTTGGGCAACTGGATGGGTTGTTATGATTGGTTGTGCAATTAGCAAGAAGCGTGATTGCAGTGATTTTATGATGTCAAAAACTTCCTTGGCACTTTATGAAATATGTTATTTGGATTTATAGTGATTAACAATTGAACCACGGACAAATATTTTGGTTTTCAATAATTTTTATCTTTTTCGCCGGAATTTCAGGAAAAAGGCGCTATTTATTAAAAATACGTCATTAATATTTTAAAGTGCGTTTGACAATTGACTAGTAGTCTCTGTTCTAAACGTTTTTCATATTTCCATACAGAATTTTATTATTAAGAAGACAGAAAAGGCAAAAATGTTGACGTCTTGTTAAAAAAAGGAATTGTCCGTCCTTGACCTTTCATCGTGATTTGACAGAAATTTCACCGTACGAATATTTGACGACCGGGCAAAAAAGATAGTACAGATGATATGCTTTCGAATGATATATGATTTAGCCGTATGTTAGGCCTAGGTTGGTGCATTAAAAACGAAATTTTATGGTTAATGTCTCTCGACTATAACAACAACCGTTGATTTATTGACGTCTAACTTGGGTCAAGTATATACAGAACATGGAAGGACTGAACATGGATGTGAGGGCTTGATTCTCCCCTAACCTGGGACAGCGGTGTAACAACACAGCATACGAACAAAATGTAAAAATTATTTGGAAATTGCTTGACTTATCCGATCGGCACGAAGCACAAATACAAATGATATAAAAACCAAAGACACGAAGAGCCAATCTTAGAGTACTTGCAGTTAATGAAAGCTAGTTCAAAGCTATTAACAACTAATAAATAAATAAATTTATCCCATACTAAAGTATAAATCAGTACACATCTATCTGCTATATTTTCCACCAAAAACGCACTTACTCCTATAAGAGGTTGTTTGACAGTTTAGTCAAATAGACCTACCATACCTACTGTCTGTTTGACAAACTGCCATATTAAGCAACTATTGAAATATCATTGAGTTCGTAGGTTAATATGCGTTAATAAATTCTAAGTAACTTACGATTAGTAAGAGACTTTAGAAAATCGTTTTCCTTTGAACTATTAACAGTTGCGAGTCTCATTCCAAAATTGTCACACAGTGCCTAAAATAAAAATAAACAAAAGCATGAGTTTAAAAAACAATTGTTTAAGATATTTGTATTCTATTGAAGCAAAAATACAAAAAAGCAAATTACTCATTAGTCACTGGTTAATACTTTTTTTCTGCTACTAACTCTATTGTTTAAAACCAATCTTCCCCTTGATACATTTTCATCTCTAATGATAATTATCTAATTCCGGCAGCATCTAAAATGTTTGAATCTTATAATATTGATACTGGTTTTTGTATTTGGAAAGGCTGTAAATTCATAAAGTTATTGCTTCATTAAGTATATATGCAGTATATATGCAATATATATGCAACTACTGCAACTACTTGAAGAAACTGCTTAATACAAAAAAAAAAAAAAAAAACTCATCAGAGTCCAAGCTTATAAACTATTGCGATTGTGTTGTTCATCTTCTAAAAATGCTTTTGTATATTCTGTTTATTTTTACATACATTTTTCCTATATGACAAGTACTAACCTGTGCATTAGACCAACTGTCGAAATCACCAACATGAAAAAACACCTTGTTCTTGTAGATTCTACCTGAAATGCAGATTTATTTTATTGCAATATAAAGTTATGTGGATACTTAATCATGAACCTGACATCTTTGATGAGGTTTATAGATGTCTCAACACTGGAAAATCTACAAACATTTATGTTCACACAACCTCTAAATGCTTTTTGTAATATTATGTATTAAAACAAAACTTCAAAATATTTCTTTGATGCAACATTTCAGCATGCACATTTATCATACTATCTAAAGTTAAAAGTATAAGTCTGTAAACTTTTACATACAATTTTTTATCAAATGGATAAAAGGACAGTCAGGAGCCTGTAATACAGGCGTTGTAGGTTGCTGTTGTTTATCATATTTGTTTTTTATTTATTGTTTTGTACATAGGCAAAATAAGACCGTTAGTTTTCTTGATTGAATTGTTTTATATTTGTCATTTCGGGGCCCTTTATAGCTCACTATGTGTTTTGCTGATTATTGTAGGCCGTACGGTCACCTACAGTTGTTAATTTCTATGTCATATGGTGTCTGGTGGGGAGATGTCTTATTGGCAATCATACCACATCTCCTTGTTTTTAAATACAAGAAAACTATTTCCATTGTATTTTTTAGGCTTTCTTAATACATCTTTTACAAACATAAAACAGACAAAACAAACAAAACAAGAGCAATCCAAAACAATAGTACATTTAAAGCCTTATGTAAAGAATTTATTCGTTGGACCTTTATTTTAACTTTGACGTACGACATAAAGCACCACCGAAATACGTATCATCTGTATCATAAAAATTGTGATAAGACGATAAAACAAAGGTGAATTTAAACATGACTGTGATTAGATAAGAATAACTGTGCTCATGCTATCATGCGATTAAAAAAATATGATCGGGTGATAAAACAAAGGCGATCGTGCTATCATGTGATTAAACAAATGTGATCGTGTGATAAAACAAAGTCGATCGTGCTATCATGTGATTAAACAAAAGTGATCGGGTGATAAAACAAAGGCGATCGTGCTATTATGTGATTAAACAAATGTGATCGTGTGATAAAACAAGTCGATCGTGCTATCATGTGAATGAACAAATGAGACCGTGGGATAAAACAAAGTCGATCGTGCTATCATATGATTAAACAAATGTGATCGGGTGATAAAACAAAGGCGATCGTGCTATCATGTGATTAAACAAATGTGATGTGTGATAAAACAAAGTCGATCGTGCTATCATGTGATTGAACAAATGTGATCGTGTGATAAAACAAAGTCGATCGTGTTATCATATGATTAAACAAATGTGATCGGGTGATAAAACAAAGGCGATCGTCCTATCATGTGATTCAACAAATGTGATCGGGTGATGAGATAAAGGCGATCGTGCTATCGAGTGATTAAACAAATGTGATCGGGTAATTGAACAAATTTGGTATGGTGCTTAAAACAAAGTCGACTATATGATTCAACATAAACAATGACGAATGTGTTAGACAATAAAACAAACGTGTTCACGCTAGCATATGATTAAAAAGATGTGAGCGGGTGATAAAACAAAGGCGACCTTGTTATCGTGTGATTAAACAAATGTGACCGGGTTATAAAACAAATTTGGTCTGGTGCTTAAAACAAAGGCGACCATGTGATTCATCGAACAATGACAAATGCAAAAAGACGATAAAACAAATGTGAATTTAAAAATGTGGTTGGGTGAAAAACATATGTGCTTATTCTATCTTGTGATTAATAAAATATAATCGGATGATAAAACAAAGGCGATCGTGCTATCATGTTATTAAACAAATGTGATCGGGTGATAAAACAAAATCGATCGTGCTATCATGTGATTAAAAAAATGTGATCGGGTGATGAAACAAAGGCGATCGTGCTATCGAGTGATTAAACAAATGTGATCGGGAAATTTGGTCTGCTGCTTAAAACAGAGGCGACCATGTGATTCAACATAAACAATGACGAATGTGTAAGACAATAAAACAAACGTGCTCGTGCTAACATATGATTAAAAAAATGTGAGCGGGTGATAAAACAAATTTTGTCTGGTGCTTAAAACATAGGCGACCATGTGATTCAATGAACAATGACAAATGCAAAAAGACGATAAAACAAATGTGAATTTAAAAATGTGATTGGATGAAAAACATATGTGCTCATGCTATCTTATGATTTAAAAAAATATGATCGGATGATAAAACAAAGGCGATCGTGCTTAAAGAAATGTGATCAGATGATAAAACAAAGGCTATTGTGCTACAATGTGATTAACCAAATGTGATCGAGTGATAAAACAAAGGCGATCGTGCTATCATGTGATTAAACAAATGTGATCGCTTAATAAAACAAATTTGGTCTTGTGCTAAAAGAACAAAGCCAATAAAGCAAAAGTTCTCGTGCTATCGTGTGATTAAACACATGTGATCGGGTGATAAAACAAAGTCGATCGTGCTATTTTGTGATTTAACAAATGTGATCGTGTGATAAAACAAAGTCGATTGTGCCAACATGTGATTATACAAATGTGATGGAGTGATAAAACGAAGTCGATGGTGCTACCATATGATTAAAGAAATGTGATCGGGTGATATAAAAAAGGCGATCGTGCTATCATTTAATTAGACAAATGTGATCGGAAGATAAAACAAAAGCGATCGTACTATCGTGTGATTAAAGAAATGTGATCGCGTAATAAAACAAAGGCGATCGTGCTATAATGTGATAAAACAAATGTGATCGGGTAATAAAACAAATTTGGTCTGGTGATTAAAATATAGGCGACCATGTGATTCAACATAAACAATGACAAATGTGTAAGACAATAAAACAAACGTGCTCGTGCTAGCATATGTGAGCGGGTGATAAAACAAATTTGGTCACTCTACAATAACTAAAGTCTGTAAAGATAAATAATGGCAACAGTAGTATACCGGTGTTCAAAAGTCATAAATCGATTGAGAGAAAACAAATCCGGGTTACAAACTAAAACCGAGGGAAACACATCAACTATAAGAGGAAAACAAAGGAACAACAGCAACACTGAAGTGTAACAAAAACAAACGCCAACATACATAGAAACGAACTATTTGATTACAACTGCCATATTCCTGACTTGGTACAGGACATTTTAAGAAAAAACTGTGGGTTGAACCTGGTTTAATGGCTAGCCAAACCTCCTGCTTTATGACAATGTTAAAAACTATCGCTAAAATGACAACATTATGTGACAGAAATACAGCGCAAACACACGCAAGAACATTCATCACAGAGAAACGCAGAAACAAATAATATAATAGTCGACATAATTTGCAAACCGCAGAACATAATAAAATTAGTGTGAGAAAAACACATAATCTCACCATTGCAATTGCCTACTATGATTACATTTCATTAGAACTAACCGTTTGTGCTTGATTTAAAACTTACAAAACGGTAAAAGGGTGGTGGAACAAAGAAAAACAAATGATAATAATAATAATAATAATAATAACAATTATATTAATAATAATGATAATAATAAAAATGATAATGATAATAATAACTGAAGATAATAATTGAAGATAATAATGATAACAAGAATGTGTCCATAGTACACGAATGCCCCACTCGCACTATCATTTTCTATGTTCAGTGGACCGTGAAATTGGGGTCAAAACTCTAATTAGGCATTAAAATTAGAAAGATCATATCATAGGAAACATGTGTACAAAGTTTCAAGTTAATTGGACGTAATCTTCATCAAAAACTACCTTGACCAAAAACTTTAACCTGAAGCGAGACAGACGGACGAACGGATGGACAGACGGACGGACTACCGAACAGACGCACAGACCGAAAAACATAACATTATGCCCCTCTACTATCGTAGGTGGGGCATAATAATAATAATAATAATAATAATAATAATAATAATAATAATAATGATAATAATAATAATAATAATAATAATAATAATAATAATAATAATAATAATAATAAATATAAATCAATTGTTTTAAAAACAATTGTTAACGGTCTTTCCCCTCTGAAACATGATTGATTGATTGATTTTTATTGATTGATTGATTGATTGGTTGGTTGGTTGATTAATTGATTGATTGATTGATTGATTGATAGCCTCATGGAACATGCGGAAAAGGAATTGATAGCGTAGTTCCCGTGTTTAAACACTTGAGACCTAGCTTCTAGGAACACGCAGAAAAGGAATTGATAGCGTAGTGCCGTGTTTAAACACTTGAGACATAGCCTCTAGTAACACGTGAAAAAGGAATTGAGAGCCTAGTGCCCGTGTTTAAACAATTGAGACCTAGCCTCTAGGAACACGTGAAAAAGGATTTGAGAGCCTAGTGCCCGTGTTAAAAATTGAGACCTAGCTTCTAGGAACACGTGAAAAAGGAATTGAGAGCCTAGTGCCCGTGTTTAAACAATTGAGACCTAGCCTCTAGGAACACGTGAAAAAGGAATTGAGAGCCTATACTAGTGCCCGTGTTTAAACACTTGAGACCTAGCCTCTAGGAACACGTGAAAAAGGAATTGAGAGCCTAGTGCCCGTGTTTAAACAATTGAGACCTAGCCTCTAGGAACACGTGAAAAAGGGAATTGAGAGCCTAGTGCCCGTGTTTAAACACTTGAAACCTAGAGTCTAGGAACACGTGAAAAAGGAATTGAGAGCCTAGTGCCCGTGTTTAAACAATTGAGACCTAGCCTATAGGAACACGTGAAAAAGGATTTGAGAGCCTAGTGCCCGTGTTTAAACACTTGAGACCTAGCCTCTAGGAACACGCGAAAACGGGTTCGTGCAACATGTTTATCTATATTTAAATTAAGATATTTGTAGGAACATACAAGGATTTAAACACATTATATATCCTTTATAAATGTTCATTTTTTTAAAAGGCTTCCCAGTATTTGTGTCTCATTTACTTATTGTGTGTGCATTGTTTTTTAATTTTATATTTGAAGGAAATCGGACCTGACCTGCATGGATCTTTTGTATTTAACCTACGTGCACATTTTAATTCTTTTCGAAAAGGGGAAAACCCCTATTTTATTTTGGTAGCACGCGCTGTACCGGATGCGGTGATTGTGACGTCGTCAAGCTGATATAGACAAATAGATTTTTTTTTAATTTCTTTGCAGAGGAGACGTCGTCAAGACCAGACCTGTGTATAAAGATTGTCAGCTAACGGATTTAAATTTTCTTTCATTTACAGGTCATTGATGTCAGATTTTGCATGTTTTTTTCGTACACATAATTACGGGAGTACAGAATTGTATTTTAATGCATGTTTAGAATTTCACTTAATATTTACGAACTTTGGAGCGATTTCTACGTCATTTATTTTAATTTCTCAATCCAGATTGGAACGTCAAGCGGACTGCACGTGATTTATACTGCTAACGGAAAATATATTTTCTCGATTTATTTACAGGTAAACTATTGTCCAATCGCTGACCACTGGTCGTCATTCATTGCATGCACACAAAAATAATGTTGGTGTTAGTGTACTTTAACAAAACGTTTATCGATTAATTTTCAGAAATACATGAATTGTTGCAGATTTTTGAAGGAATGAATTTGTATTTCAGAAAGAAGTTTATTCATGAAAAAGAAGGATTAGCATTTTTATAATAAAATATAAATGGGATTCCAAAAAACAAGGGGGGAAGGGGGCTAGACGGGTGGTTGTGGGCCTTGGAGATAAATTGCATGTACACATGATGATAGCTGTAAAGTTTGAAGCTATAATTAGTCAATTTGTTCATTGTACCATTTCAGTGGCACTGAACGCCGCCAAAAAAAATGACGCGTACCATTTCGACAAACATGTCGCGACTAACATTTTGGTCAAATATGTTTTGTCGATACCCCTAACTTTTTTGTGAGTAAAAGCAGCATGAAGTGAATGTCAAAATTTAGAACATGACCTTGATCTCATTTTCTTAATTAGGATCCAAGGACCTCAAATAAAAGGACTCTAGGTTTATACGGCTTACGGTTTATGAGTTGCAAATGCATATCACATATATCAAATGCATATAGGGAAATACCTCTCATATGGAGTCTCCGTATAGCTTTGGGGCAAATGGTCAGACTAATCCTGAAGATATAACGAGCAATTTGATAAAATAAATTTGTCGTAACCTTTTACGGTTGCGAAGGAGTAGTGGGCACAAGATAAACAGTGTTTGGGGAGATAACTCTTACAACGTAAAGTGTTCGGTTAAGCAGTGTCAGTTTCAAAAGCGTATAAACTGTTCGATATCATATACCAAATATCTAAGCGACATCTTGTGAAATAACAATACTGCGCGTGAACAAAATTTAGGCGGAAGAAAATAAAAAATAATCAGAACAAAATCAGTAGGTTTTTCCACGGAAAAGCGGAAAGATCTAATAATAATAATAATAATAATAATAATAATAATAATAATAATAATAATAACTTATTTTCTTATCTGAATTAGTTTCATACCTCGTCTTAGTAACTGCCATCCAAATGCAACTTCTGATGATTCATGACATCTGTTAGGTGTTCCGACAATGCATTCCTTTGTTGAATCCTTATAATTAGTAAAGCAACAACCATTGTCTCTTAGGCAAAGTGATACACATTCCATTTCAGATCGAACTTTAATAATCAAAGAACCAGTCTTAATTTGTTTGTTATACTCAGCAATGAAATAGTCAACCTCTCTCGAACAAACCACGATTACATGGACAACAATCAAAGAGAATAAAATGAATATAAAATATTTCATGATGTTGAACTTCTCCTTCATATATCGTGTATTGTGCCTTTAAAGATATTTCATACGTTAATAAAATAATGTCACTAATATTCCCTTGAAGAATGATTTAATTTAGATAGTAAATGATTATATTCGATTGGCTTGCATAATATGTATTATACTAGTTGTCAACTTCGCTTCAAAAAATAAATCCTTTTCTTTTCTATAATTTTTTTTTCTTTTGATTTTTTTTTTTTTTTCAATTATAATAACTGTGATAGATCATTCATGGAACGATTAATTCAGTTCGCTGTTATTAATCTTTATTATTCCACAAGCTAATTATTATTAAACAAAAGGAGTAGGGGCCATAATATTATTAAAATGGCCCCAGATTTACAAAATAATCCAAATTTAAACCGAGCAAATTTTTCTCCTTAAATTATTAGAATATGAGTCAATGAATTAAAAAAAAATTTCTGTCTAACAAAAAAAGGTTTAATAACGTCACAATGGTAGGTGTAAATGACGTCATAATCGGGAAAATAGGCAAAAATACAGAAATTGGGATGGTTTTCCTACATTTTGACCATGCTTGCACCAATTTGAAATTTTAACATCTTGACACGTTAATACATATCAAATTTCAGATAAAAATCTTTTTGGTGCAAGGTTGGTGCGATAGTTTATTTTATATATCATAGCCAAGCAGAGCAATAAAAAGCTGAAATTTGCCTTTAAAATGAGACCTATTTTCTGACAAAGTTTAATTTATACATTCTTATGTCTATATGAATTTTACTTTTTCACTTATGAATCAGTAATATGTATTTCTATCATTATTTTTGTAAGTATACCTAGTTTAGCTTTTAAAAACCCCCAAAACAATGAACTTCATATCGTAAGGGAGTCAACGATAACTTTGAGGAAAAGTTTTAAATATGAAATTTCAGATAGACATACAATATAACAAGATCTGATCATTTCTTATGTTTCTGCTAATCTCAGTTCAAAACTTGGTGTTCGAAATGGGACAATCTTCTCTGGTATAAGGGTCGGGTCGATGATTTATGAAAAAGGGGGAGGAGGTGTGTGTAATTCCAGAAAACAAAATATACCAAAAAAAGATTTCAAAGATTTTATGCTTAAATTTACATAATTGGTGAGAAACATGAGATTTATTTTTAAAATGATGCCACCCTTATTCCAATACTCCAGAACAGTGAAAGTGACGCCACCCAAATTCTATCTTCATCTGTGTTTAGTAGTAAAAAGGGTTTTGTATAAGTTTCAGAACATTTGGTTGTGGCAAAGTAAAGTTAGAGAATGGAAACCAATTTCGGGACGTACGAATGGACAAGGGTAAACCGTAATGAATCCAGGTCTGTTCGAACAAAATCATGTTCACTCCCATTCACGTTCGCTCCCTTTTACTTTCCCATTCCACACATTCGCACCCTGGGTCTGTTCCCACCCTACACGTCTGCACCCTTTTTAAAGGTTATGTTTTGAATATTTTTTTAATCATGCTTTAGTTAGTGTATCCCTATAAAATAAAGATAATAAGTGTTTTTATTGTTTAAAAATAAAGTGACATTCTAAAAATGTCAACAGGTTTTGTTTTGTGAATTATTTTGACATAATGAATAAGGAATATTGTCATGATGATCAAAGGCCAAGTCATACGTCTCTAAGACTTGTAAAAGAAAGGCGGAAGATACCAAACGAATATCAAACTAGTCACAATGACAAAAACGAATAAAACAAATAATATATATAAAGAATAGAGAAAGATTTAAAGAATACAGATAAGCATGACCCAACATCCACATCCTCTACCATGTTTGGCGTTGTTGTATATCATTCTTGTCCAAATACCCATAAGAATAAGGGAGCAAGCTGTTAAAAACAATTAACTTTCGTGTTTTCTGTTAAAAATCTTCATTGTTTTACACCCACCAAGCTAACTAGCTTAGATTAAGACAAAAATATTCTAATTCTATATAATATGACGTTTTATTTACGATTTGTCCCGACAACATTGTGTTACCAAACAAATACCATATCCGAAAGAAAATGAAGTAGTAATATTAATTTTTTGTGCAAAAAGTATGGTAAAAAAAGTTTTAAAAGGTCGCAATAATGGTTTCGAATAAAACCCTGCAAATGGCAACCTGTCGTTGTCAATTGTTGATATTTTCACATTACCCACACAATTCTTAATCTCAGCTATCATGATTTTCAAACACATTACAATAGTACCAAATAAGCTTTGTAAATAAAATTAATAATAATCATAAATAATTAACATTTAATAATTAATCATCTAATCACCAAAAAAAATTATTTCATCTAAAAAATTCACGAATGTTTATTCATGAAAATATAAATATTTTGATGCATACATCTGAAAATATAAATGTACATTTAATAATTCAACCTGCATTTGAATAAAAATAGGGTTCGAACGTTAAGTGTGCAAACGAACCCACCGATACCAACCGTAATGCCCCCTCCGCCACGGCGGGGAGTCTCACTGATTAGCGACAAGAAGCGACAAATAGAAAAAAAATTGCGACAAGAAAAAAAAATTAGCGGCAAGAAGACAAATTTAGGGACAAGACAGTTCATATACTATCAAACAATAAATTATTTAGTGAAAAAAATATTACTATATTTTGAAATAAGAATTCACAGAATAATTTGTGTCATGCATATATATATGGTCCTTTTGAGTCTGAAACAAATAAAGGTTAGATTATCTAATAATTGGTTTGAATTTTGAAAATGTCAACCCTGCCGACTCTACATCAGTACTGTAATGAAAATACACTGATATTAAAAAAAAAAGGTGTACACGTATTAATTCATGAAAAATGTAGTAACCAGCAATTTCACCGTAAGGGCAATGGTACATTTTTTACTCCACGGATGGACTCTAGAACGTTTTCTTGAAGAATTACTGTTGTTTGTCTATATTTGTTTTTTTTTTTTTTTTATATTTCATCATTGATTTTTATCCTTGACATTTTCTTTGGAGTTTGTTACCTTTTACAATGTGCATCTTGAATTGTGCAACATAGTAAAAGTTAAATCTTGTAAAATAGAAAACAGGGCAAAGATTTGTTGCTAGGGAGAAATTACAATGATTTTGTCAAGAAATGTGCATTACATTGTGTTACATTTAAACAGTGTATAAGTGTAAAATAAACAGGTTTTATTTCAAATATAAATAGATTTAAGCTGTATATTAAGCATATTTAATGAGTTTATCTCCACCATTATACTGGTTGCTAGGCAACAGAATATACGAGATAGACCCAAAATGCCACAATTTTCAGAAGGTCTGTGGTATAGAGTTACAACATGACAAATTAAATGAAATTTGGGGGTGGGGCCAAAAATGGCCCTTATCGCCCCTTATCCTTTCAATCTTGATGAAGAATTGGCATAGTATGGGAAGTACTGTTGGTTTTATTTACTTTCGTGGTTTCGAATTTTCGTGGATTGAGGAAAAAATAGTATTTTCGTGGATATTTGATTTAGTGGTTTTGCACGCAAGCCTACAGAAAAATTGTACTTCGTTGAACATTTAAATGAGTTGTTCAGCTTTATCCACGAAATCAATGGAAATCAGTATCCAACAAATAAGAATGAATCCACAGTAAATAAAAACATCATCAATTGAAAAATAAGCGGGAAAATGCAATGTTTCAGTTAATTTCAGGCAAAAAGATATGCTTTCCATTTTAGACCGCAGTTTTGAAATCAAAGTACTAGTCTAAATGCGTTTGTTATACTCAGCAATAAAATTAATAACTTCTCTCGAACAAGCCACGATTACATGGACAATATTCATAGAGAATAAAATGAATACACAATATTGCATGACGATGAACTTCTCCAAATATCATGTATTATGACGTTCAAGATATTTCATAAGTTTATTAAAGAACTTCACTAATATCCCCTTGATGGATGATTTATTTAGGATAGTAAATGATTACATTCAGTTGGCTGGCATTTATATTATTATCAACTTCGATACTTTTGTATATTTTTTTCAATTATAATTACTGTGATAGATCATTCATGGAATGGCTTATTTGGTATATTGGTATTATTTTTATTATAACACAAGCTACGAATAATTAAAAATTCAAAAACTTTTAATGAAGAACTGGCATAGTATGGAAAGTACTGTGGGTTTCATTAATTTTCGTGGTTACCAATGTTCGTGGATTGAGGAAAATCTTATAGTGTGTTCATGGATATTTGAATTCGTGGTTGTTCTCAATCATCAAAACAAATTCATTATAAACCGTTTAAATGAAAATAACACGTATCAATATAATTTAAATTGTCTGGATTTACCCTTATCAGAAACACACATACCGATGAATTTGCAAGCCAATAAATAGGAAATTATAAGAGTATGTCTCGACACCCACTCGACAGTCTTAATTCAGGCTCTAATTTTGCTACGTAGACGCAGTCATGGTCATCGTGATTATACATTACCTTCTCCCTATGATGGCTCTATTAATAAACTTCTGCTGTTTATACAAAAGCCGTTGGATATTCCTTACATTCGTACAAAGCTTTATTTACTACCCCATTCAAAACTTCATTCTCTGTACAACTAATGTTTGGAAACCACTGTTACAAACCCCCTTTCAAAATAATACAAAATTACAGCTATCATCTCTGATATTGCCAGTCACAAAGATTTCAGATTGGTTCGCATTGGAAAAGATGAAAAGTAGGAAAGATCCTTTCTACAACTTTCCATTGCTAACAAAAGTCTTGATGCAATCAACTTGGGCAATATCCTTCATCATAAATAAGTTCACTAGAAAATACCTCCTTACATTTGAGATCAGTCTGTATCTATCATCTCTTATACCTATACTTAACAAATAGCTACTTAAATTTTCAATTGTAAACACGTGTTGCAGGATCTCAACATTGACGACTTCAAGTCTAAACCTCCTGATTGCATCTGTGTTGGCTCCCCATCCATGTATAATGAAGTTGGCAACGTTTATTTCTTGCGACCTGGACATTGTCAATAACATTTCACTGTGAAATGTGTTATTCAAAGTCCCGAAATATTGTGAACGTGAAACACAATTTTGAAATACTGATGGATTCTGTCGAGGATTATACCAGGCAATGGGTTAAATGCGAGAAAGAAGAGATAGATACTCTTTCCGAATGGGCTAAGGCTGTGAGGTCGTTAATACAAAATAGAAGTAAAACACTTAATGGGTCTATGAATACACATGCTACATCGATCTTTAAAGAACAAAAGTTGCTAAGCACATGTCCTACCTCCATGACAAATATGTTGTTGTTCCCGAAAATAAAGCCCCAAACAACATTCTTTTTGTGTATAATTCACATTAAATAAACTGTTTGATAAAGGAATTAGATATTGACAATTCACTTGGAAACTCAACATTTATATCCCAACGACACTTACCAAGAATATTTTGAATAAGCAAAGGGTCTGTTCTATGGTCAACCAATGAAGAAGAACTGGACCTTCCTTCATTGTAATCGATACCTAAATTACATAAGTGTCCTTACAAACACCTTGTATAACTGGGTCTTCTCAGGGCTTCACAAAACCTCTTTTTAAATTATAACTTTTATCAGAAATCAAAGCCGGGCTTCATAGTTATTGTAAAACTACCTTCTCTAGGGACGGCGTGAATCAGACGTGGTTAATTAAAAATTCGAAAGATCAAAGATCTGTTAGAATACATACAATCTAACTCTCATCTTGCAATAATTACATTACATGTATGTTTCATTATAATACGTTATTTTGATTGACTAACAGCAATCTCACGTCATTCTGAAATTAACCTTCATTTCAAAATGAAATGTAACATTCATGATGACACGAGCTTCCATAATAAAGTGCACAGGTAAATAAAAGTAAAACTTGATAGAAATCGTGTTTTCATGATCCTAGCAAAAAATGTAATTATAAGTATTGAATGCTTCTTTTAGTAATTTTATAGGGGTGTAAAAGCGTTGACCGTGCGCAAATTTTTAGAATAAACATACAAAATGTACTTCGTTCAACGCTTTTACACCCCAATAAATTTACAAAATGAAGCATTCAATTCTTAAATGTTATTCAAACATTTTACTTTTCTACCCTTTACACAAGTATTCCTTATTTCAAACTAAAAGACAAATTGAGAGAATTGGTCATGCTTTGTTTCATAAAAAATAATGTCCAACGTAAATACACGTATCTTCTCTTATGGAGGGATACATTGTACTAAGTATAAAAAAATCACTCTGATCCAAACAAAAAAATTCTCTGAAACTGATATTATCAAGATGCTTGCTTTCTTGGTTGACAACTTGTTACGTTTTTCAACAAACAATCAGCATTCCCTTTCCGAGCTTCTTAGGACGAATGAAAAGAAGCTAACAATATTATTCAACTTCACGTTCCGCTATATAGATGATGTCCTCTCATTAAATAATTCAAAGTTTGGTGATTATGTTGAATGCATCTATCCCTTCGAACTTGAAATGAAGGATACAACAGATACAGTTAAGTTTGCCTCATATCTTATCTTGCATCTAGGAATTGACAATGAGGGTCGGTTGGGACAAAACTTTACGACATAAGAGATGTGTTTAGCTTCACAATTGTAAATTTTCCATTTCAATGTAGAACTATTCAAGCAGCACCTACATATGGAGTTTATATCTCTCAGTTGATACGATATTCCAGAGCTTGCATTTCCTATTATGATTTTCTTGATAGAGGAGATCTGTTTACTAGGAAGCTATTGTACCAAGAGTTCCAAATGGTGAAGTTGAAATCATCCCTTCGAAAATTTAACAGACGCCATCACGAGTTGGTTGATCGTTATTGAATATCTCTTACACCGATGAATACGGATATTTTCCAATTGTTATAACTACAATTCCCTCCTATTTTCTTCAAATGTGACTTCCCGATCAGACTTATCCACGGTTTTTACTTACAAGAGAAACACGACGGATGCCACATGTGGAGCAGGATCTGTTTACCCTTTCGAAGCACCTGAAATCACACCCGGTTTTGGTAGGGTTCGTGTTGCCTTTAGTTTTCTATGTTGTGTTGTGGTTTTTCGATTTTTGACATGGCATTGTCAATTTGTTTTCGACTTATTAGTTTGAATATTCCTTTGGTATTTTAGTCTCTCTTTTGTTTCGGCACATTCTCATTAATAGAAAAACTTCCTCATTTTGCAACCACATCCTGTCAAATTTCTATTAAAATTACAGATGGGATTTTATGCACGTTTTTTTTTTTTTATATTTCATATCCTTGACAGTTATTTGCAATTTTCAATAAGTATAGACCGCTAACAATTAAAAAAAAAAACAGAAAATCACGGATTATTAAAGTCTTGAGACATAGCCTACTGTGGATTCATTATTATTCGTGGGATACCAATTTCGTTGAGTTCGTGGGTACAGGTGAATTACGAATCTCAATGTTCGACGAAGTGTAAATTTTCTATAGACTTGTATGCAGACTTTGGCAAAACAACGAAATCAAATATCAACGAAAACACAATTTTTCCTCATTCCAAGAAAATTGGTAACCACGAAAATAAATGAATCCACAGTAATATTAAAATACCTATTCCACTTTGGAAACATTCGAACTTTCGAAAAACATCGGTAAGTTTTATGCTATCAAAATAATAAATTATTTATTTTAAATTATATATCTTGATAAAAAAATTTAAATTGAAAAATTTTAAAAAATTTTTTTGGGTTTGGGTTAATTTAAAATTTTATTTTTCGTGTTTTAAAGCCAAAACAAATTTTTTAAAAAAAAACAAAAACAAAAAATTTCAAATAAAAAAAAAACATTTAATTTTTCTTTTGGGTGAAAATTTACTTTTTGAAAATTTTAATGTTTTTAAAAAAAAGGGAATTTTTTGGAAAAAACCCTTTTGAAAAAAATTTTTAAACCCCTTTTTAAAAAAAAAAAAATACCCGTTAAAAACTAAAAAATGTTTTAATTAATAATTTAAAAATTTCTTTTTTTTTAAATTTTAATTTGGTTTTTTAAAAATTTTTTAAATTAATGAGTTTGATAAAATGGGTTTGTTTTAATTTTTTTATTTTAAAGAAAAGTTTTTTTCTTTTAAAAACAATTTAAAAAATTTTTTATTTAAATTTTAAAATTTTAGGGTAAATTTTGGTTTAAAAAAATTTTACTATAATTTATTTATTTAATAATTAACTTTTTTTTTTACCATTTTCCAAGAAAAAAAAGTGGGTTAAAAATTTTTATTTTTGGTGGGCCCCTAAATTTTTGGGGAAAATTTTTTCTTTTTTAAATTTTCAGATTTTTTTTTAAATTTTAAAATTTTTTAAATTAAAAAGAAATGTTTTTTAAAAAATTAAAAAATTAATTCCCATTTTTAAGGTTTAACCTTTTTTACAAAAAATTAAGGAAATTTTTTTTTTCCGAAATTTTTAAAAAATTTTTGAAAAAAAAAAAGAATGGGAAAATAAAGAATTTTAATTTTTTAAACTTTTTTTTATTATTTTTTTTCTTTTTTTTTTTCCCAATTTTTTAAATTTTTTCGATTTAAAAAATTTTCTAATTCCCCATAAAACCATATTTAAAAATAAAAAATTTTTTGGAATGGTTAACCCCTTATTTTTTTTTAAAAACGAATTTTTAATTTTTAAAAGGGAAAAAAAATATATTTACATAAAATTTTTTCCCACAGAAAAATTTTTGGTAAAAAATCAAATTTAAAATTATAAATTAAAATTTTTTTTAAAGGTTTAAAAACCCCTTTTCCCCAAAACAAACTTAACCCCAATTTTATAAATTTTAAAAAATTTTGGGGAACTTTTTTTATAAAAACGAAAGGAAACCAACTTTTAAAAAAATTTAAAAAAACTTTTTTAAAAATTTTTAAAAAAGGGGGCAAAAAAACTTTAAATTTTAATGGTAAATTTTCCCCTTTTTTTTGAAAATTTAAATTTAAAATAAAAGGTTTTAAAATTTAAAAAAAAAAAAAAATAAACCCAAAATAATGCAATTTGTTTAAACAAAAAAATTAAAATAAAGAAAAAAAGTTTAGGGGAAATTTTTCAAAAAAAAACAAAAAATGTTTAAATTAATAAACCCGGGTTTATTTTTAAAAAAAATTATTAAAAGGAAATTTTTTAAAAAATTTAATTTTGGTTAAAAATAATTTTAATAAATAAAATTATTTTTAAAAAATATTTAAAAATATCCTAATACTAAAAAAAAAAGCTTAAACAAAGAACAAATAGTTTGAAACAGGGTTTAAACCACCCTTAAAAAATAAAATTTAAAAATTTTAAAAAAATTTCAACTAAATTTTTTTTTTAAGTAAAACCCCCATATTGTTTGAATTTGGAAAAAAATTTAAAAATTTAACTTTAAAAAAAAAAAGGGGTTTGGGTTTAAACCCCTTTTTAAAAAAAATTTATTTTTTTAAAGGGGAAAAACATTTTAAAGGCAAAAAATTTTTTTAAAAATTAAAAAAAAGAAAAGTTTAAAAACAATAAAAAAGACTTTAAAAATTTTAAGGAAAAAATCTTTTTTAAAAAATTTTTCCCTTTTACTAAAAAAAAAAGGTTTTTAATAGGAAAATCCCATTAAAATAAAATTTTTTTAAAAAACTAAAAAAAAAAAAATTAAAATTTAAGGGAAGAAAAAAAAACCAAAAAAATTTCAATAAAATTTTTCCTTAAAAATTTTTTATTAATTTTTTAGGAAAATTTTAAAAAAAAAACTATTTTAAAGTGGGAAATTTAAAAAAAATTAAAATTTTTCAAAAATAAAAAAACAAAACCAAAATTTCCCATTTTAAAAAATTAAACTTTAAAAGGACAAAATAAATTTAAAATTTACGGTTTATTAAAATCCCAAAATTTTAATCTTTTAAAGGCCCATATTTGTCAAAATTATTCCCTATTGTTATGCTATTAAATCATAATAGAAGTGTTGGTTTTGAATTTTAAATTCAAATTTAGTATTTTTAATTTTGAAATCAAAAGTCAAAAAATCAAATCGTTTTTAATAAGTAAGATCCAATAATAGTATAAGTTTAATAACAAAGTCCTTTTTTTTACTAATATTTACTGAAAAGGATTAAACTTTAATTAATTTAATAATAACAATTTAAAAAATTTTTTCCCAATTAAAAATTTGTAAATTTGGTTAGATTTATTTAAAATATACATTTAACAACTTAACCTAATTATAACAATAAATACATTTCCTAATCATATAAATACTTTGTCGACCATCTTAAAAAAATTTATAATTTGAAATTTTTAATTTCTAATGATTATCCATAGACTTTTTTTAATAATAAAAACTTTAATTGAATTCAATTAACTGTTTTTGTTTTGAACATGGAATATAAAATTGGTTGGTTCCTTACAAAACTAATTTATAAGAGAAATTGGTTAATTTTAAAATTTATTGAATGAAGAAAAACGTTTAATAAAATACGATATTTTGAAATTTTATTGTAATTTTTAAATAAACAAGTACTATTCAATATATGTTTTTGTTAAAGTTTATTAGATTTTTATAAACAATTTCATGATAAGTATAGTTTAAAATTGATTTTAAATCTGGGTTTTAATGTAAAAGTAAACAAATTTAACTATTATTAAAGTATTAAACAATTTGAATTATTATTTTCCCAAAGTTAAGATTGCCGTTATAAATCGAATAATTACAATTAAGCATGTCCTTAATTTGAATGATTAAAATCCCTAAAATAAAATCTCAAAAGGACTTTTAAACAAATGAAAAATTGAATTCACCTTCAAAGAAATTTTCTTTAAATTGGTTGGGAACTTTTTGAATTTAAATGCCGTTGTACATAATTAAAAACCTGACTATTTGTGTTTTTATGTAGATTTGAAATTAAAGTTTTTGTCTTATCATAAATTTCAATTTTTGCCATTGACTTAAGAACAATTAAATAACAAATTTAATGTAAATAAATAAAAATTAAAATCAATAAATTATTAAGTTTTCATTTATAATAAAATTTGGATTAAAATATTTTAATTTTTAATTTTGAGGTTTGTTTAATTTTATATAATAAGTGGAAATTAAAAAATTAATTCCTAATGGATAAATACATATCCCAAAATCAGTAACAAAAACATAATAAAAGATAATTTAAAGGTTTGTTAATAATCAATTTATTTTTTTAAATTTATTTCTTATAAATTTCCAATTCCCAATCATTTTTTAAAATTTGTTCTTTTATATTTGTAAAATTTTTCAAGGACAATTTAAAAATTTAAACTTATGTTTTTTATTTTAAAATAATTTTTTTCAATCATCAAAATAAAAATTTTACTTTTCTTTAATATTATAGATAAAGGTATTTAAATATTTAAATTATTCAAAAGAAATTTTTTGATATAAAAATGAAATTTGTATAAAATTTTTCAAATTATTGAATAAATTTTTTATTTAAATCCTTTAAAATTATTTCCTAATAAAAATTTTTGATTTTAAAGGATTAATCTTAAAAATATGTTTAAGTAATAAAATTTAAATTTATGTTTAAGTTAAATATTAACAAAAATTTTATTCAATATTAAAAAATGAATTTTCATATTTTTAAACATAATAAATTTGCTAATTGAATTTATTCAAAATTAAAATTTAAAAAGGAACTGTTTAAAAAATTTATTAAAATGACCAAAATTAACCTATTAAAATTTTATAAATTTAAACAATTCATAGGGAAGTAAATGGTTGTATTAAAAAAATTTAATTATTTTTTGTTACAATTTTAAAAAGTTGTTGTAAAGAAGGATGAAAAAGTACAAATTTTCACTCAGGTCTTTATTTAACTGAAACCTAAATTTCTATTCAAAATTTAAAAAAAATTTTTAATTTACTTAATATATCCTTTTATAAAAGAATAAACTAATTTTAAACTTTACAACATAATAATTGGGTCCTTTATGTTCATTAAATAAATCTTTCCATTTAATTCCCATTAATTTTCTACCTGAATTTCCTATTATAAAATATTTTTAAATCAATTGAATACTACATTTGTTAAGGTAAAGTTAAATTTAAAATAAAATAAAATAATTAAATAAAAATTGAAAAAAAAAAAATGAAATTATTATTTATAACAATAAAAATTAAATAAGGTTAAAATTCGAAAGGTTTAGAATTAAGGAATTTAAAATTTTTATTAGGATTAAAGTCACAAGACAGAAATAGTTGTCATGTCAAAAATTAAAATTCTTTCAAATCTAAAAATAATTCCAGAAAATTTCAGTGGCTAATCATTCCTTGTTAATAGAAAACAGTCCTTTCCAAAACTTCCTATTGCAAGACCTTTCAAACAAAGCAAATTTCTTCATTATTATTTACGTACTCTGTGATTTATAAAGGTTAAAGTCCATAAACCTCATGTAAAATTTTTCCCAATAGCTTTACGACTTGCCAACAATCTTAAGCAATTTAAAACAAAGTAAAACCTTTAACATACAAAAGTTATTATAAAAAAAAGGCATTTCATTATAAGTGCCCTAATCAGGTTTACTTAAAAAAATTTCTAAAAATTTAATAAAATAAGAAAATTAAATATTAATTAGAAAAAAATAACTAAAAAAAATAAATATTAAATAAAAATTAAATTGGGAATATGTAAAGTTTTGAAAATAAAATTTTAAATCAATTTGAAAATTACTTAAATTTCAGAATAAAAAAGATAAGTAAAATTTTGCAAATTTTTTTCTTTTTGAAAAAAATTTAGAAAATTTTAATTTGCAATAAAAAAACATTAATAAATACTTAAATTGATTTAACAATAATTTTCTTAAAAATACCTTATTTTTTAAATTTATTTTATATCATAACCAAGGTTAAAGTTTAAGATAATAAGTTTAATGTATGAATTTGAATAGTTATTATATTATAATTAAAAAACAAATTTAAATCGAAAGAAATAGCGTTAATTGGGAAAAATAAATTAAAAATAAATTAATCAAAGGAGTTTGGGTAAAATTTAAAAAGGTTTAAAGAAAGGTTTTGCAATTCGTAAGTAACCGTTTAAAGACTAATTTATAACACTTTTGTTGGCATTTAATCGACCAAAATTTATTCAGGATTTGACAATTCCACATAAAGGGACTAAGATCGACTTTAATAAATTGACAAAATTTCAAAAGGATAAAGGTTAAATGGCTCTTTACTTTTTCATTTTTAAGTTGAATCATAGAACAATACTGTTTTAAAATTATTAAAAATATTCAGTGCTTATTGGTCAAAATATACAATTCCTTAGTAGTAATTAAGGAATTAAAATATGGTAAAATTAAACGTTTAATAGGTTTACAAAAATTAACAAATTTGTTAAATAAATTTACCGCTTTTTTAACAAGTCTTAATTGTTTTCATGGTCCTTAAATATTTTAATCCTTTTTCCATTCTTTTAATAATTTTCTTTAAAGGTTGTTTTTTTTTTAACAATTTTACTCTGGTTTTAAAACCTAACACACATTTTAAAGGAAAGCTTTAAATAATAATACCTTTTATCCAATTATAAAAATTTAATAACAAATCTTCTAAATTATTCTTTTTAAATTTAACATAGTTTTCTACCGGATATTAAGAATTTTAAAGAAATTTTATGTTTAGTATTAAATATGACAATTTTAATAAAATGTCAAAAATTTTTATTATAAATTATTTTATAATGTTATTAAATTATTTAAAATAAAGATGTTAAAAAATTTAATTTTAAGATAAAATTTTATTAATTAAAACTTTGTTATTTTAAATACTTTTGGTTTTGATTTTTCCCAATTTTTGGTCATACTTAAAATAATTTCCTTTAAATTGTATAAGTTTTAAAAATAACATTAATTAACAACAATTAATTAACAATAACAAATAAAACTAAAATTTAAAGATAATTTTTAAATTTAAAAATTCATTCTTATTTCCTATATTTGAATTGAATTAATTTATTTTAGAAAATAAAGAACTTTAAAGATTTTTTAAAAATCTTTTCCTAGTTTATTTTTTTTTTTTAAAAAAATTAAAAATTTTATTGGTTGTAAGTTGCATTTAATGACAATGGAAATTTATTTTTTAAATTTAAATAAAATTTTTTTTTATTTAATTTTGGTAACAACCATTATATTTTAAATTGTTAAATTAATATTAAATTAAATTTAATTCAAAAATTGAAAAATACTTAAATAAATTTTAAATTCAGTTTTTAGTTAAAAATGATTTTTCAATTTTAATAATTCAAATAAAAACTTTAAATTATCAATTTGTTTTTCAATAAAAATCCCAAGTAAGTTTATTTATATTTATATTTTAAAAATTAATTTCATTTTTGTACCCAAAAATTTTTATTTTTTGTTTTTAATAATTAATAATTAGATGATTTTTCAACTTAATTCCGTTTATTCAAACCAAAAAATTTTTGGTTCAAATTCATTTTCCAATTTCCAATATTTTATTTAAGATAATTTTATTTAAAATTTAAAATTAATTAAAATATTCTTAAAATTTTGCATTTTAATTGGTTTAAAAATTATTAACGATAAATTTAATTTTTTTAAATATTTAAAACTTTATTTTAACTTAAATTTCACTTTTAGTTCAAAAATTTTTTGGTCATTATTAAAAAAGGGAATAATTCGTAATGATACAAATGCATTTGATTTTAAATTTAATTTCCAATTCAGTGCAAATATTAAAAAAGTAAATAATTGAATAAATTTTAAAATTTAGGTAATTCAACACAATGTTTTAAAAAATAGGTAGTTCTAGAACCCACCTAAATTCAATTTTTCATGGAAGAAACCCCTTTCAAAAGCTTTTGTTGCCAGTTAAGTTACAGATGAATCTTAACAAAAAGATTTCCTATTAAGAATTAAAAATAGGAACGAAATTCTGAAAATAAATTTTCATTAATCTTTCTAAATAAATTTTTTAAATGTATTTGAAACCAATTTTAATTATTCTCCTTATATTCGATAAATTTCCAATTAATAAATTCATAATTGGAAAATTGAAATAAAATTATTATTTATTTAATGATTTATTTTTTAAATTTCGCAAGTCCTTATCAAAAATTTCATTATAGGCTTGAAATATTCGTATCTGAAGAACCCTTTTAAATTAATTCGTAATTAAGTATTTTGGTCAAGCTGCCATTGAGTATTGAAACCCTATTAAATTGTTAATTTACTTGCAAGAACTTCCCAAAGGTTTTAGAAATCAAAACCACTTTTACAATGGCAAGAAAAAGAAAAGAAAGTTTAAAACAATTAATTTAAAAAATTTTTAATACCTAATAAGAAAAGAGATAATAACATTTTAAATTAATTATAAAGTTCATGATTATATTGCTTATTTTAACTATTATAATTTAAAAATTGTTATTAAATTGGAAAAATTAATTTTGGGTAAATTTTTAATAATACTTGTTTCAATTTGTAAAATTTTTAATTTTAGTTCATTTAATTTACAAATAAATTTAAAACTTAGGTTGTTGAACAAGATTGTTTTTTTATTGGTATAACAGTTGCGGTCTTAAAATGTTAAAACCTCTTCAAAAGAAAAACCAAAAATTTTTTTTAAAAATGAAAATTTAAAGTAAAAAAAAAATATTTAAAATTAAAATTGATATTAAAAAAATTAAAAAAATTTTTACAATTTAATTATCTATTGATATTTAAAACCAATTTTAAAGTTAAAGTTTCAAAACTTATTAATGTGTACATCAATGAAGTTTTGAATTGAACTTTATTGTTATTTTATTTAAAATTCTTTAAACGTTGAAAATTAGGTTGTTTCAAGACAAAAGTTATTCTTCCATATGTAATGCCAAATATGAATTAGTAAAAAGTTTGTAAATCTATTGTCTTTGTAGAATAATTGATAATGATTAAATTTGATCAAATTTAGATGCCTATTATTTATATATACTTTACAATTTTATATAATTAATTATTAATTTTTTAAATTAAATTTGAAAATTTAATATGTTTGTTTTTAAAAATTTTATTGGAAAGCATTAATTTTCATTTTTATTTTTGTGCATTTTGTATATTGTCCTTGAAGTTTTACAATTATTTTCTTTTAACGTACCTTTTAATTTTGCTTTGCAATTTTAGATAAAAGTTTTATTTTTAATGTTATCAACAATTAAATAGATTTTTTGATTCAACAAACAACCAACATCAACAAACTGGCCAACAAGTTAAAACTTGATGACAATTGGTCACTGAAGGTAAAACCAACAGTAAATGCATAATAACTTCTAGCTGCTGGGCAGATCCATAACAGCTCAATGAACAATATTTGAATAAATCACTGCCAGTTGAATCAATGTGATGATGACATCCAACGCACTTTTCATGTAGAACGTAATGCCAAGACGATAGACATTTTTTTTTTTTTTTTAATTATTACTGCAAATTTCTTGAATATTCAGGTTTCATTGAATCTGCCAATGAATGTTGAAACGTCCGACATTTTTGATGATATATGACAATCTAATTGAGAAATATTCAATACATGTGGATCTGTTTACCATGTAATCTGAAAAATAAACTTAAAACAGCAGCAATTTTGTTTATTAAAGGGAGGAAGGGTGGGTTGTGCAATTCTGTTGAGAAATAATCATTGAATGAAAATTGAGCGGGAACACGTGTTTATATATGACAAAAGTCCACGAGGCGTTTCAAAGCATATTCTTTCGTATGTTTAAATATATGGTTGTAAAGATTTAAATGGCAAACCGTAAACAATGGACTGACTGTACAATCGAAATTCAATAAACAAATACATGTATTTTGAATGCAATAAATCAATTTAATTATTAGATCATTAAATTTTATTATAATCGTTTATATTTGATTTATTTGAAGTAAGTTAGGCTTTTATTGAGATATGTATACACCAGTCGATAGGACAGAGAGTATGTTACTGCTAAGTAATGGGTAGTCACAATAGGAAAGTTGAATTTTAACATTTGTGATAGATTCTAGTTGGAAGTCGTCAATATGTGGCAAATTGCGGAAAAGATCAAGATATGAAACAGACCTTCTAGTTTCGGTGGTATCCTTAATTACAATATAAAAACAAGAAGACGTAATATGATTGCCATTAAGACACATTTCCACTAGAGATCAAATGACGTAGAAGTTAATAGCTATAGGTCACCGTACTTTCTTTAAGAATAAGCAAACCCCATAACACACAGAAATATATAAAAGGCCCCGATATGACAAATGTGAAATATTTCATTCGAGAAAACTAACGGACTGATTTATGTACAAAACAATAAACGAAAAAAACAATATGATATGCAGCAACAAATAACTACCACTGCATTACAGCCTCCTGTCTCGTGACAGACATATAAAGATTGTGACGGGGTCGAACATGTTTGCTGGCGCTCAACACTCCCCTTAACCTTGGACAGTGGTGTTACAAAGGGGTAAAGATTTATTGAAAGAGACCTGATATTGGTTTTGCTCATTGTTGAAGGCCGTACGGTGACCTTTAGTTGGTAACTTCTATGTTATTTTGGTGTCTGGTAGAGAGTTGTCTCATTGGCAATCACACTACATCTTCTTATTTTTATTTTGACTCCTCTATTTGACAAAAAGAACACACAAATGTAAAAGACTAAAAACAAGAAAGCTAGTTCAAACCTAAGTCAATAACAACAAATAAAAAAAATCATCTATCCATGACTAAAATATCTATCAGTATTCAGGTTCATTAGATTATATGAGATTGAAGTACTCATTGAAAAGTGGATTATTACGTGAATGATCATCTTTTAAGATGTTTTATGTTTTGGAGAAGTTTCTGCATGAATTCTGCTTCATATGAGTACAGAAACCAGTCGGCCAGTAGTGGTGCACAATTAATAGCAACTTGAATACCGACTATATGTTAAAATAGCATTGCACCTGTGGCAAAGAAGCTAATTCTCGATGTTACAAAACGGGCTTTCATTTAAATTTAATTAGTATTTCCCACTTTTTCATACGAATTTAGTATATTTACGCTTCATAAACATTTCCCATACTTTTACTCTTGTAATTACCTTGTACATGTTGTATTATAGTCATTTAGTGACTTATATTTCCCATTATAAATATTCCTTTCGAATTAAGCCATGCTTTTTTGTATAGAGAAATTTCGGTTCGTATTTCTCTAGATTTTTTAATTAGTTGCGTTCGGAGAACCAATTTAGTGTATTTTCTAAATCGAGGCAAAACAAGTTAGAGAAAATTTATTTCATTGGTTTAGCTTTTATGTTGTTAGTTCTAGTTGCTAGTTGGATTTAATATAATTGGAAATATTTACTATATTTAGAAATCATTTAGTATATAAGCCCTATAATTTCTTTAAATCATTGCTTTTCTTTCAAGAGCCAGTGTATAGACAAGACTTACAAGGTAGGCTCCTTTAATTAGGACTTTTTGCCTCCTCGCCAGTTTCAGTATTCGACTGGACAATTTGGCTCGCACACAGTAAAACTTTAGCTGGGTTTCTAAATTTAGTGAATCTACGCATTTGGTTATTTCTTACCTGAATTTGACCATGTAACTAAATTATTTTTATATAGGTTGTTAAATACTTTTCTTTTTATTAAATAAGAAATTACGTGTTTTCCCTAAAAAGGAATAAAAGGGGAGATAATTTTGCGCCATTTTTTTATTACATTGTGATTTAATTGCAATTTGATATGTACAAATAAATTGTGTTTAACTTGATGATTTGTATATATTAAATATGTAAATTTTTCTGACTTAAGTTGATATTTAGTACCAAGAGGGTCAGAGACTCATCTTCGAAATTCTAAGTATAACAAGAGCTAATCTACACCCTGTTTCTATGGTTTAGTTTATACACAGCATCAATTGTTTTTTTTCAATCTTTGGGTGATGTCTGTTATTACTTTTGGGTTGTAATGTTCTTAATGGTGTTTTTGTATCCCACGATTCTAAGATTTAAATAGCTGAATCCCGTGTATTTGAAAAGAAAACCTTAAAAGTTAGTCTACAACCATAAGAAAACACAAAGCGTAAAATCTGACACCAACCAAATAAAACAGACCAAACTTTTTACATTAAAAAGAGAAACAAGATAGCTAGCACCGGTTACAGCCCAAACTCAACAAATATGGTGTCGATCATAAATTCCAGTATAATGTGATATCCTATTCGGTTAATTTGTTGTTGGGATCAGTTTGGCTCTTCACAAAGTTAGATTTTGTAAAGAACATAAGATATTATTGCTGACTTGCAATAAAGTTCAAGCTAAAAGTTATTTCAGACACATGCACACGGACATGATTTTATTCATTTTTGAAGTCATTACGATATGCACTTATGATTTGTAAGTTACTAATATCAGAGTAGAATTTTTTCCAAAAATTTAAGCTAATCTCTGGCCTTTACAATTATGTCCCCAGCCTTAACTAGTATCGTGGTATCACATTTCATGCTTTATAATTATATCACAGCATTAACTAGTATCGTGGTATCACATTTCATGCTTTATAATTATATCACAGCATTAACTAGTATCGTGGTATCACATTTCATGTTTTATGTCATGTCAAGTATATATATATATATATAAAGCTGGTAACAGCTGCAAAAAGAAAATTCTACTTGATTTTTGATTGATGGGGAACTCAGGACTTCTGTATTCAGATTTTTCTCGGACTTCTTTTCATTTTATTATGGAGTGTCAGATTCATTCATTTATTTTAAAATTTTAAAACTAATTAGAGTATAGAATAAAAATGAATGTTATTTGAGCTAAATTACAATTAAAAACAAATAATCTACGACAAAACTTGACGGCTGCAGATGTTGTATAGACAGGAGCCTGAACCGAACATTATTATACTATAAGCAAAACTGACTGAACGATTGAAATTTCTGTCCAAAGGGGAAATAAACCAACTAGTCTGAAATGTTGTTATATTATGAAAACGTCTCGGTTTTTGAAAGTTATTTATTAAAACAAAATGTATTTATGAGGACAATGTAATTAGAATCTGCAATCTAATTTACGACTATGAAACTACAGCTTTTGGATGAGTCCATTGCAGATAATGAATTGACTGAATTATTGTACTTATTTTCTTAAATTTTTTCTTTAATTTTACTTTCAGATTAATTGATGATGTCCTATCACTGAAAAACCCATATTTCAGCCAGTACTTAAATCTCATATATCCCAGTGAACTTGAAATTAAAGATACTACTGATACTAGGACTGCTTCATACCTTGATCTTTTCCTCAATATTGACACAGATGGACGACTTTACATTAAAATCTATGACAAACGGGACAATTTCAACTTCCCAATTATCAATTTCCCATTTCTCAGCAGTAACATACCCTCTGCCCCATCGTATGGTGTTTAGATATAAGAAGATGTGGTATGAGTGCCAATGAGACAACTCTCCATCCAAGTCAAAATTTATAAATGTAAACCATTATAGGTCAAAGTACGGTCTTCAACACGGAGCCTAGGCTCACACCGAACAGTAAGCTATAAAGGGCCCCAAAAATTACTAGTGTAAAACCATTCAAACGGGGAAACCAACGGTCTAATCTATATAAAAACGAGAAACGAGAAACACTTATGAACCACATCAACAAACGACAACTACTGAACATCAGATTCCTGACTTAGGACAGGTGCAAACAAATGCAGCGGGTTTAAACGTTTTAATGGTACCAAACCTTCACCCTTTTTCTGAAACAATAGTGTAACATCACAACATAGAAAGACACACTATAAAATATCAACTGAAATAGCTTAACTCAATCAAAGGACATAGTAACACCATTGAACATACACTGAACAAATAACTTTGACCTATGATACAATGTAAATTCAAAATAAATAAACTAAGGGAAGAATAATAAAAGTAACATGTTATATCGGTATGAAATGTTAAACAATTTAAAAAAACAATATGCTCGAACAAAAATATCAGCCATTTGCAATAACTTTAAACACAGGTAAATCAAATAATATTGTTGTTAGGTATACGTATACAGTTACAATAGAGAAAGGAAATATTTTAACAAAATAAATAATTTTGATGTTCATAGTACGAAGTGGAAATTTATATTAGTACCAAACACTTATCAAAGCTGGTATATAGACCAGATATAACCCTGAATAACATTAAATAACAAAAAAGCATTACAATTAGTATCAACAGGTCAAATAAACAAGAAAGTACGATTTGAGAGTACTCGCAGTTACTGACAGCTAGTTAAAAGCCAAAACAATTAATAATAAAATAATAAAAATCATGCATCAGAGACTAAAATCAACTAAAACACATCCCAGGATTTAGTATTTTAACGTCATGGACAGTCAAAGAAGACATGACTAGTGCAATGCCAAAAATAAATGTATCGACAGACAGTAGGATAGTTAGGAGTTTAACCTCTTTATAGATCAAAATGAACGTGGGTGTGTCTTTAAACATCCCGTTTGAAAAGAATACAAATTTAGTTATGTTTTAATTTGCTGATGACAAAATCGATATTAGTGCCAATGTAAACTATATTCAAAGATCTAATTACAACATTGGTAAGATAACCTGAACTAATAAGTTTATTTAAAGGTTCGATGAGTTTACACGGATCATATAGTGATTTCCGCGCTTTAAGTACAATATTACCGTAAAATTTAGGATGTGAAATACCGTTTTTAATCAGTTTTCTACAGGTACAGCCAAATTTACTAATCAAATCTTTGTATCTATGAAAGATCTTAGCAAAAGTTTTACGTAATTTATGGTAACGAAATCCCTGACTTAATAATTTACTAGTGATGCATTGATTACGTTCGTTAAAATCTATGACATCACTACACACACGGGCATAACGAACAAGTTGGGATATATATACACACCGTATGATGGAGCCAAAGGAACATCGCCGTCTAAAAAGGAAAATTAACAATAGGGAATGAAAAATCGTCTCTTTGTCGTAAATTTTCGTATGGAGTTTTCCTTTAGAGATTGAAATGTCCAAGTCCAGAAAAGGACAACTACTGCTGTTTATGTTAGATTTAGTTAAAGTAAGTTCTATTACATATCTCAGTTGATACGTTATGCTCGTGTTCTCACTATACGGACTACATATACAGGAGTGTGGTCCTTACGCAGAAACTGCTCCAACAGAGTTATGAGGAGGAGAGATTAAAAATGACACTCCGTAAATTTTATGGACACCATCACGAATTGGTTGATCTATACGATGTATCTGTATCTAAACTAACTAACGAAATTTTTACCACGTCTTAGATAATGGTTTACCATCTACGTCGTCTGGTCTTTTAAATACCGAATGTGACCTATTCCCGAATATGACTGTTTTGCTGAGTGTAAATTCGCATTGCTATTAGACGTGTCTCGGTATTTGTACATCCAACATTCATGTATTTAGGTATGATGTTTCATTTGAAATTCTGGTTGGATGTTGTTTAATGTCTTATCGTTTGTGGTTTTAAGTAAAAGTAACGATATTAATCATCTAATTCATTTATATGGTTTTTAGTTTAAAGCAACTATATGCACAGTATTTATTTGTTTTTACACAGTTTGATTGAGAAGAAAAAAGACTCGGTTATAAAATACAAATAATTACACCATTACTAACATAATTCCACATTAATATTTTTGTAATGGTTAGAAAATACATCAAATAACACCATTACAAACTTAATCCCAATTTTATATTCAACTTTTAGAAATTTACCTGTGACGTCACTTTTGTTGCGTTGATACATTCGTGTGACGCAAAGAACTGCAATCTTGTAAAAGTAATTCGATGTTTGAACATTTTATGCAAAACTTTAATTGAAGATGGCGCTTGCATAAACTTTATCCCTACAAACTATGGCACCTATTTGAATTGTCTCTTAATTTAATGACTTGCCTAAACTTATCACTGTTTTTTAGTTTATAGTAACAGAGTAATATTTCAAAATAATGGCACATTCGCACTTTACCAGCATGCTAATTGTATAAGGAACTCCATGGATAGTATGTATGGGAAGAAAAATTTAGTTCTGATGGCAACGGATAAAACTGTTTTAATAAACTGATATGAAACTTTTTGATGTATATTAAACTAAAGAACAGTTGTATTTGTTGATGTTTTGCTTCACAGTTTGATAGGATGGAGAGATACATTACAGATCAATACACTAAAGTATGATGCCTTCAAAATATGATTATAATGATCCTGAAGGTACTCAAATACACCGATCAAGCTCAGTGCAACCAGACAAAACAATAGGTTGAAACCAGTACTCCACCTACTAAAACGGATGATAATTAAGGGATGCAGATAGTTTAATTAAAGTTAATATTCACTGCCAAATGTGTGGGATTTTTTCGTTATAAAATGTATACAATGCTCCCCAGTAATTGCATTTGTCCTGTAAGTTTGTTCATTCAACAGTATTTTAAAGAAATAAACGATCTTAACAGACGGACAATATAACAAGATGTTATGAGAGTTTAGATACTCTCCTCTCGTCATAATGTTACAATATATTTTTTTTACACCTTCTCGGCAAGATGCATGATTTTAAGTGACATATTTGCATTTTGCATATTGAAGATAAGACCGTTTGAAGCATAATTCAATAAAGTACAAGCACAAATTATGATAGGAAATTTTTAGCTTGTATGAAAATCTTAAATAAAAAGAAATTTGTTGTCTTTTATCTAAATCTTCAAAAAGTTGTTTGGGTAATCATTGTAGATCATTACATAAAATCTCCTTTACACAGACTGTTAAATGTAATGCATTGCAATACATGTACAAACTATGCAAGTAATTTATACCAAGGAATAAAGCATTTTCTGAATAAAAGTTTGTTCAGCAAAATTAAAAATTACCAATTATTTCAATTCTGTTATGTGTTACTGTTTACAGTTGTAAATATTACTGAAATTTTAAGTGGCAAGTATTAAACATAATGAAAAACTTCAAAATAAGAAGACAGCGTACCCCGCGATCATTACTCCCTACATAATATGTGAAACTATATAACACAAAGTACATAATGAAGGATTTAATTTGACTGGTTCTAGTGTAATTAATGCTGCATACATGTATTTTATTTTTCAAATTATTCATTGTATCCCGAATATGTGCACGTGTCATTTTTTTCATTTAATACTGGTTCTTTGTAACTATTTAAACTCTTACATAGGGAGTGTGGCACACATGGTCATGGATTTTCTTCAAACTTCACACACTTACTAGTCTTGATGAAACAAACAAAAAATGGAAAAATTTTGGTTGCTTAGCATATCGATTGCCATAGAAACCGATGACCAGTTTTACCTCTTCTGGATATCTATGATTTTAAGCTGAAAAAGGCTATTTTCAACATAATTTTTCATAATAAATAATTTAAAAAAAAGAATATTTTTTTACGATTTTATTAAATATATGCATTTTATAAATGTAATTTAATAACTGATATTTTCCTATTCATTTACAATCATAATCACATATACCTCCCTTTTTATGTGGTTTGCATTAGGTAAAAAATACCCTTTAGACGTCATTTTTGAATGCTCACCATAATTTTTTGCAGACACCTGAGTTTAAGTCAACCATGAATTCATAAAAACCATAGTCTTATCTTATCAATGATGCGAAAAAGTAATGGGGAATTATGTCTCATTATTTTGTTACCATGGATACAAAATGCTTAGTTTGCATTTTTTCAGAAAAAAAAATTTTGAAAATTTTTGAAAAAAAATGTTTTAAAACCTAATTCTGCAGTCAGAAAAAAAATAAATAAATATACAATATGTAGAAATTATTGTAATCATCAAAATTTTAAACATATTCATATATAACGGTATTATAGTTTTAACTGTGTTGCTATGAAAACAATTTCATGATGATACACAAGTTAAAAACAATTTTGAAAAAGTTTCAGTTAGTTTCTTAAATGTGCACAACCCCCAAGGGTGACTGGGGAATAGAAGTATGGTCACCATTGGTCTTCCTCCGACCGGCAGTAAAACCCTCGCCAAAGTGGGGCGTCCGTCTGGCTGTGCGGGATGTACAAATTTGCAGCCACGTCCGGTCAGAATGGGGACGTTAAATCCGATGCCTCGTATAAAGAGAGTGCGACGCTCTTTGCACGTTAAGAACCCTTGCAACAACTCTTTGAGGGGTCCGTAGGTGACCTGTTGCAAAGCTAAATTTCTGTCCATTTCCAATATACCCTCATTTCCCGTGGCAGTCTAAATTTCTCCGACCTCCATCCCGGATGGCCTCTATTACAGAACCTACCTATTGTATTTTTTGTTAATTTGTTCTCGTCCTGAATATGCATGAACTATTTGCCACTGGACGTTAAGCAACCAACAATCAATCAATCAATTAAATGTGCACAAAAGTTGGAAAACTAAAACACTTATTAAGTTTCATTGTATACACACATGCGTATATATAAATAATTTTGCTAGTATAGTATATCGATAATGGTGTTACCACTTGAAGGAAACAAACAATTTCTCTAATCTGGATAAAAGTGCTGAATTTCAGTCTGTTTTCATGATCATGAAAAATATAGAAGAAAACAATTACTCAATCTAGAAAAAACAAATAAAATCATTTAAAAATAATATATTCAATTGTGCAATATTTGTCATTGAATGTGTTGCCATGGAAACAAGCAGTCCATTTGCAAAAATACTGATAAGTGCTTATTTTTACAAATTCGTTTCAATGAACCTCGATACATATAGCAATGAATGTATACAATTTTGCTTACATTATGCAGGTTTTCTTGTATTTGAGAAATATTGATAATATTCCAGGCATTATTAGTGATAGTGTTGCCATATAAACAACAAATTATATGCATAAACTTGGAAAACGCTTTAAAGTAGACTTAATCTCTCATACAAAAACTCTCTTCTGTAAGTTTTCAATTTAATGCAGTATCAAAGAATGATGGTTTTTACAGTCAGTCCATCAACTATTATTCAAATGCTGTAGTGAAGATTAAAGATCAAAGTGTCACTTGGTGTTGACAGTTTGTAATTATAGCTACTACCTCCTAACTATTCATACATAATATTAAGAAGATACAATCAGAAAATTGACAGTTCAAGAACATGAAGAAAGGCCAAGCTTAAAATTGTTTGTGTGAGGCACAGAAATAAATACTTATCACAAATGAAAATTAATCAATATCGGTGGTGGTGGTGGGGGTAAGATTTTGTAAAAAAAGAAATAATCGATTAGTTGTGGTTTGCTTTATGTCCAGTGTCAAATATCTCATGCATATTTCAGAAGAGAACAAAATCAGTAAATTTTAATAGCACATTGTAGGTCCTGTGCTATTCTACTGACCAAAAATTAATTAAAGGTAATAATTTGATACAATTCAACACAATAAAAAATAGAACAAAAAGAGTCAGACGTTGATCCTCTTAATAAATGATAATTGACCATCTAACCTTTCTTTCTATAAAGGAAAAAATACCTATATTATGAGCTGTTTATTTTTCTTATTCATTCTTAAACTCAATGTTGAAATGGCAAAGCATGTATAGCTATACGTTTTGAATAATATTGTATTATTGGATGATGAGTATCTACATGTAGATCATTTTTGAGGTGAAGTTGAAAAAAATAGATAATTTCAAAAAGGTCCTGCAATAGGGGTAGGCTGGGATGAAGGCGGACAATTTGAAATATCACTGGAAATCAGGATCAATTGGACAAGGACAGAAATTTCAATAGGTCAAAAGAATTAACACAAGGGTTCTTTAGCAAACAAGGGCAATAACCAGCAAGGGCGGGTACAGTCGGCCATCGACTCGATGGTCCTTGTTATCCATCCGACACATTCCTTGTTTGCCATTCTGGCAGGGTAGGAATTTTCGAGATTTTCCAAAAAGTTCCGTTTCCCTTCGAGGACCCGCAGAAAATCTGTCAGCGTCTGGGTGCGGGTCTTACAACGAGCAGCGGGGGGAAAATATACCATTTAGACAATTTTCCCACTGACTGCCTTTAGAGATGGCCCGCTACATTCATGCTTTAGTAATTCCATATGTAATCAACCAAATGTTTCACATGAAAGAAGGGGGCGGGCCCTCAGGGCCTCCTGCATCCGTCTATGGTAGCACTATCTTAACATTAGTAATAGGCATTGGATTATTGAGATTTGAGAAAATAACAATTATCTTTATGGATTTTTAGCAGCAAATTAAAAAATATTGACAATATGATAACTCTTTACACAGGGTAACTTTAAAATAATTATATACATGTACATATAATTTGATTTTCAATGAAAGCCCATTACAGAAAGATGTTTCTCAAAATAAGTATATTGTCTTTCTTTTAACAAAATTTAGATTTTACTTTGAAACAGGACTCAATGTTTATATCATATTATACATGTGACTTTTTGTCCGTGACTTTTTTGTCTGTGACTTTTTGTCTGTGACTTTCTGTCCTACATTCTGACCGTTATCATAACCAGGAAAAATGACTTTATACCTATTTATATGTAATACGCTTTGCATCAAATTTATAGAAACATTTAGATTGAACCATTAATCTTATCAAATAAGAAAATATAAAATGCTTTTCAAATATATTAGCAAACGATAAATGTATTGACTTTCCGGAACATTTAAAACCAAGACAAGGCTCTTGCATACCTCAAGTGAAGTCCGCGAATATGTTTACTTGTATTTTATGAAAATATTTTAAACTACCAAGATATCGTGCATGCAGGGACTCGGGCATACCTCAAGTAGTGAGCTAAATGTTTATTTGTTTTTTATGAAAATATTCAAAACTGCCAAGATGTCCTGCACAAGGCTCGAGCATGCTTTAAGTAGTACGTGGAAATGATTATTTACTGTTACGAAACTATTAAAAAAACAAACTATATTGGCTTTATCAACTTACATGTATTTATGGCCTACTTCACACCTTTTGTGTGTTACTTTATATTTGTGATCAAACGTGTCAAATTATAACCGGTAATATACAAAATAATTTACAACACAGTTAAATACAATATACTACTCAATACCATAAAAAGTTTAAACAATTCGTTGCTCGTCATAGTAACCTAAACTGTTTTTCCCATTTTTTTTAATTATTTGATAAAGACTTGACCATTCAATCTTAATGTTGTTTTTTTATACATTTTAAGCAAATCCTACAAGTAAGTATTAGGTAGTACAACGATCAGGACACAGTCAACGTTGGTCAGGTCAAGTTTTTTTACCCAAAAACATATATTTTTCCTGTTTTGTTTTGTTTTGTTTTGTTTTTTTTTTTTTTTTTAATAATATAAAATAACACAGAAATTTTCATCGGTTAGGTCATTGCTGTTATTGGTCAGGTCATTGTCAACGTTAGAAAGTCACGGTTTCGGAATTTTTCGGAAGTTTTTAATATTTTTTTCTATTTTTTATATATATTTATATATTAAATGATAAAATTTTATTATATTTCAAATTTAAAATAAATCCGTTAATAAAAAAAGTTATTAGCATTTTCATTTGGTCCTGTCATTGTCAGCGTTGGTCAGGTCACGTTTTATAACGATTTAAAAAGTTTTCTATATTTTTCTTATAATATGTATTAAATGGTCTAAATTTATAACAATTCAAATTTGACATAAATCCTTTGAGAAATAAAAAGTTATTAGCATTTTCGTTTTGGTCCAGTCATTAGTTTAACCCACCAAAGGGAGATAATTCGTATTGTGAGGAATATTGCACAATGATCTTTTTTTAGAAATTAATTTCGCATGTTTCTAGGTAGATTCCCATAACTTTTTGATTTTTTTTGAAAGACTGAAATTAATTGTTTTTGTGTTTCTTTTAATAGATGTAGCCGCATAATTTCACAACACTACACCAAATATTGTATTTTCCTCAAAAATCCCAACTTTTTCCGCTGTTACCATGGTAACCAACCAATATATATATCGGTTAGCATTTTTTTCTGACTAGGCTAATAGGATCTACATATCAGCCAATTTTCAGAAAGATCTGTGAGTATTTGTGCCGAAAAGTTTAAGTGGTTACAGAGAATGAGTATTAACTGATAACATATACCAAGAATATTCATATTTTAAAGTGGCAATTGAGTTGAACGAAATCTTACTGTTAATTTTTATCGTAGAAGATTTCTCTATTCATTTTAGTTTTCAAGTGAAAAATGAAAATTGTTATTACTGTGGTTACAATTGTGATTTAGGAGGCATCATGTTATAACATTAACGGTACGAATGATACTTCACCAGATGAGCATTTCGACAATTAATGTATCTGCAGTGATTTTCGAGGTCAAATTATTCAAATATCCAAAAAATAATACAAATGATTATTGAATGATTGAATGATTGCTGTTTAACGACACTTTCAGCACTACTGTGCTTTTTCGAGGCGGTCAGTTTTTATTGGTGGAGGAATCCGTAGTGCCCGGAGAGAACCTCCGACCTTCGGTAGGAAAACTTACAATCCTGGTCAATTAAGATTGGAGTCGAGCGTACCTGCCACGTGCAGAATTCGAACTCACAACCTGAGTGTTGACAGGCTTGTGATACAGTAGTTTGACTACTTAGACAACTCGGCAACCGATGCCTCGACAAACGACGAAGAACTGATAAAACCAAAAAGGACAAAACGTTAAGACAACTGGAGAAGAAATCAGAGATAGACATGAGGGAGATGCATTCCTTAAAATCAAATAATTTCGAATTTTTATAACAGCACATTTGTAAACAATACCCGTATATTCATTCCAGTACCTGTAAAGAGTTATTGACGATTTAAATCCTTTAACTTATTTATAGATATCATGAACTGCTGATCATTTTGCTGTATAAACTTTAAATCTATCTATTATAGTTTTTAATATATATATTGTCAAACCAATCAAATTGGTCAAACATCATTATATTACGACAATACTAATAACTAAAATTAAGAGTCGAATGAACATGTGAATCATTTTCACTTATTTGTAGATTTTGTTGTTTAAATTTTCTCTGCGGGGCCACGGTGACCCAGTGGTCTAAGTGGTTCATCTTTTTTATCACTAGCCTGTCAACACTGAGGTTGTGACTGCGAACCCCGATCTAGGATTGTTAGTTTTCTTGTCGAATGTCGGTGGTTTTCTCCGGGACTCAAGCTTCCTCTGCCATCAAAAACTTGCTTCTAAGATAAAGCCAGTAGTACTTAAACAGGCGTTAAAAACCGACAACCAACCAACAATTTTCTCTGTACCTACTATGAACAATGCCCAAAAAGAAACGCAAAGAAATGGGAACTACATCGTAATTTAAAATTATAAATCCTATTAAGAGTCAACTGACTTATAAGAAGATTTAAATTTTTCAGATTTCTAAAGTTTCTCTTTATCTGCTTTAGCTTTTTACCAAAAACGCAATTACTACTATAAAGGGTTGTTTGAATGTTTGGTCACATAGACCTACCCTACCTTCTGCCTGTTTGACAAACTGTCAGATAAAGCAACTATTGAAATATTACTGAGTTCATAGGTTAATTTACAGGAATAAATTCTAAGTAACTTACGATTAGTAAGAAACTTAAGGAAATCGTTTTCATTTGAGCTATTAACAGTTGCGAGTCTTATGCCAAAACTGTCACAACGTGCCTAAAATGAAATAAAAAGCAGAATTAGATTTTGTTTAAATGTCCAACATATTTAAAATGTACTGATGTGAAGATAAAAAAAAAAAAAAAAAAAAAAAAACAATTGATCACTAGCTACTAGTCTATTGATTTTAAACCAATCTCTTCGTTTGACACATTTTCATTATTAATGATAGATATCTAACTCCGGGCAGTATCTGTAAATGTTTGAATCTTATGATATTGTTACTAGTTTTCATAAGAACAGTTTCGGTATTTGGAATGGCAGTACGAACATAAAGTTATTGCTTCATTAATTATATATGCAGTAATATGCTTCCACTGAAAGGAACTGCTAACATCTATGTCGTCTGTCTGCTAAGTACCGAACGTGACCTATTCCCGGATATGACTGTTTTGCCTAGTGTGAATTTGCATTGCTATACGACGTGTCTCGGGATTATATACATCCAACATTCATGTATTTATTTATGATGTTTCTGTTGTAGCTAGGTTGGATAATGTGTTATGTCTTATCGTTTGTAGTCCAAATAATTATGAAATAGCCTTTCAATACCGTCATTATCATGATAATTGTTTGGACTAGTATTGTGAAAATAATTGTATGAATTTTAAGATTATATATTCGTTACAAAAAAACGTCACCATTTGTGATGTCCTGTGCTGTCTGTCGTTAATGGAAGATGTTCGTTGTTATTCTGCGGTTTACATGTTGTATCGACAATTATATTATTTATTTGTGCGTTTCTCTGTGATAAGTGTTCTTGCGTGTGTTTGTGCTGTATTACTGTCACGTAGTGTTGTCATTTTAGCGATATTTTTTAACATTGCTATATAAGCGGAAGGTTTGGCTAGCCATAAAACCAGGTTCAACCCACCATTTTTTTCTTAAAATGTCCTGTAACAAGTCAGGAATATGGCAGTTGTTATTAAATAGTTCGTTTCTATGTATGTTGACGTTTGTTTTTGTTGCACTTCAGTGTTTCTGTTGTTCCTTTGTTTTCCTCTTATAGTTGATGTGTTTCCCTCGGTTTTAGTTTGTAACCCGGATTTGTTTTCTATCAATCGATTTATGACTTTTGAACAGCGATATACTACTGTTGCCTTTATTTACAAAAAAAATCATCCGAGTCCAAGCTTACAAGCAACGCTTGTGTATCTCGTCTTCTCATAATGCTATATAATGCAGCCCTTGGTGTATTCTGGTTTGTTTTTTTTTTTTACATTTTTATACATAATAGGTACCAACCTGTGCATTAGACCAACTGTTAAAATCTCCAATAAGAAAAAACACCATGTTGTTGTAGTTTCTACCTGAAATTCAGATTTATTTTATCGTAATATAAAACACAATTTGCATACTTAATTATAACCTTGACATCACAACGCTAAAAATTCTACAAATATTTATTTTCATACAACCTCTAAATGCTTTTTGTAATATTAGGTATCTAAACTAAATCTCAAAATATTTCCTTGAGGCAGCATTTCAGTATGCACATTTACCAAACTATCTAAAGGTTAAAATACAAATCTGTGAATTTCCACGTATAAATTTCAATCAAATGGACAAATGGACAAGTGCTATGTGCCGTCTTGAACTTTCAGTGAGGTGAGAGTTTTTGAAACGTGTTGAAGGCCTCACTGTGACTTTGAGATGCAGAACAGCAATAAAAGCGCTGTAACTTTGCTTTTTGTGTTTTTTGATGTGCATGTACTGATTTTTGTCATGGATGGATACCCTATATTCTTTCTTTTCTATTATAAGGAAATTATTCCATTTGTGTGTGCTTTCGGCGATAAAGTGTATCGACAGGTAGTATGTATTCCTATGGGCAATAATTGCGCCCCTTTTATAGCAGATTTATTCCTGTATTGCTATGAATCACAATTTATGGCCAAACTCAGTAAAGACACGTCATTGTTACATTTGGTTGACACATTCAACAATACCTGCCGTTACCTTGATGATATTTTCTCGTTAAATAACCAAAGCTCTCTAAATATACTACCGAAATTTACTCAAAGGAACTTGCGTTGAATAAATCAGCAGTAGTCGTCCTTTTCTAGATTTAGACATTTCAATTTCTAAAGGGAAACTCCATACTAAAATTTACGACAAAAGAGACGATTTTTCATTCCCTATTTTTAATTTTCCTTTTTTAGACGGCGATGTTCCTTTGGCTCCATCATACGGTGTTTGCATATCCCAACACGTTCGTTATGCCCGTGTGTGTAGTGATGTCATAGATTTTAACGAACGTAATCAATGCATCAATGATAAATTATTAAGTCAGGGATTTCGTTACCATAAATTACTTAAAGCATTTACTAAATTCTTTCATAGATACAAAGATTTGATTAGTAATTTTGGCTGTACCTGTAGAAAACTTATTAAGAACGGTATTTCACATCCTAAATACGGTAATATTGTACTAAAAGCGCGGAAATTACTATGTGATCCGTGTAAACTAATCTAACCTTTAAACAAACTTATTAGTAAAGGTTATCTTATTAATATTGTAATAAGATCTTTGAATATTGTTTACATTGGCATTAACATTTTTTTGTCATCAACAAATTAAACCATTACTAAATTTGTATTCTTTTCGAATATTTTTTGGGATGTATAAATACACATCCACGTTTATTTTCTATTTAGAGATTGTTTTATCTATATATAACATGATACATATTTATTATGAGGTTAAATCCTAACTAACCTATTGCCTGTCGATACTTTTATTTTGGCATTGCCAAAGTCATGTCTTCTTTGACTGTCCATGGCGTTAAAACACTAAATCTTTGGGATGTGTTTGAATCGATTTTAGTCTGTGATGCATGATTTTTTATTATTTATTGTTTTTGGCTTTAAACTAGATTTCAGTAACTGTGAGTACAAATCGTAATGTCGTGTTAAATTGACCTGTTGACACAATTTGTAATGCATTTCTGTTATTCATTGTTATTTATTTTGTGTTATATCTCGTCTCTCTGTTTTTAATATGTACCACCTTTGTTCCGTACTCCTAACAACAAAATTATTATATTTAAATTTACTTGTGTACGTTACTTTATTTAACGCCATTTTTTCCAAGGTTAGAGTTGTCATTTTGTCATTGTTCTACATCTTTTTTTTTATTAATATTCTATTTATTTTGTATCATAGAGCAAACTTATTCGTTCAGTGTATGTTTACTTGTTTTTGTTTATATGTCTTTTTGATCGAATTAAGCCATTTCAATTGATATTTTATAGTGTTTCTTTTTATGTTGTAATGTTACATTACTGTTTCAGGTTAGGGTGAAAGTTGGCACCTGTTAAAACGTTTAAACCTGCTGCATTTGTTTGCACTTGTCCTAAGTCAGGAGCCTGTTGTGTAGTGGTTGTCGTTTGTTGGTGTAGTTCATAAGTATTTTTTTGTTTCTAGTTTTTTATATAGATTAGACCGTTGGTTTTCCTGTTTGAAATGTTTTACACTAGTCATTTTGAGGCCCTTTATAGCTTGCTGTTCGGTGTGAGCCAAGGCTCCGTGTTGAAGGCCGTTCTTTGATCTATAATTGTTTACTTTTTACACATTGTGAATTGGATGGAGAGTTGTCTCATTGGCACTCATACCACATCTTCTTATTTATATTTAGGCTTTCTTAATATATCTTCTGCAAACACAAAACAGATAAAACAAACAAAACAAAAGCAAAAAAGCAAAACAAATTAATAATACATTAAGGTATCATGTAAAGAATGTTTTCTTGGAATCTCCCTTTTAACTTTGACGTCTTATATAAAGCACCACAGAAATACGTATGATCTTTATATCTTTTGATAATAATAATAATAATAATAATAATAATAATAATAATAATAATAATGCAAAATGGAGATTAAAATTCCTATTGTTCTTTGTAATTGGATTAGCGTTAACCAAAATAATGAATTTTTTATATATATTAACAAAATGTATTTCGTCGAAGTCACTGTTGTTAGATTTACAGTTTCGAGTTGAACAACAAAACAAATCTTATTTTCTGAACTATTTTCATACTTCGTCTTAGTAAGTGCCATCCAACTGCATTTTGTGATTGGGCACGACATCTGCTAGGTGTTCCGACAATGCCTTCCTTTGTTGAGTCCTTAGAATTAGTAAAGCAACAACCATTGTCTCTTAGGCAAAGTGATATACATTCCATTTTAGAGCGCACTTTAATACTCAATGTTTCAGTCTTAATTTGTTTGTTATACTCAGCAATAAAATTGGAAACTTCAATCGAATAAACCACGATTAATGCGGGAGGTTTGGCTAGCCACAAAACCAGGTTCAACCCACCATTTTTTCTTAAAATGTCCTGTACCAAGTCAGGAAAATGACCATTGATATATTATAGTTCGTTTCTGTGTGTGTTGCATTTAAGTGTTGAGTTTCTGTTGTGTCGTTGTTCTCTTATATTTGATGTGTTTCCCTCAGTTGTAGTTTGTAACCCGGATTTGTTTTTTTTTCTCAATCGATTTATGAATTTCGAATAGCGGTATACTACTGTTGCCTTAATTTACAAGGACAATCATCATAGAGAATAAAATGAACATAAAATATTTCATGATTTTCAACTTCTGCTCCAAATATCGTGCACTGTGCCTTTAAATATGTTTCTTTGGTTTATTAAATAACATCAATAATATTCTCTTGATGACTGATGCAATTAGGATAGTAAATGATTATATTCGATTGGCTTGTATATATATGTTTTATTGTCAACTTCGCTTGAAAAAAAACCTTTTCTTGTGTATGATTTTTTTTTTTTTTTTTTTTGGATATTTTTTTCAATTATAATAAATGTGATAGGTCATTCATGGAACGGTTAATTTAGTACACTGGTATCAATTTTTTATTATACCACAAGCTAGCTATAATTTGAAATTCTTAAAAGTTTAATGAAAAATTAGCTTTGCATGGGAAGGACTATTGGTTTTATTTATTTTCGGGGTTACCAATTTTCGTGGAGTGAGAAAGAAAATAGCATTTTCATGGATATTTGATTTCGTGGTTTTTTCCAAAGGTGCATACAAGCATATAGAAAATTTTTACCTCGTTGAACATGTAAATGCGTGGTTCACCTTTACACACAAAATCAACGAAAATCGGTATCGAACGAATAAGAATGAAACCACAGTAAATAAAAACATCACAAATTGAAAAATGAGTGGGAAATGCAATATTTTATTTAATTTCGGGAAAAAGATATGCATTCCATATCAGAGCGTAATTTAATAATCAAAGTACCAGTCTTAATTCGTTTGTTATACTCAGCAATAAAATTGGAAATTTCACTTAAATAAACCACGATTACATGGACCCCACAATCAAAGAGAATAAAATGAACATAAAATAATTCATGATGTTTTAACTTCTCCTCCAAATATCGTGTATTGTGGCTTTCAAGATAATTCATAAGTTTATTAAATAACGTCACTAATATTCCCTTGATGACTGATTTAATTAGGATAGTAAATGATTATATTTGATTGGCTTTCATACATATTATTGTCATCTTCCCGTGCAGAACTTTTCTTTCTTCTGTATATTTTTTCAATTTTAATTACTGTTATACATCGTTCATGGGACGGTTTATTTAGTACACTTGTTTTATTTTTACTATACCACAAGCTATATAACTGAAAATTCTTCAATTTCTAATGAAGAACTGGCATAGTATGGGAAGTAGAAATGTACTGTCGGTTTCATTTATTTTCGTGGTTACCGACGGAAAACAAATATAATATACAGCTTTCGGGTTGTTGTCTCTTTGACATATTCTCCATTTCCATTCTCAATTTTATTGTTCTTATGTTGGCGCACTCACTGTACTTGCCTTTGCCAAGTCAAGAGCTTTTATTCAGTGGTTGTTACTTTTACTTATTCAGAGTAAAAACTTAGCTCATGCAATAATAAACAATCTATATATATTCATGTGTACAACAATATAATAATGAATGAAAACATATAACGATAATACAATATTGCATAATACAATAGCTTAGCGTAGGAATGGATCAAGTAAACCAAACATAAAGATACTGAAATGTTAAGTCTAGCACATGCATCGTAATTTGTAAGAAATATAAATGCTCACAAACCAAAACTGACATAATTTACAAAAATACATTTGTAATTGACCAAAATAATATACATGAACATCTAACAAAAAATTTCACAAACTTGTATTACAAGGTTAGCTTAAATTTAGTATATGTATCCAAATTCAGACACAGTAAAACAAATTAAAACAACATGTTTTAATAAGCGAGTTTTCCCCCAACGTAATTTTGGAATTTTTAAGTGACTGGCATATACACTAATTATATAAAAAAAAATGATTATCAATAAATCGATAGTTATCAATGAAATTCCCTTGAAATATATGTCTATTTTCCAGTGATGGTATGGTATCATTTACGTCATTACAGTATTACATACATTAAATTATCGTTTTTATTCCATTTATTTTAGGTATGATACCACCAAATCATAGTACGTCACATCATGTTTCAAACGAAAAAGAATCGAAAAAAAAAAATTCCATTGAAATTGACAGTTGTAGGAAATTAGCCCGGCATTTCATTGCAGAAAACATTTCTGAGTCATAAACATATATCTTGAGGGTTTAAAAGCACCATCCTTTTTTATTTGCTGTTCCTATAAAATATTTTTGGAAACTTCAGGTGACATGGTTACTAAAGCTTTTTAACAGGAAAAAAGGGGTGAAAATTTGTTTAGTTTTCTTCCGATGATGGTTATTATCTTATATGCAATGAAATGTTATGGGAAATTTTCAATGTAGTACTGGACAGGATAAAACTTTATTCATGCCAAATATTTCTTTATATGAAACAAAGATAAATTCTGCACAGTTTTTTGGAAAATGCCAATTTAACAAAGACTAATAGGGGAAAATCAATGGTGGTATTACTCCTAAATGGGAAGGTGCACATGCACCTATGACCTTGTATGCACTCTCAATTGTTTTTTAATTTCATGCTGTTCCACTCAAATATAGCAAACAGGAAATATTCTGAGTGGATTGAGTCTCAAATACACTTTTTAGGGGAAATTGCCTTGTAATAGGGCTATACCATTAATATCAGTAGGCAAAGCAAGCCATAATCAGTGTTGTGGGGAGCTTTTTATGACTTTTCTCCTTATTTCCTATATTGGGCTATACAAGAAAACTGTTTCCTGAGTACTTCTTTAAAAATATACAGTAATAAGTAAATGAAATGTTTTTGAAGCAGTAACAACAAATTATTTACTGAAAGGGAACCATTTTATGTCCCTCTCTGGTACGCGGCGTCAACTTAAGTTTTACTTAAGGATTTAATGAAAACTCCAAGGAGTCGGCAAACTTTTATATGGATAGTTCATGCAGCTTGAACACTTCAATTTCTCATTTATTGTCACATTTTTCAGATAAATATGTGAAAGTTACCCCAAAATTTTGATTTATTAGCCTAAAAAGTAAAACTTTTGAGGAAATGAGAGGTATAAATGGACCAAAAGGGACCTTATAATGAAGAAAAAGAGGTACATTAGTGGTTTTCATCATCTTAGTGTAGAGTCATCTTTTATATCATAATCAACTGTTTTTATGCAGATGAGATGAATATTTGATCATTTATTGGTGATATTATTGATCAACACAATATTCTATCATGATGCGGGGTGATTTGGATTTTTCGAAGAAATTTTGCTTAAATCGCTGTAAATGTCGTCTTACGTTATATTAAACTTCTCTCAAACTATTGAACTGATTATGACAAAACTTGACAGTAATGCTTGAAATAAGCAGTATTTAATCACATTCAGTTTATTTAACAAAAATGTCTTCTTTATGTGTAATACCACCAAATCGTAGTACGTCGCATCAAGTTTCATACGAAAAGGGTCGAAAAAAATATTCCATTGAAATTACAGTTGTAGGAAATTAAACCCGCATTTTATTGCAGAAAAAATGTCTGAGTCATAAACATATATCTTTTGTGTTTCGAAGCACCATTCTTTTTTTATTTGCTGTTCCTATAAATTATTTTGGAAACTTCAGGTGACATGGTTACTAAAGCTATTTAACAGGAAAAAAGGGGTGAAAATATGATTGGTTTTCTTCCGGTGATGGTTATTATCTTATATGCAATGAAATGTTATGTGAAATTTTCAATGTAGTACTTGACAAGATGAAACTTTACTCATGCCAAATATTTCTTATTTGAAACAAAGATAAATTCTTCACATTTTTTTTGAAAAATGCCAATTTAACAAAGACAAATAAGGGGAAATCAATGATGGTATTACTCCTATAACCCCAATCTTTTTAAGAATTTGTTTTTCATTTGAACTATTATCAGTTTCAAATTTTAAAACTATACTTTTTTTAATATTACTGACTTATGACTCCAGACAATATAATTTTTCGACAGGTTACCTACTTTGTGGTAGTATATTATAGTACTGGATCAAGTAAGAGCAAATAAAAGAAGTAAAATCAAGCTTACAATCGGTGCAACTTGTGGAAAAATTAATTGTTTTATGTTTTCTATACAGGCGACAAAACAATCTAAAAACATTTAATCCCCCCTCAAAAACTTCACCGATTTAGTTTACATTGATTTGACAACAGCCCGTTGTACGTTCAGTTCTGATAACTATTACATCAGCTAAATTTCTGCCTACAAATTAATGAAGGTGAGGTATACAAAAGTTATAATTCAAAATTCATAATTTAGTTTCAGAAGAATTATTGCAGAGTATGGAGCCTTCATTGTCCTATTTATGTCGCTGTATTGCTATTTAAAATTGAATTAACTTTGCGATTAAACATAATAGCTTAGAATTAAACTTTCATCTGACGGTTGAATGTGCAAACTGATTTCTACAATCCCACTGTGATATATTTTAAAATAATGATCCATCTGTGATATTATTAGGAATGAAACCTAGTCCAACATATTCACATTCATATTCAAGACTTCATTAAATTTGTGTTATAAAATATAATATTGAAATGAAAGAAACACTTTATAAATTGCGTGCGTCAAATTGCTTTTCCTTCATCAGGGACGCTCAAACCTTACATTTGAAAAGCAGTAAATAGTAAAATAACAAAAATACTGAACTCCGAGGAAAATTCAAAACGGAAAGTCCCTAATTAAATGGAAAAATCAAAAGCTCAAACACATAAAATTACATGGAAACGTGAGAAGGTATATGAATAACGGGAACTAAAAAGAATTACCAAAGTCATCAACTTTGCATGAAGGAGTCGGAATATTAGTTTATGAATTATTTCTTAATTTATCAACGGGAAAACCTTTTGAAGTTTTTGGGTCCCTAATGCTCGTGAACTGCGTATTAAATTTTGGACTATTAATAGACCCATTTTGTTAATAAACTGTTTTGGTCCTCTATTAAGATCAATTTTAGTTGTTACACTGTTTTGGAGCTCTATTTAGATCCATTTGGTTGTTATACTGTTTTAGTGCTTCATTTAGACCAATTTAGTAATTATACTGATTTGATGTCATATTTAGTCCCGCTTGGTTGTTATATTGTTTTTGGTGCTCTATTTAGACCCATTTAGTTGTTATAATGATGAAGTGCTCTATTTTAGACCCATTTTGGTTGTTATTCTGTTTTTGTAATCTTTTTAGAACCATTTGGTTGTTATACTGTTTTGGAACTGTATTTAGACCCATTTGGTAGTTAAACTAGCAAACGTCTTTTTTGTATTCTTGCATTTCCAAACTTTAATTTGTTAATTACCAAATATATTACGTTATTTTTTACATTCTATGCTTTTATTTACTCAATTAAAAGAAAATACCAATCCCGATTGATATTGTTGGGTTGTTCAACAACGCAACCTCCCGAACTCGGGAAGAGTATGCTGCTGTTTTCCAAAAAAATAATTTGAATGTCGAATATAAGGAAAGCTCTGGTTTTACAATTAAATCTTTCTTTTTTGCTTTCGATTGATGTCATCCTGCATTTCATGTAATATTGTTCGTTGAACGGGCAACGATCAGAGATAAGCCTAGGTCGTTTTCTACCTACAAAGAGATGCGAAAGATACCAAAGGGACATTAACACTCATAAGTCGAAAATAAACTAACAACGCCATGACTAAAAAAGACAAAGACAAACAGACAAATAACCGTACACAAAACACAACATAGAAAACTAAAGACTACAACCCTTGAATTTATAAAATTGACATTATAATTATTAATTATTCCTTTTCACTCGATTTGTGTGTTTTTCGCTACTTTATTTTAAAAGATTTTTTAAAACTTTATTTCATTCATTTGATCAAATTTCCTAATTCAATTTGTTACTTGTCTACAAAAGAAATTTATTTTTGTTTCATTTTCGCAAACACCTTTGAAAGTCTTGTTACATTTGTCCTTTATGATCTCTCATGTAAATATAAAAAATAAATCCAGTTTTACATGTACAATTACGGGTGTGAATTAAAGATTAAATACTGTATGAAAAACTTATTTCCCTGGATGGTTGTATATACACTTGTATTTTACCCTTGGGCTGTCTTCGTGTTGTCTTTTGATGATTTACAGTTTGAAGGAGCATTATTGTCTTTTGAAACTAGATCAAAGACTTAAATGATTTTTTTGCGATTGCAAACAGAATTATTTATTTTTTTAATTTAAAATTATTGCTGTTGATTTTAAGTACGGATATAGAACTATTCCAAATTGTTCCAATTTGCTAATTTTACTGAATTTGGTGGTTTGTTCTGCACTAGATAGGTGAACATTTTATTATCTAACTCTGTCAAATCTTATATGACGATCCCGGCCGGAAATACACGTCGATGTATAAAATGCTTAAAAATCGCAAAACTTGCAGTATTGTACGGTCATATTTTGTATTTCTCAGTTTGAATATAGTCTTAAAGGGGGTGTACACAACAATTTCCCAAAATTTAACTTATGACGTTTTATTACATATATAAACTTTTTTTCAGATATTAAATACGCAACCAAATCTTTGCTTCCGTGTTTGATTTGTGTATTTTATGTTTCTGAAGGCAGTTGATTGGACTTCAGTTTAATGTAGGCGTGGCTATTTGTCACCTTTCTCCGATCAGCTGTCCTATAAGACAAACCTGTGTGCAATGATGCTTGGATATGACTGGAGGAGGGGTGACATTCTTCACACGGCACGCAGTTTTGTCTTATATTAACGATTAGTCGCAGTGATAATGTGTCATTCGAATAAAATCATTCCTAGTCACGTCTCAGTCATTGAAGCTGAACGGACGTGCTTGGTCAGCTCTACTATATCCGCAATCTACGATGTTGGTCAAGTTTACTGATCGTTGGCTCAACGACATACTACTTTTGATGACAGAAATCAATTCAGTGCTGTACAGTCTTTATTTTGTTTTTACTGTTTCACGACTTCAGTCCTGACAATGCTTCCTGTCATCATTATTACTACTTCCTAGACTCATCGACCAGTACTTCATCAATTGTGGATGGCGGGCTGCATAGATGACCCACCTGGTCCTGAGAACAGCCGTTGTGAAGAAGACTACTTCAAACAAAAAAGTAAACAACAGAAACAACATATCAAAACCAAAATGGCCGCCTTCTTTCCGACAAACTTGGCGACAAGAAATTATTCCAATGCTCATCAAACGCCTTCGGGCACAGAGCCGACCGTGCGAGGGCTTAACAGCCAGTCAAGGTCGTTAAAACTCCGCAGTAGTAGTTGATAATGTGTCATTTGTTACAAGCACGTCATGGTGTGAACATCACCTGATCACTCGGAATTTGTTGAATGAGATTATAAACATAAGCAGTAATATACAGTTATAATTATTATACAACATTCATACATTATAAATAAGAAGATGTGGTATGAGTGCCAATGAGACAACTCCCAATATTATGTATATATAATAAACGATTTTGGTAATTGTCCTTATTTGCTGGGAATGTTGTATAATTACTGTCTTCTGATGAGGTAAATATATGCTTTTATTGATTTTTGATTTATATGTCTATTGTTGAATCTGGTTCTTTAACCTTGAGATTTATGAAATTAAAAAAAAATCAGCTGAAAATTTATCATAGTTCTGTACATGATAAATAATGGTCAATGTCGAATTTGAATGCTGAGCGGATGGGATCACAGGGGACCGTGTAACAGTAACACCAACAATTGTATCGACCAAACGATAGTCAATCAAAATAAAATGCTTGGAAACTGCTGTGTTCTCTACAGTCACAGATTTATTAACACAGCTTTAATACCAGACAAGGCCTATAACCTGGTTTTTATCCTTAGTATGTGGTTTTTTTTGTCATTTATCAGCTACAGTGGCACATGTTACATTAAAATAAAACCATTTGGTATGATTGACAGTGAGAAAGCTATCTACCACAGAACAACGAACAAGGAAGTTCAGTTATCAATTTTATTTTTTATTTTATTTTCATCTCGTTTACATTTAATGAGGAAGATATCAGAAAATACTGGCAACCTTTATACTCTTTGTGCAAAGCCGAAAGTAGACGATACATTTTAAAGACTATTCATTTTCCTTTTTTAGCTCACCTGGCCCGAAGGGCCAAGTAAGCTTTTCTCATCACTTCTCGTCCGTCGTCCGTCGTCCGTCGTCGTTAACTTTTACAAAAATCTTCTCCTTTGAAACTACTGGGCCAAATTTAACCAAACTTGGCCACAATCATCATTGGGGTATCTAGTTTAAAAATTGTGTCCGGTGACCAAGCCAACCAACCAAGATGGCCGCCATGGCTAAAAATAGAACATAGGGGTAAAATGTAGATTTTGGCTTATATCTCTAAAACCAAAGCATTTAGAGCAAATCTGACACGAGGTAGAATTGTTTATCAGGTCAAGATCTATCTACCCTGAAATTTTCAGATGAATCGGACAACCCGTTGCTGGGTTGCTCCCTGCATTGGTAATTTTAAGGAAATATTGCCGTTTTGGTTATTATCTTGAATATTATTATAGATAGAGATAAACTGTAAACAGCAATAATGTTCAGCAGAGTAAGATCTACAAAAAGTTGACATGACCAAAATGGTCAATTGACCCTTAAGGAGTTATTGCCCTTTAAAGTCAATTTTAACAATTTTTGTAAATTTTATCTTTACAAAATCTTCTCCTCTGAAACTAGTAAGACAAATTTAACCAAACTTGATCACAATCATTATTAGGGTATCTAGTTTAAAAATATGTCCGATGACCCCGCCTGCCAACAAACATGGCTAAAAATAGAACATAGGGTAAAATGCAGTATTTGGCTTATATCTCTAAAACTAAAGCAAAAGTATAACGGTTGCATTGATTTATGCATTAATTGTAAATAAAATATCAGGTGAGCGACACAGGTTCCTTGGAGCCTCTATTGTTTTTTTTATTTTAATGCACTTCCTTTAAATTTACATTTTATAATGATACATTTTCTTATGGTGCTAAATACACTGTATCTTTAGTATCTGTATCCATATTGTTGTATTCATAACGCTTCATCAAAACAGATTTATTATCTTAATAGGATTCAGAGCAAAATTGTTTACATTATTGAAACTTTTTTATACAGCTTGTAATAGAAGGTCCATTTAGCTCATGGAATTTGATCATATGTCATTTAAAGATTATTCACGTCAACAAAAATATAAGTTGTTATGGAAACTATTCAACGATGCTAACGTTCATTATTTCAATACCACCAGGTATATGCACAAAGGATGTCGCATTTTTAACTTCTCCGCCGTGATATTTGCTAGAATGTATATGCGTTTTTATTACCTTTCATGATAACGTTTTGCCATTTGTGCGCTTTATAAAATGCGGCTGAATTTGGATACGTCTGAATTGAAATTAAATTTCGAATGTTTGACTTAACATCTCTATTGATATTCGGTGTAATAAAACAGATATATTATGTTTATGAGTGGTATTTGCCAAAAATACCAGTTTGGAGAAGAAATTTCTTTCACCGAGCCGCGCAGGACACAGCTGCAAAACAAAATTTAAAAAACGGAATAAAATTAATGGAAATTAGAAATACACACAATTACCGGTCTCATGTATAAAAATTACGAAATATTATTCGTACAAAATGAATCTCAAAACAAATACAATATATATATTGACATGCAACAGGTATTGAGAAAAACCGTCAAAGCCTCGTCTTTTCAAAAAGGGAGGCGAAAGAAAACAGAGGGACATTCAAACTCATTAGTTGAAAATAAACCGACAACGCCATGGCTAAAAAAGAAAAAGACCAACAGACAAACAATAGTTCACAAAACACAACATAGACAACTAAAGACTGATCAACACGAACCCCACAAAAAACTGGGGTGCTCTGAGGTGCTCTAGAAGGGTAAGCAGATCCTGCTCCACATGTGGCACCCGTCGTGTTTCTCATGTTAGTACAAACCCGGTAATAAGTCTAATACGGTAGTTCACATTCGGGAAAAGGGGACGGGATTGTAGTTACGACATAAGGAACATATCCGCTATCATCTGTGAAACGGATAATCCATAACGGTCAACCAACTCGTGATGGCGTCCGTAAAACTTACGAAGGGATGATTTCAACTTCACCACTTGGAACTCTTGGTTTAATAGCTTCCTTGTGAGCAGCAACCCTCTATCAAGGAAATCATGATAGGAAATACAAGCCCTGGAATATCGTATCAACTGAGAGATATATACTCCGTATGCAGGCGCTGCTGGAATGTTGCTACATAAAATGGAAAGTTCACAATTCGAAAAGCTGAAATCATCTCTTTTGTTTTCAACCGATCCTCATTGTCAATTTTTAGATGTAAGTCAAGATATGAGGCAGACTTGACTGTATCTGTTGTATCCTTTAACATAGTCACCAAATTTTGAATTATCTAGTGAGAGAACATCACCTATATAGCGGAAAGTAAAGTTAAAGGAAACAGCTAACTTCTTTTCTTTCTTCCTAAGAAGTTCCTGTATGAAGTCAGCCTCATATGAATAAAGGAACAAGTCAGCAAGAAAAGGGCACAGTTTGTTCCAATGGGAATGCCGATTGTTTGTTGAAAAACACATCCTCCAAACGTAACAAATATGTTGTTAATAAAAAATCAAGCATCTTGATAATGTCAGTTTCAGAGAATTTTTTGTTTGAATCAGAGTGATATTTTACAATGTAGGATTTATCCCTCCTTAAGACAAGATACTTGTATCTACGTAGGCCATTCTTTTTTATGAAACAAAGCAGGACCAACTCTTTCAATTCGTCTTATTGTTTGGGATGGGGAATACTTGTGTAAAGTGTAGAAAAGTAAAATGTTTTAATACTATTGCAAGATGAAATAGTCTTAGATTGTATGTACTCTAAAAGATCTTTGGAAATTTTAGTATCCACACCCGATACACGCCACCTCTAGAATAGGTAGTTTCACAATAACTTTGAAGCCCGGCTTTGCTTGCTGATATAATTGATGTTAATAATTTAGAAAGGGGTTTCGTGGAGCACTTGGAAGACCCAGCAATATACCGTTGTTTGTAAGGACACTTATGTAGTTTAGGTATCCAATACAGTAATGGAAGATTCGGTTCTTAATCTCTGGTTGAAATTCCAAAGGAACACAGAACAGATCTATGATTATCCAGGATTTCCTCTTTAGTAAGTGTCGTAGGGGTATATGTTGTGTTACGAAGTGAATTGTCAATACCTAATTCATTTATCAAGCAGTTTATGTAATGTGATTTACACACAAAAATGATGTTGTTCGGGGCTTTATCTGCGGGGACAACAACATATTTGTCATTTGGGTAGGACAAGTGTTTTGCAACATTTGGATCTTTTAAGATTGATGTAGCATGGGTATTAATAGACCCATTCAGTTTCTTAATTCCGATTTGTATCAACGACCTCACAGCCTTAATCTATTCGGAAAGAGTATCTACGTATTCTTTTTCGCGTTTAACCCATGTCTTCTGACATACTAATATCAACACGGTTGGTATAACTGTGTTTTATATACTCAACATGCTCCCTATCATCATGTTTATAGGTATACGTCAATGTGATAGCAACGAACAAACAGCACAAAAAATAAAGAAAGTCGTCTTAAGTTACGGGTGACCTACCATTGGATTAACGAAAGAATTTCTACCAAAGAACCTTTAAATCAACGGTAATGCATATGTTTTTTTAAACCATGAAAGTACACTAGCAGTAAATAAATTTAGAAAACCATAATCCTATACGTAAGACATATGTTATGTTTTAAAAATGATGACATAAAAACTAGTGACATTAAGCTTAAAATATACCATGTTCTGGTAGTAACTGCACATAGAACAGGGTACTCTAACCGTTAGGCATAAAGGTGTTATCCAGGCAACAATAATTGATATGATATACTTTACAATTCACTTCCCGAAAAAAGACCCTCCCTCGTTTCAGTAGATTTCTGATTATCAAATTCATCCAAAGTTTTGATGAGTTGAAAATTTGAAGGGGCTCTGATGAACTACTGAAGACGCTATCATGGCGACAAAAATGTATATGAAAGTCTCCAAAAATAAATGGCACCCAATTACTTAGGTTTTTATAAGTGGAAAACTGTATTCAAATTTGAAGACGATCTGAAAAAATGGTAACAATATAAGTGGTGGCGGACAGACGGATGAACCAACTGACAAATGGACTGACTCACCGATGATTCTTAAACATTATACAAGTACCTCAGCAACTTCATTTCTTTGTCAATATTAAAGTTTTACGGCTTTACAGAATAATGATGATACACTTAATTCATTGTTTTGCTGGATATTTTAACTAAGTACACATCTTACCGATGAATAACACACTAAATGATTACTTTGAGAACACCCTCTGGCATTGTCAGTTTGTTTTCGACTTATGAGTTTGAATTTCCTTTGGTACCTTTCGCCTCTCTTTTACATCATTTAAACGTAAATCTATCTAATCTAACACCATATAGATTTTTTTATGGGAAATATATTGACTTGGTTTAGAAAGAAGATAATTTTGGGAAGGTTTCTATAGATTTTACATGCATCCTATGAAAGTGTTTACCTTGTTTAAAGATTCACCGTGTTTATTGATTAATTTTTTAACATTAAAGGATTTTTTTTTGTAATTTAGTAAGAGATGAATATGTCTAAGTTAATGGCGAAATCTTTAAAAAAAAACTGTGAAATAGCTCATTAACTGTGCCACGACTTCTACTGAAAGATTTCTGTCTAAAGGGTTACTTCTTAAAAGGTTCTCATTACCTAATTATGTCATCGTATTTTCAGACTGTTGCATTAATTCACACTTTATTGACGAAAAATGCGGTTATTGCACACACTGTAAGAGTTTGACATGCAACCAATTTTGAAATAGTTTACAATATAAAGTACCTTACATTTAATGCATAAGTCGATAAACGAATGACAGATACTAACATTGAATGTTCTTTGTGACAGATACTAACATTCAATGTTCATTGTGACAGAAACTGACATTCAATGTTTTATGTGACAGATACTGACATACAATGTTCTTTGTGACAATTACTAACATTTAATGTTCTTTGTGACAGATACTAACAGTCAATGTTCTTTGTGACAGATACTAACATTTAATATTCTTTGTGACAGAAACTGAAATTCAATGTTTTATGTGACAGATACTGACATTCAATGGTCTTTGTGACAGATAATAACTTTCAATGGTCTTTGTGACAGATAATGACATTCAATGGTCTTTGTGATAGATAATGACATTCAATGGTCTTTGTGACAGATACTGACATTCAAGGGTCTTTGTGACAGAAACCTACATTCAAGGGTCTTTGTGACAGATACTAGCATTCAATGGTCTTTGTGACATATACTAACATTCAATGGTCTTTGTCACAGATTCTGACATTCAATGTTCTATGTGATAGATACTGACATTCAATGGTCTTTGTGACAGACACTAACATTCAATGTTTTATGTGACAGATACTGTCATTCAATGTTCTTTGTGACATATACTGAAATTTAATCGTCTATGTGACAGATCCTGATATTCAATGGTCTATGTGACAGAAACTAACATTCAATGGTCTTTGGGACAGATTCTGACATTCAAAGGTCTTTGTGAGAGAAACTAACATTCATTTGGTCTTTGTGACAGATACTGACATCAAATGGTCTTTGTGACAAATACTAACATTCAATGTTCTTTGTGACAGATACTGATATACAATGTTCTTTGTGACATTTATTAACACTCAATCTTCTTTGTGTCAGTGTTCTTTGTGACAGATACTAACAGTCAATGTTCTTTGTGACAGATACTGACATTCAATGTTCTTTGTGACAGATACTGACATTCAATGTTCTTTGTGACAGATACTGACATTCAATGTTCTTTGTGACAGATACTGACATACAATGTTCTTTGTGACATCAGATACTGACACTCGATGTTCTTTGTGACAGACACTGACAGCCAATGTTCTTTGTGACAAATACTAACATTCAATGTTCTTTGTGACAGATACTGACATTCAATGTTCTTTGTGACAGATACTGACATACAATGTTCTTTTTGACATTTACTAACACTCAATTTTCTTTGTGACAGATACTGACATTCAATGTTCTTTAAAATGATTTACGCAGGTATCTGTAGCCATTCAAATGGAATTTGCGAAAAAATCAAAATCAAAATGCGAATTCTGGTTCATGTACCATTCGAAGTGCATAATACAAATCGATTTGGTACGTGCAAATTTATGTCTATTAAGACACCAGGATTGTCCGAATAAACTAAGAGAATTCATGGTAGCAAAATCCGTACATTCATTAATTCTTTCCGGAACTACTTTTTTCTACTAATGTCAAATATCAATCTAAAACATTTCATAAAACTGTTCCAAATTATTATAATAATAAAATTGATAATAATAATTTTATGGTAGGTAAAACATGACTTACGGGAACTACCATTTGATTTTTATGGGGGGAGGGGGGCTAGGATGGAATTTGAATAAAAAGGCAGGACAGGAGTTTTGAGTAAAAAAAAGGCAGGATGAGCAACTTGGCAAAAAAAAGGCAGGATAAGAATTTCTGTAAAAAAAAGTCAGGATTAACTAATAAAAAAAAAGGCAGGACCGAATAGAGTGAAAAATAAAAAAGGTAGGACAGAGATTACAACTAAAAAAAAAGCAGGACAAAATTTTTCATCCTTTTGTTCATTATTTTGTACATAAATCAGGCCGCTAGTTTTCTCGTTTAAATTGTTTTACTTTTGTCATTTCGGGGCCTTTTATAGCTGACTATGCGGTATGCGGTATGGGTTTTACTAATTGTTGAAGGCCGTACGGTGACCTATACTTGTTAATTTCTGTGTCATTTGGTCTCTTGTAGCAATTAGCGCATTTTGTCAACATTAATGCGTTAATGTTGCATTGTTGATCTTAAAGATTAGAGGTGATTTGTGACTGCTATATACACATACGTGTAAGCTTGCTATAAACACACACACACACAAAATCGGTTTCTTAGAAATATCAAAATATTTTAAGCAATCAAATTTCTTGCAGACCTTGTTTAATAAGTTTTATGTTTTATTTGTTTTAGATGAAGCCATTTGATAAATTTGACATATCTACATATAGTTAGGAGAAATTATCTTACTTTTCATTTCATTTGAATGCTTAAAAAGAGTAAAAGCCCAGACTTTAATACCTGTTTTTGTTTTAAAAAAAGGGGGGCGAGATAATCCCCCTCCCTATCCCCCTCCCCCCCCAAAAAAAAGGTACTACAATACAAATCCCTGAGTTGAAAAATCAAAATTTTAATTTCAATAACCTTTTTGTCCTTATGCTATAATTAAACTTAGCCAGGAAAACATCAGCATTGTTTTCATTAGATTGAAAGTTTAAAGTTGTTTGTGTAAATTTATTTTTTGTTTTAATTTCATTAACTTCCAGTTTTTTTTTTCAAAGTTTCTTACGCCGGGTTCATTTTCTTTCGGTTTTGACCTATTCATTAGGTTAGATAAGTAAGAGTAAGATTTATTTCCATAAAAGTCTGTTTTTTGTTTAGTAGTATGAAACGAGTTTACTTTATAGACTAATTACACTTGGAAATAAATTTTGAACAATGAATTTGTTACCATTTTGCTATTGTCGTCTGTCCAACTTAGTTTGGGCCTGAATATGCATGAATTACTTGCCACTGAACGTTAAGCAAACAAATATATTCTTTAATCAAATTTCGTGTTGTAAGCTTTGTTCTACATTCAGCTTGTTTTCGTCAAGTATTACATTCCTTGAACAGCTTTGAATGTAAAATTATATCATATTAAATAAATATGTTGAATAGCCGGGTTCTCTGAAATACGTTTTTGCACTTTTGAGCATTTATAACGACATAATAATATACACTCGTTTTGTGCAGTGTTACATTCCTTGATCATTCTTTGAATGTGAAAATATTTTTTTACTGACTAATTTGTCAATTTACTAATTAAATGATTTGAATGTTATCGTTATAGAAAATATAATTACACAGATATTGAATAGAAATTATCAGTAAACTGTATATGGTTGTAAAAGTATTTTATTGTATTATTCTAAAAGGGAATTAAGAAACAGTGGACATCTCTGTATGGAGACCTTCGCAAACAAATGAAAAATTTATACTATGTTCATTATGTATAAAAAAGCACAAATTCATAAATATTAACGTTTTATTCTCCTAGAGAAGAGTTCAATTCTCTACATTTAGCCTAACCCGAATAATTCAGTCGTTATATTCCGCTGATCACGACGGCTCGCGTGGGAGAAAATGGGACACGGAGAGGGATTGAATTATTCGAGTAACATGTAGCCATCTTGACGGCTTACCTGTTAAAAAACCCACGTGATATCTATAAACCGTAAAGTATCAAAAAAAGCAGGGACTAACGTAGTCGTAATTGAGTGGCAAAATCTCTTGTTAAGCGTACGGTTGTTTCATCCTGGGACTATTTTAGTATAATAGTTCCAGTTTATCCGACCAGGTAATGACAAAAGCATACACAGTTTCCTGGATCCTAAAAAAAAATTATAGCAGACATGGTTGTGCTATATATCGGCAATTTATCTTAACTAACTAATATGGAAAAATGTTTAAAAAAAGGTTCAAGAGTCGGATAGTCGGCAGATTAGATATCTATTTTTTTTTAAATTACTATGGTCTGTCGTTTTCTTATTTTGTATGTTATTGTGGATATTTTTGTAATAACAGCGAGTTTTCCCGTTTATATTTGGATTATTATTGGCTATTTCACATATTTGAAACGAAAATGATTACATTCAATTTGTTCATTTTTGTCAAATAAATATAGTATGATTTCATCTGTTTTACTACATAATTTTACGCGAGTTATTCAGTGTGCACCACATTTTTGATGTTATTTCTTCATAGACAGAAAAAATATTACAGTCATTCCTTAAATAACATAGATATATATAATGCAAAGGAAATTCTAAAGATGAAAGTCAATTAGGCTAACATAGTTCGATAATACTTCGAATTATATACAAACAGAGCATATAAGAAAAACTGTCAAAAGTTCCTGACTTCAGCGGTTCATTTGTGAAATATAAGAAAAGAGAACACTCGGTAACTGAGTGAATCTACGTCTCGATCAAGCTTCATAAATTGATTACAGACATTATTGATTCGGGGCAAAGGTGTAGGTAAAATTTTATACCAGACCTTAGAGTCAATGTTTTTTTTTTTCAAAGAAAACAATGACTTCTGGTATATAAAGAAAAGGAACTTTTTTGAAGAAAAAAAAAACAATACATGTACATTCATCAATAAAAGTAAGCATCTGATGTTGAATGATCGTAATTTTAATATTTACGCCTTGGGCTTTCAATATTCATAAAACATGAACAGTATTGTCTGAACTATTCGTATACAGGTTTAACATGTATATGTATTATATACAGAACAAAGGTAACAAAAAAAAAACTAGCCGGTAACAACCGTTGCCGTATAGCTTTTTCTGCTCGAGAAGTCAGGTCAAGTCCGAGACGATAGCCGAGGACCTTGACCTGACTACAAGTGAAGAAAACACTATACGGCTGGTTGTTATCAGCCTGTTTCTTTGTTACTTTTATTTTGTATCTGACTTGTACGACGTTTTTAATTAGAAAGTAGTACACGTTTCATTGTAAAGACGATTTAATATTTAAAAAGATTAAACACAAAAACAAGTCCATACCGGTGTATATACTACGATGTATGGAGATATTTAGTTTTTAATCAATTAGGCATTTTGCGTTAACACTAGCGCTTCTCAATTCTTTAACACGTGTCCGAGTAAAATGATTGGTGATTACTTTGTTACATATCAATGACGTAGGAGTAGGCTGAAAAGGGGGATGCAAACTTCTAAAAGTGACAAGCGAAAATGAAACCTTTTCTGTTTTACCCAATGATATAGTTTGATAGTCTAGAAATTAGTCAATGTCCTCTTTCATAAACATTTTCTTATTTAAAAAAAATGGCAAAAAGTATAAAGGTTGGGAGTGGGGTCAAAACATAGCTTCGCCCCAACTTTTGAAAGTTTGGGGAATGCCTTAATTTCCCGGCTCCTCTGCCTCTACAAATACCCCTCAATTCCCAGAAAAAACCGAAACACGCATACGTACAAGCAAACAAAACCAAAAAAAAATTTCCACCCTTAAAGATCAATTTTGATATAGAACTATGAAAATTCAGTTTGAAATATCATATCCAGCGTCAAATGATAGCTTATTGTACACTGATTCAAAAAATATATGGTTTCTATACATTTTTTTCTAAATAAGGGAGATAAATTGTTATTTCCGGTTTGAAATATGTCACTTCCGGTTTTATTTGATAGTTTACCTGATACTGATTCCAAAAATATATTGTTCAATATACTTTTACATTAAATAAGTACAAAAAATAGCTACTTCCGGTTTACACAAGGTCACTTCCGATTGGCATTTCCATGGTCAAGTGTCTTGCATCGTAATGCAAAAGTTCCATGGCTTTATCATGTATACATATGAGGTAAAAGCAAAGGTCAAAATCTAGAACGTCAATTTTACCTATGACCTTGAGTTCAATTTCAAGGTCATAAACCAAGGGCTTCAAATCAAAAGACCATAGGTCTTGATTATATATGGTTAATGAGTTATATCACTATATGTCTAATTTTTAATATAAGAGGGGAGAAAACTCCAATTTAATGTTAGCGTACCCTTTCAACCAAAATTCATGTGTTACGACATGTCGCAACTTACAATTTAGTAAAAATATGTTGTCGATATCTTATACGGTTTTTGAAAAGAATTGAAAATAAGCCAAAATCAAAATTTAAAATATGACCTTGACCTCTGACCTTGACCTAATTTTTTTTTTTTTGGATCAAGAACCTCAAATCAAAAGATCCTAGGTCTCTATCACTTATGGTTTACAAGATAGAAATGCATATCACTTATATCACATGCATAGGGGGAAATAACTCTCATATGGAGTGTTCATATTGCTTCGGTCAAACTAGGACAAATCATGCGAAGGATATAACGAGCAATTTTATAAAATAAATTTGTCGCTTTCTTTTGCGGTTAATGAGGAGATGCAGTCACAAGGAAAACAGTGTTCGGGGAGATAACTCTTACAAAGAAAATTGTTCGGCTTAGCATGGGTAAAAATAAAAAGCGCATAAACTATATGATACTATATAAGAAATATCTTAGCGACATATTGCGAAACAAAAATGTTACGCGAGAACAAAATTTGGCAGAAGAAAATAATAATAATCAGAACAAATACAACAGGTCTTTCCACAGAAAAGTGGAAAGACCTAATAATCAGAACAAATACAATAGGTCTTTCCACAGAAAAGTGGAAAGACCTAAAAATAACTCACGTATGAAAATAACATAAGAAAGAGAAATCTGACAATCACAAATATACATGTACATATGAAATAAGAAGAGCAAATATATGAATACAAAAATTTTTTTTTTTTATTTTGGTTTTTACCTTATTACTTGGTATTAACTTTAAAATTATGAATCAAATGTTTTAAGTAAATAAATTTTTCAAATTTTATTTAATTCATTAGTATACACAATATTTCTGATGAAAGGTCTAAATTTTTGAAATTTCCACAGTGTAGGAATTAAAGTTTATTCGAAAAGTGATATAAAATATATCTTTGTTTTCTTTAGATTAAATTTTTTAAAAATTCGTATGGATAACTTTGGGGTTAAAATTTTTTTTGGTTTTAATTTAAAATTTTTTGGTGAATTTATAAATCTTTACAGGATGGAAATTTTATGCGTTTAATTACCGAAAAATTTCCTTTTTGAAAAATTAGTAAATTTCAATGGAATTTAAAACCCAATTTATTCAAAAAAAAAGATCAATAATAATTAAAATCTTTTAAAGAATTTTGAATTTATCTTTAAAATTTTTTAATTTGTATTAACTTAACAATTAATTTTGAAACTATTTTTTATGCTCAGGACAAATAATAAACATTACTCTAACTTGTGGAAATTATTAGGAAAAGGACAATAAGTTAAAACTTTAATCCAACTTAAAATTTATTTAAAAATTAATTAAAATTACCGAAAATTATTCCGATAATATTTCATTGTTAAAGCTAAATTTGAATACTATTACATATTTAAAATTTCAAATTTAATTCAAAGATATTCAATTCCATTTTATATCTATGCCATTTTTTTTTTGATAAATGAACTTAAATTAAATTATTTTAAATAAATTTAAGACTTATATCTGCACAATTTTTATTTTAAATAAAATTTGACCAGTAATATTTTAATATTAACTAGTAAATTCAAAAGAACATAAATTCAAATCAAATAATTTTTAAAATAAGTTAAAGAACAAACATTTAAAAATTAATGATAAAATTGTCCTTAAGGAAGTAATTAACAATGAAAACATTAAATTCAAAATAATTTGAACTGGAAATTTAAAGGACCATTAAAATTCCTTTAAATAATTAATTTGTTACAATTTATAAGGGTTTAATAAAGTTTATCAAATCTCAATTGCAATTGAATTATTGTTATGTTATTTATACGGCCTTATTGTCCTATTGTTTGTGCTTATTTAAATTTTTGATTTTTAGACCCTTTTTAACTTTTTAATTAATAATTTTTATTAACCGTTTGGTTATTTGACCATGTTGAATACTTTTTTTTTGCTATTTAACCATGATTCCTTAGTAATTTATTAGTTTCCATTAAATATTTATCTTTTGGTGTTAAATTTTGTTAATAAACTTTGTATTTTGATTAAAACTTTAATTTAATCAATTTTTTATTCTGTTTAACTTTAAACCATTTATTTTTGGAAGTGTAAACGTAAAACCAAGAAGATGCTTTTACTAAAGAATACCAAAAAGAAATCTTTAAAAAAACCAAAGCTAAAAGAAAACAATTCAGAATGTGAAAACGGCAAGATAGGAAATATTTCTAAAGATTAAAATAAATTATCATTAAACTCAATGGTTTAATTATTTTTAAAATTTTAAACAAAACATTCATTTGTCAATTTCCAACATAAATTGACTTTTAATAAAAATTTTGTTAATTAAAACTTAAGTCTTTTACTTCCATGATTTGAATTAAAAAATAAACTTACAACATTTGTTAATTTAAATTAATCTTAAAATTTATTTGTTATTTATAATTTAATCTGTTTTTGTCTTTTGTCTTTATTTTAAAAAATTTTTCTTTTACTAACAATTATTAAATAATTTTATTGGTACAAATTATTTTTTTAATTTTGATTTAAGTTGTTATTTTTTCTTTTCTTTGCATTTTGAATTGTTTAGTTTAATTGGAACATTATTTTTGAATTAAATTTAATAGTTGAAAACACAATTTTATTTAAATAAACTTGATTTTAACGGTTATTTTTGTTTTAAATTTTAAAATTCTAATTTTAATTTATTTTTGCTTAGATTATTAAATTTTTAATTTAAAATTTTCTTTGATAATACGTTGAAATTTTAAATTGTTATTGTAATTATTTGATTTCCGTTTGATAGTTAAATGTATTATCAATTAAAATTTAATTTGACATTTCAAATAAACCTGTTTTTATAAAATTAAATCCAATTCTTTGCTTGATTGTTTTATTTCAGTTTAATATTGCTTCGGGTTACGGCACTTTCCCAAATCTTCGTTTTCTCCTAAAATCAAAGATAAGACATTACCTAAGGGAAATCTTTCCGGGTTTCATTATTATCCGACAAGTTCATTATATATTCAGCTCATGAAACTACAATGTGTCCCTAATAAAATACCATTAATGTGAAAGTTAGAGTCTTCCTTAACGACGATTTTTTAAATTCGAATTTTTCCGAATTCAACACGTATATTATTTAGACACGACCTACTTCAATTAGGGTCAATTGTACCATTGTGAAAATTTATTTGTAACATAATTAAACCGAAACATCTTTTGTGTTTGTTACAAATTTCCTTAAATTTCCTGTCATCATAATTAATAAAGTTGGACAGTACAATTTCCATGTATTATAAATACTTTTTAAAACCTTTTGGTGGAAATTTATTAATTTAAAATTATACTAGATATTTCAAGCTTAATATTTCTTTTTAAAATTTGAATAAAAGAAATAATCAATGACAAAACTGAATTTGTTGAAAGAATACTTTTAAGGCTTAAATAAAAAGTTGATAATTACGTTTGGAAATAAGCATCTTTGTTTAATGTCCATTTTAATTTTTAATAGATTAGGTAAGTTCATATTACTAGTTTTTTTATAAACATCATTTATTATTAAAATTGTATGGGCCTATAGAAACCCAAAGTTAAAAGAATTTAATCTTTTGGATTGTTAATTTCTTAATAGAAATAAAATGCTTTAATATTGGGATACGGTCTTTTAATTTTTTTTCCTTGATTATATTTAATGGCTGTACAAAATTTCAAATTTTTATATGAAATTTAACTGGAAAATTACATTTTTAAGTTTAAATACCGCAACCAATTTAATGCCCGGGAAGTCATAAATAAATGAATTTTTTTTCAAATAAGGAGTTTAGGAATACAGCAATTATTACCTTTTTACCATTGGGTTTTGCATTTATTTCCATGTTTAAATAAACCTTGTGATCTGGAATAATTCAAGAAATTACAAAATTCAGCCAAATTATTCCAAATATTTTTTCTTTAATTTAATTATTTAAATCCGGAAATATGCAATTAACCTTGCCGAAAATAATAATGTTTAAAGTAGCATTTGCTAACCTGCAAATGTAAGCTCTCATATCGTATGTCTTAATTTACAAATTTTCGTTGAACTGCACTTTTTGGCAAATTCTAGGTCTTTAGTTTATTTGTAAGTTACAATAAGATCCGCAGCAAAATGTTAGGAAAATTAAATTTTCAATTCCTAAACAGTTAGACAAGTAACAATTTTTGTTTATATTCAAAATTTCTTTAAAATTTCCATTTGATAAAAATCGGTCTTTAAATTAATTAATAAAAATTTGCAACCTTAAATAAATGGGTTAAATATTTTTATATTGGAAAATAAAGAAAATTCAAGGCAGGTTGCATTCAAAAAATTACGGACAAATAGTTGCCTAAAGAGGTCATTTAAACAATTTCATTTATTGTATATTTTACATTTTAAACAAGTAAAAATTTACAAACTTCTTATCATAAGGGAATTAGTTTAAAAAAGTTAAAAACAAACAGGAAAAAATAGGGAAATTTATTGCTTATTAACTCATTATAACTTGCATGTTTTATGATCAATGGAATACAATATATTGAAAAAGATTTTGAATGTCCTATTTATGGGAATATCTAAAATTATTTAATAGAGGTAAAAATTCTTATTGGAAAATTTTTTAATCTACGTGGAAACCTTTCAAAAAATTTAAAATAAAAAAATCGTTATTAAAATATATTCGTGTTAAATAATATTACTAAAATGATTCAATTGAATTTGGCCATAAACCGTTTAACCGTCTTGTAAAAAAAAACAAATGTGACAAACCATTATAATCTAAAATCAAAAACTTGGAGGTGTCCTTAAGAAGTAAACGTAATTTTCCCAAATCCGGTTTATAGAAAAACTCAAAAAGCAATTGTCTGGGAACGGATTTTTAAAACTAAAAATATGATAGAATAAGGAAATTAATCAAATGAAAATCCAAATTTATTTAAGATGATCACAACAAATCTATTAAAGAACAACATATAGAAAGTCAAAGTTTCTTTTAAATGAAAAATATCATCAAATAAAGTTTAGATAATGCTAAAGATATAAAAAAAACTGCCACCTTGAAATATTTTGTCAACCACCGTTGTTATGTTAGTTTTAAAAAGAAGGGTTTCGACTTAATCAAAGGCCATTTGAACAATTAAGGTTTCTCCATCAAGATAACACGTTCTTTCTCCTGGTTGGTCGTAAAAATAAACAATCCATTGAATCGGGAAATTTTTAAGGAAACTTAAATATTGTGAAACCCAAAGTACAATAAGATATTAAAACAGTTTTAGGATTCACATAAAAGTTAATTCGGCTTATTTTAAAACCATTCATTTAGCAAGATTGAACGTAATTTTATGAAAACAGGCAACCTTTTCTTCTAATTTTGATAATCCCAAATGTAATTGTAAAGTTTACATTAATTTTGGAAATAATCCGTCTTTGTTAATTTCTTGAATACTTTAATTAATATAACATGCAAAAAAGCAATATTTACCTGGATGTCAATGTGTTGAAACCCAAAAGAAAATTGAAAGAAATTCCTTTGTTTAGGCAATTGTTAACAAAGTAAATTTTACTTTAATCAAACGAATTATTATTTACCAATTTATAAAAAATTTATTAATATTTATTAGGATTTAGTTTAAAAATGTGTAAAAGTGAAAAAAAATATTTAATTCGGTATTAACTGAGGTAAAAGTTTTTAAATTGGATAAAGTAAAGCAAAAAATGTTAAATATTTAACCCTTCGAAAATTTATTTTAAGAGTTTAATCTTGGAACATATCCGTTTGACATTATGAATTTATCAAATTTGGAAATTTTCTAAATTTTTAAATTCCAACATAAATTAAATTATAGGTTTTTTAATGTGGAAAAACAATTACAAATGAACTTGTTTACCAACTTACAAAATCACCATTTTTAATTATCAATTTAACTGAAGTTTTCCTTTATATTAAATAAGTTTGACAGTTTTTAAATTTCTTTAATTGTTATGTTTATAAAATATTATAACATAAAGTTACTTAACATTCTCGGAGAGTCGTGATTAACTTGTTTGAATATGTATTTCCCCAAAAATATTTAACTAAATTCCTTCACCCAGTTTTTGGGAGTTCTGTTGCAAAACAAAATTTAAAAAATTTCCAATTAATTACTATTAAAAAGTAAAAATTTCCAAATTAAATTTAAATTAGTAATTTTTAGTAAGGAAAATATTCAAAAATTAAGACAATTTTTAAAATGATGTAACATTAATTGGAAAAACGTTTATAAGCCTCAAGGACTCTAAAAGGTGCTAAATTGTATCAAACTTTGTTAATAATTTACGTTTACAAAAAACACTTTTGATTTGATCAAATTTAAATTTAATGATAAATATGAACCCTAAAAACTTGAAACGCATTGCGACAAAAGTTTGAATTCCGTCAATTGGCCCTCTTAAGTTTTCTCAATAAAAGTTTTTAAATTAAAGGTTTGAAAATTAATAAGGGTAAGATTAAAATGACTTTGGAGATCATGTTTTAGCATTAAATTAACATTACTTTATTTATGTTTGTAAGGATAATCATAATGGTTTTTAAATTATGTCCTTAATTCTTCTAAGAACACTTAAGGAATCTTTTAAAGACTTACCTTAATTTGGCAGTATTTTTCAGGACTTTGTTAATTCCCTATTGCTTTAAATTTAATTAAATATTAAATACACACATGTTTTAAGTGACAAATAAAATTAATTTAATGTGAAAACTGAAATTTCTTAATTTTTTTGTACCATTAAGTCTTTTTTAATTTTGTAAGTCAGATTTTGGAACAGTTCTTGATTTTTTTTTTAAAAATATCTTTTGAAGTTAATAAATTTTTTGGAAAAACTAAATAATATTCTTTTACGATATAAATTAAATTTTCTTTCTAATTTCTTTTCTTTTTGTCATAATAATTTTGAGATTAATACCATTGGAAAAGTCTTAATGACAGAAGTTTGACTTCAATGTTTTGAAAATACTAATTTTTAAAATTAATAACAATGTCTTTACTAAAACAACAATTTTTGAAGTTCGTACATTAATTTTTATGGACATTCAATGTTTTGTGAATACAACTTACAATGTTTTTTGTTAAAATATTACTACATTTGTTCTTTTGAAATAACAGAATTTCTAATGTCGAATAATTAAATTCTTTGGAAGCTGAATTCAATGGTTTAGTGACAGATCAATCAAGGTCGTGAAAATAATTTATGTTTTTGAAGAAGATAAATGGTCTTGATAAAATTAACAAATTCTTTCAAATTACATTAAATTTTTGGAATCTAACTCAATCCTTTGCAATTCTTTAAAGGTTTTTACAAATATGTTTGTAAGAATTTTAATTCTTGTATTTAGAACTGAATTTAATTTTTGGAGAATTTAATCAATGTTTAGGACATATAATGCTTGAAAAAGAAATTTAATCAGTTAGTAACAGTATTAATGGCTTGACAAATTCAATTAAAGATTCACTTTCGTTTTTTGCAAAACCCTTTAATTTGTAATTTGTTTTTGAATTTGCAATACTAATTTTCTTTTGACAATTATTCAATGTTTTTAAAAAAATGTTCGGACTTTATTTAAAATTTGCGCTTAAAACAATTTTGTACTTTGGTGGTGACAAGTGTTTGTTGACATTTATTTTTACAAGATGTAGTAATGTTTATGACAAACCACATTAAATTTTCTTTGAATACAATTTCACCTCAACCTTTTAAAAATTTTAAATTTTTAAAAATATAAATTAATTTCTTTGGATGTATCTTCATGACTAATTGAAGATAATTGTTTAATAAAAAGGAAACTTTCCTAAAAAAAATACAACTGGTTAAAATCTAAAATATTTGTACAAAATCGAAATAATTTCAAAGAAAAATAAAGGTTTGGAAAGGTATAAAAACATTTTGGAAATTTTAGGCCAATTTTTCCTAAAACCACTTAAATTTTAGTAATCTTTATTTAGTTTTTTTTTAACTAAATTTTTAAGTAAACATTAAAAATTTATAATTCTGTTTCCTTTAGCATTAAATTTGTAATTATTTTATGTGATTTGATAACTTAAGGATATTGCTTAATAATTGTGTAATTTGTAAAAACAACCCAATGTTTTAAAACAATGAAAAATTAAAATAAAATTTGAAATTTTAAAATTTTCCTAATAAGAATTGTTCTAGTGAAGTCATTTGAATTACAAAAATATCACAAATTTATTTTTTTATTTATTTGAATAATTAAAGGTAAAGCTCTTTATAAGTTTTATTTGTATTCAGGGACCTTAAAAAGTTAATCCTATGGGTTACAATAATTTAACTTAGGTTTTATAATTAAAACTGTTAATTTTTTTTAGAATTGAAAAATTTTGTAAATTAATTTTTAATTAGCATTTGTCAAATTTGGGAATTGGTCTGAATCAAGGAGTGTTAAAATTATTCCAAAAGTGTTTTTAGAACTTTTTAAATTTACAAAAAATTAACAGTAACTTGTCTTTATGAATTTGTTAATGGGTAATTTTATTGATCTTATATATTAAATTCATTTTTTATAATTGTTAAAAAGTACACTCACCTTAATATAATTTTAAAAAATAATTCTTCCTAAACTTTGAAATTTAATTCAATCCTAGTAATAATCTTTTTTATTACTTTGTTATTCTTAATTTTGGAATGGATTTTTTTTAATTGATTTTAAAGTTTTTTATTTATTATTTTCAATTATAAAATTATTTTTTTTTTGTAAAATTTTATGTTTATTTTTTCGGTTTTGAATTAAACAATTTTGAAATTTTTAATAGATATTAAGCATTTTATAAATTTTTTTTTTAAGAATTCACGATGTTATAATTAGCAATTTCTTAAATTAAAATTTAATAATTTTAATTCCTATTGCGGTTGTGAAGAATGGGCCGGAAGATAATTTTAATCATACTACTAAATAAAACATTATTATCAAGTTGAAAGATTTTCGCTTAGTTGTTTTTTCAAAATTTAATACCTTTTTATTAGGATATTTTAATAATATGCATTAATACACGGTTTGACGAAATGTTTATGAACTTAAGGTTTCAATAAATAATTTTTAATGAATTTACAATTTTAAGTTTAAATTATTTTTATATAAGTAATTAAAAATGTTTATGAATAATAACATTTTCGTTATCAGTAACGAATTAGGTTGTCAAATTGAAGAAAAACAATTTTTAATTTATGATTTTTTATGACAACTGACATATTAATGTTCTTTTTAAAGACAATTTATAAAAATTTAAGTATTCCTAAAAAGTACCAATTAAAGAATTCAATTTTAATACTAACTTTAAATATTATTCTTAAGCTTTAGAACCGGTCAGAAAATTTAATGGTAATTGAAATAGAACCAAAGGACTACCTGTCAAGCCAAATATTAAACCTTTTACGAGGGATAATGAATTATCAATTAGTAAATTTTTTTAAATTGGAAATTAAGTTGGAAATATGAAATTAAAGTTTTCACCAAAAAAGCCTAAATTATTTGAAAGATACCTGGAAACAAATTTCATTAAACATGATATAACTGAATTAATTTTTTACAGGTTTAAATAATTTTAAATAAAAAAATGGACAATTCATTTTTTTAAGCTCATTGTAAGGTTTAATACCACGTAGTGTTCCTTATACTTTGAAATATATGTTTAATTCTTTACAAATATTACTTAATGTTATTTTTCAAAATAGTACATTTCCTTTAAAATTTTTAAATTAAATGCCAAAAGTATCCTTGTAAGAAAAATTTAAGTATTTTAACAATAGAAATTGCAAAGAACTTTAAATCATTAAATTGATAATTTCATTATTAAACAATATGAGTAATGAAATTAAAGACATTTTAAATATAAGAAATAAATCCTTCTGTTTATTTTTGTTGAACCATAAATTTTACAACTTCATTACAGTGGAAATTGGCAAAATAAATAAGATTGGTCAATATCAATTAAAGTTTTTTGGTAAAAAACCAAAAAATTTGAAATTAAAATACTGACCACATTATTAAAGACAAATGAAAGCAATTTTTTGTAAATATAAGCATTGTTTCAATTTGATAAAGAAAATGAGTTTTTCATTTCTTTAAAGGAAATATACGGATTATAAACAATTTTTTTGAATTATAATGATCCAATTTGTAAGTCTCATAAATCAAGTAAAATACGGGATCTTAAAGTAAAGATTAAAATTCATTTTGTTAAAATCCAATGTATACCATAATCTTGTACGGTATCTTCGGTGAAAATCCGAAAATAACAAATCAATATTCAATGACCACAGTGTATGGGGTATATATTGGTTTTTTTAAACATTATCTGTATAGCAAACAAGTTTACTGATTGTTCCTCTGCAAATGATTTTACTCCATAGACTAAAGGTCAAATTATACTCTAAAAACCTTTTATTAAATGATCAATTTTTGTCTGAATTTGTATAAATTGTGTACATTCTGAAAAGTATTAATTTCCCCCGATACTGAAGGCTTTTTAATGTAGCCAATGTCTGCCGTGGACTTTCAAGGGTTCGTTTAAATGTCAAGACCAATTAGCAAAACACAATTAGAATAGTCTCTACTAGATTTGGAAAATTCTTTCGACTATAATTTTTCTTTAATCTAATTTTGCCTTACATATTATACAATTTGGGTTATTATGTTGATCTATTATCGTTTTTGTCGTATTGTTTCTGTCTCATTGACACATAAACCCAGCATACAATTTAACGTTGTTACAACGTTGTGACAACATTAGTTTACCGTTGTGACAACGTCGCAAAATGACGTGAATACAACGTTATTTTGAAGACTCCAAGGCACGGCCTAATGACCATACACACAACGTTGTTACAACGTTATAATTCAAATTGTATTTTTTTGGTGTTTTCTAGACAGCAGCTGATAGTACAGAACTTCGAAACAGAAAGCTTCCTCTTAATTTATTTGTATACCTTTTTACACATTGTGACTTAGATGGATAGCTGTCTCATTGGCACTCATACCACATCTTCTTATTTATACGATACACTAAGTTTTTTAATTGATTTTAAGAATTTAATTTTGCACATTTCCATTTTTTAAAGTAGTTGAAGTCTTGCAAGCTTTCTATGTTTGAACTATCTTAGTTATACGAGAGTCACTCCTTTCCCTGAAACAGAATACATCAGTTAAACATCGGAGTATCTTAGTTATACGAGAGTCACTCTTATCACTAAGACAGAATACATCAGTTATGCATTGGAGAATAAATAACCTCATACGTGACCAACATCAGTTAAACATCGGAGAATAAATAACCTCACACGTGACAAACATCAGTTACATATCAAACGAATGAATAACCTCACACGTGACAAACATCAGTTACATATCAAACGAATGAATAACCTCACACGTGACAAACATCAGTTAAACCTCGGAAAATCAATAACCTCACACGTGACAAACATCAGTTAAACATCGGACAATGAATAACATTACACGTGACAAACATCAGTTAAACATTAGACAATAAATAACCTCACACGTGACAATCATCAGTTAAACATCGGAGAATGAATAACCTAACACGTGACAAACATCAGTTAAACATCGGAGAATGAATAACATCACAAGTGACAAACATCAGATAAACATCGGAGAATCAATAATCTCACACGTGAAAATCATCAGTTCAACATCGGAGAATGAAAAACCTCCCACGTGACAAATATCAGGTAAACATCGGAGAATGAATAACCTCACACGTGACAAACACCGTTAAACATCGGAGAATGAATAACCTTACACGTGACAAACATCAGTTAAACATCGGACAATAAATAACCTCACACGTGACAATCATCAGTTAAACATCGGACAATAAATAACCTCACACGTGACAATCATCAGTTAAACATCGGAGAATAAATAACCCCACACGTGACAAACATCAGTTAATCATCGGAGAATGAATAACCTCACACCTGACAAACATCAGTTAAACATCGGAAAAGCAATAACATTACACGTGTTAAACATCAGTTAAACATCGGACAATAAATAACCTCACACGTGAAAATCATCAGTTAAACATCGGAGTATAAATAACCTCACACGTGACAAACATCAGTTAAACATCGGACGAATGAATAACATCACACGCGACAAACATCAGATAAACATCGGAGAATCAATAACCTTACACGTGACAAACATCAGTTAAACATCGGAGAATAAATAACCTCACACATGACAAAAATCAGTTAGACATCGAAAGAATTAATAACCTCACACGTGACAAACATCAGTTAGACATTGGAAAACCAATAACCTTACACGTGACAATCATCAGTTAAACACCGGAGAATAAATAACCTCACACGTGACAATCATCAGTTAAACATCGGAGAATAAATAACCTCACACGTGATAATCATCAGTTAAACATCGGAGAATGAATAACCTCACACCTGACAAACATCAGTTAAAAATCGGAAAAACAATAACCTTACACGTGTTAAACATCAGTTAGACATCGGACAATAAATAACCTCACACGTGACAATCATCAGTTAAACATCGGAGAATAAATAACCTCACACGTGACAATCATCAGTTAAACATCGGAGAATAAATAACCTCACACGTGACAAACATCAGGTAAACATCGGACGAATGAATAACATCCCACGTGACAAACATCAGATAAACATCGGAGAATCAATAACCTCACACGTGACAATCATCAGTTAAACATCGGAGAATGAATAACCTCCCACGTGACAAACATCAGTTAAACATCGGAGAATAAATAACCTCACACGTGACAAACATCAGTTAAACATCAAAAGAATTAATAACCTCACACGTGACAAACATCAGTTAAACATCGGAAAACCAATAACCTTACACGTGACAATCATCAGTTAAACATCGGAGAATAAATAACCTCACACGTGACAATCATCAGTTAAACATCGGAGAATAAATAACCTCACACGTGACAAACATCAGTTAAACATCGGAGAATGAATAACATCACACGTGTCAAACATCAGATAAGCATCGGATATCAATAACCTCACACGTGATAATCATCAGTTAAACATCGGAGAATGAATAACCTCCCACGTGACAAATATCAGTTAAACATCGGAGAATGAATAACCTCACACGTGACAAACATCAGTTAAACATCGGAGAATGAATAACCTTACACTTAACAATCATCAATTAAACATCGGAGAATGAATAACCTGACACGTGACAAACATCAGTTAAATATCGGAGAATGAATAACCTCCCACGTGACAAACATCAGTTAAACATCGGAGAATGAATAACCCCACACGTGACAATCATTAGTTAAACATCGGAGAATGAATAACCTCACACGTGACAAACATCAGTTAAACATCGGAGAATGAATAACCTCAAACGTAACAATCATTAATTACTTCTTCTAAATATTTTAAGATAATATATAATTTCCTTTTATATTTCATTATGGTTTTACATATTTTTTATTTTTGCATTTTTTTAGAAATGATTAAATTTACTATAAAGAATAAAATATAAAAGATGCAATAAACAATAAACAAAGAGGTTAAATATGGTATGAACTTTGAAATAATTACCAAAACCTAACTTGTTCAAACTGTGGTAAAAGAAGGGGGAATTAAGAGCTATATTTAAAACTACTTTTCACTGATGTTTGTTTATTAGTTCCATCTTCTTTCGCAACTGTGAAACGGAAAAAAAAACTGTTTAGTCCCCAATTATTTTATTATGGTATTTTTTTTTTTTACTTTTAACTCAACTTATATTGCATATATTAACTAAAATAAATAAAATCATAGATCATGAAGTTTTCACATCATGTAAAGAAGTAACCACATCACGTAATGAAGAATTCACATCATGTAATGAAGTATTCATATGAAGTAAAAGTGTTTTCACATGCTGTAAGCAACATTTGCATCATTTCATAGTAAATTCGTCTTATAAGGCAGTGATGGCGTTCCATAAATAACTATTACCGCCAACCAACGTTGTACCAACGTTATCTCACAACGTTACATGCTAGTCAGTTAATACGACCTTCAGCCAACGTCGTGAATATGTCGTATTTTTGCTGGGACCAGGAACTTTTATTCATCTTTCTAGCAATCTGCGTTGGCATGCAGCCTGATCACCGATTACTTCATACCGGATTGTAACAAGAGTTCGTAAGGATATGTAGCAGAAACTGATTACCTTTCCAGAGCAATTCAGTTCACTTCCGGTTTTTGTTGGGTCGGCGGGGGCATCAAAAAAGTTCTGAAATTATTGAATTTCCACCAAAAATCAATTTATGAAAATGGGATTATTCACTTTGTGAACCCGTTTTGAATAGTACTCTGCATGATGCACTAAAATGAGGAATATCAAATGTAATATGGAATTCGAATCATTTATCTGAAACTGTCTCGACCTCTAACCAGGCTGAAGCTAGCGAACAATAACTAGCGAACAATAAGCCAGCGAACAATAAGGCGATATATCTGAAAACCGAAAAACTGCAAAAGACAGCAACGGCCGTTAATACAAAAATATTTAAAAAGGCAGAAATTCCGTCCACAAATTACAATTAACATGAAATGGGATCCACCATATCTATTTATAAAACATGCAACAACCCTTTTCAGGGTAACATCGAGTACCACAGTAAATCCACAAATGTCAAAAGACGGGTTGTAGGTGTTAAGACAACCGAAGCACGCACTTCAATTTAGAACGTATGTAAAAATAGTCCTACCCTGACAAAAAAGGAAGTTAGCCTATTCCATGGCTTCTAGAGAAAAATAATGAGTGAAGTCACGGGGTATGACAATATAGGTCTTGTAGAAGAGAAACAGGCGCATCGTTTGCGCAAGGTTTCGAGTGGTGCTATGTTCAAAAATCTGAAACTAGCGGTCGAAATTTTAAAATTTTGAAAAACAGGGGGGTTGACCTATTCCATGGCTTCTAGAGAAAAATAATGAGGGGTGTCACGGGGTATGACTATATAGGTCTTGTAGAGGAGAAACAGGCGCATCGTTTGCGCAAGGTTTCGAGTGGCGCTATGTTCAAAAATCTGAAACTAACGGTCGAAAACGGGGTATGACTATATAGGTCTTGTAGAGGAGAAACAGGCGCATCGTTTGCGCAAGGTTTCGAGTGGCGCTATGTTCAAAAATCTGAAACTAGCGGTCGAAATTTGAAAATTTTTGAAAAAAATAGGGGGGTTGGCCTATTCCATGGTGTTATGAACAGAAAAATCGACTTTTAATTGTAGCTAACAAAAGACACAAATCAATGACAAATTTTACAAGAAGTATTACACAAAGAGAAATGTCAACTTAACTGTCAAAATATGAGTCCAATCTTTTATCTTTTCTTTATCCGGAAATCTTCTCGGAATCCACAGAATATTATATCCAATTGGTCACAATCTAGTATGATGTAGTTTGTAAATAAAAGTGTCAATCCAACTGCTGAGAATGATGATGTCTATCGATGTCTAAGTCTATCTATGTCTATCTCTTTAGGGTCTGCAATCTTATATATATACTCAAACGGAAACTTCTAGACAACGCTAGAAATTTAAATTGCGCATCTTTTGTTATGATAATTCTGGAAACGTTATGTAAGTGAAATAGAAAGTTCTAATCATTCCATGAGTACCAATGATTGTTCCAGTGATTTCTAAACTACATAGTTGTAAAACAATGTGTATAATTTTGTACACAATGTATATAATAGGCCACACAAAACAAATTAGGCCAACTAAATAAATATGATAGTTACAATATCATAACACCTCCCCCTTAAAAAAAGTTTTAGTGTAACAAAACTTTTCATGAATAATATGTACAAAAATACATAGTATATACACAGTGTTTTAATAAGTTCTAGATAAAGCATTTGCTATTACATTATCTTTACCTTTAATATGTTTTACAATAATATCATATTCCTGCAACAATAAACTCCACCTAGTCAATTTCTGGTTCTTGTTTCTCATCTTATGTATGAAGGTGAGAGGATTATGATCAGTATAAACAAGAATAGGATGGACAGTGGGATTTAAATATACATTAAAATGTTGAAGTGCAGACAACAGTGCAAAACACTCTTTTTCAATAGATGAATAATTTTTCTGATGTTTATCTAATTTCTTAGAAAAATATGATATAGGTTTTTCAATATTATCATCTGTTTCCTGATATAAAACAGCTCCAACTCCTACATCGCTTGCATCAACGGCAAGTTTAAATTGTTTTTCAAAGTCTGGAGTGATCAGAACTGGACTATTAATTAAAAGTGATTTGCTATTTTCAAAAGCGTTTTGACAATTTTCACTCCAGATGAATTTAGAATCTTTCCGTAAAAGATGAGTCAATGGTTGAACAACAGTAGCAAAATTTAAACAGAATTTCCTGTAAAATCCAATCATGCCTAAATATCTCATAAGTTGTTTGTTATTTGTAGGAGGAGGAAATTTGGTAATTGCATCCACTTTAGCCGTAAAAGGTTTCACTTGACCTTGGCCAACTGTATGCCTTAAATAATCAACAGTGGCCTGGCAAAATTCACTTTTACCAAGATTAACAGTCAAATTTGATTGTGCCAATCTATCAAAAGTATCATATAAATGTGTTAAATGTTCTTCCCAGCTATCACTACATACAATAAGATCATCAATATAAGCATAACAACAGTCTTAATCTTTTATAACATTATTGATCATTCTTTGAAATGTAGCTGGAGCACTTTTCATGCCAAACGGCATTACAGTATATTGAAATAAGCCATCTGGTGTGACAAAAGCTGATATTTCTCGAGCTCTCAATGGGAGTTGCCAGTAACCTTTCAATAAATCAAATTTGCTCACAAATTTTGCTTGTCCAATGTTATCAATGCAGTCGTCTATCCTAGGAATCGGATAGGAATCAGCTTTTGAAACAGAATTTACTTTCCTGAAATCAGTTACGAAACGAAAGGTTTTATCTGGTTTGGGCACAATCAGACACGGAGAGCTCCATTCACTGTTACTCGGCTCAATAATATCATTGTCAAGCATATATTTAATTTCTTGTCTCATAAATTCAAGTTTGAGTGGATTGAACCGGTAAGGATGTTGCTTACTTGGAGAAGTATCACCTACATCGACATCATAACAAACAGCAGTGGTTTTGTTGGGCACATCTGGAAAAAGATTTTTAAAAGAAAATACCAAAGCTTTTAATTTTTCTCTACGATCAAAAGACAGATGTGCAAGTTTTGAATCTAAATTTGACAAAATTTCTGAATTTTTCAATCTAACTGTCTCTTCCATAGTTTTAGAACTAAAAGGTGGTGCAATTATATCTGGTTTGTCATTATTGTTCTCCAATTTAACCATGGCTAAAGTGGCAACTGGTTTACTCTCACCTTCATTAGTACGCTCAAAATATGGTTTTAACATATTAATGTGACACACTCTATTTTGTTTACGCCGACCTGGTATTTTTACAATATAATTCAAATCATTGATTTTACTCTCTATGGTATAAGGACCACAATATTTAGCTTGTAATGGATGTCCAGGGACTGGCAAAAATACAAGTACCTTATCACCTGGCTCAAAAACTCTGTCCCTGGCATCTTTATCATACCATATTTTCATCTTATTCTGAACAGTTTTTAAATTGTTCTGAGCAATTTGACAAGCAGTATACAATTTTTCCTTAAATCTTGATACATAGTCTAGAAGATTTAAGTCAGTGTGTTCAGTAAGCCATTTTTTCTTTAATCAATTTTAAAGGTCCCCTTACAGTGTGACCAAATACCAACTCAAAGGGACTAAAACCAAGGGATTCTTGAACAGCCTCTCGGACCGCAAAAGTAAAAGTGAACACCATCATCCCAGTCCCTGTCAAATTGAAGACAAAAGTTCTAATCATGTTCTTCAATGTTTGATGAAAACGTTCTAAGGCACCTTGAGATTCTGGATGGTAAGCACTTGATCTATACTGAGCAATCCCTAACTGGTACACGACTTGCTGAAATAAACCTGACATGAAATTTGAACCCTGGTCGGACTGTATAGACTTTGGAAGTCCTACTAGCGTGAAAAATTTGATCAGAGCTTTGACAATAGTAGGTGTCTTGATATTCCTTAACGGAATAGCATCAGGAAAACGAGTGTAGGTACACATGATTGTCAATAAATACGCATTTCTGGTCTTGGTCTTCGGTAAAGGTAAAACGCAATCAATTAGTACTCTGCTCTAAGGTTCTTCAAAGGCTGGAATAGGCAGAAGTGGTGCTGGTGGTATTTTCTGGTTAGGCTTACCAACAACCTGGCATATATGACATGATTTGCAGTATTCTGCGACATCATTTCTATTTGTATTTAAATAAACGCATCCGAACTCACCCATGAGCATAAATGTTAGGCCCGGTGTTTCTGTCGTGTTTGGGGAAAAATCCCTGAGTCCGGCTTCATCAGTGGTCGACTCAATAAGTTGTATATTGGCGTGTTATTTATGCTTTTTTTGTTTTATTTCGTCTGTTATATTGGACCATACACCGGTTGTCTCTGGATAAAATAGTAGTTGATTATTAATTTTTTTTTGCGAGCTTAGTATCATATTGTGTTGTGAAAAGTCGAGTGGACTATACCCGCTAAAGCTTTGATAATAGTTCTTGTAACTTTTTATGTCTTTTATAAGCTATATTAGGCTGATGATTAAATATGTTCACACATTCAGGGTTTAGTGAAATAAGGTTCCAGTGTTTTATTATTATATTTTTTAGTTTCTGTATAGATGGGTTGGATTTTGTTAACATAACTAGATTTTGCTCCCGTTTCGTTGGGCGTTGTATAAGCAAGTTTTCCCTTTCTGTATTTTGTGTTTGATAAAAAATTTCGTTGATTTCAGATATTTTATATCCTCGTTTGAGGAGACGTGTTTTAAAAGCTTCCAACTGTTTTTTAAGTTCAGTTCTGCTACTTGTGTTTCTGATGTATCTCAATACTTCACCCTTGATAAATCCTTTGAAAACACTTTTTGGGTGTGAGCTGTATCTGTGCAGATATTGAAATGTTTCAGTTGGTTTGATATTGGTTTTAATGTCTAGTATGCCTTCGTTAAAGAATCTTTCTCCTTTGTATATGACAGTGTCTAAGAATATTGTTCCATTACGGGAAAATTCGTACGTGAACTTCAAGTGCGGGTGCGCAGTATTAGCTATTGTAAATAGTTCGTGTATTTCCTCTATAGGTCCGGAATATATAATCTAATCGTCATCCCTAAATCTGGAAGTCACTTTCATTTTGTTTCTGTGTTGAAAGCGTTGTAAAAAATGTTTTCAAGAATAACAAACTTTGTAAGGTCTGCTAATTCAGCGGATGCTGATCCGCCCATAGGCACGCCCAAGGTTTCACGGTAAAGTTTATTGTTAAAAATAAATTCATTGTTCTCTAGAATAAGCCTTAATAGGCGAAGTATACTGTCCTTTGGTGGAACTTTGATTTCATACTCGCTTGGATCAATATTGGTCAGTGCCCCGTAAGTGGCTTCTAGTATTTCATTAAATGTAAAACAAGTGTACATATTTTTCGCATCGAATGTTACTAGGTAGCAGTCACGTTGGGGTTTTATATTTTCAATCGAATTAATAAAACTTGACGTATCTTTTATATATGTATATTGTTTTTTAACAAGTGGAACAAGAAAATAATCGATATAGTGTCCGATATTGTGTAGGGTTGTTCCACACAGTGATACAATTGGTCTGCCCGGAATTAAATTTTCTCGTCTAGCTGTTTCATTTCTTTCCATTTCTGATAGTATATTTTGAGATTGTTTATGTATTTTAGGCAACAGAATTTTCCTACCTTAGTTGTATTGATGTTTTCTTTCAAATATTTGAATGTTATATTGTCAATATAATTATCATTATGATAATACTGAACGCCGTTTCAGCTACCTCCTTTACTTTGGATTCAACAATTTCTTCGTAATGTATATTATGTAATTGTCTTAACCCTTCACGTAAATAATTGTCTTTGTCAAGAATACATAGTGTTGAGTTTTTGTCTGCCTTACGTATTATAATGTTATTATTTTTCTTTAGATTCCGAATAGCCGACAATTCTTCGGCAGATATATTTCTGGTGTGTTTGTTTATTTTCATTCTACTAAGTTCTATTTTTGTTGAGAATATGTAATTTTCAATTGCTGGACAAGAATCCAACGGTTCATATCCTGAATTTATGTAAAAAGGTGTCTCTTGTAAATTCTACCATCATTAAAGAGATATCGACATCTAAGTTTTCTTGAGAATTCGTCAAAGTCCTTCATAACGTTTCGTATGGCATTTTTGGTTAATTATGAACTTTACACCTGTTGCAAGTAATAAGTTTCGTGATCCGTTAAATTATGTCCCGATAAATTTTTCACAAATAATTTGCCATTTTTTACCAACTTGGTATGTAATTTACTCAAGTTCTCAAGATTTTATTAAATCAGGAAAATCAATACAAAGTATAATGATGTCTTCCCACATTAACATGATATTACATCAGATAAATAAATATATATTATGCATGACAAAATATCAAATCAAGGTTAAATGAATAAAATTACAAAGATTCAAAGCATAATTGTATGTAATGGCATATATTTTTTGTATCATCAATATTTTGTGGGTTAAGTAAACTAATAATGGTTTTCATAACTTTTTCAGGGCACAGATCTTGTGAATTAATATTTAGTTTATTAAATAGTTGCTTTCTATAATTTTCAATTTTTTTGCAATAAATAAGGAAATGTTTTTCATCCTCTATTTGATTGCAGTTCAAGCATATTCTGTTTTCTCTCTTAATTTTTGATCTGAAATATCTACCCTTTTCAATCAAAAGAGGGTGGGAACTAATTCTTAATTTTGTAAGATATCTTGTTATATTAGGAGAACATTTATACGATAGATAATTTTGCAATTTAAATTCTTCTGAATAAATGTTGGCATAGAAATGTAATTTATTGTCTTGTTCAATAGAACGTAATTTTTTAGATTATGCAAAGTGTTATTAGAATGTTGGTTATCAATATTTTCCTTTAAGTTCTTTAAATTAAGATTATTGTCTGTTAAATTATATTTTTCACTAGAGTTCGAGATAAATTTGTGCCAAGATCTGTGTTCATCAGTATATAATGAATGATCTAACTTATATATTTCACTAAGCAATCTGTCAGATGGAATCTGTTTAAGTCGATCATAATATTTAACGGCTAGGATTAGTATATGATTCAAAGTAGGTTGTCTTCCTATTGTTATGAACAGAAAATCGACTTTTAATTGTAGCCAACAAAAGACACAAATCAATAATAAAATTTAACATGATTTATTATACACAAGTTTACAAGAAGTATTACATAAAAAGAAATGTCAACTTAACTGTCAAAATATATGTCCAATCTTTCATCTTTTCTTTATCCGGAAATCTTCTCGAAATCCACAGAATATTATATCCAATTAGTCACAATCTAGTATGATGTAGTTTGTAAATAAAAGTGTCAATCTAACTGCTGAGAATTTTGATGTCTATCGATGTCTAAGTCTATCTATTTAGGGTCTGCCTACTTATATATATATATATACTCAAATGGAAACTTCTAGACAACGCTAGAAATTAAAATTACGCATCTTTTGTTATGATCATTCTGGAAACGTTATGTAAGTGAAATAGAAAGTTCTAATCATTCCATGAGTATCAATGATTGTTTCAGTGAATTCTATACTGCATAGTTGTAACACAATGTGTATTATTTTGTACACAATGTATATAATAGGCCACACAAAACAAAATAGGCCAATTAAATAAATATGATATTTACAATATCATAACACCTCCCCCTTAAAAAAAGTTTGAGTGTAACAAAAACTTTTCATGGATAATATGTACAAAAATATATAGTATATACAAAGTATTTCAATAAGTTCTAGATAAAGCATCTGCTATTACATTATCTTTACCTTTAATATGTTTTACAATAACATCATATTTCTGTTACAATAAACTCCACCTAGTCAATCTCTGGTTCTTGTTTCTCATTTTATGTATGAAGGTGAGAGGATTATGATCAGTATAAACAAGAATAGGATGCACAGTGGGATTTAAATATACATCAAAATGTTGAAGTGCAGACAACAGTGCAAAAAACTCTTTTTCAATAGTTGAATAATTTTTCTGATGTTTATCTAATTTCTTAGAAAAATATGATATAGGTTTTTCAACATTATCATCTGGCTCTTGAACTCTGTCCCTGGCATCTTTATCATACCATATTTTCATCTTATTCTGAACAGTTTTTAAATTGTTCTGAGCAATTTAACAAGCAGTATACAATTTTTCTTTAAACCTAGATACATAGTCTAGAAGATTCAAGTCAGTGTGTTCAGTAAGCCATTTTTCCTTAATCAATTTTAAAGGTCCCCTTACAGTATGACCAAATACCAACTCAAAGGGACTAAAACCAAGGGATTCTTGAACAGCCTCTCGGACCGCAAAAAGTAAAAAGTGAACACCATCATCCCAATCCCTGTCAAATTGAAGATAAAAAGTTCTGATCATGTTCTTCAATGTTTGATGAAAAAGTTCTAAGGCACATTGAGATTCTGGATGATAAGCACTTGACCTATACTGAGCAATCCCTAACTGGTACACGACTTGCTAAAATAAACCTGACATGAAATTTGAACCCTGGTCGGACTGTATAGACTTTGGAAGTCCTACTAGCGTGAAAAATTTGATCAGAGCTTTGACAATACTAGGTGTCTTGATATTCCTTAACGGAATAGCATCAGGAAAACGAGTGTAGGTACACATGATCGTCAGTAAATACGCATTTCCGGTCTTGGTCTTCGGTAAAGGTCCAACGCAATCAATAACTACTCTGCTGAAAGGTTCTTCAAAGGTTGGAATAGGCAGAAGTGGTGCTGGTGGTATTTTCTGGTTAGGCTTACCAACAACCTGGCATACATGGCATGATTTGCAGTATTCTGCGACATCACTTCTTAATCTTGGCCAGTAGAAATGCTGTAAGATCGTAAGGCAAGTCTTCCTTATACCTAAGTGTCCAGCCGAGGGGGTGTCATGAGCAAGACCAATAATGTCTTGCCTATAAACTTTAGGCACCACCAACTACTTGGTATACCACTCTCCATTCCTCCTCTGGGTTAGCATCAGGGGGCCTCCACTTTCTCATTAAAGTGTCGTCTTGATGGTAATAGCATTCGGCCACTTTGTCTGCTTCTTCCTGTGATTGAGCCCGCTTGCAGAGCTGAAGAACCTCAGGATCTTTATTTTGTTCTTCGACAAATTTCCTTCAGTCTAATGAATGACTGTTTACGTCTGGCCATGGCATAATTACATTCTTGATAATTCTAGGTGGTCTTATTAAGGCCTTCTCTAAGCTACCGGGACCTTCAATGTCGGCTAGAAAGGTGTCAGAAAGGTCCGTGTAATCAAACTGGTCTTCTTGCAAATCTCATTTTGTTGTTTTCTAGCCATCGCCCTAGTAACGACACAAGCTGGATACAGTTCAGCATCATCTTCAGGTGATTTAACATCGACCGCCGGTTCACTGGTAACAATTGGTTCAGCAACCACTTTGTTCCTAGCTAGATCATTTCCTAGCAATAATGAAACACCCTCAACAGGGAGATTAGGACGAACACCCACAACAACTGGTCCAGTTATCAAATCTGACTTCAGATAAATACGATGGAGGGGAACATCTATACAACCTAACTCCACACCTTGAAACAAAACGGAGGCACCAACAGAAGTCTCCTCGGACAAAGGCAACACACCTTCTAACAATAAAGACTGAGAAGCTCCAGTGTAAAATCTTAATAGGCTGAGGAGTAGTATTATCAACAATAGAAACAAACCCATCAGACATAAAAGGTTTATAATCCTCCATGTAATCACAAAAACTGGACTTAAAAGCCTGACTCGCAGGACATTCCAACGTACTGGTAACACGGGGTGTCGTACAAGCACTGGTCTTGGGCTTACTATCTCTTTCATTCTTCTTCTGGAGTCTAAAACAATCAGCCATCAGATGACCATTCTTCTTACAATAAGCACAAGTCAGTGACTTCTCAAAGTTTCAAACTTTGGACTAGACATATTATAACTAGACTGACTCTTATTCTGTGCAACAGGCTTACTATCAGTACGCTCAGTGCTTTGATTCTTGTAATTTCAACTCGAAGTATTAAAATTTTGACCTTTGAAACTTCTTTTATGTGAAAGAGTATAATTATCCGATATAACAGCTGCATCTTGTAATGTCTCAACAGTTTTGTCATCTAAATGTGTTTTAAGTCTAAATAAACACACTGGTTTGTGAATCAAACTTTTATTATAAGACCTAAATTTCTGTCTATATGCTTCTGGCACTAGCTCATAAGCTTTCAAAACTTCTTTTTTAACCGTGTCATAATCAGAACTATTTTCTGATGAAAGTGCTGAGTAAATTTCAGCGGCCTTGCCCTCAAAAACACTTTGCAGCATTGTAGTCTAAAAAGGCTTCGGAAATTTCAAATTTTGAGCAATTTTCTCAAACTGTGGAAAAAATTTATCAACTGTTTTTTCACAAAATTTGAGAACCAAAATGTTTTTTGCTGCATCAAAATTAAAATGTTCTGATTTTGATTGGAATTTAGTGTTGCTTTCTTCTTTAACCATTTCAATTTTCATTTTCTCAATCTCTAACCTTCATTTCAAGTTCTGCCTGCCTTTCCTTCATTTCAAGTTCTGCCTGCCTTTCCTTCATTTCAAGTTCTGCCTGCCTTTCTTCTTTTTCTTTTTCCAATTGTTTTAATTTAAGTTCATGTTCTAATTCAAGCTGTTTTAATTTGAAAGCATCAACATTTTCGACCTTGAGTTCAAGAGCCTCTTCATCAAAAATTTCTGCGTCAACTAGTTTGTCTATTACCAAATTTTATATAATTTGTTTTCTCATAGATACTCTTAAGTCTAATTTCAGATGTTTAGCAAGCAACACTAATTCCTCTTTCTTTAAATTATCAAACCCCTCCAGGTCTGGCGTTTTCAAAAATTTACCGGCATCAAATGCCATTTTGTAGAATTTTGTTGGTTAGTTCTAATGAAAATACTGAAAACTTTTTAATAAGATATTAACGTTATCCCGGACGAGCACCCAATTTCTGTTATGAACAGAAAAATCTACTTTTAATTGTAGCCAACAAAAGACACAAAGCAATGATAAATTTAACAAGATTTATTATACACTAGTTTACAAGAAGTATTACACAAAGAGAAATGTCAACTTAACTGTCAAAATATGAATCCAATCTTTTATCTTTTCTTTTCTTTATCCGGAAATCTTCTCGGAATCCACAGAATATTATATCCAATTGGTCACAATCTAGTATGATGTAGTTTGTAAATAAAAGTGTCAATCCAACTGCTGAGAATGTTGATGTCTATCGATGTCTAAGTCTATCTATGTCTATCTCTTTAGGGTCTGCATACTTATATATATACTCAAACGGAAACTTCTAGACAACGCTAGAAATTTAAATTACGCATCTTTTGTTATGATCATTCTGGAAACGTTATGTAAGTGAAATAGAAAGTTCTAATCATTCCATGAGTATCAATGATTGTTCCAGTGATTTCTAAACTACAAAGTTGTAACACAATGTGTATAATTTTGTACACAATGTATATAATAGGCCACACAAAACAAATTAGGCCAACTAAATAAATATGATAGTTACAATATCATAACAATGGCTTCTAGAGAAAAATAATGAGGGGTGTCACGGGGTATGACTATATAGGTCTTGTAGAAGAGAAACAGGCGCATCGTTTGTGCAAGGTTTCGAGTAGCGCTATGTTCAAAAATCTGAAACTAGCGGTCGAAATTTGAAAATTTTTGAAAAAAAAACAGGGGGATTAACCTATTCCATGTCTGCTAGAGAAAAATATTGAGGGGTGTCACGGGGTATGACTATATAGGTCTTGTAGAAGAGAAACAGACGCATCGTTTGCGCAAGGTTTCGAGTAGCACTATGTTCAAAAATCTGAAACTAGCGGTCGAAATTTGAAAATTTTTGAAAAAAAATAGGGGGTTGGCCTATTCCATGGCTTCTAGAGAAAAATAATGAGTGGTGTCATGGGGTATGACTATATAGGTCTTGTAGAGGAGAAACAGGCGCATCGTTTGCGCAAGGTTTCGAGTGGCGCTATGTTCAAATATCTGAAACTAGCGGTCGAAATTTGAAAATATTTGAAAAAAATAGGGGGTTGGCGTATTCCATGGCTTCTCGAGAAAAATAATGAGGGGTGTCACGGGGTATGACTATATAGGTCTTGTAGAGGAGAAACAGGTGCATCGTTTGTGCAAGGTTTCGAGTGGCGCTATATTCAAAAATCTGAAACTAGCGGTCGAAATTTTAAAATTTTTGAAAAAAATAGGGGGTTGGCCTATTCCATGGCTTCTAGAGAAAAAAAATGAGGGATGTCACGGTGTATGACTATATAGATCTTGTAGAAGAGAAACAGGCGAAACGTTTGCGCAAGGTTTCGAGTGGCGCTTTGTTAAAAAATCTGAAACTAGCAACAATTGAAGGTCTTTCCACCCGAAAAGATCTATTTTGATACAAAAATATTAAAATACAGTTTTAAATGTCATTTCCAGCGTCAAATGACAGCTTATTGTACGCTGATTTCAAAAATATATTTTTTTCTAGATAGGTTTTTTAAATAAGGGAGAAAATTTGTTACTTTCGGTTTGAAAAATGTCACTTCTGGTATTATTTGATAGTTAACTTGACACTGATTCCAAAAATATATGGTTCTATATACTTCTATCTAAATTTAGAATATTTGACCTTGACCTATGACCTTGACCTATTTTTTTTTTGTACCAAGGACCTCAAATCAAAAGACCCTAGGTCTCTATCACTTACGGTTTACCAGTTAGAAATGTACATCACTTATATCAAATGCATAAGGGGGAGTAACTCTCATATGGAGTCACCGGTTAGATTCGGTCAAAATAAAGTGTAACATCCTGAGGATATAATGAGCATTTTGGAAAAATAAATTTGTCGCTTTCTTTTACGGTTGCAAAGGAGATCTCATAACAAGAAAAACAGTATTCGGGGAGATAACTCTTACACAGGAAAGTGTTCGGTTAAACAGGGTCAGTTTAAAAAGCGTATCGACTGTATGATATCATATACAAAAAAAACTAAGCGACATCTTTTGAAACAAAAATACAGCGCAAGAAAAAAATTTGGTGAAAGAAAAAAAAAAAAATATTTTCAAAAGGTAACACAAATAACCAAACAGGAAATCCACCCTATGGCCTTCTACATCTACATGATATATTTACATACATACACATAGATAAACAACACAAAATGCTATTACACTACATGTATACAAACATCTGTGTTCGCACCTCCACGTTTATGATAGAGATCATATCAAATGGCTTTGATGATAACAGTGCTTCCTTAATCAATCAACGCAGCATTCACAAGGCATTCATTAATAAACCTATTAACATGGGTAAGAATCCATCTTTTGCATGTTTTGTTTTAGCTGTTTCACCAGGTATACTAAGCTCCAAAACTATATCTCCTTTACCACTATCTGACAGCCTGTCGATTTTTTTTTATATCTGTTGATCGGCGTTGTCCTCTGATAGATTATACTACGAACACGGATGCTGACTGAATAATCATTCTGTGCTCCTTGTTGTAATTTGTTGACCTGACACTGTGTCAGTGTTAAACTGTATTCGTGATAACTCATGATCATTGTTATTTTTACCATGTGAGGAACAAACGTATAGTCAAATGTTGAACTTCGCTTGTGAGTTCGATTGGAATCCTGCCTCGATTAGTACTTATATGATTGATTTTTTTCAGCGTCACTGGTAAATGTTCATTGTTTTTAGGATTTTGAATAATTTTTATTCCGGGTAAGACTTTTGGGAAGAAACTGTAGATGATAGATTGTTGCGATTCGTTTACATATCTAACACTGATAATATTACAGTTAATTAGAATGATGTTGATTATGATAATGTTGTCTACATTATCTAAAGTCGTGTGTGTAGAATTTTCATTCGAATCGAATGCTATTAACAATTTTGAAGTCCACTGTGTACTTGTTAGCTTAGGTTAGTGTCGACTCAGCATTGAAGTTGATATTATTTGGGTGTTTGTTGAATCGTAGTTGTCTGCGCAAAACGTCGTTGATGTCTTCTATAGTGTAAAAACCAGTGTTCAGTGCAATAGGAGATCTATGTTTAGGTGCTACTTTTATTGTTCGAATAAACGAAAGGTGTTTTTCCCCGCAATGTGTTTGGAAAAGTAGTAAGTTTCGAAATTTACCAGAACCATCCCTTAACTTCTTCAACTTTTGAGGTGAATAGGTTGATTGAACTGAGTGTCGATTTTGTCATTTCCGTACACGATGAAAAAAACACCTATGTTCAGGAGATGTATTGTTGACGATTGGATATAACAATTCATTATCAATTTATTTCCCTTTAACACGACGTTCATATTTTGTCTGTCACACTCGAACTGTAGAAACCTATCGGAAAGATGATCACTGTGAACGTGTGTGTGTTTGCTAGGACATTCTCTCGAATTCTGCTCTGATTTAATTGTCATCCTCAGACTCTTTCAGTTTGTACGACTGGTGAACCAAATCGATGACGCACAAGGGATATAGGCCTGACAGTCGAAAGGATTGATGTTACTGTTGGTGATAAGATGATCCGTATTGAAGAACTTCTTGCAAAAGTTGGATGCATCTTTTTACAATATTATTATATTTTGCACTGGGTAAAGGCAGCATTGAAGTACATGACTTGGAAGCGTTGTTCGTTCAGTGTGACGTGGATGTTTCGCAAACAACAATGCTTCGTTATGAGTCTTGTCGTTACAATTGTTGGTTTAGAAGGCTACGATAGGTTTTCTCAACCACTTTTGGCTCAAAATTGCGTACTCTGGGAAACGATTATAGACTTGCACTATTTCATGCGGATACCACAGTTGAGTTTACCTCTGCTCTGGATTGTTTTGTACTATTTCGATTTGTTTTTATCGAAGAGAACAACGTGAGTAACGCATAAGGATAGTTTACTTAAGACGATCTTTGCCATTGTGCTGATTGCCGCTGTTTTTTTACACCGCATTAGTATATAAGTATCAGAGTTAACGTAACGAGTTTTATTTCGTATTTGAATCCGTACACGATCTATACCTGGATAATCTGTAACCAAGACCTTTGGATAGGTAAATGATACCATTGTTTACACCAGATCTGCATCTGCGTAAACCATGCCGTCGTTCTTTAAAATTTGTCCTTCAATCGAGCGATAGCTTTATCCAGATGAAAAAAGTAATCCTTGATCTCAATGTTCATTCGTATCTCTGCGCCAGATCTGATCAAGGAGCTCCAGAATGTATTCACATGCATGTACTGTGAAAGATCTTTTATTCGTGTTTATGAATTGTCGATTTTACTATTCTTAAAAAAAATCTAGTGAATATTTTGAAGGCATCAGAAACAAGAGTCTTGAAACTAATCATACTTATATGTTGTTTTATAAAGATTTGTGGGGCATTTCAAACTTAGTTGTTCATTTTAGGTCTTTCCACTTTTCCGTGGAAAGACCTATTGCTTTTGTTCTGATTATTATTATTATTATTATTTTTTTTTTTTTTCTTCCGCCTAATTTTTTCTTGCGTAGTATTGATGTTTCAAAAGATGTCGCTTAGATATTTGGAATATGATATCGTATAGTTTATACGCTTTTAAAACTGACAACTGCGTAACCAAATACTTTACGTTGTAAGAGTTATCTCCCCAAACACTGTTTTTCTTGTGGCCACTACTCCTTCGCAACCGTAAAAGATTACGACAAATTTATTTTACCAAATTGCTCGTTACATCTTCAGGATTAGGATTTTAATTTTGACCGAAGCTATTCGGAGACTCCATATGAGAGTTATTCCCCCTTATGTATTTGATATAAGTGATTTGTATTTCTAACTGGTAAACCATAAGTGATATTGGCCTAGGGTCTTTGGATTTGAGGTCCTTGGTCCATAAAAATGAAAATGAAGTCAAGGTCAAAGGTCAAGGTCATATTTTAGATGTTTACATGTCTTTGATTTCCCAATAATTCTCCAATGGTTATAGATACAGAAAATTTAAATAGTGAAAAATGTTTGTTCTTTCAAGGGGCAACTTTGTTACATTATGACTCTATTGGTTTTACCATTGTGTAAGGGACATAACCCCCATTGATGGTTTATAAAAGACATTATTAGGCAAATCTCTTAAACAAAGGTCCTAGACCCATAGGGTCTTTTGCAATGACATTGTCAACCAATGACCTTGATCAAGGTTACAAGGTCAAAGGTCAAGGTCATGGACAAAGAGGCAAATTGTGTGTTTTTGCACTATTCAAAGAGTTTTATGTGTTTTAATGCTTTTGTAGGTTAACAACCAACCAACCAACCAACCAACCAACCAACCAATCAATCAATCAATCAATCAATCATTCATTGCATGCATGTTTCCGTCTCATGTGTTTAATACGGGGTCCAAGATCTCCTTTGTTTCTTTTTCAATCAATCAATCAATCAATCAATCAATCAATCAATCGTTACATGCATGTCTCCGTCTCATGTGTTTAATACGGGGTCCAAGGTCTCATTTGTTTTTTTTTCGCTTGTGCCAAGAGACCCTATCCAACGTGTTTAATCGATCAAACAATCAATCAATCAATCAATCAACCAACCAACCAACCAACCAATCAATCAATCAATCAATCAATCAATCATTGCATGCATGTTTCCGTCTCGTGTGTTTAATACGGGGTCCAAGATCTGATTTGTTTCTTTTTCGCTTGTTTCAAGAGACTCTATCCCACGTGTTTAAATAATCAACAAACCAATTAATCAAGCAACCAACCAACCAACCAACCAACCAATCAATCAATAAACAAATGAATTAATCAATTATGTTTCGGAGGGGAAAATACCATTAACAATTGTTTTTAAAACAATTGATTTATATTATTGTTTGAACATCTTTTCTGAAAAAAATTCACATGCATGTTATCTGATCTTCTCTGAAACTACATGTCCAATTGACCTCAAAATTTGCAGTCAGCAGGGTATACATGTATTACATCTTCATAGAACAACGTGGTGCAGCTCCTCCCAAGAATTTCCGTAGAGAAAAGAAATTGCAATGCCGTAAAATCGCTTGCTAGCTCCGTAAATCTCAGGAAATCCTACAATAAAATGTCCGCTCCTAGATTAAAATACAAATCTCTGTTACAAACTGCTGCTGAAAATGTACATTGTATGAAAATAATCGATAAACGTGTTTTAAAGTTACACAGGATCAATTAAATCCAAAGCATGCACTGCTCGTGAACTGTGATCGAAACGTCAATTACCTACAATGACAAAAGAAATACATTGTGTGTACTCCGTCGCTATACATGTTCTCTGTCCAACGTCTCCACCTAAAAAGAAATAAAAATACTAAGTTTCCGCTATTATAAAGCTTCGTCACGTGACGCCACAATCTGGCGCGAGACAAATACGCGCGCGGGACCTGAAATAGAATAAAACTTTCCAACTAACTAAATATAGAAACTTAACCAACACACTAATATGGACCCTTTAAAGAAACAAACAAACAAACAAACAAAACACACACACACACACACACACACACATATCAATCAATCATGTTTCAGAAGGGGGGAAAGACCGTTTACAATTGCTTTTTAAAAGCAATTGATTTATATTTATTATTATTTTTTTTTTTTTCTTCCGCCTAATTTTTTTCTTGCGTAGTATTGATGTTTCAAAAGATGTCGCTTAGATATTTGGAATATGATATCGTATAGTTTATACGCTTTTAAAACTGACAACTGCGTAACCGAATACTTTACGTTGTAAGAGTTATCTCCCCAAACACTGTTTTTCTTGTGGCCACTACTCCTTCGCAACCGTAAAAGATTACGACAAATTTATTTTACCAAATTGCTCGTTACATCTTCAGGATTAGGATTTTAATTTTGACCGAAGCCGTAATGAGATTCCATATGAGAGTTATTTCCCCTTATGCATTTGATATAAGTGATATGCATGTGAAACTGGTAAACCATAAGTGATAGAGACCTAGGGTCTTTTGATTTGAGGTCCTTGGTCCAAAAAAATAAAATTAGGTCAAGGTCAAAGGTCAAGGTCATATTATAAATTTTGATTTTGGCTTATTTTCACTCCTTTTCAAAAACTGTATAAGATATTGACAAAATATTTTATTAAATTGTTAGTTGCGACATGTCGTAACACATACATTTTGGTTTAAAGGGTACGCTTACATTAAATTAGAGTTTTCTCCCCTCTTGTATTTGAAAATACTCTTATGGTGATATAACTCATTAACCATATATAATTAAGACCTAGGGTCTTTTGATTTAAGGTCCTTCGTTTATGACCTTGAAATTGAGCTCAAGGTCATATGTTATTTTGACGTTCTAGATTATGACCTTTGCTGTTACCGCATATGTATATATGATAAAGCCATGGGACTTTTTGTATTAGGTTGCAAGCCACTTGATCTTAGAAAGCCAACCGGAAGTGACCTTATGTAAACCGGAAGTAGCTATTTTTTGTACTTATTTAATATAAAAGTATATAGAACCATATATTTTTGGAATCAGTGTCAAGTAAACATTCAAATAATACCGGAAGTAATTTTTTTCAAACCGGAAGTAACAAATTATCTCCTTATTTAATTTTTTTGTATATAAACCTCATATTTTTGGAATGAGCGTACAAAAGCTATCATTTGACGCTGGAAATGACATGTTAAAACGAATTTTATTATTTTCATATCAAAATAGATCTTTACGAGTGGAAGACCTTCAATTGTTCTCTGAACAATTGGTTTTAATTATTTACTTGTTCTTCTTTCATAACTGACAACATTCATCAAATTTTTAATGCAATTAATGTTTTTTGAAAATTAGCTGATTCATCTATGATAACAGATCGTCGAGATTGAAGAAAATTGCAGAATAGCATTTTAATTGTTAAAACATGTAATCAGTAATGACAACACTAATTAACCCGAGGAACGATCGTCATCCACGAAAATTGGTACCCAACGAATTTAAGTACTTTCACAGTATTTCGTAATCCTGAAAATTTTAATCAAACGACAAACCTTGTGTGATGATAAGAATTTCAGACATTGTTATTTATTTACTACTATAGAACTGGACAAAATCGCGAATAGGTGCAATACCGCCACCTGAGATAATGTTGTTTTTAAAGGAGCTTGCTGCGGAGAAGACTTTGCTTTAGGTGTTTTGCTGGGTACGATTTTATTCTTTCAGCTGGTCACTTTGTCAACGACATGGTTAACAGTTTTTGTGGCGCTCTATTCAACACCCTTTAGGGTTGGTAGCACCAATGACTTTACTACAGTCCTTGGATGGTGTAAACTTCCCACTAACACCATACACCATTACACCATTCACTTTACACCATTACACCATATACCCTGTGCCATTACACCATACACGTTACTCCTTTGCACCATACACCTTACACATTACACCATAATGCAATTTAATTTCAAAGAAAGCGTGCGACTACAAAATCATTTATTTATTTTAAAAAACGAATTTTGATCACAATATTGTAAATGAATGTATAAAATTAAAAATCAGTTCTTTTTGTATAGTTTTAAATGTCGTACACCATTCATTCACACCATTCCCGATCGCACGTTACACCATTACACCATTCCCCTTACACCATACACCATAGCATCATACACCTTCTATCATTGCACCATATGCCATACACCATTACACCATTACACCATATACGTTTTTGTGGGAAGTTTCAACCAACCAAGGGCTGTACCCAGTGCCTTCTCGACAGAAGAAGCGAACATACGTCCGCCTAAATTAGTCAAATAATAGACAGACCCCTTCATTTCATTTCAAGCTTCTTTGCGTTGAGGATGGATACGATCTCGTTGCTTACACCACTGTTTATAGTTTAAAAGGAGGCAGTGCACAGGTCCAGTTGACCTAGAAGCTGACAAAAGTCTGATGGTATAAACACGGTTTGTAGTTCACCACCAAACTTATTTTTTCTGTAGATATGCGACACGATGCCATTCTATCCGTAGCTCCTGTTTGATTTAGGACCAGACTTTGGATCGTAATATGTATTCATTGCATTTCCAGTTTTCAAAATATCTTCATAGGCATTTAAGTCTTCCAGGGGCTTAGCTAGGTATCCAATAAACTGTAGGCACAAATTGCGGCAGGGGGTCTGGGGGCCGCAAAGCCCCCCCCCCTTTCCCCGACGGAAAACGGTTTTCAGCATTTTAGTTGCAAAATTTTGTATACAAAAAAACATGAAGACTTGTCATTTATCATGATAATATACATGAACAAAATTTCGAAGAAATTATAATAAACATAATTTTACAATTATATCTGACTGATGAATTAACCGGCAGTACAATCGGAAATATATATATATAAAATAAATATTTACAATTTGCATTGCCCAGCGTGGATCAGCGTAGCCCTTTATTAAGCAGCACAACCTGTTTAGTATTTTCATATCTATTCCTCTCTGATTGCGGATAATTGATATATTCGTCAATTGATAGTACATATTGACGATACTACAGTTAAAAGACACCTTCACCGTCCCCTGGCTACACAAACACATACACACACAGTCGATGCCTCATGCAGAAGTTCTGTTCTGTTCATACTATCGAACAAAATTCAAGAAATTCACATTTCCTTATATCCTGTACTGTAAAATCCCTACCTGCTTAGGAGATCTGAGAGTACTCGAAGTTACTGAAAGCTAGTTCATTGACTGATTGATTGCTAAACGTCCAGTGGCAAATAGTTCATGCATGTTCAGGATAAAACAAATTTACAATAAAACAACAGGTAGCTAGGTCCTGTAATAGGGTCGTCCAGGACGAAGGTCTGAAATTTGGAAACGCCATGCATTGGAAAATGAGGGTTTATTGGATAGAAACAGAAATTTTGCCTATCAGTAGAACACCTACGAACCCCTCAAAGAGTTGTTGCAAGTTTCTTAACCTGCATGCAGAGAGCGTGGCATTCTCTACACTAGACATCGGATTTAACGTCCCCATTATGACCAGACGTGACTGCGTATTTATGCATCCTGCACAGCCAAACTTTGGCAAGAGTATTATTGTAGGTCGGGTGAAGACCAAGTGGAAAGCTAGTTGAAAGCCAACAACAACTAATCAAAAAATCATGTGTCTAAGTTGAGATTCATTCAAGTATTTGTTGATAGAAGTGAAATGATCTGAACCAAAGTTCTAGTTTATAGTTTCTATATAAGGGGAATATAATGACATACAATTCTATCCAATACTCCATTCACTAAGGATGATAGACTAGTGTACACATGGCATTCGATAATTAAAGAGTTTTGACAACTTCACTGGCGTGCATCTAAAGATAACGTTGTTTATTTTTTTAATAAAAAAGAATATTTGTGAAAAATTATGTGTAAACACGTGCCTAAAGTGCCTAACGGCAACTACGCCCCTGTCTCCTTGTTCGATGTCTTACGACGTTTCTTGATCATGATATCCAACAATACAAGTGTTCATCTAAATCGTCCTCTACTCAGAAAAATATTATCTGCTTCAAAGGTAAAGGGTGCATATCCGATGTAATTACCATTGTTTTCAGAGGAGATCTTAGTCCAAAGGGTGAGGTCTGCATCATTCGTTATACTGAGATGTAGGTACTCCTGTGCACAATGTCTGAGCTTAGCACGTTGAACTGGTTCGATAGATAATGTATATGCAAATCAGCAGGCGGAATAGGCAGTGTAGGTAGCGGTAAAATTGCAAGCTCGTCTTCGATTGTCTTGGTAGTCTGAGAAGCAGTAAGTTACTAGATTTGATGGTGTGCTTTTTATCCTGGTACTTCCTGTGAAGAGCTTCATGCTGCTTGGGATCGGCAATTACTAGTATTAAAAACGTCAATTTATGTAAAGCGTGTGTTAAAACTCCAATAAACGTTTGAAACGTTTTAGAAAACATCCCCTAGTGTTTGATAGCGTTTGATACCATTTGAACGCATGCCCCTTCGTGTAGTTAAATAAATGAAGATAACTTAAATTTTCGATTTTCTCTCATTCGGTTGCTGTGGCAGTTGCGTAGATTTCGTGTACTCTCCAGATCGGCCTACATGATGATATTCACACAAATGTTTATATGATTTATCGGAGATATTTGCAGGTTCCAGGTGCCTGGAACATTTGCCTTTACCCTGTTTATAAGGATTAGTTCCTTGATGTCCTCATATTGTTTCGTCGCTACAGTATGGTTGTTGACCTTTTACAATTATATCTGACTGATGAATTAACCGGCAGTACAATCGGAAATATATATATAAAAATAAAATATTTACAATTTGCATTGCCCAGCGTGGATCAGCGTAGCCCTTTATTAAGCAGCACAACCTGTTTAGTATTTTCATATCTATTCCTCTCTGATTGAGGATAATTGATATATTCGTCAATTGATAGTACATACTGACGATACTACAGTTAAAAGAAACCTTCACCGTCCCTGGCTACACAAACACATACACACACAGTCGATGCCTCATGCAGAAGTTCTGTTCTGTTCATACTATCGAACAAAATTCAAGAAATTCACATTTTCTTATATCCTGTACTGTAAAATCCCTACCTGCTTAGGAGATCTAAGAGTACTGAAGTTACTGAAAGCTAGTTCATTGACTGATTGATTGCTAAACGTCCAGTGGCAAATAGTTCATGCATGTTCAGGATAAAAACAAATTTACAATAAAAACAATAGGTAGCTAGGTCCTGTAATCGGGGTCGTCCAGGACGAAGGTCTGGAAATTTGGAAACGCCATGCATTGGAAAATGAGGGTTTATTGGATAGGAACAGAAATTTTGCCTGTCAGTAGACCACCTACGAACCCCTCAAAGAGTTGTTGCAAGTTTCTTAACCTGCATGCAGAGAGCGTGGCATTCTCTCTACACTAGACATCGGATTTAACGTCCCCATTATGACCAGACGTGACTGCGTATTTATGCATCCTGCACAGCCAAACTTTGGCAAGAGTATTATTGTAGGTCGGGTGAAGACCAAGTGGAAAGCTAGTTGAAAGCCAACAACAACTAATCAAAAAAAATCATGTGTCTAAGTTGAGATTCATTCAAGTATTTGTTGATAGAAGTGAAATGATCTGAACCAAAGTTCTAGTTTATAGTTTCTACATAAGGGGGAATATAATGACATACAATTCTATCCAATACTCCATTCACTAAGGATGATAGACTAGTGTACACATGGCATTCGATAATTAAAGAGTTTTGACAACTTCACTGGCGTGCATCTAAAGATAACGTTGTTTATTTTTTTTAATAAAAAGAATATTTGTGAAAAATTATGTGTAAACACGTGCCTAAAGTGCCTAACGGCAACTACGCCCCTGTCTCCTTGTTCGATGTCTTACGACGTTTCTTGATCATGATATCCAACAATACAAGTGTTCATCTAAATCGTCCTCTACTCAGAAAAATATTATCTGCTTCAAAGGTAAAGAGTGCATATCCGATGTAATTACCATTGTTTTCAGAGGAGATCTTAGTCCAAAGGGTGAGGTCTGCATCATTCGTTATACTGAGATGTAGGTACTCCTGTGCACAATGTCTGAGCTTAGCACGTTGAACTGGTTCGATAGATAATGTATATGCAAATCAGCAGGCGGAGTAGGCAGTGTAGGTAGCGGTAAAATTGCAAGCTCGTCTTCGATTGTCTTGGTGGTCTGAGAAGCAGTAAGTTACTAGATTTGATGGTGTGCTTTTCATCCTGGTACTTCCTGTGAAGAGCTTCATGCTGCTTGGAATCGGCAATTACTAGTATTAAAACGTAAATTTATGTAAAGCGTGTGTTAAAACTCCAATAAACGTTTGAAACGTTTTAGAAAACATCCTAGTGTTTGATAGCGTTTGATACCATTTGAACGCATGCCCTTCGTGTAGTTAAATAAATGAAGATAACTTAAATTTTCGATTTTCTCTCATTCGGTTGCTGTGGCAGTTGCGTAGATTTCGTGTACTCTCCAAGATCGGCCTACATGATGATATTCACACAAATGTTTATATGATTTATCGGAGATATTTGCAGGTTCTAGGTGCCTGGAACATTTGCCTTTACCCGGTTTATAAGGATTAGTTCCTTGATGTCCTCATATTGTTTCGTCGCTACAGTATGGTTGTTGACCTTTTACAATTATATCTGACTGATGAATTAACCGGCAGTACAATCGGAAATATATATATAAAATAAAATATTTACAATTTGCATTGCCCAGCGTGGATCAGCGTAGCCCTTTATTAAGCAGCACAACCTGTTTAGTATTTTCATATCTATTCCTCTCTGAATGGGGATAATTGATATATTCGTCAATTGATAGTACATATTGACGATACTACAGTTAAAAGACACCTTCACCGTCCCCTGGCTACACAAACACATACACACACAGTCGATGCCTCATGCAGAAGTTCTGTTCTGTTCATACTATCGAACAAAATTCAAGAAATTCACATTTCCTTATATCCTGTACTGTAAAATCCCTACCTGCTTAGGAGATCTGAGAGTACTCGAAGTTACTGAAAGCTAGTTCATTGACTGATTGATTGCTAAACGTCCAGTGGCAAATAGTTCATGCATGTTCAGGATAAAAACAAATTTACAATAAAAACAATAGGTAGCTAGGTCCTGTAATAGGGGTCGTCCAGGACGAAGGTCTGGAAATTTGGAAACGCCATGCATTGGAAAATGAGGGTTTATTGGATAGGAACAGAAATTTTGCCTATCAGTAGACCACCTACGAACCCCTCAAAGAGTTGTTGCAAGTTTCTTAACCTGCATGCAGAGAGCGTGGCATTCTCTTTACACTAGACATCGGATTTAACGTCCCCATTCTGACCAGACGTGACTGCGTATTTATGCATCCTGCACAGCCAAACTTTGGCAAGAGTATTATTGTAGGTCGGTGAAGACCAAGTGGAAAGCTAGTTGAAAGCCAACAACAACTAATCAAAAAAAATCATGTGTCTAAGTTGAGATTCATTCAAGTATTTGTTGATAGAAGTGAAATGATCTGAACCAAAGTTCTAGTTTATAGTTTCTACATAAAGGGGAATATAATGACATACAATTCTATCCAATACTCCATTCACTAAGGATGATAGACTAGTGTACACATGGCATTCGATAATTAAAGAGTTTTGACGACTTCACTGGCGTGCATCTAAAGATAACGTTGTTTATTTTTTTTTAATAAAAAAAGAATATTTGTGAAAAAATTATGTGTAGGCACGTGCCTAAAGTGCCTAACGGCAGCTACGCCCCTGTCTCCTTGTTCGATGTCTTACGACGTTTCTTGATCATGAGCTCCAACAATACAAGTGTTCATCTAAATCGTCCTCTATTCAGAAAAATATTATCTGCTTCAAAGGTAAAGGGTGCATATCCGATGTAATTACCATTGTTTTCAGAGGAGATCTTAGTCCAAAGGGTGAGGTCTGCATCATTCGTTATACTGAGATGTAGGTACTCCTGTGCACAATGTCTGAGCTTAGCACGTTGAACTGGTTCGATAGATAATGTATATGCAAATCAGCAGGCGGAATAGGCAGTGTAGGTAGCGGTAAAATTGCAAGCTCGTCTTCGATTGTCTTGGTGGTCTGAGAAGCAGTAAGTTACTAGATTTGATGGTCTGCTTTTCATCCTGGTACTTCCTGTGCAGAGCTTCATGCTGCTTGGGATCGGCAATTACTAGTATTGAAAACGTCAATTTATGTAAAGCGTGTGTTAAAACTCCAATAAACGTTTGAAACGTTTTAGAAAACATCCTTAGTGTTTGATAGCGTTTGATACCATTTGAACGCATGCCCCTTCGTGTAGTTAAATAAATGAAGATAACTTAAATTTTCGATTTTCTCTCATTCGGTTGCTGTGGCAGTTGCGTAGATTTCGTGTACTCTCCAGATCGGCCTACATGATGATATTCACACAAATGTTTATATGATTTATCGGAGATATTTGCAGGTTCCAGGTGCCTGGAACATTTGCCTTTACCCGGTTTATAAGGATTAGTTCCTTGGTGTCCTCATATTGTTTCGTCGCTACAGTATGGTTGTTGACCTTTCGATTAACTTAGGAATATCTCGAATTACTAAGGATTTTTTACATTAGGAATAAAATTGTCCTACCTGTTTTTGGCAAAACCTTTCTTAATTTTAAGTCCTCCATGCTCTTCAACTTTGAACTTTATTTGGTCTTTTTTGAATTTTTGATGTGAGCGTCACTGTCTTTTGTAGACGAAACGCGCGTCTCGCGTATAAAATTTGATCATATAATTTATAATGAGTCTTTTTTAGACAACTCTTGTGTTCCTTCCTGCGTAATAATCTATTCATCAACTTTGAAACCTGAAAGACACCCGTGAAGTGATTCCACTTATGCATATTTCCGAACATACATTTGTAGGATCCCCTTTGGTTCAACTATCGCTGGTTTTCTACAAAGAAGTACTTGTATTTATTTCTTTATAAAAGATTACATCAATTTTTTTTTCTCTGTATATCCAAATCCCCTTGATGTTATTCAAGTCGAGAGTGACAAATCCGTAAGACTAAGACAAGCGGATGTTGCATAAGGTTTTGAACTTCTTGAAGGTTATACTAGGTCCGAACATTGGTCACGGTGAATGTGTTGGATATTCTTGTTGTAATGTTGAAAGAGATCTTGACACACAAATTCGGATCGACTTTCACAAGAGTTTGAAGTAGTTTTGATAGTTATCAAAGGTACCAGGCTTATAATTTGATACACCAGACGCGCGTTTCGTCTACCTAGAACTCATCAGTGACGCTCAGATCAAAATAGTTAAAAAGCCAAACAAGTATAAAGTTGAAGAGCATTGAGGACCCAAAATTCAAAAAAGGTTGTGCCAAATACGGCTAAGGTAATCTTTGCCTGGGATAAGAAAATCCTTAGTATTTCGAATAATTCATACTTTTGCAAACAGTAAATTCATTAAAATGACCATATAGTTGATATATATGTCAACTGCGAAGTGCTGACTACTGGTCTGGTGATACCCTCGGGGACGAAACGTCCACCAGCAGTTGCATCGACCTAGTGGTGTAAATAGTTATCAAAGGTACCAGGCTTATAATTTGATACGCCAGACGCGCGTTTCGTCTATCTAAAACTCATCAGTGACGCTCAGATCAAAATAGTTTAAAAGCCAAACAAGTATAAAGTTGAAGAGCCTTGAGGACCCAAAATTCCAACAAAGTTGTGCCAAATACGGCTAAGGTAATCTTTGCCTGGGATAAGAAAATCCTTAGTATTTTGAATAATTCATACTTTTGAAGGCAGTAAATTTATTAAAATTACCATATAGTTGATATTCATGTCAACATCCAACACCGAAGTGCTGACTACTGGGCTGGTGATACCCTGGGGACGAAACGTCCACCAGCAGTGGCATCGACCCAGTGGTGTAAATAGTTATCAAAGGTACCAGGCTTATAATTTGATACGCCAGACGCGCGTTTCGTCTACATAAGACTCATCAATGACGCTCAGATCAAAATAGTTAAAAAGGCAAACATGTTTAAAGTTGAAGAGCATTGAGGACCCAAAATTCCAACAAAGTTGTGCCAAATACGGCTAAGGTAATCTCTGCCTGGGATAAGAAAATCCTTAGTATTTCGAGTAATTCATATTTTTGCAAACAGTAAATTTATTAAAATGACCATATAGTTGCATGTCAACACCGAAGTGCTGACTACTGGGCTGGTGATAGAATCAGTCGGCGTTGTTGAATCCAACTCGGACGAAGAAGTTTTAGCACTGATTCTGTTTGCTCAGCACCAAGTAATCAAAAACCACCAAAATCTTACGGTGGGTGTCAATCCCCGAGGGTCTGGAATTCAACCCTCTTCTCCCTTTGTTCGAAGACGAACGCATCGACGCTGTCATGCTGACTTGATGGGGAAAATGACATCGATCAGTGATGTGGGACACTGACGTTTAACAGACATGAGGTCGCGTATGTCCACCTCTGTGAATAACCTTTTCCTTCGTCTTTTTTGCAGGATTTGATAGATAGGTTGATAAAGAGATTTTCCAAAGACGTACAAACTATATCGTAACATAAGCACCCCGACCAGAGGAGTAGGTAGTTTAGCAGCGTCGTTTTACGGCAGTCTGAAGTGTTAGAAGAATACAGAGACAAACAGTCGCTTCGAATTTACAACTGGCAACAGGCGACGACAGAGGGGTGGATCAAGAAAATTCAACTTCATGAGTACTAAGAGTGGATGGTTAATGAACAAACTGAATAACAACTCCCCTGTGAATCGTTTGGGGTACAACTTCACGGGACATAGTACTAAGCTGAACAAACGTTTACATCCAGTTAGAACCCCTAAACCTTGGTCCATATTAATCAATGAGTCACTCAAACTGCGTATCGTTATGTCCTCTGCTGTTTATACACTTCTTTGCTCCACCAAAAGATGTGTATTCATTCTCAAATATACCTCTCTTTGTGATTCGAACATTGTCACTCACGTGGAACCGAGACGTGTAAATGAGCTATCGATGCTCAACATAAGGAACAATTTGCAGCTTTGGTAGTGACAAGAACATGCATAGTTAACTGGACACAATCAATAATCCAACAATGAGAAAGAGGATGGAACGCGGCATCGTTTGGCCTCTCATCTTCACCAAAGGTTTGGCCGTCCTAATAGAAAAGTTTGATTGACGGATGAATTTGCGGAAGAGTTATACAAAACATTTCGACGAAATTCGAGAAACGATGCGTGATCGTTGTTGGTTATGGTGGAGTACTGAGCTATCTCAAAAGAACAAATAATTCACGTAAATTCTTAGCATCATCAATGTTTTCTCAAAATACGACTGCCTAGTATAGCCATAGACCAAGAAAGTGTAACAATCAAGGTTGCTTTTTAAACGGTATTTAAGTCACGCATTCCCATGAAACTATAGCCGGTCAAGGTTACCAAATTCTACAACAAGAGGTCAAGGTGCTATTGCGAAATCACGACGTTGATGTCTACTCTAGATCTGCCAATACCATCAGACTGTAGGAAAGTCGATTGTTATTGACCGCTGTAACCACGCCATGAAGGAGAGGATGTTCAAATACTTTGAGGTAAACTCTACGCGCACATGCATAATTGGTACTTTGGATGATCTCCAACAAAAACACGACCAAACAGAAATTAATCAAAATGACTCCTATGACCGCAATTCATAAGGAATTTAGAAATAAGGTGTACTGTAACTTGTATGCTGACATGCCTCTCATACAGTATAGTCGGTTCCGCGTGATTTCCAATTCCCATGATTTCAATTATTAGGAGATACTCCGTGACACCCCTCATTATTTCTCTCTAGAAGCCATGGAATAGGCAAAACTCCTGTCAGATTTGTGAACATAGTGCCACTTGAAACCTTGCACAAACGATGCGCCTGTTTCTCCTCTACAAGACCTATATAGTCATACCCCGTGACACCCCTCATAATTTTTCTCTAGAAGCCATGGAATAGGCCAATCCCCTGTTTTTTTTTTTTCAAAAATTTTCAAATTTCGACCGCTAGTTTCAGATTTTTGAACATAGCGTCACTCGAAACCTTGCGCAAACGATGCGCCTGTTTCTCCTCTACAAGACCTATATAGTCATACCCCGTGACACCCCTCATTATTTTTCTCTGGAAGCCATGGAATAGGTCAACCCCCTGTTTTTTTCAAAAATTTTCAAATTTCGACCGCTAGTTTCAGATTTTTGAACATAGCGCCACTGAAACCTTGCGCAAACGATGCGCATGTTTCTCCTCTACAAGACCTATATAGTCATACCCGTGACACCCTCATTATTTTCTCTAGAAGCCATGGAATAGGTCAACCCCTGTTTTTTTCAAAATTTTCAAATTTCGACCGCTAGTTTCAGATTTTGAACATAGCGCAACTCGAAACCTTGCGCAAACGATGAGCCTGTTTCTCTTCTACAAGACCTATATAGTCATACCCGTGACACTCCCTCATAATTTTTTCTCTAGAAGCCATGGAATAGGTCACCCCTGTTTTTATTTCAAAATTTTCAAATTTCGACCGCTAGTTTAAGATTTTGAACATACCGCCACTGAAACCTTGCGCAAGAGATGCGCCTGTTTCTCCTCTACAATATCTATATAGTCATACCCCGTGACATCCCTCATTATTTTTCTCTTGAAGCCATGGAATAGGTCAACCCCCTTTTTTTTTCAAAATTTTCAAATTTCGACCGCTAGTTTCAGATTTTGAACATAGCGCCACTGAAACCTTCCGCAAACGATGCGCCTGTTTCTCTTCTACCAGACCTATATAGTCATACACAGTGACAACCCCTCATCATTTTTTTCTCTAGAAGCCATTGAATAGGTCAACCCCCGTTTTTTTTTTTAATTTTCAAATTTCGACCGCTAGTTTCAGATTTTTGAACATAGCACCACTCGAAACCTTGCGCAAGAGATGCGCCTGTTTCTCTTCTACAAGACCTATATAGTCATACCCCGTGACACCCCTCATTATTTTTCTCTAGAAGCCATGGAATAGGTCAACCCCCCTGTTTTTTTCAAAATTTTCAAATTTCGACCGCTAGTTTCAGATTTTTGAACATAGCGCCACTCGAAACCTTGCGCAAACGATGCGCCTGTTTCTCCTCTACAAGATCTATATAGTCATACCCCGTGACACCCTCATTATTTTTCTCTTGAAGCCATGGAATAGGTCAACCCCTGTTTTTTTTCAAAATTTTCAAATTTCGACCGCTAGTTTCAGATTTTTAACATAGCGCCACTCGAAACCTTGCGCAAACGATGCGCCTGATTCTCTACTACCAGACCTATATAGTCATACACAGTGACACCCCTCATCATTTTTTCTCTAGAAGCCATGGAATAGGTCAACCCCTGTTTTTTTCAAAATTTTCAAATTTCGACCGCTAGTTTCAGATTTTGGAACATAGCACCACTCGAAACCTTGCGCAAACGATGCACCTGTTCCTCTTCTACAAGACCTATATAGTCATACCCGTGACACCCCTCATTATTTTTCTCAAGAAGCCATGGAATAGGTCAACCCCCCTGTTTTTTTTCAAAAATTTCAAATTTCGACCGCTAGTTTCAGATTTTTGGACAGAGCGCCACTCGAAACCTTGCGCAAACAATGCGCCTGTTTCTCCTCTACAAGACCTATATAGTCATACCCCGTGACACCCCTCATTATTTTTCTCTAGAAGCCATGGAATAGGCTAACTTCCTTTTTTGTCAGGGAAGGACTACTTTTACATACGTTCTAAATTGAAGTGCGTGCTTCGGTTGTCTAACACCTACAACCCGTCTTTTGACAGGTGTGGATTTACTTTGGTACTCGATGTTACCCTGAAAAGGGGTGTGGCATGTTTTATAAATAGATATGGTGGATCCCATTTCAGGTTAATTGTAATTTGTGGACGGAATTTCTACCATTTAAATATTAGGTTGAACAGGCCGTTGCTGTCTTTTGCGGTTTTTCGGTTTTCAGATATATCGCCGTATTGTTCGCTGGCTTATTGTTCGCTAGTTATTGTTCGCTTGCTTCAGCTGGTCGACCTCTATAAGAGCAATGAGATCTGGAGAAGAGCGACGTGATTTAGTGACGTTGAAAAGTCGTAAATACATTTGGAATATACAAACCTGCTTATGAAAACATCGTTCTAGACTAGGAAATTGAACTTTAAACATCTGACTTAAATAAATTGCGCATAGTATAACCAAACTAAGACAAAACATCAATGAGCCAGACAGTCGAATCTATCATTTGAAAATCACATCTGACCAAAACAATTGAGACTTTCTAAGGTTAAATATAAATCTGATCAGAGCAACAGATAATATCTCAAAACAAATTAATGCTAACAACAGTCTTGGCTATCCTTATTGTTATTATATAAAAACGTCAAGATCGGTACGACAGCCTTTTCTACAATGACCTTTGACGCTGTTGGCGTGCACCGAAGGATGAATTATGACACTAGATTATTAGGAGAATTATCGTAAATTGAGTTTATTATAGGTTAGACAATACATTTCATAAAACATGACCAAGTATTGTCTGACCAATTTAGAACATATTCACACTTTCGAGTGACCTTACAAAATTATTCTTTCCCATTGTCATATTCAAACCTGAATAATAATTCACTTTTTATAATGATGTATAACATAGGTAATGATCATTTCAATGGATGGAATGATATGGCACTGACATAGTTTGTGATAACAAAAAGGATAAATTGTTCAAACATTTGAGTTTTTCTTCTGCTTCAGGTAAAATTTAATACTTATATACCTTAAACTTCTTGATTTTAAAAAACACACAATGTTATTTAAATCCGCTTATTATAATTTGTATATTTTTTTATAATTATAAAATTCACTCTATAAATATTTGAATTACGACCATTCAACATCAGATGCTTACTTTTTATTGATGAATGTACATGTATTGTTGTTTGTTTTTTTTTTTCTCGAAAAAAAATCCTTTGCTTTATATATAAGTAGTCTGACATTGTTTTCTTGAAGAAAAAAAAAAGAAATAATAATTGACTGGAATGTCTGGTATAAAAATTGATTATTTTACCTACATATTTGCCCCCATTTCATTTTTTGTTTGTTATATATATGTACCATTATAAATATTTGCAAAATTCAAAATGTTTTTTATTATTCTTTTCTCTTTCATCTTTAATCTGTAGGCTATTTTCCCAAAGGAAAATGCCTCAGGGGATTGTACACTTCGTTAGTGTAGCTATTAAGAGTTCACTTTCATAATTAGTCTACAATGAAAAGTCATTCATATAAAGCATTTTATAGTGCATAGAAAGCCATGTACTATGAAAATTAGAATGAAAAAACCTGACTTTTCATTGGACGAGAAGGGGTGAGTATGTTCTAATAATAAATACTTTTCCATTCAGGTGTCCATTGAAGCAAACAATACTGAAAAACGCTCACCGATCGTATTTTTTACAAAATATAAGCGTGTGTACCTTTTATAATAAAATTGATTTCTTTATCAGATACAAGTCCATATGACAGAACAGGTGATAGAAAATCACACAAATCATCGCAATATTAATGTATCTGAGGTAAATTATACCTATATTGAATTAGATTCTAAACAATCAAAAGATCTTATAGAATAAATGCAATCAACGTCCTTAATCTCATTTACACAAGTATTGAAATATTTGACTTGTCCGACCTTTATATAAATGTTCTCTATTCCAATTTGAAGTCAGTACAGAATTGGTTCTGTATCATAACTGATATTATTTGCTATCAAAAATGCTCGCAATGTACAACTGAGACTATCAATGACCAAATATACGTCAACAAAACAGTTGAGACCACTCAAGTCCAAATATACCTGAATCGAACGGTGAATATTATTTAAGATTGGGGTTCATGTTAACAAATCTTTAGTTTCCTGTTTTATGTTTATTTTTCAGTTTGTTGTCGGAGTTTTTATTTTTGATAATAGCGTTGTCTGTTTTTAAATGGACTTCTGATTTATTACCCACGTGGTAACTTTTCTCTCCGGTTAAGACCCTAGAAAACAGCAGCGACTTTATACGCGTAAGCTAACCAATCGAAATTATCAAAAATAAAAATTCAAAAACATAAAAACATAAAAACCATTATCATCGGATAAATATACCAGATCAAACCAGTTGCGAATATGCGTCACTTTAAACATAACAAAGTAAGTGGAATAAAATATGTATCTAGCCTAAGGAAAAAATAATACATGATCAGATCACTTGAAAGTATTGTGGATCTAAATCGAACTGTGGTGACTGTTTACGATCAAATATGACTTATCAGGGCAAATAATCTGAGGTCAAATATTCATCGTAGCGGTTTTCATATTTTATTTATATTGAATTATATATAGTTACATTATAGAATTAAGAATGAAAATGGAAAATTATCAGATCAAATTGAAAGATTGTCCTTGTGTGATCATCCAATTGGCCAGGTTTCATTGTCAATACGAACTACACTGTAATAGAATAAAAAAACACTCATGAAAGATACCAGACTTATAATAAGTATACATTATTATACCTTAATAATAATGTAAGGAGAATAACATCTTATTGACTAAATAGAAGAAAATTATCGATTCAACTGTGCAATTCAAGAAATACATGTATATTCATGTCGAAAATCAGAAGGGGAGTATACACCAAGATTATATGTTTTCGATAGGATCAGTAACTGATGAATTGTACCTTTGGGAATAGCTGACTTCAGTCTCATTTTACGGTACAATTCGTGTTCCGCATTGTTTAGTTTTCTGTATATTGTTTTGTAGAATATAATCTGTTTATTACTATTTTGATCTGAGCGTCACTGATGAGTCTTATGTAGACGAAACTCGCGTCTGGCGTATTAAATTATAAGCCTGGTACCTTTGATAACTCTTTACTAGTACCCTTACCTCCCCCGGATTTTGGTTGGTTTTGTATTGCTCGCTCTTTAGTTTTCTTTGTTGTGTTTTGTAGGCTGTTGTTTGTCCTCTGTTCAGTTTTCGTTTTTTTTGCTATGCTGTTGACAGTTTGTTTTCGTCCTATGGGTTTGAATATTGTCTCTCTATTGTAAACTCGTCTTTATTCTTTACGTCATTGCGTTGTCTGTTCTTTTTCTATTTCTCATTATTCCTGTTTAGTATCGTCTTTTGTTAAACATTAAAGTCATAGGCAACGAGTTTTTTGTAATTTTAATGTTATCGAACCAATGCATGCATATATACTAAACTAAGTCCTGTATGCACGTTTTTATACTTATTACGAATCTATAACGTATTATGGACAAATAATATTTCATTCGATGATTGTTGATCGCAAGCTAATGAACTTTCGAGTTTGTTGCCGAAATTTACCGGTCGTGACATTGATAAGCACGTTTAACCCTGTAACATTCTTTACGTGTCTGTCCGAAGACAGGAGTTTGTAAACAGTAGTTGCCGTTGATAGTTGGTGTTTGTCATGTTTTCAGTTACTCTTTTAGCATAAAATGAGCCCGTTCGGGTTCTCGTTTGAGTTTTTTACATTTTGTCATGCCGGAGCCTTTTAAGGTTTACTATACATTTGGGTTTTGCTGATTGCTATAGACCGTATGGTGACCTATACTTGCTGACATTAACGTCTGTTGGTCTCATGTGAATACAGATTTAGTTTTCTCATTGGCAATCATAAACCATCTACCATCATTTCTATTTAAATGTAATGTGCGAAATATTTAATGGTTTCTAGGATTTTAAATCGATTTCCTATATAAAGATATTGCAATGTGTCGCACTGTAGGATAAAATTTATTTCTCTAACATCAGTGAGTTATAAAGCCAAGCAATCAGCATCCTGATATACTTTCTCACATGTTTGCTTTGTTTTAAATCTTTTAAAATTTACTGCAAGGAATTCATAGACTGCATTTTTTATGGCGTAGAGGTTTTTTCATCCTAATCTTTATCATCTATACTAAAATTCTATAGTAGTATATAACTTTGACAGAACTAACGTACTGTTGCCAGACTTTGTTGTATTAATTTTACCTTTCACATACGAATGGATATACCATAACACAGAGTTCATCACCCCATCTATACTTTATGCTTATTAGATCAGGTACATATGATAGACAATTGGCAAGAAATAATCCATTTGGTTCAAAAAGCAGTAATCCCAAGTCGAAGAATGTTATCGGTCTTACGGGCTTGTCCCAAATCCAGACACCTTCTAACCTGGAATCGGAACCTCCTAACCACATTCCGATAGGAACTTAAATAAAATCATATACTGTGTATGTTAAAAGTCTGTAGCATTTTATTTGTTTTTTTTTTTTTTTTTTTCTATTTTGATTTATCTGTCTGTTTTTTTTTTCTCTCTCTCTCTTGGAAGATGGATCGTATGAGTATATTTGTCAAATCTCAGTTGATATGTTACGCTTGTGCATGTTCACACTATATGGACTTAATTAACATGGGTGTGTTCATTACACAACTGTTTCAACAGATTTATCAAGAAGAACGATTGAAATCGACACTACATAAGTTTTACGGTCATCATTACGAATTGGTTGACCGATACGATGTTCCGATATATATATATATATATATACATATTTTTTTTTACTGTGTGTGAATTCGCATGGCGGTGATTCATGAATAGCAGAAGACACCTTAGACCTTGGTGACGCAACCGGTCTCGCTCCTTTTGGCATTCATGCGATTCCTGCAGTTGTTTTCTTTTCCTTAATTTGTCTGTTTTAAATGGATTAAGGAGATTTGAGCATCGGAAAACTACCGTCGGCTTAGTTAACCAGTATATAAACTGGCAATCATTGTGACCTCTTCCGTCAATACTTGTTTACAACGAGCAAAGATATCAGTACACTATCTTAAAACACAAAAAGCAAAAAGCATGAAATATAATGATGTTGTTAAGATTTCCTCAGAAAAGCATGAAAAATAACATACATAAAAATTACAAGAAATTACATTTTCCTTCTATATCTGTATTACTACAAAAACTATCAAAATAAAGCAAGTAAGTTTGTTCATTTGCTCATTTTTATTCATTTAGTCGAAGAAAGAGGTTATAAACATGCTTTATGATAGAAAATTATATTAAATCTAAAATTGGTACTATTTCACCGAAACAAATTTCTTCAATACAATTTCGTCTAAAGTTTCATTTAAAGTTTATTTATGGAGAGACAAAACCATTATGATTAAATGGCGATTGGTAATTGGTTATATATTCCTTCTGATGAGACAGTCATGGTCATACTTTGCCCGAAATACAAAGGTTTGTCTTCCGCCAGAAAAATTTACGACAAAAGGGACGATTTTTCGTTCCCTATTGTTAATTTTCCTTTTTTTTTTAAGGTGATGTTCCTTTGGCACCATCTTGCGGTGTTTATATATCACAACTCGTTCGCTATGCCCGTGTCTGTTCTGACGTTTTGGATTTTAATGAATGTAATCAATGTATTACTGGTAAATTATTAAGTCAGGGATTTCGTTACCACAAATTACTTAAAACCTTAACTAAATTCTCCCATAGATATAAAGATTTGGTTTTGAAGTTTGATTGTACCTGTAGAAAACTTATTTCAAACGGGAAAGCACATCCTCATTTTATGGAGATGTTGTTTTCCGAGCCTGGAAATTTAGAAACGATCCCTGTAAACTTATCAATCCTTTAAATAAACTTATTCGAAAAGTTTACCAATTCAACACTGTAATTAGATCTTTGAATATTGTTATTATTATTATTAATATTGATTTTGTTGTCAGTAAATTAAAATCAAACTAAATATTATTGTTATATACATATGCACATCCATGGCTCTACAATCTGTCGATACCTGTATTTGGCATTGCACAAGGTCATGTTTTTCTCTGACTGTTTATGACGTCTTTACACTAAATCCATTGAATGTTGGATGTCTACTGATTGATAATTCAGTCTTAGATGCATGATTTTTTTATTAGTTCTTATTGGCTTTGAACTAGCTGTCAGTAACTGCGAGTACTCTCAGATCTGTCTTTTTGTTGTTGGGATGTACAAGTACCCATCCACGTCCACTTTGTGTTTTTGTTGGATGTATTTCTATTTGTATCCATCTGATGAGTTAAGCCTTTTTCAACTGATCTAAATAGTTTGTTCTTATGTTGTACTGTTACACCACTGTCCCAGGTTAAGGGAGGGTTGGCGCCTTCAAAATAGTTTAACCCCGCCACATTCTGTATGTGCCTGTCCCAAGTCAGGAACCTGTAATTCAGTGGTTGCCGTTTGTTCCTGTGTTTCATATTTGTTTTTCGTTCATTATTTTGTACATAAATTAGGCCGTTAGTTTTCTCGTTCGAATTGTTTTACATTTGTCATTTCGGGGCCTTTTATAGCTGACTATGCGGTATAGGCTTTGTTCATTGTTGAAGGCCGTACGGTGCCCTATAATTGTTAATTTCTGTGGCATTTGGTCTATTGTGGAGAGTTGTCTCATTGGCAATCATACCACATCTTCTTTTTATATTAGATGTATTTGGCACAACTTTTTGGAATATCCGGTTTTTAATGCTCTTCAACTTCATATTTGATTTGGCCTTCCAACTCCTTTGAATCGAGCGTCACTGACGAGTCTGATGTAGACGAAACGCGCGTCTGGCGTATCAAATTATAAGCCTGTTGGTATCTTTGATGAGTTTGTTTTGCAATTTGCTTTGGATTCACATATGGTCAGGATACCAAAGTCGTTGACTCATGTATGCATTGAAACTTGCTTCTTTATATTTTAAGGATTAATATAAATAAGAAGATGTGGTATGAGTGCCAATGAGACAACTATCCATCCAAGTCACAATGTGTAAAAAGTAAACAATTATATGTCAAAGTACGGCATTCAACACGGAGCCTTGGCTCACACCGAACAGCAAGCTATAAGGGGCCCCAAAAAGACTAGTGTAAAACAATTCAAACAGGAAAACCAACGGTCTAATCTATATAAAAAACGAGAACGAGAAACACTTATGAACCACACCAACGAACGACAACCACTGAGCACATTTTTCGGCGTCAATTGATATAAAAAAGGACAAAATCATATTTTTACTTGTCAGTTAGTCCAGATTACCCATCAATAAACCCCGGAGAAAATCCGATTAAATCTCATATTTCATTAACTATTTTATCATTTGATTTGCAAAAATACCTCTTCTGACACCTATGCGCGCACATCGTGTAATACGTTCCCTTCACTTGTATAAAAGTGGCCCGCTCAACTCGATCTATTAAAAACGTCGGTCTCAAAAAACAATAACTGAAGCGCTTATCACCAATCATAAAATACCTAATTACGCAAAGTTTATAAGAATTATCACATGGAAACAATTAACAACAGTTATAATTCTGCAGTTGGAATCAATTTTACAAACTTCGAATTCATTACCAAGTTTTCAGAACAAATTGTATCCCTAGTTTCTAATCAGGATCAGTGCAAAAACAGTTTGCGTTGTTTGGCCAATATTCTCAAACTAAGTTTTTATATTTTATGATTGACTATCATGAAGATTACTTCATTTTTAATGAAAAAAACTTATATATGTACTTAATATCTATGTTTATAGTATTGAACATTAATAATTCAATAATACTGAATTTTGTTTGACCTTTTTCCAATGTAGTTATGGTACAAAAAACGTAAACATAATGAACAATTTCCTTATAATATAATTGTTCATTATAGGACATTTTGGTTTTTGTGCTTGGGTGGTTTCAAATTATTGGTCTCGAGTGTACGTATGTACGATTGTAATTATTTTAAGGAACACGCCTTCATTTAAAGCAAACATAAATTGTGTACCTCAATAAATAAAATCACAAATCATAAATTTAAGTCAAAATAATGATATCAGATGTCAAGTGTCAATCTTAAATCATCAACGCACATAACATTTGATTTTTTTGTTTATATTATAATAAATTAAAAAATAACTTACAATTAGCAAGAGCTTTCAGGACTTCGTTTTCCTTTGAAGTACTCACAGTTGCAAGCCTCATACCAAAACTGTCACAGTGTTCCTATAATGGAAAACATAGCGACTGTTCTACTTTTAAACGAAACAAAGAACTTACATTATAAAAATGTACTATTGGTTAAGATTGTTTTTAATCTGCTGTATATTCCCGCTTCCATATATTAAAAGTATAATAACAAAAATACCGAATTCCAAGGAAAATTCAAAACGTAAAGTCCCTTATCAAAAGCTCAATCACATCCTATATATATATACTTTATTCTAATAAACCGCTATAAATACAAAGGTACACAGAAGAACATAGACATTATACAATATTACAAAGGTACATATGTTGAGGAAATAAACAATACAATAGAAATACATGAGTATGTTTACATGTTAAAAATGTGCGGTGTATATTAAATGGAAGACCTTAAAATATGACAGAGGAGGGAGAAAGTTAATTGAGAGAAGCCACTTTATCGTTTATAACTCTAATAAAATTGCACAAATTTCTAAGCTTTGACTGTTTTAATATATTCATAAGTTCCCTGAACTTAAGAATATTACAATGGTTTGTGAACTTTTTATCTATATATTTATTTCTTTCTGTTGTAAAAAAGTTGCATTTAAGGAGATAATGGTTTTCATCACCAATATCACCATTTTCGCATAAAGAGCACGTCTGATTTTCTCTTGGGATATTAGACCACCTCCCACATTCTATTTGCAGTTTATGGTTGACCATTCTGACATACAGAATGTAAATATTTCTTTGTCCTTAGGACATTAAAATAATTCTCAGTTTTTAACGATTCTTTAAATAGCCTGTAGTTCAGAGTTTTTGCAGAGGTTTCTACACTTGAGAACCAAGTTTGGGTAAACTGGTCTTCTAAAGTAGTTTTAACAATTCGCTTAAGCCAATTTGCATCTTAAGAGGTTTGATATGTTCATATGAATGAACATTCGTTTAGGGTGTTCTGTATGCTTTGTAGCCAAGTTGATCGGAAATTTATTTCAAGTACCATTTGAGTCAATAATTTATAAACAATTGAGCACAATTTTGTCTCTTTCCCGTTTAACAATTTTGTCCTATATAAAATCATTCTTATCTTAATATCAATAAATAATGGATATCTGCCTAACTCGCCATAAATCATAGAGTTAGGTGTTGAAGACTTAACGTAGAGTATTAAGTTTACAAAATTTCAAATGAATTTTTTCAAGCATATCGTTGTTACCAAATCCCCATATTTCACAACCATATAGTAGAATCTGTTTTACAAGTTTGTCAAAAAGGTGCATTTGACATTTAACGGAAGATTGTGGTAACGCCCTTTTTTTCAGTAAGGAATACATTGCTTTGGTAGCCTTTTCAGCAAGATGTAATTTACAAGTCTTAAAATTTCCAGTTCTTGAAAAATAAACACCTAGATAATTAAAATCCTTTATGATTTCTATATTTAAATTATTGTAAAGAAACTTTAAATTTCCCGGAAGCCGACCTTGTGAAAATACCACAACTTTGGTTTTGTCGACATTTACCCTTAATTTCCATTTATTACAATAATTACTAAATTTTTGTTAATGAGTTTTGTAGATCAATTGCTGACTCAGCCATAATAACAGTGTCATCTGCATACAAAATAACGAATAACTTCAGCAGTATATCTAATCTGTTTTCAATGTCACTACTTAATGTTTAAGGCCAGTGACATTTTCAGCGCTCAGAAAATCTTCTAGGTCATTAAGAAATAAAGAGAATAAAAAGGGAGAAAGGTTTTCACCTTGTCGGACTCATATAGCGCATGGAAATAATTCTGATTTCTTTCCGTTATATTCAAGGCAAGATTTTATATTTTTATACATGTTGTAGATAGATATAGGAAGATGTGGTATGAGTGCCAATGAGACAACTCTCCATCCAAGTAACAATTTATAAAAGTAAACCATTATAGGTCAAGGTACGGCTTTCAACACGGAACATTGGCTCACACCGAACGAATACCAAAATTACTAGTGTAAAACCATTCAAACGGGAAAACCAACGGTCTAATCTATATCAAAACGAGAAACGAGAAACACGTATGAACTACATAAACAGACGACAACTACTGTACATCAGATTCCTTACTTGGACAGGTGCAAACATTTGCAGCGGGATTAAACGTTTTAATGGTACCAAACCTTCTCCCTTTTTCTGAAACAATAGTATAACATCACAACATAGAAAGACACACTATAAAATATCAATTGGTAGATACATTTAAACATTTTCCCATTAATGTTATTAAGAAGCATTTTATGCCAAAGAGCTTCTCGTTTCAGAGTATCAAATGCTATCTCAAAATCAACAAAAGCACAATAAAATTTCTTTTTCTTGTATTTTAGGATTTCGAAAAATGAATATAGGGTAAACATACAATCAACGGTAGAATAACCTTCACGGAATCTACATTGATTTTCTTTTATTAGAAGAAAGTGCTCTGAAAATTTAGTGAGTCTGTTATTTAATATAGAAGTGAAAAGTTTTCCAAAGCAGCTAACAATAGTGATTGGTCTATAGTTTTTTAGATTATATTTATCGCCTTTATTTTTATAGAATGGTTTGATGGCCCCCGTCAGCCATGACGCTGGAATTTTCCCGGTTTCAAATATCAAATTGAAAATTTTTTCAAAAATGTCAATGAATTTATCAATAGAGGCCCTAATATATTCATTTATAATAGTTTTACTATCATCTGCACACGCCTTGTTATTCTTTAAATTATGGACACATTTGATGATCTCTTCTCTACTTAATGACATATTAAGCTCTTCATTTATGTTATCGAATATAATTTCGGGGACTGGTAATGCAGAGTCGTTAAGGGTATCGTCTTTATGTGAGTTTAATTCTTTAAAGAAAGAAAACTATTCATCAAAACAAATATCTAGTTGTTTGGAAATTTCTCGCTCATTAACAATTTTCCAAAACTCTTTTGGACTGCCATTTTTCATTTGGTCCATCTTTTTTTAAACTCATTTCGATACCTCTTTTGTGCTTTATTTAAAACTTTTTTATAGTGCCTTTCTGCCGTTATAGTGTGATAGCGTAGATTTTCGGACTCTCTTTTACAGCGTTTGGATTTTCGGTAATTTCTCCTAGCCGTTTTACATTCTTCGATGAACCAAGGTTTATTTTGCAAATTTACGTTAGGCTTTATATTTTTAATTTTCGGTTTATTGTTTTTTGTACCAAATGTTTTTGTTGCGGAACCAGTGAAGACTACTGCTATTTTATTTGTTATCATGTTAATAAAAAAAATTTCATTCATATTGCTATTGTCTAACTCTTATAAGATACTATTAATATGTTCGAGATTGATATTGTCTTGAAAAACCTTAAACTTCTGATTTTCCCATTTTTTTAATATTTAGTTTGTTCGTAGTTTCTGTTTATTTAAATTATAGTTTGTTTTATTTTGTGCTACTTCACATTTAACCGTTATTTCCAAGGGACAATGAACATCCGAAAATAAACTCGAAAATTGTAAAATTTCAAGATCACCGAAGTGATGTAAAAAGTGTGAATTACTTAAGCAGTAATCAACCACACTTGCATTTCGGCATGTCAGATTACAGTCACAGTCTTTTTGTCCTACCATTCATTATAAATAAACTATTGCCTTTGCATAGCACTAGCAGTTGAATACAAATCTATTTTTCTTTTTATCCATACCTTTTCTTTCCCTGGGAAATTTAAATCGATCTAATTCACAGACGTCATTGATATCTGAACCTTCATTTAAGTTTTCTCTTTCATTCTCGTCTATGAAAATGTAATCTCTATCTATTGCAGTTCTGGAGTTAAAATCACCAACAAGGACTATTTTTCTAGACTTATTTGAGAAAGAAATGTATTCATTCTGAATTTCACTAATAGCACTTTCTGATTCAAACGAATGGAAACAACTGTCATATTCCTGACTTGGTACAGGAATTTCCTTGTGTAGAAAATGGTAGAAATTTTTCTTTTTATCTGAATTTTTATCAAATCTTATTTCTTAGAAAATTCCAAAATTTGCTGACTTTGTTTTGTAATTTGTTTATTTTTGACATAAAGACAGAATGCATCAAGCTTGATTACATGTGTACAGTTTCAAGTATGGTCTTTAAGATATTTCCTTTAAGGTTTATTCTATTACATCAACTGTCAATAGCAAACATAAAGTACGATATATAATAACTATAATTTTTGTACCAGTTATGCAATATTTAAATCACCTAGGACAGATTATATTGGCAACCATTTTTATATATATATTATTGTTATGCAGGGGATAAATAATTAACCGTATGTTCTATTCTTATACAATATTTTAAATATTCAGTTCTACCTTTCGCAGAAGGTTTTTCTCCTGAATTTTTACAGCTATAAATATGATATTTTTAAATCTACATTATATGTTGAACTGTATTGTATGGGTTAAAAATTTCCCTAATACCAAAGATAACATCCCTTGCATCTTTCTGTTTCATGGTAAATCCCCTGTTTAAAATAAGTTTTCACGGTAGTGCAATCAAAATATTTTTACTGTATGCACATTCCCAAAAGGTATGCAATAAGCTTTCTTTGGTTTCAGTGCAAAAACTGCACATTTTTGTTTCTGTTAAACCACATTTATAAAGAAAAGAGTTTGTACCTATAATTCTATGTAATAGATTGAACGGAAAATTTTGATTTTAGTGGGGTTTTTTTTTTTTTGTTGCTTGAAATGCAGTGGAGTAGATTTTCCCCTAATCTTCAATTTTAATACATAAATCCTCGGACCATTTGTATTGTGAACTTGAAGGATTTTCTTTGATATTATCTAGAAACAATCGATGAAGATAATTAATAGAAAAAGAAAGGATACGGGGTATCCATCCACGAAACAAAATCAGTACATGCACAGCAAAAAACACACCTAAAGCAAAGGAACAGCGCTTTTATTGCTGTTCTTCATCTCAAAGTCACAGTGAGGCCTTCAACACGTAGCAAAAAACTCTCACCTCACTGAAATTTTAAGACGGTCCCAAACACATGGTGTTTTTTTACCATTTTTTTAGTATATCTACAATATCATTTTCAATAATATCTAATCTACCGTGCTCTGAAATTATTTTTTCCAGCTACCTGGGATTGCACCGACAAGACCATAATATTCAACAAAATTGGTATTAACTGTATACTGAGATTTAAGCTGTTGAAATGTCAGTATGTTTCTCCATCTGATATTAGATCCTTTATAAATAATATACCTTCATTACAACAATTTTCATAAATAAATGGCTTTCCGCATCTTTTGATATTAATATTCAGCCAAATGAGTTGACTCAGTATTTTCCAAACCCTCTTTTGTCAGGTGCAAGATTTTATCCCCCCCTAGCCCCCAATATTTTTCTATATAACTCTGCTCTTTGGTCGGGTTGTTGTCTCTTTGACACATTCCCCGTTTCCATTCTCAATTTTAAAGCTTGTTTAAGATTTGCTGACTTGTCCTTTTATTCATATTAGGCAAATTTTACACAGAAGTTTCTCAGGAAGATTGAAAAGAAAGATAACATTATCATTTAACTACATGTTCTTCTATATAGATGACTCAACACTTGTTAATTGTGTAGAACGCATAAATCACATCAACTTCGAAATAAAGGATACCACAGATACAATTAAGTATGCCTCATAATTAGACTTAATTGTTTTGTTATAAATTAGGCCGTTAGTTTTCTCAATTTAATTGTTTCATATTTTTCATGTCGGGGCCTTTTATAGCCGACTATACGGTATGGGTTTTTCTCATTGTTGAAGGCCGTACAGTTGCCTATAATTGCTTACATCCACTTAATTTGAACTTTGGTAGATAGTTGTCTCATTGGCAATCATACCTCATCTCCTTATTTTTATATTACATCTAGAAATTGACAATGGAGATCGATTGAGAACAAAACTGACGAATTCACCATTGTCAATTTTCATATATTGGTAGCAAGATTTGAGCAGCGCCTGCATATGGAGTATTATATCTACCAGATGATACGATACTCTAGAGCTTGCGTTTTCTCTCCTGATTTCCTTTGACATAGATTTGCTTCTTACAAGGAAGCTATTAAACTAAGGCTTCCTAATAGAAAAGCTGAAGTCATCCTTTTGAAAGTTTTATGGACACCATCATGCTGTGGTTTAGCATTATGGAGTATCTGTGAAACATTTTACCGCGTATATGTTCCAACTGTCGTAGCCACACGTCCGTTCACTTTCCTCGATTGTGACATCACAGAAAGAAAATCACTTGCCATGAGAAACAAAACGAGTGCCACACATGAAGCAGGATCCCCAGTATATATTTATTTTAATTTTTTATTGAGTTTTTAATAGTGATCATGGTTTAGTTGTCGATGAAGTGTTCTGTAGACTGCTGGGCTGGTATGCATAAAACCACTTAAGTTAAGATATCCAATCGTAATACTAATTTATCGTAGGACATGTAGAAAAATCGGTACAAATCTTAACTTCAGTAGCTTTATGTATACGGGCCCTGTTTATCTTTTCGTCGTTTTTTTTTTTTTTTATACAATGATAATGTAAGGTTACTCTTTGAATTAGGATTTTTTATTGTCCCTTTGATATTCTTTATATGGAAGGAGATGAAAAGACTCTTCTTCCTTTTCTTCCTTTCAAATTTATTCATTGAGTATAGTATTATTAGATAGCAAGGCTAATCCTTTATGAGATCTACCGGCAATTTGAAAATCGTTGAATTTGAGACAGAATGTATTTTGCCTTAACATGTTTTGTTTTTTGTTTTTGTTTTTTATAAAGGACAATTAATACACATTCATATTTTGTCTCTTTGCAATCAAAAATTCAAAATGTGATTAATATTACTTTAATTTCGTCATGCAAAAATAAAGGCTCTAAAATTGTAAATCTATTTGGACTTGCCATTTTGAAGAATTGGATATATTTTAAAATATAAAAAGTATTTTAGTGTAATTCTTAAACAATCAGAACTAGCTTTGGATGTTAGATTGTTAAAAAAAATATGCAATGGTCCGAAAATTACATAAAAGCAGAAAGGAATCAACATTTTCTACATTTTTGCTAAAACAGAAATACAGGCTGAATGTCAGTAACTTTACTCACTCACCTGTGCATTCCCCAAGGTAAAGCATCCCAAAAGGGAAAATATTTTGTTTCTGTAAGTTCTTCCTGTAATGTATATTCAAATAATAAAATTGTTACACAACATCAAATAGTTAGGTGATACCAGGTTAAAACGTTTTCTTTTTAAAATATGTTTAGAAACTAAGATTTGCATACATTGTTTCTTATATAAACTTAAATAACAGAGGTAAAATTCTAGAAACTGATTCAAAAGGTGAGTCCTATTCAAGTGATATATGCAATACTTCATCAATATGAAATAAAAGATGTGGGTTTACGCCAATGCGTCATCGACCCAAAGAAACAAAAATCTTCTAGTACAACAAACAGGTGTCTTTACAATATGCCAATCTATAAAAACACCATTTTGATTTCTATTTCTTTGTTTTATAAAAATTAATTATAGCCTTTTTCTATATAGGCAGAAAACAGGATAGTACAAACAAATATGATGCTGTTATCAAAATATGTTTTCGTTCATTATATTGTTACACAATTCCTTTTTAGATGAATGCAACACTTTATACATTGCGTTCGTCCAAAGCGCTGTTCTGGATTTACCTTCATCAGGATAGCTCAAATCTAAACATTTGAAAGCAAGGAGTAAATGAATACATAGACACGTTTGGAGCTATAATAGCTATATGACCAAAATTAACCTAAAAAGAATAAACAAATTCATCTCAAAAATCGACGAAGAAGATAAAACAAAGGTAACAATCAATAACCAAGGGACTCACATGAATTCCAAAAGTAGTGAAACCGGGTTCATCGACACAGTAAGCGTCTCCTACTATACCATGCAAATCTATACTCAGTCAAAATGTGACAATCGGGAATTTTAGAAAATAAGTATGAAATCTACACATGTACTACGACCAAACAGTTATCGTTTACACGACGAAAGTGATCAATACATAAGGTTAATTTGTAAAAGAAGATTTTGAAACTGCAACGGTTGTAAAATAAATTACATATTTCATTTGCCCGTCAAGTTATCCGCATTATTCTCCCTTCTTTATTAGTAAACAATCATTAATAGAAAATGAAAATAAAACTTATAAATTGTATGCGTCCGATGCAGTTTTTCTAGATTAATCGTCATTAGGAATGCTCAAAGCCAAAAAATTGAAAGCCTATCATGTATAAGTTCCAAAACATGTGAAGGATCTAAAATGATAACTAGATACATCTAAGATCAACTTTGCCGATATTAAAAAATCTTCTTTCATTTTTTCGTTGTACGGTGACGTTAAACTACGAGATCAATTAATAGCACAGTTATCCAATATAGATATAAAGAAATGTATTATTAGGCAAGATCGCAACAACTTATTCTGTTCATAACGGAGTCTCTTATTCAGTTCTACGTAACATGTAAACCAAGAAGCCCGGATTTTAAGCACAGCAGAAATATTTGAATATTTGATTATTTTGTGACACTTTTGTGTGAATAAAACAGCACACTACATCGCTAAACTTATCTTTTGATCATTTTTAAAAATAAAATAAGTTAGATTTGGTATAAAAAGTAAAATAACAAATATACCGAACATCAAGGAAAATTCAAATCGGAAAGTCCCGTATAAAATGGCAAAATCAAAAGCTCAAACACATCAAACGAATGGAAAACAACTTATAAAATTCCTGACTTGGTACATGCATTTCCTTATGCAGAAAATGGTGGATTAAACCTGGTTTTATAGCTAGCTAAACCTCTCACTTGTATGACAGTCACATAAAATTCCATTATATTGACAACAATGTGTGAACAAAACAAACAGACATTATAGGTACAAATGTCAAAAAAAGGGGTACAGCAGTTAACATTATGTTATAATCTTAATCAGTATAAAAACAAACAAATATGTCAACAAAGAAAAACAAAACGGCATATAGACCTAGCACATAAGCAAAATAAAAGCCAAGAATACAAAAAATGGTGGGATTATAAGTACCGAGCCACACCAAAAGGATTATACCAAAAATGGACTAAACAGTAAAGGTAAATAATCTACAAAGACAAATAGAAGAACACTTTAACACGTAATTAAGATGATAAACAACGTCAGTACCTAGAATCTATACTTCAAGACCATCATGTATTATTTGTGAAGTTGATACGGAATATTTATCAACAAGGTCTTAGTATCTTCCGATGAACTTTTTCAGAAAAAGGACAAGACGTTCTTTGACATAACCCTGGTTCATCAACTTTCTGCTCAGACACTGGTAACGTTTTATAAAGTCTGGGTAGCAGCTGCAACCTCTTGAATACCGAATGAATTGACATAGAAACAACTATCCATAAAGATATTAAAAATAAAACGAACAATTATAGTTCATGATCCGGCCTCCAACTATCAACAAAATGCATACCGTATTATGAGCAATAAATGGCTCGGGTTAGACAAAATGCGAAGAAAAAAAAAACAACTGACTGATTTATACAACAAAAACGAGAGAAAGAAAAACGCGTCAGACAGCGACCAACGGCAACCACTGAATTACAGAAACCTTGTTTGGAACAGGCATATAAATAAAGTTGCGAGAATTAACACGTTTGTGAGCGCAAAATCCTCCCCTAATCTGGACAGTGGTGAAACAACAGAACATAAGAACGAAATAAAAACATATTTAGAAAAGTCTTGACTAATCGGGTTGGTATTAAGAACAAAATCAAATAACAATTGACAGAAAGCACTCACAGTTAATGAAAGCCAGTTCAAGGCATGATGCTATCTAATGAATAAACAAAGTTTACCCATACTATCATGTCAATCAGAGCAGTTCAGTAGTGGATTAAATAGGTTTCAAACGAGGCAAAACATTTACAAAATAATCTAATATCTACAGCGTTAACCATATTTGATTTGATAAATCGGCCGCTGGATTTGCATACCTCTTCTCAGTAACTGCCAACCAGTTACTCTTCTCGTTGCTGCATAACAGGTGTTCAATGTCCCAACCTTACATTTCTTTGTTAAATCCCTGTAATTCGCAAAACAACAACCATTATATCTTAGGCAAAGAGAAATACACGATGTTTTAGAAAGCACTTTTATTGCCTGTGTGCCAGTAAAGATTTGTCTGTCGTTCTCAGTAATAAATTTAGCAATTTCCATTGGTTTAACTGAGTAACACATAATCATCAACATGCATGTAAAGCTACACCTAAAATATACAAACATGTTATCTTTCCCGAACACTCCTGAAATTTATTTATTTTGGGCCATCTGAGAAGCTTTATAGTTTGATGATTTTATTTTGAGACTTATTTTTATATGGCAAAAACTTTGATTTGTAAATTAAAAAATTCCCTAATTTACTAGCATTTATGCAGATGTCCATGGAATATCAAGTAACCCAGCAAAGTTACAAAATTACTTTATCTAAGTAGGGAAAAGTACATAAACATTATAATTAACTGATGTTTTGAAAATCATATTGGAGTTCGGATCTTTTATTACCCTATATATACGCTATATAAATATTTAAATTTGAATTATCTTTGCGATAAAATTGAAAACCCTTAAAAGTACTGTTTGATCAGACGGTTGAATAATTTAACTACTTGTTTTCGCTCCCACATGGAATAAGTAGAATTAAAGATCAATCTGCAATTAAAAATATGACTGAACCGAATCCTAAATATATATCAAAATAAAATTTGATTAAATCTGTGTTACAATAGATAGATTCAAATATTGAAATATTTAGAAAAAATAACTGTTAGTTCGCTATGTAATTCAATAAGGGAGGAAAACCTGAGAGTTATTTAGCAATTCAAAGATACTCTTGGCACTACCATACTGCCTACTTGAAGTTGATAGATGAACTTTAAACATTCATTTTGCTTTCATCAATTTTCAGACCTGGAACTAGGTTTTAAGTTTGACCTATGCGGCAACATTATTCTGACAAGTCTGTCGCCCAAAATACATTTTTGATAGATCTGAACTTAAATAAAGCTATGTATAAATAACGAAAAGAGTATATGTGTATCAATTATATTGTATCAATATGACAGGCGACAGCAACATAAAATATTTTGCATAGAACATAACTTAAAAGTTAGAGTGCAATATTCAATGATTGTGCACCAGTGCAAATATAGCTTCAAATAATTGAAGTCATCAGTGACAAAAATTTGTTTTAAACAGAGTTAATTTCAAGATTTGCTATACAATAAAATGGTTATTGTACTCTCGCAAACTCCTGCAATATAACACTCGGGAAAATATACACCAATAGTCATGCAATAACCCTATAATATGGTTGGTTAATAGCTCCGCGGGACATGTCTTCGCTGGCAATCACTGGTCTCCCTTGAACTGTTACAATGATAAACTTCGTGAAATGTTGTCCAAAAACAAATAAAATATGGTATACGCCAGTCTCTAAACTTGAAAAGGAACTCCTGTTTGATGAAGGATTCTGGGTATGCTATGATAGAAAATGCGGAAATGCGAGTGTTTTGATTAAATGGACCTAAACTGGAATCCGTTTGTATTTACGCTACACTCAAAGTGTAGTATTCAGCCGAGAACCAGCTTAAAATGGATCATGGCAGTTCGATCATTCATCTGATTTTTTTGTTATCTGATTAGTGCGAACTATTGCAATCAATTGGCGGATGTGTGCACATGTTTCGTCCGTTAAATTCATATGAAACTTCAATTAAAAAAAAATGAATATGTGTTATATACTTGAATGGCTAAGTTTTACTATAAAACAAGTGTACGTGGACTTTCTTGATACATGTATTGCTATTGAACTGTTGTCTTCTCGTATACTAATTCGCTGATATTTTTCCGTATGCAGTAACCTTAAATATTAGACCTCTCTTTAGATCTTCGACCACTGCACAGCGGAAGTCCGAAGGGAAAACCGTGATAAAAGAGTGTATACAAAAGTGCACTAAAAGGTTAAGTTATAATAAATTCTTAAAGAACAATTTTAATACAACAAATCATTTAATATCGTAAATACTATTCCGTCCCTTTTTCCCGAATGTGACCTACCGAATTAGACTTATTACCGGGTTTGTATTAACATGGGCAACACGACGGGTGCCACATGTGGAGCAGGATCTGCTTACCCTTCCGGAGCACATGAGATCATCCCCAGTTTTGGTAGGGTTCGTGTTGCTCAGTCTATAGTTTTCTATGTTGTGTTTTGTGTACTATTGTTTGCCTGTTGGTCTTTTTCTTTTTTAGCCATGGCGTTGTCAGTTTATTTTCGAGTTATGAGTTTGAATGTCCCTTTGGTATCTTTCGCCTCTCTTTAACAAATGTTAAGGAAAAGTTAAATAAACAAATGTGAACGCATGAAAAATATGTATAGGTTAGATAATACTTGGTCATGTTTTATGAATATTAAAAGCCAGAGGCGTAGCCGGAGGTTTTAAATGTTCGTAAAACACGACCAAGTATTATCTGACAATTAAGAACATATTTACACATTCGAGTGACATTAAGAAAATAACCTTTCTCATTGTAATAATCAAACCTTAATATGAATTCACTTTGATTGTTAACATGGTTAATAAAAGGGATGTAAATCATTTTTAATGATCATTTCAACAGCAATGAGATAGTTTTGAGATAACAAAAAGGATAAATCATTCAAAAATGGAGGTTACTTTGCTTTGTATATCAACAGCCATTGTTTGGTATAATAAACATTGACTTTAAAGTGTCATATAAAAATTATATTCAATATTATTTATATCTTCACCTTTACCCCCTTTTTTTTTTGGGGTGTTCTATATATGTTACGTTTGGAATATTAAAAACTCAACTAAAACGTTTTATAATTCTAATCTCCTTTTTCATCAACAATAATTTGACAAACAACAGTACTCATGATTTTGTTTTCTTTTGCTCTTTTCCTATGGAAATTGCCTTGTGGGATTGTACAAAACAAACTTAAGTAGAAAACTTAACAATTGTTGACACCAACAAAAACATTGTCGCCTCCAAAAAAAGCAATTCTTTTGTCTCGCTTTCCTCAGCTTTCTGGCCATCTGAGAAGCTTTATAGTTTGATGATTTTATTTTGAGACTTACTCTAATATGGCAAAAATTTTAAAAAATCCCTAATTTACTGGCATCTATGCAGATGCGCATGGAATATCAAGTAACCCAGCAAAGTTACAATATTACTTTATCTAAATAGAGAAAATAACATGAACATTATAATTAACTGATTTTTTGAAAATCATATTGGAGTTCGGATCTTTTATTACCCTATATATACGCTATATAAATATTTAAATTTGAATAATCTTTGCGATAAAACTGAAAACCCATAAAAGTACTGTTTCATCAGACGGTTGAATAATTTAACTACTTGTTTTCGCTCCCACATGGAATAAGTAGTATTAAAGATCAATCTGCAATTAAAAAAATGACTGAACCGAATCCTAAATATATTAAAAAAAAATTGATTGAATTTGTGTTATAATAGATTGATTCAAATATTGAAATATTTAGAAAAAAATAAGTGTTAGTTTGCTTTTCTAATTCAATAAGGGGAGGATAAAATGGGAGTTATTTAGCAATTCAGAGATACACTTGGCACTACCATACTGCCTACTTGAACTTGATAAATAAACGTTTAACATTCATTTTGCTTTTATCAATTTTCAGACCGGGAATTAGGTTTTAAGTTTGACCTATGGGGCAACATTATTCTGACTCCAAGCCGACAAGTCAGTCGCCAAAAATACATATTTGATAGATCTGAACTTAAATAAAGCTATGTATAAATAACGAAAAGAGTATATGTGTATCAGTTATATTGTATCAATATGACAGGCGACAGCAACATAAAATATTTTCCATAGAACATAACTTAAAAGTTAGAGTGCAATATTCAATGATTGTGCACCAGTGCAAATATAGCTTCAAATAATTGAAGTCATCAGTGACAAAACTTTGTTTTAAACAGAGTTAATTTCAAGATTTGCTATACAATAAAATGGTTATTGTACATTCGCAAACTCCTGCAATATAACCATTTACTCGGGAAAATATATACCAATAGTCATGCAATAACCCTATAACATGGTTAGTTAATAGCTCCGCGGGACATGTCTTCGCTGGCAATCACTGGTCTCCCTTGAACTGTCACAATGATAAACTTCGTGAAATGTTGTCCAAAAACAAATAAAATATGACATACGCCAGTCTCTAAACTTGAAAAGGAACTTCTGTTTGATGAAGGATTCTGAGTATGCTATGATAGAAAATGCGGAAATGCGAGTGTTTTGATTAAATGGACCTAAACTGGAATCCGTTTGTATTTACGCTACACTCAAAGTGTAGTATTCAGCCGAGAACCAGCTTAAAATGGATCATGGCAGTTCGATCATTCATCTGATTTTTGTGTAATCTGGTTAGTGCGAACTATTGCCATCAATTGGCGGGTGTGTGCACATGTTTCGTCCGTTAAATGCATATGAAACTTCAAATTAAAAAAAAATGAATATGTGTTATATACTTGAATGGCTAAGTTTTACTACAAAACAAGTGTACGTGGACGTTCTTGTAAAAGAAAATCCTTTATATTATCAAAATCTTCATAAATGTACTGCTATTGAATTGTTGTCTTCCCGTATACTAATTCGCTGAAATTTTTCCGTATGCAGGGACCTTAACTATAAGACCTCTCGTTAGATCTTCGGCCACCGCACAGCGGAAGTCCGAGTGGGAAAACCATGATAAAAGAATGTATACAAAGGTGCACTGGAAGGTTTAGTAATAATTAATTCTCAAAGAACAATTTTAATACAACAAATCATTTATTATCCCGTCCCCTTTTCCCGAATTTGACCTACCGAATTAGACATATTACCGGTTTTGTATTAACATGAGCAACACGAAGGGTGCCACATGTGGACCAGGATCTGCTTACCCTTCCGGAGCACATGAGATCATCCCCAGTTTTTGGTGGGGTTCGTGTGGCTCAGTTTTTAGTTTTCTATATTGTGTTTTGTGTACTATTGTTTGCCTGTTGGTCTTTTTTCTTTTTTTAGCCATGGCGTTGTCAGTTTATTTTCGAGTTATGAGTTTGAATGTCCCTTTGGTATCTTTCGCCTCTCTTTAACAACTGTGAAGGAAAAGTTTAATAAACCAATGGGAACGCATGGAAAATATGTATAGGTTCGATAATACTTGGTCATGTTTTATGAATATTAAAAGCCAGAGGCGTAGCCGAGGGTTTTAAATGTTCGTAATACACGACCAAGTACCCCGGTATTATCTGACTAATTTAGAACATATTCACACATTCCAGTGGCATTAAGAAAATAACCTTTCTCACTGTAATAACCAAACCTTAATATGAATTCACTTTGATTGTTAACGTGGTTAATAAAAGGGATGTCAATCATTTTTAGTGATCATTTCAACAGCAGTGAGATAGTTTTGAGATAACAATAAGGATAAATCATTCAAAAATGGAGTTTACTTTGCTTGGTAAATCAACAGCCATTGTTTGGTAAAATAAACATTGACTTTAAAGTCTCATATACAAATTATATTCAATATTATTTTTATCTTCCCCTTTACCCCTTTTTTTTTGGGGAGGAGGTGTTTTATATATGTAACGTTTGATAATTACAAACTCAACTAAAATGTTTTATAATTCTATTCTCCTTTTTCATCTACAATAATTTGACAAACAACAGTACTCATGATTTTGTTTTCTTTTGCTCTTTTCCTATGGAAATTGCCTCATGGGATTGTACATTGCGTTAGTGCAGTTTTTAAGAGCTCACTTTCGTAATTAATCTACAATGAAAAGTCAATCATGTTGAGCATTTTATAGTTGAATTAAAGCCATGTTCTATGAAAAATAGAAGGCAATATATTGATTGTCCATTGGACGAAAATGGGTGAGTATGTTTTAAAAACAAATATATCCTGGTTCTATCAATTCACTTATTTTCACCTGCTCTGCGTGCTCTGTGTTGATTGTTTATCAATGTCACCATCTGGTAAACTTCGGCAACAAACTGGAAAGTTAATTACTTAATAGCTTGCGATAAACAATCACTGAATGAAATATTATTTGTCGATAATACGTTATAGATTCGTAATAAATATTAAAAAAAAAGTGAATACAGGACTCAGTTTATTATATTTGCATGCATTGGTTCAATTATTTCGTTTACATTAAAATTACAAGAAACTCGTTTCATATGACTTTAAGGCAAATAAAGGATCTCAATTTAAAACAATAGAATTTTTTTATACTTTCCGAAAATATAGTTTATATACCTTTGATGTGAATTTGATTAAAAAAAAAACTGACAAGAATCGTACACATGAGAGAGCTAACGATTTAATTTTCCATATAATTAATGTTTCCAAAGGGCATAACTCTTTTAGAAATAGTTGATCGGCACTGATTTTCGAACTCGTCCGAGACATTGCTGAAATAAACCTACAATATCAGTTTCATAAAAATCTGACAAGAATTGTACTCATGAGAGCGCTAACGATTCAATTTCCATTTAATTAATGTTTTCAAGGGGCATAACTCTTTTAGAAATCGTTGATCGGCACTGATTTTCGAACTCGTCCGAGACATTGCTGATATAAACCTATGATATAAATTTCATAAAAATCTGGCAAGAATTGTACACTTGAGAGCGCTAACGATGTAATTTTCAATATAATTAATGTTTCAAAGGGGCATAACTCTTTTAAAAATAGTTGATAATCACTGATTTTCGAACTCGTCCGAGACATTGCTGATATAAATCTATGATATAGTTTTATAAAATATCTGACAGCGCTAACAAGACCGGACAGACCGACGGACGCCCGGTATTTCTATGTCCCCCGCAACGCGTTGCGCGGGGGACAAACAATTTAACCATTAGAGTTATCTCCCCTTATACATATCTAGTCCTTCCTCTAGCTTGGTGAATGTGATGAACATTTTCAACTCTACTCCTCGACGTAGACGCAGTTATAGTCATCGTCATTATAAATCACACACTCTCCATGATGTCTCTATTAATAACCTGCTGCCATTTATACAAAACCCGTTAGGTATTCATCACATTCGCACGAAGCTTTATTTATTACCCCTTTCAAAACTTCATTCTCTGTACAATTTATGTTTGGAAACCACTACAATACAAACCTACAGCTATCATTTTGGAAATTGATAGTCACAGACTTTTCAAACCAGTTCGCATTGGAAAAGATGAAGGGGAGAAAAGATCCTTTCTTAAACTTTCCTTTGCCAACAAAGGTCTCGATGTCATCAACTTGGGCAAAATACTTCATCATAAATCAGTTCACTCGAAAATACCTCCCTATCTTAAAGATCAGTCTGTACCTATCATTTATTATACCTATAACAAACCAATTGCAACTAAAATATTCAATTACAAACACGTGTTGCAGGATCTCAATATTGACGACTTCAAGTCTGAACCTCCTGATTGCTCCTGTGCTAGTTCCCCATTCATATTTAATCCGGCTGGCAACGTTAGTGCTGGTGACCTAAACATTGTCAATTACATTTTTCTGCTAAATTTCAAAGGCCCAAAATATCGTGAGCCTAAATCCATCAATTGGAAACACAACTTCAACATACTGATGGATTCAATCGAGGATTATGCCAGGCAATGGGTTAAACGCGAGAAAGAAGACGTAGATACTCTTTCCGAATGGATTAAGGCTATTAGGTTGTTGATACAAATCAGAATTAAAAAACCTGATAGGTTCTATGAATACCCATGCTACATCAATCTTTAAAGACCCAAATGTTGCAAAACACTTGTCCTACCTCCATGACAAATAGGTTGCTGTCCCTGCTAATAAAGCCCCAAACAACATCTTTTGTGTGTAAATCACATTACATAAACTGCTTGATAAATGAATTAGGTGTTGACAATTCACTTGGAAACTCAACATTATCCCGACACTTACCAAAGAGGAAATCATGGATACTCATAGGTCTGTTCTTTGTTCCTTTGAATTTCAACCAAAGATGAAGATCTGGATCTTCAATCACTGTATTGGATACCTAAACTATATAGTGTCTTTACCAGCAACGTTACATTGCTGGGTCTTCCAAGTGCTTGCTCCACGAAACCTCTTTCCAAGTTATTAACATCCATGTTATCTGCAATCAAAGCCGGGCTTCAAAGTTATTGTGAAACTACCTATTCTAGAGGTGGGGTGAATCAGATGTAGATACTAAGAAATTCCAAAGATCTTTTAGAGTACTAGTACATACAATATAAGACTCTTTCATCTTGCAATAGTATTAAAACATTTGTCTTTTCTACACTTTACACAAGTATTCCCATTCTAAACTAAAAGACAAATTGAAAGAGTTGGTCCTGCTTTGTTTCATAAAAGAGTGGCTAACGTAGATACAAGTATCTTGTCTTAGGAAGGATAAATCCTACTTTGTAAAAAATCTCCGATTCAAACAAAAATCTCTCTGATTCAAACAAAAATTTCTCTGAAACTGACATTATCAAGATGCTTGATTTCTTGATGACAACATATTTGTTACGTTTGGAGGACGCGTTTTTCAACAAACAATCGGCATTCCCATTGGAACCAACTGTGCCCCTCTTCTTGACTACTTGTTCCTTTATTCATATGAGGCTGAATTCATACAGGAACTTCTTAGAAAGAAAGAAAAAAAGTTAGCAGTATCCTTTAACTTTACTTTCCGCTATATAGATGATGTTCTCTCACTAAATAATTCAGAATTTGGTGACTATGTTGAACGCATCTATTCCATCGAACTTGAGATAAAGGATACAACAGATACAGTTAAGTCTGCCTCATATATTAACTTTCATCTATAAATTGACAATGAGGGTCGGTTGAAAACAAAACTTTACGACAAAAGAGATGATTTCAGCTTCCCAATTGTGAACTTTCCATTTCTATGTAGCAACATTCCAGCAGCGCCTGCATACGGAGTATCTATCTCTCAGTTGATACGATATTCCAGGGCTTGTATTTCCTATCATAATTTACTTGATAGATGGTTGCTGCTCACAAGGAAACTATTAAACTAAGAGTTGCAAGTGGTGAAGTTGAAATCATCCCTTCACGCCATCACGAGTTGGTTGGCCATTATGGAATATCCGTTTCACAGATGATAGCGGATATTTTCCAAATGTCGTAACTACAATCCTGTCACCTTTTCACCGAATATGACCTACCGAATTAGACTTATTACCGGGTTTGTACTAACATGAGCATCACGACGGGTGCCACATGTGGAGCAGGATCTGCTTATCCTTCCGGAGCACCTGAGATCACCCCCAGTTTTTGGTGAGGTTCGTGTTGCTCAGTCTTTAGTTTTTTATGTTGTGTTTTGTGTACTGTTGTTTAACTGTTTGTTTTTTTCTATTTTAGCCATTTTGTCAGTTTATTTTCGACTGATGAGTTTGAATGTCCCTTTGGTATCTTTCGCTTCTCTAATATATTGATTTTTTCAATCGATTCGAACAAAATATATTATTTTTTTGGTAAAAACAGACGTAATAATAAGATAAATCACATAATTTTCTCCTATCAGATGAAAAGTCGAAAAAATGAGTTGCATTCCTGTTTCAAAACTTTAAATAGTTAAGTACTGATTTTGGTCCGTATGCATAAAACCTCCTAAGATTATATAAGGTGCATATTGAGGTATCTTAAAATTTCAAAAAATAGATAAATCAGCCGAAAGTATGCATACGGTTTCGAAGAAAATGGTCAGATTAGTTGCCATTTAATCAATGAAGAATTATTTCAGTAATATTTCGTTTATAGATTGCTTGATATTATCGACTATTTTGATTTTACTATGAAATCATATAATCAACAATATCAGAGATAACAGGGGTATTTACATAATTGCATCCTACTATATTGCATCAATGTCGATGCTGTTTATTCTGAACAAAATTCACAATGTTTACACGCATGAAATACATACAACTAGTATCATTTTTCTTTTGATTCATTTATTCGTGCATACTTAATATAACATTGAATGCTATATTGTTCAAATTGAAATTCATTAAATTCCATAACCGCATGAACAGACAAACAGAAACAAGCAGACAGACTGATTGAGTGATTTCCGGCATTCCCAACAACTAACAATAAGCACATTTGCGACTATATATTTCTATATTGGTGATTCCAATGTTCACGTTTTGTATCATTCCTATTAAAAAAGAGATGGAAGATACCAAAGGGTAATCAAAACTCATCAGTCGAAGAGAGACTGACAAAATTAGGGCAAAAAAACGACAACAGACGAAAAGATATTGATCTCCAATCAAAGCTTTTGGGGTACATTTTGCACAAGTTGGTGTTATGTTACTAACCTATACGATTCTTAGACTTGGTGATTTGCTACAAGATGATTTAAAGCGTTCATCACTTCGCCAAAATACTTCAAAATATTACAATACCGTACATTTATCTTTCCATGCATAAGTCTTCAGTCTCTCCTCATGGCATTTTCTATTGTTATTATGTTTATGTTTTCTTCTTTCATGTGATAACAGTAAGGGGACATTTTATAGGTAACATATTGGTTTCTTTCAATGCTGGTACATCAAAAGAATCTTTTCTCATTGCCCTACTTTGGCATTCTTTTGAATATTTTAGTTTGTTAAGTATTTTTCACTATCAATTTATTCCCAGTTAAAAGTGTGTATTGTTCAATTAAAATGAATAATCAAATCACAGTTTTACCTCGATGAGTACATGCGGTGAACAATACATATTTCAAACGGTAATTAGAGAAAGGTTCCGATTTAAGTCTTCCTTGGTTAAGTGAAAACTTATATAAGTGTATGCAGTAAAATTATGAATTTCACTTAACAAGACAATTCTTAGTTAAATCTTAGTTTAAGGAACACTAAAATTAATTTGCCGTGTGTATACGAGATCCTTTTGTTTTCTTTTTGCTATTTTACAATCCAAGATGGCGGAAGACCTCAGTCTACAATAACTAGAAAAAGTCTTTCAAAAACTAATGTGGGCCAACAACGGCCATCAATATCCAATGTAGTTTAACTGAAAAAAATATATCCGATGTTCACGCCGATTAACCATTATTTTGTTGTTACGATTTAGTAATCATTACTAAAACACAATATCGGATTAGATAAATAAACACCATTTCTGTTTTGTTTTTAAGTTTTGCAGTTTTACGAATCCAGCGTACTAAATGCGAGGAAATATAAAAGTTTATTCAAGCATTTTTTTTGTTTCAGAACTGCATTAGAAATGGGTGAAACATCTTGGTCGCTTTCTTCAAAAAAATGGTACTCAACATTTAAATCGATTTCATGTAAATTATCTGCTAAAATCGGTACTGTGTAGACAACTGGAGTTATTGAACCTGAGTATCTTTGAACAAACTAAAGGATGACAAGTTCGTAGGGATGGGACCTGACTTTGGACAAAACTCATGTCAAACCTTGTTTTTGACATTTATAAATAATTATGTCCTTCGTCCAAAATTCTTAAATCGGAAAAGTGTATTTTCTAGAGGTCAAGGTCGAGATTTGAATGATCAGTTTTGGTTTTTTTTTTTGTATTTTTTGTGTTTTTGTTAGTTGAATATTTGTGCCCATCGGATGAATCATACCATTTTCTACTGATATTCACAGTTTATTCTTATATATTGTTACACCAGGGTTTCGGAAGGGTTTAAGCGTTCGCAAACATGTTTAACCACTGCAAATTCTTTATGTGCCTGTCCCAAGTACGGAGCTTGTTATATAGTAGTTGTCGATGCTTGCTGTCTGTCTGTCTAGTTGTTTTGCGTTAATTGCTTTATCATTAGTCAGGTCGTTAGTTTTTTTCGTTTGAATTGTTTTACATTTCGCATGTCAAGATCATTAATAGCTTTTGTTATACGATGTGTCGTCTACTTCATTTGGTATCTGGCGGATAGTTGTCGCATTAACAATCATATCACACTCCTAATTTTTATGTGTTATCATTGATTAATTACTTGGACAGACATTCAGAGATCTTATAGACAAAACTGCATCGTGACTGAGAAAACATGAGTCCATCTATTCTTTTCTATACTTGCATAACGGTAAGTTACTTACTTTATCTGAAAACTAAGAATCACTTGATAAAGATGTGGTGAACCGGTTGTTTCTGTATTGTCCCTTGTTTAAATTTCAATCATCTGTTTTAAAGTGAGTCTCGGGGCCAATGAATAAAGGCAATAGTAGTATAAACAATAAAACAAACCTCGAATCTATACCAGGGTCAATTCAGACAGAGGCAAGTTATCTCTCTCATGCAAAGCTCTTATTACTTGGTTATCTCTCTCATGCAAAGCTCTTATTACTTGGTTATCTCTCACATGCAAAGCTCTTATTACTTGCCAGGCTTTGGCTTTACTTTTTGTCCTTTTTGGTTTATTAGCCTTAAAGTTTAATTTTTTTTTAAGTTTTTGATTTTCAAATATTCTGGCCTCGGGCATCACTTAAGAGACATATATTGTTGAAATACTCATCAGGTTCAGGGAAATTGGTACCAAAAATGTTACTAATAACAAAAGAGTTATGAAATTACAATGTAAAAAAAAAATAAAAGCCGTGTGCAATAGAACCAGAATAGTATACAATCCAACAAGAAAAGACGTATATGGAATAGTGATAATTACTATGATATTAATGGTATAGGTCAAACTTCAAAATAACTTCTGTTGACTGTCACCCGAGCTATCCTATTTTAACCACCTACAATACTTTTATTCGTAAAGCACTAATAAAGTAACAATAAACTTAAGGTGTAGAAAAAGTTAAATAAAATAAAACCTTCCGCCCGACTGCATTTTGTTCATGATGTGACATTAATAACATATATATTTAAGAAGATGTGGTATGAGTGCTAATGAGACAACTCTCCATCCAAGTCACAATTTGTAAAAGTAAACCATGATAGGTCAAAGTACGGCTTTCAACACGGAGCCATGGCTCACACCGAACAGCAAGCATATATATTTGTATATATTTGTTGGCATAATATGAATTGGACTAAATATATATACATATATATGCATATATACAATTGCATCTCGAGCAGTAAAATTAATTCCGCTTAATGTTCTAGTGATCACTTGGTCAATACCTCTGCTGTTGGACTATAAGTCCCGGAAGGTATTACCAGCAAGAGTTCAATACTCCCGTATAACGTCATGAAAATATATACTTTAAGTTTCTTTTGATTCTTTCAGTTCTGCAAGATTTGTTTTAGGATCTTGTATTTACAAATACTTTAACATGAATCATCAATGAAGAGGCTTTAATTATCGACGTGTTCATCTGATGCAGGCAGTAAAATTAACACCGTTGAATGTTACTATTTTATGAATATATAAAAGTATATGTGGTATGATTGGCAATGAAATGAGATAAATATCAACCAAAGGTTGAAAGGACCGGGCTGTTAGCAACGACAGGTTACCGTACGGCCTCCAAAAGTGAGCAAAGCCTATACTGAATAGTAAGCTAAAAAAAAAATCCGAGTTAATAAAAAAAAATAAAATGTGAAATAATTCAAAATAAAGAATCAACGGTCTTATTTATAATTATACAAAATTACGAAGCAATTTTGAAAGGCAGCAATCAATGACCACTCTTGGACTTTACTGACACATGGCTTGGGCTAACACATACAGAATGTATAACGAAGTCGTAGGAAATGAAATGATAATTTATTACGTGATTACAAGGTTTCAGAATATTCAAAAGCTCAATTGTTCAAAAGTTCCCAAATTTCTTACTGGTCCGTGATCGTATACAGATTCGAGGTGTACTTATACGAAATCTGGTGGTAATAAATTGGCTTTGCCTACCCACAATAGAAGGGGACCTTGTGGAATCCGATCTTTTTTTTTCTGTTTTATAGTTTATATAGTTAATTTCTTCTGCTCGACCTGTACAAGGTTGTTAAATATCCTCAGGATACATATAGGACATGTATGCTTGTCAAAAATTATTGTTTAAACAAAATGTATTGTTAAGTAATGAAGTACACATTTGTCTGCATGTTATAAAATGCATGTTTTGTTTGATCAACCTTTAAAGCAAGACGTCTTTTGTTACTTTCGGAAAAAAATCAAGATTCATGATGTCATTTTTTGTTTTTCGTCAATTGTTTTAATATAAATTAGGCCCATTTGAATTGTTTAATATTTTTCATGTCGAGGTCTTTTATTATAGCCGACTATACAGAATGGGTTGTACTTATTGTTGACGGCCGTACGGTAGCCAATAATTGCTTAAATCCACTTCATTTGAACTCTGATGGATAGTTTTCTCATTGGCAATCATACCACATCTCCTTATTTTTAATAGAACTAATAAAGAGAATATTCAACGTTCGCACTACAATGATAAATAGATAACCTTTAAGAAGAAAAACAATTTATAAATCTATATAAAAATGCTTTGTAATGAATTGGTGAAAAACATTCTTACACCTGTCTCAAGTTATAAGTTATCAATAAACAACATTTTTGCCAGAATAATAAATCAGACAGATATTGTAATTGCACACTAATAATCCGTCTTACGTTACCGAAAATTGCAAGTATATATATATATATATATATATATATATATATATAAAACTAAACAACCAATGCAATTGTCCGTTATAAGCGATAGGTCGATTTTGCTTCCTGGTAGCTACAAGGACAAATAGGATAACAGAAAATCAAAACACTCTATAGGTTAAAAGGAAGTAAATAAAGATGACTGGCGCCACCTAGATTTCACATCCAAGATAATAGGTAGAAGTAAATTTATTTTCTGCTGCCCTGGTCATTAGAAATCAAAATTGAAATAGTGAGAAATGAGTGTTGGCCATTGATGTAGAAATAGCGAGAAATTTAGGGGAAACTCTCTGTGACGAGCAACATTTTCTGTGCCAAATTTAGCAAGGGGTATTCTTCATTTATACTATTTCGAAAATTCCGGAACCGTTGAGTACCATTAAAAAATTGCATTTTTCTATCAAAAAAGCTGCGGCACCATATGTGTTTTGCAGTTTCATGCCTTGTTCACACGTTCATTTAATTCGAATTGAATTCGAATCGAATGCGAATCGAATTCGCTAATCGCGTTCACACACTTTTTTTTTTATTCTAATTGATTCGAATTGGCTAATGCCTCGTTCGCACGTTCATTTAATTCGAATTGAATTCGAATCGAATGCGAATCGAATTCGCTAATCGCGTTCACATACTCTTCTTTTTAATTCGAATTGATTTGAATTGGCTAAATTGCATTATCCAATTCGCATTAGAAATGCGTTTTTGTTAATACGAATTAAAAGTTAACGTCGTTCGGACAGTAAAGCGAATTTGACGCGCATTACAATTCGAATTAGAATTTACGTTTGGACGTAAAACGTTTCGAATGCGAATTAAACTAATTCGAATTAGGTAATGCGAATCGAATTCGAATTACGTGTGAACGCATCATAAATCGCATTATCCAATTCGCATTAGAAATACGTTTTTGTTAATACGAATTAAAAATTAACGTCGTTCGGACAGTAAAGCAAATTTGACGCGCATTACAATTCGAATTAGAATTTACGTTTGGACGTAAAACGTTTCGAATGCAAATTAAACTAATTCGAATTAGTTAATGCGAATCGAATTCGAATTACGTGTGAACGCAGCATCAATTACACCCAAAGGTGTTGATAATTCAGAATTCGACATTTTTTTCAATGGATCTTTGATAGTAAAAACGCAGGACCAAAAAAGGCTACCATTGTCGCCTATGTAAATAATAACTTCATTGTAACCTGTACACATATGAAGGTTGAAAATTTGTGGAAGAGTTTGTTGTTTTTCGTGTCATAAAAATATGTTAGGATAACATTTAAAATTTGATTAAGTTTCTGATATTTGTAGATAATTGTGATCCATCTTTTTGACCATTGATCACTGAACTGTTATCTATATGGTTTGCTTCCTGGCTTCTATCTTATTAGAAAGTACTAGTGTTACACTTTAATCGAATTTAATGAAGGAAACAGTGAAATTCTTTTCAAGCTACTCACTTTATGATATGCACATACATCAACAAAATACATGGCTCTTTTAAAAATGTGGTTTTCATGGAAAGTGTGCATTGTTACTTATTAAGTTTCCTTTATACAGACCCTTATTTTCTATATCACAATAAAAAATAGGAATCTAACGTTACGAAAAAGGGAGGCGAAAGATATCAAAGGGACATTCAAACTCATAAGTCGAAAATAAACTGACAACGCCATGCCTAAAAAAGAAAAAGACAAACAGACAAACAACAGTACACAAAACACAGTATAGAAAACTAAAGACGGAGCAACAAGAACCCCATAATAAACTTTGGGTGATCTCAGGGGCTCCGGAAGGGTAAGCAAATCCTGCTCCACATGTGGCACCCGTCGTGTTTCTCATGTTAGTACAAACCAGGTAATAAGTATAAATCTATCAAATATAACTCTAGCGTTCATAAAAGTTGCCAATTCCCGTTCAAAGCCCAAGTTCGTATCAAAATTAATTCCAATAAAGAAAGCCTCATTGATAACAGAGTTTAGAAAACTACCAAATAATCAAAACAATAATAAATGAAAGTTTATAAGTGCACATAAAAGAAATTATACATCATTTTATGCGAATTATGATTTAAGAAGGGAAAACTATAAGTCTAACTAATCTTCAAGATTACAACAGTAAACGTACATATTAAAAAATGTAAAAAAAATGAATGATACAGTTATAGAAGACAACAATCTATCATCACACACAAGGAAAAAGAAGGAGAGAAAGGATATCAAATAATAATGAAAATAATTTAACTCATGGAATATCTTCTTGATGAATTATATAAAGTTAGACATCTTCAAATATGACCATTGATGCGGGGTTGCATAAGATATATGCATTTCCCAACACATTCGGTGTTCAAGAGCTTACAGCTGCTACTCAGACTTAAAGAAAACCTCACCAGTGTATGAGCAGAAAGTTGATGAACCGGTGTAATGTCAAAAAACGTCTCGTCCTTTTTCTCGTTTAGTTTCTCGGAAGATACCAAGACCTTGCTGAAAAATATTCCGTATCAACTTCGCAAATGATACATGATGGTCTTGAAGTACAGATTCTAGGTATTGACATTGTTTATCATCTTAAGTACGTGTTATAGTGTTATAGTGTTCTTTTATTTGTCTTTGTATATTTTAAACCTTTACTGTTTAGTCCATTTTTGGTCATATACTTTTGGCGTGGCTCGGTATTTATACATCCCGCCATTGTGTTATGTTGCTATGGTCATTTTTGTATTCTTGTCTTTCATTTTTGCTTATGTACTTTGTCTATAGAGTGTCAATATGCCATTTTGTTTTTCTTTATTGAAATAGTTAGTTGTTTTATAGTAATTAAGATTATAATACAGTGTTGACTGCTGTACCCAAATTTTTTAAATGTTTACCTATTATGTCTGTTTGTTTTGCTCACACATTTTGTCAATATAATGGAATTTTATGCGACTGCCATACAAGTAAGAGGTTAAGCTAGCTATGAAATAAAATTTAATCAACGATTTTCTACATGAGAAAATGCCTGTACCAAGTCAGGAATATGACTGTTGTTTTCCATTCGTTTTATGTGTTTGAGCTTTTGACTTTACCATTTGATAAAGGACTTTCCGTTTTGAATTTTCCTCGAAGTGCGGTATTTTCGTTATTTTTGAAAAAAAAATACTCTTAAAATCACACTAAAAGGTTAACTTATGGATGAAAAAAGTTGCTATATAGATATAAGTAGATGTGGTATGAGTGCCAATGAGACAACTCTCCATCCAAGTCAAAATTTATAAATGTAAACCATTATAGGTCAAAGTACGGTCTTCAACACGGAGCCTAGGCTCACACCGAACAGTAAGCTATAAAGGGCCTCAAAATTACTAGTGTAAAACCATTCAAACGGGAAAACCAACGGTCTAATCTATATAAAACGAGAAACGAGAAACACTTATGAACCACATCAACAAACGACAACTACTGAACATCAGATTCCTGACTTAGGACAGGTGCAAACAAATGCAGCGGGTTTAAACGTTTTAATGGTACCAAACCTTCACCCTTTTTCTGAAACAATAGTGTAACATCACAACATAGAAAACACTATAAAATATCAACTGAAATAGCTTAACTCAATCAAAGGACATATTAACACCATTGAACATACACTGAACAAATAAATTTGACCTATGATACAATGTAAATTCAAAATAAATAAACTAAGGGAAGAATAATAAAAGTAACATGTTATATCGGTATGAAATGTTAAACAATTTAAGAAAACAATATGCTCGAACAAAATATCAGCCATTTGCAATAAGTTTAAACACAGGTAAATAAAATAATTTTGTTGTTAGGTATACGTATACAGTTACAATAGAGAAAGGAAATATTTTAACAAAATAAATAATTTTGATGTTCATAGTACGAAGTGGAAATTTATATTAGTACCAAACACTTATCAAAGCTGGTATATAGACCAGATATAACCCTGAATAACATTAAATAACAAAAAAAGCATTACAATTAGTATCAACAGGTCAAATAAACAAGAAAGTACGATTTGAGAGTACTCGCAGTTACTGACAGCTAGTTAAAAGCCAAAACAATTAATAATAAAAAATCATGCATCAGAGACTAACATGTATAACATATAATACTAATGTCACCCGTTTTTGTTTTTGTTTTTTAATGGATTCCAGAAAGCAACGCAATGAACAGTGTAAATGAATGCAATACAAAAGAAATGCTTTACTTAGTTCATTGGCGGATCCAGAAGCAGGCTCCGATCCACCACCTGTCAAAACAATATACAAAGTGAATATCAAGGTTCTGCTCTACCGAAAGTGATTGTTTAAACAATATACAAGCTGAACATCAAGGTTCTGCTCTACCAAAAGTGATTGTCAAAACAATATACAACCTGAACATCAAGGTTCTACTCTACCAAAAGTGGTTGTCAAAACAATATACAACCTGAACATCAAGGTTCTACTCTACCAAAAGTGACTGTCAAAACAATATACAACCTCAACATCAAGGTTCTGCTCCACCAAAAGTGACTGTCAAAACAATATACAATCTGAACATCAAGATTCTGCTCTACAAGAAGTGATTGTCAAAACGATATACAAGCTGAAGATCAAGGTTCTACTGTACCAAAAGTGACTGTCAAAACAATATACAATATGAATATCAAGGTTCTGCTCTTCCAAACGTGACTGTCAAAACAACATACAACCTCAACTTCAAGGTTCAGCTCTACCAAAAGTGATTGTCAAAACAATATACACCCCTGGACATCAAGGTTCTGTTCTACCAAAAGTTATAGTCAAAAATAAGAAGAAAGACAGACAACACATTTCCAAATAAAAAGTTGAACTTCAAATGGAAACGCAAATTCCTTTAAAAATGTTCTTGTGACCATTGGTCGATACCTCTGCTGTTCGAAGTCCCCGAAGTTTTACCAGCAAGAGTTCAATACTCCCGTATAATGTCATGCATTTATATATTTTAAGTTTCTTTGATTCTTTCAGTTCTGCAAGATTTTTTAGGAGCTTGTATTTACAGATATTTTAACATGAATCATCACTGAAGAAACATTTTTGTCGACATGTTCATCTGATGCAGGCAGTGAAATTGATACCGTTGAATGTTATTATCTTAAGAATATGAAAAAGGACATGTGGTATGATTGCCAATGAAATGAGACAAATATCAACCAAAGTTGAAAGGACTGGGCTGTTAAAAACTACACGTTACCGTACGGCCTTCAAAAGTGAGCAAAGCTCATACTGAATAGTAAGATACAAATACACCGAATTAATAAAAAAAAAAACAACAAAAAAAAAAAACATATGTGAAATAATTCTAAATAAAGAATCAACGGTCTTATTTATAATAAAACATAATTACGAAACGCAATTTTGAAAGGCAGTTATCAACGACAACTCCTGGACTCTACTTCCACAGACTTGAGCTGGGCACATACAGAATATATAACGAAGTCATAGGAAACGAAATATTAATTTATTACGTAATTACAAATTTTCGGACTATAAATGTCTCCTGGTCCGTGATCGTATATAGATTCGAGGTGTACGTGTACGAATTCTGGTGGTAATAAATTTTCTTCGCCTACCCACGAAAGAGGGAGTGGAGGGGGCTGGTGGAATTCGATCTTTCTCTTTCTGCTATACTGTTTATAAAGTTCCATTTTCCTGGTCAGTTTGTACAATGTTATTAAATTTCCACAGGATACATGTAGTACATGTATGACTGTCAAAAATGATTGTATAACAACATGTATAGTTAAGTAATGAAGTAAACATTTGTCTGTATGTTATAACATGCATATTTTGTTAGATCATCAGTGTTAAAACCTTGAAAGCAATACATGTTGTGATACTTCCGAAATAAAATCAAGTTTAATGTCTGTCATATTTGTTTTTCGTAAATTGTTTTAAAATAAATTAGGCCGTTAGTTTTCTTGTTTCAATTGTTTCCTTCTCCTCATGCCGGGGTCATTAATAGTCGACTATACAGTATGGGTTGTACTCATTGTTGACGGCCGTACGGTTGCCTATAACTGCTTACATCCACTTCATTTGAACTCTGATGGATAGTTTTCTCATTGGCCATCATACCACATCTTATTTTTTTATATAGAACTAATAAAGAGAATATTCAACGTTCGTACTACAATGATAAATTGATAACCTTTAAGAATAAAAACAATTTATCAATCTATATAAAAAATGTTTTGTAATAAATTGGTGTAAAACGTTCTTACACCAGTCTCAAAGTAATTAGTTATCAATAAACAACGTTTTTGCCAGAGTAACAAATCAGGCAGATATTGTAATTGCACACTAATAATCCGTCTTACGTTACCAACAATTACAAGTAACCAGAATAATTTTTATATGTATATAACTAAACAACGAATGCAATTGTCCAATATAGCCGACAGGTCGATTGTACCTCCTGGTAGCTACAACGACAAATAGGTTAACAGAAAATCAAAACACTTTGTACATATATGAAGGTAGAAAATGCTAGGGCGAGTTTGTTGTTCTTAAAAAATATGTTAAGGTAAATCGCCAGTGTCGCATATTTAATTAAGTTTTCTGGTATTTGTTGACAACTGTGACCCATGATGGTTTTTGGACAATTTCAGTGAGCACTAAAATCTAGAAGACGATTTTAAGTTATATTTCTTGAATACTTTCTAGCAGAAGTATCAGACAGAAAGAAATGGTCAGTAATAATAGGATTACCATTGGTTTAAAAGAATCGAAGAATTTTTCGACAAACTTTTCATTCTTCGAAACTAAATTTGTTTCATTGAACATGTTGAAAATGCATGTCATGAATGCAAGTAATGAGTTGACTTTCTGGTTTAAAATCCCTAGATTATTATTTTGCAATTATTTTAGAAAATGGTTTTTGAGTCAGACTTTAATTATTATACCTTTAAATGTCCAGAGTTGGAAATAAGTTAATATTAATAAAAGGGGACTTGAAGTATACGTCAATGAGATATCAACGACAAAAATAAGCAAAAGACATCCTGGGGGCAACAAACATTCTTCAACACAAGTGTCTTAACAATATGTGATCATGTTCTTAATCTTCCCAAGTTTACTCGTGAATAAGTTTAACTTTAATTACTGGTATCTAAACAGTAAAGTTTTGTAAACTCAATCAAAATGATTATTGATAGATCTATAGGGCTTTTTAATTTACTTGACCAATAGGCCGCAGATCAAGTCTTTGTGATGCAACATTTTATGTAAATTATGATTTTAAAATGGACCACTAATAACCTTTAAGGTTACAACGTAAAAGAACAGACTGAACAATATAAATAATTCAGACGAAAAAGGAGATGCAGGATTCAGTTATAAAGGACAACAGGCCTTCTTCATAACAGTAAAAACGGAGAAAAAAAGAAAACAGGAATATAAAAGATTTAATTATATAGAACTTCATATTAATTGAATTCTTTTTAATATCCAATAAATGTTATCTTATTTATAGATATATGGATTGACATCTTTTAAAATGACATTTTTTTTTTTTTTTTTTTTTAATGCGCTTTGTATTTTAATCTTATTTAGACATCATTACAAATAATTGTATATGTAAAGGATGAGAGTGCATTTGTCTATGCAAGAAAGAATAAACCCTAGTTTTTCAGAGTATAATTGGTTGTATACTTATTATTTTTATACTTCAATGCTCAAGATCTACGTTTTTAACTCAGAAATTGTTCATAGACTGTCAAAATAAAAAAAAATATATCTTGCTTCACTTCTGTAGTTTTTCTAATAACTGTAACGTTGTAATGTACGTGACGTCATAGTTATGTTCTTTCAATTTGAAATTTAACAGTAAAAGGCAATAGTTATAGAACATTCAGTATAATAGATTAAATAACACATAGCTGAGAGGATCATTAAGCAGATTGGTACCCCTCAAAAAAATTGTCAAACTTGGCTTCGCCTCGGTTGACAATTTTTTCTCGGGGAAACAAGCTGCTCTATCACCCTCTCAGCTATGTGTTATTTATATATTGTTCGATACTTATGTTTTCTTTCTATATTGTTATCTATATGGTTTGTTAACTGGCCTCTATTTTATTAGAAAGTGTTACACTTTTATCGAAATTTAAAAAAGGAAACAGTGAAATTCTTTTCAAACTACTCACTTTATGATTTGCACATACATGAAAAAAATAAATGGCTCTATTAAAAATGTGGTTTTCATGTAAAGTGTGCATTGATACTTATTAAGTTTCCGTAATACAGACTCTTCTTTCTATATCACATTTTTTAATAAAAACGAGAAATCTAACGTTACGAATCTATTAAATATAACTCTAGCGTTCATAAAACTTGCCAATTCATTTTTAATGCCCAAGTTCCTAACAAAAATTAATTCCAGTAAAGAAAGCCTCATTGATAACTGAGCTTAGAAAACTACCAAATAATCAAAACAATAATAAATGAAAGTTGATAAATGAAAGGCGCGAAAAAGAAAAAAAGTAAAATAACAAAAATACCGAACTTCAAGGGAAATTCAAAACCAAATGTCCTTTATAAAATGGCAAAATCAAGAGCTCAAACACATCAAACGAATGGAAAACAACTGTCATATTCCCGACTTGGTACAGGCATTTTCTTATGTAGAAAATTGTTGACTAAACCTGGTTCTATAGCTAGCTAAACCTCTCACTTGAATGATAGTCGCATAGAATTCCATTACATTGACAAAATGTGTGAGCAAAACAAACAGACATAACAGGTAAAAATGTCAAAAATATGGGTACAGCAGTCAACATTATGATATAATCTTAATCACTTTAAAGCAAATAACTATTTCAACAAAGAAAACAAAATGACATATAGACACTCTTTAGACAAAGTACCAAACCAAAATGAAGGACAAGGATACACAACTGACCATAGCACAATAACACAATAGCGGGATGTACAAGAAATTATACATCATTTTATGCGAATTATGATTTAAGAAAGGAAAACTATAAGTCTAACTAATCTTCAAGATTACAACAGTAAACGTACATATTAAAAAATGTAAATATGAAGGTTATACAGAAATGAATGATACAGGTAAAGAAGGCAACAATCTATCACCACACGCAAGGAAAACAAAGGAAAGAACGTAAATCAAACAATAATGATAATAAAAAAATCTAACTCATGAAATATCCATCTTGATCAATAATATAAATTTAGACATCTTCAGATAGGGCCATTGATGCGGGGTTGCATATGGGATATACATGTCCCAACTCATTCGGTATTCAAGAGCTTGCAGCTGCTACTCAGACATTACAAAACGTCACCAGTGTATGAGCAGAAAGTTGATGAACCAGGGTTATGTCAAAGAACGTCTCGTCCTTTTTTAAAAAGTTTATTGGAAGATACCAAGACCTTGTTGATAAATATTGTGTATCAACTTCGCGAATGATACATGATGGTCTTGAAGTACAGATTCTAGGTATTGGCATTGCTTATTATCTTAATTACGTGTTATAGTGTTCTTTTATTTGTCTTTGTATATTTTAATCCTTTATCATTTAGTCCAATTTTGGTCATATACTTTTGGCGTGGCTCGGTATTTATACATCCCGCCATTGTGTTATGTTTCTATGGTCATTTTTGTATTCTTGTCTTTCATTTTTGCTTATGTAATTTGTCTATAGAGTGTCTATATGCCATTTTGTTTTTTCTTTATTGAAATAGCTAGTTGTTTTATAGTCATTAAGATTATAATACAGTGCTGACTGCTATACCCAAATTTTTGAAATTTTTACCTATTATGTCTGTTTGTTTTGCTCACACATTTTTGTCAATAAAATAGAATTTTATGCGACTGCCATACAAGTAAGAGGTTAAGCTATCTATAAAATCAGGTTTAATCAACGATTTTCTACATAAGAAAATGCCTGTACCAAGTCAGGAATATGACTGTTGTTTTCCATTCGTTTTATGTTTTTGATCTTTTGATTTTGCCATTTGAAAAAGGCCTTTCCGTTTTGAATTTTTCAATGGAGTTCGATATTTTCGTTTATTTACTCTTTCCACGATAAAATAAGATAGAAGATGTGGGTGCGTATGTCAATGTTCGAAAAACTGACTCTTAAAATCACACTTAAAGGTTAACTTACGGATGACAAAAGTAGCTATAACATGTATAACTTATACCACTAATGTGACCCGTTTTTGTTTTTATTTAGTAATTGATCCCAGAAAGCAACGTGACGAACAGTGTAAATTAGATCAACACAAAAAATGTCTCACTAGTTTTTGGCGGATCCAGAAGGGGGCTGTGGGTTGCCCCCCCCCCTTTTCGATTTTTTAAATTTTAATTTTAACTTTATTCTTAACTATGTGAACGTTTTTTTGTGTTCCGGAGGTTGCAACTGCCCCCCCCCCTTTTTTTCAAAATGGTTGGATCCACGCCTGTTGTTTCGTTGAGTTATTTTCTTATTTTACTCATATCATTCAATTGTTGACAGACGCTTGCCCAAGAAACGTACAAATGATTAAACAATATACAACCTGAACATCAAGGTTCTGCTCTACCAAAAGTGACTGTCAAAACAAAATACAACCTAAACATCAAGGTTCTGCTCTATCAAAAGTGATTGTCAAAACAATATACAACCTGAACATCAAGGTTCTGCTCTACCAAAACTGACTGTCTAACAATGATAAGAAAAACAGACAAAACATTTGCAAAATTCAAAATGAAAAACAGAAGCATAAAAAAGCTAAACAGAAACACAAATTCCCCTTAAAAGTTCGGACTAATTTAATATGCTCAAAAAGGATAAGCAGATTAGCTAAATGTACCAAAATTTAAGAAACACATAACGGTTCCCAAAAAGGCTACACAGTCAAATTAAGCCGGAGTAACAATAATCAAACTAAATTTGGGGAGTGGGCGCAGGTGGTTCGAAAGTGTATACAGTTTCAGCTCAACTTATGATAGTCGACTTGTTACTCGTTACAATTGAAAGTCTTGTGATGAGATGAATGAAAGAAAATTCAATATAGCTGTGGTCATCTCTGACTCAGATATTCCTTACCGAAAAAAATGTACAGATGCGTTCCAATTGTCGTAACCACAATCGCGTCCTCTTTTTCAGGAATGTGACCTACCGAATTAGACTTATCACCGGGTTTGTACTTACCTAAGCAACACGACGGTGCCACATGTGGAGCAGGATCTGCTTACCCTAACAAAGCAACTAAGATCACCCCAGTTTTTGGTGGGGTTCGTGTTGCTCATTCTTCAGTTTTTATATGTTGTGTTTTAGTATAATGTTGTTTGTCTTTTGATCGTTTTTCGTTTTTACCATGGCATTTCAGTTTGTTTTCGACTAATGAGTTTGGATATCTTCGCCTCTCTTTTATAAATCATGTCGGTACCGAAGTGCTGGCTACTAAGTTGAGGCTTTCTCGTCACTAACATACCAACTACCCCAATTGTAAGGCGTTTACATATTCCAATAATTTATACATAACAATCGTGCATGTTCACAGTATGCTTATTTCATTTTCACCAAAACTGCTCCAACAGAGTTATGATGAAGAAAGATTGAAAGCGACACTTGCGGTCAGCATCACGAATTGGTTGACCGCTACGATATGTCTGTGTCTTAACTCACTAGCGACATGCCTGTGTCTTAACTCATTAGCGACATGCCTGTGTCTTAACTCACTAGCGACACTTGCAGTCAGCATCACGAATTCGTTGACCGCTACGATATGCCTGTGTCTTAACTCACTAGCGACATGTTTTCGCAGTCTTAGTTCTTTAGTTACCAGAATACTCGTGTAATCTGTACTTTTACCAAGAGTGTCCAATTACCGAGTGGGATATTTTGACAGCGTGTGGATTCGCATGTTGGATGATACATACATAGCACTAGACGTTTACCCTGTCTTCGCACCTGATCTCGCTCCTTTTTATTTGTATTTGTTTCCTTGATTTGCTTTCCTAATTAATTTATGAGATTTTGACATCGGTAAACAACTGTTGCCTAATTGATGATACTCTTAGGGTATAGTAGTTTTAAAGTATGTGATGGGCTGTTGTTTGTCTACTCGCTTTGTTTTTCTTCTTTGAAATTATGTTGCCCGTCGTTCTTCCCTTATTCAGAGTCGGATTTAGGGGGGATCCAGGTGGCTCGGGCCCCATTATGAGGCTACACATTTGGTTAATGTATAGATTGTTTACCTATTCCACTCTTTGGGCTCCGGTCCCCGCCCTTTTCAAAATCCTAGATCCGTATCTGTTATTGTTTTTATTACCCGTTCAGACAACATGTGAATGCCCTTGCTTTTGTATATTTCAACTCTACTGAAATTATAAAAATATTATCATAACAGTAAAAGTGTTAAGTTGTCAATATATTTACGTTCAAAATTATCGCCCAGAAAAGCATTCACCTGGTGGACATTTATAACGTTTTACAAATTTGAAAAGGTTAAATGTAGGCGTCATTGCAAAATTTCTGTATAAATATACTGTATATTCCTTTTGACATGCATATATGATGGCTCATCTGAACTCGAGGTATCAGGTAGCTTGCCTGGGTGTTGGTGGTATAGGTAAAACATCAATTATGAAAAGGTATTTAGATGAGAGTTATTCAGCTGTTTACAAAGAAACTGTTGAAGAAACATATATACAAGCTTACAACATTAATGGAGTAAGAAAACATATAGACTTCATAGATACAGCTGGGAGCATTTACTTCCCAGCCATGCGAAAGATATATATTGAAAGGGCGAAAGGTTTTATTCTTGTCTATTCAGTCAACCATGCAAAATCATTTGAGGAAGTTAAAAGAATTTGGGAACAGATTAAAACAGTGCGGGAAGGAAGTATCCGGAGTATACCGTGCGTAGTTGTTGGAAACAAGTTAGATTTAGAAAACAACAGGGAGGTGGAAACATTTGATGCTATGGCATGGGCACATAGTGAGAATCTTGCGGGATTTTTATTAGAGGTTTCTGCTAAAGATGATATTGGCATAAGGACTGTATTTGATAGTTTATTGGAACAGATTGGAAATACAAGATCGCAACAAACAGAACCTCTTAGAATGAGGGCTACAACTTTCTGTAGGCAGCAATTTGAGGCAGACATTATCAGGAAAAGAGCTAGAAATAGAGGTCAAGGGAAAATCCTGATATACGATAAAATAATTCCATCATGCAAACAATTCCGAGATTCTGTCTTCGAAAATTTCAATAATCAAAAAATATACAGAGTAATACCACAACAAAAGAATGACACGCATCAACGCCGGTCATGCAGCGATTTTGGCCTTACGTTAGTCTCAAACCTCAGGAGAGTTAGTGACTCAGGCAGAAAACTCATTATTTCACGTAGTTCGAGTTTACCATCGGAAAAAAAGGACAGCATTGATCAATGTAAATTATCTAATTACAATCTGTTAGCGACGATATCAGAGCCGATGAATGAATATGTAAAGCCTTCTAAACCACGACTTTCTTTAAAGTTAAACAAGTGTAGACCTTCATGGTTATACAAAAGACTACGAAAACATTTATCAAACAGATCAAACTAAAATTAATAATGTTACTAAAAAATAAAGATTATGTAAAAATCATGTTGGCATTTGAAAAATGGATAAATGTGTTATTCACATTAGGAAAATTTAGACACCAGACCTATAAAATGAATATTGGGTTGATGTACATAAGATAAACTCATCAAAGTCTAAGATAACAGGATTAAAATTTTATACTCATCAGTTACGCTCGAAAAAAAAAACGCAAAACAAAGTACGAAGCATTGAGGACCAACAATTCTGAAAGGTTTTGACAAATACAGCTAAGGTAATCTTTTCCTGGATGTAGAATTTCGAAAAATTCAAAAGTTACTACACCTATAAAATGGATTTTTTTTGGGGGGGAAAGGGGGGAGGGGGGTTCATGCACATTAGACAACAGACAAATAAAAGTAGATATTAGATAGATGTACTTAAGACTCCAGATCTAAAAATGGATAAGGATATACATATACATTATACAACAGACAAATAAGATAGATGCTAAGATGCTAGATAGATGTATATAAGACTCCAGACCAGTAAAATGAATATTGAGTAGATGTTGATACCTATAAAATAGGTATTAGATAAACATAAGACACCAAAACATACTAATACATATGGGGTATTGTACTATAGACATGTAAAATTGATATTTGTTACATATATGTACATTAGACACAAGATATATAAAATTTATACTGGCTAGATGTACGTTCGACACATGATATATATAATTGGTATGGGGTAAAAGTAGTTTAGATACCCGGCCTGTAAAAGAGATACGCGGTAAAAAACATAAGACACCAAACTTATAAACTGTATATAAGGTCGGTGTACATTTTACTATGACCTATACAATGGATAGTGGGTAGACGTGCATTAGACGGTACGGTACAATTTGAGACATTTCAATCAAATGCATGTTTATTCTGTTATCAATTTCAATTTGAGTATTGTTACTTTAATAAAATCTTGTAATTTTTGTTGAGTTTTATATGGTCTGTTCCGTGTACTGTTTGTCTGTTTGTCTTCTTTTTTTTTTTAGCCATTGCGAGTTTGAATGCCTCTTTGGTATCTTTCGCTTCTCTAATATATTGATTTTTTCAATCGATTCAAACAAAAAATATCATGTTTTTGGTAAAAACAAATTAATAATAAGATAAATCACATAATTTTCTCCTATCAGATGAAAAGTCGAGTAAATGAGTTGCATTCCTGTTTCAAAACTTTAATAAGTTAAGTACTGATCTTAGTCCGTATGCATAAAACCTCCTAAGATTATTCTAAAGTATAAGGTGCATATTGAGTAAAATTGAGAATGGAAATGGGGAATATGTCAAAGAGACAACAACCCGACCATAGAGCAGACAACAGCCGAAGGCCACCAATGGGTCTCCAACGCAGCGAGAAAATCCCGCACTCGGAGGTGGTCCTCAGCTGGCCCCTTAATAAAACTGTGTTCTAGTTCAGTGAAAATGGACGTCACACTAAACTCCAAAACATATAAATGAACTAAAATTAAAAAACATACAAGACTAACAAAGGCCAGAGGCTCCTGACTTGGGACAGGCGCAAAAATGCGGCAGGGTTAAACATATTTTGTGAGATCTCAACCCTCCCCTTATACCTCTAGCCAATGTAGAATAAAGAAACACATAGCAATACGCACAGTAAAACTCAGTTTAAAAGAAGTCCGAGTCCGATGTCAGAATAGGTAACAAAAGAAACTAAGCAAAATGACAATGATACATACATTAACAAAGGACTACTAGCAGTTACTGACATGCCAGCTGCAGACCTCAATTAAGCTGATTGAAAGATTATGTCTTCATCATATGAAAATCAAGTACAATCCCTCCCGTTAGGGGTTTAGCATCATGCAATCATAAAATATATGAGAAGAACATAACCCGTATCATGCCAACAACTGGTTTTAGAATAATAGTGTTTATTTCCGATGCAAAGACACTATGAGTGAATCAATATTAATACCAAAATATGCAATCCTTAATGACCTGACAACAGTATCGTAACTTTATCCTTTCTGAATAAGTCTGTTTAAAGGTTTGGTTAGCTTTTGAGGTGAATGCCGACATTTTTGTGCTTTGTAAAAAATATTACTATAAAATATTGGATGTGAAATACCTGAACGTATAAGAGGAGGTATTTTAAAATTACAAAAAAAGATAAATCAGCCGAAAGTATGCATGCGGTTTCGCAGAAAATGGTCAGATTAGTCACCATTTAATCAATGAAGAATTATTTTAGTAATATTTCGTTTATCGATTGCTAAATATTATCGACTATTTTAATTTTACTATGAAATCATATAATCAACATCATCAGAGATAACAGGGGTATTTACATAATTGCATCCTACTATATTGCATCAATGTCGATACTGTTTATGCTGAAAAAAATTCACAATACTTACATTATGAATTTCATACAACTAGTATCATTTTTCTGTTGATTCATTTATTCGTGCATACTAAATATAACCTTGAATGCCATATTGTTCAAATTGAAATTCTTTAGATTCCATAACCGCATGAACAGACAAACAGAAACAAGCAGACTGACTGACTGAGTGATTCCCGACATTCCCAACAACTAACAATAAGCACACTTGTGACTATATATTTCTTTATCATATATTTAGTAATTAATACAGAAATTTTGCATATTTAATAAAGGTTCTTTTCTCCAGTCTGTATCATCTACCATGTATCGCATACTCAGTATCGCATAGCTAAACCCGTATCGCATAACACGTATCGCATCCCTTTTGGAACATCTCGAGACTGTTTCCGGAACTAGTACTCCTCTTGTTATCCGCTTGAAATTTCAGAAAACGACAATGATGTTATCCCTCTTCATGCTGCCTAAGGGACACATGTCCATATGTTTAATTTATGCAAGCACTTATTCATTACCGCATCTCTTTCAAATAAAACACCAAAGATTATATAGTTTAATCTTTTCCGAGGCTCTAATAGGTCTGCAATGTTACGTCATCAGGGCGTGACGTCATATATCGAATTACGTCAAAGTTGGACATAATTTGTGACGTCAAGTTGTCGTATTTTCTGGCATGATACGAAATATAACCACATTAAATAAGCGCCAGCAAGAGGGCTAAGCAGCAGTCTGTTGGGGACGACCATCTAGTTTTGAGGGGGAGGCCTGGCAAATTTAAATGTTTATTTCCAACATAAAGGTGGCCAGATTATTTATGTTCACTAAGACCAGGGCCAGAATATTTATTTTTCTGATAATCCCTTAATTGACTCTAAATCTGCTCCTCTTCGCCACCCCTCAGCATCAACTCTCCGCCCCACCCTAAAGTTATTTATTTTGTAGGATAAACATACAACTTCAAACAAATAGAGCAGTCAAAATGAGGTTTCGAATATATATATATATGTATATTCTATTAATATGAAAATATAATACTATTACAATCGAAGGTGGGTCCATAATTGTAAAATTTCTGGCGATGGAAGCGTGTCAAATTTTTTTTTTTTTTTTTTTTTGAAGATTTCAAAAACAAAATTATATTTATTCAGATAAAAAAAAGTGGGAACGTTCATTGCCTATCCATCAAAACACCCATTGACAATACTTCTTATTTTCTGTAAATATTGGATACCTTTGTAAATGATTATTTGGGGCCAGAATATTTATTTTCATGTGTGATAAGGCAAGATTACTTTTTTGCACCTGAATGGGGAGCGAGAATATTTATTTCTAAAATCTGCCAGGCCCCCACCTCAGAATCAAATGGTTCTCCCCTTATATATCATGAATCTGATTTTGTTAAAATATATGATAAACAGATCAATACATGGCAAAATCCGTATCGCATGCTGTATCACCACTCGACCAATATCAGCCTTCGGCCCTCGGGACTGATATTGGTTTCTCGTGGTGATACAGCATGCGATACGGATTTTGCCATGTATTATTCTATATATATTGTTGATTCCAATGTTCCCGTTTTGTATCATTCCTATTAAAAAAGAGATGGAAGACACTAAAGGGGGAATCAAATCTCATAAAGCGAAGAGAGATAGACAAAATTAGGGCCAATAAACGACAACCGACGAAAAGATATTGAACTTCAATCAAAGCTTTTGGTGTAAATTTTGCACAAGTTGGTGTTATGTTACTAACCTATACGATTCTTAGACTTGGTGATTTGCTACAAGATGATTTAGAGCGTTCATCACTTCGCCATATTGGGATTTTTCTTGAAGTTTGATTGCTTTAAAGTATTGCTGGTGGATCACTTCAAAATATTACCATACCTTACATTTATCTGTCCATGCATAAGTCTTCAGTCTCTCCTCATGGCATTTTCTGTTGTTGTTATGTACCTATTATATCCTTTCAAGCCCTTTTCTTCTTTCGTATGATAACAAAAAGGGGACATTTTATAGGTAACATACTGGTTTCTTTCAATGTTGGTACATCAAAAGAATCTTTTCTCATTGCCCTACTTTGGCATTTTTTTGGACATTTTAGTTTGTTAAGTATTTTTGATTTCACTATCAATTTATTCCCAGTTAAAAAGTGTGTATTGTTCAATCAATATGAATAATCAAATCACAGTTTTATCTCGATGAGTACATGCGGTGAACAATATATATTTCAAACTGTAATTAGAGAAAGGTTCCGATTTAAGTCTTCCTTGGTTAAGTGAAAACTTAAATAAGTGTATGCAGTAAAATTAAGAATTTCACTTAGCAAGACAACTCTTAGTTAAATCTTAGCTTAAGGAACACTAAAATTAATTTGCCATGTGTATACGAGAACCTTTTGTTTTCTTTTTGCTATTTTACAATCCAAGATGGCGGAAGACCTCAGTCTACAATAACTAGAAAAAGTCTTTAAAAAACCAATGTTGGCCAATAACGGCCATCAATATCTAATGCAGTTTAACTGAAAAAAATATATCCGATTAACTATTATTTTGTTGTAAAGATTTAGTAACCATTACTAAAACACAATATCGGATTAGATAAATAAACACCATTTCTGTTTTGTTTTCAAGTTTTGCAGTTTTACGAATCCAGCGTACCAAATGCGAGGAAATATAAAAGTTAATTCATGCATTTTTTTTCAGAACTGCATTAGAAATGGATGAAACATCTTGGTCTTCTTCAAAAAGATGGTACTCAACTTTTTAATCGATTTCATGTAAATTATCTATTAAGATCGGTACTGTGTAGACAACTGGAGTTATTGAACCTGAGTATCTTTGAACAAACTAAAGGATAACAAGTTCGTAGGGATGGGACCTGACTTTGGACAAAACTCATGTCAAACTTTGTTTTTGAAATTTATAAATAATTATGTCCTTCGTCCAAAATTCTTAAATCGGAAAAGTGTATTTTCCAGAGGTCAAGGTCGAGATTTCAATGATCAGTTTTGTTAGTCAGGTTGTTGGTTTTTTTTTTTTTTTTCGTTTGAAATGTTTTACATTTCACATGCCAAGATCATTAATAGCTTATTTTATACGGTGTGTCGTCTACTTCATTTGGTATCTGGCGGATAGTTGTCGCATTAACAATCATATCACACTCCTTATTTTTATATGTTATCATTGATTAATAACTTGGACAGAAATTCAGAGATCTTATAGACAAAACTACGTCGTGACTGAGAAAACATGAGTTCATCTATTATTTGTACTTGCATAACGGTAAGTTACTTATATATATACTTTATCTGAAAATTAAGAATCATTTGATAAGCTGTGATGCACCGGTTGTTTCTGTATTGTCCCTTGTTTAAATTTCGATCATCTATTTTAAAGCGAGTCTCGGGGCCAATAAATAAAGGCAATAGTAGTATAAACAATAAAACAAACCTCGAATCTATACCAGGGTTAATTCAGAAACAGCCAGTTATCTCCCTCATGCAAAGCTCTGATTACTTGCCAGGCTTTAGCTATACTATTTGTCCTTTTTGGTTTATAAGCCTTAAACTTTCATTTTTTGATAAGTTTTTGATTTTCAAATATTCTGGCCTCGGGCATCACTTAAGAGACATGTATTATCGAAATACTCATCTGGTGCAGGGAAATTGGTACCAAAAATGTTACTAATAACAAAAAGGTTATGAAATTACAATGTAAAAAAATAAAAGCCGTGTGCAATAGAACCAGAATAGTAAACAATCCAACAAGAAAAGACGTATATGGAATAGCGATAATTAATAAGATATTAATAGTATAGATCAAATTCAAATAACTTCTGTTGACTGTCATCCGAGCTATCCTATTTTAACCACCTACAATACTTTTATTCGTTAAGCACTAATAAAGTAACAATAAACTTAAGGTGTAAAAAAAATAAATAAAAAAACCTTCCTTCCGACTGTATTTTGTTTATAATGTGATAATAATAACATATTTATTTAAGAAGATGTGTTATGAGTGCCAATGAGACAACTCTCCATTCAAGTCACAATTTGTAAAAGTAAACCATTATAGGTCAAAGTACGGCTTTCAACACGGAGCCGTGGATCACACAAAACAGCAAGCATATATATTTGAATATATTTGTTGGCATAATATGAATTGGACTAAATATATATACATATATATGCAAATAAGCAATTGCATCTGGAGCAGTAAAATTAATTCCGCTTAATGTTCTTGTGACCGCTTGGTCAATACCTCTGCTGTTGGACTATAAGTCCCCGAAGGTATTACCAGCAAGAGTTCAATACTCCCGTATAACGTCATGAAAATATATACTTTAAGTTTCTTTTGTTGTTAACAACGACAGGTTACCGTACGGCCTCCAAAAGTGAGCAAAGCCTATACTGAAAAGTAAGCTACATAAAAAAAACCCGAGTTAATAACAAAAAAAGAAAAAATGTGAAATAATTCAAAATAAATAATCAACGGTCTTATTTATAATTATACAAAATTACGAAACGCAATTTTGATTGGCAGCAATCAACGACCACTCGTGGACTCTACTTGCACATGGCTTTGGCTAACACATACAGAATAACGAATTCGTAGGAAATAAAATGATAATTTATTACATAATTACAAGGTTTCAAAATATTCAATAGCTCAATTGTTCAAAAGTTCCCAAATTTCTTACTGGTCCGTGATCGTATACAGATTCGAGGTGTACGTGTACGAATTCTGGTGGTAATAAAATGGCTTTACCTACCCAAGAGAGGGGACCTGGTGGAATCCGATTTTTCTCTTTCTGCTTTACTATTTTAATAGTTCCGTTCTCCTGGTCAGTCTGTACAAGGTTATTAAATGTCCACAGGATACATATAGTAAATGTTTGACTATCAAAATTTATTGTTTAAACAAAATGTATGGTTAAGAATTGAAGTACACACTTGTCTGTATGTTATAAAATGCATGTTTTGTTGGCAATTATAAGTGTTAGACCTTGAAAGCAGTACGTGTTGTGTTATTTTCGGAATAAAATCAAGGTTCATGTCTGTCATATTTGTTTTTCGTAAATTGTTTTAATATAAATTAGGCCGTTAGTTTTCTCGTTTTAGTTGTTTCATATTTTTTCATGTCGGGGTCTTTTATAGCCGACTATACAGTATGGGTTGTACTATTGTTGACGGCTGCATGGTGGCCTATAATTGCGTATATCCTCTTCATTTGAACTCTGGTGGATAGTTGTCTCATTGGCAATCATACCACATACCCTTTTTTTTATATAGGACTAAAAAAGAGAATATTCAACGTTCATACTACAATGATAAATTGATAACCTTTAAGAATAAAAACAATTTATCAATCTATATAAAAATGTTTTGTAATAAATTGGTTTAAAACGTTCTTACACCTGTCTTAAAGTAATTAGTTATCAATAAATAACGTTTTTGCCAGAGTAACAAATCAGGCAGATATAGTAATTGCTCACTAATAGTCCGTCTTACGTTACTAACAATTACAAGTAACAAATATACGTATATGTATATAACTAAACAACGAATGCAATTGTCAATTATAACCGACAGGTCAATTTTACCTCCTGGTAGCTACAAGGACAAATACATTAACAGAAAATCAAAACACTCTGTACATATATGAAGGTAGAAAATGCTTGGGCGAGTTTGTTGTTCTTCGTGAAAAAAAATATGTTAGGGTAAAACGCCAGTGTCGCAAACTGTGACCCATCATGGTTTTTGGACAATTTCAATTAGCACAAAAATATAGAAGACGATTTTTAGTTATATTTCTTCAATACTTTCTAGCAGAAGTATCAGATTTTATTACAATTTCCTGAGCATTTTCCGAAAGAAACGGTCAGAAATAGTAGCATAACTATGGTTTAAAAGATTCGAAGAATTTTTCGACAAACTTTTCATTCTTCCATACTAAATTTGTTTCATTGAAAATGCATGTAATGTAAAAGAACAGGATGAACAATATAAATAAATAAGATGAAAAATGAGATGTAGAATGCAGTTGTAAAGGACAACAAGCCATCTTCACAGTAGAGTAAAATCGGAGAAAATAGGGAAACAGGAACATAAAAGATTTAATAATATAGAACTTCATATTAATGGAATTCTTTTTAATATCCGGTAAATGTTATCTTAACTATAGATATATGGATTGACATCTTTTAAAAATGACAAATTTTTTATTGCGCTTTGTATTATAATCTTATTTAAACATCATTACAAATAATTTTATATGTATAGGATGAGAGTGTATTTGTCAATGCAAGAAATAATAAACCCTAGTTGTTCAGAGTATGGTTGGTGGTATGCTTTTATATCTTTATACTTCAATGCTCAAGATCTACGTTTTTACCTCAGAAATTGTTCATAGACTGTCAAAATAAAAAAAATATATCTTACTTCACTTCTGTTTTTATTTCTAATAACTGTAACGTTGTTATGTACGTGACGTCATAGTTATGTTCTTTCAATTTGAAATTTAACAGTAAAAGACAATAGTGATAGAACATTCAGTATAATAAATTACATAACACATAGCTGAGAGGGTGAATAGGCAGATGGTACCCCTCGAAAAACATTCTCAACCTTGGCTTCGCCTCGGTTGACAATTTTTTCTCGGGGAAACAAGCTGCTCTATCACCCCATCAGCTATGTGTTATTTATATATTGTTTCGATACTTATGTAGTTTTCTTTCTATATTGTTATCTATATGGTTTGTTAACTGGCCTCTATTTTATTAGAAAGTGTTACACTTTTATCGAAATTAAAAAAGGAAACAGTGAAATTCTTTTTAAACTACTTACTTTATGATTTGCACATACATGAGCAAAATAAATGGCTCTATTAAAATGTGGTTTTCATGTAAAGTGTGCATTGATACTTATTAAGTTTCCTTGATACAAACCCTTCTTTCTATATCACATTTTTTAATAAAATTAGAAATCTAACGTTACAAATCTATTAAATATAACTCTAGCGTTCATAAAACTTGCCAATTCTTTTTAGAGCCCAGGTTCCAAAAAAAAAAATTCCAGTAAAGAAAGCCTCATTGATAACTGAGCTAAGAAATCTACCAAATAATCAAAACAATAATAAATGAAAGTTGATAAGTGAAAGGCGCGAAAAAGAAAAAAAGTAAAATAACAAAAATACCGAACTTCAAGGGAAATTCAAAACGAAATGTCCTTCATAAAATGGCAAAATCAAGAGCTCAAACACATCAAACGAATGGAGAACAACTGTCATATTCCTGACCTGGTACAGGCATTTTCTTATGTAGAAAATTGTGGATTAAACCTGGTTTCATAGCTAGCTAACCCTCTCACTTGAATGACAGTCGCATAGAATTCCATTATATTGACAAAATGTGTGAGCAAAACAAACAGACATAATAGGTAAAAATGTCAAAATTTGGGTACAGCAGTCAAATTATGATATTATCTTAATCACTATAAAAGCAAATAACTATTTCAACAAAGAAAAACAAAATGGCATATAGACACTCTATAGACAAAGTACCTAAGCCAAAATGGAGGACAAGAACACACAATTGACCATAGCACAATAACACAATGGCGGGATGTACAAGAAATTATACATCATTTTATGCGAATTATGATTTAAGAAGGGAAAACTATAAGTCTAACTAATCTTCAAGATTACAACAGTAAACGTACATATTAAAAAATGTAAATATGAAGGCAATACAGAAATGAATGATACAGTTAGAGAAGACAACAATCTATCGTCACACGCAAGGAAAAAGAAGAAATTAAAGAAAATCAAATAATAATAATAAGAAGAATAAGAATAATAATAAATCTAACTCATGGAATATCCATCTTGATGAATTATATAAAGTTTGACATCTTAAAATATGACCATTGATGCGGGGTTGCATATGGGATATACATTTCCCAATTCATTCGGTATTCAAGAGCTTGCAGCTGCTACTCAGATTTATAAAACGTCACCAGTGTCTGAGCAGAAAGTTGATGAACCAGGGTTATGTCAAAGAACGTCTCGTCCTTTTTCTAAAAAAGTTAATCCCGCCATTGTGTTTTTGTGCTATAGTCATTTTTGTATTTTTGTCTTTCATTTTTTACTTATGTTCTTTGTCCATAGAGTGTCTATATGTCATTCTGTTTTCTCTATTGAAATAGTTAGTTGTTTTATAGTGATTAAAATTATAACACAATGTTGACTGCTGTACACCAATTTTGACATTTTTACCGATTATGTGTGTGTGTTTTTTTTTTTTTTTCGTACACATTTTTATTTTATTTTTTAAGTGAACGTTTTATTGTGTTCCGGGGAATAGAAACACCCCCCTCCCCGCCCCCTTTTTTTTCTAAATCGCTGGATCCACGCCCGTTGTGTCGTTGAGTTATTTTCTTATTTTACTCATAATTTTCAATTGTTGACAGACGCTTGCCCAAGAAACGTAGAAATGATTAAACAATATACAACCTGGACATCAAGGTTCTGTTCTACTAAAAGTGATTGTCAAAAAAATATATAAGCTGAACATCAAGGTTCTGCTCTGCCAAAAGTGATCGTCTAAACAACATACAACCTGAACATCAAGGTTCTGCTCTACCAAGAGTGATTGTATAAAAATAAGAAGAAAGCCAAACAACCAATTTGCAAATGAAAGGAAGAAATTCAAAAAAATACAGTATTAAAAATCTAAACAGAAACACAAATTCCATCAAAAATGTCTTTGCGACCACTTGTTCGATATCTCTGCTGTTGGACTATAAGTCCCCGAAGTTTTACTAGCAAGAGTTCAATACTCCTGTATAATGTCATGCATTTATATACTTTAAGATTTTATCTGATTCTGTCAGTTCTGCAAGATTTGGTTTAGAAGCTTGTATTTACAGATATTTTAGCATGAATCATCACTGAAGAAACATTTTTTGTCGACATGTTCATCTGATGCAGGCAGTGAACTTAATACCGTTGAATGTTAATATTTTAAGAATATAAAAAAGGACATGTGGTATGATTGCCAATGAAATGAGACAAATATCAACCAAAGTTGAAAGGACTGGACTGTTAACAACTACAGGTTACCGTACGGCCTCCAAAAGTTAGCAAAGCCCATACTGAATAGTAAGCTACAAAAACACCGAATTAATAAAAAAAAAAAAAAACAAATGTGAAATAATTCTAAATAAAGAATCAACAGTCATATTTATAAGTAAACAAAATTACGAAACGCAATTTTGATAGGCAGTAATCAACGACAACGCCTGGACTCTACTACTGCCACCTGACTTGAACTGGGCACATACAGAATATATAACGAAGTCATAGGAAATGAAAAAATAATTTATTACGTAATTACAAATTTACGGAATATTCATAACTCAATTGTTCAAAAGTTCACAAATGTCTCACTGGTCCGTGATCGTATATAGATTCGAGGTGTACGTGTACGAATTCTGGTGGTAAAAGTTGTCTTCCCCTATCCACGAAAGAGGGGGCGGAGGGTGGCTGGTGGAATTCTATCATTCTCTTTCTGCTATACTATTTATAAAGTTCCATTTTCCTGGTCAGTTTGTTCAAGGTTATTAAATTTCCACAGGATACATGTAGTACGTGTATGACTGTCAAAAATGATTGTATAACAACATGTATAGTTAAGTAATGAAGTAAACATTTGTCTGTATGTTATAAAATGCCTATTTTGTGATACTTTTGAAATAAAATCAAGGTTTATGTCTGTCATATTTGTTTCTCGTAAATTGTTTTAATATAAATTAGGCCGTTAGTTTTCTTGTTTGAATTGTTTCCTACTTTTCATGTCGGGGTCTTTAATAGCCGATTATACAGTATGGGTTCTACTCATTGTTGACGGCCGTACGGTTGCCTATAATTGCTTACATCCACTTCATTTGAACTCTGGTGGATAGTTGTCTCATTGGCAATCATACCACATCTCCTTAATTTTTTATATAGGACTAATAAAGAGAATATTCAACGTTCCTTCTACAGTGATAAATTGATAACCTTTAAGAATAAAATCAATTTATAAATTTATATAAAAATGTTTTGTAATAAATTGGTGTAAAACGTTCTTACACCTGTCTTAAAGTAATTAGTTATCAATAAATAACGTTTTTGCCAGAGTAACAAATCAGGCAGATATAGTAATTGCACACTAATAGTCCGTCTTACGTTACCAACAATTACAAGTAATCAGAATACGTATATGTATATAACTAAACAACGAATGCAATTGTCAATTATAACCGACAGGTCAATTTTACCTCCTGGTAGCTACAAGGACAAATACGTTAACAGAAAATCAAAACACTCTGTATATATATGAAGGTAGAAAATGCTTGGGCGAGTTTGTTGTTCTTCGTGAAAAAAAATATGTTAAGGTTAAACGCCAGTGTCGCAAATTTAATTAAGTTTCCTGGTATTTGTTGATAAATGTGACCCATGATGGTTTTTTGACAATTTCATTTAGCACAAAAATCTAGAAGATGATTTTTAGTTATATTTCTTCAATACTTTCTAGCAGAAGTATCAGACTTTATTACAATTTCCTGAGCATTTTCTGAAAGAAATGGTCAGTAATGATAGCATAACTATTGGTTTAAAAGATTCGAAGAATTTTTCGACAAACTTTTCATTCTTCCATACTAAATTTGTTTCATTGAAAATGCATGTTATGAATGCATAAAATGAGCTGACTTTCTGGTTTAAAATCCCTAGATTATAAATTGACAATTATTTTAGAAAATATTTTTTTAGTCAGACTTTAATTATTATACCTTTAAATGTCCAGATTTGGAAATAAGTTAATATTAATAAAAGGGGACTTGAAGTAAACATCAATGAGATATCAACGACAAAAATAACCAAAAGACATTCTGGGGGCAACAAACAGTCTTCAACAAAAGTGCCTAAACAATATGTTATTATGTTCTTAATCTTCCAAAGTTTACTCGTGAACAAGTTTAACTTTTATTACTGATATCTTAAACAGTCAATTTGTGTTACTCAATCAAAATGAATATTGATAGATTATAGGGCTTTTTAATTTACTTGACCAATGGGACGAAGATCAAGTCTTTGTGATACACCATTTTATGTAAATTATAATTTTAAAAAGGACCACTAATAACCCTTTAAGGTTACAACGTAAAAGAACAGGCTGAACAATATAAATAATTAAGAGGAAAAAGGAGATGTAGAATGCAGTTGTAAACGACAACAAGCTATCTTCACAGCAAAGTAAAAACGGAGAAAAAAAGAAAAAGGGATATAAAAGATTGAATAATATATAACTTCATATTAATGGAATTCTTTTTGTCATCCAATAAATTTTATTTTAATAATAGATATATGCATTGACATCTTTTAAAAATCACCATTTTTTTATTGCGCTATGTGATTTAATTTTATTTAGAAATCATTACAAATAATTTTATATGTATAGGATGAGAGTGTATTTGTCAATGCAAGAAAGAATAAACCCTAGTTTTTCAGAGTATAATTGGTTGTATACTTATTATTTTTATACTTAAATGCTGAAGATCTACGTTTTTACCTCAGAAATTGTTCATAGACTCTCAAAATAAAAAAAAAAATATCTTGCTTCACTTCTGTTTCATTTCTAATAACTGTAACGTTGTTAACGTTACTCATAGTCATGTTCTTTCAATTTGAAATTTAACAGTAAAAGACAATAGTGATAGAACATTCAGTATAATAAATTACATAACACATAGCTGAGAGGGTGATAAAGCAGATCGGTACCCCGCCAAAAACATTGTCAACCTTGGCTTCGCCTCGGTTGACAATTTTTTCTCGGGGAAACAAGCTGCTCTATCACCCTCTCCGCTATGTGTTATTTATGTATTGTTTCGATACTTATGTAGTTTTCTTTCTATATTGTTATCTATATGGTTTGTTAAATGGCCTCTATTTTATTAGAAAGTGTTACACTTTTATCGAAATTAAAAATGGAAACAATGAAATTTGTATTTTTATATTGATGAAGAAAATCGTGGATTAAACCTGGTCTCATAGTAGTTAAATCCTCTCACTTGTATGACAGTCGCATACAATTCCATTATATTGACAAATTTATTTTTGTCAATAAAATGGAATTTTATGCGACTGCCATACAAGTAAGAGGTTAAGCGAGCTATAAAATCAGGTTTAAACAACGATTTTCTACATAAGAAAATGCCTGTACCAAGTCAGGAATATGACTGTTGGTTTCCATTCGTTTTATGTTTTTGAGCTTTTGATTTTGCCATTTGATAAAGGACTTTCCATTTTGAATTTTCCTTAGAGTTCGGTATTTCGTTAATTTACTCTTTTCACGTTAAAATTAGATAGAAGATGTGGGTGCGTATGTCATTGTTCGAAAAACTGACTCTTAAAATCACATTTAAAGGTTAACGTACGGATGACATGTAGAAGTTATACCACTAATGTCACCAGTTTTTGTTTTTATTTTTTAATGGATTCCAGAAAGGAACGTGACGAACAGTGTAAATTAAATCAACACTGTAAATGTCTTACTAGTTTATTGGCGGATCCAGAAGGGGGATCCGAAGGGGGGTGTATCCCCCCCACCTTTCGATTTTTTAAAAATTTTAATTTAAATTTTATTTTAAATTAAGTGAACTTTTTATTTAGTTCCAGGGGTTGGAACCCCCTCCCCCCTTTTTTCAAAATGGATGGATCCACGCATTTTGTTCCGTTGAGTTATTTTCTTATTTTACTCATATCATTCAATTGTTGACACACGCTTGCCCAAGAAACGTACAAATGATTAAACAATATACAACCTGAACATCGAGGTTCTGCTCTACCAGAAGTGATTGTCAAAACAATTAACAACCTGAACATCAAGATTCTGCTCTATCAAAAGTGATTGTCGAAACAATTTACAACCTGAACATCAAGATTCTGCTCTACCAAAAGTTATTGTCAAAACAATAAACAACCTGAAAATCAAGGTTCTGCTCAACCAAAATTGATTTTCAAAACAATATACAATCTGAACATCAAGATTATTCTCTACCAAAAGTGATTGTCAAAAGAATATACAACCTGAACTTCAAGATTCTGCTCTACCAAAAGTGACTGTCAAAAAATGAGAAGAAAGACAGACAAAACATTTGCAAATAAAAAGAAGAAATTCAAAGAGAAAAACATAAGTAAAGAAAAGCTAAACAGAAACACAAATTCCCCTTAAAAGTTTGAACTAATCTAATTTGCTCAAAAGGGTAAGCAGATTAGCTATATGTACCAAAATTTAAGAAAGAAAACACATAGCGGTTCCCAAAAGGCTACACAGTCAAATTAAGCCAGATTTACAAGAATCAAACTTAATTTGGGGAGTGGGTGCAGGTGCTTCGAAAGTGTATACTGTTTCAGCTCCACTTATGATGGTCGTCGTGTTACTCGTTACAAGTGAAAGTCTTGTGATGAGTTGAATGAACGAAAATTCAACATAGTTGTGGTCATCTCTGACTCAGATATTCCTTACCGCAAAAAATGTACAGATGTGTTCCAATTGTCGTAACCACAATCGCGTCCTCTTTTTCACGAATGTGACCAACCGAATTAGACTTATCACCGGGTTTGTACTTACATGAGCAACACGACGGTGCCACATGTGGAGCAGGATCTGCTTACCCTAACGAAGCAACTAAGATCACCCCAAGTTTTTGGTGGGGTTCGTGTTGCTCAGTCTTCAGTTTTTATATGTTGTGTTTTAGTATAATGTTGTTTGTCTTTTGATCGTTTTTTTTTTTTTCGTTTTTTCCATGGCATTTCAGTTTGTTTTCGACTAATGAGTTTGGATATCTTTGCCTCTCTTTCATAAATCATGTCGGTACCGAAGTGCTGGCTACTAAGTTGATGCTTTCACAGCACTAACATACCAACTGCCCCAATTGTAAGGCGTTAACATATTCCAATGATTCATACATAACAATCGTGCATGTTCACAGTATGCTTACTTCATTTTCACCAAAACTGCTCCAACAGAGTTATGATGAAGAAAGATTGAAAGCTACACTTGCAGTCAGCACCACGGATTGGTTGACCGCTACGATATGTCTGTGTCTTATCTCACTAGCGACATGTTGTCGCAGCCTTAGGTCTTTAGTTACTGGAATACTCGCGTAATCTGTAATTCTACCAATAGTGTCCAATTACCGAGTGGGATAATTTGACAGAGTGTGGATTCGCATGTTGGATGATACATGCATAGCACAAGACGTTTACCCGTCGTCGCACCCGATCTCGCTCCTTTTTATTTATGTTTGTTTTCTTGATTTGCATTCCTAATTGATTTATGAGATTTGGACATCTGTAAACTACTGTTGCCTAATTGATGATACTCTTAGGGAAAAGTAGTTTTAAAGTATGTGATGGACTTTTGTTTGTCTACTCGCTTTGTTTTTCTTCTTTGAAATTATGTTGTCCGTCGTTCTTCCCTTATTCCGAGTCGGATTTACGGGGATACAGATGGCTCGGGCCCAATTATGAAGCTACACCTTTGGTTAATGTATAGATTGTTTACCTATTCCACTCTTGGGGCCCCGGTCCTCGCCCTTTTCAAAATCCTAGATCCGCATCTGTTATTGTTTTTATTACCCGTTCAGACAACATTTGTATGCCCTTGTTTCTGTATATTTCAACTCTACTGAAATTATAAAAATATTATCATAACAGTAAAAGTGTTAAATTGTCAATATATTTCAAAATTATCGCCGAGGAGAGCATTCACCTGGTTGACATTTATAACGTTTTACAAATTTGAAAAGGTTAAATGTATGCGTCATTGCAAAATTTCTGAATAAATATACTGTATATTCCTTTTGACATGCATACACGATGGCTCATCTGAACTCGAGGTATCAAGTAGCTTGTCTAGGAGTTGGTGGTATAGGTAAAACATCAATTATGAAAAGGTATTTAGATGAGAGTTATTCAGCTGTTTACAAAGAAACTGTTGAAGAAACATATATACAAGCTTACAACATTAATGGAGTAAGAAAACATATAGACTTCATAGATACAGCTGGGAGCATTTACTTTCCAGCCATGCAAAAGATATACATTGAAAGGGCAAAAGGTTTTATTCTTGTCTATTCAGTCAACCATGCAAAATCATTTGAGGAAGTTAAAAGAATTTGGGAACAGATTAAATCAGTGCGGGAAGGAAGTATCCGGAGTATACCGTGCGTAGTTGTTGGAAACAAGTTAGATTTAGAAAACAACAGGGAGGTGGAAACATTTGATGCTATGGCATGGGCACATAGCGAGAATCTTGCAGGATTTTTATTAGAGGTTTCTGCTAAAGATGATATTGGCATAAGGACTGTATTTGATAGTTTATTGGAACAGATTGGAAATACAAGATCGCAACAAACAGAACCTCTTAGAATGAGGGCTACAACTTTCTGTAGGCAACAATTTGAGGCAGACATTATCAGGAAAAGAGCTAGAAGTAGAGGTCAAAAGAAAATCCTGATATACGATAAAATAATTCCATCATGCAAACAATTCCGAGATTCTGTCTTCGAAAATTTCAATAATCAAAAAATATACAGAGTAATACCACAACAAAAGAATGACACGCATCAACGCCGGTCATGCAGCGATTTTGGTCTTACGTTAGTCTCAAACCTCAGGAGAGTTAGTGACTCAGGCAGAAAACTCATTATTTCACGCAGTTCGAGTTTACCATCGGAAAAAAAGGACAGCATTGATCAATGTAAATTATCTGATTACAATCTGTTAGCGACGATATCAGAGCCGATGAATGATTATGTAAAGCCTTCTAAACCACGACTTTCTTTAAAGTTAAACAAGTGTAGACTTTCATGGTTATACAAAAGAATACGAAAACATTTAGCAAACAGATCAAACTTAAATTAATAATGTTACTAAAAAATAAAGATTATGTAAAATAATTGTATTATATCAAATAAACTAAAATCTATAACTCCTCAAATCTTTTTTGTTGATTTTTTGTGGAATCATGTTGGCATTTGAAAAATGGATAAATGTGTTATGCACATTAGGAAAATTTAGACACCAGACCTATATTTGAATATTGTGTAGATGTTCATGAGGTAAACGCATCAAAGATACCAGGATTAAAATTTTATACGCCAGACGTACAAAAGACTCATCAGTACGGTTGAATAAAAAAAGTTCAAACGGCAAAACAAAGTAAGAAGTTAAAGAGCATTGAGGACCAACAATCAATTTTGAAAGGTTTTGACAAATACAGCTAAGGTAATATATTCCGGGGTGTAGAATTTCGAAAAATTCAAAAGTTACCACACCTATAAAATGGTTTTTTTTTGGTTTTTTTGGGGGCGGGGGGTACATGCACATTAGACAACAGACAAAGAAAGTAGATATTAGATAGATGTACTTAAGACTCCAGACCTATAAAATGGATAAGGAGATACATATACATTATACAACAGACAAATAAGATAGGTATTAGATAGATGTATTTAAGACTCCAGACCAGTAAAATGAATATTGAGTAGATGTTGATACGACATCAAACCTATAAAATAGATATTAGATAAACATAAGACACCAAAACTTACTAATACATATGGGGTGTTGTACTATAGACATGTAGAATTGATATTTGTTAAATGTACATTAGACACAAGATATATAAAATTCATACTGGCTAGATGTACGTTCGACACATGATATATATAATTGGTATGGGGTAAAAGGGATACGCGGTAGAAAAACATAAGACACCAGACTTATACACTGTATATAAGGTCGGTGTACATTTTACTATGACCTATACAATGGATAGTGGGTAGACTTGCATTAGACGGTACGGTACAATTTGAGACAATTCAATCAAATACATGTTTATTCTGTTATCAATTTCAATTTGAGTATTGTTACTTTAATAAAATCTTGTAATTTTTGTTAAGAGTATTTCCTTTGAATGTGTTTACAACTGTGAATTGTCAGTAAATTTAATCAAAAGGCAGTTTGGCACACGCGTGCAAGTATTGATAAAAGTCATATGATCCTTCTCATTAAACAAAAAAAGATGAATATGGTTATATATTTGAATGGCTACCTTTTACTATGAATCACCTTTCATAAGAAAATTCTTTATTTTCAAATAAATCTTATGAAATGTACTGCTATTGAATTATTGTCTTCCCGTTCTCTAATTTGCCGACAACTCTCCGTATGCAGTGATTTTAAATATGACACTTATCGGTTAAAATTCGAAATCGCATAGCGCAAGTGTGAAGGGAAACCCCGTTATGAAAATTAAGTAAACGAACGTAGAAGGAAGATAATATTAACCGATTCCTAAAGAAAAATTGTTAATCATAAGAAAACACATAAACATCGCTCTATCATCTCACTTATTATACACGTGATTCATGATTTTGTGTTGATTATTTATCAAGGTCACGATCGGTAAACTTTGGTAACAAAACCGAAAGTTAATTAGCAGACAAATGTTTCGATCAACATACACCGAATGAAACACTTTTTGTCGATTATACACGAGTAACCGACGGGTGTCGCATGTTGAGCAGGATTTGCTTACCCTTTCGTAGCACCTGAGATCACCACCAGTTTTTATGGGGTTCGTGTTGCTCAGTCTTTAGTTTGATATGTTCTGTTTCGTGTACTCATGTTTGTCTGTTTATCTTTTTTCTTTTTAGCCATTGCGTTGTCAGTTTATATTCGACTTATGAGTTTGATATCGTTCGCCTCTCTTATATTTTATAAATTCAAAATAAATGTAAATTAATTTAGTAGAAATATATGCATGCGTTCAATATTTCCTGACATTATAATCATCAGAAACTCGTTTCATATGACTTTACATGTGCAATCCTCGTAAAAATACATAAATCACCAAAGTTCATTTGTATGTCTTAATTCAATGGAATAAAATATTTCAGGTTATGCTTTTCCCTGTACTACTTCATCTAAAAAAAGTCCCTATCGAATACTATTGATTCGTTTATTTTCGGGGTCTCAATTTATGTGGATTGAGAAAAATTGTATTTTCGTGGATATTTGATTTTGTGATTTTTCCAAAATCTACATACAAGCCTATAGAAAATTGTTATTTCGTTGAACATTGAAATTCGAAATCCACGTAAATTGGTATCTTACAAATAAGAATGAATCAACAGTATCATAGTAAATTATATATGCTGACCTTTACTGTCTTTAGAATTTTAGTCTTGGTCTGTTGCTGGCTCGTTGACGATAACACAACATATCTTTTTAAAGGTTTTCTGCGAGAGGGCAATTCGAAGAGTCCTTATTCAGAGCTTTTATGATTGGTATAATTGTTATTATAATAGGAAAATGTAGAGAGTATGTATTTACTAAATCAATAAAAAAGCAATAAAACGATGTTTTCCATAGCGTTCGTATATATGGCAAAGCTTCCAAGATGCCTAGATTTATCTATAGTATAATTATTTATATATAGGGATATGTGTACGTGTATTCTACACATACATTTACAACTATCTTTATACAATACAAAAGGTAAATGTGTATTCTTTCGATGAAAATTCAGAGATCTTCCATTTCTGCACCTCTTATAAGAGGGGGGCAAGGTGTTTAACTGTTATGCTGTTTTGGGGTAATTTAATTCTTTGTTATCTGTTATTCTGAAAATGTATTTGCTGTTAGATGTTATTGTCTTATTCCTTGTTAGCTGTTATAGGACTATTATTTTTTTTGTTATCTGTTATTGTGAGTATGTATTTCCTGTTAACTGTTATTGAAAATTGGAATGTTTGACAGCCAATCTTCAGTAGAAATTGAAGATTGTGACTTGGATGAAGAGTTGTCTCATTGGCACTCATACCACATCTTCTTATAACTATTGGGGTCTTTCCACTGATAATATGGTGATCCTGTATTTGCAGAAGGATTTCAGTAACATACATCACATCAATGAATTCAAATCGGCATCTGGTCAAATCAGCACCTAGTCAATTTGGCACCTGGTTAAATCGGCACCCGATGAAGTAATTTCGGCACCCATGTTACATATGTTTAATATATTTTTCAGTATTTTGAACAAAAAGATTAAAATAAAGAAGGGGTTATCCAAATATTGACTTATTTACATTTTTGGGGGTTTCTGTATGTAGTTTTTCGTTCAATTTAATGTGTATTTAAGGTATTGGATTTTTTTATGCATGCATTTTGAATGACTGTTGGTTTAATGCTGTTTAAAGTTTCCTGAAAAACCACCTTAATTTGCGCTTTTACATAGGACGTTTGCACTTTTTTAAATGGACATTTGCGCTTCAATTCATAGGACATTTGCGCTTTTTATAAAAGGACATTTACGCTTTTACAATATTTAAGATATAGACTTAGAGCTGATGAAGTTTTCTATAATTTTGATATAATTTGTCCCAAAAGTAGGACAACAGACTGTAAACATATTATTGAGAAAGCGTAGGAGGGATTTTTTTCATTTTCATTTATTGTCTAAAAGAAATGCACTACGAAATAACTGTGTTCTCGGACCTTATGTTGTACTATTACACCACTGTTACGGGAGGGTTGGGCGCCAACTAACATGTTTAAGCCCGCCACATTCTGTATGTGCCTGTCCCAAGTCAGGAGCCTGTAGTTCAGTGGTTGTCGTTTGTGGCTGTGTTACTAATGTTTTTGTTCATTGTATTGTAGTTAAATTGGGCCGTTAGTTTTCTCGTTTGATTCTTGTTTTACATCTGTCATTTCAGGGCCTTGTATAGCTTACTATGCGGTATGGGTTTGCTCATTGTTGAAGGCCGCATGATAAGCTATATTTGTAAATTTCTTTATCATTTGTTCTCTTTTTGAGAGTTGTCTCATTGGCAATCATACCACTTCTCCTTTTATACTTATTTACAAAATACAAAAATAGTTATGTATCATTTTTTGAGCATGTGAGTGAATAGTGGCTTTGGGAATTACACAACACCTTTTGCTCTTAGCATTTACATTTAGAAGTGCTACTCCCCCTCTTTACATTTACATGAAAGAGAACCCTGACCACCAGTTTTCTTAAAGCTTTTTAACTGCTTCACATACATTACATAGCGAAAGTTGAAGTTCAGAAACTGTTGCTGCAAACAGAGATGTGTTATTTTAATGTTGTATTGTTTATTTTGAAGATTGTTTGCTTTGTATATATGTTGTGTTTGTCACAGATCATGTTTTTGATTTATATGGCAATAAAGTATTTGATTTGATTTAGCAACTTCAATTTAATTTCTCGACAATTATCCTTTTAAAAATCCTACAGCTGTTCCAATATGGTACCCAAATTCTCCATATTAAATAATTTCACAAGGAAGATACATGATTTCTGTTTCACTTGGTGTCATCCAAATTGTCACTCGGGCCAATTTCTATTATATTATCAGAATAGACACTTGAGCCAATTTCTATTATATTATCAGAATTATTTGTACATTTAACTGGCATGCATGTATCAACTACATTTCCTGTGTTCATCTTGGTATTTTTGTTTTTTATAACTAAGGTTTATTATGTGGTCATTGAATAAAAGTTCTATAGTGTTTCTTTTATAACAAAATCCATACTATAAATTGATTTTCTGAAAAGAACTTCTAAAAATCAAATTAATATAAGGTGCCACTGGCTTCATTTTCTTGTAAAATTAGAAAACAATACCAAACCACAAAAATTGAATGCCCTTGATTTAAAAATATTCCTTTAACAAAAACAGAAACTTGTAATTTTCTTAGTAAAATTCAACATCATCCATACTATAAATTATTGTACAAGTTTTAAGTGAATTTAAGTCGAAATTTGTACTAATTGTACATTGTATATTTTTTTGGTGCAAATCATAATTTGTACAAAATTATAACTTGTACACAACATATATCAAAGGTGTTTATGTTAAGGTCGTATGGACATAGGCCTGTACTCATCAGGTATCCATATGTCCCTTTTTCTTGATTATTAAGAATTGTTCGAATGTGAATTTGAATTTTACGTATATATGAGGATAATATTCCTTGTATCCCCATGCGTACATATTAAATTCATATCAATTATTTATTTAACAAAAAGGAAAACATATGGCAAGGGATTCCTGATGATGATCATAATTAAAATGTATATACAGGTCTCTGTTAAGACCTTACTAGGTCCATACAACCAGTTATATATAATAAGATATCATATACTGGATTGGTCCTGGACCGTACTGATTTTAAAATTTCATTTACTGTTATCTGTTATTGTCCCTTTTCAATTCCTTGTTATCTATTTTAAGCCAAATCAATTTACTGTTTTGCTGTTATTGGAACCCCCCTTGCCCCCCTCTTATAAGGAACCTAGTGTATTCAATTGAAAAAAATAATGATGTATCAAAGTATTCGGAAGTTTTCGGAAGTAATTGTTTTTTTGTGATTTTTCAGGCATATTGAAAAACAAGATTATATCTGTATAAAAACACACGATTAAAAGGAGATGTAGGGTCTAAGTCAATGAGACAGCAACAGAACCCCAAATATAACCAACATAAAGCCTTCAACAATAGACAGGGGTCTATAAGATAAGTAAAGTTCTAAATAATCCAGTCTATGAAAGTTTTAAAAGAGGCGGAAGATCCCTAAGGGACATTCAAAACTCATAAGTCGAAGAGAATCTGGCAACGTTATGGCAAAAAAAAACGAAAGAAGACAAAAACACAAACAAAACACAACATAGAAAACTACAGACTGAGCAACAAGAACCGTATTAAAAACTGGAGTTGATCTCGGGTGATCCGGAGGGGTAAGCAGATCCTGTTCCACAAGTGCCATCCACCATGTTTCTCATGGTAAGAACAATATCGGTATAAGTCTGATTCCTATAATGAAATAAAGCAATCAAAGGTCTGCTATAAACACAAAATTCTCCTAATAAAAAATAAATACATTCAAACTTGATATCAGACAACCAGAGACGATTGTTTTATACTTCGGACAGGCACACAAAAATGTAATGGGATTCAACTTGTTTTTAAGATCTAAACCCTCTATCTTTTCTGCTAGTTCTTGATCTTCTCAGTAAAAATTAAGGTATGGGTGATGATGCTTTTTAAAGAGTAATTTTATGATACATTAGAATATGGTTGTAAAAATATATCTTTTCATAATAATCATGTCTCATTTTTGGGATTCAAGTGAAACACAAGAAAGATAACTCATGCTACTTCTCTACAGGTATGGGTACAAGTAAAACAGTTTCTTCATGAAAAAGTTGTTGAAAATTGAAAAAGCACAAATATTTAATTCACCTAAGTGTATTAATTATATAATTTATAAGACTGAATTTGCTCTTGAGAAATATCTGTCTGTTCTCCCACCTGATGTGATGTATAATATTATTAAATTTAGATGTGGAAGTCATAAGTTGCATTTGAGGCTGGTAGATTTTTCACTATTGATAGATCTGAAAGAATTTTTGATTTATGTGTGTGGCATCTTCTGCTACATATATGAAAGCAGACTCGAAGTAATAACTTATATTTATTATACAACTCAAACGATCGAATTTCAGTTACAGAATGATTATAATCCTAAAAAACCTTATTAAATCATGTGCAGATAATTAACTGTTGTGTGGTCGAAATGATAGATACATAGAAAGTTGTCAGAGTGTCAATTATCAGTATAACTGTTTAGAATTAATAACGGATGTATTTGTTTATACTAATTATAATTGTCACTACAATGTGATAAGGAACAGCTAGGTGATGAGTTTCATTACATATTTAATTGTAACATTTTTAGTGCTGAAAGACATAAATTTATACCATAACAACAGTAACATTATTAGTCTGTCTGAGTTAATGAATAGTCATGACAAATATACACTTATCGGCTTGGCAAAATTTTGCAAAATTGTTATGTCTGTATTTAAATAATCATATTTGCAATATTAAACTTCCAGCTGTATATATCAACTTCATATGTATATAGGTTGGTTCATGCATTATATTTGTTGTTAAATTTATTGTATTATTATGCCTCATGTGAGGGCTTTAGTGAAATAAAATGTTTCAAAGTTTAATAGTTTCAAGGGTAATATGTATTTTTATTTCAACATAAAAATTCCAAAAGAGAACTGTTATGGATATTTAAATTTATTCAAAGTGACTCACTGATCTTATCTAGTTCATAAGTTTTACGAATAAATACGTATATGTTTAAGTTGATCGTCGTTTGTTTGTTATCAAATTTCAATAACCATGACATTTCACTGGTGTCATATACAAAAGTGTGTTAAATATATACGTCAAAAAAATCATTATCGTACCAACAATATTTTGTGGTTTTTTTTTGTTTGTTTTTGTGTCCAACGCAAAAAAAAAAACGTTACACATCGTCCAAAACAAAAGGCAAATAATTTAAATCATTGGCAAAAAGATACGAATCAGATAAATCAACTTACTCCCAAAATTTAGTTTTCACATCCTAACATATCTTCACGTCTCCACATGAAGATCGTCTTAAACATAATTTACTTTTAAATAGGATCTAGGATGCATAAAATATAGAAAGTAATTTGGAATTTTGATAATACCTTTTATCTTGTGAGCTTCCATCAATTTAGATAATTCAGATACTACAGTGTCCAAGATTATGACTTGAACCTCAGATAGTTAACACAGGAACAAAAGGTTCATCATTGTTTGTCATGACGATGCCGTGTCTATTAAATACCAAGTATTTTAGTCCATGTATCTTCTCCCCTTTTGACGTCTTTGTCTTTGTAATTATATTTTTGTTGTTATATATGACTTCATTTACTAGTATCATGCGGCAGAATGCCAAAAAACAACACATTACTTATATTCATACATGCAGACATCTTATACGTTCAGGTATTTCACATCCAATATTTTATGGTAATATTCTTTACAAAGCCCAAAAATGTCGGCATTCACCTCAGAAGCTAACCAAACCTTTAAACAGACTTATTCGGAAAGGATATAGTTACGATACTGTTGTCAAGTCATTAAGGATTGCATATTTTGGTATAAATATTGATTCACTCATAGGGTCTTTGCATCGAAAATAAACACATGTATTCTAAAACCAGTTGTTGGCATGATACGGGTTATGTTCTTCTCATATATTTTATGATGGTATGATACTAAACCCCTAACGGGAGGGATTCTACTTGATTTTCATATGATGTAGACATAATCTTTCAATCAGTTTAATTTAGGTCTGGAGCTGGCATGTCAGTAACTGCTAGTAGTCCTTTGTTCATTTATGTATCTTTGTCATTTTGCTTAGTTTCTTTTGTTACCTATTCTGGCATCGGACTCGGACTTCTTTTAAACTGAGTTTTACTGTGCGTATTGCTATGTGTTTCTTTATTCTACATTGGCTAGAGGTATAGGGGGAGGGTTGAGATCTCACAAAACATGTTTAACCCCGACGCATTTTAGCGCCTGTCCCAAGTCAGGAGCCTCTGGCCTTTGTTAGTCTAGTATGTTTTTAATTTTAGTTCATTTATATGTTTTGGAGTTTAGTGTGACGTCCATTTTCACTGAACTAGCACACAATTTTAGTTAGGGGCCAGCTGAGGACCACCCTCGGGTGCGGGATTTTCTCGCTGCATTGAAGACCCATTGGTGGCCTTCGGCTGTTGTCTGCTCTTTGGTCGGGTTGTTGTCTCTTTGACATATTCCCCATTTCCATTCTCAATTTTATTTAGATTGTAATTTGTATTCCTCTTTTACAAGGTGTGCACCACTCCCTCACAGATAGTGTAAAATAAAATTCTGGTATAGAAAGTCAAGATAACTAGAAAAAGAGAGGTGAACGATACTAGAAACTAGAGTAAAGTACTCAATTATGTTAACAAAAAGGGTAAATTTAACCAGTGAGTCTCTTAGAAAAAGATCTACATTATTTCAGTGATTTCGTAAAATCACAAACGAATTAAGGCAAAAGCAGTTAACCGGGTTATGCTCTTCTCATATATTTTATGATGGTATGATACTAAACCCCTAACGGGAGGGATTGTGCCTGATATTCATATGATGAAGACATAATCTTTCAATCAGTTTAATTGAAGTCTGGAGCTGGCATGTCAGTTAACTGCTAGTAGTCTGTTGTTATTTATGTATTATTGTCATTTTGTTTATTTTCTTTTGTTACATCTTCTGACATCGGACTCGGACTTCTCTTTAACTGACTTTTAATGTGCGTATTGTTATGCGTTTACTTTTCTACATTGGCTAGATTGTACATGTTTTAACCAATATCTTCATTTATAAACTTGTTTTAGGGAAATCATTGCTAGCACTGCATGCAATAATCCTCTTATCTTTTAAGCAACACATTGCAAATATTAGAGTACAGGGGAAAGGCTGTGGATTTTTTTTTAATTTCCACATGTTTAGCATTGGAACAACAAAGGGGTACATAATCCTTTACCTGATATGGGATGGATGAATAGATGCACACATCGATAGGTAAAACATAATAACCCCTTCTTTCGTTGGTGGAGAAAACCAATTGAAATATGTCCAAAACAAGAATGCACACGCTGAAATGTCTCGCCCGTTTTACTTATCATTGAATGTATGTTGAAAGTCTGTAATATGAAGGTTTTACTACACGTATCACATAAAATAAACATTGATCAGTGAACTATGAAAATGAGGTCAAGGTCATATGAACCCTACCAGACAGACATGAACACCTTACAATCATTCCATACACCAAATATAGTTGACTTAATGCAAAGAGTATCTGATAAACTGACAAAATCACAAAATTTATAATCGTCCAATGGCAAAGGACCATAAAAATGAGGTAAAGGTCTTCTGAACACTGCCAGGCAGACATGTATTAACACCTCACAAGTATCCCATATACTAAATATAATTGACCTATTGCTTATAATATCTGCGAAATAGACCAAACCACAAAAACTAAAAATTGTCCAATGAAACATGAAAATGAGGTTGAGGTCAGATGAAACTTGGCAGACAAACATGTTCACCTGACAATCATTCCATACACCAAATACAGTGGTCTTATTGCTTATAGTATCTGAGAAATAGACCAAACCACAAAAACTAAACATTGTTCAATGAACCATGAAATTGAGATCAAGGTCAGATGAAATCTTTCAGTCAGACATGTACCCCTTACAATTATTCCATACACTAAATATAATTGACCTATTGCTTATAATATCTGCAAAATAGACCAAACCACAAAAACTAAAAATTGTCCAATGAATCATGAAAATAAGGTTGAGGTCCGATGAAACTTGGCAGACAGACATGTACACCTGACAATCATTCCATACACCAAATATAGTGGCCCCAATGGTTATAGTATCTGAGAAATGGACCAAACCACAAAAACTAAACATTGTTCAATGAACCATGAAATTGAGATCAAGGTCAGATGAAATCTGTCAGTCAGACATGTACCCCTTACAATCATTCCATACACCAAATATATTGCTTACAGTGTCTGAGATACGGACTGACCACATAACTTTAACCTTGGTCACTGATCAATGGAATAAGGTCTCCGTCAGGTGAACCCTACCGGATGGACATGTAGACGTTGCAATAAACCCATATACCAAATTAAGTTATCCTTTACTCATAATAAGTGAGTATTTCACTTAACAAAATAAATGGGGAATGTGTCCATGGGACACAGATGATGCCCCTGCTTGCATATAACATTATAAAGGGCCATAACTTAAGAACTGTAAAAGTGACACTACCTAAATTTGAACTTGATCTGAGTTTTGTGGTAATAAACATTGTTTAAAAGTTTCATAACATTTAGTTGACGTAAACTTAAATTAGAGAACAGAAACGAAAAATTCAGCAATTTTTCCATTTTTAAAGGGGCATAACTCTAGAACAGTAAAAGTGACACCACCAAAATTCAATCCTTTTCTGTGTTTTATGGTAATTAGCATTGTGCATAAGTTTCATAATATTTGGTTGCGGCAAACTAAAGTTAGAGAACAAAAACTAATATTTCAGCAATTTTTCCATTTGTCAAGGTGCATAACTTTAGAACCATGAAAGTGACACCACCAAAATTCAAACTTGATCTGTGTTTTGTGGTAATAAACATTGTGGATAAGTTTCATGACATTTGGTTGAGGCAAACTCAAGTTAGAGGCAACGGAAACAAAAAATCAGTAACTTGTTCATATGTAGAAAGTAAAAGTGACACCACCAAAATTCAATCCTTTTCATAACTCTAGAATGAACTAAAAACTAATATTTCAGCAATTTTTAAAGGTGCATAACTTTGAACCATGAAAGCCACCAAAATTCAAACTTGATCTGTGTGTTTTGTGGATAAGTTTCATGACATTTGGTTGAGGCAAACTCAAGTTAGAGAACGGAAACAAAAAAATCAGTAACTTTTTCATATGTAAAGGGGCATAACTCTAGAATGGTAAAAGTGAAGCCACCAAAATTCAAACTTGATCTGTGTTTTGTGGTAATTAACATTGTGGATAAAGTTAGAGAATGGGAACCAATTTTGGGACGTATGGACAGACATACAGACGGACTTAGACAGACAAGGGTAAAACTTAATGCCCCCTCCGCTACGGCGGGGGCATAAGAACTGTAATTTTTTCAAGCAGTCACTGAACCATGAAAATGAGGTCAAGGACAATGGACATATGACAGACAGAAATATTGTAACATAAGGTATCTGCATACAAGGTATGAAGCATCCAGGTCTTCTACTTTCTGAAATATAAAGCTTTAAACAAAAAGTTTACGCCGTCACTGGATTGTCATACCTATGTCTCACATACTGCGACTTTCATAACAGGCGAGACAATCAGAAGTGCACTGTGACTTTGAGATGAAGAACAGCAAGAATAGTGCTGTTCCTTTACTTTTTGTGTCTTTTGTTGTACATATACTGATTTTGTTTCATGGATGGATACACCACATCCTTTCTTTTCTATTACATCTAAATCTTAAAATTCAAAGTGCAAAGTTTGAACAATACTGAAGAAAAACGATTGGAGTTACAGATAACACAATTTAAGTACCCTCTATAGCTATATTTTGAATATCTAAGTGTATATTTCATTGATACATTTCTTAAAATATTCATGAATAGGACTTATAGAATTTCGTGCTGAATGCACTATATTTTTTATCTCAATAGAAGTAATAACATTTGGAAAATTAATAGCTAACAACCCAGCCTTTGATTGCATGAATGGAATCTTTCCCTCCGAAAAATTACTAATTTTCACATGGGAATTCTGGAAATAATTAATTGAAATCTGATCCAAGTAGGTGAAAATTTTCAATCTGTGTGCAATCACTGTGCAACGAATGTTGGAGAATAACAGAGGGAGATATATATGACACAAACTAGATACCCTCTATGTAATTCTGATAAACAGTCTAGCAGTAACGAGATCATCTCACCTCTGGCGACTTAATATAACCTACAAAACCAAGTGATTACAATTGTCTATAGCTACACTGCCCTCTGGGTCATATGGGCAAAACACTTCATAAATAATTAAAATAAATACTCAACAATATTTGTTTATTCTTCATCGATATCCAACAAAACTATACATTTTTTCAAGCTGAACATATTTAATAAATAGTAAAAACATTTACCAATACTCGATTGAAACATATAAAGTTAATTGAATAGGTAAAAATTTCCTTTTATAACAATATCAATACATAAACATTAACAAATATTTCTTTATCCTTTATGTGAGGAATTATAATCCCTACATTGTTGCACTTGAGGGTTTCTATTTCTTTCGGATTTATTTAATCAAATAACTTTTGGTTATTCATAATGGATAAGCTTAATATACCACTAAAGAACTTGATTTGAATTTGGTTCTTATCAGCTGTACTAGATATCATGTTTAAACTAGAGTCAACAGTAATTAACCTATGTTAAAATCTCATTCAATTCATCAAGAAAATACAAATCAAGATAGATAAACATAAGAAAAAATGGACAGATTTGCATGAATTCCCCAATAAAAAGGGAAGACTGTCTGTGTACACAGGGTAAGCATCTCCTGCTTTGCATGCTTTACCCCTCATGCAAATCCACACTCACTCAAAAGTCCCGATCTGTAATGGGGTGCATGATGACCACCAACAGCTTTATCTATTCAAATTCTTATATTCTACTGTGCAATATATTTTAACAAACATCCTTCAAACTTTTTTAAATAAGCCACAACTGTTTTCTCACCCAGCTATTAAGAGCACAACATTTAAGCACTGAATAATTTAGACTTTCTACCATAATTTCAGTTGTCTTAATTGTTAAGTTGGACTAAAAAAATTGGCTATCTATGATTAAAAGGTTTTCTTCAATTTTTATTCCCAAAACAATATATATAGCCAAAAGTCATAGTCATGTAAAAATCTTATTCATGCATATTTAAACTTAAGTGGACTACACTAAACTTATGTTTTCCCTATTTTTATCCGACTATTGGACATATTCATTAAAGTATCGATGTAAGGCAATCATTAATCAATCAATCATTAAGGCACGTATCAATTACTGTTTAACATATTAACTTTTACAGAAGTCTGTCAAACATGGGAATAAAAGAAAGCAAAATTATCCTATTCAATACAATGCTTCTGCATGCAAAATTTCAGCGGACCCTCCATTTAAAGATTCCCAAGATATACGCTGTACCTTAGACTTGAACCATGGTAGGCTAAGAAGAGTTGGAAGATTAATTGAAAGGTTTAACATTGATGCTTACTTTCTACTTTTTATGTCATGAAAATTAAGATCAAAGGTTTGAACTTGCTCTTATTCTATATATATATATCTTCTTGGAGATGCCAGGTGTTGGTGGTTGGTTCAATATTTTGATAATTCCTGATATCCTAATGCTTAATTCCAAAATTAAATTCTATCGTTCAGATTTAACAAGTTTTTATTCCAGAAACATACATACAATGCTTCACTTTAGTTTAGGTACAAATATGCATATGCATGGATTTTAATTACCTAAAATCATTCGCTTCTTTCCAAATCTTTTATTTTAAGTAATGGCCTCTGAATTATTTGTGGAGAGATAATCATTACAATTGTGTAAATTCTAATTTCGAAATGTTTTAGCTAAGATTTTAAAATGGCTTATATTTCCAATTGTTCCCCCTCTTCCAGGTACCAAATTTATCCTTTTCATGTCCCTAATACTATCTAAAAAGAAAAAAGATAAGATATTTGAAAAAAACTGTACATTGAGATTCTAACCTGGTAATTCTATATTAACCAGTAATTTAAAACTAACCAATTAAGATGAAAAAGTCATGCATATCTTGAAATTATGAAAAGAAATGTATAGATGAAATTTAAAAAAGCTATTCTTATTCATCCCAATATAACTTTGGTATTCATGTCTAATTTACAGTAAATATGCAGTTACAGTTTACTGTTGTCTCGCGTGGTTATTTGTAGAATTCAAAATTCATAAAACTATTTTACCTAAATACAGGAGGATGAGAGTATATAAGAATAAATTTTAATGTCAGTCTATAGTTGTTAATGAATATCAAAGACTTCTTGGATCTCACATACATTGATCTCACATACATTAATCTCACTGATCACTTTTGTTCATGTTGATTTGACACAACATCAATAACACACAGATGAGAAGGTGATAAAGCAGATTGTTGTCTTAAATAACACAATCTAAGCAAAGGAAAGATTAACAATGTGTTCTTTAGGAGTAACAATCTGCTTTTTCACCCTCTAGGGCTATCTTATTAATTATATTGAATGTTCTGATATAATTGTCTTTTAAATGTTATGTTTTGCCAGTTTTTAGTGGTTTATATGAGAGGGTTACATTTTAAAAATTTGTTACCTACTGAGCTGTTATTTAGAGTATAATGTTACCCTCATTAGAACCAATCAAAACTGCCATTCTAACATATAGTATAATAATACATTTTTGTTTGTGGATGAAAGACAGTTAATGTGTGAAATGTAAAGTTATTACAATCAAACTGTTAAATGTCTATATGTTTCTATGGAAATGACCTTTGTTCTGTGTGTCATCTGTGTAAAATTGAACCTTCTGTGACCTTGACACCAAGATGGCAGTTCGTAAGAAAGTCTGTTTGTGACATATTTCTCAAGGCTTGGAACACATCAGTCATACCTAAACTGTCAGGATATCTGAAATCAAATAAAGTTCTAATTGAAAGCTACATTGAAGATAAAACAATATCAAACAGAGGAGCATAATAAGAATTTGACCTCCCTCTGCCTGTATTACTCTGATCAGCTCTTGTATAATTGCATATCACATCTTTTTGATGTCAAATACCTGGACTTACCCCTATCATAATGTTTGAACTGACTAAAACTAATTGAGTCCTCTTCCAGTTTGTTATCAACTTATGAACTTCAACAATGTGACATCATAGGTGTGCCAAACTTATGCACATGCCATTGTTAGGCTTTATGCAAGATTCAGAATGAAATAAATTTTGACAAAAAATGTGACTGTTTTGTTTTTGTATGAAATCAAAAAATTGCAGATTGCATTAGTAACAGACCAGTAGACTATGGAATCAACCCCTCAAAATATGTGTTGATGTCCAATAAAAATCATTGTTACAAATGAATTGAATTAAAATCTTTTTTTGTGATAGCTTTAATGGGTAGAATAACACAGACATACAGTCAAACAACACACAGTCATGTTATCTTACCTGCCATTGGTTACTTTACCAGCAAATGTTTCTGTAATTATATCACCTAAGAACGACTTCATTACCTGTAAAATGAAAGTAAAGTGTCTCATTAAAAGTCATGTGCATTACTGAAGCAAGTTTTTAACTCAAATATTTTTATATCTGTAGGAATTTTATAAGAAAATTTAAAGAAAGATTATTCAGAAGAGTTATTTTGAACTGCAATAAAAGAATGGGCTACATGCAGTTTTTATGATTTTTAGTTTGTTTTGGGTTACACATTTTTAATTAAGTTTAAGTTTCAATAAAATCAAATGTATCCATTCATTTGTATTTGTCTAACTTCAAGATTTTGAATGATTTTGAATGAAAGCTACATTTCAATTGTCCCAAAGACCAGTTTTTGACCCAAAAGTGTCGATATTAACTGCAAGTGCATGATGGTAAAGGAGTAGGCCAGGTAAGACCCATTTTTGGCCCCAAAATATAGCATTTTTACAAAGTTGTTAAAACGAAAAAAGAAAAAATATAAGTGAACCAACACCTGAAGTGGTGAATGGCGGTAGGGTAAAAACGAGTAGATACCGCTAGGTATTCACAGTCATCTTGAAAAAAATTTGTAAGGGTTCCGCGGAATCCAGTGTCTCGCCTACTTTTGTTGTTAATCGCAGGCTCAACAAAAATGAGGAAAAAAATTAATAAAATATTCCTCTCTATACTATCTTTTGATTGAAAGTAGCTTCTGTCCAAGTTTGGTAAAAATCCAGGATAGTTTATGAATCTAATAAATTTTTAAAACTTAAACTGCAGACTGTATGTAATGTTTCCTGGCAGAAAAACTAAGTCCATTTATAAGTAAAATACGGAAAAATGAAACAAAATTTTAACAAAATTTACATTTGGATATTATCTTATGATCATAAACAAGCTTCTGTCCAAGTTTGGTACAAATCCAAGATAGTTTAAGAAAGTTGTTAAAATTTTAAAACTTTAACCACAGAGTGAATGTAATGTTAACTAGCAGAAAAACTAAGTCAATTTATAAGTAAAATACTTAAAAACGATTTTTTTTTTTAAATTTACTTCTGGATACTATCTTATGATCATAAACAAGCTTCTTTCCAAGTTTGGTAGAAATCTAGGATAGTTTAAGAAAGTTATTAAAATTTCAAAAACTTTAACCACGGAGTGAATGTAATGTTTCCTGGCAGAAAAACTAAGTCTATTTATAAGTAAAATACAGAAAAAATGGATTTTTTTTTACAAAATTTACATTTGGATATTATCTTATGATCATAAACAAGCTTCTGTCCAAGTTTGGTACAAATCCAGGATAGTTTAAGAAAGTTATTAAAATTTTAAAAACTTTAACCAAAGAGTGAATGTAATGTTTCCTGGCAGAAAAACTAAGTCCATTTATAAGTAAAATACGTAAAAAATGGATTTTTTTTTTTACAAAATTTACATTTGGATATTATCTTATGATCATAAACAAGCTTCTGTCCAAGTTTGGTAGAAATCCAGGATAGTTTAAGAAAGTTATTAAAATTTCAAAAACTTTAACCACAGAGTGAATATTTGTGGACGCCGAAGCCGACGACGACTACAACGACGACGGAATGTAGGATCGCTATGTCTCGCTTTTTCGACAAAAGTCGAAGGCTCGACAAAAATGAATATGTCGACAATAAAGACAACAACACTCAAGTTTTTACCGCAAAGTATCTGTTTATTTGGTCAACATGTTTCGCCAACAAGCGTGGCATCTTCAGGACAATATTACATTTGAAATCAAACAGTGAAGTACAAATTTTGCAGTTGTGTGGTTCGCCGAAAGTAAGGTAACAATAGAGATTCTTATGATGACTTTATAGATATAAATAGAAAGTGAAAGTAAAATAAGAATCTAGTAAAGTTAAAAGTGAAAGTTAGTCAATAAAGTTATTAACGATGTGGTTAGCTGCTATTCTTTCACGTCTGTGTAGTTGTTCTCATGGAGGTTTCTAGTGGTAATATTGTAGAAATGATGAAAGTTGATCATAAAATGTCAGTTCATTTCCAAATTGGACAACACCCCATTGGCCATCCCGTACCAATTTAACTGGCTTCACTCCATTGGAAGGTACTGCTTCCAATAGCGTAGGTAATAGGGTGAAGTGAATGATCGCCTCAATATTGGGAATTGTAAATCTTGGTAGATTCTACAATATTACCACTAGAAACCTCCATGAGAACAACTACACAGACGTGTAAGAATAGCAGCTAATCACATCGCTAATAACTTTATTTACTAACTTTCACTTTTAAATTTACTAGATTCTTATTTTACTTTCACTTACTATTTATATCTATAACGTCGTCATAACAACCTCTACTGTTACGTTACTTTCGGCGAAACCACACAACCGCAAAATTTGTACTTCACTATTTGATTTCATATGTAATATTGTCCTGAGGACGCGCCACGCTTGTTGGCGAAACATGTCGATTGTCGACAAATAAACAGATAATTTAGAATACTTTTGGTAAAACTTGAGTGTTGTCGATACTAGCTTTATTGTACTGAAATATACACAAAGTTGTTAATTTTAAAATGTAAACTTTCAGCTATTAATTGGAAATAAAACATAAATATGGACTGCGCTACTTCCATTTTGACAATACAATGGACATGCATCAGATACTAGCATCATTATTTCATGCAAAAATACTGAAATATACACAATTTTAGCATTTGTGCTAATTTTAAGACTGAAATTTTTTGTCTCAAATGGAAGTCAAAGATATTTTTAATTTCAGAGTACCGCACTTGTATTACTCGTTAATTGTTTCAATTGGAATCAAGGATTTTAATCTTTCTTGAAAATGTATTCATTAAAGGTCACTCAAACCATAAAACTGCCATTGTTTACCTTGATTATTACGTAATACCGGGTATCTGTAGCCACATGTTTACTGGTCACACATAAGTTGGGGGAAAACAAATTATCAAATTAAATTTGAAGAATTTTATTGTTGTCTATAAAATAAAAGTTTTAGTTTATTAGCTTCAAACATTTTTCAATTTAAACTTGGTTGAAAACTACGAACAAAACCATTCAGTTTCTGCAAGTCATTGTCTATTTTTAACTGAAAGTGGGATGGGCCACGGAAAGGGGAATTCAAATAAGATGGCGATATATAAATGTTTTAGCATATTAAATTATGAAAATTAAATTTTTTTTTTTTATTTCATACATCCGATAATATGTGGCTACAATATTTCATAAAGATATTTCATTTTGAAACACAATAAAACAACAAGCAGTTACTCCTCGATAGTATATCCTGTATGGTACCTCTTTTCAAACAAGCTTATCTTTCTTTGTTTATGAAACACTTTAAAGGGTTCATTTCAGCACATGGTTATCACCATCGTCATTAAAAGAGACTTGAAATATTGGAAAGAAACAAAATCACTTCCTTTATTATTCCATTAGGAGATTTTATTTAAAAACACATTAAAACAACAAACAATTACATATTTACTGTAAATACACAATTAATATCCTGTATGGTACCTCTTTCAAACACGGTTATCTTTCTTTGTTTATGTAATGAACACATGGTGATCAACTTCATAAGCTAACAATGAAATAAAGAACAAATGATAAAGTATATATATTTTTATTCATAACAAAATATGCCACATGAACAATTTATCAAGTCACTGCAAGCACTTGACAATCTGACGGTCTCCATAAAAAAAATTCAGATATAATTTTTTTTCACGCTTGCCCTGAAACACTGAAAAAATACATACATAAAGCGCACCTGAGTATAACACGCAGGGACAATGACAGAGAAAAAACCTGCGGCTTATTTAACGAATTTAACGGTATGATTAAAATAATAAAGAGCTGTGCCATGAGTGCATGATACGCCCATTGCTTTTTCAAAGAATAAAGTTCCATAACTCCTCAATGTCATATCAGAAATTTATAAAAAAACTAAAGAGAGATTATTTTAATAGATATAAACCAGTCACAAAAGTTTCATGAAAACTGATCAAAGCACTTTTGAGTTATTGTCTGAAAACTGGAAAAAACCTTTTTAATGAATAAAACCCCATAACTCAGAAATGTAAAATCTATAATTTATAAAAATTGAAAGGGAGCTCTCGTCAATAGATATAAACAATTCACCAAAGTTTCATGAAAACTGCTCAAAGCATTTTTGAGTTATTGCCCAAAAACTGAAAAATCCCCCTTTTTTAATGAATAAAACCCCATAACTCAGAAACGTAAAATCTACAATTCATAACTAGAGGCTCCAAGGACCCTGTGTCGCTCACCTGATATTTTTATTTACAATTGATGCATAATAAATGCAACTGTTGTACTGTCGTTTAATTTCAGAGATATAAGACTAAAAAGTGCGTTTGAAACCTATGTTTTCTTTCAGCCATGTGTGCCATGTTGGCAGGCAGGGTCATCACACACAGTGGTCCCTGGATATCCTAGTGGTGATTTAAACCAAGTTTGGTTTAATTTGACAGTAGTTTCAGGGGAGAATTTTTGTAAAATTTATCTAACGAGAAATGCAAAGTGATGAGAAAGTTTGTTGTGAAGTCTTGTTGTTGCACAACAATCCCCCCCCCCCCCCAAAAAAAAAGGGCAATCTTTCCTATTAATGATTTCTGCAAAATTCAGTTGATTGTGCAAGGGTTGTATAGCCAGCTGAGGTCGTTAAAACTCTCATTTGTTGTTGCAAAATTCAAGTGGTTTTGAATTGCTTTGTTGATCTTTTTGTATTCAACTTTTAAACAACAAAAAGTACAACAAATATGATGACTGATACTCATGACACTGAAAATATGGTCTTCATTCTTGTGAAGAAAAAGGTTTGAAATATTTCTTAAATATTAATTCAATACCAATACTTTAATTTGTATTGGATTTATCCCAGGAAATGAGAACAAGGGACACAATTAAATTCAATTTTTTCCTTAAACTTCTGATAAAATATAAAATGAAGAACTATATTTTTTAATGAGAATTTTTTTTTAATAGTTAATTGATAATTTGAACAATATTAATTAAGTTTTAGATCTTGCATGGTTGATTAATTTTCTCTCAAAATTTCTGATATTCTATTAAAGTTTTAAATATAATATGAGGCAGGCATTACCTGTGAAAGGGATGAAGTCTGTATAAATTAGTGTAGGAATTCAAGCATCATTTGCACTTCAGAATCTTTAGAAAATGAAGCCAAAGTACTGAAACATATCTGACATTCGACCTATTGTTCGGGATTATAGTTCTGACATCATTTTCAATGTATGTAAAGAAACACCATCATCAGGTATTAATGTGGTTTTTTTTTCATGTTATAGAATTATCAATTATTTTTATTGCCAGTTCATTAGTAGATTGTTTTCTATATTGATTTTTACTGCAGTTTCAGAAAAGAAGATTACAAAAGGAAAACATTTTGTACCAAAATTTACCAAATTAATGAAAATTGTTAAAATTGACTATAAAGGGCAATAACTCCTTAAGGGGTCAACTAACCATTTTGGTCATGTTGACTTATTTGAAGATCTTACTTTGCTGAATATTATTGCTGTTTACAGTTTATCTCTATCTGTAATAATTTTCAAGATAATAACCAAAACAGCAAAATTTCCTTAAAATTACCAATTCAGGGCAGCAACCCAACAACCAGTTGTCCAATTCATCTGAAAATTTGAAGGCAGATAGATATTTACTTGATGCACAAGTTAATCCCTGTAAGATTTGCTTTAAATGCTTTGGTTTCAGAGTTACAAGCCAAAATCTACATTTTACCCCTATGTTCTATTTTTAGCCATGGCAGCCATCTTGGTTGGTTGGCTGGGTCACCGCACACATTTTCTAAACTAAATACCCTAATAATGATTGTGGCTAAGTTTGATTGAATTTGGTCCAGTAGTTTCAGAGGAGAAGATCTTTGTAAAGATCACAAAATTTACAAAAATTGGTAAAAATTACTTTAAAGGGCAATAACTCCTTAAGGGTCAACTGACCATTTTGATCATGTTGACTTATTTGAAGATCTTACTTTGCTGAACATTATTGCTGTTTACAGTTTATCTCTATCTGTAATAATTTTCAAGATAACCAAAAACAGCAAAATTTCCTTAAAATTACCAATTCAGGGCAGCAACCCAACAACCAGTTGTCCAATTCATCTGAAAATTTGAGGGCAGATAGATATTTACTTTATAAACAAGTTCATCCTGTAAGATTTGCTTTAAATGCTTTGGTTTCAGAGTTACAAGCCAAAATCTACAATTTACCCTATGTTCTATTTTTAGCCATGGCAGCCATCTTGGTTGGTTGGCTGGGTCACCCACACATTTTTAAACTAAATACCCTAATAATGATTGTGGCTAAGTTTGGTTGAATTTGGTCCAGTAGTTTCAGAGGAGAATATTTTGTAAAAGATTACAAAATTTACAAAAATTGGTAAAAATTACTTTAAAGGGCAATAACTCCTTAAGGGGTCAACTGACCATTTTGATCATGTTGACTTATTTGAAGATCTTACTTTGCTGAACATTATTGCTGTTTACAGTTTATCTCTATCTGTAATAATTTTCAAGATAATAACCAAAACGGCAAAATTTCCTTAAAATTACCAATTCAGGGCAGCAACCCAACAACCAGTTGTCCAATTCATCTGAAAATTTGAGGGCAGATAGATATTTACTTTATAAACAAGTTAACCCCTGTAAGATTTGCTTTAAATGCTTTGGTTTCAGAGTTACAAGCCAAAATCTACATTTTACCCTATGTTCTATTTTTAGCCATGGCAGCCATCTTGGTTGGTTGGCTGGGTCACCGGACACAATTTTTATACTAAATACCCTAATAATGATTGTGGCGAAGTTTGGTTGAATTTGGTCCAGTAGTTTCAGAGGAGAATATTTTGTAAAGATTACAAAATTTACAAAAATTGGTAAAAATTACTTTAAAGGGCAATAACTCCTTAAGGGCTCAACTGACCATTTTGATCATGTTGACTTATTTGAAGATCTTACTTTGCTGAACATTATTGCTGTTTACAGTTTATCTCTATCTGTAATAATTTTCAAGATAATAACCAAAAGCGGCAAAATTTCCTTAAAATTACCAATTCAGGGCAGCAACCCAACAACCAGTTGTCCAATTCAACTGAAAATTTGAGGGCAGATAGATATTTACTTTATAAACAAGTTAATCCCTGTAAGATTTGCTTTAAATGCTTTGGTTTCAGAGTTACAAGCCAAAATCTACATTTTACCCCTATGTTCTATTTTTAGCCATGGCAGCCATCTTGGTTGGTTGGCTGGGTCACCGCACATTTTTAAACTAAATACCTAATAATGATTGTGGCTAAGTTTGATTGAATTTGGTCCAGTAGTTTCAGAGGAGAAGATCTTTGTAAAGATCACAAAATTTATAAAAATTGGTAAAAATTACTTTAAAGGGCAATAACTCCTTAAGGGGTCAACTGACCATTTTGATCATGTTGACTTATTTGAAGATCTTACTTTGCTGAACATTATTGCTGTTTACAGTTTATCTCTATCTGTAATAATTTTCAAGATAATAACCAAAACGGCAAAATTTCCTTAAAATTACCAATTCAGGGCAGCAACCCAACAATCAGTTGTCCAATTCATCTGAAAATTTGAGGGCAGATAGATATTTACTTTATAAACAAGTTAATCCCTGTAAGATTTGCTTTAAATGCTTTGGTTTCAGAGTTACAAGCCAAAATCTACATTTTACCCTATGTTCTATTTTTAGCCATGGCAGCCATCTTGGTTGGTTGGCTGGGTCACCACACATTTTTAAACTAAATACCCTAATAATGATTGTGGCTAAGTTTGGTTGAATTTGGTCCAGTAGTTTCAGAGGAGAATATTTTTGTAAAGATTACAAAATTTACAAAAATTGGTAAAAATTACTTTAAAGGGCAATAACTCCTTAAGGGGTCAACTGACCATTTTGATCATGCTGACTTATTTGAAGATCTTACTTTGCTGAACATTATTGCTGTTTACAGTTTATCTCTATCTGTAATAATTTTCAAGATAATAACCAAAACGGCAAAATTTCCTTAAAATTACCAATTCAGGGCAGCAACCCAACAACCAGTTGTCCAATTCATCTGAAAATTTGAGGGCAGATAGATATTTACTTTATAAACAAGTTAATCCCTGTAAGATTTGCTTTAAATGCTTTGGTTTCAGAGTTACAAGCCAAAATCTACATTTTACCCTATGTTCTATTTTTAGCCATGGCAGCCATCTTGGTTGGTTGGCTGGGTCACCGCACACATTTTTAAACTAAATACCCTAATAATGATTGTGGCTAAGTTTGGTTGAATTTGGTCCAGTAGTTTCAGAGGAGAATATTTTTGTAAAGATTACAAAATTTACAAAAATTGGTAAAAATTACTTTAAAGGGCAATAACTCCTTAAGGGGTCAACTGACCATTTTGATCATGTTGACTTATTTGAAGATCTTACTTTGCTGAACATTATTGCTGTTTACAGTTTATCTCTATCTGTAATAATTTTCAAGATAATAACCAAAACGGCAAAATTTCCTTAAAATTACCAATTCAGGGCAGCAACCCAACAACCAGTTGTCCAATTCATCTGAAAATTTGAGGGCAGATAGATATTTACTTTATAAACAAGTTAATCCCTGTAAGATTTGCTTTAAATGCTTTGGTTTCAGAGTTACAAGCCAAAATCTACATTTTACCCCTATGTTCTATTTTTAGCCATGGCAGCCATCTTGGTTGGTTGGCTGGGTCACCGCACACATTTTTATACTAAATACCCTAATAATGATTGTGGCGAAGTTTGGTTGAATTTGGTCCAGTAGTTTCAGAGGAGAATATTTTGTAAAGATTACAAAAATTTACAAAAATTGGTAAAAATTACTTTAAAGGGCAATAACTCCTTAAGGGCTCAACTGACCATTTTGATCATGTTGACTTATTTGAAGATCTTACTTTGCTGAACATTATTGCTGTTTACAGTTTATCTCTATCTGTAATAATTTTCAAGATAATAACCAAAACGGCAAAATTTCCTTAAAATTACCAATTCAGGGCAGCAACCCAACAACCAGTTGTCCAATTCAACTGAAAATTTGAGGGCAGATAGATATTTACTTTATAAACAAGTTAATCCCTGTAAGATTTGCTTTAAATGCTTTGGTTTCAGAGTTACAAGCCAAAATCTACATTTTACCCTATGTTCTATTTTTAGCCATGGCAGCCATCTTGGTTGGTTGGCTGGGTCACCGCACACATTTTTAAACTAAATACCCTAATAATGATTGTGGCTAAGTTTGATTGAATTTGGTCCAGTAGTTTCAGAGGAGAAGATCTTTGTAAAGATCACAAAATTTATAAAAATTGGTAAAAATTACTTTAAAGGGCAATAACTCTTAAGGGTCAACTGACCATTTTGATCATGTTGACTTATTTGAAGATCTTACTTTGCTGAACATTATTGCTGTTTACAGTTTATCTCTATCTGTAATAATTTTCAAGATAATAACCAAAACGGCAAAATTTCCTTAAAATTACCAATTCAGGGCAGCAACCCAACAATCAGTTGTCCAATTCATCTGAAAATTTGAGGGCAGATAGATATTTACTTTATAAACAAGTTAATCCCTGTAAGATTTGCTTTAAATGCTTTGGTTTCAGAGTTACAAGCCAAAATCTACATTTTACCCTATGTTCTATTTTTAGCCATGGCAGCCATCTTGGTTGGTTGGCTGGGTCACCCACATTTTTAAACTAAATACCCTAATAATGATTGTGGCTAAGTTTGGTTGAATTTGGTCCAGTAGTTTCAGAGGAAAACATTTTGTAAAACTTACAAAATTTACCAAATTAAAGAAAATTGTTAAAATTACTATAAAGGGCAATAACTCCTTAAGGGGTCAACTGACCATTTTGGTCATGTTGACTTATTTGAAGATCTTACTTTGTTGAATATTATTGCTGTTTACAGATTATCTCTATCTGTAATAATTTTCAAGATAATAACCAAAACGGCAAAATTTCCTTAAAATTACCAATTCAGGGCAGCAACCCAACAACCAGTTGTCCAATTCATCTGAAAATTTGAGGGCAGATAGATATTTACTTGATAAACAAGTTAATCCCTGTAAGATTTGCTTTAAATGCTTTGGTTTCAGAGTTACAAGCCAAAATCTACATTTTACCCTATGTTCTATTTTTAGCCATGGCAGCCATCTTGGTTGGTTGGCTGGGTCACCGCACACATTTTTAAACTAAATACCCTAATAATGATTGTGGCTAAGTTTGGTTGAATTTGGTCCAGTAGTTTCAGAGGAGAATATTTTTGTAAAAGATTACAAAAATTTACAAAAAATTGGTAAAAAATTACTTTAAAGGGCAATAACTCCTTAAGGGGTCAACTGACCATTTTGATCATGCTGACTTATTTGAAGATCTTACTTTGCTGAACATTATTGCTGTTTACAGTTTATCTCTATCTGTAATAATTTTCAAGATAATAACCAAAAACAGCAAAATTTCCTTAAAAATTACCAATTCAGGGGCAGCAACCCAACAACCAGTTGTCCAATTCATCTGAAAATTTGAGGGCAGATAGATATTTACTTGATAAACAAGTTAATCCCTGTAAGATTTGCTTTAAATGCTTTGGTTTCAGAGTTACAAGCCAAAATCTACATTTTACCCCTATGTTCTATTTTTAGCCATGGCAGCCATCTTGGTTGGTTGGCTGGGTCACCACACATTTTTAAACTAAATACCCTAATAATGATTGTGGCTAAGTTTGGTTGAATTTGGTCCAGTAGTTTCAGAGGAGAATATTTTGTAAAGATTACAAAATTTACAAAAATTGGTAAAAATTACTTTAAAGGGCAATAACTCCTTAAGGGCTCAACTGACCATTTTGATCATGTTGACTTATTTGTAGATCTTTCTTTGCTGAACATTATTGCTGTTTACAAGAAAAAATCCTTAAAATTACTAATTCAGGGCAGCAACCCAACAACCCATTGTCCGATTCATCTGAAAATTTCAGGGCAGATAGATCTTGACTTGATCAACAATTTTACCCCCGTCAGATTTGCTCTAAATGCTTTGGTTTCAGAGTTATAAGCCAAAATATACATTTTACCCTATGTTCTATTTTTAGCCATGGCGGCCATCTTGGTTGGTTTGGCAGGTCACCAGACACAATTTTTAAACTAGATACCCTAATGATGATTGTGGCTAAGTTTGGTTAAATTTGGCCCAGTAGTTTCAGAGAAGAAGATTTTTGTAAAGTTAATGACGACGGACGACAACGGACGCCGGACGCCAAGTGATGAGAAAAGCTCACTTGGCCCTTTGGGCCAGGTGAGCTAAAAATTGAAAGGAAGCTCACGTCAATAGATATAAACAATTCATCAAAGTATCATGAAAACTGCTCAAAGCATTTTTGAGTTATTGCCCGAAAACTGGAAAATCCTCCTTTTTTAATGAATAAAACCCCATAACTCAGAAAAACGTAAAATATACAATTTATAAAAATCGAAAGGGAGCTCACGTCAATAGATATAAACAATTCACCAAAGTAACATAAAAACTGCTCAAAGCATTTTTGAGTTAATGTCCAAAAACTGGAAAATCCCCCTTTTTTAATGAATGAAACCCCATAACTCGGAAACATAAAATCTAAAATTTACAAAAATTGAAAGGGAGCTCTTGTCAATAGATATAAACAATTCATGAAAGTTTCATGCAAATTGGTAGAAGGGTTTTTGAGTAATTGTCTGACATGTTGAAGACGGACGGACGGACAACGGTATACAACAATATGTCTCGTAAACGGACGTATAACATGTTGACTAGACGGATGGACAGACAGACGGACAACGGTATACCATAATACGTCCCGTAAACATGCGTATAACATGTTGACCACGGACGGACAATGGTATACCATAATAAGTCCCGTAAACGGGCGTATAAAAATTAATGTTTTCTCCAGAAATATTCTTTCATCAGTGTCCTATGAACAAGCACATACTTCCTGAAAACAGAGATGAGTTTCTTCATGGATAATAAAAACAGAAATGGCTGTTATGGAAGTAAGTTACTATATGGTACATATCAAGAATAATTATAGCAGAAATCAGCTTCAAAACAGAACCCCAGGGAAATACTTACAGCAAAAACCATATCTTCTGAAGCATTACCACAAACACCAGGCTCAAGTTCTGTTGGCTCAAACTTTACTCCAATCTGAAATGCAGAAGGCAACTATAAAATAGAAGCTCCAAAGAGTATGAATCATTTATTTAGCAATAAACCAGTAAATATTTTAAAACAGGTCAAGTTAAGTTTGACCTGATAAATGGTTTTGACGACAAAGCCTATTACATAGTTTTTTTACAAGGTTTTGAAAGAAAATATTTATTAGTTATATTTAATAGGGTCTACATTATTCAGCTAGCTTCTCAGTGCATCAGGTTTTGTTTAAAAAGTTGTAAGCCTTAATCTCATAACCTTTTAAATACTTATTTATCTATTAAATGTCCATAATCTCTGACCTTTTATCTGGTTATCATTAAAAATATATCTTCTCCAAAATAAACCATATCTGGTGAAATTTTAAAACATGTGCTCACCTTTTTCAGTGCACAAGTTGTTACAAAAACAGGCTATGGTAAATTTTAACAAATCTTGCTATATTTGTTCTGCAATTTTGTTTAAAATACACTATAATTTTTCACATAGGAAATAGTTCTAAAGTGAACATATTCGCTTTTTAATATAGTATCTTAAATCATTGATGTCCAGGTTAGTTAATTCCTAAAATAAAACATTTCATAACCTTAAAAATTAACTGAATATTACAGATCAACAACTCAGTCAATAGACTTACTCTTTGACAAGTGTCCTGAATGTATAATGCAGAGTCTGATGGAGGTATAACTATATCATTTTTACTCAAGTCTCTTGTTACTTCTTCAACCTCTTTCTTCTTTGGAATAAATTGTTCTGAAAATGAAGGAATATCCAATATTTTTAGATGAATAAATTGGGGTATCGATTAATTACCAATGAGAAAGCAACCCACCAACACAAAAAAAAACAAGATTGCTATGCCATAAAGAAATATCTCCTAAAAGTTTGGAAAACAACTGTCTGAACAGAAGACTGCTATACAGAGCGAGACAGATAACATCATCATAGTGGTCACAAAATGTGAGTATGATGCAATAGATTGAGCATAGTTAAAGTCCAATAACTCGAGCAGAAATTGAAAAATCATAAACTGTTAACACAGATATGTCTTGCATGTCGGCATGAAATTCAGAATAAAACAATCTGATGGACAGCAACATTGCTAATTAATTCAAAGTCGCTGGACCATGAACTAGTGGCCAGAGCCTTGAAATGGTCAACAAACTGAGATATACAGACAGTAATGTAACTTTATAGAAAATATTGTTGTCTATTGTAAGTAGTTCCTAACAATCTAACTTAGGCAGAAAACTTAACATTAAAAATTGGTAATTAATTGAAAGTCACTGAACCATGATCTACAGAAGAAGCGAGTCGAAATAGTTGTAAAATTGATATGTTCTGATAGTAATGCAACTTTATAGAAAATATCATTGTCTATTGTAAGTAGTTCCTATCAAAATAACTTAAGTAGAAAACATAACATTGAAAATTGCTTATTAATTGAATGTGGCTGGACTAGGCCTAGGGGGCAGGGCCTCGAAATAGTTGTCAAACTGTTATGAACTGATAGTAATGCAACTTTATAGTAAATATCGTTGATCTATCACAAGTAGTTCTTATCAATCTAAATTAAGCAGAAAATTTAACAACTGTCGACCCCGTTGCCAGAAATGCAATACCTATGTCTCACCTTTTGTAACTTTTCTTGCAGGCGAGACAAAAATGGTGATAATCATATAGTATGGTTAACTTCACATTATGACTAAGAAACCTTCTAAGTACCAATGGTTTTTGGGTAAATGGAAATCAGAGGATTTGTGTTCTTAAGGTGTCATTGTGTTAAAACACAGGAACTCTCAACATAGATTTTGGGTAAAGACATGTAGCTGCATTTTCAAAAACACACCTCATTCATATTTTGAAGTCTTGTGTAAATCAAAACCCACATATATATATTTCATGGCAAAATCATAACTAATATATTTCTCAGTATCACTTATACAATCTGTGACGTCTTTTTTTATTAAAAAGAATTGATTATCTTGCATCAATTAAAGTACAATATACAATATATGTACATTGTCGAAATATTTATTTGTAAGAGCTTTAGAAACGGGACAAAAAGTGAGGCTCTCCTGTTTCGTAGCGAGTATAAATACTTTTTTTATTTCTGACAATGCAGGGTTTTCAATAAGCACCTGCACCCGGCGAATTTTCCCCTTTCAAATTAAGGAAATCACCGGTTCAAATTGTGTTTCCAAATAAAAATAAAATAAATAAAACTGTGCTATCGTTGCGTTTCAAGTTTTCATTTCTTCACAAAATTTAAATGTATGTTTGGCTAGGCTAGGAAAAATACTGCCTTAATTTCTTCATGGTTAGAATCGATTATTTTTGTGTGTTTTGACTGGTAACTTTTATGATCCAGGTTTTGAGGTTGTTTCTTGTTTACTCAACTTGATTGCATTGAATTCTTGGTAATGGTTGATTATGACCCATCAGCTGCTTTCTTACCTTTTGAAAATATCTGCTAATATGATTGATTACAATTAAGATTATTATTGATATCAAAATATTTTTATTTGATAAGCAATATCACAACTTACTGATAAGATTAAACTTACTAAAACAAAAGCAAAAAAAATAATATTCCTATGAAACCTCATTTTTTATGAACTTGTAAACAGTCTGAAAATGCCTCAGAGTGCACCATTTTTTTCAATGTAAGTCAAAAAACTTCGGCAGGGGGGACTTCTTTCAGCCACTTCAAACTTATTGAAAACCCTGAAAATGGACATATATTGTTTTTATCCTGTAATTTACACCTGACATTGCAAGGTTGAGTTATTCAAATCCAAATAGTTGTCTCTAATTTTTCAAAGAAATCCACACAGTTAATTGAGGACTGCAAACAGGACCCAAAAATAGACTGACACACAAAAAGAAATTCACATTACCCTTTGCTCAATATGTAGAGACAGGATGCTTTATTTGTACAAGTACAAACAATGCAAAAATTTATTTGTGTACCATTTATTTGTACAATAGTTGGATGTTTTCATCCAAATGACCCCAGGTCAACTGGGGCAATTCATTCATAAAATTCAAATTGTGTATTGACATGTTACCTTGGTGAAATTGCAACCCATTGATATATATGACATATAAAAAAGTTACCTATTCCTATTCCAGCAACACATCTGTGCATACCTGCATATAAAAATTTGTAATGGGTTCTGCAGAACCCTGTACCTTGCCTACAATTGCCACTGTCAGTGTAAAAGTGTAATGTTGACTGTAAAAATCATACCACATCTTCTTATTTTTATGCCAAACATATTTTCCAAAGATTGTTAAACAATCAGTTTTACAATACTGATAAGAATTAATGGAGTTAGTGATCATACCCATATTAATGGAGTTAGTGATCATACCCATATTAATGAAGTTAGTGATCATACCCATATTAATGGAGTTAGTGATCATACCCATATTAATGAAGTTAGTGGTCATATGCATACCCATATTAATGACGTTAGTGATCATACCCATATTAATGGAGTTAGTGATCATACCCATATTAATGGAGTTAGTGATCATACCCATATTAATGACGTTAGTGATCATACCCATATTAATGACGTTAGTGATCATACCCATATTAATGAAGTTAGTGATCATACCCATATTAATGACGTTAGTGATCATACCCATATTAATGACGTTAGTGATCATACCCATATTAATGAAGTTAGTGATCATACCCATATTAATGAAGTTAGTGATCATACCCATATTAATGAAGTTAGTGATCATACCCATATTAATGATTTTAGTGATCATACCCATATTAATGGAGTTAGTGATCATACCCATATTAATGGAGTTAGTGATCATACCCATATTAATGAAGTTAGTGATCATACCCATATTAATGATTTTAGTGATTATACCAATATTAATGAAGTCAGTGATCATACCCATATTAATGAAGTTAGTGATCATACCCATATTAATAATGTCCACATCTTCTTCCTCATTGATTTCTATTGTAGAGCCGTCTTTCAGATCACTAGAAACTATTTCCAAAGGACATGTGACCGATGAGAATTTTTTGCCGATTCTGTCTGCTGTGAGTTCAACACCAAATGGATGTAAAGTTGATTCTGCAACAATATAAACAATTTATAACAAAACTATTCCCCTTCTGGCAGACATATTGGTTGGCATTTTAACATCCCAATAATACCAAAACAAAACTATAGACAAAATATTCATTTCATATTTGTCTTCAATTTGTTGAGCAGGTCTAAAGATGAAGAGTTTTCCTTATCTTAGTACAAAAAAAAATGTATGTATATATTCCAAATGCTTGAATGTGCAATTAAGTCTACTGGGGTTTTTGAACTCATCTTTTTTAATTTCAAGTTATGTCAAATATGTAGCTGCAATAATTCTAGGAGAAACCATTCATTCAATAGCAATGGTAGACCATCATGAAATTCATGCAAAGTTTTTATGAATTTATACAAATCAACACTCATTTGAAATTTACTGGGAAATAAAAAGTTATTTCAGTTTTCCAATAAAATAAAAGGCCTAATTACAGAACTGCTTGTAATTAAAGTACTGATGAAGTAGAGTTAAGGATGGGTGATCTTTATTCAAGTGTTTGAATTGAATGGCAGTGTCACACCAGGAATCACAGATTTGACTCCTAGATCCCTTCTTAAGATCTCTCCAAACACTGTCTGGCTGTTAAGTGATTTATTGCTCATCAGATTTAAGTTGATGAAGTGTGGCTACACATTTACCTATGTAATCAATCTTTATTATGTATGTGTTGTATTAATACCATACTGTATACAAAACATAAGAACTTTTGGAAAATCTTAGGATTTTCTACCCCAAGAATAGGTTACCATAGCTGTATTTGGCAAAACCTTTCAGAATTTTGGGTCCTGAATGCTCTTCAAATTCGTACTTCATTTGGCCTTATTTTTTGATTGGAGCATCACTGTTGAATCTTTTGTAGACAAAAACATGAGTCTGGCATACAAAATTTTAATCCTGGTATCTGTGTGTTTATATACATGTTTTCTTCATAGATAATTTACTTTATTTTAGTAATTAAACCATTTTTTAAGATGTTTCCAAATAACTATAATTTACTGTTGTTTTTTCAATTAAAAACTTTTTATTTCCAGAAAATATGGTGACATTGTCTATTGTAAAGCAGTGGTTTGACTTTAATATGCAAATATTTTCACTGTTTTCCAAAAATTTGACTGTAGAAAATTATTCCAATAATTTACAGAATTTTACAATCTCCAAGTATTATTAATTAGGATCATTGTCTTTGATCAAACTATCTGATCTATACTGCCTGAATACTAGTCTTCATTAAGGGATGAATTTTCCAGATTGCTGTCGTGAAATCCGGCGATTTTCATAGTGAATAGAAATCCATTTCTTTTACCTGTACTGTATTTATTTTAATCATATTCCATTCCAATTTCCTATAATCTGCTTTGTAGTCAAGAGTTTTGTCCCTTTGTAAGTAACCCTGTAAATAATTACCTTGATAGTGTGGACTAAATGCATGTAATCTGCACCACAACATAATCTGCTTGGTAGTCCAGAGTTTTGTCCCTTTGTAAGTAACCCTGTAAATAATTACCTAGATAGTGTGGACTAAATGCATGTAATCTGCACCACAACATAATCTGCTTGGTGGTCCAGAGTTTTGTCCCTTTATAGGTTTCTCCTTTAATGTGGTTTAAGATAAATTTTCTACAGAATGCAGCCCTTTGCCACTGTAATATAAAATTAAAAGTGGCATTTGTACATATTTATCTTTCAAATATCTAAATTTCTTTTAAGTTAATCTTATAAAGTTTATTAAATTTCAACCAAAAACCTTTTACAGTTCTTATTCAAATCATCACTTTCAAGGTAACTGATTAACCCATTACTATTTTCAGATTAAAACTATGCACATTATGTTCTCTGCAAGAAAAAAAATCCCCTGCAATTATAAGGATAAATCTGATGGGACTGTATGCGACCTACTGCTGGTAAAATTTCTGTTACTACCCAACCAACCCTCTTTCTTAATTTCCTTCGGTAGTCTGAATCCCAGTTCATTATCTGGATTAGAATAGAAAATAAAACAAAAATGCATACAGATTGTGTAGAGATTTGTTGCTAGTATTTTTGACAGACCTGTAATGAAATACAACATCAAGTAGGGCCCTAGCAGCAGTTTGAGAAGACTTCTTTGTTATATGTCAATAATGCTTCACCCGTACATTAATGCAGTTTGGCGTATTAATACCAAATTACATATATAACCATCAAAGAAAAATAATACTGTTGTAAAATGCATAACAAACTTGAATAGTAAATACAGAAACAATGCAAACATTTAGACGAACATGGGGCACATAAACATAATCTATTATCATTTTTAAAATGACAAATGCATTCCTTCTTTTCATTGTTTGAAGTAAACAATTTGATATTAATTATAACTAATTGAGGTAATGTAAAGAAGGTAAAAAGGTAAAACATTTTCTCTCTGTGGCAGACTAGTTCAAGTTATCCCCCTTTTGTTCTGAATAAGTGTGAGACTTGTATAGTTAGTTAAATGCCTAACTATATCAATTGAATATAAATTACACTGTTGTTTTATCATCATAGTACCAGATTTTTACAGAAGCAAGGTACAGCACATATCATACTTACTTCAGAAGCTCGTCTTTTGCCAACTTTCCATGACAACCATTCTACAGAAGTTGAGGCACAGTAAGGGTGTTGATATTTATCTTGAAATAAATGTATGAAGACTTAAAAACATATTTTGCTGCTGAAAATGTTTTTAAATATGAACTCTCCACTATTTTCAAAACACAAACCCAAAAAACAAATAATATGGTCACCAACAATGACTAACTTCTCCATACTATTTTCTGTTTTAAATACAGACGGACCTCAATAAGTAAGGGTTGAAGGGACCTGACAAAACTATTCAAATCATCTGAGGTTAAAGTCATCCAAGGTTGCAAGCTATGTCATATGTTCACCCCATTTCAATGTTGTACCACACAGAGCTCCAGATAAGCTGCGTATTTGCGTGATCACGCAATAAAAATTATTAACAACCCAATACAATTGCCCGTTGCAGCGTTCAAAAACCCAATTCATTCGAAGGAAAACCCAATTATATGCCAAAACCATGAGTTCTTAACGCTTTTATTCACTATCGTTTGCGTTATTTACCCTTATCTATTACATAGTCGTCGTGTAAATCTATTTTTATAATATTTATAATTGGAAATGTCCTTTCGTTCTAAAAATATAGCGTTGCATCAAGTAGCTGAAATGGGTCCCTGTTGGAATTTTCCGTTGCTCAAAAGGTACACGTGTTGATGAAAACATTTCGATCTTCTCTGCGTTTATCCAATTAGCGTTTGTAATGTTGTCATATTTTTTTCGAATTGCTCGGGATTTATCATAACACAATGTTAAAACGAAAGTAATGTCCGCAAGAACTATATCCTATATCAGTTGTAACAGTGAAAGGCCAAATCAGTTATGACATGATATGAAGTTGGAAAGCATCGGAAACCAAAAGTTATAATAAGGGACAACTTAACCTAGATTTTATGTTAATTATTAAATTAAACAAAAACATTTAAGTATAATTTTAGTTTATATATTATTTTTTCATTTTAGTTGATGAGTGAACACGCATGCCTTAATTATATCCGTTTTTACGTCAATGCAGCTTGAAACTTTCTTTGTTTTTGGTCTACTTCTTCTGTATGCTTAAGATAGTTGTCTTCTTGGCAAGTGCAGTGTAACATTGTCATTTATTTATTTGATGTTGCAGTATTATTTGTAAATTTAAATTGAATGTGGTCTCTGTCATTAAACCACCATATAAACCTGGTCAAGGTTTTGGGGTACATCTTAAATCTGGGAACTTCTTATTTTTTTTTTTAAAGTAGGTCTGGCAAATAGGTGATAGGACTGGCAAAACTATCTTACATCACCTAATGTTCACATATATTACATAAAAATCAAAACACTTAGCCACGCCTACCCCAACTAAACTGTAGGGTGATGAGCATATTTAATCTAGAAAGGTAATTAGTTACTGTCCAACTAGTGACACCAGCTGCAGTTTATATAAGTTGTGAGAAAATACAAAACTGGCAGAACTTTAACCGGACACAAATTAAACGTACAATTGCTCGTCAGTGTATAAACCAAATAAAACAGCTATCACATATACAAAGAAACATATTAAAGATGGATTAACATCTCGGTTTGATATAATGTGTTTATAACATGCCTAAATATTCAATATTGTGTTGATGAAAAAAAAACAATACATTAAGGAGCTTGGTGGTGAAAAACCCAATTTGATATTTGATTGAGGGGTGAAATGGAATTGATAATGCAATTAAAAAACTTTATCACCCAATTACATAAAAAATGGTGGGTAAAAACCCAAATTTTTGAATTCTTATCTGGAGCTCTGACCACATGTTGTCAACCTGGTACTTTAAGATGGAATATGTTTATTATATTCCAAACCATCAATATTACATGTAGTATTAAAACAAGAATGTGTCCCCAGTACACGGATGCCCCATCAGCATTCTCATTTTCTATGTTCAGTGGACCGTGAAAATGGGGGAAAATCTCTAATTTGGCATTAAAATTAGAAAGATCATATCATAGGGAACATGTATTCTAAGTTTCAAGTTGATTAGACTTCAACTTCATCAAAAACTACCTCGACCAAAAACTTTAACCTGAAGCGGGACGAACGGACAAACGGACGGACGGACGAACAAATGAACGGACGGACGGACGAACAGACGAACGAACGAACGGACGGACAGATGCACAGACTAGAAAACATAATGCCCATGAATGGGGCATAAAAATAAAATAGAATTTATGATTCATGTCCAATGCTTACAAAACTAAGGAAATATAAAATACGGAACTTCTTGCAAAACAAAACAATTTATTACAGATGTATGTATTTCACTCTCTGTTAAGGTCGATTCATAATCTTTTTATATAACTTTAATTATAATTTTAATGATTCTCTCATCTTTAATGATTTTATTCAGCCCGGGTCTATTTATTTTTACGTAATTATCTCAGACAAAAATCAAATGTGCCACAAACATAATGTTTCTCATTATCAAACAACATAGATGTAGATAAACTAGAAACTTTACATGTCATTCTGATTGTTATACAAACAAATTTATTTACCTAGAATTAATCAAGGAATCTCATTTAGGTGCAGAATAAAAACATGCTGTTCAAATATTTGAATCAGTATTTAACTTTTCTTCTTTTTTGGAACTTAAATAACTTTTATTTTCCTTTTGAATTTTCTTAAGCTTCGACATATGGGTGTTAATGTGCACTTTTCTTCGAAATATACTAGAGTTAACCAAGATTTCTAATCAACCAAATTCGACTCATCAGAGTTAGAAATGCATTGAACAAGCAGGAATTTTACAGGGACTGACAAAATACCTTGACTTATCCAAGTTTTCTACAATACTGAGTTCGACATGAGGTTCGACTGTATGAACTTATTTCCGACTTGTGACCTACTGACCCAAATAGTTATCAATCGTTCTCTTTTTATGGGTTACACAAAAACTACATACTGAACAAATTGTTTCAGATAATACTATCCTTCAACTGAAGGTTTGGTTGCTTATTGTCAAGTGGCAAATATTACAGACATATTCAAAACCATAACCATAATATACTGATTTTGTACTAGATGGACATGCTGAGATGGTAATTTATCTTACAAAGTTATAGTCTGCAGGAAGTTGTATCACTGAACTTGGACACATTATTCGGATTCCAAGTCACCAAAGTTTTGTCTAAAACCCAAATGCTGCACACTTGGTGAAGGAGAAGCCACTATTATATTGACAACATATTTGCTACGTTTGGAGGACGTGTTTTTCAACAGACTGTTGGAATTCCAATGGGAACCAATTGTGCCCCTCTTCTTGCCGACTTGTTTCTTTATTATTATGAGGCTAACTTCATACAGGAACTTCTTAGGAAGAAAGATAAGAAGTTAGCAATATCCTTTAACTTTACGTTCCACTATATAGATGATGTTCTCTCACTAAATAATACAAAATTTGGTGACTATGTTGAACTAATCTATCCCATCGAACTAGAGATAAAGGATACTACAGATACAGTTAAGTCTTCCTCATATCTTGACTTACATCTAGAAATTGACAATGAGGGTCGGTTGAAAACAAAACTTTACGACAAAAGAGATGATTTCAGCAATTTCTGATATATTCAATATTTCCATGGGACATAACTCATTAAAAATATTTGATCGGCAATTATTTTCGAAATTGTCAGTGACATTGCTGATAATAACCTTTGATAAGAATTGATAAAAATTTGGCAAAAATTGTACACATGAGAGCACTAACACTGCAATTTTCCGAAAAAGAATATTTCTAAGGGGCAGAACTCTTTTAAAAATAATAGATCGACACTAATTTTCGAATTCGTAAAAGACATTGCTGATATAAACCTACAATATAAGTTTCATAATAATCTGGCAAGAATTGTACACATATATATAAATTGATATTTCTAAGGGGAAGAACTCTTTTAAAAATAATAGACCGGCACTGATTTTCGAATCGTCGACGACATTGCTGATATATACCTACAATATAAGTTTCATAAAAATCTGGCAAAAATTGTACACTTGAGAGCGCTAAAAATGCAATTTTCCATAAAATTAATGTTTCCAAGAGGCATAACTCTTTTAAAAATAGTTGATCGGCACTGATTTTCGAACTCGTCTGAGACATTGCTGATATAAACCTTTGATAAAAATTTTATAAAAATATGGCAAGAATTGTACATGTGAGGGCGCTAACAATACCCGTTGGATGGAAGCACAGACAGATGGATGGATGGGCAGACACCCAGTATTTCTATGTCTCCTGCAACGCATTGCGCGGGGGACAATAACTGAAAATATATATGTAGTAACTGGGAGACATTATAAAGAATCTTACTTCAAAAGCATTGAACAATGAAAACTACAAGAAAAGTACCTGCTGTGAGAGAAACAATAGGGTGCCTTCTGACTGCTGCCCTGATAAGTGACAATACATCTGGAAAATCTTCTGTTCTGTAATTATGATAAATAATATTAAATAAAGAATGTTAAACCATACTTATAAAACTTTTAATAATTGAATCTTCTGGAATATAAGACTACTATTATAACATTTCATAAAATTGGCAATCTCTTTAGTGGTTCATCAATTTATGATTTGTATTCACTGCCAGAGCATAGTAAAATATTCATTACAATTCCTAAATCTGGAAGAAGTTAATTTATTTTTCTTTCTTGCCCGTTTTCTTTACTTAAAATTCTGTTTAAGTTCACAAAACTTCTGTAGGTGTAATACCATAATTATGTCACATCAGGTTTCACGTTAAATACCAAGTATTTCTTTATTTGAAACAAAGGTAAATCTGCACAATCTTTTAAAATGTGCCTATTTCACAAAGACTTATACGGGAAAACAATGGTGGTATTACCCTACAAAATTAAAAGGGAAATCATAAACTTGCTTTCTTAAGTTCCACATAGGGAACCTCCAATATTCAGAATAGGAAAAAAAATTTGCTGTTAAAAGGTAAAAAAATATGACAATACCTGATAGGTTTGATCTCCTCAACTATGAGTGGGGGCGTTGATGGTCTTCTCTGATCTGATTTTTTACGTAAACAAATAATTCTTTTCTCAGGTCGACAAGCTTCAAGTCTGCGCTCAGTTTCAGATAAAAGATCCACAACTATTTTCTTATCTCCAACTGTTCCTGTTATTGAGTTCTTTTGACCAGACAGTAAAGATGAACTCTCACCTTTTACTGAAGATGTCATTAAGGTCAAGGATGGAGCAGAAGTTGACAAATAATCAGCCCCTGTTTTCTTAACAATGTTCGTTGAAGTCAATAGTGAAGACGGATGAGAACTTGAAATCACTGGTATCTGAAATTCCTTAGGTAAAATGCTAACACTGTTTCTTTTTGTGTTAAAATTTTCCACTGTGTTCATTTTTATTTTAGATTCACCTGTACTTGACGGTAAGTTTTTGTTTGCAAGCACTGTTTCTTGATTTATAGTAAACATTTCTGGTTTTGGATTAGTTATTCCTACACCGTTTGCCTTCGGAGATGGATTAACAATTATTTTTAGTCCTTGAGATGTCACCTGAAGGTGATTTTGACTAGATATCTGACCTTGACACTGGTTTTCTGACATTGAACTTGAAACATTCATAACTGCTTTTGAACAGGATGATGTTGTGATGGTAACAGACTTTGGTTTTGAATTAAAAGATTTAATGGTTGGTTCCAGTACATTATCTTTTCCTACAGAGCCAACACTCAAGTTGCCTTTATTTCCAAGTGAATTAGAATTTGTATTTTGTGTATTACTTTGACAGATCTTGCTAAATCCACTTTGTTTTTGACTTCCTGAAAACAGTAGTGAAGTTCCAACTTTTGTCCCTGAGGTATTTGAATTCAAACTCTGTGTTGGCATGACAACAGTCTTTCCATTAGTGGAACTCATTGTCAGTAACAGACTATTTCCAGACTTCATACTAGTGACTGAAGCCTGCGGTAAAGTTAATATTGTAGATACCGAGGTAACATTTGCCTTAATATTGCCGACATTTTTCAATTTGCTTGGTGACAGGTTAGAAATAATGGTAGTAACTAATGATGAAGTAGTAGTCAGTTGCTGTTGACCTACATTTTCACTTACCCCTGAATTAATCGAAACTGATGTAGTTTTCACATTTTTCTCACTAATCACAGATGCTGGTTTCAATAAGGAATTAGCATCTTGACCTAATGGTACTGTACTTTTCAAAATTGATTTAGTTTGATTGGTTGATGTTGATTGTGAACTGATAACTTGGCCAGTCTGGTTCAAACTCAAAATGATAGGAGACTTCTTATTGGCTGAACCCAAAATGACAGGCAAGTTCTGATTGACTAATCCTTTATCAGCTTGAGTCTGCTGTTTTGAACCTGCTGTAGAGTTAGTACTGAATATAACTGCAGAACTTACTGATCCTTTTACACTTGACACTGTAGAAGTTGTACTTCCAGAAGACAAAAGTGGCCCTGATTGAGTACTTGACTTAGTTGTACTTCCAGTCAACAAATGTGGTCCTGATTGAGTATTTGATTTGGCTGGTGATTGAATAACCTGTTTCAGCAACTGCTGTGGAACTAAAAAAATGTTGCCTTGAGCATCTTTACATCTGTAGTATAATGTCTGAGGAGTGGCTGGTGATGTTGGGGAAGCTGAAGAGACATTTATAGGTTTAGCTGTTGGTTGTGCAGACTGCACTAAACTAGCAGATGGGGGTTTTAAAATGTTCGTAAGCTGTGATTGTTGACTAGCTCCTACACATTTAGAAACTTGCTTTGCAGGCTGTACAATACTAGACACTTGTAAAGTAACAGCACCAGATTTAACTGAAGGTTGTACAATGGATGTTTTAGCCTGAGATACCAACAATTTTGGATTTACAAACAAGGTATTAGGTTTTGTATCTTGTAAAGGTTGCTGTACCACCACAGAATTTGATTTTGCTGCTGAAGGAACAGTAAGTGGTCTGGTTGCCTGTGGAACAGTCTGAATCAGCAACATGTTTGACTGAGTTTTCTGTACAGTTGGCTTGACGATCATTGTATTGAGTTTGTTTGTCTGTATACTAGGTTGAACAATAAGGGTATTATTACCAATTATTTGTTGCCCGAGGATCAAATTACCTTTAGATGTTTTTACAAGAGATTCTGATTGTTGCCCACTTCTATTTACAGCATTAACTATTGGCTGGACGATAGCAGTTTTAGATGTGAGTGATGCATTCACTATGCCTGTTTTGGACAAACAAGTCTGTGCAATTAAATGACTATTTGGTAGATTTCCACTAATAATTCTCATCTGATTCTGACTCGGTGCTAGTTTTGTACTTAATGAACCAATGCCTTGTAAAATCACAGCTGAATTTGATTCCTTCTTATTCACTGAGGAAGGAGATTTGTCTCCCTTTTCACTGCAAAGGATAACTCCTTTTGCTGGTGTTTTCTTTTTATTATCTCCACTTGCATCAGGAAAATTTGGATTTGTCACAGACCCAACACCACCTAACACAAGTTGCACTGGAGAGCCATTTTTTGTATTGCTAACTGAATTTGTCAAAGAATTACCAGAATTCTTTATCTTATCTGACACAGTACTGCATGTTGGATTTGTAATCAATGTTTGCACAACACCAATGCCATTCGTATCCCCTGAAATATGTATTCCATTTACAGAAGGTGTCACTGTTAACTTCTTTTTAGGTGACTGCTTTTCTGGAATTGTTACATTATTTTCATGCACTATTTGTTTGTCAGATTTTAACTGGTTCTTCAGGTCAAAGGTCACTGGCAAAGAAACTGTAGTCAATTTTTCATCATTTTTCTCTTTTTCCAGTTCAATATCAACAAGCTGAAAATAATATGAGTAGACAATATATATTTTAAATGAAAGAACCTTAGTGAGCACGCTCACATACCCCACGTCCCCACATTGTCATTGGAGAAATAAAATAAGTGTAAGAAAAAAATTGTATCAGAAAAAAAAATTGAATCATAATTTCCTGTCAATATGCACATCTACATAGTATGTCCTTATTATCTACACAGTTTCATGAAATTCTGTTGTGTGGTTTCAGAGGAGTTGCGATGACAAACTGTTGCAAAAGTACATTGAACCAAATAAGTTCAAAGGCGTAACTCCTGGGAAAAAAATTGAATCTTATTTCCTGTCTATATGCACATCTACGTAGTATGTCCTTATTATCTGAAAAGGTTTCATGAAATTCTGTTGTGTAGTTTGAGAGGAGTTGCGATGACAAAAGGTTGCAGTAGTATATTGGGCAAATAAGTTCAAAGGGGCGTAACTCCTGGAAAAAAATTGAATCGTAATTTCCTGTCGATATGCACATCTATGTAGTATGTCCTTATTGTCTGAAAAGGTTTCATGAAATTCTGTTGTGTGGTTTGAGAGGAGTTGCGATGACAAAAGGTTGCAGTAGTATATTGGGCAAATAAGTTCAAAGGGGCGTAACTCCTGGAAAAAAAATTGAATCGTAATTTCCTGTTGATATGCACATCTACGTAGTATGTCCTTATTATCTGAAAAGGTTTCATGAAATTCTGTTTTGTGGTTTGAGAGGAGTTGCGATGACAAACTGTTGCAGTAGTACATTAAAGTAAATAAGTTCAAAGGGGCGTTACTCCTAGAAAAAGAATTGAATCGTAATTTCCTGTCGATATGCACAACTACATAGTATGTCCTTATCATCTAAAAAGGTTTCTAAAAATTCTGTTGTGTGGTTTGAGAGGAGTTGCGATGACAAGAAACAGGACTGACGGACGGGTCAAAAACATTATACCCTCCGCAACTCGTTGCGTGGGGTATAATTACCATATGTCATAATGAGTCAAACCTCAGTAAAGTCAACTTCTTTCTTCTTAATGAAATTAAATTCTAACTCAAAACTATGTATGATTGTTTTCTCCATTTAATACAGAAATGTTTGCAGTTTCTTGCAATAATTATGAAATATATTTATGATTTATACTTTTAGAGAAATCACTTTTTAAATTCAAATACTGTAAACTAACTTATTTTCACGGATACTTTATTTCGCATTTAGCCCTTACTAGCCCATTTCGCGATATATAACTACATCAAATTTGTTTGATGTAGTTAAATGAGGAGAGATCCAAGTTTTACATATTCGCGACGATTTATATTCGGGTTATTTTTCTACTCGCGGAAGTCATGAAAGTAGCCAAAAAATGTATTGCTACAAAGAAAAAAATTTACACTTTAATTCAAACATTTGTATATAAATAATGATTTCTCAGTAATGACTTAAATATTATAAAAGTATTTCATAAAACCATAAAAAACTGTATATATTTATGAGTTGAACAGTAAAGATTTCATCAAAATCAGAATTGAAATAACTTCTTGACAATGCTTTAAAAAAACACGTTTTTATAAGAAATATATAGGGGAATATATGAATGCTGAAACATTTTTGACCTAAAACTGTAGATACCAAAAGGATGATTGTGGTTCAGTATGATATTAGTTGACCCAGTAGTTTCAGAAGAGAAGGTTTTTGTATGAATGACCTACAAGTGATGCCAAGTGATGGGTCAAGTAAGCTAAAAAAAACAAATTGCTATCTTAGAATTCTTGAAGTTACAGAGAAACAACTATCATTCAACACAGTTGACTTTTTGTCCTGTGACTTTCTGTCCATTTACAGTTCCTTGAAAGTTTATGAAGAAAAATCCTTACCAAAATATAAGGGTGAGAACTCAAAATAAAGGACGGTCAGGAAACTTTAAACACTATTAGTGTTTCATTTGGCCTTACTATATGAACTTTAGTCTTTTTCAGCGACTTTTTTAACTTCTAGCCCCTACAGATAGCACAAAACACTATGTATGAGTATACATTTTACATATTTGCTGATTACTTTTTACAGGTGTCCGACTGGTAAGTACTTACTGTCTCAGATCCAAGAGTTTGTAATCCTGTGTAAGTTCTGTCAAGCTAGAAAAAGAATATAAAGCAAACATTATATAAACATTGTTGTTATTGGTTACCTTTTTAAGGTGAAGATTGAGACCGTATGAACCACTGCAGTGTTCCAGCTTTACCATTTTCATAGGGGGCAGCACCAACTGTTTTGTTTATGTGTAATATCTTAGTACACTGCCCTTATATCAAGCCACCTTTCACTTCTTACAAAAACTAAATTGATAATTACTGAACGTCGACTCATTTCTGATTCATTACTAAATTTATAGACATACACAATTTACTGGATTTTTAACAACTATGTAGTTACATTAAGCATTACAGCATATTCACCCGAATGTGTACAAAGCACAATAAAGTTAATTTGCTTGTTAACTAGGTGGACCATAAAAATAAGTATTTTAACCCACCACTTTCTTTATGTGCCTGTCGCAAGTCAGGAGCCTGTAATTCAGTGGTTGGTTGTCTTTGGTTCATGTCTGTCATATTTGTTTTTTTTGTAAATTAAATTGTTATGAATCAGGCCATTAGTTTTCTTGTTTAAATTGTTTTACATTTTGTCATTTCTGGACTTCTTAATCTTATAGACTACTATACAGTTTGGGTTTGTCTCATTTTTAAGGCTGTACGTTGACCTATAATTGCTGACTTCAACTTCATTTGAACTTTGGTGGATAGTTGTCTCATTGACAATCATACCACATCTCCTTATTTCTATATTACCTTTGTTTACTACCTATTGAAACAGTAACAGTAGCAATTTACTCAATGAACTTGTAACATATCATTAATTAATATATTGCTTCGCTGAGCGCAGCTGGATACGACCGCAGATGTCCAACCCAGAAAAGTTGCGGCCAAAATGGACACATTATTCGCTTGATACAGTTCTCAATTTGGATTGTAATTAAATATTTGACACATAATAGGTTTCTGACACAGAATAAGTGTAGTCAAAGAACTTAAAATTGGTTATATGATTTGAATTTATATTCAATTTTTTGCTTTTGTGCAGTACACTAAGCTGTTGAATATTAATCCCACCCCCCCAAAAAAAAACAATATTTGAAGAAATTTTCTTTTTAATTTCTGAAATCTGAAATGAGAAAAATTGTAGCCCCCACCCCCAAATTTTTCAACTCCCCTTTCCTTATTCCAAAAATAATCTCAATTCAAATTTCTAATGGAGTTTGCAACTAAAACTACTCATTCAAATACTATGTGAACCATGACTGAAAAGTTTCAAAGTCAATGAACCATGATCAGTTTCAAAGGTTAGGGGCTATATAACCTCCATGGAACGATACTTGCAAATGCCGATACATTTGCATACCAAATATCATTGACTTAACATTAGCAGTTCATCTTAAACTGATCTAATCACAAACTAATACATGTAAACTAAGCAAAAGTTTCAAAGTCAATAGACCATGACTGAGGGGGGGCCAAATATTCTCCATGGAAATGAGATGTGCTAATGCTTATACAACTGAACACCAATTAACATTGGCCTACCACTAATGGTTCCCTTGAATTGACCTAATCACAAACTAATACATGTTAACTTGCAAAATTTTCAAAGTCTATAGACCATGACTAAGGGCGGAGCCAAATAATCTCCATGGAAATGAGATATGCCAATGCTTATACAACTGCATACCAAATATCACTGACCTACCACTAGTGGTTCCCCATAAATTGACCTAATCACAAACTAATACATGTAAACTATGAAAAGTTTCAAAGTCAATAGACCTTGACTGAGGGGGCGGGGCCAAATAATCTCCATGGTAATGAGATGTGCCAATGCTAATACAACTGCATACCAAATATCATTGACCTATCACTAGTGGTTCACCATGAACTAGACCTAATCACAAACTAATACATTGTTGACGTCGCCGTCACCGTCGCCGCCACCGCCGCCGACACCGGAAACAGCATACCTAAGTCTCGCTTTTTGACTTCGTCAAGGCGAGACAAAAATAAATTTACAGCTAATCATCTCAAGACAATCATCATTTCTTAATATATAATTTACAAGCAGTGTACAACAACAACTGGGAGTGTTTAACGACCTTGACTGGCTGTTCAGCCCTCGCACGGTCGGCTCGGTGCCCGAAGGCGTTTGGTGAGCGTTTGAATAATTTTGTGCCATCGGTCAGGAACAGGTGGAGGACGCCATTTTGGTAGGCCGCCATCTTGGTTTTATGAGTTGTTTTGGTTTTCTTTTGTTGACTATTTTGGTGTTATTTCTTCACAACGGCTGCTTTCAGGGCCAGATTGGTCAGCTTGGCAGCCCGCTAACCTCGATGATGGAGCACTGGTAGATGAGTCTCGGACGTAGAATTAAAGATGACAGGAAGCTTTATCAGGACCAAAGCCGTGAGGCAGTGAAATGAAGGTCAATCATCTAACACCTAGGATACAGCCCTCGGACGTCAATCGGCATAACACCCCCACCTACAATGGGTTTTGGAGTGCATGTTAACGCGGGAATACGCCAACTACAACGTTTACTGTACAGCTTTGGATTGGTTTCTGTCATCTAAAGTAGTAAGTCGTTGATCATCTAAAAGTAAACCCTCATCGAAGATAGCGGGTAAAGGAGAGCTGACCCAGCACGTCCGTTCAGCTGTAATGACTGAGACGTGATTGAGATGAAGCAGGTAATCAAACATATATACACCAGTATTCTTTAAATGGATTGGATTACCTCCCTTACACTGCTTTTAAATTGTCTAAATTGTCCTGTAACCATAAAAACCCTTGTTTTTCCCCCTTTTTTGCCCCTAATTGCTAAATGGTTTGAGCCATTACTCCCCATAACCATCCCTTTGTTGTATGGAAACTTGTGGTATAATTTCAGAGAGATTCATACACTTTAACACAAGTTATTGTCTGGAAACTGCAAAAATGCTTATTTGGGCCCCTTTTTTGCCTTAATTCCTAAACCTTTGGGACCATAACCCCCAAAATCAATCCCAACCTTCCTTTTGTGGTTATAAACCTTGTGTTAAAATTTTATTGATTTCTATTTACTTATACTAAAGTTATTATCCGGAAACCATCTGTCTTAGGACGACGCTGACGACGACGACGACAACGTGATACCTATATACAACCAAAAAATTTTAATTTTGCGGTCGTATAAAAAATCTGTTGGACCAGTTTGTTATAATATTTACAAGAACTAATAAAGAATTTATGGTTCACCAAACAAAAAAGTAAACCTTAATTGTATGCACAAAGTACATGCTCATATAGACTAGCTATAAAATACCTTGTCTCCATTTTTCCAATTTTCATTTTGAATATAATTTACTGTAAATCCAGAAATTATTGCATGCATTTATGATTGGCCATTTTTGAAGTATGGACAAAAATGTGTGATTAACTATCGGGATTTAAGGAAAAGCTATATACTCAGTTTTACTGTGCGTATTGCTATGTGTTTCTTTATTCTATTCTACATTGGCTAGAGGTATAGGGGGAGGGTTGAGATCTCACAAAACATGTTTAACCCCACCGCATTTTTGCACCTGTCCCAAGTCAGGAGCCTCTGGCCTTTGTTAGTCTTGTATGTTTTTTAATTTTAGTTCATTTATATGTTTTGGAGTTTAGTGTGACGTCCATTTTCACGGAACTAGTACACAATTTTATTTAGGGGCTAGCTGAGGACCACCTCCGGGTGCGGGATTTTCTCACTGCGTTGGAGACCCATTGGTGGCCTTCAGCTGTTGTCTGCTCTTTGGTCGGGTTGTTGTCTCTTTGACATATTCCCCATTTCCATTCTCAATTTTATACAGATATATGTATCAGATATCAGAATGTGAGTTCTTATTATTGTGATAATCACTCATTCATATTATTGGCATTAATAAAAAACTCAAAATAATTTCTGAATTAACAGTATATCTATAGAGGTAACTGTATTTTCCTAAGACTATTTAGTAAAATTAAAATATAAAGCATGATGGATGTCTAAAAAATGTGACAGAGATACTTTATTCAAAAACAAAACTGCACATTTATAAAGCTTACTTTCAGTTGATGAATAATATCCACTCTTTTGTTTCTTTGATCCTTAAAATGAAGTTGCACCCTGACTGGGAACTCACCCCATCCTCTTCTGGTTAGATGGAATGGGGGTTGACTGTAAATATAAGACATGGAATAAATTCTCATTTGTATTGAGTATTTAGTCAATATAAATTCTTCTAAAAGTGTATTCAAATATAACAGGGGCTTTCTTGAATACCGTTTTTAGGTGTGTATAATACACAGATTTTTACCCTGGAATAGATTTCTGAGAAGGGGGTGCATATTATGTATGCATACATTGATTTTCAGACATTTTTCAGGTAAGAAACTCAGCCATGAAACCAGGTGGTCAGGGAGAAAATATTTTCGTAGCAAAACAAATTGATTGTTGTTATGTTTTAAATGTATATTTGTACCTTCTAGTATATGATTTGTAATGTTATATTTGGTCATATCCGAATTAGAGATGATTGTCAATGGCCAAATAAGTGTAGATGATTCTCGAGTTTATAACTTACTTTGATATGTTCTAACAAGGAATACAGAAGGTGAATGTATGAAAATTGAATGAAACACGCCCGTTTGATGATAGTGACCGCCATTGTTTTTACTTTCGTAGTATCAGGTGATCACGTCATGTGACTTTAACATTATGAAGTTGAATAAAGTGATGATTTTATACGTTTTTACTTTGTGACAATTTAAAATCCTCTATAAAAGCCTTCACACAAATCATAAATTGTAAGCATGTTTTTAAAATGCCATTTTAATACCTGTACAAATTTGATTGAGGAACAAAGTGAACCTGTCAATTGATTTGTTTTGACAACAATTACTCGGTTTAGACTTCCTAATTGATTATCAATAAGAGTGTGATAATCCGGATTTAACGATTCAATGCGTACCAACAAACAATAAATGAAATTAGCAGAGATTAATATTTATCTTAGCACTAATTTATCAACATAAATATTAAAATTTATTTATTTATTGTGTATTAAAGAATATTCATAATGAATCTATTCCGTACAAGATTCACCAACTACGATTTGCATTTAAACAACTTCCCGATTTAACATTTACTGTCGTTCTCAATCAAACACAACCCTGGAAACAATAAAGAATCAAACATTGTTTGCTAAGTTATTCACTCTGCAACAAGGTTTTCATTATCCTGTAATCAACCAGGACTGGAGTTCAATTTGTCCCCGAAAAGGAAATCATTTTCAATGGACGCATTTTACAGAGTTTCAAGTTGGGATTTTTCCAGAAAGTCCCTGCATGTAAAGCATAAGAAGAAACTTTTTTTCTCAAATTTCAAGGGTGAAAAGGGGTGTGTGTACTATGCATGGGTGTGTGTTATACACACCAAAAGACGGTATGTTGAAGAACACATAGTAAATTTAAAGATTATAAACAACATTTGTGAAACTTTGCAGAACCTCTTATGTGTTTTATCGTAAAGACCCTGCTTACCGTTGTAATCCATGTCAGGGAATCTATTGAATTGAAGATAAACATGGTGTTGGTTACCTCCTGTCTGTAATAATTTAAACTAATACACTCTTCTTACTTATTTGCCTTACAGTTCTTGTTAAAAACAAATCAAGTCTCATAATAAACTGTTGACACAGAGATATGTCTCGCCTGTTGGCATAAAATTCAGAAAAAGACAATCAGATGAACAGCAACATTGCTGGACCATGATCTAGTGGGCAGGGCCTTGAAATGGTCAATAAACTGAGATGTATGGATCATCATTAATCTATCACAAGTATTTCCTATCAAACTAAGTTGAGCAGAAAACTTATCATTGAAAATAGGTAATTAATTCAAAGTCACTAGACCATGACCTAGGGGACAGGGCCTCAAAATGGTTGTCAAACTGATATGTACTGACAGTAATGCAACTTCATACAAAATATCAATGATCTATCACAAGTAGTTCTTATCAAACTAACTTAAACAGAAAACTTAACATTCAATATTGCAAATTAATTCAAAGTCACTGGACCATGACCTAGGGGGCAGGGCCTCAAAATAGTCATTCAACTGATAGTAATGCAACTTTGCACATTTGTACAAAATATCATTGATCTATCACAAGTAGTATTGATGTACAGTAGTTGTCGTTTGTTTATGTAATTTATACGTGTTTCTCGTTTCTCGTTTTTTATATAGACTAGACCGTTGGTTTTCCCGTTTGAATGGTTTTACACTAGTAATTTTGGGGCCCTTTATAGCTTGTTGTTCGGTGTGAGCCAAGGCTCTGTGTTGAAGGCCGTACATTGACCTATAATGGTTTACTTTTATAAATTGTTATTTGGATGGAGAGTTGTCTCATTGGCACTCACACCACATCTTCCTATATCTATTGACACAGTAAGTCAAAAAACCCTACATATAAAAATAAGAAGATGTGGTATGATTGCCAATGAGACAACTATCCACCAAAGTTCAAATGAAGTGGACTTAAGCAATTATACAGGGCTCACGCTAGCAGGTGACCGAGGCGAAAAATTTGCCTTCTTGTCCATCACTTCCCTTTGCCCGACTGTCAAAAGCGTTATCTAGTCGCCCTTGTGTTCGCAATAGAAGTTTGCAGTTGCTTTCGTCATCGGCAATTTCCCTTCTTACCAAGTTAATATAACAGCATATTTTTTATTTAAAAATGAAGAAATTCAAAGATATAAACGATTTATTTGTTAAGAAAAGATGTGAAGATTGGTTGTAGAAACAACTTTTATGAAGTATTTTCTTTCACTTTCAGTACTTGTTACTCGAGATCAAAACATTCTGATTTTCAGCAAAATAAGTTTGTTACTTCATTAGAAAGTGATCAAAATTGCCTTTAGTTAATATTTGATCCACTGGTTGCATTAAATACATCATATTCCTTTCCAAACCGCTTGTCAAACTTTGTTTATTTTCGTAAATTTTGCTTCGTCCGCCAATGAAATATTTGTACGAACAACAGATCAGAGGCGGGATTCATCGGAAGGGGATCAGCTATGACTGAAATCTGTATTCTTACTATAATAACTACAGACGCCTAAATTGAACAGCTGACAAAAGAATAATGACATTCAAAAGCGAAAATTACGCATTCAACACGCATTAATAGACTTTTGATTAGATCTCCTTGCTAAATGTATATCTTTCCATTTAAATGCATTGATTCAATTTATTGATTAAAGTTGCTTAACTTTGTTAAATTTATATACCTTTTTAAAGAGAAACAGTGATTTTCATTAAGATGATAAACAGAAAAGTTTTTTCATTGCATTTTAATTGATATATGATAATATCTTTTCCTTTTTGATATATATAAAAAAAGTTCTTTTAAGTGCTAGATATTTAGTTGGCAGATTCTAACAAAAGGATTAATATAATTATGCAACTATAAATGACTATTTAAGACATAAACTGAAACAACTGTTACTTTAATTGACTCAGGTATGAATTGAACACTTGTATAAAAAAAGGACACATATGGCCCTTTATATTATTGTAAAAACCAAACATTGTAGCGCCGCGAGAGAACGAGCACTTCCCTTTCAAATCTCACCACTTCTCCTTACCAGTTTCAAAAAGAGAAGTCACTTCTCCCTATGATTTTGAAGTAGTGTGAGCCCTGAATTATAGGCAACCGTACGGCCTTCAACAATGAGATAACCCATACTGTATGGTCAGCTATAAAAGGCCCTGACATGAAAAATGTGAAATAATTCAATTGAGAAAACTAACTGCTTAATTTATAACAAAACAATTTACGAAAAACAAATATGACAGACATGAACCGACGACAACCACTGAACTACAGTCTCCTGACTTGGGACAGGCACATAAAGAATGTGGCGGGGTTAAACATGTTTGTGAGCGCTCAACCCTCCCTCTAACCTGGGACAGTGGTGTAACAGTACAACATAAGAACAAACTATAAAAATCAGCTGAAAAAGGCTTAACTCATCAGATGGATACAAATAGAAATACATCTAACAAAAACACAGAGTGGACGTGGACGGGTACTTATACATCCACATAACAAAAAGACACTAAGTACAGGTCTGAGAGTTGATTTGTGTAGCCATTGAACTATGAAATAAGAGTTCAAGGACCATGGACAAACGTCGGACCTACCCTTTTACCATGAGGCATCTGGGTATAATATATGATTTAATCAGCTTTTCTTCCTTCCGAAATATAAAGCTTTCTAGAAATACCCAACACCACCTAAGCTGCATGCCTATGTCTCCCATTCTGTAATATTTAACACAGGTTAGACAATAAAAGCATGCTGAATTTCCCCTCTGAAAAAAATTAACTTTCTGAACATCAGTCTAGTGAATAAACAATAATCACATTCTGATTGGTTTATTTCGTCTCTAATGAACAGAATAGTATTTTTGTAAATAACATAAAAAGTCACCTGCACTGGCATGCAAATTATAATTTTAATCCTTTGGTTTTTTTTACTTTTCTTATTCTCTGTCACTTTTGTCTTACCAAGACATATGCACTATGGCATACAAAGCATATTTTTATTTAAAATGAAGAAATTCAAAGATATAAACGATTTATTTGTTAAGAAAAGATGTGAAGATTGGTTGTAGAAACAACTTTTATGAAGTATTTTCTTTCACTTTCAGTACTTGTTACTCGAGATCAAAACATTCTGATTTTCAGCAAAATAAGTTTGTTACTTCATTAGAAAGTGATCAAAATTGCCTTTAGTTAATATTTGATCCACTGGTTGCATTAAATACATCATATTCCTTTCCAAACCGCTTGTCAAACTTTGTTTATTTTCAGAATTTTGCTTCGTCCGCCAATGAAATATTTATACGAACAACAGATCAGAGGTGGGATTCATCGGAAGGGATCAGCTATGACTGAAATCTGTATTCTTACTATAATAACTACAGACGCCTAAATTGAACAGCTGACAAAAGAATAATGACATTCAAAAGCGAAAATTACGCATTCAACACGCATTAATAGACTTTTGATTAGATCTCCTTGCTAAATGTATATCTTTCCATTTAAATGCATTGATTCAATTTATTGATTAAAGTTGCTTAACTTTGTTAAATTTATATACCTTTTAAAGAGAAACAGTGATTTTCATTAAGATGATAAACAGAAAAGTTTTTCATTGCATTTTAATTGATATATGATAATATCTTTTCCTTTTGATATATATAAAAAGTTCTTTTAAGTGCTAGATATTTAGTTGGCAGATTCTAACAAAAGGATTAATATAATTATGCAACTATAAATGACTATTTAAGACATAAACTGAAACAACTGTTACTTTAATTGATTCAGGTATGAATTGAACACTTGTATAATCAGTGTGAGCCCTGAATTATAGGCAACCGACGGCCTTCAACAATGAGATAACCCATACTGTATGGTCAGCTATAAAAGGCCCTGACATGAAAATGTGAAATAATTCAATTGAGAAAACTAACGGCTTAATTTACAACAAAACAATTTACGAAAAACAAATATGACAGACATGAACCGACGACAACCACTGAACTACAGTCTCCTGACTTGGGACAGGCACATAAAGAATGTGGCGGGTTAAACATGTTTGTGAGCGCCAACCCTCCCTCTAACCTGGGACAGTGGTGTAACAGTACAACATAAGAACAAACTATAAAAATCAGCTGAAAAGGCTTAACTCATCAGATGGATACAAATAGAAATACATCTAACAAAAACACAGAGTGGACGTGGACGGGTACTTATACATCCACATAACAAAATGACACTAAGTACAGGTCTGAGAGTTGATTTGTGTAGCCATTGAACTATGAAATAAGAGTTCAAGAACCATGGACAAACGTCGGACCTACCTTTTACCATGAGGTATCTGGGTATAATATATGATTTAATCAGCTTTTCTTCCTTCCGAAATATAAAGCTTTCTAGAAATACCCAACACCACCTAAGCTGCATGCCTATGTCTCCCATTCTGTAATATTTAACACAGGTTAGACAATAAAAGCATGCTGAATTTCCCCTCTGAAAAAAATTAACTTTCTGAACATCAGTCTAGTGAAGAAACAATAATCACATTCTGATTGGTTTATTTCGTCTCTAATGAACAGAATAGTATTTTTGTAAATAACATAAAAAAAGTCACCTGCACTGGCATGCAAATTATAATTTTTAATCCTTTGGTTTTTTTTTACTTTTCTTATTCTCTGTCACTTTTGTCTTACCAAGACATATGCACTATGGCATACAAATCTGTTTAAAACTGTTTTTACCTGTATAATGTTTACCTTACTTCCACTAAATCATTAGGTCTATAACTAGGATGAAGAAAGAACCAAACTTTCTTTACATAATGATCAATTCTTGGTTCCTCTTTAGAACCTCGAACATACACCATCCATTTGTGTGTTGACTGGTCATTCTCCTCCCTGCGGTCCACTGGTATATACCTACAAAAATGAAAGTCAATTTATTGTGTATTTGGGTAGTGCTGATCCTAAATCCTCCAAATGCAAACATATGCGATGACAAACTGTTGCAGAAGTACATTGAAGCAAATAAGTTCAAAGGGGCCTAACTCCTGGGAAAAAAATTGAATTGTAATTTCCTGTCAATATGCACATCTACGTAGTATGTCCTTATTATCTGAAAAGGTTTCATGAAATTCTGTTGTGTGGTTTGAGAGGAGTTGCGATGACAAAAGGTTGCAGTAGTATATTGGGCAAATAAGTTCAAAGGGGCTTAACTCCTGGAAAAAAAATTGAATCGTAATTTCCTGTCGATATGCACATCTATGTAGTATGTCCTTATTATCTGAAAAGGTTTCATGAAATTCTGTTGTGTGGTTTGAGAGGAGTTGCGATGACAAAAGGTTGCAGTAGTATATTGGGCAAATAAGTTCAAAGGGCGAACTCCTGGAAAAAATTGAATCGTAATTTCCTGTCGATATGCACATCTATGTAGTATGTCCTTATTATCTGAAAAGATTTCATGAAATTCTGTTGTGTGGTTTCAGAGGAGTTGCAAATATAGTGTGCTCATAAAATGGGATGTAGTCTTTTGGGCAAATTGCTCTTTTTCAGATGGAAATGCATCATTTGCTCTAAATTTTGTTTTCCATAGAATCAACTGTGCCAGAATATAGATTTCATTTTCCATAATTACTTGTATGCATATTTATCAAATTATCTATGTTACCAGTTACATACAAAGTATATCAGTCCTTAGAAAATTATCGTACATTAAATACAATAATTTCAATAATAAAGGACACAGCAATGACAACTTATACCCTGTTCACACTATGAAAATCTGCCTCAGGTCAAATTCCAGATAGTTTAGATAACACTTGTTAAAAATTAACCCACTTTTGGGTTTTGGCACTCAACAAAAATAGACATGTATGCACCATAATAGTTACTATCATCTGTCAACTAGAGTTGTTTACATTCTTTTCATCACAGTGACTTAATTTCAAAGTTTACAATTTTTTGCTACATATTTGATATAACAACACATTTTTAAAGTCATTATCCAAAGTTGGATTTTAACAAAGAATTGTCTGATGTATTTTAGTTTATTTGGTCATAATTTTGACCAGTTGTTTTTGTTTTCTCCTGATGAGAACACGTTTAATAATTTTTTTTCGTAACATTTGGTTGACATATATATACATATTAATTTTCGAACAAAAAATAACATTAGTGTTTGTACCAACAGAACATTAGAACACAAAAAAAAAAGTGAAAAAAAAAACAGACAACCCAACACAAATGCCAAAAAAACATCACAAATCAACCAAAAGTTTTGCAACATGAGCATAAAACTCTGTTGCCCAAAAATGATAAGCTGTTCCCTCTTAAGTAGTGGCTCCCATTATATCTTAACTCCTAAATGATATGTTACATCATTGGTCAGCTTATATTTTAGGGAAAGATTTATGATATTTTCCTTTTTCATTTCATTTACATACTTTGAGACATTCCCCATTACAATTCTCTTCTTCGTTTTAAATCTTGAACTTCTCCCATCATCTTGATCACTCTTCATCTTTTCACTTTCTATATTCCCAACTGTTGCACATTTAGATAAGCAAGGACTACCAACGGAAGCCTACAAAATAACATAATTCAATTTTGCCTAGTTGTGGCTATTTTGAAAACGTATGGAAAGCGGTATTTGTCTTTTATTAATTATAACATAATTTTTGAATTTATGAGTCAAATTTCAGAGTGGTCCAGAACGAACCAGCATGAACTACCATGCATGGCTGAAGGCAATTCATTTTTCAAAAGAAAAATTCTATGGTTGTCCTTTAACTTGTGTAAACCATAATAATTCAAAGCTAGCCATACTTTTGGTGTGTTTATCAATTGTTGAGCACTATATAGCTATTTGTTTATGTAATTTGTATTGTTGGATTGCTGTTTCAATGATGTTTACCAAATACTTACATTATCAAATAATGCTCTTTTAATACATTCAGGAATCTGATGTTCAGTAGTTGTCGTTTGTTGATGTGGTTCATAAGTGTTTCTCGTTTCGCTTTTATATAGATTAGACCGTTGGTTTTCCGCTTGAATGGTTTTACACTAGTAATTTTGGGGCCCTTTATAGCTTACTGTTCGGTGTGAGCCTAGGCTCCGTGTTGAAGACCGTACTTTGACCTATAATGGTTTACATTTATAAATTTTGACTTGGATGGAGAGTTGTTTCATTGGCACTCATACCACATGTTCTTATATCTATATATTAACAATTTGCCACTGGACAATATATTACGGAATCATCAAAATCTCAATTGACCTCTATTTTGTCATCAGAAAACAAAAACAAAATTTGAAATAGAACTGGTAGAATGGTTTTCAACTTATTGCACAGAAACCACATAGAGCACAATTCTTCAATCAATAAAGATAATAAATTCTGCATCACAAAACTGAATAAAAGTCAAAATCCACTTGATCTCCATTTTGTTACTGTAAACATAGAAATTTTCACAGCAGTTTTATTTTTCGCTATTTTTGTGGAAAAAGTTGAAAAGCAAAACTAAAACTACCACGAATATTTTAAGGAAAACCGATTCATAGGGTCAAGGATTTGTCTAGTACTAAACAAATCCTTGATAGGATGAAGACCATACATGAACTTATATCAATATGTAAAGGAACAATTTATAACATCAGTTTTATAGATGACAGATAGCTATACTGTAAATCATAACTCTATTTCAAAATGAAAGGCAATGTTATAAATCAAAACTTAAAATCATGATAGTCTAATTAAAATGGAACACAATCTAAGCAAGCAAACATGACAGATATTGTTACCGTTAGGTAAATGACACCTGTCAATCAGTTTAATCACTACCACATTGTATCTGCTCCACAGCTCAATCAGATCAAAAGATATAATTAACAATCATTCTGAGAGTATTGGATGGCAATACATAGTCCCCTACCGGTTAAAAATTTCTTTATACTGGAACAAAATGCTAACTTTATCTATAACTTGTCATCATGTAAACTATATAAGAAATATCAAATTAATACCTTCAAGCATGAGGAAAAAAGAGGAAAACTATTTATTTGCATGAATTTTCTAAGTCTGAGGACCATAACTCTGCACAAAATCATCAGACTGGAACAAAATTCAAACTTGATCTGTAACTTGTCCTGGTTAAACTATAAACCAAATATCAAATCAATATCTTCAAGCATGACGAGAAAAGTGCAGAAAACTGATTACTTGCATGAATTTTTCGAAAGTCCAAGGACCATAACTCTGCACAAAATCATCAGACCGGAACAAAATTCAAACTTGATATGTAACTGGTCATGATAAAACTATATACAAATATCAAATCAATATCTTCAAGCATGAAGAAAAAAAGTGCGGAAAACTGATTTGACAGACAGACAGACAGACAGACAGACAGACAGACAGATAGACAGAGACAGACCGACAAAGTGCAAACCTATAGTCCCTTTCGAATTCATCTGTAGGGGACTAATTAGCAGTAATCCTGTTGGCATTAAAGTCATCCATAAACAGGTAATTCTTCTGTTTATTGTGTACTCTGTGTTTATACAAGCAAACACGAACTTTAAACCCTTAATTTACATTAATGAACTGATGAATACTGATTACTTTGTTCAGCGTAAAAAAAAAGGATTCCTGATTAATTTCATCACCTGATTTACGATACATTTACAACTGTCAATTTCAAAGTCATTTATGAAAAATTTATATAGGACATCAGGGTACTCAAAATTCAGATTTTGTTGGTAAATGACGAAAAAAAGAAGGCGTGAAAATTTCCCAGTTAACAGTAAATACTATATAATAAAATTAAAAAAAGGATTAGTTGAATGGTTCTAAATTTATTGTACAGAAACATTTTGGAGTCACTGTCCAATCACTGTACTACCATAAATTAATAACAGATTTTTAGAAAACCTTGGTTAAAAAACTTTTTAATCATAATGTCTTTTTTCACTGTTACATACAAGTTGTTTGTGAACATACCTCATCAGGTTCTTTCTTCACAATACTTAAGTCAACAGATGGCAGGTTATCTCCCTTATTGGAGGTCTCCAGTGTCATATAGTTTTTTGGAGCTTTACCTATATGTTCTTTCACAGTTGGATGGATATATGGTGGCTCATTAGGATTTTTTTTTATCTAAAATAAATAATTAAAACATTCTGCATTATTTAATACCACATTGGTTAGAAAAACCTCCTTTATGATGTTTAAAGCAAGAATGAAAAAATTCATAAGGGGTTCCGCGGAACCCTGTGTCTCGCCTACAATTGCTGCTGTCAGTGTAAAAGTGTAATGTTGACTTAAAAGTGAGTCCATTTATCAGTAAAATATAGATTTTTTTTTAAAAATCAAACTTTTTCTTTAGATGCTATTACTTGGTCTTGAAGATTAGCTTCTGTCCAAGTTTCATAACAATCCATGGAGGTTTACAAAGTTATCTTGTCAAAAAAACTGAATCCTAGACTTCTGTAAATGTTAACTGTAAAAAAAAGTCCATCTATCAGAAAAATACTGAAAATGAAAATGTATTTTCAAAGTTTGCTTCAGACATTATCTCTTAATCATTAAAAAAAATTCTGCCAAAGTTTCATAAAATTCTATACAAATTTTGACAAAGGATTTGATGTGTAATAAACTTTATCCACAGACTGTATCTACTTGTAAACTGTAAAAAAAACTAAGTCCATTTAACAGTAAAATATGGAAAAATTAAAAATAAATGTTTTCAAAATTTTGCCCTGGACACTCTATTTTGGTCATAAACAAACATCTGTCCAAATTTCTTAACATTCCATGAAGGTTTGACAAAGTTATTGATGACTGAAAAACTTTAACCTCAGACTGAATCTGAATGTTAACTGTAAAAATACTATGTCCATTTATCAGGAAAATATTGTAAAATAAAAATACTTTCAAAATTTTGCTCTTGATACTGTATTTTGGTCAAAAACAAGCTTCTGTCCAAATTTCATAAGATCCATGATGGTTTGACAAAGTTATTGATGTCCAAAAAAACTTTAACCACAGACTGAACCTAAATGTTGACGCCACTGACGGAATCTAGGATCACTATGTCTCGCTTTCGCGACATTTTTTCGATTTATGTCGCAGAATTGACAAAAATGGGCTTTCAACAAATTTGTATCTTTGTTTGTTTCTATGGTTTTACAACTTTCACATTCACATTCTCCTGTACAATGCTTATTTTTTTTATGTTACAGTTGGAGTTGATCGCTCAATGACATCATTTACACCTATTGACCTCGGGTAACTCATTCATAGAAAGCATATGATGTGGGAATATGATTAGAACAGCTCTGACAAACAAATCCAAAGTTAACGATCAGCTGACATACAATATATCAAAGCGTTTGAAGAACGTCATACTACAATGTTAAGTTTCTTACTTAATATTCAAGTTAGTAGTTTGTAAATTATCTTTTTCAGAATGATAACTTTTTTAAACTCCCTTTTTCATAAAACTTAACTTTTGAGGTAGCATTTGAGCCATGATACTCTACCTGTGAGAATTTCTGCTGTCCCGCTTTCGAATAAAAGTTAGCTATGATGCAAGCCCTAAGTCTATCCATTACCATTCTACTTTGATTTAGTTTCTGAAAATTTAATTGTATAATTAATTAAGTTAGTATATCAAAGCACTAAATAAGAGTTTTCAGAGTTTACAAAGTAAAGAGCAACACTAAAATTTACAAGGCACAAACATTTTTTTTTTTATTCTAAACAATACCGTCGTTTTAGTTATGCATTTCATTTGGTAATAAATTACCAGGGTTCCAATGTTCCCTGCCTATGCATATATTTTATCTGTCCAAATTTGTTTGTTCTTTTAAACTATTTCGTAAATATTTTTCAAGAAATATAGGCATGAGATTGCTTACACTGTTATTTTCCATATAATTTCTATTTCCACGTGGCATAACTGCTGTAAAAATATTTGATCAGCACTGATTATCCAACTCTTCAAAGCATACTTGCCAACCTCTGGCAATGAGAAATCATGTCATGACATGACATGACATGTCAAAAGCGTGTGAAAACGCGTGGCGTAGATGCGGACTTTTAATATGAACAATTTTCATAATTTCACATTATATGCAAATTTGTTAATATAAAAACAATATTCTACTGTGAACTTTTATTGTATTCAACAGTGGTCTGTTTTGCTGCTTTTAAAGCAACACCACTAGACTGTCACATAGTCAAAACAACTGCTGGTTTGGTTACATTTACTTGATAACAAGGCACACAATATATCATTGTCGAGTTCTGATCAGAATTCAGTGTAAATTTCTTTATAATTGAAAATGATCTCTCACAGTCAGAATTGATATTTGGCTGAACTAAAATAGCTTCATGAGGCTTTGAAAGAGTGTCATAATGTTTTTTGCCATCTAAAATGTCATCTATGATCTCTGCCATTGCTCCCAACAAACTATACTAGATATGTTGCTATTGCCTGGTCAAAATTGGGTAGTTCATCAGAAGACAGCTAATACTATGAGAACTGATCGAACAGTTCCGTGATATTTCCATCCCTATGGCCTGTGGAAATCTGTTGGCTACATTTGAAACTGAAAAGAAAAATATTTTATAATTGTTAAATGCTTAATCAAATAGCTACATTGTAATTCTCCTCTCACATGTATTGTTATGATTGCAACATAGGGTGCACAATGTGTTACTCGTCCCTCGATCATTTAAATTCGAGCTTCCAAATATAATTTATAAATCTTGAAATTATCTTGGTACGTACATATCGTTTTCACTTAGCAATCGGCTCTTTAGACGACGGTACATGTCCTGAACACAACCTCTTTATGTGGACATTTCCCCGTAAGTGAATTTGACAGAAAAAAAGTCACAAAATCATAAAAACTAATCACAAACTAACTTACCTAGCTTTTTCTGTTCGTCCATATAGAAAAAATAAACAATGGCCACCAAACAATTACTTCGAAATGTTCGGTGTATATCGTCTTCTAATGAAATAACCTGAGAATCACGATATCACTAATGATCAAAAAGTCAAAACAACGAAAACGCGTGTAATTCCGTGTAAAGTGGTGAAATGCGTGTACACGCCATGTGACAAAATCTCGTGTAAACCGTTGAAAAGCGTGTATTACACGCGAATATCATGTCAGTTGGCAACTATGCTTCAAAGACCTTGCTGATTTTAATTTTTTATATAAATTTTCATTAAAATCTGACAAGAAATGTAGGTATGAGAGTGCTCAGAATGCAATGTTCAATATAAATTATATTTAATCGGGACTATTATGAACTGCTTAGGCTGATAATCTAAGATTATGCCTGCTAGGTCTTTTTCTTGCAGCTACTAGCAAAAAACAGGTTCCTAAGATGGGTGAACATTATTTGATGGTATTAACTTAACGTTGTTTCTCTGCAACGTCCACTACTTGGGAGTGTCATTAGTGCAACCATTCTGCCTTAAATGTCTAATTAATCTTGTTATTGTCATAGAAACTCATGAATAATAATTATCCACAGAAAAGAGAAAACAAAGTAAACAAAGGTTTTTTTCGGGGTTATGTTGTTGGGTTGCTGTTTCATTGATGTTTGTCCATTGTTAAGTACATTACCATTATGAATCATACAACAGCTAACAGTACAGTGAGCAAAAATGAATTTAAGTGGTGAGCGAATTATAAGTTGGAAAGGCCTTATTATACTGATTAGTTTGTTTTAAACCTTGCACATATCATACAACTGTCGCCTAACTTGAAATTTTACAAATAAAATGCATGGTTTTACCTGATCAACCTCGTCTACTTCTTCTTCTTTGTTCTGTATCTCCATTGTAAACTGACCGTGAATAATATTCTCAATCTTACGTCTTGTTGCTTCCTTAGCTGAAAAGATTAATTAATATCATTTTGTTACATATCTTTATCTTATGGGTTTTTTCTGCTTCTGAAAACTATTTGTTTTCTTTCCATTTTTCACATTTCTTCCAATTTTGATTATTTTCAAAATTGTAACAGACAGACGATGCTGTCTCTTTATCATTCTTATAACTTCTATCTGTAGTAAATTTGTCAAGATTGTTTTCATTTTAATATTTTTTGCTTTTATGCTTGTCTCATTTTCTCAAATTTTTTAAATGGGGCTTAAATTAAAATATTGTTTGTTTGCAGTTTACCGACCGACCTTTGAAAATCCGCCCGACTGTGAAGATTTTATTGCTTTTAATTTGAAGAAATTTTTTAATACTTCTATTGACTCGATCCAGATTTTCAGGTTGTTTCTGGAATTGATTTCAAGTCTAGGTCAATTACATGTTTGAAGTTCGGCTTCCTTCCTGTCAAGCGTTCATCAGACCCTTTAATGGTAAAGCACATGGAGAATGTTTACGGTATCCACGAAGTCATGGAGGAGTACTTTATTGTGTCGTCTTCTGTCAATTTTAAGACAAATAATACACAGACAAGTTTCATAGGTAACTGTTTATACTGATTCAAGCAGAATTGCACACGGAATGATGTCGTCGATGATATCATTGACGATGATGCAGCAGATATTCATAAAACCGACACGATAACCGTTTCTGTCTCAAACAAATCGGATACAGAATCTTTTGAGACTGACTTTATGGAACCAATATCAGTGGTTCAACAATTCGACAGCAGCCTGAAGTATGCCATATTTTCTTTAAATCGTCGTGAAGACGACAAAGATGAAACCACTCCTCCGTGACTTCATGGATACCTGTAAACACGCCTGTACGGTGGAAGGACGAATTTGAAATGTCAAATCAATAAGAAGCCACACAAACTACACAAAGATGTAGATAAAATGAATGGTTGGCTGTATCAAATCTATCTTCGATTGCAATGAGTACTCCTTTAGGATAAGGGGGCTGTCCCACTCATTGCAATTATTCTCTCTCTTACAATATTAAATATACCCAAACTGTGTGGCCTGTGTGATTTGTATTGAAACATGTCCTTAGCTAGGAGCTATGCTGCCAATTTTTTTATGCAGTCAAAACATTTCAGTACAGACCATTTATTTTTAATGCGGTGCTATGGATTTCACCCCAAAAGCTAGTCTTAAGATTTTTGTTTGTTTTAATTAAAGCCTGGCATCAACATATCTTTCCAAATATAACCTTTATAACATTCAGATGTCTAATATATTTTTTCCACCGTCATCGAATGAAAACAATACATAAAATCATGCTGATGTATAAAATCGGGTTGAAAAATTAAACGTCATTATATGGTGAGTAACGTTATAAATAGCAATTGAAAGAGCAGTGAAAAGCAGTATATATGAAGTAAACTATTTAAATAAAATAAAATAAAATGAAAATACAATGTTTTTGTTGTTAAAATGTTTGTTAAATATTCTGCCATCATGTGTTGCACTCTTGCACAGTGGAACAATTATACAATAAATTATTGTCAGTTGTGTTCTGTGTAAACTTTGTGTTCAATTAACGTCTTTATTTCCAAATATAGCGACATTTTACTAACAATTCCGTGCCATTTGACTGGAGCTTGGCCAGAGTACTCATCTGTCAGCGTCGGGAATGCTGTAAAGTGTTTGACCGCCCATAGTAGGGAAAATAAAATAAAATAAATATCACTAGTCTATACTGAATTTAACGCTGTATTCCTTCATTGAACTGTCGGAGTGGCTGGTAATCTGGTCAAGTTGGTATGTTTGATTAACGTATTTTCTGGAACTTTAAAGTGAATTTCATAATAAGAAATCTGGTGCTTATAATTGCAAATAAATTCTGTAAGAAAAATAACGTATCACAGTTCTTTTCCTCTCTTTGGAGTCGTTTAGGTTGAGATGGTTCATCAAATTTTCTTTGCGCCTGTTGAATGCCTGATAGCATTTTAGGAAGGCCTGTCCCGTTGGTGCCTCAATGATATAATTGTTTGTATTACTGTGCGCGATGGCTAACATTAGCGCAGGTTGCACCTTGGTTCCGAAGGATGCACGGGTTCACGATAAAATTGGAAAATTAAACACAATTGAACCACGCCTGGTAAATCTTCTGTCAGTAGATTCCGTAAAGTGGATACCTCAGGTATGCACGAATTCGATAAAACATCAGTAGAAGGTCCTATAACAACAACACTTTAAGAATGCTCAGTAATTTATTGAGATCGACATGTTTGGGTGGCTAGGCACCGTCATCAGATAGAAAACAATACATTAAAATCATGCTGATGTACAAAATCGGGTTGAGAAATAAAAGCGTCACAATATTGCTATGGTGAGTAACGTTATAAATAGCAATTGAGAGAAAGTGAAATGATGGCAGAATAATTTTAACAAACATTTTAACAACAAAAACATTGTATTTTCATTTTATTTTATTTTATTTAAATAGTTTACTTCCATATATACTTACTTTCACTTTCTCTTTCAATTGCTATTTATAACGTTACTCACCATAGCAATATTGTGACGCTTTAATTTTCTCAACCCGATTTTGTACATCAGCATGATTTTATGTATTGTTTTCTATCCTGATGACGGTGGCCTAGCCACCGAAACATGTCGATCTCAATAAATTACTGGAGCATTCCTTAAAGTGTTGTTGTTATAGGACCTTCTACTGATGTTTTTATCGTAACGACCCTGCATACCTGAGGTATCCACTTTACGGAATCTACTGACAGAAGATTTACCAGGCGTTGGTTCAATTGTGTTTAATTTTCCAATTTTTAGTGAACCCTGCATCCTTCGGGAACCGCCGTTGCAACCTGCGCTAATCTTGTTAGCCATCCGCACGCAGTAATACAAACAATTATATCATTGAGGCACCAACAGGGACAGGCCTTCCTAAAATGCTATCAGGCATTCAACAGGCGCAAAGAAAGTAAATTTGATGAACCATCTCAACCTTAAACGACTCCAAAGGAGGAAAAGAACTGTGATACGATTATTTTCTCTTACAGAATTTATTTGCAATTATAAGCACCAGATTTCTTATTATGAAATTCACTTTAAAGTTCCAGAAAATACGTTAATCAAACATACTACCAACTTGACCAGATTACCAGCCACTTCCGACAGTTCAATGAAGGAATACAGCGTTTAAATTCAGTATAGACTAGTGATATTTTATTTTATTTTATTTTCCCTATACCTGCGTGGTCAAACACTTTACAGCATTCCCGACGCGATTGGGAGCAGTACCTCTGGCCAAGGGAAGCCAGTCGAAATGGTACGGAATTGCTAGTAAAATGTCGTCTATATTTGGAAATAAAGGCGTTAATTGAACACAAAGTTTACACAGAACACAACTGACAATAATTTATTGTATAATTCGTTCCACTGTGCAAGAGTGCTAACACATGATGGCAGAATAATTTTAACAAACATTTTAACAACAAAACATTGTATTTTCATTTTATTTTATTTTATTTAAATAGTTTACTTCCATATATACTTACTTTCACTTTCTCTTTCAATTGCTATTTATAACGTTACTCACCATAGCAATATTGTGACGCTTTAATTTTCTCAACCCGATTTTGTACATCAGCATGATTTTATGTATTGTTTTCTATCCTGATGACGGTGGCCTAGCCACGAAACATGTCGATCTCAATAAATTACTGGAGCATTCCTTAAAGTGTTGTTGTTATAGGACCTTCTACTGTTTAAACTTTATTCTGGCTGATAAAATAAAATATTTTTCCTACCTACCGACCCTGCAGTCTGAAGGTACAGTCGGAAAACTGCAAACAAACATATTTTTAAGGTTGGCCTGGATTCCAAGTGATGGCAATATATTCAGCTCACACTGGCCTTTGATGTAGGTGTGCTTAAAATTTGTTATATTGATTATTCATGCATTAGTGTTTGTTATTTTTTCTGTAATATTCAGTGAAACGATACGAACCATCCTCTTCAAATACTAATGTCTCTTTGACTGCTGCTCTGTAACATCTTCATAATCTGGGTCAAGGTCAATATGTCCACGTTTAACAGCCATGCTACAATTCTGCAAATATAAATTACTAGTAGATATAATATCAGATAACAAGTATGCATCACTCTGCTTTGCTGCTTTAACAAAGTTCACAAGTAAGAAAATAACATAGTTGGCTTCAGTGTCTTGTAAACTATAATTTTTTTAGCTTCTTTTAACATGCACTTTTTAACAAATTTGATACTGCTGCCTACATTATCTATATAAACCTGATATCACAAGATTTCCATGATTAGGTTTGGTGGTCTGTAAAAACCCCAATTTTCCATGAAAAACTTCAGGTGAGCAAACATATGCAGTCTTAGATGCTGTAGGTCTTGCTTTTCAAACTTAATATAACATCACTAAATAAGAATGAATTCATGACAAATGTTAAGGTCTTTTTCTTGCAGCTACTAGCAAAAACAGGTTCCTAAGATGGGTGAACATTATTTGATGGTATTAACTTAACGTTGTTTCTCTGCAACGTCCACTACTTGGGAGTGTCATTAGTGCAACCATTCTGCCTTAAATGTCTAATTAATCTTGTTATTGTCATAGAAACTCATGAATAATAATTATCCACAGAAAAGAGAAAACAAAGTAAACAAAGGTTTTTTCGGGGTTATGTTGTTGGGTTGCTGTTTCATTGATGTTTGTCCATTGTTAAGTACGTTACCATTATAAATCATACAACAGCTAACAGTACAGTGAGCAAAAAATGAATTTAAGTGGTGAGCGAATTATAAGTTGGAATGGCCTTATTATACTGATTAGTTTGTTTTTAAACCTTGCATATATCATACAACTGTCGCTCTAACTTGAAATTTTACAAATAAAATGCATGGTTTTTACCTGATCAACCTCGTCTACTTCTTCTTCTTTGTTCTGTATCTCCATTGTAAACTGACCGTGAATAATATTCTCAATCTTACGTCTTGTTGCTTCCTTAGCTGAAAAAGATTAATTAATATCATTTTGTTACATATCTTTATCTTATGGGTTTTTTTTCTGCTTCTGAAAACTATTTGTTTTCTTTCCATTTTTTCACATTTCTTCCAATTTTGATTATTTTTCATAATTCGTAACAGACAGACTATGCTGTTTCTTTATCATTCTTATAACTTCTATCTGTAGTAAATTTGTCAAGATTGTTTTCATTTTAATATTTTTTTTGCTTTTATGCTTGTCTCATTTTTCTCAAATTTTTTTAAATGGGGCTTAAATTAAAATATTGTTTGTTTGCAGTTTACCGACCGACCTTTGAAAATCCGCCCGACTGTGAAGATTTTATTGCTTTTAATTTGAAGAAATTTTATTTAATACTTCTATTGACTCGATCCAGATTTTCAGGTCGTTTCCGGAATTGATTTCAAGTCTAGGTCAATTACATGTTTGAAGTTCGGTTTTTCTTCCCTTCCTGTCAAGCGTTCATCAGACCCTTTAATGGTAAAGCACATGGAGATTGTTTACCGGTATCCACGAAGTCATGGAGGAGTACTTTATTGTGTCGTCTTCTGTCAATTTTTAGACAAATAATACACAGATAAGTTTCATAGTTAACTGTTTATACTGATTCAGGCAGAATTGCACACGGAATGATGTCGTCGATGATATCATTGACGATGATGCAGCAGATATTCATAAAACCGACACGATAACCATTTCTGTCTCAAACAAATCGGATACAGAATCTTTTGAGACTGACTTTATGGAACCAATATCAGTGGTTCAACAATTCGACAGCAGCCTGAAGTATGCCATATTTTCTTTAAATCGTCGTGAAGACCACAAAGATGAAACCACTCCTCTGTGACTTCATGGATACCTGTAAACACGCCTGTACGGTGGAAGGACGATTTGAAATGTCAAATCAATAAGAAGCCACGCAAACTACACAAAGATGTAGATAAAATGAATGGTTGGCTGTATCAAATCTATCTTCGATTGCAATGAGTACTCCTTTAGGATAAGGGGCTGTCCCACTCATTGCAATTATTCTCTCTTACAATATTAAATATACCCAAACTGTGTGGCCTGTGTGATTTGTATTGAAACATGTCCTTAGCTAGGAGCTATGCTGCCAATTTTTTTATGCAGTCAAAACATTTCAGTACAGACCATTTATTTTTAATGCGGTGCTATGGATTTCACCCCAAAGCTAGTCTTAAGATTTTTGTTTGTTTTAATTAAAGCCTGGCATCAACATATCTTTCCAAATATAACCTTTATAACAGTCAGATGTCTAATATATTTTTTTTAAGTTGTCTTTTTTTCCAATTGAGGAAGATTCAATGGTTGATTTTTTTTTTTAACACACTCCTAAATTGTCTTTCGAATCTTTAATATCTACATTTTTCTGATGCAAATACTCTACTCATGAAAACATTCTAGTAAAAATGCATATATGTCAGTGAATATGTTTCTTTACAACAATTCTAGTCATTCCTTGTTTATAAGTGTTCCAGTATTTCATAATACCATAATTTTATGTCATAATTTGTATAATGACACTATGTTAAGTTTCAGTTTTGGTTAAAAAGGTGTTTACTTGAAAATGCCTGTTAATTTCATGTTGGTTTTCAGTGTTTGTTGTTTTAAAATGTTTTTTCTTCACAAGAAACTTGGTTTGTGTTAAACTGCTTGTTTAAACTTTATTCTGGCTGATAAAATAAAATATTTTTCCTACCTACCGACCCTGCAGTCTGAAGGTACAGTCGGAAAACTGCAAACAAACATATTTTTAAGGTTGGCCTGGATTCCAAGTGATGGCAATATACTCAGCTCACACTGGCCTTTGATGTAGGTGTGCTTAAAATTTGTTATATTGATTATTCATGCATTAGTGTTTGTTATTTTTCTGTAATATTCAGTGAAACGATCACGAACCATCCTCTTCAAATACTCGCTCTCTTTGACTGCTGCTCTGTAACATCTTCATAATCTGGGTCAAGGTCAATATGTCCACGTTTAACAGCCATGCTACAATTCTGCAAATATAAATAACTACTAGTAGATATAATATCAGATAACAAGTATGCATCACTCTGCTTTGCTGCTTTAACAAAGTTCACAAGTTAGAAAATAACATAGTTGGCTTCAGTGTCTTGTAAACTATAATTTTTTAGCTTCTTTTAACATGCACTTTTAACAAATTTGATACTGCTGCCTACATTATCTATATAAACCTGATATCACAAGATTTCCATGATTAGGTTTGGTGGTCTGTAAAACCCCAATTTTCCATGAAAAACTTCAGGTGAGCAAACATATGCAGTCTTAGATGCTGTAGGTCTTGCTTTCAAACTTAATATAACATCACTAAATAAGAATGAATTCATGACAAATGTTAAACCTACAATATTATAAATTGTATATTGTATAATTCATTGAATCTTAGATTTTCTGAATTTTACAGCATTCCATCTTTCAGTGTTCTCACCAGAAAGTTTTAAGGCGCAAAATTTCATTCTATATGCTTCCTTGGCGAGCTGCTCCCAATCGGCGATGTAAAGTGTTTGACGCCAGGTATGGAAAAAAAAAAAAATATCACTAGTCTATACTGAATTTAACTATTCCTTCATTGAAGAGCTGGACGCAAGTTGGGTATTTGATTAACGTATTTTCTGGAATAAGTGAATTCATAAAAATCTGGTGCTTATAATTGCAAATAAATTCTGAAGAAATAATCACTTCTTTCCTCCTTTGGAATCGTTTAGGTTGAGATGGTTCATCAGTTTTATTCTTGCCTGTTGAATGCCTGATAGCATTTAGGAAGGCGGTCCCTGTTGGTCTCAATGATAATTGTTTGTATTATGCGCGGATGGCACAAGATTAGCGCGGTTCAGCGTCCGAAGGATGAGGGTTCACGAAAAATTGAAAATTAAACACAATTGAACACGCCTGGTAAATCTTCTGTCAGAGATTCCAAAGTGGATACCTCAGGTATGCAGGGCTTCGATAAAACATCAAATGTAGAAGGTCCTATAACAACAACACTTTAAGGAATGCTCCAGTAATTTATTGAGATCGACATGTTTGGTGGCTAGGCCACCGTCATCAGGATAGAAAACAATACATAAAATCATGCACAAAGTTTACACAGAACACAACTGACAATAATTTATTGTATAATTGTTCCACTGTGCAAGAGTGCTAACACATGATGGCAGAATAATTTTAACAAACATTTTAACAACAAAAACATTGTATTTTCATTTTATTTTATTTTATTTAAATAGTTTACTTCCATATATACTTACTTCCACTTTCTTTCAATTGCTATTTATAACGTTACTCACCATAGCAACATTGTGACGTTTAATTTTCTCAACCCGATTTTGTACATCAGCATGATTTTATGTATTGTTTTCTATCCTGATGACGGTGGCCTAGCCACCAAACATGTCGATCTCAATAAATTACTGGAGCATTCCTAAAGTGTTGTTGTTATAGGACCTTCTACATTTGATGTTTTATCGTAACGACCCTGCATACCTGAGGTATCCACTTTACGGAATCTACTGACAGAAGATTTACCAGGCGTTGGTTCAATTGTGTTTAATTTTCCAATTTTTATCGTGAACCCCTGCATCCTCGGGAACCGCCGTTGCAACCTGCGCTAATCTTGTTAGCCATCCGCGCAGTAATACAAACAATTATATCATTGAGGCACCAACAGGGACCGGCCTTCCTAAAATGCTATCAGGCATTCAACAGGCGCAAAGAAAGTAAAACTGATGAACCATCTCAACCTTAAACGATTCCAAAGGAGGAAAAGAACTGTGATACGATTATTTTCTCTTACAGAATTTATTTGCAATTATAAGCACCAGATTTCTTATTATGAAATTCACTTTGAAGTTCCAGAAAATACGTTAATCAAACATACTACCAACTTGACCAGATTACCAGCCACTTCCGACAGTTCAATGAAGGAATACAGCGTTTAAATTCAGTATAGACTAGTGATATTTTATTTTATTTTATTTTCCCTATACCTCGGCGGTCAAACACTTTACAGCATTCCGAGCGATTGGGAGCAGTACCTCTGGCCAAGGAAGCCAGTCGAAATGGTCGGAATTGCTAGTAAAATGTCGTCTATATTTGGAAATAAAGACGTTAATTGAACACAAAGTTTACACAGAACACAACTGACAATAATTTATTGTATAATTGTTCCACTGTGCAAGAGTGCTAACACATGATGGCAGAATAATTTTAACAAACATTTTAACAACAAAACATTGTATTTTCATTTTATTTTATTTTATTTAAATAGTTTACTTCCATATATACTTACTTCCACTTTCTCTTTCAATTGCTATTTATAACGTTACTCACCATAGCAACATTGTGACGTTTAATTTTCTCAACCCGATTTTGTACATCAGCATGATTTTATGTATTGTTTTCTATCCTGATGCGGTGGCTAGCCACCAAACATGTCGATCTCAATAAATTACTGGAGCATTCCTTAAAGTGTTGTTGTTATAGGACCTTCTACATTTGATGTTTTATCGTAAGACCTGCATACCTGAGGTATCCACTTTCGGAATCTACTGACAGAAGATTTACCAGGCGTTAGTTCAATTGTGTTTAATTTTATATTTTTTAAGTTGTCTTTTTTCCAATTGAGGAAGATTCAATGGTTGATTTTTTTTTAACACACTCCTAAATTGTCTTTCGAATCTTTAATATCTACATTTTCTGATGCAAATACTCTACTCATGAAAACATTCTAGTAAAATGCATATATGTCAGTGAATATGTTTCTTAAAACAATTCTAGTCATTCCTTGTTTATAAGTGTTCCAGTATTTCATAATACCATAATTTTATATCATAATTTGTATAATGACACTATGTTAAGTTTCAGTTTTGGTTAAAAGGTGTTTACTGAAAATGCCTGTTAATTTCATGTTGGTTTTCAGTGTTTGTTGTTTTAAAATGTTTTTTCTTCACAAGAAACTTGGTTTGTGTTAAACTGCTTGTTTAAACTTTATTCTGGCTGATAAAATAAAATATTTTTCCTACCTACCGACCCTGCAGTCTGAAGGTACAGTCGGAAAACTGCAAACAAACATATTTTTAAGGTTGGCCTGGATTCCAAGTGATGGCAATATATTCAGCTCACACTGGCCTTTGATGTAGGTGTGCTTAAAATTTGTTATATTGATTATTCATGCATTAGTGTTTGTTATTTTTTCTGTAATATTCAGTGAAACGATACGAACCATCCTCTTCAAATACTCGTCGTCTCTTTGACTGCTGCTCTGTAACATCTTCATAATCTGGGTCAAGGTCAATATGTCCACGTTTAACAGCCATGCTACAATTCTGCAAATATAAATTACTAGTAGATATAATATCAGATAACAAGTATGCATCACTCTGCTTTGCTGCTTTAACAAAGTTCACAAGTAAGAAAATAACATAGTTGGCTTCAGTGTCTTGTAAACTATAATTTTTTTAGCTTCTTTTAACATGCACTTTTTAACAAATTTGATACTGCTGCCTACATTATCTATATAAACCTGATATCACAAGATTTCCATGATTAGGTTTGGTGGTCTGTAAAAACCCCAATTTTCCATGAAAAACTTCAGGTGAGCAAACATATGCAGTCTTAGATGCTGTAGGTCTTGCTTTTCAAACTTAATATAACATCACTAAATAAGAATGAATTCATGACAAATGTTAAACCTACAATATTATAAATTGTATATACATATTTTGAACATTCTGGCACTTGAAATTTCTTAGGTGAGATTCTCGGTTTTACCTCAAACTCTATGGGAAAATACAATTTTAATTCCAATTTAAAATCAAACGTTAAAAGATATCACAAATGATTTTAAAACACATGTCTAATATGATAAGGAGATTTGAAAAACGATCTCAAATTAAATTTTAATGATTCAACAAAAAAAATTGCGTTTAAGTTTGTGTACCTATATTGGTAAACAGTTTTGCCACGCTTCAACTCAATAATTCAAATAGATAAACACAATCTAATTATCTGATTGGTCAATCTTCAGCTGATGCAAGCATGAAATTATGTATTGTATAATTCACTGAATCTTAGATTTTCTTAATTTTACAGCATTCCATCTTTGATACGTCATTATGCAGCTAATGATCATAAACGCCTTTATTATTTAATTCCTATTTTTTAATTTTTTACAAATGTTAATTGCCATGAATTGTAAGCATGTCACACAATTGACATTTAATATAAAAAGATTAATATTTAACTTCATAAAATCAGAGCAGTGTAACAATATCAAAATATAATGAAAACACATGAGGTCTTTATAGAGGGCTAATTGGAGTAAAATTCACACCCATTAGTTTTATGGGTGTGTGCTTTTTTTTTGCACAACGGTAACATGAGTGGGTGTTTACAAAATGCAAAAATCGACCTGTCAAAACTGCAACAAGAAAGGATTTTTTTTATTTAATGTTAAAAAAAATACTTTTACGCAAATCTTCGTGTATCTTATTATTTTGATAATATAAAGTTTTGTATGTAAGGTCAGCCAATGTTTGCACTTAATATACAGAGTTTGTGAAGTAGATATCAGATTGTTTTGGTAGTAATTTCATTTTACGTTTCATGGAGGCCGCCATGTTGATCAATCAATGAAAGGTACAACAACTGTGATTGGATAAAACAGATAGGTCATGATTACTCATGTGGAAAATTCCATGAAACCAATGAAGAAATGAATGAAAGCACGTGTTTTCAGATTTAGATACCAATTAATTTATCTGTAAAGCATACAAGACGGGAAAATGTACACTCTTACATATCTTTTAACAGAGTCTCAACAACAAATAGAAATTAATAAAGAAATGGATAAATGTAACAAAAATAAAACCAGAGACATGTATCTGATAAAACATAATAAGATCTTTTATTTAAAGTATTTGGCTGGGACTAATTATTGATGGCAGATTTTGGCCATTTATTTTATTTATTTATTTGTTTTTTTGAAATAAGCTATTCAGGCACCGAAAAAAACTTGTATATTTGGCATGAACCGCAAGTTAAAAATTGCCTCGTTACGCTCGTACGTCAAACTTGATTTTGGGAATCGTTGGTCCTATACACCATTTGTACACTGGCTATACCGACCTCAAAACTTGGAAAGTGACTGGATATATAATGCGCATTGAAAGCAGACATCCAAAAAATGATATACCGAGGATGGTCGTTAATTATCATTGTCATCATTGGACATAATTATTCAGTCACTTTTTACCTTTTACCTTTTACCAGACAATATATGTCTCTGCTTTACTTTATATTTTGCATAACTACGGTATAGGATAAACTCTTTTTAAGTTGTAGAAATTTCAATTTGTCGGCAAATCAATATCATGCACAAAAATTCGCAAATCAGAAAATCAATTTATGTAATGAATACAACCAGGACCGGGGTCAGACCTATAATCCGACAGTCCCATAATCCGACAGTCCTGTAGTCCGACAGTCCTATAATCCGACAGCCCGATAGTCCTATAATCCGACAGCTCGATAGTCCGACGCGCGGTCACTTGTCTCTGAAATATATGCCTATATAGACCTGGAACGTTTGTAAACTGATATATTTTTTCACACAGAAAATTGTCAAATCAGTCAGTATGACGTCTTGTACAGGGCCGCACTGATCCCATACGAACCGGATGAACTTTCACACCCTACACGTTCATACCAAAAAGTCCGTTCGCACCCTACGCATTTGGTTTTGTTTCTTTATGAAACAATGAAAAAAATAAATATATATAGCAATACACTAACCAAAACTCGATTTTTTCAATGTTTCATAATAAATTGACATTCTGAAAACGTTTTTTGTGTTGATTAAATCTAAAATCATGTTTTGCTTAGAGAATTTCTATTTTGTATATTTTTTCCATTGGAAGTACAGCGATTTATATTGCCACGCAAAAGCAGTGATAAGATATTATTTTGATGACAGAAAAATTGACGCAATTTATAAAGATTTCATTTCAAATCATGAAATATGAAACATCTTCTGAAAGTGTTATTGCATCTTGAAAATTTGAGATAATGACACTATTCCTATTTTATCAAAACTTATGCTCTTTTAAGAACAAGAGAAAAGATAAAAAAAAAATATTTATTGCTTCTATGTAATTCAATCCGATGTAGTCGTTTCATATCTTCGGGGCGAACGCCCTCAGATATGAGAACAATACATCTAATACATACGACATATCACATTCAACTACATATACGTTATACATGCACGTGCATGCGCATGTACAAAATGTATGTAAACAGACATTCTCGTTATCAACATCGACATGATGAATATATTAAGGTACCATTTGATTTTTATGGAGGTTGGGGCTTGGATGAAAAATTTTGTCCTTTTGTTTATTTTTTCTAGATGTAATATCTGTCCTGCCTTTTTATTTTTCACTCTATTCGGTCCTGCCTTTTTTATTAGTTTATCCCGACTTTTTTTTACATAAATTGTTTTTAGATAAGTTGTCATTCTGCCTTATTGCCAAGTTGCTTATCCTGACTTTTTTTTTTAACTCAAAACTCGTTTCCTTTATTTCAAATTTCATCCTAACCCCCCCCCCCCAAAAAAAAAAATCAAACGGTAGCTCCCTAACTTTTCAAATAGTATAGGATTTAACTTTTATACCATTTTAACGCATTCCATTTTTTTTTTAATTCACGTTTAACACTGCTGGTGTTTCGGCAGTGTGCTAATAAGCTTATATGAAGACGAGATCTATACCCTTCGCAGCAACACGGCTTCGTGTCGGACCATCGGACTGTCGGATTAACGGACTGTCGGATTATCGGACTGTCGGACTATCGGTCTGTCGGACTACTGGACTGTCGGAATTTCGGGGTGTCAGATTATAGCTCCCCCAGGACCACTGCGCGGTTCATTTGATGACAGTAACAATGTCAACCCGAAACCAGTGTAAGTTTTAAGCAGGAATGTAAAAGTGCATGTATGAAATCGTGAGGGAGAGAGATATATATATACACATCATATAGAGAACAAAACAGTCGTGTTGGATGTTTGTGCAGTGGCGGATCCAGAACTTTTCATAAAAAGGGGGTGGGGCTCCAGTCATGCTTCAGTGATTCCCTATATAATCAACCAATTTTTTCCCACAAGCTAGTTATCAGTTATTGCGCAACATTGACCGACCTCTCAGCGGTAATCAGCAACTTGACAATTCTAACCAACATTTATAATTAAAATGTGAAAATTAACATGCTGCGGGATCAAGTATTAAGGGACAGCGGCCAATTAAGGCGCTGCGGGATCAACGAAAATATTTTGAAGGCGCTGCGGGACCGCAGCGTCATATCGGCCTGGGGAGAACACAGTCTTTGATACGTCATTATGCAGCTAATGATCATAAACGCCTTTATTATTTAATTCCTATTTTTAATTTTTACAAATGTTAATTGCCATGAATTGTAAGCATGTCACCCAATTGACATTTAATATAAAGACTAATATTTAACTTCATAAAATCAGAGCAGTGTAACAATATCAAAATATAATGAAAACACATGAGGTCTTTATAGAGGGCTAATTGGAGTAAAATTCACACCCATTAGTTTTATGGGTGTGTGCTTTTTTTTTGCACAACGGTAACATGAGTGGGTGTTTACAAAATGCAAAAATCGACCTGTCAAAACTGCAACAAGAAAGGATTTTTTTTATTTAATGTTAAAAAAAATACTTTTACGCAAATCTTCGTGTATCTTATTATTTTGATAATATAAAGTTTTGTATGTAAGGTCAGCCAATGTTTGCACTTAATATACAGAGTTTGTGAAGTAGATATCAGATTGTTTTGGTAGTAATTTCATTTTACGTTTCATGGAGGCCGCCATGTTGATCAATCAATGAAAGGTACAACAACTGTGATTGGATAAAACAGATAGGTCATGATTACTCATGTGGAAAATTCCGCGAAACCAATGAAGAGAAAAGAATGAAAGCACGTGTTTTCAGATTTAGATACCAATTAATTTATCTGTAAAAGCACACAAGACGGGAAAATGTACACCTCTTACATATCTTTTTAACAGAGTCTCAACAACAAATAGAAATTAATAAAGAAATGGATAAATGTAACAAAAAATAAAACCAGAGACATGTATCTGATAAAACATAATAAAATCTTTTATTTAAAGTATTTGGCTGGGACTAATTATTGATGGCAGATTTTGGCCATTTATTTTATTTATTTATTTTTTTTTTTTTTTTAGAAATAAGCTATTCAGGCACCCGAGAAAAAAACTTGTATATTTGGCATGAACCGCAAGTTAAAAAAATTGCCTCGTTACGCTCGTCAAACTTGATTTTTTGGGAATCGTTAGGTCCTATACACCATTTGTACACTGGCTACACCGACCTCAAAACTTGGAAAGTGACTGGATATATAATGCGCATTGAAAGCAGACATCCAAAAAATGATATACCGAGGATGGTCGTTAATTATCATTGTCATCATTGGACATAATTATTCAGTCACTTTTACCTTTTACCAGACAATATATGTCTCTGCTTTTACTTTATATTTTGCATAACTACGGTATAGGATAAACTCTTTTTAAGTTGTAGAAATTTCAATTTGTCGGCAAATCAATATCATGCACACAAATTCGCAAATCAGAAAATCAATTGTATGTAATGAATACAACCAGGACCACTGCGCGGTTCATTTGATGACAGTTACAATGTCAACCCGAAACCAGTGTAAGTTTTAAGCAGGAATGTAAAAGTACATGTATGAAATCGTGAGGAGAGATATATATATATACACATCATATAGAGAACAAAACAGTCATGTTGGATGTTTGTGCAGTGGCGGATCCAGAACTTTTCATAAAAGGGGGCTGACTGACCTAAAAGGGGGCTCCAGTCATGCTTCAGTGATTCCCTATATAATCAACCAAATTTTCCCACAAAAGGGGGGGCCTGGGACCCCCAGGGCCCCACTGGATCCGCCTATGTATTGTGTGTTCTGGAATTATAACCCGTACAAGAGACAAACAAAACTGTCATTTGCAACGGTCTGTGTCTCTGCCTTACCTATTTTTTTCAAGGAGCGATTCTTGGACATGATTATCTAATGCTCCCAGGAAAAATTAATTCCAAAATATTTGATCTTATAGAGTATAATTGTAGCAATATAGATTTATCGTTTACATATATCTGGAACATCAAAAGGCAGTGACGGATTCAAGATTATCTGGAACATCAAAATGCAATGACGTATTCAAGATTTTCAATAGGGAGCCAGAGGGCCCCGCCGAAAATGTTTGACTAAAAGAGTAAAAAAATCAGAAAAATGTACTAGAAACACAGATTTTCAGCCGTAAAGGAGACCCTTGGTTTCGCCTGAAATAAATACTTTTAGATATCTTTGCTGATTGACCATGTTGACTGTTTGCTGTTGAGACCTACGGTATGAAAAACCCAGCAGCCCGGCATCTTAGAACTGGCAAGAGCCAAAAAATAAATATTGCTTTTGCACCATTCAACAGGTAACATATAAAGATTGTATCCTGAATACGATGCGCTAGTATGACAGAGGCGGATTTAGGGGGGTAGGGTTCCCGCCCCTTTTATGGGGCTTCATTTATGGTTAATGCAGACTTTTTACCTGTTCCACTCCAAACGTTGTCTACTGAGCTTGGGCCCCCTGGGTCCCACCTTTTCAAAATCCTGGATCTGCATCTGTATAAGAAATGCCCCCCCATGAAAATTAAGTGAGTTCAAACCCATTTCTCATACAAAACTGAGAGTCATTTAGATAAATATTGTATAGTGTTTAAAAGTGATAGGATGGAAATTTTTACAACCGGAGACAAACAGAGGAAATAAGTCTAATGTTTTCACTACACAAAAAGTTATCTATTGTAGTAAATTACGGACACTAAGTCGTATAGATGTACCCTCCTACCCATTTAGATAAAATTGTATAAAAAAAAAACACCTTGCAAAGCCAAAATTACAACTGATGTGGGCAGCAAATAAATTTAGTGATAGATTATAGAAAACATCGAATGAACACATCCACAGTGCAGACCAACAAAAAGTCGAATCTCAGCAATCAAGAATCAGAGTTCGTAAAAAATCATCTGTGCTATACAAATCCTTGCTTTACCGAAAAAGAGAGCGGATGTACATAAAGTGGTGATTTATGATGAACATGTTTAATTGTACAAACAAAAACTTGTTTTAAAGTTACTACCAAAAGTCTCTTTTCTATTTAATTTTAATAACTGTATTCGGATTGGCGCAACTAAAAGATTTTTTTTTTGGCACAAAAAGTAAGACACCGAACAAGAGTACCATACAAATAAATTTCCTTCAAAATATCTATGTAATATATATCTAAAAAAAAAAAAGATTTGCTATGATTGACAATGAGACAAATACCTATCAAATTCCAAATGACGTTGTTGCTGTAGGCAATATCTGCTTCAGTTTAGGAGACATTCGAAAATATTGTACTTGGGATATAATGCAGAAATAAATACTTACATATGCACTAACTTGGTTAGACATATTTTTGATCATTGTCATTTTCACAAGTTTTGTTTTTCGTATTTCCTGTCTATTTGTATTTAATTATCAACGTTGCCAGCACCAATTAAGATTTGTAACTATATAAGCAATGTGCAGTATACTATCCATGTCCATATACTAAAAACACAGGTACTCGGTTAGAGGATATATATTTTTCAATCATTGTACATGTATGTAATTGTTTGTTCAGTATAAAGACAGTATACTGCACATTGTTGGTAGATCTATGATTATCTCTATTACATTTCCTTATTCACACGTTGTTGTTTTACTTACGGCGATTGAGAGACTTGATAAATTGTATAAACAGCTGTCTATTGTTGTATGCATATTGACCACTAGACGTTTAATAGTTATTTGTGATGTTGGGTCGCTGGCTCATTGACGTATACTCAATATCTTCTTTTATTCACAAACATGCAGAAAAATCCTGACATTTCCGTTTTAACTGGAAATGCAATTCACAAATGCCTTCTGCACAAATTTGATACCACTATAAAATGATGTCTCTGTTTCCAGACAGTTAGCGCCCAAATGACGAAAAAAATAAGTATTTTATTACTAATAATTCTGATATGACATTGTTTCTATGCAGCATTTCCTGGAATTACTTTTTTGACTGTTGAAAAAATTGCAATAATAAATGCACACAATAACTTCTTAATTTATATATACTAGTACAATGTAAAAAAAAATCGGACTCTAACAAAAAGTTCTCTGAAACTACATCATCAAGATGTTCGATTATTTCATGACAAATATATTTAAATGCATGTAGGACTTGTTTTTCAGCAGACAATCGGTGTTCTAGTGGGAACCAACTGTGCTCCACGTCTTGTTGACTTGTTAGTTTTTCATACTGTTTTCATTCAAGCTAGCATTATCCTTTAACTTCATGTTCCGTTAAATAGATTGATTGTTGTTTGCTTGACGTCCAGTGGAAAATATTTCATGCTTATTCACGAGAACAACTTTATGGATGATCTCCACTCACTAAATGATATAAATTTTGGTAACCATATTCCATCAAACTTGAAATAAAGAATACCACAGATAGAGGTAGGTCTGCTTCATATCTTGAGCTACATCTAGAAACTGACAATGAGGGTCAGTTAATTATTTCAGCTTTTCTATTGTGGACTTTCCATTTGTATGTAGCAGCATTCCATAAGTGTCTGCATATGGAGTATATATCACACACTTGATATTATATTCCAGAGCTTGCATTTCCTATCATGATTCCTTAAATGAGAGTTGCTACTTACAAGGAATCTGTTGAACCAAGCGCTCCTGTTTGTAAAGATGAAGTCATCCCTTAGAAAGTTTAATGGAAGTCTATTGATTTGGTTGACCCTTCTGGATTAAATTAGTCAGAGATGACCATGCATACCTTCAAATAGTGGCCACTACAATCCAGTCATTAGGGATTTTACTTATCTCCAAATTTTCACTTGCCATCAGCAACAAGAGGGATGCCACCAGTCGAGCAGGATTTGCTTACCATTCTGTAGCACCTGATATCAACTCCAGTTTTTAGGTGGGGTTTTTGTGGTTATATCTTTAGTTTTCTGTGCAAATTGTTTTGTAGTCTGTTGTTTGTCTTACCGTTGCTTTTATTTTTTTATCGTGGTGTTGTACAACTAATGAATTTGTCCCTTGATATCCTCAGACTTTAATCAGGTTCTCAAATTTGTTCTACATACTGCTGTATAGTACCAAAGTAAACCACTCCATGAGTACACCACTAGGAACTTCATAGTCAAATTGGTCTCATGATTCTGTAGCTCTAATTCAAATATTTTTGATTTTTTTTTTGTGAAGGCTATATTTGTCATCTGGTCAGTAATCAATCTGTCACATATCTGACATGCATGATATCTTGTTCAAATCATGTGGAGCATTGTTGATATGAAGCAGCAAGTAATGGCAAAGCATCATACTATTATTAGCCATTAGCTAAAATGATGCCAGAATATGAATGAACACGCTAAGCAATAAATTTGTTAAAACCCTATTCAGAACAAGTAAGAGAATATGAATTTAAAACTAGCTTTGTACTGAACAAACATGATAAATTAAAATACGTATTACTTTATGAAAACTTATGGTCCTACATCCTGTCGTATTATGTACTTATATTTCGGCATTGCACAAGGTCATGCTTTTCTCAGACTGTTAATGATGTCTTTACACTAAATCTGTTTGTTGTGTACTGATTTCGTCTGGAATAACATGATTTATTTATTACTCTTAGATCAGTACTTTGTATCTTTTGTCTTTATGTTTTTTGTGCTTCAGACTGATCTGTTGTGTCAAGCCATTTCCAACTGATTTTTAGTTTGTTTTTATTGTTGTACTGTTACACAATTGTCCAAAATAAGGGGAGGGTTGAGCACTCAGAAATGTTTTACCCTGCCACATTCTCTATGTCCCTGTCTGAAGTAAAGAGCCTGTGGTTTAGTGGTTTTTGTAGGTTGCGTTTTTTGTTTATTGATTTTTCATAAATCAGGCCGTTGGTTTTTCATTTGATTGTTTCACATTTTTCATGTCCGGACCTTTTATAGCTGACTATGCAGTATTGGTTTTGCTCATTGCTGAAGGCCACAGGGTAAACTGTAATTGCATTAATCCACATTACATGAACTCTGTTGGATAGTTGTCTCATTGGCAATCATATGACATATCCTGAGTTGAAATTTTACACAAGACTTCAAACCTGACAAGTCATTGCTCTTATCTCTAAGAACTGCCAAAAATTAAGTAGAGAAGCAGTAATCTAATACCAACCTGAAGTACTTGTGTTTATATGTGTCACAGATGACTATGAATACGTTTGGGTTTAGCTGTAAGGTTATTAAACACATCTCTGTGTGATGTAAGCCAAGTTTGAATTGGAAGCAATTTTTTACAAATTTTTTATAAGTTTTTGCTAAACATGTTTATTGATGAGTGGTATTTTTCAAGGACCTGAGAAAAGTACCTGAACTTGAAAATAGAAAACAGATGGATTGCACATCTGTACTTATATTTATCTAACTAGTAAAATCGCCGAAAGACAGAATTAAGAAGTTTTTTTATAAATAAATTTATTCATCACAAACATCATTGCTCCCATAATTCAACATTTTATTAATTGTTTTTATATCAATAAAAAATTTCTGACATGATTACATTTAAAGTCTATGAACAGACATAACATTTCACAATAATTTAAAACAACATCGAAAACAAAAAATACAGTCATTTTAAATGATCTGATGTTAAATGCATTATTTCCATCATTTGTGTAAGGAACCATTGTAAACTGATGTAAGATTGTGTATTAGGTTGGAGTAAAGTCAGTTCTACTTTTTTTAGAAGCTTTCCAAATACTTTAAGTTAAACTGCATTTTAAATCTCATTGGAAGTCCTTTAACTGATTATAAATGGGTGTGGATAGTTGTACTAGTAGTTGATATCCCAATGATAAGATTTAATTGTATTGTCCAAAATAGTCTATTTGCCAATTCTGTAATTGATCTTGTAATTAGAGAACCATTTGTAAGAGTTGTTTCCCTTTGGAGTGATATTAATTCTTATTGACAACGAACAGCTAGAAGAAAGAGGAAATGTATCTGTATGTCGGTCTTTAATCTAAGTTTATCAAATGTTTTAATTACATTAAGTATTTTGAAAAGCTAATAACTTTTGATATCAATAGTTATTTTTAATTATTAATTGGTTAAAATGCCTGTATATCACTTTCAACTTATCTCGCTTTGCATGGGCAGCAGCTCGTTTTTTCTTGCTTAGAACCATTCTACAATTGGCAGAGGGAAACAACTTTTAGTGTGTAATAATGGAATTAAATTGGTAATTGACAAATAGACTATTGATTACCAGGTATTGATTTTAGCTCAATTTTCTGTAGATCAATATGATTAATTGATTGTTGTTTTTCTTATTATCAAGTTGCAACTATTTCATGCATATTCAGGATGGTGTGAATCGATAAATCGTCTGCTAATTTATCACTGACAAGTATAAAATTGTATCAGTGTTACCATGAGATTGGTTACTGATGGTGAGGATGGTGTGGGTGGATAAATCATCTGCCAATTTATCACTAACAAATATAAAATTGTATCAGTTTTACCATGTGATTCATTGGTTACTTTGACTGCTATCCACTTAAAATGCTCTTGAAAGAAACTTCTAATCACAAATTCAAACCCTGTGTATGGCTCCTATTTTTTTTCTTCATAATCTCAAAAAAAAAGTAGAATTATATCTGTATGCATAAAAAAAATAATGAAGATGAAAGAAATTATAATGATGCTTCCTTAACAAAGACAAGAGTGCACATGCTGAAAAGTCTTGCTTGTTTTACTGATTATAACTGAATTGAAAGTTTTACTTCTAGTATCACATAAATTTTACATTACTACTGGTATAACATAAATTTTACAATATCAATGATCCATGAAAATAAAGTCAAGGTCATATGAACCAAGACAGACAGACATGTACACCTAACATTCATTCCATACACCAAATACATTTGACTTATTGCTTAAAGTATATCTGAAAAACAAACCTTATCACGAAAACTAAACATAGACCAATTAAACATGAAAATGAGCTCAAGGTCAGATGAATCCTGCCAGTCAGACATGTACAACTTAGTCATTCCATCCACCAAATATAGTTGACATATTGTTTATAGGATCTGAGAAATAGACTTAATCAAGCAAATAAATGATTTACTGAAATGGTCTTAACATAATTAATCTGCATACAAAGTTTATTTTACAGTTAACTTGACTTTGATGATCTATTGATTGCTGTTTGGTATGAAGTTTTAGGTCAACAGATAAAAGGGAGAAGATTTTAAGGTATATGTAGTTATTACCCTTGTTTGGTATGAAGTTTTAGATCAACAGATAAAAGGGAGAAGATTTTAAGGTATATGTAGTTATTACCCTTGTTTGGTATGAAGTTTTAGGTCAGATAAAAGGAGAAGATTTTAAGGTATATGTAGTTAACAGATAAAGGGAGAAGATTTTAAGGTATATGTAGTTATTACCCTTGTTTGGTATGAAGTTTTAGGTCAACAGATAAAAGGGAGAAGATTTTAAGGTATATGTAGTTATTACCCTTGTTTGGTATGAAGTTTTAGGTCAACAGATAAAAGGGAGAAGATTTTAAGGTATATGTAGTTATTACCCTTGTTTGGTATGAAGTTTTAGGTCAACAGATAAAAGGAGAAGATTTTAAGGTATATGTAGTTATTACCCTTGTTTGGTATGAAGTTTTAGGTCAACAGATAAAAGGGAGAAGATTTTAAGGTATATGTAGTTATTACCCTTGTTTGGTATGAAGTTTTAGGTCAACAGATAAAAGGGAGAAGATTTTAAGGTATATGTAGTTATTATCCTTATCAGCATCAAAAGAAAAGTAATAAATCTCATCTTCTACAATATTTGTCATAAAGAAGTCAAAAAGAAAATATAAATAGCACTCAAGTTATAAAACTTACATAAATAGGAACTTTTAGATCAAACCATATTCATAATGATTCTTCTTACTATCAATCTGTGCTACCAAAATCAACAAAATGATAATTGTGAATTGAGGTAAAATGGCTTATGAAAGATGAAAACATCTAATGTTAAGGAGATCAATGCGACATGATCAGTTAAAATATGACTTATTACAAAACAATATGAACACTTAACAAAATCTGAGAATTTTTCAGGAATCTCCATTCACAGGAAGTTCATTTATCTTCCCATCTTCACAAGTGTCACTAATCACATGATTATTTTGTGAACTTTCATTGGCTGGATTTTTGACTATAGAATTTTGAGATTGTCCATTGTTATTGTTGAATGTTGGAATATTAGATGGTTCCTCCTCATCTTCTCCTGGTACTTGAAGCCCTTTTAATTCTTTGGCAAAATCTGCCATTCCATATTGCTGTGCAATTCTTAGTCCTTCATCAAACAGTGTGTCATTCATTAACTTTGTCTTTACAGTTGGATCAAAACGTAAATGTGCAGCGAAATCATCTCCATCAGCAGAGTTGGATGGGGAAGATCCGCCACTTTGTAAATCTGAGCCTAAAAATTTAACAATAATATATTTTATCATATTTTTATATAGTATTTGAAATCATACAATAATAAAACTAAAAATGCTAACATGTTTATCATTTGTAGCCAACCCAAATCCACAGTGTTTCATTACCACAAGAAACTCTTAATCATTTTAAATGTTTTGACTGCATTTTAACATATTTATTAGAAAACAGTGTTTTGTACAATTATTCTTTTAATTTGTGCATTTGGGTTGCTGTCTCATTGACGTTAATGGCAACTTCTTTTTACTCATGTATATGATTTTGGTTTTTTACATTTCTGTGACCAACCAGATTCTCTTCGACTTCCTGTTTTGTGCTATCATTAATGTTCAGTTCATCAAACTGCAATTAAATCTCCCATTAAGATTTCAAAATTTCTCAACAGGTTTTAAGAAAATATTAGAACCTATTCGAATGATTCAACCGATTATCCAGACATTAAGCAAAATTCTAGCAACATCTTAGGAGTTTTATTATCAAAATTAAATGTAGAATAAACCATCATATAGTCATTGCAGTATTCTATTGCTATCAATACAATACAGATTTTGACTTACTTATGTCATCATCATCAAAACCAAGTCTGGGCATCCTGGAAAATCTGAAAAAAATGAGTAGAGAAATATGTATAGTATTATTAAGAGGCATACAAATCTTGGTTACACTAATTAATCTATTGGCATCAATGTACTATTATTGCTATTATTTTACCTGTAAAGATGCGTTACAATTCATAATGGGATACTCAAGTTATCTGACAAAAACAATATGGCTCCAGTGAACATAAAAATTGGATATATAGAAATCAAAATTGTTACCAACACTTTTTCCAGAGTCCCAATATACATAAAATAGTCTTTAGGGGCATATAAATTATGCTGGGGTTCCCCTGACTCAGGCTTACTTGCCACCTGCCAAGTACAAATATTTTTTTAAAATTAAGAAATATTCAAGAAATTTCATCTAGGAACTAAAATTTTGAAGAATTTCATACCATGTACAGCTATCCTTGGCAACTATATATGTCCTTGACTTTTGAAAAAATTACCTAAAATCAATGGGCTTCCTACCTTTTTCTACTTGCAACTAATTTAATAATTTCTCATAAAATCAAACAAGTGTAACTCAAAACATCACTCAGAAACAACAATTTGCAATATTTTTTTCTTTATGTATTTTTTTTAAGGAGCTGTGACCTTGACCCCTGAGAAATTTACCATGAAAATTAATAGGATTCTTCGACTTCTCTATATCTTCCAACTATACAAAGTTCATTATAAAAAAAAAAAAAACTAAAGCCAACTTTAAACAGAATTCCTATGTTAAGCAATAAAGACCTTAATCTTAAATCTTTTGACCCAATTATCAATCAAGGGAAACTCAAGTTGCAATCTTAAAACATATTTTTCCTTTTTTTTTACCCCAAAATCAATAGGCTTATTTCCCCTATCCTATATCTTCCATCTGTTTAAGTTTCATTCCTATCAAGCAAGGGTTACTCAAGTTATAATCCAGAAACCATTTGTTTCAGAGACACAATCAGACAGATAAATGATGAGATGATTATGTGCTTCATATTTTTTTGGGGAGCATTAAAAGGTAGTTACACAGTCAACAATTTTTATCAATTCATTTCATGAAAATGATGGTCTCATAGCACCTTTTTGTTACTGAGAAAATTGTAATATAAATGGAGAATGTGTCCATAGGACTCAGATGATGCCCCCGATTGCATATTACATTATAAAGGGACATAACTCAAGAAAGGTAAAAGTGAAACCACTCAAATTCGAACTTCAGTATAGGTTTCATAACATTTGGTTGAGGCAAACTTAATTTAAAGAACGGAAACGAAAAATTCAGCAATTTTTCCATTTGTAAAGGGGAATAACTCTAGAACTGTAAAAGTGACGCCACCTAAATTTAAGCTTGCCCTTTCTTCTGATAAAAAAAACACAACAGCAACAAACATTTTCCTCACATTGTAAAAGAAATATACCCTACATTTCATTTAAAGATAGAATGGTTTTAAGAAATTCACTTACTTATTTATTTTCTTCATTTCTGCCTGCTCAGACAGTAGTTTTTCAAGTTTAGTGACATTCTGATCATACTGATCCTGAAGAGTTTTAGCCGTCTCTATGTCACCTCTTTCCTGGGCTGCCTGTATCTGCTTCTTAAATTCATCCTGTGTCTGATTCAGTGAACCTATTTCTTTTATCACAGCTGACATTCTATCCTAAATTCAAACAAATATATCAAAACACTATTTTAATATCCTATCCTAATTCAATTAATTAAAATGCTGACAAGACAATGCTATTAATTTATAGATTTCCTAATGAATTATAATTTTATATCTGTAAGACATTTTTTTTTTCTTCAAACATTTGAAAGAGATTTTAAAATTACATTCTATTAGATAGATATTGGTCAGTAACATTTGAAACATCACTGAATTAAAAGATCAATTGTTAACATCAAACAGGAAATAAAATGCAAGTACAAAATATATTTACAACCAATGCTGGATCCTTCAAGCAAAACAAGGAATCAATTGTAAGATCATGCTTTCATACAAATTGCCTTCATTACTTGTATTAACTAAAGAGTCCTTTAAAAGTTAAAAGTCATTTACAATTCTTCTTAAAAAGATTATGCATATATTTCATCTTCTTTTGTTAGAAATCTGATAAAAATAGAGGCAATTTTTTTCTTCAATATGAACGAAATGCAAAACTTAAATAAATGTTGAATTTGTGATGTTTTTTTTTTTATTTGAACAAAAGGTTTTATGAAAAAAATAATGCAAAAATATGATCTCAACTTAAAATTTACAGGTACATGTTATTAACATATCAATCATTAGACTAACAAACAGACAAATTACCTCTTGGTTTAATCAAAACTTACATTCATCACTTGTGACCTTTCGAACTCGAATGGTACATACATCCCTGGATAAGTTTCCAACATTTTTAAGAAAGTTGGATCCAAGCGTGATCTCTTTGCTGAAGGTAAAACTGTTTCACCAGACCTGTCAATAATGAAAAATCTTTTACAGAAAAAATAAAATAGGTTTACATATTTTAGAGAATAAATATTGTCCTACCCCTAAAAAAGAAATTTTTTAATTTGGCCTACAAAAGACTTATTTTTTTATACAGGTATATAAATTTGTTTAATATTTGTTGCTGCTTAACTTATTGAAACATAGTGTATTTAGGAAGTCCACTGAAAAGGATTGTAAGGGAGATTAAGAAAGGGTCGCTGTGAATGGTATCACATAATATATTTAATAGCATAAAGGGTTAATATCATAAATTCAGAGACTAAAAATTTTAAATTTCTATTTTTATCTTCTAAATACCATTTTCAAAGTTTAATTTTTAAATCATGATTTTATTATCCATGGTATAAGAACCAGTAATAAGATTCATGTTTTCTCTTTTCACTAAACTATGGATGTAGTATTACTGGATGGTTTTGAGTATTCCTCATGAAGTCAACTGGGAGGGGAGGGGGGGTGAGGGGAGGTTAATTTCATACAGGAATAAAAGTGCTTTTCATTTGCTTTGGGTTTCATAATGTAGATGGATTTTGTGTCAAGAATTAATACACTGTATATTTTCTTTTTCAAATTAGCTAGAATTTGCATTAATTTAGCAAGATGGGTACATTTTACTATAATAAAACTTTTGAACTTATTTACCTAGAGTGTCCTTTAGAGTATTGGTATCCGCTATCTTTAACAACCTGTCTTGCCAAGGGGAATAAATCTTCTCGTCTTGTTAACAGGGTCGGCATATGTAAACATAATTGTGCTGCTGCCTCATTTACAGAAATCTGAAATAATTCATATAAAATCCCTTTATAAATATTGAAATAATTAATAGGACGAATCACTACACTACAATGTAGTTTTCTATTTTAATGGCAAGAACAAATTACCAGTATTGTGAACCAGCTTATTATTTTATGTTTAGTCCTTTCTATTTCACTTTGCTGCAATTTAATTTCACGATTTTCTGAATTAATGTATTGATACTAGTCTAGAAATTCAGTGAATATATTGAACTGATTCTATCAAAGATCTGCCATCAAAACCAAACTCCCTAAACGAAAAAAACATTATGATATAACTACTTATACCGACAAACAAAACAAGCTTCCTCACTTGAAACAGGAAAATATGGTCCAAAACTAGATTTATTAGCACTCATTAGTTAATTCAGTTAAAAAAACCTAGCATTTTCCATCTAAGGACCCTACCAGTCACAATATGAAAGATTTACATAAGCACTATGGACATTTTAGCTAAAATCAAGGGGCCTAGTCGCAAATTTATAGGTCAGGGCTTCTGGCCACTCCTGATCTTTTTTCCTGAGTTTGTTTAAAGTATAATGACTGAATGTCCCATTTACTTCAGCTCAATCTATAACTAAAAGCAGTAAAACTATGGGGATTGATTAATCCTCATTTGGTCAAATTTTTGCTCTAGCTGTCCATAACTTATCAAACAAAAGAAAACAGATCATTCAAATGCAATGTGATATCTACTTCATTTCTGATTGTCCATTGATGGTCAGGGTCATTACCTATTGCACAATTGCAGTCGACATTTCTGGCATATTTCAAATGTTTTATTAATATTTACAAGTAATGCATTATAATTGAGTAACAAAACCATATTTGAAAGAGTTCAAACATGAATTGACGGTGGCAACTCTTCAAATAAGTTACTGCTATTCCTTATTTCTAGAACAAAAATGACCATAGTGGAAAAGAAAATCCTATATCAAGCCTATTCCATTTATATCTAACAGCTATCCAAGGAAGGTGTGGACCAAAATTCAGGCTTCTGTTATAAATTTGAATAGCAGAGGCAGAAAGGATGCAGGTGTCCTGTAGATGTTTTATAATTAAATGGAATACAATGTAGTAAACAGGAATACTTATTATTGAAAACTAAAAAACTAGATACTGTTATTCTTTTGCTCAATGAATAAATCTTGGGAATGAGGTAGAAAAATATTCAGATAAGAGATTCAAAATAAAATATTGTCATGTTTGAAAGACCAAAATATATTCAAATTCAGCAAACAATTTTTCAGATCTTACAGAGTTTTAATTCTTAATTTTATAATTTTAGGTGAAGATGATACATAATTTTTTTTTCTATTCTGAATAAGCAAATAAAGTGTATAAAACATGTGTTGTGTCAAACAACAACCAACAGTCTGTCAAAAAACTACAGTGAAAGCAGATGTTACAGTAAAATCTATGAATAAAATGTGCTGTCCACAGATTGCAGATTTTTTCTTTCTTGAATACCTTATGTTGCATTACTAATATGTACTTCATTTAAGATATTGAAATTTTTCCCTTAACTTATAGTCTAGTGTTGACCTTAAGTAAAATAGCCAAAGAAGCCTTTGGAAAGAAATATATGTAGTATATTTGGCTGTTTGTGTTCCTGACTGTTTATTTGATTTAGTCACAAAAACATATCAATTATTCAAAATTAAGCTCTCCGGTCTAGACAAATTAGCATTACAAAATAAAGTCAACAATATAAGTTTATAAACAGAACAGTTATACTATGTACTAGTTATTTATATGTAAATGCACAATGAAATTCAGATTTAATAAAAATTTAACATTTCAGGGGAAAGACACTTTCCTCTTCCTATCTGACCATCTAAAATTTCTAATTTTTACAAGAATATATCAAAACTGATATTTGAATATAGATTTAGTATCTGAAGTAACTTGCAGCAATACGTAACCTGTTATTTTGACAATATATTGTGGAAAAACTAAAATAAAAAAAACCTTACAGAGAAGAGAATGTCTGTTCTAAATTACAGGTTGTGAAAGTCAATAGCATAAAAAATAGTTTTTAAAGCTGCTTTACTCATGTCATAAAGGAGTAAGTTTATAAAAGGTTAAATATGGCCCCCATTATCTTCCTAAAATTAACAAGAGGCTCTCAAGAGCCTGAATCGCTCACCTGTATTTCAGAGGAGAAGATTTTTCAATGTTAGCAAACTTGATGAACAAATTGTGTAAAATTGTCTTTAAAGGGCAATAACTCCTTAAGGGGTCAATTGACAATTTTGGTCTTATTAACTTTTGTAGATCTTACTTTGCTGAACATTATTGCTGCTTACAGTTTATATATATCTATAATAATATTCAAAATAATAACAAAAACTCTGATAATTTCAGGGCCTATAGATCTTGACCAATTAAACAATATTACCCCATGTCACATTTGCTCTAAAAGATTTAGTTTTTGAGATATAAGCCAAAACTGCATTTGACCCTTATGTTCTATTTTTAGCCATGGCGCCATGTTTGTCGATGGATACAAACTTGGATACAATTTATAAACAATATACCGAACATTTAATTAAAGTTTGAAGGTAATTGGCCCAGTAGTTTCAGAGGAGAAGATTTTAAATGTTAGCAAACTTGATAAACAAATTGTGTAAAATGTCTTTAAAGGGCAATAACTCCTTAAAGGATCAATTGACAATTATGGTCATATTATCTTTTGTAGATCTTACTTTGCTGAACATTATTGCTGCTTACAGTTTATATATATCTATAAAAATATTCAAAAAAATAACAAAAAACTGCAAAATTTTGTTAAAACTACCAATTCGGTGGCAGCAACCCAACAATTGGTTGTTTGATTCGTCTGAAAATTTCAGGGCCGATAGATCTTGACTAATTAAACAATTTTACCCCATGTCACATTTGCTCTAAAAGATTTAGTTTTTGATATATAAGCCAAAACTGCATTTGACCCTTATGTTCTATTTTTAGCCATGGCGCCATGTTTGTCGATGGATACAAAGTTCGGATACAATTTATAAACAAGATACCCTAAGGAACATTTAGTTAAAGTTTGAAGGTAATTGGCCCAGTAGTTTCAGAGGAGAAGATTTTAAATGTTAGCAAATTTGATGAACAAATTGTGTAAAATTGTCTTTAAAGGGCAATTACTCCTTAAGGGTCAATTGACAATTTTGGTCATATTAACTTTTTGTAAATCTTACTTTGCTGAACATTATTGCTGCTTACAGTTTATATATATCTATAATATTCAAAATAATAACAAAAACTGCAAAATTTTGTTAAAACTTCCAATTCGGTGGCAGCAACCCAACAATGGGATGTTCGATTCGTCTGAAAATTTCAGAGCTGATAGATCTTGACCAATTGAACAATATAACCCCATGCCAGATTTGCTCTAAAAGCTTTAGTTTTGAGATATAAACCAAAAACTGCATTTGACCCCTATGTTCTATTTTTAGCCATGGCGGCCATGTTTGTTGATGGATCAAAACTTGGATGAAATTTATAAACTAGATACCCTAAGGAACATATAGTTTAAGTTTGAAGGTATTTGGCCCAGTGGTTTCAGAGGAGAAGATTTTTAAATAGTTTACGACGACAGATGACGGCGGACGCCAAGTGATGGCATAAGCTCACATGGAGCCCTTTGGGCCCCGGTGAGCTAAAAATTATAGGAAACATGAAAAAGTTATTCATATACATACCTGCGGCTCTTTTCACAAAAAATCTTAAAGAGTAAAAATACTCGTAAGTCATACATATTTCAGTATAACTTACGATCAATTTTAATCGTAAGATTTTTTGTAAAAAGAGTCGCAGGTTCTTTTTGTCCATGTAAATTAGCATTAATTTCAATTTTTCCAAAATTCAATAACCACAGGCCAATTTCAATTTGTTTTAACTGGAAACATTTAGTGCAGCTGTCTGCAAAAAACATTGTTTGTTATTGCAAATGGACTCTCTGACTTTTATGTTTAGATTGTCAAACATGATCCATGTTTCCTAGGCCTAAATGTGGTTGAAATTCAGAAAATTCTGTCAACAACATTTTATTTTTTTACCTATTCGAGCTACAAATCGTCGTGTGAATCTTATAATGATGTATTTCCCATTTGGTAGTAGTGGTAAAAATTAAGTTTAAAGTTCTTTTTGGAGATAGACCATGGATTTTTTAGCTTTGTAATATCCCCAATTATGTACTGCTGGATTTGCTAAGAATTGCTCATAGATTGAGTTCAAACCATGCAAGTCATTTATGATTTAATCATAGTACTACTAAGATAATTTTGATAACAACTATTTAACAGCAAAAATACATAAGAAATAGTGGAGATACAACACTATAAAAATATTTTCTATATACCAACTAGATGAATACGCCATAATAATCCAATGGGAGTGTGGAGATATAACAGTGTAGTTCTGACAAAATCTTGTAGAGTGTATAAATCTTGTATGATAGTTGTATAGGGAGATAGACCATTGCACTTGGATTTCAAACATATAGCTACATGTATCTCCATTTTTATCAAAAGTGGACACATAACACTACAAGATTCACACAATAAAATGTCAAAGCTTTATTTCAATTTGTCAAATGTCTATGCATCAATTTAAATAATTTTCACCTTGAAATAATGAACAAAATATTCCGACTAAATTAGACCCTTACAGCACATACTCTTTTGAAGTTTAAAACAAGAGGCTCTCAAGAGCCTGAATCGCTCACCTGTATTTCAGAGGTGAAGATTTTAAATGTTAGCAAACTTGATGAACAAATTGTGTAAAATTGTCTTTAAAGGGCAATAACTCCTTAAGGGTCAATTGACAATTTTGGTCATATTAACTTTTTGTAGATCTTACTTTGCTGAACATTATTGCTGCTTACAGTTTATATATATATCTATAATAATATTTAAAATAATAACAAAAACTGCAAAATTTTGTTAAAACTACCAATTCAGTGGCAGCAACCCAACAAGGGTTGTATGATTTGTCTGATAATTTCAAGGCCGATAGATCTTGACCAATTAAACAATTTTATCCCATGTCACATTTGCTCTAAAAGATTTAGTTTTTGAGATATAGGCCAAAACTGCATTTGACCCTTATGTTCTATTTTTAGCCATGGCGCCATGTTTGTCGATGGATACAAACTTGGATAAAATTTATAAACAAGATACCCTAAGGAACATTTAGTTAAAGTTTGAAGGTAATTGGCCCAGTAGTTTCAGAGGAGAAGATTTTAAATGTAAGCAAACTTGATGAACAAATTGTGTAAAATTGTCTTTATAGGGCAATAACTCCTTAAGGGTCAATTGACAATTATGGTCATATTAACTTTTTGTAGATCTTACTTTGCTGAACATTATTGCTGCTTACAGTTTATATATATCTATAATAATATTCAAAATAATAACAAAAAAACTGCAAAATTTTGTTTAAACTACCAATTGGTGGCAGCAACCCAACAATGGGTTGTTCGATCTGTCTGAAAATTTCAGGGCTGATAGATCTTGACCAATTAAACAATTTTACCCCATGTCACATTTGCTCTAAAAGATTTAGTTTTTGAGATATAAGCCAAAACCTGCATTTGACCCTTATGTTCTATTTTTAGCCATGGCGGCCATGTTTGTTGATGGATCAAAACTTGGATACAATTTATAAACTAGATACCCTAAGGAACATTTAGTTAAAGTTTAAAGGTATTTGGCCCAGTAGTTTCAGAGGAGAAGATTTTGAAATAGTTTACGACGACAGACATTTACGGCACGACGAGGACGACGACAACAGACGACGGATGCCAAGTGATGGCACAAGCTCACATGGGCCCTTTGGGCCCTGGTGAGCTAATAAATGGGGAACTTGTTCATGGGACACAGATGACGCCCCTGCTTGCATATAACATTATAAAGGGACATAACTCAAGAATGATAAAAGTGACGCTACAGCAATTCATACTTGATCTGAGTTTTGTGGTAATAAGCATTGTGTGTAAGTTTCATAACTTTTGGTTGAGGCAAACTTGAGATAGATAACGGAAACGAAAAAATTCAGCAATTTTTTCATTTGTAAAGGGACATAACTCTAGAACAGTAAAAGTGATGCCACCCAAATTCAAACTTGATCTGTGTTTTATAGTAATAAGTATTGTGTATAAGATTCATAACATTTGGTTGAGGCAAACTTAAGTTGGAGAATGGAAACCAAAAATTCACCAATTTTTCCATTTGTAAGGGGACATAACTCTAGAATGGTAGAAGTGACGCCCCCAAAATTCAAACTTGATCTGTGTTTTGTGGCAATAAGCATTGTGTATAAGTTTCATAACATTTAGTAGAGGCAAACTATAGTTAGAAAACGGAAAAGAAAAAATATAGCAATTTTCCATTTGTAAAGGGGCATAACTCTTGAAAGGTAAAAGTGACAACACCCAAATTCAAACTTGATTTGTGTTTTGTGGTAAAAAGCATTGTGTATAAGTTTCATAACATTTGGTAGAGGCAAACTAAAGTTAGAGAACGGAAACCAATTCGGGACATATGGATGTACAGACGTACGGACGTACAGACGGACAAGGGTAAAATTAAATGCCCCCTCTGCTACGGCGGGGGAATAAAAATTATGACTAGATAATGATTATGACTTTGTATGTGTGAATTCAGATTTAATGAGACAGTTACCAAACCGCACAAAATACCAAACCATATTTTGAGGTCAACATACATTGGGCAAGTGTCCATACAATATGTCAAGTTCTTAATTTCCCTAATTCTAGAAACAGTGAATAAATTTAACATACTATCAATTATAAATAAAAACCTGTCATGAAAAAGGAATATTCATCAGTGTTCCCCCTACAAATTTCATAGAGCATCAGGTGTTTTTTGAATACCATCTTGTTGCTAGAAATAACAGCATCACTTCAACAACACAATGTATAATAAAATCATATTGCATCAAATTCAAGCAATATAGCATTACAATACAATATGAATCCTACAAACACAAAAACATCAAGATATAACTAAAGAAAATGTACGAGTTTCGTTTACTTCATTGTTCATTTCCGCGTTGGTATAGCTGATTAAAAGCCAGAATGTTATTAAACGAAATTTCATCACGATTTAAACACCTTGAAATAATGAACAAAATATTCGACTAAATTAGACCCTTACAGCACATACTCTTTTGAAGTTTAAAAAACAAGAGGCTCTCAAGAGCCTGAATCGCTCACCTGTATTTCAGAGGTGAAGATTTTAAATGTTAGCAAACTTGATGAACAAATTGTGTAAAATTGTCTTTAAAGGGCAATAACTCCTTAAGGGGTCAATTGACAATTTTGGTCATATTAACTTTTTTGTAGATCTTACTTTGCTGAACATTATTGCTGCTTACAGTTTATATATATATCTATAATAATATTTAAAATAATAACAAAAAACTGCAAAATTTTGTTAAAACTACCAATTCAGTGGCAGCAACCCAACAAGGGTTGTATGATTTGTCTGATAATTTCAAGGCCGATAGATCTTGACCAATTAAACAATTTTATCCCATGTCACATTTGCTCTAAAAGATTTAGTTTTTGAGATATAGGCCAAAACTGCATTTGACCCTTATGTTCTATTTTTAGCCATGGCGCCATGTTTGTCGATGGATACAAACTTGGATAAAATTTATAAACAAGATACCCTAAGGAACATTTAGTTAAAGTTTGAAGGTAATTGGCCCAGTAGTTTCAGAGGAGAAGATTTTAAATGTAAGCAAACTTGATGAACAAATTGTGTAAAATTGTCTTTATAGGGCAATAACTCCTTAAGGGTCAATTGACAATTATGGTCATATTAACTTTTTTGTAGATCTTACTTTGCTGAACATTATTGCTGCTTACAGTTTATATATATCTATAATAATATTCAAAATAATAACAAAAAACTGCAAAATTTTGTTTAAACTACCAAATTTGGTGGCAGCAACCCAACAATGGGTTGTTCGATTAATCTGAAAATTTCAGGGCAGATAGATCTTGACCAATTAAACAATTTTACCCCATGTCACATTTGCTCTAAAAGATTTAGTTTTTGAGATATAAGCCAAAAACTGCATTTGACCCTTATGTTCTATTTTTAGCCATGGCGGCCATGTTTGTTGATGGATCAAAACTTGGATACAATTTATAAACTAGATACCCTAAGGAACATTTAGTTAAAGTTTAAAGGTATTTGGCCCAGTAGTTTCAGAGGAGAAGATTTTGAAATAGTTTACGACGACAGCATACGGCGAGGCGGCGACAACAGGACGACGGATGCCAAGTGATGGCACAAGCTCACATGGGCCCTTTGGGCCCTGGTGAGCTAATAAATGGGGAACTTGTTCATGGGACACAGATGACGCCCTGCTTGCATATAACATTATAAAGGGACATAACTCAAGAATGATAAAAGTGGCTACAGCAATTCATACTTGATCTGAGTTTTGTGGTAATAAGCATTGTGTGTAAGTTTCATAACTTTTGGTTGAGGCAAACTTGAGATAGATAACGGAAACGAAAAAATTCAGCAATTTTTTCATTTGTAAAGGGACATAACTCTAGAACAGTAAAAGTGATGCCACCCAAATTCAAACTTGATCTGTGTTTTATAGTAATAAGCATTATGTATAAGATTCATAACATTTGGTTGAGGCAAACTTAAGTTAGAGAATGGAAACCAAAAATTCACCAATTTTTCCATTTGTAAGGGACATAACTCTAGAACAGTAGAAGTGCGCCACTAAAATTCAAACTTGATCTGTGTTTTGTGGTAATAAGCATTGTGTATAAGTTTCATAACATTTAGTAGAGGCAAACTATAGTTAGAAACGGAAAAGAAAAATATAGCAATTTTCCATTTGTAAAGGGCATAACTCTTGAAAGGTAAAGTGACAACACCCAAATTCAAACTTGATTTGTGTTTTGTGGTAAAAGCATTGTGTATAAGTTTCATAACATTTGGTAGAGGCAAACTAAGTTAGAGAATGGAAACCAATTCGGGACATATGGTGTAATTGGTTTTTTTTTCATGAACAATCTAATCAGAAATATCACACATAAAACCAACAAAATTACCTCATGCATTGACATGGGTTTAATGTTTTTCCTCTTTGAATCAAATCTGCCATAAATTGCTGCATATTTTCTCATTTCATCCAGCCTATTAGGAGAATCGTCTTGCTGTTGTTGCAGAGCCTGTATAAAGAAATTATAATAATGCAATATTATTTTACCTTATACATTGTACAGAAAATCTGGTTTGCATGAGTTATCTTTGTAATGGTGTGTATTAATCAAGCTCAATTTAAAACCCAGAAAATTGTCCCAAAAAGGTTCTTACCGTGTGGATTCAGAAAAAATGTAAATTCAGTAATTTTGATTCATGCTTGCAAGGGACATAACTGTTTCATCAATGCTCCAGTTAGTGTAAGAAAGAATAAAGACATACTCATATAAACTAGAAAGCGTAATTTACTGGCTTTATAAGATTATTTTTGAAATGATTTTCAGCAAGAGGAAAGTAAAATATAAAAAATACCAAACTCCAATGAAAATTCAAAACGGAAAGTCCCTTATCAAATGGCAAAATCAAAAGCTCAAACACATCAAATGAATGGAAAACAAATGTCGTATTCCTGACTTGGTACAGGCATTTCCTTATGTAGAAAATGGGGGATTAGATCGACTCCTCATAATCAAAATACAGATACAACAAATTGTGATGACCAAATTTGAGATGGTGCTGAGACTTAGTGTATAATACATACCATTATGTCTTTGTTGATTTGTTTCTTCATATTGAGAGGTTTGGCCTCAAAGTAAGGTATAGCCTTGGCAATATTTGTTGCAGCTTCTGCTATAGAATTGATCTGACTCTCTACCAGTACTGGGGTAGGAAGAGGGGATTGGGAATGATCCTTCTCCTGCAAAATAAAATACAGTTCTTTTAATGCATTCAGACTCTTTACCAGTAATGGGATAAGAATCTGGGATTATATCAAATGACCCTTCCCATGATAATACAGAACTTACAATGCTAAAAATTTGTAAAGGTTCTACAGAAACAATTGTCTTGCCTGGGATTGTGTAATGTTGACTGCCTTAGGCCAAGTCCATTTATCAGTAAACTTTTTTCTTCTGATGTTATTTCTTGATCATGAACAGGCTTCTGTACAAGTTTTGTAGCATTCCATGACGATTTGACTAAGTTACTGATGTACTAAAAAAACTTTTCCCCAAGACTGTCCTAATGTTAACAGCAAAAAACTAAGTTTATTTATCAGTATTAATTTCATGCATTTGAGCACAACTGAAAAATGTATTTCTCATCAACAATGCTGGAGCCAACTGTTGGAAATCAGCCGTAAGCTTTAACTAATAAATAACAAATTAAGAATAAAATTTGATAAAAATGTATTTTTATATTTAGAAATATGGATTCTTTAATTCTTTTACAAATATAAAACAATCAAACCTTACCTTACAAAATTACAGGTATGAAAAGATCGGTTGAAACAACAATTTACTAGACATAATTGTTATCAAGTTACTTTGAAGAAGTTTCAATAGGCAAAAAAGACAGTATCATTACAAACAAGATATTTATCACATAGATAGTCTTCTGTTATTACAGACTCTTAACTCGATGATTTTGGTTTTTTGAGTTAATGTCCAGATAACTAATCAATGGAATATTTGAGATGTTATATTATTTATCAATTTTTCAGATGAATTTTTAATTTTTTGATAATTAGTCATCAAGATATAAAAATGTAAGTCTAAATTTAGTTTCTGAGATATAATTTTTATCTGTTTTCAAATTTGTTAAAGAATCTTTTGTCAAGGAGGTATTTTTTGTCTTATCAGATTTCATTACTACAGATAAGCATTTTCCAGGATATAACTGAAGCAAATAATTCTGGAAAACACATTTTTTATGGCAAAATTCTATAATTTATTCACTATATCTGAAGATATTGTAATTGGCATAAACAATAATAATGAGATCATCTAACAACTTTATTGGTTTAAAACAAAATCCAAAACATATTGCCAATTCAAATTACTATTGAAATTTTACAAGCTAGAATGTTTATATACTTCAAATCCTTCCCATGCATTTTATGTCAGACATGATAGTTTGCACCAATATTTCAAGCATTTTAAAATATTACATATGATTATTTGTTTTAAGATTTAAGGTTCAAATAAAACACAACATATCGTTTCTTTGAACATTTGGTTATATATAGATACTTCTTATTATCTAAATTTGTTATCGTCATATTTTATTTTACTCAGAATATCTGGATATTTGAATAATTTATTTTAAATAAATCTTCAAATAACAATGCTTATAAAGAATTCCTAAACTGTACATCATATTTATATATTTTGTAAGGAAAGAATTTCAAGAATACTTTGGTATTTATTTCAACAAGTTTAATCTAAATAATTGAGTCATCATATTTTTTTGTTCTATATGTATTATTATGCCTTTTGTCACTTTTTGTGACATTTTTTATGAACAATATTTTTAATTCTAATATTTTCCATCAAATGAATTTAGCCTCACCTGTTGCATTTTGTTTAATTTCTAGTATCATTATCTTAAAATTATGTATACACAAATTATCCTTCTCAATTAGTAATATGAGCTGGTGATAGAAATGTAATGTGCCATCTGGTTTCCATTATCTCTGTGTAGTGGCAAAGACAGGAAGTACCCTAAATTAATGTACATAGAGTTTGAGGCCAAATTAAGGGTAGAGCATTTCTTCTTTGTATAAATTTCCATTATAACATCAAAGATAAAAAAATATATATAATTATTTTTATTATAATATATAACATATATTCAAGATTTAGGCAATTGATATTTATAATTAGGGCAAATTTCAAAGGGATCACACTGTCACAATACCCTAAGCAACCTTGATCAACATATTCAAAATTTGAACTGGACATGAACATGCACACAACAAACAAAGATGTCTTCTATCATGAACAAAGTAATATGAATTTTACAATGGATTTAGATCCAAAAGTTCCAATTAATTCTATTGACACTGGATAGTGCAGATGATAGCCTTCAGTTGATATGACTCTTGGATTTAGAAAGATTGGTGTTTACACATAATTTGGATAACATCTTTTGGTAAGTTACAATGGAGTAGAATGTCCACCATTTTGAATAAGTGCATGCTCTTACAGTTCAAAATAGTGATATTTAAAGAGTCTTCTTAACTTAATAGAGTTGACAAAAGTATTAGACAATAGATTTATGCACATGAATATTATTAAAATTGTGTAAGACGAGATATTTTTAAAACTTTTAAAACTATATGTTTTAGAAAGTACATTACTTAAAATAAAACAAGAAATCTTCTAATAAAAGCAGTTTGGTATTAAATTAGACTGTTAGAGATCTGTGATTTGACTGCCAATAAGAGGTCTATCAACAAATGGCAACTATATATAGCTTTTATATATAATACACAACTAATCACAAAATTAAAATTTTAAAGAATAGAAGAGACCAATTATGTTATTGTTCAATGAAAATAAATATTCAAAAAGCAATAACAACCTAGTACTGGCATAAGGTTAAATGTATTCTATAGTAATATATATATATTAATTGCTGATCAAGAAATTTGAAAATATGCAATTTCTAGAAGGACTTGATAACTTTTAGACATTGACCCTTTAAGTGAAACAAATGCTGGAAAAAATTGCTCTGTAATTATCTCTTTATAAAGATTTATTTTCATTCTACAAGTCCAGAATTTACAATATATAGTAGTAACTTATATCTTTATAATGTTTAGTTATTCTTTTTATATGCTAAATTCTTCAACTTTTATTTTGCAGTATTTGAAATCAGAAAATTCAACTTTAAGGGCAGTGAGTACAGAGAAACGGAACTAAAAGATACACAGATGTAACACGACAACCTATAGAGGACAGAGAAAATTTGTTTTATTATTAAATCATATTTTTTAAATGCTTAGTTTTAATTCCTAATTTTCCAACTGAAATTGTTGAAAGATTTGCTGCAATGTTGCTGCAATATTGCAAGAAATTAATTTTCCTGCAATATTGCTGCAACATTGCAGCTAATGAATTTGCCGCAATATTGCTGCAACAATTATAGTACTGATTTTCTCAGAACATTTGCCGCAACATTGCGGCAATTTGTTCGCAATGTTGCAGCAACTGTTTGCAAGAAAACTAATTTGCATCTGAAAAATGAATATTTGCAGCAATATTGCAAATATTTGCAGCAACATTGCCGCAAATATTTGCAAAAGCCTTATTTTTCCATAAGGGTGCTGCAAATACATGTAGAATAAAATTTTGTTTTATTGTATTTTTGAAAACAGTTGAAATATACAAGTTTAGCAGCTTCTGAAGTTCTTTCAGTAATGCAATATTATTACTTGTGTACAACAAACACTACAGTCAGAGGTCAAAAGTGTTTTACCACTCAAAAATTCTGCTATATATTCTGTGTAAAAACACATTTTTTTTATCTGCAGTTTCTCCAATAATTCTTCAATATTTTGAAGAAACCATTGTTAAGACATAAATGAAATTCTGCAATGAAATTAATGGGTATAAAATAATTTTGCAATTTAATAGCTCTGGACATTATACTACACACCTAATTCTATTTATACATGTACAAATTATTTTACTATAAACCTGCACCAATTTTTGCCAGCTTATAGAGATTTCACAACCTCCATAAAACCATGAGCTATATTTAGACTCTGTACTTTCCTCTTTTACATTTTATAGCCCTTTGTTTAATTGATTCCATTCTAAATCTGGTCTTTGAATGACTAAAAGCTGATTTTTTTTTCAAAATGTTCATACTTTTATTGGAAATCTTGAAAATCAAAGAAAAATTGTTTTCTTTGTTCAAATAAGTGCATAAGGCTCTGAAGTGATGTATTATAACTAGATAAATTATCTATCATTAATAAATTTTTAGAATTTACTGATTTTTTTTTAAATGTCTTAAAGATTTATAATATTTATGATCTGTTAACCAGAACACATGCGTGTGGCAAATTACCATCTTAACAAAAAGCTGCTTGTAATAAAAGGAAGATTTTTTTTTTTCATCCAACAAAACCCTGATAGGTGGCAACAAAGTATTGATCATTTTTAACAATCAAAAGTGTTTCATCTAACAAAAGTTTTACAATTAAAATTAAATTTTATATAGAAATAAAAGAAGACTGTGTCCGAGGATACGAATGCCCCCGCTCAAGCTTTGCCATTTTTCAAAGGAGCACAACTCTAGAACTGTTAATGACATACTGCCAAAATTAAAACTCTGTCTGTGTGTTGTGGATCTCAGCATTGTGTATTAGTTTTATAAAATTTGGATGAGGCAATCTTAAGTTAAAGTGTGGAAACAATTTTTTTTTCAATTTTCCAAGTTATAAAGGGGCATAACTCTATAGAGAGATAAGTGACTCACTGCCCAAATTCAAACTCTGTCTGCCAGTTTTGGTTCTAAGCATTGTGTATAAGTCTCATAACATTTGGATGAGGAAAACTTAAGTTAGAGTCGGAAACCAAAATGGGCTGGATGGAAAGACAGACGAATGGACAGAAAGACGAAAGAGTCTTCTTAACTTAATAGAGTTGACAAAAGTATTAGACAATAGATTTATGCACATGAATATTATTAAAATTGTGTAAGACGAGATATTTTTTAAAACTTTTAAAACTATATGTTTTAGAAAGTACATTACTTAAAATAAAACAAGAAATCTTCTAATAAAAGCAGTTTGGTATTAAATTAGACTGTTAGAGATCTGTGATTTGACTGCCAATAAGAGGTCTATCAACAAATGGCAACTATATATAGCTTTTATATATAATACACAACTAATCACAAAATTAAAATTTTAAAGAATAGAAGAGACCAATTATGTTATTGTTCAATGAAAATAAATATTCAAAAAGCAATAACAACCTAGTACTGGCATAAGGTTAAATGTATTCTATAGTAATATATATATATTAATTGCTGATCAAGAAATTTGAAAAATATGCTTGCTGCAAATACATGTAGAATAAAATTTTGTTTTATTGTATATTTGAAAGCAGTTGAAATATACAAGTTTAGCAGCTTCAAGTTTAGAAGTTCTTTCAGTAATGCAATATTATTACTTGTGTACAACAAACACTACAGTCAGAGGTCAAAAGTGTTTTACCACTCAAAATTCTGCTATATATTCTGTGTAAAAACACATTTTTTTATCTGCAGTTTCTCCAATAATTCTTCAATATTTTGAAGAAACCATTGTTAAGACATAAATGAAATTCTGCAATGAAATTAATGGGTATAAAATAATTTTGCAATTTAATAGCTCTGGACATTATACTACACACCTAATTCTATTTATACATGTACAAATTATTTTACTATAAACCTGCACCAATTTTGCCAGCTTATAGAGATTTCACAACCTCCATAAAACCATGAGCTATATTTAGACTCTGTACTTTCCTCTTTTACATTTTATAGCCCTTTGTTTAATTGATTCTATTCTAAATCTGGTCTTTGAATGACTAAAAGCTGATTTTTTTTTCAAAATGTTCATACTTTTATTGGAAATCTTGAAAATCAAAGAAAAATTGTTTTCTTTGTTCAAATAAGTGCATAAGGCTCTGAAGTGATGTATTATAACTAGATAAATTATCTATCATTAATAAATTTTTAGAATTTACTGATTTTTTTTTAAATGTCTAAAAGATTTATAATATTTATGATCTGTTAACCAGAACACATGTGTGTGGCAAATTACCATCTTAACATACCGGTAAAGCTGCTTGTAATAAAAGGAAGATTTTTTTTTTCATCCAACAAAACCCTGATAGGTGGCAACAAAGTATTGATCATTTTTAACAATCAAAAGTGTTTCATCTAAAAAAAGTTTTACAATTAAAATTAAAATTTTATATAGAAATAAAAGAAGACTGTGTCCGAGGATACGAATGCCCCCGCTCAAGCTTTGCCATTTTTCAAAGGAGCACAACTCTAGAACTGTTAATGACATACTGCCAAAATTAAAACTCTGTCTGTGTGTTGTGGATCTCAGCATTGTGTATTAGTTTTATAAAATTTGGATGAGGCAATCCTAAGTTAAAGTGTGGAAACAATTTTTTTCAATTTTCCAAGTTATAAAGGGCATAACTCTATAGAGAGAAAGGACTCACTGCCCAAATTCAAACTCTGTCTGCCAGTTTTGGTTCTAAGCATTGTGTATAAGTCTCATAACATTTGGATGAGGAAAACTTAAGTTAGAGTGCGGAAACCAAAATGGGCTGGATGGTAAGACAGACGAATGGACAGAAAGACGGACAGAAGGTAACACTTAATAGTTGCCAACAGCAGGGGCATAAAAACACCTCTTTCTATACAATAATTTTTCTTGAGTTCTCACTTGATAAAGTCCTATACAAGTCAACTTTAAATGTCCTCAATATCAATGAAGTAACTGCTTCCTCCATTGATACAGGTTTTTAATACTTATTTCACATTTAATATTTCAATAAAATGTGGAAAATAAGCTCATTTAAATGAAATAAAAACTTTAAAAAAATGACGACAGTGATAAACATAAAATATCACATTTAAAACAATAATGTATAGCTAAAAGAATCATTTCATAAAGGAAATTCATGTCAGATATTCCAAGTATTTTTTTTTATATTGGATACAAATTTGATTAAATCTGAAACAAATTTTTGAAAGGCAAAACATTTCAATTGAGGTACCATACACAAAGAGGTATCATTATGGAGGGAAAAGGGGGGACTTAAAAGGTATCATTATGAAGGAAAGGGGGGACTTAAAAGGTGTCATTATGGAGGAAAAGGGGAGACTTAAAAGGTGTCATTATGGAGGAAAAGGGGGGACTTAAAAGGTGTCATTATGGAGGTAAGGGTTATATAAATTTGAAAGAAAATGAATAAAATCTAAGACACTTTATATTTTGACACAGCTGAATACTCTACCAAATGTCAACCAATTTTCCAACAGTTCAAAATTATATTCATATTCATTCTAGGATATGATTATTCATTAATTTTTTTCAAGTTGAATTAAATAACTGTAACTAATATCTAGGTTTAATAAAAGAGATGAATGTCTTCCAGTTACAATCTTTTTACCTTTTTTTCTTCAATATCAATTTGAGCCCATTTTTTAAAAGACCTACACTGAGCTACTGGTAAACCAACTCACTTCTTTGATTTCTGACTGGTTACCCACTATCATATTTGCTGGTCCTGGACTGGTACTGGGTTGTATAAGTGGACTAGGGCTCCAGGACCTAGCATTCATTACTGGTGATGTAGAAGAATGCATCTGATATGGATTAGCCTGGTCTCTGTTAGGTTGGCCACCATTATGATTCATTTTAGGTACAGTTTGACCAAGTTGAGAAGACTGGTTTCCTGTCGCTACTGGGGAAGTTCCCATTATTGGCATTTGTAACTGGCCCTGGAAAGCAGCTGAAAAATGGATACAGGTTGAACATATTTGACACAGAGTAATTTATCATTGTTATACTGCTTTAAGATTTTTTATTTTAATTACAAGTGAAATTTTCATAAGAAAATTGAAATGGAGACTAAAAAATATAGAAAATTTATTCTTAGTTGACTGTTTACTAAAAAAAGTATCCCACGAATAATAATGAATCCACAGTAAACATTTTCTTTACCATTACACACAAAAGCTGTATTAGATATATGTGGTTATCTTATCTTTTAATCCTTTGTTACATCCTGGACAAAAAAATCATCTTTTCATAACAGGCTTAGCTTTCAGTCTATTTACAAATTTGAAACATACTGAGAGATATTCACAAATTTTCAAGGGTACTAATTTATGTGGATAAAGGAAAAATTGTATTTTCATGGATACTTTGTTTTGTGATTTAACCAAATTCTGCATCAATGTAAAGACAATAGAAAATTTGTATTCTGTTGACCACTTTTAAAATTATATGCTTAATTACCTATACCCTAGGAATACATAATAAACTGTTGACAAAGAGATATGTCTCACCTGTCGGCATAAAATTCAGAAAAAGACAATCTGATGGACAGCAACATTGCTAATTAATTCAAAGTCGCTGGACCATGAACTAGTGGGCAGGAAGTCAAAATAGCCATCAAACTGATATGTACTGTTAGTAATGCAACTTTGTAGAAAATATCATTGATCTGTCACAAGTAGTTCCTATCAAACTAACTTAAGCAGAAAACTTAACATTGAAAATTGCTAATTAATACAAACTCGCTGAACCATGACTGACGGGCAGGGCCTCAAAATAGTCGTTAAACTGATATGAACTGACAGTAATGCAACTTTATATTAAATATCGATGATCTATCACATGTAGTTCCTATCAAACTAACATACGCAGAAAACTTAACAATTGCTGACACCAACTAAAACATTGTCGCCTCCAGAAAAGCAATCCCTTTGCCTCGCTTTCCTCAACTTTCGTCGCAGGCAAAACAAAAATTAGTAATCAACAAATATAGCAACAGTGTTTAATAAGAAACAACTGGTTGATCTCTATATAATAGTTTGAAATATGAACTTTGAACTTACCAGGGTTAGCGACCCATTCCTGTAGAGCTTTCTGTAATCTACGGACATGTAATGGTTTACTGGCCATCCCTACCAAGGCCATAATCTCCAGAAACTCTTCTTCCCCTGCCTCACATAACTGTTGTACATCATCTCCTCCTGTCAAATGTATAGTCATAAAATCTTATAATGTGAAAAAAATATAAAATATTGAACCTGGAAATTCAAATCAAATTGTGATGGGGTAGGTTTTGAAAAAAAAAAAAAAAACTCACATATTGAATTAAGATAGCAGTTTTTGTATGCAGCATTTCCTGATAATGTAATAACTAATCTCGCATTTTTGTCCATAGGTCATAATATTGGCAATATTTAATGCTCACAATCATTTCAAAATTTACAGTACATTTATGTGTCATACCATGTTACATAATCAAACAATTTTTTTTATCTATTTTACAAGTCTACAATGTATCTGATCAGAATATGGACTTTAATCTGATGTCCCATGTTGGGAGAGTGCCACTCTCCATAAGAAAAGTTTCCATAGGTAAGTTATACTGAAAGGTAAAAATTCTCCCCTTACTGGCACTTCACTTTTTTCAAGTTTCAAACCCTTAATTCTGGAACCAATTCTAGTAAACTTACCTTATTTTCTGATTATATTTATCCTTCACAGAATAAACTATTTGCTACTGGAAATCAAACATAATTATTTTCTATACTAATTAATAAGTGACCTTGAGATTGTGTATATGGTCTCCATTTCTTTATCAAGATATAATTAACATAATTTTGAAAGAATTTTGCATGAGTTGTTGAGCAAAATACACCCACACTTGTTGTTAGACATTGAATCTGATGACATTTTTTCCACTTAATAATAGTAAAATGAAAATCCAACTATCCTTGAACAGGAAGTGACTCTGAAGATCCCTTACAGGGTAAAAAACAAAAAGGTCCAGACCAAAATAAATAAAACAAATTTCATATCCTTCCTCAATAAAGTAGCTGAGTAATAAGAAACAAATCTTACAGATGGCTGGACAAAGGTAACTACAAGTATACCTACCACCCTGTGAGCAGGAGTATACAAATGGTGCTTATCATATCTCCTCCTGAATAAAAAGGAAATATATTTGTCCTCCTTTTACAATGTAAAATTAAAGTACCTTGACTGATAAAGGTATCATAATACTGTAACAGATTAGCTCTCTGTAAAACTCTATATAACTGCCATTCTGATGTATTCTTAGGTTGGCTTGTTGACATCTCACCTTCGTAAAATGGGGGTTCTGGAAAAATAGAAAAATGTAAATAAAGGTCACAACCCACAATATAAAAACAAGCTTTCTATGAGTATTGCATGGCAATACATAGTCCCCTACCGGTTACAAATTCATTGTAATGGAACGAAATTCTAACTTGATCTATAACTTGTCATGGTGTAAACTACATAAAAATATCAAGTCAAAATCTTCAAGCATGACGAAAAAAACTGTTGAAAACTGATTATTTAAGTGATTTTTCTATGTCCAAAGACCATAACTCTGCACAAAATTATCAGACGAACAAAATTCCAACTTGATCTGTAACTTGTCATGATAAAACTATATATTAATTATCAAATCAATATCTTCTAGAATGACAAACAAACTTACCACTAAATTCTTCAAACAATTTACCAAAGAAAAGGAAAAAAATCCAAAATGTCATTTTGTCTTTTAAAAGTCTTTTAAAAAATGAGTTATTTCCCTTTGAACAGAAATCTACTAATTAATAAGTATTTCATCAAAAATTTAATTCTAGGGAAAGGGCTTTAACTGAACAAAGAGAAAAGCTAAAATCATGAAAATTGAACTTGACCTGTAACTTGTCATGATAAATCAATAAACAAAATTTAAAAAAAAATATCTTCAAGCACGAAGAAAAAAAGTCTGGAAAACTGATTTGCCAGATTGACAGACAGACAGACAGACAGACAGACAGACAGACAGACAGACAGACAGACAGACAGACAGACAGACAGAACAGACAGACAGACAGACAGACAGACAGACAGACAGACAGACAGAGTGCAAACCTAAAGTCCCCTTCGACTTCGTCGGTAGGGGACTAATAAGTAGATTTAGTGTGATTGCCATTAAGAATACTATCCAGCAGAGTCCAAATAAAAAAAGACACAAACTTCCATCAGTTACTAAAAGGAAATTTCCACATATATGTTACAGATGATGGCTGGTTATTTTTAGAATATTACATTTACAGGGAAAAAAATTTTCCCTTAAACGTGACTATGAAATTGATTTTGATGTACATACATTTCTAATTGAATTAAAGTACTCTTTACTGAAATGAAGTGTTTACAAACAGTTTTTTTTAATAATAAAATTTGATATCTCCTTGCTGACCAATAAATGTATTTGAACTAAAACACTCACTATTTTGTCATAATAATTCTAATTTCAATACAGATTTGGATACAAGAAACATTTTTTGGTAGGTTTTTTTTTTATTCTCCATAATCTTTCAAACTAGAAACATTTCCATAAATGACAGTTGATGTGGGTAAACATCAATGATACAGCAGCCTATCAACACAGATATGAATAAAAGGACATGTGGAGTATATGCAACATTGATTATAAGACAGTAACACAACATTACAAACAGAAAAGACACAAGGCCTTCAACAATAGACAAGTGTCTATATAAAATGTAAGGCTCTAAACTAATATGACAGGCCAAATCAGCTGTCTAAACAAAGTTTCAAAGAGATATACATGTAACTAAAGACAAACAGTAAACAAGGTTCCTGACATTTTCAAGGTTCAACTATGATTTTTTAGGAAGTTCTGTGACCCTTCCCTCAACAAATATATCAAACATATGGGCAAAATGAATTGTGGGGTACATGTAAAAGAGATAACAACTAAGCCACACAAAAACAAAAAGGTATCTAAAGGTCAATAATTATAAAAAGCTTATGTGTTTTGTATGATTTTTAAGTTGTTGTTTTCATTGGTCATAGCTCAGACCATGTGATGTGGGTACAAAATTCAATGTTCATTAAATTCAGGAATTTTTATACACAAATACAACTGAGTCACACAAACACTGACAAATTGGTAGCAAAGTTCCCATTTAAGTATTCCCTCTAGTAATTAGATATTGCACTGAAACAGCCATTTTGGCCTGAACCCATCTGAAAAGACTGATTTTTAATTTATTTAGTTATGTTTAGTTTCAGAAATGTTAGGTTTAAATGAATACAATTACACCCTTGTGTATGTCATATGTCTTGAACCCCTAATTGTAATAGTAATTCTTGGGGTCGACCAGTCAAGGCAAAATGTCTGCCCCAAATCAAACCTAAATTGTAAACTTGTTTTCTAGTGTGGGTCCATACTTCTTTCACCACGATCCTTATTGTTTTAATCACTTATTTGTTCTTGTTTGAACAGTATTGAATTTGTTAGAAGAAGATATTTTAAAAATAACTTGATATCTTAACAAGACTTAATGTTTATTTGTCTAAACATTTCAAATCACATTCTGAACTAGATTAGAAGTTTCAGCATAGAAGCTCTGTTAATACCACTGCCCTTGTCATTCTGTATTTCAAAGTTATTATCATTGTGTCCAGTTTTAAATATAGATGGCATGTACGTGGTATACTAGCTGCAAAACAGTAGCCCTTATGGTCCCTATGGTCTGAAAATTGTCAAAATACATCATAAGGATCAAAGAGCTACAATTCTGCATCGGTTTCACAATGCATCACAAAATTTTCTAAGAAAAGTGTTATTTTACATTTAATATTATATTGCTTGATCCATTAGGCCGGCTGCATGATCAATATTCAAAATTGTCAAATCATGTAGCATTTATTTCCCATGGCCCTTTTCAGTTGGACAAGTTATCATCAATTGCTTATGAAGAATTTGACTTCATAATAAAAGATAACAAAATGTCTACATCACTTTACTTCATAACATGTAAAATTTCATGTTGATTAAAACTTTATGTCACCTTAACTTTGACATTAATAATTCTCTTGTCTTAAATCTGGAAAACATGCAATCAATTTTCAACTACATCATAATTTGAATATGCAAATAACTTTTTTGAACCAATGTTTTTTTTTTTATTTGTTGAAGAACTAGATTAATGTTTCTAGCAAGTAAAAACAACTGATTAGAAATATTATTGCATGCTTTCGTGACAAACTAGAAGATTAATCAATGTTTTATGTGGAATTATTTGAAAATATCGTTTTTTAGGAGCCTTAAATTTAAACTTTTTTAGAATTTAATACCATATTGCATGTTATATTATATTCATACACTGAAAATAAAAGATTTATTTTCACTACATTGAAGAGTTTGCAAAATTACAAATGGATTAGATAAGACCCTGAAAAAATATACCCATCAGAACATATTATTTTTATTGTATAATATCAAAATTGTGTTACACCCAATTATGGTGGTCTACACAGGCAGGACTAACAAATTTCCCAAACTCTGATTACATTTAGCTTTAAGGTATACAGACATAACTACTTCTTTTCCATATTTTTTCAGTTCTTATATATAAATCATACTAAGTCAAAACTGTGCATTGCCTATGTTTTTCTATTGAAACAGAGTGTACTTTTGGTACATTTATGTTTGTGTTGCAAGATCCTGCTCCACAGGTGACACCAATCGTACTGTTTTGAATACAGAAAGACCAGCACACTTCTCAGAGGAGACTTCATCATGGGTTAAGGATGTTCACTCCTCTGTTTCAAAATAACAAGCTTTTTAAAGGACGATAGTATATAAATAATGGAACTTAAAAAGCAGAAACTAGAGGCTCCAAGGACCCTGTGTCGCTCACCTGATATTTTTATTTACAATTGATGCATGATAAATGCAACTGTTGTACTGTCGTTTAGTTTCAGAGATATAAGACTAAAAAGTGCATTTTATTTCAGCCATGTGTGCCATGTTGGCAGGCAGGGTCATCATACACAGTGGTCCCTGAATATCCTAGTGGTGATTTAAACCAAGTTTGGTTTAATTTGACAGTAGTTTCAGGGAGAATTTTGTAAAATTTATCTAATGAGAAATGCGAAGTGATGAGAAAGTTTGTTGTGAAGTTTTGTTGTTGCGCAACACCCCCAAAAAAAAAAACAAAAGGTAATAAAAATTATCATTTAAGGGCAATCTTTCCTATTAATGACATCTGCAAAATTCAGTTGATTGTGCAAGGGTTGTATAGCCAGCTGAGGTCGTTAAAACTCTCATTTGTTGTTGCAAAATTCAAGTGGTTTTGAATTGCTTTGTTGATCTTTTTGTATTCAACTTTTAAACAACAAAGTACAACAAATATGACTGATACTCATGACACTAAAAATATGGTCTTCATTCTTGTGAAGAAAATGGTAAGGTTTGAAATATTTCTTAAATATTAATTCAATACCAATACTTTAATTTGTATTGGATTTATCCCAGGAAATGAGAACAAGGGACACAATTAAATTCAATTTTTTCCTTAAATTTCTGATAAAAATATATAAAATGAAGAACTATATTTTTTAATGAGAATTTTTTTTTAATAGTTAATTGATAATTTGAACAATATTAATTAAGTTTTAGATCTTGCATGGTTGATTAATTTTCTCTCAAAATTTCTGATATTCTATTAAAGTTTTAAATATAATATGAGGCAGGCATTACCTGTGAAAGGGATGAAGTCTGTATAAATTAGTGTAGGAATTCAAGCATCATTTGCACTTGAATCTGTAGAAAATGAAGCCAAAGTACTGAAACATATCTTACATTCGACCTATTGTTCGGGATTATAGTTGTGACATCATTTTCAATGTAAAGAAAGAAACACCATCATCAGGTATTAATGTGGTTTTTTTCATGTTATAGAAGTATCAATTATTTTTATTGCCAGTACATTAGTAGATTGTTTTCTATATTGATTTTCTACTGCAGTTTCAGAAAAGAAGATTACAAAAGGAAAACATTTTGTAAAACTTACCAAAATTTACCAAATTAATGAAAATTGTTAAAATTGACTATAAAGGGCAATAACTCCTTAAGGGTCAACTGATCATTTTGGTCATGTTGACTTATTTGAAGATCTTACTTTGCTGAACATTATTGCTGTTTACAGTTTATCTCTATCTGTAATAATTTTCAAGATAATAACCAAAACGGCAAAATTTCCTTAAAATTACCAATTCAGGGCAGCAACCCAACAACCAGTTGTCCAATTCATCTGAAAATTTGAGGGCAGATAGATATTTACTTGATAAACAAGTTAATCCCTGTAAGATTTGCTTTAAATGCTTTGGTTTCAGAGTTACAAGCCAAAATCTACATTTTACCACTATGTTCTATTTTTAGCCATGGCAGCCATCTTGGTTGGTTGGCTGGGTCACCACACATTTTAAAACTAAATACCCTAATAATGATTGTGGCTAAGTTTGGTTGAATTTGGTCCAGTAGTTTCAGAGGAGAAGACAACCCAACAACCAGTTGTCCAATTCATCTGAAAATTTGAGGGCAGATAGATATTTACTTGATAAACAAGTTAATCCCTGTAAGATTTGCTTTAAGTGCTTTGGTTTCAGAGTTACAAGCCAAAATCTACATTTTACCCTATGTTCTATTTTTAGCCATGGCAGCCATCTTGGTTGGTTGGCTGGGTCACCGATACATTTTAAAACTAAATACCCTAATAATGATTGTGGCTAAGTTTGGTTGAATTTGGTCCAGTAGTTTCAGAGGAGAAGATTTTGTAAAGATTACAAAATTTACAAAAATTGGTAAAAATTACTTTAAAGGGCAATAACTCCTTAAAGGGTCAACTGACCATTTTGATCATGTTGACTTATTTGTAGATCTTACTTTGCTGAACATTATTGCTGTTTACAGTTTATCTCTATCTATAATAATTTTCAAGATAATAACCAAAACGGAAAAAATCCTTAAAATTACTAATTCAGGGCAGCAACCCGACAACCCATTGTCCCATTCATCTGAAAATTTCAGGGCAGATAGATCTTGACTTGATCAACAATTTTACCCTATGTCAGATTTGCTCTAAATGCTTTGGTTTCAGAGATATAAGCCAAAATCTACATTTTACCCTATGTTCTATTTTTAGCCATGGCGGCCATCTTGGTTGGTTGGCTGGGTCACGGACACAATTTTTAAACTAGATACCCCAATGATGATTGTGGCCAAGTTTGGTTAAATTTGGCCAAGTAGTTTCAGAGGAGAAGATTTTGTAAAGTTAACGGACGACGACGGACGACGGACGCCAAGTGATGAGAAAAGCTCACTTGGCCCTTTGGGCCAGGTGAGCTAAAAAATGAAAGGTCTGTGTTCTTGTTTTTGAGATATAAGCATTTGAAAATTTGGTGTGAAATGATTCTCTCTTAAGATTTTTCATATGTTAAACATTCTCACCTTTTTTCTTTCAAAAGCTATGAAAAATAACAAGGATAAAAAAAATTTCAAAAATGGCTTTTTAAAACTATATGTAATAAAATGAAAGAACCTTAGTGAGCGCGCTCACATACCCCACGTCCCCACATTGTCATTGGAGAAATAAAATAAGTTAAAAAAAAAAATGTATCAGAAAAAAAAATTGAATCATAATTTCCTGTCAATATGCACATCTACATAGTATGTCCTTATTATCTACACAGTTTCATGAAATTCTGTTGTGTGGTTTCAGAGGAGTTGCGATGACAAACTGTTGCAGAAGTACATTGAAGCAAATAAGTTCAAAGGGGCGTAACTCCTGGGAAAAAAATTGAATCGTAATTTCCTGTCGATATGCACATCTACGTAGTATGTCCTTATTATCTGAAAAGGTTTCATGAAATTCTGTTGTGTGGTTTGAGAGGAGTTGCGATGACAAAAGGTTGCAGTAGTATATTGGGCAAATAAGTTCAAAGGGCTTAACTCCTGGAAAAAAAATGAATCGTAATTTCCTGTCGATATGCACATCTACGTAGTATGTCCTTATTATCTGAAAAGGTTTCATGAAATTCTGTTGTGTGGTTTGAGAGGAGTTGCGATGACAAAAGGTTGCAGTAGTATATTGGGCAAATAAGTTCAAAGGGGCGTAACTCCTGGAAAAAAAATTGAATCTTAATTTCCTGTCGATATGCACATCTACGTAGTATGTCCTTATTATCTGAAAAGGTTTCATGAAATTCTGTTGTGTGGTTTGAGAGGAGTTGCGATGACAAACTGTTGCAGTAGTACATTAAAGTAAATAAGTTCAAAGGGGTGTAACTCCTAGAAAAAGAATTGAATCGTAATTTCCTGTCGATATGCACAACTACATAGTATGTCCTTATTATCTAAAAAGGTTTCGTGAAATTCTGTTGTGTGGTTTGAGAGGAGTTGCGATGACAAGAAACAGGACTGACGGACGGACTGACGGATGGACGGACGGGTCAAAAACATAATACCCTCCGCAACTCGTTGCGTGGGGTATAATTATGAAAAGAAAATCAGAGATTAGTGGGAAAATTTTTTATTGACATATACATGGATAAACCCAGAGGAATACCTGACAAAAAGTCAAAAACAAGAGTAGCGAACATCCTTAAATATAATGAATCAGTATTGACAATGAAGAGAGATACAATGAATCCCCTCACCTTCTTGGAATCCATTTCATCATGCATTAAGAAGCCAGGAATAGGAAAGGTTTTTTAGGCTGATACTTGTAAGTATTGTAACCATGAAAACATCAATTTTAAAAGTTTCTTATTGTCCTTCTCAAATCAATTACCATGATAATATACAAAGCAAGGTACCCTTTACATGTAACCATATCCTACATGTCCAGAGATCAAAGTTGCCACTATGCATGAAGTTCTTCAGTTAGGCTACTCAGCTGGATTCAATATTATTAGTGGGATATCAATTTTCATGGATATCTAAGGTATAGGTGAATCACAAATAAAAATGTTCAATGAAGTAAAAATTTCATATAGGCTTTCGCAGATTCATGAAATCAAATATCCATGAAAATATAATTTTCCTCCATCCACAGAAATAAATGAATCACCAGTATGCTGCTGTTGTGATTACTTGAATTGAGTAATCTCTTTTTTACAAAATACACGTGATTTAAAATTTCATCTGACATATTTGGTTATTTTAGCCTCAACATGCATAAAAAGTCTGAAAACTGGGAAAATAACCTTGTTTTGAAAGATATTTTGACTGATAGAAACATGTATTATCTTTGCCAAGTATGGAAAAATGAATAAAAGGGAGAAGAGAATCATGGCAATGAATATATCCTGCCTGGTAAAAACTGAAAACAAAATCTTGTCCAAGATGGGATGACAATAAAAAAAATAAATATTCTGCAAAACAAAAATCAGGAGATAATTGTGTACAAAAGTGTAAAATAAATGTTAACACAGCAAAGCCATGCAAAATAAATAAGCTGTCCTAGTAACAGGCGAAAATGAATATTCTGCCCTCCTTGAAAATCGAATTGCTGTCCCCCAATGTGATGTCATAGGCCAAATTTAAATTGCTTTTGCAACTATAGGTTGGGCAGAGGGTTTGCAAGCAAGTGGAAATGTATGTTGCCAAAATTGAGGAAAGAAGAAAAGTGAGTGTTATTTGATGTCAATGGGTCACGTGACACAAAAATCAATTGTCTCAAACTCCAAAATAGAGATAAGATCTATACTAATGAAATGGAGAATGAACACATCCAACCTTCTACTGCTGCTGCAAATCTAATTGTGGTCTATTTTGTTATATCCAAATTACTTGCAATACAATGCATATGTATGTTTCTGCATTTCCTTTATAATTACTCTGGATTCTATATTGTTCATGCAGTACCAATTTCGTAGATTTCATGGGTATAGGTGACCTGAGAATTTAAATGTTCATCAAAGTATAAATTTTATATAGACATGTTTGTGAATTTTTGTGAATATCCACGAAAATAAAAATTATTTTTTTCGCTCTTGTTTGTAACAATGTATTTGATTTCAACGAAAGAAATCTCTGTATTACTGAAAAATTATTACACCAGGGTTTTCAATATCACAAACAAGTCAAAACATTTACTAAATTTTATCATTGGTACTAGGACATCATTCCTAAATATAAATCAACATGTCGACATCTTATACGTTCAGGTATTTCACATCCAATATTTTATGGTAATATTCTTTACAAAGCACAAAAATGTTGGCATTCACCTCAAAAGCTAACCAAACCTTTAAACAGACTTATTCGGAAAGGATATAGTTACAATACTGTTGTCGGGTCATTAAGGATTGCATATTTTGGTATTAATATTAATTCACTCATAGGGTCTTTGCATCGGAAATAAACACTATTATTCTAAAACCAGTTGTTGGCACAATACGGGTTATGTTCTCATATATTTTATGATTGTATGATACTAAACCCCTAATGGGAGGGATTGTATTTGATTTTCATATGATGAAGACATAATCTTTCAATCAGTTTAATTTAGGTCTGGAGCTGGCATGTCAGTAACTGCTAGTAGTCCTTTGTTAATCTATGTATCATTGTCATTTTGCTTAGTTTCTTTTGTTACCTATTCAGACATCGGACTCAAGACTTCTTTTAAACTGAGTTTTACTGTGCGTATTGCTATGTGTTTCTTTATTCTACATTGGCTAGAGGTATAGGGGGATGGTGGAGATCTCACAAAACATGTTTAACCCCGCTGCATTTTTTGCGCCTGTCCCAAGTCAGGAGCCTCTGGCCTTTGTTTGTCTTGTATGTTTTTTAATTTTAGTTCATTTATATGTTTTGGAGTTTAGTGTGATGTCCATTTTCTCTGATCTAGTACACAATTTTATTTAGGGGCCAGCTGAGGACCACCTCCGGGTGCAGGATTTTCTCGCTGCGTTGAAGACCCATTGGTGACCTTCGGTTGTTGTCTGCTCTTTGGTCGGGTTGTTGTCTCTTTGACATATTCCCCATTTCCATTCTCAATTTTATTGTATGCAGACTTTTGCAAAATTCACAAAATCCAATATCCACGAAAATAAACGAATCTACAGTAGTTTAAGGGCTGTTGCCTGACAAGTACCTTGTAATATCTGAGAATTTTCAATACATATACAGTAATGATGAAATTGAAGGTTTTTATATAGAGTTTTGTTTTTTTTCATTATTTCATGTAATGTACATTTAAAACTTAATTCAAATTAAATTAAGTATTTCTACTTTCTACTTGTCAAGCTATAGATAGTTATTACTTTTATGTTTCAAATTTATTATCAAATTTGATCCATTCAATGCAAAAATTATAGACATGCAAATTTACAATGTTCTTACATTTAATTGAAATCAAAGAAAAGTTTCATAAAACTGAGAAAAATAGTGTTTTAACATTGATACATGACACTTCTGTAAAAACACCTCTTTGAAATATAGGCAATATCAAACAATTCATTTCTTTGTTAAAGCAAAAAAAACTGAAAGCAGATCTGCAATCATCAATACTTTGAAAATCTTAAGATAAAAGATGGAAATTTCAAAATACATGTAGTCAAAAAAATCAAATTAAGATTTTATGACATTTAGACAAAACTTTATTTTCTTACCTTTATTTCGCAAATGATGGCCATATTCTCTTGATGTGTAATGCCACTTTCCATAATTTGCCCCATCAAAATAGCCACAATAATCTGGCTCAATGTAAGTATACATTGTGAAAATTAATCCTCAATGTTGTCACTCTGAGATCTCAGGCTTCAATGTGAATTTTTAATGATAATCTTGTATGGTAATATCTAATGAACTATAAAAATTTAAGAAACTGATATTTTTTTTTAATATTATTATACATTTGTATTATACCTTTTAAAATCCATCATATGAAAAGATAAATTATGACCAAAAAAATGTTATTTTAAATCTTCCCTCTATCTTAAGCTTTTAGATGTGATCAGCTTGCATATCCAAAGGCAATGAAACTTATGAACAAAACTATTATTACAAGAAGATTCAACTGAACAAAATAACATTAAACAGTTTTTATAACATGAAAATTTCATGAGATTTGTAAAAGATCTGAGTACTAACAAATTACACCTGACTTTTTAATGAAATTAGAAAAAAAATCTTTCCACTTCAAATAAGCTAAATCAATAAATATCATGAAGAAATTGAAAATTTTTGAAAGATTCTCTGATTTTCACCTGATGCATGCGTCTTTGAAATTAAACTCTAGTAACATTTGAAGAAATAATAAATCATATTAAAGATCATACTTCTGCAGTGGAGAATGCAAGGTATATGTCACAAATGTAAAATCAACAGATTTGTCCATTCTTGTTACTTTTTTATGTTAAATTCTCTGCCAACTTTTTATCTAAAGACACACAGCTTGTGTTGTGTAACATACTTTTGGGCTTGTATAAATATATGCAATCCAATAACATATACGGAAGAAGTAAAAATAATTTTTTAAAGTTTATCAGTACAGAATTTTTAAATAAATGTTACTTTTTTTTTTTTCTTTTTTTTTAAATCAATATAACTAATGATTTCTGTTTTTGTCAAATTCATTTGCATTGTCAATTTAACAAAAGCAGCTAGTATCAGGATTACACAATGTATATGTACTGAAAACCAACTTATGTTGGCAGATACTTTATTTTGCGTTTCGCTATTTCTAGCCCACTTCGCGGCGATTAAAGTTCGTGAATTTCAAATTTTCTTGATGTGGTTGAATAAGGAAATATCCAAGTGTTACATATTCACGTTATTTTTCTACTCACAAAAGTTGCGAAAAAAGTTGGTTTACAGTACTGTAAATTCAGAAATTATTGCGAGGTTTATATTAATGCGAATAATGCGACTGGGTGAGTATCGCAATAATAAAAACTTGCATTCTGATAACTGAAACATAGACCTGTATGCAGATTTTTTCGAAATTGCAATAATAAAACTCGCATTGTTGTCCATTCTTGAAAAATCGCAATAATAAATGCACGCAATAATTTCTGAATTTACAGTATTCAAACTTCAAGTCCAGTTTCAAACCTTCAAACAATTTATAAACTAAACAAGCAAGACTATAAACACTTAAAGTAATTAAACAGTCATACTGGTAAATTATTTACATATATTTTGGGTTTTAAAATTTGCACATGTTATTTAGGCTTTTTCATAATGATAAGCAAACATGCTGATTTCAAAACTGGTATATAAACAGGGTGAAATGCAACAATTTTAAAAATCAAAAGACTCAAAAGAACACAACTTAACGTTCAACTTTACAAAAGAATCAACCCAGCCTGGGAATTCAAGCGACACCAAAACATTTTAGTGGAATTATTCAATTGGACATTAATTTTGAAGATTTGGGTCATTTTGGATTTTTAACATACATAAACCGGGGTTTTGGATTAGTGAAATTAGTGATTTGTATCATTTGGTCTTTATTTATTTTGTTTTTCGTTTTGGCATCAGTAATATTTTAATCTGTTCTTCTATAAATGTGTTAAAACTGGCTTCCTTTATAGATATATATACCATCTATTAAGTCTGGTGAAAGACTAACCCCCCTCTTTTTTTTTAGGGCGGTACATGTTTTTTTGCCCTCCTTTTCCTTGGCATGCAATATGACCCTTGGTGACATATGATATTCTTCACTTATAATTTTTCTCTATATATTTCATTGATGTCAATCATTTCTAGTCAGATTTTAATGAACTTGCTGGTCAGTAGAAGCAGAATTGTCACAGGTTTATGTGTTTACACACACAAATATATACATGTGCAATTGTTTGCACCTGTCCCAAGACAGGAATCTGATGTTCAGTAGTTGTCGTTTGTTGATATGGTTCATAAGTGTTTCTCGTTTTTTAGATTAGACCGTTGGTTTTCCCGTTTGAATGGTTTTTCACTAGTAATTTTTGGGGCCCTTTATAGCTTGCTGTTCGGTTTGAGCCAAGGCTCCGTGTTGAAGACTGTACTTTGACCTATAATGGTTTACTTTTATAAATTTTGACTTGGATTGAGATCTAGAGTTGTCTCATTGGCACTCATACCACATCTTCTTATATCTATGTATTATCAGATGATGTGAACATAAGTATTTTTTTTTGTCATGAAACTTTCTATTTTTTTTTTTCAACTGATAAAAATTGTTAATTCAACATAATTTATCATGTGTGTTTACATTGATAAAAACAAAAACATTTGAAAACAAAATTATCACCACATAAACTTCAAACAATAAATTCGCACTGCCTCTAACAACTGTCTAAGGGCTCTTTCAAGACCTGATTTGTAAAAATTCAACCATACAAACCTTCTAAATATGTGAAAAAAAGAGTAAAAAAAGTAGATTACAAATACTTTTGTCCTTGAACTTGGTGTTAAAAGTGTGTACTCTATTCCTTTTTTATGTTTTGAAAAGTTGTTACAGTATTGTATATAAATACATTTATTTTGTTTGGTGACTCTATTTATTTAACTATTTAGGTTCAGTGAGTAAAACAATAAAGGCAAACACAAATATTGTATTTACACAATTGAAGGATATCAAATAAAAAGTATAAATACAAATTTTTATTTTGTAATATAATTGACTGAAATAAAATCTCTGATGGAAATTAAGATAGGACAAGTTGCATGCATTTATTCAAACCATATTTAAGTCTTACTCTTCCCTAGTGTGGTAGTAAAAAAAGAACTTCATGATATACAATGTAGTAGTATTGCAGGGGCGGATCCAGCCAGTTATAAAAGGGGGGGTTCCAACCCCAGGAACCCCCCCTGGATCTGCCACTGTATTGCATATATAGTTTCCTTACTGCCCTTCTTGTGAGATACTCTAGTTTCAGTTATTAAAGGGGCTTGAGCTGTCAAATTCGTGTTCACCAATTTGACTCAAATTCTCGTATTAGATTTATAACATACTAAAACACATATCCAAATTATTAAAAAAATTTAAGATGAATGTACTGGATAATATTTATCAGCATTTCGTGTGTATTTCAGTCTAGACACCATCTAATTAACCATCGAGATGACCTCCGAAGACTGCCGACAGTCAGATATCCCGATATTTCATATTACTTAGGTTAAAGTAAACATATTAATCATTGTGTTTACCTGTATAAGAATGAGTTTTTATGGATCGAATTAGTCAAACAAATTGATTACCCTTGTTTCACTTTCAATGTTGGCTTTCTTTACCTTTTAATAGCTGAACATGCCTAGTTTGTGCGTGTACTTTCTCTAGCTAAGTGGTTAAATTGATTGATTGATTGGTGTTTTAACGCCACTTTCAACACTTATGTGCTATTTCGTGGCGGTCAGTTTTTATTGATGGAGGAAGCCAGAAATCCACCGACCTTCGGTAGGAAAACTGACAATCCTAGTCAATTAAGATTGGAGTTGAGTGCACCTGCCCCCTGCGGGATTCAAACTCACAACCTCAGTGTTGACTGGCTAGTGATACAGTAGTTCTACTACTTAGACCACTCGGCCACCGAGGCCCCTGCTAAATTAAAGGTCACATGAATACGGATTCAATGAGGTCGATTTTAATTCACTTACAAGTGAATATATAATTCATCAGCAATGTTTCTTTGCTTATTTTGGCAAAATTGAACCAAACTGGCTGCTTGAAGCGAATTGTTATTTCACTATTTCACTTAAATGATTGAACAAAAAAAATTATCATTTTATTTTTTTTTTTTAAATCTCTTCGCTAATTCCCATTCAAAGTGAGGTAAATATTTATCAATATAAGCAGGTCACTAAATTTTCCTAATTTCTTTTAAATCAAAATTTTATCTTTTATCCAATTAAAATCAAAGTTTTGTGTATTAAGTTTATGTGATCAGAAATTTAGTAATTTTGGTCAAAAAGGACTTTTTTATCATAAGGTTGATATGAAAGAGGAGTTTCAAATTAGAAAAACTCTGCATTTGTCTCGGTTTTTTGGGGTTAATCATCATACTACTAGTGTATCACTGCACTTGCTTATAAAGCAAATTAAAACAAAACTAATGACAGACATACATGAGTATAACTGTTTCAACTCTAGAGACAAAACCCAGATTTTTTCACAATTCATTTATGCATATCAACATATAAATTCTGTTCATTGGAAACTATATTTCAGAGTATGTACATTTGTACAGTGTTAACATGGCTACATCCTGGTTTATGATGTTATTCCACTACAAGAAAGAATTGAAACTAAGTGTCAATCTTTCCAAAAAATGTACAATAAAATAAGAAGCATTTATATAAAAATAAGGAGATGTGGTATGATTGCCAATGAGACAACTATCCACCAAAGTTCAAATGAAATGGATGTTAGCAATTATAGGCAACCGTACAGCCTTCAACAATGAGAAAAACCCATAATTTATATGGTCTGTTTGAGTTTTGTAAATTTTCAATTATAATATGTTTATTAATGAAACTCAGATTTTTTCATCATGTTGTTTATTTTTATCTGCATATATCATGTATATATTTATCTACTCAAATTTAAAGAGAACAAGAGTGCACATGCTGAAATGTCACTCCTGCTATATTGACCATTGATTTTATGTTGATAGTCCTAAATATAAATTTGTATTACAAGTATCACATAAACTTAACATGATCAAAGAAAATGAGGTCAAGGTCAGATAAAATCATAAACCAAGCCAGAAATACATCTACACCTTACAATCATTCCATACACCAAATATAGTTGACCTATTGCTTATAGTATATAAGAAACAGAACAAACAGTGAAAAATTTACATTGACCAATGAACCATGAAAATGAGGTCAAGGTCAGATCAACCCTGCCAGACAGACATGTACACTTTACAATCATTCCATGCTTTAGATATAGTTGACCTATTGCATATAGTATCTAAAAAACAAACTTAACCAGGAAAACTGAACATTGACCAATGAATCATGAAAATGAGGTCAAGGTCAGATGATAACTGCCAGACAGACATATACACCTTACAATCATTCCATACACCAAATATAGTTGACCTATTGCTTATAATTTAAGAAAAACAGACCAAAACACAAAACCTTAAAAGGGCCCTAGCTACGAGATAAAGAAAAAAATAAAATATGATTTTTGTTTGTTCAATAATTAATGAAAGTGTAATAGTACAGAAAAATTTGCTTTTAGCAGCCAGTTTGGTTCAGTTTTGTCAAAATAAGCAAAGAAACAGTGCTAATGAATTATTCACTTGCAAGTAAATAATTCGACCTCATTAAATCCATATTCATGTGAACTTCCAATTGAACCTCTTAGCTATGATGGGCTTTGCATGAACTAGGCGTGATCAGCTAGTTACAATGTAAAGGAAACGAATGTCAACATTGAAAGTGAAACAAGGATAAACCATTTGATTGACTGATTCGATCTACTAAAAACTCATTCTTAAACAGGTAAAAACGTTTATTAGCATATTGTTTTAACCTATAATATGAAATCAAACAGACCTAGAAAATCCAATTACATGAGTTCAATATCTATTTATAGCAATGTTTATGTTTACAACGGGTTATACAACCGTCAGCATTCATTGGAAGATCACCTCGATGGTTAATTAGATGGCGTCTAGAATAAAATACACAAAAATGCTGAAACATAATTTTGAGTTTATGCATCGTTAATGTTTATTATAGACTTTTTTTAATTTGGATATACGTTTTAGTATGTCATAAGTTGAATATGAAAATTTCATTCAAATCTGTGAACACGAATTTGACAGCTAGTGCCCCTTTAACATTGAGCAATGAACCATAAAAATAAGGACAAGGTCAAATAAAACCTGCCAGTTGGACATGTACACCTTACAATCATTCCATACACCAAATATAGTAGAGCTATTGCAGATTTGCTTATAGTATCTCAGATATGGACTTGACCCCGAAAACTTAACCTTGTTCACTGATCCATGACATGAGGTCCAGGTCAAGTGAAAACTGTCCAACAGGCATGAGGACCTTGCAAGGTACGCACATACCAAATATAGTTATCCTTTTAATGATACATGTAATAAGAGAGAAATTAAATTTACAAAAAATCTTAACTTTTTTTTCAAGTAGTCACTAAACCATGAAAATGAGTTCAAGGACAATGGACATATGACAGACCAAATTTTCATAACATAAGGCATCTATATACAAAGAATGAAGCATCCAGGTCTTCTACCTTCTGGATTATTAAGCTTTAAAGTATTTAGTTAACACCTCTGTTGCCGCTGGATCACTATCCCTATGTCTCACTTTCTGCGACAGAAGTCACAGGCTCGACAATGAAAGTTGAATTTTCTGGATTTTTGCTTTTTGGTAACAAAAAAGTTGCCCTAGAAAAGTTATGAGCACAGTACATGTAAATACATGTAACAGGTAATGGAGTAAATGTATTGACCATAACAGCAAATGGTCAGGTTTTCTCTTCACCTTTCTTTGAAATGTATTTATAATAAGGTATAAAAAGAATTCAATTTGGTCAGGTGTCTATCATTTGTATTTTAAGACATTGCACTGCTATTAATGAATATGAAATAAATGTATTCTGCAATGGTATTATTGTCAGTTTGAAAAAAAAACAGGGATATCTAATATTTAAAGCCATTTAGTTTGGGACCTAGAAAACATTTCTGGATATTTTGATGAAGAATCTATTTTTTTTAAGCCCACAGTCATTTCAAATTAGAATTAGTGGACTTGAAATCATTTCAATGAGAAGTATCACTTATTGTCCAACCTAACCTGTAGTTCATCCCAAGTTTCTCTAAAATTATCTTTCAAAGTTATTTTTGTCTTTGAGATTAACCTAAATTGATCATTCTGTATGTAACTGTTCAAATCTATATTAAAGATGGAGAACTTAGTCAGGATCTTGAGCCTGTAATTCAGTAGTTGTCGATTGTTGCTGCATATCATATTATTTTACGTTTATTGTTTTGTACATAAATTAGTCTGTTTGTTTTCTTGTTTGAATTGTTTTACATTTGTCATGTGTGGCATAGGCTTTGGTCATTGTTGAAGGCCATACGTTGACCTTAAGTAAAAGAAGGTCAAGATGTCTGACATTAGCAATCATACCACATCTAATTTTTATATCACTAGAGGAACCATGAATTAGTCTTTAACACCATAATGTTTCTTATTCAATATTGAGTGGCAATCAACACTCATATATATCATTAATTAAATTATCTAATAATAATTATTATTATCATTATTATTATTGTCATTAATTATAGAGATTATACTTTTTTTTATTATTAAAATACATGATGTGTTTCATTGAGTTTTAGGAATTTTTATTATCCTCACCGAGCAAAAATCAGAAGGTTCATGAGATTCGTTGATGGTCTAAATTAAATATTTTTCTTATAATCTTATATTTAACAAATATCCATAGAATCAAAATGGTTAATATTCAGCACTATACATTGATGTCAAATGAACACTTTTCAAAATTTCTACTTATTTTAGTTAATTTTATTAATAATTGGTATCTGAAATACAATGAACACATGGCTTTAATTCAAATACACTTTTTATTGGGAATATCTTTTCGGCTCAATTTTTCTATAACTATTCAAAAATTAGTAAAATTCCAGATTTGAACTATCTGTTACATTTATAGGGATATAAAATTTTCTGAATCCTTAAAAATATGACATTACATGTTTTCAGAACTGTCAAATACATACACATATAAAGCTGCAATAGATTGAATATACACTTTGTGAAATGGTATCCTTTTTAGTGAAAAAAATAAATCAACAACAAAAAAGTAACAAAAATGTACACCCCTGCCAACTAAAAATCTTTTTACATGTAGTGTGTTAAAGCAGAAACAATCTTTTAATTTTTAATATTCAATGTGTTAACTGCCCAAGTCCAAAAGCTTGGTCTACATTATAATTTACACCAAGATGTCATTAAATGTAATTGGATATGTCTTGCATTTATCATGCTTTATCATAAAATAAGATCAAAATGGTTGAACAACCCCTTCTAAATTATTGAAATATATCATTTTGTATTAACCATAATAACTTGGTGTTTCTAATACATGATCGACTTAATTTTTGAAAATGAGAATTCTGTAGTGTTTCACAACTGTAATCCTTACCATACATATAATCATGATAATACATGATCCTTCTTTTAAAATCTCCACAAATTAAACCTGCTTTGAACAATAATTCCTGACATCACTAGGTTGTAGTAACACATCAGAAACATTACAAAACCAGCGGTTAGAATGCCTATTAGGGAAAGAAGAAGGAAGTGCACTTTTAGTTTTTTTTCTTTCGATACAATTTACCTTTAGAGACATCTCCTGTATGTTGTACATGTTCAGGGTATAAACTTAAGTGTCAACGACCTGATCGGTTGGCTTCCATCATTTTGGTTTTACCTCAAGTTATATACAATTGTATTAATCTACCTTCTTTGTCTGACTTTTTCTTACAATCCTAAATATCTCAACCTTTTAATGTTTTATTGCAGTCTTTTTCTATACCAAGCTTATGACTTTGCAGGGGTGTATCCAGCCATTTCTAAAAAGGGGTTGTTTCCAACCATATGTCCCCATTCAAAAACATTGATCGTCAAAAAAAAGAGGGGGGTTCCCAACCCCCAAAAACCCCCATGGATCCGCCACTGATTTTGGGATATCAAATTAAATTAAATCGATCAAATTGAATATAAATATGTCTTAAAAGACTTATAGTTTTTACAATATTTAACCAATTCCACTGTAAGTTACACATTTTGAGCAAATTAAGTCTGGTTAAGCCCTCAATTGTTTCAAAATTGTACTTTACTCTTTCTTTTACATCATAATGAGCATAATTTTTGCCTTGTTTTTTGTCAACAACTTGCACAATCATATATTCAAAACTAGAGGCTCCCAAGAGCCTGTGTCGCTCACCTGATTCTACTTTGGTTTTGGAAATCATGTAAAAATATATTAAAATCAAAGTAACAACACTTGGTCAGCATCTCAAAAGAAACATTCATACCATGTTTGGTTTCAATCCATTAAGCGGTTTTCTAGAAGAAGACATTTGTATATATTTCCCATAGGGTCCTTTGTTAAACTAAGTCCCCGTTGGCAGCCATCTTGGTTGATGGATTTGCTACAAAGTAACAACACTTGGTCAGCACCTCATAAGGAACATTCATGCCATGTCCATTCAGTGGTTCTTCAAAAGAAGACTTTTGTATGTATTTCACATAGGGTCTTTGTTAAACTAAGTTCACCGCTGGCAGCCATCTTTGATAATTGATTGGCTGCAAAGTAACAACACTTGGACAGCACCGCATTAGGAACATTCATGCCATGTTTGGTTTCATTCCATTCAGTGGTTCTCTAAAAGAAAACATTTGTATGTATTTCCAATAGGTCCTATGTTAAATTAAGTCCCCACTGGTGGCCATCTTGGATGATTGATCGCCTACAAAGTTACAACACTTGGTCAGCACCTCATAAAGAACATTCACGCCATGTTTTATTTCATTCCATAGGGTCCTAAGTTAAACAAAGTCCCCCGCTTGCGGCCATCTTGGATGATGGATTGGCTTCAAAGTAACAACTCTTGGTCAACACTTCATAAGGAACATCCGTGCAATGTTTGGTATCATTCCATTCAGTGGTTCTCTAAAAGAAGACATTTGTATGTATTGTCCATAGGGTCCTATGTTAAACGAAGTCCCGCTGGCGCCCATCTTGGATGATTGATCGCCTACAAAGTTACAACACTTGGTCAGCACCTCATAAGGAACATTCATGCCATGTTTGGTTTCATTCCATTCAGTGGTTCTCAAGAAGAAGTTCAAATTGTAAAAAGTTAAGGCGACGGAAGACGATGATGGACAACAAGTGATGAGAAAAGCTCACTTGGCCCTTCGGCCCAGGTGAGCTAAAAAAACCTGGTGTTATTACTTTAATACATTTGAATCTGTAAATATATTGCACTGAAAATTGTCCCTTTAAAAGATTGAATACATGTATCAGAATTAGAAGGGGAAAATAAACATTATTCAATCCTCTTGATATTTCAAATAAATCATTGGAAGTTTGCATGAATCCTACTACATTTGTACATGTACATGTTTTATTTCAAGAACATTTTCCATGTGTTAATGCACTTTAGCTGTTTAAACATGATTACATAAGAATTTTCATACAGTGTTTGTTTTCTGGAAGAAATTTAATAGTCCTTACACGGAAATACATGTATCATAAACTTATTGACCACCTGCAAACATCATGGACTAAAATGGTGTCACAAATTGAACATTTTTTCTATGGTTAATATCTAACCCTAAGCTAGATATGACACACCAATGATATCTATATTCCTATAGAACATAGTTGTTATACACATTTTTTTCTCTTCTCATACTTCAGCCTAAAGGAGAACTATAACATTTCGTTTCTGACTTATTTAAGTTTTTAAATGAAGGATTCATCTTTAATTCAAAATACCAAAGTACAGTCTAAATATGATAAACATAATCATACTTAATGTATAAGGTACATTTTTTTTTCGATTACAGCTTTTTGTATTGTTAGTGTTAAATAAATCTCAGCTCTAAATAATGTTCGTACATTTTTTTTTTTAGTTTTCTTCAAAGAATTTATCTTTTACTGGAAAATCCACATCAATAATTCCTTACAAAAGCAAATTATAATGTGGAATTTCCAATGAACAGGATAAAAGATGTGCATTTTGTAAAAAAAATATTAACTGACCACAAAAGGAGATGAAACTCTAAACTCATCACTAAAAAGTAACATGATAACACACATGATATAATTGTAAAAAAAAATCAAGATAAGACCTGGAATTTCCGATCATATTAAAGTTTAACACTCATTCAAATTATGCTCTTTCTTTTGTCTCTAAAGTACAAAAAAAATTAGAGAAGAAAGCAAGATGGCATCATGACTAACTGATTTCTCTCACTTTTCATGCCATCATTTCGTAAAAATAAAATCCACTGTACCAGTACATGCAAAGTATAAATACATGCACATGTATAAGGACATTTTGGAGTTGAAATGTGGTATTGAATTATTTATTTTCATTTCCTTTTTTTTTCACATATAAAACATTTCCTTCTTAAAGTAAATATACATGTACATGTAATAGAAATTACAAATTTTCCTCTTACAACATGTACAAAGTGTCCTTAACATGTTAGATTAATATTTTCTGTATTCATACACATAATCCCATATTTTTTCATAAAGTCAAACCCACAAAAGACCAAAATTCAAATATAATGTTCCAAACTTTACCTACCCACATTTGTACCAACAAAAAAATTACAGAAAGATTTTTTTTTTTTTTTTTCAATTGCTGATTTCTAGAATAGGTGATTAAAGCATGTACTGATAAAGCAACACAACTTCAGTAAACTTCGAAGAAAGCATTAATTTAAAGTATTCTAACATATAGTGAATTAAAGATTTTCCACTACATACTAGCCAACTTCTTAAATTATCCATGGTGGATTTTCGAATTTTAAGGAAATTTTGCCGTTTTTGGTTATTATCTTGAATATTATTGTAGATAGAGATAAACTGAAAACAGCAATAATGTTCAGCAGAGTAAGATCTACAAAAAAGTTGACATGACCAAAATGGTCAATTGACCCCTTAAGGAGTTATTGCCCTTTAAAGTCAATTTTTAACAATTTTTTGTAAATTTTTGTTATCTTTTACAAAAATCTTCTCCTCTGAAACTAGTAAGACAAATTTAACACCAAACTTGATCACAATCATCATTAGGGTATCTAGTTTAAAAAATGTGTCCGATGACCCCGCCCGCGAACCAAGATGGCCGACATGGCTAAAAAATAGTACATAGGGTAAAATGCAGTTTTTGGCTCATATCTCTGAAACCAAAGCATTGAGAGCAAATCTGATGAGGATAAAATTGTTCATTAGGTCAAGATCTATCTGCCTTGAAATTTTCAGACCAATCTGGCAACATGTTGTTGGGTTGCTGCCCCTGAATTGGTAATTTTAAGAAAATTGTGCAGCTTTTGGTCATCTTGAATATTATTATAGATAGAGATAAACTGTAAACAGCAATAATGTACAGCAAAGTAAGATCTACAAATAAGTCAACATGACCAAAATTGTCAATTGACCCCTTAAGGAGTTATTGCCTTTTATAGTCAATTTTTTTACAATTTTCATAAATTTTGCAAATTTTTGTAAATTTTTACAAAATATTTTCCACTGTAACTACTGGGCCAAGTTCATTATAGATAGAGATAATTGTAAGCAGCAAGAATGTTCAGTAAAGTAAGATCTACAAACACATCACCATCACCAAAACACAATTTTGTCATGAATCCATCTGTGTCCTTTGTTTAATATGCACATAGACCAAGGTGAGCGACACAGGCTCTTTAGAGCCTCTAGTTTGTAAAAATATTGATTACATATGCTTATCTGCTTTGTTCAATATATTGATTGTACTTGCAAGTCTTCTGATTAAACAAAACAAATTTTGCCCACCCGGTGCCCACTCCCACTGTGGGTGGGTGGACAAAGCAAAATCCACATGAGCTGTAGTGTAGGCAAAGGCCAATAATAATGAATCCACAATAACTGGAGTTTGAAAACAATAGATCATGAAAAGCAAACTCTGATTAGACTTTAACAGTTACTCTTTCAAAATTCAAGAATGTGATGTTTAAATGTAAGCAATGTACAAATGTAACCGGCCATGATACATGGTGGTGAGCCGCTACATGTACATAAAGTTGTAAATGGTGACTAATACCACTGTGTATCACATTTGGCCACTAGTACTACGTATAAATCCTAAATCCATTATATGAATCTGTAATGTCTATATATTGAATATCTTAATATGTAATAAAAAAATATGTGTGGTACCATAGGGAGACAGGGACCTAACAATCATGACGAATCAAAAACCAAAAGCCATCTTAATGTCGACATAGTATTGAATACAATACCATTAAGCAAAGAAATGAATGCAAAAGAAAGCTAACTTTTAATTTAAAAGTTAACTAGTAAAAGAGCATGTGTTTCCTAACTTTTTTAACAGTTTAAACAATGTAGTATGCAATGCTTGCATTCTCACATTTTTATCTCCCTCAGCTCATTGCTAATGACCTTTGTTCTCCATCAAGAAGTTGTCTAAGTGACTGTTTTTTACAGATTGGACTAAATAGCGATAAGGCGTATTCATATCTCACTACTTATAATTTTTTTTACTGTAAACAAACTTTATTTCATGTCAGCCTGTTATTGATGGCCTCGCCATGATTTATTTTCATGATTTTTAAATTTCTTGATGTTTTTTTTTAAAAGAAGGTCAAAGTTTAACCTTTTCCAGTCTGCCCTGTTAGCCACTCAGTCCTAGCCTATCACCCCAGAATAGTAAAATTTTATTAGGGCTAGTAAATATTTGCAAAACTTTGTTTAGACACATAAGAAAATGTCAGAATTTCTAATGTCAGAATATCTGTCTTCTGACTAGTAGTTGGAAAAGATTTTGGTGCAGACTGCTTTTCACAACTATATATACATGTATGTTTGGGTTATTTTACCACTAAGGACTGTCGCCAAAATTACCAGAAGTTGTTTTACAATAAAAGTGATCAAAAATGTAGTAACAAAGCCTTATTGATTACCTCCTTCATCACCTGTTAATGATTCATTTATTGTTACATAACTCAAACAGGTGCTGTTACTTCAGTCCTTATCAGAGCTGAAAGCTTACTTTAGGTACATGTTTATCAATATCCCCCATCTGGCCCCAGTTACTGTAATTAGGCTCAAATACATGTACCAATTGTAATTTTCAACCAATGTCAGGGTTCTCACTAAAACAAGTCCACGAGACTTGGACTCATGAAAATCTATCTGGACTCATCATTTTAAAAAATGTTTTCCAAAGAGGCATGAAGATTGTAAAATGTTGTATCAACTGAGCACACATATCATCATTATATAGCAAAAGTTTAAAATAATCTAAATTTGATGTCATTTCCTTGCTCTATTTTGTCATGAAGACTGATATTATATATATACATGTTACGTAGCAATATACATGATATAATTTCTTCTTCTCAATGTTGGCTCGCCTTCAAAATTCCTTGGTGAGAACCCTGAATGTAAAGAAACACATTGTAGGTACTACATAAGCCCATATCGACTCCATGGTTCAAAGCATTATACATTGGTATCTGCATACAAAGTATATAAATAATTCAGGAATGGTCCAGTACATTTGTCATCTAATACAAGTTCCGAGTGGAAGATGTATTCTGTAATAATTCTTCCACTGGAAAATTAATTACAGAATTTGTTCCTTACGGAATAAAGGTTATAGAATATGTATTCCAACAGGAACAGATATTATGGCATTGTTTATAACAAAGTTTCCAGTGGAACTTCTGTTAGGCAGAACAAATATACATTGACACATTAATGACTCCAACTTATGAATTTTTTTACAAACAAACAGAATAGAAATTTCGCAGTGAAAACAAGTGAAACTGTGAGCTACTGCTCACTGATGATAACCCCGCCCAAATACTTGACGGTAAACAGGAAGTTGTTGAGTGATGAATCAGAAAACGCATCACATGGTATAGCTGACTTATATAAACCCTGAAACCAAATTTCAGAAATCCTTGTAATCATGTTCCTGAGAAAAATGTGACGAAAATTTTCAACTTGGATGTCAGGTGTAAAATATTGTAAGTGTTTGGTAAACAGGAAGTTGTTGAGTGATGAATCTGAAAACGCATCACACGGTATAGCTGACTTGTATAAACCCTGAAACCAAATTTCAGAAATCCTTGTAATGTAGTTCCTGAGAAAGATGTGACAAAAAATATGGGACGGACAGACGGACTGACGGATTGATGGACTGACAGACAGAGGTAAAACAGTATACCCCCACTTTTTTAAATCGGGGGTATATAATTAGGTAAAATGTTTTTTTTTATTGTATAAATGCACACCAAAGTCAGACATCAAAAAAAACAAACAAAAAACAAATCTTGTCATGGTGTAAACTATATAACAAATATCAAGTCAATATCTTCAAGCATGACAAAAAAAAGTGTTGAAAACTGATTATTAAGTGAATTTTCTAAGTCTAAGGACCATAACTCTGCACAAAATCATCAGACTGGAACAAAATTTGAACTTGATCTGTAACTTGTCATGATAAAACTATATACTAATTTTCAAATCAATATTTTCAAGCATGACAAAAAAAAGTGCGGAAAACTGATTATTTGAGTGAATTTTCTATGTCCAAGGACCATAACTCTGCACAAAATCATCAGACCGAACAAAATTTGAACTTAAATTGTAACTTGTCATGATAAAACTATATACCAATTATCAAATCAATATCCTCAAGAATGACCAAAAAAGTGCGGAAAACTGATCATTTTAGTGAATTTTCTAAGTCAAAGGACCATAAATCTACACAAAATCATCATACCGGACTTGACCTGTAACTTGTCATGATAAAACAATACACCAAATATCAAATCAATATCTTCAAGCATGAAGAAAAAAAGTGTGGAAAACTGATTTGCCGGACTGACGGATGGACAGACAGATGGACGGAGTGCAAACCTAAAGTCCCCTTCAACTTTGTCAGTAGGGGACTAAAAACCAATAGGAAAAGTGTCTATGCAATCATATTCTAAAGTTAAGAAATAAACGCAAAATCTGGGTCATACATGTATCACTAATTTGACATACATTTTAAAGCACATCAACTTAACATGTATGCAAAGATTCTAGTTGATGTGACCTCCATTACATTTTTAAACCAAATTGTATCTTAAATGGGAACAGACAGATGAACTGAGGAACAGATTGACTAACATACGGGAAAAAAATCCCCCCTTGTATTGTAGGCCAGGCATAAAAATCAATTTATTGAGTTAATTAATTTTCTGAACTTCAGAAAAAATAATGAACTCTATATAATTTAGATGTTTCAAAAAACAAAAATCACAGGTACTTGTTAAACAAAAATAAATATAGTCTATAGAATAGATATACATCTTGAATCAAACAAAAAATAAAGTATCGGTACTTTATCTGCTTACACAGAAATTGAGGTGTACCTTCTTATTACTAAATATTGGCTGCTACACTTTTAAGCAGGTTTTCAAAATTACAATGTAAGAACAGTGCACAAAACATAATCTTATTCAGAGTAATGCCCATAGTAAATGTGTGTACATAATTTCAATAGAGAAAAAGAAAAATTAAGGTTGTGTTTTAAACTGTAAATTTGAGAATCCATATTAACCTGAACTAATGGTAAGTTTTAGCATGGATTTATAACGGTAATAGTTCAACTTTACCATCATTCAAGTGTTAAAGAAATACAAATTTAAGGTACAAAATGTAGGCCTGTTTTTTGCTTGTGGAATGTCTACATATTCCATTATATTAATGTTCTATTTCTTTTACTGTATTTGTATGTCATTCGGCCTCTTGTGGAGAGTTGTCTCATTGGCAATCATACCACAATTTCTTATTTTTATATTGTATGTAGAATTTGTCAAAACCATGGTATCCACAACAATAAAAAAATCCTTAAAACACGAAAAATTAGTACCAGGAAAAAACTAGCAAGGCAATTTAAAGGGTCATTTTTAAAGTGATAAAGACAGACAAGTACAACGTATGAATATTTACTTGTACCATCTAGTTACATAAGCTCAAACAAATTCAGTTTCTCAAAAACTAACTAGTATTCTACAATTCAGAGACAATCTCTGCCTTCATGTAGCTGGTAGATGAAATTTTATATCAGCAATGCAAGAAGCTTATTCAGGATGAAAAATTATGTTAACATTGTGTTATAGCTTATAATGTAAAAACCTTCTAGGTGAACACTGCACAAAAACACCATTCCTATAGAGGTCAGATTTATACAATGGTAAATTTAATATACATGGATATGAAATACACCAAACCTTTATTAATTACATTGTAAGTTTTTATGTTGTATTTCCAGAGTTTTTAATTACAATGTACATTGTGGGAAATGAAATTTCATTGTGTATTTTTCTGTTAGTTCAAATGTTCAATACACAATGCATTTATTATTTGTTCAATTTCATGATGTAACTTTGTAAAAGGAAATAACTCCTATAATCCTTTCAAAAGGTGATTATTTGAAATATAGTAACATCATATACATGTATTATTCTAGTACAAATGAAGAAAGCACAGACTATTTTTATATCCTGTTTTAAATATATAAACATTATGTATTTGAGAACATACATGTACATGTATGGAGTTTAATAATAATAAAAGGGGGTATTAATAAGAGATAAACGTAAACAGATCGTAAGTACACTATTTTTTATCCTGTTATTGAGGTCATTGTGTTAAATTACAAATAAAACACCTCCATTGATGTGTTGATTTGTTAAGGCTCTAATCGACCATACCACATAAATTATACATTAAAATCCCCCCTTGAGTACCTCAAACAAAAACCGACATGGCTTCTCTCTCCCATTTCCACCCACTTTCCATACTTCCGCGAATTTGTCAATATGTCGTCTACACTTTAACTAAATAAAACAAACTCTTGTTTTAATCACACTTTGATACATCACGATAAATCCACTACACATGGAGTAACCGTGTAGATAAATAATACACAAACAAGCTGTGTTGTTCCCATGACCCCGGGGGTCGGTACATAATCGACTTATCGTCTGCACATTGTGTACACGTGTCTATAATGTTTACATCCGTATGGTTCACTTACCTTTGTTTTGATTATATTCCCTATTCTATTATTTTTTAACAATGTATTATGTCTATATTAAAGTAAATGACTTCCCGTCCCTGGTATCGTACGTCTGGGTGGGGGTTAATTTTCCATATATGGCCGATCGATCTACGTCATTACACTATAGTTCCTCGTGCCTCATATCCCGACCCTGATTGGGCAGGATACCACGTGAATATTTGCTGTCGTGGGTAGGAACTTATGACGTATTTCCCCAGGAGGGTGTGGGGGTCATTAACCGGGGGAATTCCGACAAGTTTAAGCTGATTATATATACCTTTTATTAAGAAGTAGCAAACACTGATGGGTAATACAGTGATAAATAATTTGTTTTTTATAAGATAAAAAATGAAAGAAGAAATTTCAGAATAAGTTAATAATAGAAATACAAAATTCCAATGAGAGGATATTTATATCGAAATATGTACATTTCTTAATACATTCAACAATCGGGGACTTAACGTTAAACATCTAATATTGGTCTCAGTTCCTAGATTTTTCTTTAATACTGTTACAAAAATATTTCCTTAATGAGAAATTCTGAATGCTTTTCTACAAGGAAAAATAATTAATTTCGAATAGGACTGCAAGGAGCATGCAAAAGTTAGCAAATTTGAATGAATATATTAATACTACATGTTCATCCTGAGACTACATGAAAAATTGAACTGATGATTTTGCCCGTTTCTATATATGTCTATGTACATGTATATATATATATATATATATAGAATGGAATCCCGATAATGAAAAATAGTTGTATATATATATATATATATTATATGATATAAAACAATTAACAGACAGCGTTTTCAGCACGTAGCTCTATATTTTTTAGTTTCATAATCTTCTTGAAAATGTGAATTGTCGATTAGTGTTATAACCGTCGATCAAAACAATCTATTTCAAGACTTAATGAGACTACTGTACCATATTTGTGTAATTTTAAACAATAGTCAAGGATTTATATACTTGCAATAGTGTACTAAAAAGTAGCATCGAACGATCACAATTCTTTTAAAAAATCGACTATAAGCTATGCATAATTTGTAGGTGAAAGAAATTAAAAAAAAAACGTTTTTTTTTTTATTATTTCTCTAGTTGTAACTGGAACTATTATCTAACAGTCCCAGTTTGAAGAAAAGTCGTACATAATTAAAATGTCACCAACAACGATATGCGCTGGAATCCCGTATGGAGCCTCTTACAGCGGTAGTCGACCCCCGGTACGGTTAACATCTAATTTAAATATCACACCACTTGGATACGGGCCAGACGTTTTATGATCTCTGGGGGAAAATACTAGTAAATTTACAATGAAGCGGAGCTATTTAAAAGCCACAAAACCCGTCCATATTGATTGCGTACCACCCGAAAAATGTCTCCGAATCAATCTTTCCACAAGAAATTCAAATGCAAATGGTACATCTATTGATCTTTTCTCCTAAAGACTAACGCCCTACTGAATAGCTTCACAAGTCATTTCACAGACTGAACACACCCACGAGAAGTTAATTATCGTTTACACACCAGAACGACGAAGTAAGTTGTGTATTTAGAAAAAAAAATCGTGTATATATGTCAGTCAGTTCGTATGTAAAGAATTTAAAAAAAAAAGAGAAAAACATCTGCATATTTTTTATATGTTTCATTTTAGTTTGGTCTGGGACCTAATATAGACCTAATATAACCGTTGATATTTCGTCCCAGGTTTGGTGGAGTGTATTTCAGCATACTTTGTTGCAAAGGTCTTGAAGATATAAAAACACGTACTCGTATGTACATGGAGAGGATAAAATCCTGTAAAAAGTCCATAAATCCTGTCACTAGTTAATTCCAGACCGAATTTCAAAGCCGAAAGGCACGATCTTCGAACTGATTTTTCGACACTAGTTATTACACTGGTTCATGCTTTTATGACAATTAATATCTATCATTATTAATATTAATATTTATAATTATTATTATTCAACCTCATTGGAAAATAAAACAAAAGATTACATATATCGGCTTGTCTTTTTGCCAAAGAAACCAAAAACATATTTCTTGCCGCTAAATTCGTTAAAAAGTATATATAATGCTATATACAAATCTTTTAGAATGCTGGATATTGTTTTTAATCAAATATTTTCATTCTTCGGTGGTAAGTTACCACTGGTAACAGTCCTAATAATGCTTTAATGTATTCTCTTAAGCTTAATTTCTTTGAAATAAGTTAAATTTCATGCACACAAATATAATTTGCTCTATATTAATGCATCTAACCTTTAAATTGAGTAAAATTTACGAACGAAAAATTGATGAACATGGAAAAAATATTACACTGCCAAGATCAGAGAGAACATGCCAGTTTTGTTCAATGAACTCGGTTGAAGACGAGGAACATTTTTTGTTTAAATGTACCCTTTATAATAAGGAAAGAAAAACCTTTCTGGATGAACTTTTTACAAAATACCCATATTTATCCCAAATATCCGATAGTAATCTGCTTATTTAGTTCATGTCAAACGATAGCCTTGATTTTAACTCTAAATTATGTGAATTGCTATCCTCATTTTACACATTGAGAAACTAAATATTTGCTTAACTGAAACTTATAAAACTTATTTATAGTCTTCACCAGTTCATTGTCACATTATACTTGAATTGTTTTTTGTTTTTTGTTTTTTGTTTTCTCTTTTCTGGGCAGTAAGAGTTATCCTTCGTTCCATATATACAATGTAGGCAACTGACTCTCCTCATAAAAAAATAAAAATACATTTGTGTCTGTGTTTTTATCTGTATTTTATTTTTCATTTACATGTTGTACTGTTAAATCAATCATCCTTAATCAGAAAGATAGTTGTATGTGTGAGTGTATGCGAGAGGAAGGTTTTTTATTTTTACTTTATGTGATTACATGCTTGTTATGAGCCCTATGATTAGGAATTAAAATATCTTTATCTAATCTTATCTTATCTGTTTCAAAATTGCATGTATTAATATACGAATAGCAATAGTTTTGAACAAATATCAAGCTTTGAATGGTCTCGAACTCAAAAAAAGATCTGAATATATAATGAAACAGGAACTATCTAAATAAATGCCATCAACACGCTTTGAATGGTCTCGAACTCCAAAAAAGATCTGAATATATAATGAAACAGGAACTATCTAAGATATGTCATCAACATAAAATTCTGAAATTGACAAATAAAAACCGTAAGACAAATTAACTATTGACGATGTTCCTAACAACCTTCTTTATAGCATCATCATATACCAAAAAAAAAAGTTTTTCCTTATTTACTTAGTTTCTTTAGAGGGAGTGTGACAGTCGTTGCTAATTTGAACATAACTTACCGTGAAAGTTACGACTGAATAAAGTTCAATACACCGATCGTGTAGACCAATCTAATTGGGTAATATTACAACCATGAAAATGTAAAGAATCAATTTTGTGCGGGGTTAGAGATAACTTATATATACTGACGTTTTATATATATATATATATATATATCCTATATATCTGATATGCAGTATATTTTTCATGTTTTTTTTAAAACATTTTTCTCTGATTTATTGGTCAAGGGTGACTGATAAGGGGGTCTGTTGTTGCTTATAAGGAAATGAATTTTAGTGATTTAAATTAAAAACAGTATTTGTTTGAATTTTTTTTACGGTGATAATGAAAAAACAAGGGCATTTGTAAATAAATTACTGTTATTTAGGTATATCAAAAACAACATTAAAAAACAACAGAAAAGTGAGGCTTGCATCCTCATTCTTATAGCTACAATTTTAAACTGTAATATTTCCCAAGTAATGTTCACCATAGCAACGCAAAAAAAAAACACTCACAAACAACCCGCAACCATGCAACAATTAGAGAAAAGGCAGTATCATTGAAGTTTCCATGCATGAAATTTAATGGCAGATTCGAGCTTCAAAATCCAAATAAACATACAACCCATTTGAAAAAGAACAAAAACAAAATTAACAACAATTAACAAAACAGCAGAAAATCAAAACCAAAAGGTTAAAGGAAAAATCTTTAACATAAAAATGTTAAGTGCAAAACAACAAAGTACTTTGTTTACCCCTATTGTGTACTTCCTTTCATTTTTAAGGATTTTTGCAAGCTGCAAAGTAACATGCTAACTACTAAAAATTATATTTTGGAACTATTTACCACATTTCCTAGACAATTCTTCAACAAAGAGAATAGCTGCCTTCATACTAAAAGTGGGGGAAAAGGAGATTTCCGACATGCATCGCACGAAATACACTGAAATATGGTAATATTGCATTTTTTTAGGGCAATATAAAAATACAAATATATGGTATGATTGCTAATGAAACAACCATCCACCACGGACCAATTGATTGACGTAGCTGTTAGGAACTATAGGTCATCGTACGGCCTTCAACAACGAGCAAAATCATACCGAATAGCTAGCTATAAAAGTCCCCGAAATGACAAATGTAAAACAATTCAAACAAAAAATCGAACGGCCTGGTTTATGTACAAAACAATAACGAAAAACAAATATGTATACTGCAACAAACAAAAACCACTGAATTACAGGCTCCTAACTTGGGACAGGCACATACATAATGTGCCGGGGATACAATCTAATTAAAATATAAATCTCTGATTTCGTTATCCTCATACTTTGACGTAAGTTACGATAGACATTGAAACATTACTCAAGAATAAACTGTAAAAATTAGTCGAAAAGGACTTACTAGTAACCTATAAGATCGGTATACAAAGCACAAAAAAAACCCTAACAAAAACACTAAAGACACAAAGCACTGATCTGAGAGTACTCGCAGTTACTGAAAGCTAGTTGAAAGAAAATGACAACTAATTATAAATCATGAATCTAAGACTAAAATATCAATCAGTACACATCCAACATCCAATGGATTTAGTATGAGGACGTCATTAAGTCAGAAAAAAACATGATCTTGCATGTACAATACCAAAATATAGGTATCGACAGACTGAAGGACCAGTGTATAGCAAGTGGCATCTTCATGAAATTTGACAACTATTCATTACTTAGGTCCTTACATAGAAACCCAATGTATACGCATATTCAGAAACCATCAGGTCTCAGTGTCTTTCTTTAGTTTATATACTATTTTTTTTCTTTTAGGTATATATATAGAACCACTTATTAAGGTCCGGTCAGAAAGAACATACAGAAATTAGTTCATATTTTAAACAAAATAATTCCTACGCATAGCTGTAAATTTGTTAGTAAAATATTTGGGTAATTTTGGTATCAAATAAAAGCTTAAGTTCTTGGGATCACTGTAAAATCCTTGTTGAAAATTTCTATTGAATAAAAAAATATATGAAATTTGAATAGGACGGCATATTTGCATTGTTGCTCAGATCAGAAGTACCTGTTTTTGTAATACCAAACTTCCAGGTACCATTGCGCTCTCATCTTGCAATTAAAGTTAAGTTGAGTGAGAATAAGGTATAGTTTTGACATGGAATGATTGTCACTTTATTTGAACTTAAGAAAACATAGCTATAAATGCTTGAAATTACAGGATTTAACAGAAAGCACGGGCTATGAATTAGTGGTATTATTCCTTTAGGACTTTGGCATGGATGGCGGATCATATGGTTCATATTTATTCACAATTGATCTGGCCTCTATGCGAGTTTGACATATAGTATAGATAGAATACAGTATACACTGAGCTCTATGGATCTTTTAAGGTTTTATTTTGCTATAATGTTGCTATCTCATTGAAGTTAACCCCACCGTGATGATCTTATTATGTTCACATATAACAGCATAACAAAAAATAATGTATCATCTTTCTCGAAATTCCTATAGTCTAGTGGTTGCAGTCTCTTTGGATCGTTTCACTTCATTAAACTATCCATGGGGTCTTTTACAGCTTAATAAATTGTATTGGTTTTGCTTAATGTTGATAAGCTTCACAGGCGGATTTAGGACCAGGGGAGCTGGTACCACCCCCTTTATGAAGCTACATATATGATTAATGCATAGACTTTTTACAAGTCCCACTCGTAAAGTTACTTTGTTGGCGACCCCATCCTTTTTCATTATCCCGGATCTGCATGTGACCTGTATTGGGGGAAGGGGGGACGGCGTCTTCTCTAGTTTCCAATGAAAAGTTCAATACTTCATATTATCTTACCTCCTATACATTTCTAGGAATATGATTGATTAAAAGCAACCGCATGGTGACCGTGTATATTTCACATGGGGCTAATAGGCGGGGCTTCAGTTTTCACGGTTTATTAGTACACGGTTAGTAGGGGTGTTATGTCCCTATATAAAAACAACACGGTGTTGAGAAAAATTCTGAAAGGTTTCAACAGACGAAGAAATTGATGATGAAGGATTGAATTAAATGCATAAAACACATTTAAAGCTAAACAATCGTTATTGTTGGCATTTGTTTTTGTATAGACCAATGGAAGTAGGTTCTTAATACTAACGGTATTGATCATGAAGACTTGATCACTTTGATAGGCCACTAGTCTAAATACCACATGTTAAGACAGTCGGTAAGATCATGGAAGTATTATATTGACTATAATACTTCCATGCAAGGAATTGTATATTTAAATATACAATTCCTTGTTCCATGGTAAGATAAATTCGTTACACAGTGTGCTAGTGACTTAATACGATATATAACACTATGTAACTAATAGTATTGTCCTTCAAATTCATAGAAAAATCACTTATTCGTGCACAGTGATACCTCTTCAATAACGTAACAACAAACGCGCGACACTCAAAACGCCGTCTCAACTCGACTACAACGTGTTCAAATTTTACATTTATTATATAGAACAAAAGGATTTGGAGGCGGTAAATCTACCAAAGACCAGAAAGAACGACACATAAGCAACCTAAAACATCTATACAGATCACGTTCCACCTTCAACAGTGGCAAATATACATATAGTCTGCCTGACTTTAGTTATACTTAAGACAATGATAAAAATATTATCATATATTCATGGGTTGGGTATGTCTGAGGGAATCTATGTGGAACCACTGAAATTATGTAATCATATATTGAAAGTCTTTGTATCTCTCTGTAATCGTTTTCCTGTGTATTTGGAACAGAAAAGTTTCAAATCAAAGGATATTTAATATAAAATGACCAACAAAAATTGAAAATATCAATCCATTTTAAACAACTGTTATGATTGAGGAAATGAAGTTTAGGGAAAGTAATTTATATAAAAGGGGGAGGGTGTCATATAAGAGCACTGAAATAAATATAAAGGGAGTTCTTGAATTTTGGGACATAAATATACATATGCTTTCCATAGTATATTTACTGAAAAATTAAAAAATAATTATATTATGACAGCATACGCGATATGTATGATAAATCTATCAGTTAAAATCATTAGTTATTTGTTATTTATATACCATATTTTGTTTGTTCAGTCAGTTTATTTGTATAGTGTAACTGGATCCCGCCTCTGTTGTGCTCTTTCGAATAAACATTGAATTGAATTGAATAACATTGCTTGTTCAACTCTATTACATTGATTGTTGGTTTAACGTCCAGTGGCATACAGGTCATGCATATTCAGGACGAGAACAATTTAACAATAAATTCTGTAGGTTCTGCGAAGTGTGTCGACCGGAATGAAGGATAGGGATTTCGACAGCCACAGACAGACGGAAACTTCGTAACATAAGGCATCTATATACAAAGTATGAAGCATCCAGGTCTTCCACCTTCTAAAATATAAAGCTTTTAAGAAGTTAGCTAACGCCGCCGCCGGATCACTTTCCCTATGTCGAGCTTTCTGCGACAAAAGTCAGATAAAAAAACAGCTATTAAATATAGCTCTACAAAACCCGAAAGTAAATTAGCAACATTGATTTCGATCAACGCTCATGGAATGAATATATTTTTTGTCGATTCTACGCTATGAATTCGTAATAAATAGTTAACACGTGAACATAGGACTAAGCTTAGAATATATGCATGCATTGGTTCAAACTCTATAATCGCTAGAAATTCGTTTCATATGACTTTAACGTTCAGAGAGTGTGGCATTCTCTCTTAACGAGCTATCGGATTTATCGTCCAAATTCCGACCGAATGTGGCTGCATTTGTATTCTTCCCGCACAGCCAAACTTACGCCCTCTTTATCAAGTTTTGTTTTGTTTCGTTGGAGAAGTCTTGAGATGATCGTATTTCTATATTCAAGTCAAACCGTAGCTGTGGTCTTTAAGTTTGAAATCATTTAATATTATAATCTTATAAGACGAAATTTGGAAACCTTTCAATCAGAATAAAAAATACATAAACGGATAAAAGGAAATATTAAACACAATAGACAATACAACAGACAATACCAACCACCAACACATGACTCATACGAGACAATAGACGTACAAAACAAGAAAGACACATAACAATAAACAACACATGGTCGAGAAAACTTGACTTGGTACATGCACAAATGCAGTGAGGTTAAAACTAATTTAAGTGTGCACAAACCCTCCCTCCCTTAACATACCTAAATCTGATGTACAGTAGTTGTCGTTTGTCTATGTAATTTATACGTGTTTCTCGTTTCTCGTTTTTATATATACTAGACCGTTGGTTTTACCGTTTGAATGGTTTTACACTAGTACTTTTGGGGCCCTTTATAGCTTGTTGTTCGGTGTGAGCCAAGGTTCCGTGTTGAAGGCCGTACATTGACCTATAATGGTTTACTTTTATAAATTGTTATTTGGATGGAGTGTTGTCTCATTGGCACTCACACCACATCTTCCATATCTAAACCATATAAAGTCCACCTCTGTCGGTCAAGCAAACGAAATAAGAATTTTCCTTTCCTATTCCTGCCAAACAGGATGCACAACGAGTCTGTCGACCTTAAATTTTCAGAGACGATCGGAGAACATCTCGATTAAGAAACACATTTTTCTAGAAGTTTTATACTCGTATAGTATAAATCCAACTTATATTAAGAGTCGAGATCACTCAATACTCTGATATCTACCTGCGCCAGTGTCTTATTTTATTTTTATAGAATAGTGATTTTTAGAGCCGATAACGTACCAGGGATGTTCGATTTCTTTCGCTTCTGGCTATATGCAACGAATGGTTTAGACGTGAACTGCATATCATAAAAATGCTTTTAAATTAAATGGTGACTTTCAATGGCTTGGTACAGTTTTGTCATGTGAATTTCACAGGCCTACAGACAATTTCTGTGCAAATTCAAATTAATGAAATGAAATAGTGATAAGTAATATAAGCTATATATGCAAAATTGAAATTATTGTCAAAGGGACACTTAAAACATCGTCACATCCAAAGCGGAAGAAAACTAAACATCTACTTTCCCCTTGCATATCGTGAACCTAGTCCAGCCCTGTGACTCAGTGACTTATTTTCTGTTGTCAATGACAGTGACAACAGAAATAGCAAAACTCAAACTGAAAACAAATCACTGAGGCGAGGTCTGGACAAATCAGGAACGGGAAATAGTAAATCAAATCTGCACTTTTAGATCTCCGAAAGTGATTCTTCTAAAGAATAAATTACTTTGTAATTCATATTTGATGCGAGCATGATCATTAGCTGACCTTAGCTGTTAGGATGGCAAATTCAGCATGTTTGTTATAAAAATAAAGAGTATATTGATTATTTGGAATATAATTTTTCCTCTGGGAAAATGTACCAACTCTGATATCCTGAGTACTAAGCTACTTAAAGAACTGATCATGTCTGCACGTAATCGTGTGATATTCTATGCAGTGAAACAATTGCATTCACACTGCTGACTCTAAATCTTATAACGCATACATGTGTGACGGTGGTCACTTTATTTACTTGTTACGTTTATTATATTGGGGAAATTGGTTAAAGTTAGCATTATTTATAGTTCCACAAATACTTTGTCCCGAGACCGGCCACGTAAATTCTCATCGGGTTACTTCCTGTTCTTGCACGTGTGGCAGCGATTTATAGTATCCTTTTATGTTTTACTTTGTATTTTATAACTTAACCAATTTTCCATTTCAGCGAATAATTTCAATAAACTATAAAATATTTAATTTGATTTAAAGTTGTTAAAATATTTTGAAGACATTTTCTGAACTCATTACGCTATAGCTTTCCGTTTTTCAAATTTAGTCCCCGCTATGGTGTAATGAATAATTGACTACTGAAGCATATGATTATCCTGTATTGGACCCCATACAGTTAGTACTGCAGTGCAGGTATGACGTTTTCATGTACTATTGGTCAGTACAGTGAGTACATTTAAGTTCTGCCGCATTGGACTTTTCGATGGTATTCATTGGGTAATTTGTACATTATTTTCTATTGGCTCTGTCTTGCTATTTCACTTACGGTTTTCATTGTAAGATTTATATTATTTGGAACTTTCTTTGAAGTAAGATGTTATTTGTACCTGACTATTATTCTGGACCTTTTGGACATTTTGACAGTAAGTTTTATACATTTTGTAAAGTAATGCTCTTTCCGATAATATATTTTGAACTATGTTTTGGTTAGAATAATTCTCACATTTTGTAACTGAGTGTTTAAGAGTACATCTCATAATTTACAAGCTTAGAATTATTACGATTTCATCTATTGTAAATATAGCTATTCTTGTGTATCTTTTGAAATCGTTGAATTTAATTTATTGTCTTGTCAAGATGACATATCACTTAATTTATATATTTTTAATTGGCCTGAAATTGAATAGACTTTGTCACAGTATTTTGAATGTTCATTTTGAACATGGGTATTTATAATCGTATATTATTTTCAGAACATACCATATAGTGTCCTGGAATAATTGTATTAGTGTTTATGGCAGTGGATTTTGATAACTCAATCCCACATATTGGTAAGGATTAATTCCTTATTCTTGATAGATTGTTCATTTTGTAATAGTTGCTTTCACAGCCAAATTGGCAATGAAATTGTATTTTATTCTATTTCTCTTTCGGCACATTTTAATAATTCTACATTGAAACTGTAAAGCGTATTGACGCTTTCTAAATGAAGCACGGTTGTGTAGATTGCTATGCAATCCGAAACTTTGATATGTACTTTTAAATTAGCTATTTGTAATTGTGACACAAGTTAATCATAATTGTGTTTAATCATACTAGTGTTTAATATTGCTTGTGTTTAATAATGCTATGTAACATTTGTAAAATTGCTTATGATATTTGCTATTGTTTTGCAGAGTTACATTTTCCTGGTATATAATAAAGTATTTGAACCAGTTGGAGTCTATAATTAAAAGCCCTTATATGACCCTATCACAAATGGCGCCCACGTAGGGACCAGGCTTGGCGACAGAAGCGACAACTTACGAATTCAGCAAATGGCAGATCGATCCATCTAACACTTACCATAGTGAATTGGAAGATTCCGGAAAACCATCCATCTACACTTTCCGTAACCGAGTGCACTCAATTATACCGTTTATCCGTTGGATCTCGTACAGATGAAGAACAAACTTTATGCAGTGAATCTTATTACAATTGTATTGAATGAACTTTTGTTTAAATTTATTCAATGTGTGTGAAATAATTCTCTAGAAAACTTCAAAAGGTGCAGTACATGAAGATTTAAGGTAGGCTATTTCTTTATTATCAACTGTATTTAATTAGCTTACCTGTTTATACACAATTAAAACTGACCCAGCTTTGACTTACTACATCAAGGGGTATCGATGTCTTTAACATAGAAAAAAACAACTGTTTGCTTTTGAAACGCTAACCAGAATCTTTGCATTTCAATTCATGTAGTTACATACACTATCTGAGCGTCATACAGCTGAACTGTTTTTCATCTTCCGGTACCCTATATTATGGAGTAATTTAGTATCCAATACATAGTAAGTTCGTAAAAAAGTCAAAGTTTTCTTGCTGTTATCTACAGTTGATAGTAATAGTATAGGGATTTTGTTCCCCGATTTTGATATACTTACGCATGTACACTTAAGGTAGAATTTGTATATAGAAACAGACATATACAATTTTATGAAACTTAATGTTAATATAGACATTGATTATATTGATACTTGAGAACTGTCACAGGAATAGCAGTGTATAAGGAAAATATTTTTACTTGAATATTTGGAAATAATTACGCATGATTTACGAAGCGTAATAGTTGAACATATATAAGACACTGTATATAGTTTTTTTTCACATTTGTTCAGAGCATTTCATCGACCTGATTTGATTTTTATAGACCATGTCGTTTACGGTTGACTAGCTATAGGTATTGTCGTTATATAGGTCAGTGCGTAGGCGTAGTGTATTGGATTATTGATTTATCTTTGATCAGGTGTTGATTTCAAGGTATCTCGTTTGGAGTATTACGTATTGATAGTTCATAGAGCATATATGATCTCGTTATTTGATTTACATATACATTATAGGGTAGTATAGCATATTATAGATCATAGACGTAGAGTAACTACACCTAGTACTCGTTCGTTTATACATAAAAGGTGCCCCGGAAAGAGTATACAGATACTAAAACTATACAGAGTGAGCTTTATTAAGCAGGTGCATACGTTATATTAGATACATAGTGCTCCTTTATATAGATAGTAGATAGCTATACTATTGATATATCAGGTAAAAGATTTATTTACATGTAGTTTATTTTTGTACTATATAGATTTGACTTTATATCCGTGAACCGTACATCGAGATTTTGCCGATTTTTGCGATTCGGATTTTATACAGCGGACCGTTTTTTTTATGCAAAGATGCGCTTGCAACTTGCAATGAATTAACCGACTGCATATAGAGTTCTATCGATTTTAATTATCGATTAATCTTTATTTGATTAACTAATCGCTGATTAGTATATAGTGTATTAGCCAATTATTTGGCCTAGTTAGCTTTTTTCCAGCTTATTTGTATCATGGCCACGGAAGGCAAGGAATCTGATATAGAATTATCCGTCGAAGAACTAGAACACATCGCTGCAGCCTTTAAGGAGATGGGAGTCAAACCAAAAGCGGACAGCGCTTCCGATTTCAAGCATTGGTTCCAAGGAACTCTCAAACAACCAATTAAGATCGAACCAGTTCCACCTAAAGCAGCAGCATCAATTGAAACCCAATCAAAAGGGTACCAGAGCCGATACATTCCACGAATAGTTCCGTTCTCAGGCAGTGACAAAGATGAATCTTACGACCTATGGAAGTATGAAATAGAATGTTTGCAACAGGAAAAATACGACGAAGATGTTATACTACAAAGCATGCGAAGATCGTTTAAAGGCGAGGCAGGAAAAGTTGCGATGCGCCTAGGATCCAAAGCATCTGTAAAAGATATCATGGAAAAGATGGAAAGTATATTTGGCACAGTAGACCACGGAGAACAACTTTTGGCTAAATTTCACAGTGCACGTCAAGAGGAAGGCGAAGATGTTTCCGCTTGGGGATGTAGACTCGAAGATATGTTGAGTAAGGTAGTACATAAGAAAGGAATAACACCGCAAGAATCAAAAGAAAAACTTCGCACCCGTTTCTGGTATGGGCTTCGCAAGGAACTTAAAGACATTAGTGGATATAAGTTTGATAATATAACCGATTTTGATCAGCTTAGGGTAGTGATGAGGGAAATAGAGCAAGACCAGCTACCGAACAATAAAAAGACCGCACACATTAAGATGGCACAATCTGAAGGCGAATATACAGAGCTAAAGTCTATGATGCAACAAATGAATAAGGATATTGGTGATTTGAAGAGACACACCCAAGAACAATTGCAACGACAAGATGAAACTCGTACCGAAGGCCAATATCAGCAAAGTACACATAACAACTGGAATACACAGTACCGAGGTCGTGGACACCGTGGACACCGTGGACACCGTGGACACCGTGGACAAGGAAATAGAAACTACACACCGTACTGGGACAATACACAAAACACACCATTGCAAGCGGCAGAAACCCAACAGCAAACACGACGTAGAAACACCGACCCCATTATTTGCTATAAATGTGGACAAGAAGGACACTTTGCGTATGGATGCGCAGTTAGGACCGATCATTTACGTTCTTTAAACGACAACAGGTCTATGTCAAGGGACGGACATTAGGCTCGGAACAACAATGTCCCAAAAGACAACAGACTATTGAATTGGTAGGATCCTCAAACGAAACAACAATTTTATTAACGGCATTGAATCACAAGCACTTTTGGATACCGGGTCAACAGTCTCGACGATCTCTGAATCATTTTACCGTTCAAATCTACAGTCAGTTCCACTCGAACCATTGACAAGCTTTCTACATATAGAGTGCGCCGATGGACAATCACTTCCGTACTTAGGATTTATTGAAGCAACCATTAAAATTAAAGATGTCAACGGAAACCAATATCAAGGACTATTTCTTGTCGTTCCTGATAGCACATACAACTATAAAGTACCCGTTTTAATTGGAACCAACGTTTTGTCAATTGTATTAGAGGATACCCGTCATACTCACGGAGATAGATTTCTGCAGACAGCTAATCTTCATACTGAATGGTATATGACATTTAGGACTATGACACTTCGAGAGAGAACTTCAGAAGAATGGCAATCGTTTGTGCATCGTTAAATCAGCAGAGCATAAAACTGTTATGATACAACCTAACGGATCAGTCGTATTACAGGGTACATGGACAAGCAGATACCATACAAACCGACTTGTGCTCTATTGCAACACACGAAGGGTCCGATTTACCTACAGATTTAGATATCACACCAGGCTTAGTCAATTATAGACATGAATACAGAGATACCATACCAGTACACATAACTAATGTTACGACCAGAACTGTTAATATACAACCCAGGGCAATCGTATGCGAACTGCAACCAGTAACCATAGCTGACGTTAAACCGGAAGTGGATGTAACTGATAGAAGTGCAGACCTTTATGACAAATTAGAAATGCCAACAGAGTTATCAGAAGTTGACCTGAATAAAGTCAAGCAACTTATTACTGCATACGAAGATATTTTTCAAAGGGCGATACCGATATAGGCTACACATCGATAGTACGACATCGCATTGATTTAGTCGATGATACATCTTTTAAACAGCGTCACCGCCGCATACCACCATCTATGTTCGATGAAGTGAAAGACCATCTACAACAGTTACTTGCAGCTGGCGTTATTCGAAAGTCCCACTCCATTTTCATCAAACGTTGTTCTAGTCCGGAAGAAAGAAGGCTCACTGCGCATGTGCGTGGACTATCGTACTTTAAATGAAAAGACAATTAAAGACGCATACGCACTTCCGAGAATAGAGGAAATCTTAGACGCACTTGGCGGAAATAAGTATTATACATGTTTAGATATGAAGTCAGGGTATCACCAAATCGAGATTGAGGAATCACACAAAGAGAGGACCGCATTTACTGTTGGCCCATTGGGATTTTATGAATACATCAGAATGCCTTTTGGACTAGCTAATAGTCCTGCAACATACCAACGCTTAATGGAAGAAATACTAGGAGATTTGCATCTGAAAATATGTTTCATTTATCTGGATGATCTTATTATCTTTGCAAAGTCGTATGAGGAACATTTAGAAAGATTGGAACTTATTTTTCAAAGACTTCGGGAATCAGGATTGAAATTGTCTCCGAAGAAATGTCAACTTTTCCGAACCAGAGTCAAATACGTCGGACACATTGTTTCTGAAGACGGTATAGAACCCGATCCTGACAAGATTGAAAAGATAGAAAATTGGCCACGCCCCACAACACCGGAAGACGTTCGCAAATTCCTTGGTTTTGCCGGGTACTATCGCAAATTCATACAGGATTTTTCCAAGATTGCAAGACCGTTAACGGACATTATGCCAGCACCACAAATGTCAAAAGGAAAACTAAGCGTCAAGGAGCACCACCATCATGGCACTGGGGTGACAAAGAGGAACATGCTTTCAAAGAATTGAAACAACGACTATCTACACCACCAGTTCTAGGATATGCTGATTATTCAAAACCGTTTGAAATACACACCGACGCTTGTGGCACAGGACTAGGAGCCATACTTTACCAAGAACAGAATGGAAAGAAACACGTTATATCATATGCCAGCAGAGGACTATCAAAATCTGAACGAAATTATCCGCACACAAACTTGAATTTTGGCACTCAAATGGGCAGTTACTGAAAAGTTTAAGGATTACTTGTATGGAAGCCGTTTTACAGTCGTCACCGATAATAACCCACTAACTTATGTACTATCAACCGCAAAACTAGACGCTACAGGGCATAGATGGGTTGCAGCTCTAGCTACATTTGATTTCGATATAATTTACAGAAGTGGTAAACAAAACACTGATGCAGATGCACTTTCACGACTACCAGAATCAACACAACAACAAAAGATGTCAATAAAAAGCGAATCAATTAAAGCCATTTGCGATGCTATTCAACCTGTACCATACATCAACTGCTTATCAGGAACACCTGAGAAAGAACCAGAAGCCACAGAACTGAACTCTTACTGTAATATTGACATACGAAAAGAACAACGCAGCGACCCAGTATTGAAATCTTGGTTTACCAGCATACAACAAAGACGACGTCCAAGAAGAGCCGAAGTAGTAAAATCACCTCAACATCTCTTCATGTTCAACAATTTCGACAAACTAAAATTCATACAAGGAATTTTATACAGAGAGATAATTAGCGATGGTAAACCGTTGACACAACTTGTACTACCTAAATCCTGTGTCGAAACCGTACTTACCCAATTACACAACGATATGGGACATCAAGGCAGAGACAGAACTTTGTCGTTAGTCAAAGATCGTTTTATATGGCAAGGGATGAGTAAAGATGTTGAAGACTGGGTAAGCAACTGCGGAGATGCATCAGACGAAAACAGCCACTTAACCACCGTGCACCACTCATTAGCATCGAAACCAAGCAACCGATGGAACTTGTATGTATGGACTTCTTAACCCTGGAAAAATCGAAAGGTGGTTTTGAAAACATCCTTGTTATCACTGATCATTTCACTCGTTATGCTGTAGCCGTACCAACGAAAAATCAAACTGCTCGAACAACAGCTGAAGCATTCCTGAATCATTTCATCTTGCATTATGGTCTACCAAAACGAATTCATGCAGATCAAGGGCCAAATTTCGAAAGTAAAATCATCAAGGAATTATGCACAATTACAGGAATGGAGAAATCACGAACTACTAGCTATCATCCAATGGGCAACGGTTTAACAGAAAGATTCAACCGCACACTACTAAACATGCTAGGAACATTGGATCCGAATAAAAAACATGACTGGAAATCGCATATCACCGGATTAGTACATGCATATAACTGCACCAGACAAGCTAGTACAGGATTTGCGCCGTATTACTTAATGTTCGGCAGAAACCCACGGCTACCGATAGATGTCTTTGTTTTGATTTATTCCAGTGTCTGACAAAATATCGGAGGTTAAACTGAAATAATTTCAGTGTTTTGATAGCTGGCTACAGTGGAAAAAAATGGAAATGTATATTGGCTTTTTGCCGATTATTTGAAACATAAACGATACTTATAACCACATGCAATTACCGTTCAGTTTTGGAACTGCTACATTGGATTTTGATGTTTTATATATAGATGCTATAGATGGTCTATACCTTAAATGGATGCCATAGATACTTTACCTACCTGGAACCTTGACAAGATGTGTGTTTGGATGCTTGAACTTTATTTCTTCCATGATGATGTCATGTGATGTATTTGTGACTGAACTTTTAATTTATAATCTTGAATTGATTATTTAGTGACAGTAACAGTAAATTCATTGTTTTATTGATTAACTAATATGTATTGTATTTAGGTAAGTATATCTCACCGATCTTTGGACTAATGTGTGGGCACATTAGATCTTAAGTGAGGGGGAGTGTGACGGTGGTCACTTTGTTTACTTGTTACGTTTATTACATTGGGGAAATTGGTTAAAGTTAGCATTATTTATAGTTCCACAAATACTTTGTCCCGAGACCGGCCACGTAAATTCTCATCGGGTTACTTCCTGTTCTTGCACGTGCCTGATGTCCCGACCGGGCTCGTTGTCCCTAGGAACTATAAATATGACATCACTCACCGGGTCTTTGGGCAGTCTACGAGAGGATTTGAAATGAGCAGACGCTCATACTTTGGCTCGTACATTTTAGGCAACATGTAGACTAGCTACCACCGTACTTTTGTATCTTTTTATATGTCATTATTGTATGACTTGTATATTTCAACCATGTATTTATTCAAATAAACATTCTGTTTATATCGTAGTTTGTCCAATATCCCAGAACTTGGGTTAGACAACGGGAAGACAGCGAAGCCAGAAGGAAACTTCACTCCCGTTACACATGTGTTGTCAATATGCTGCCAGCAGTGCCAGCGGTAACAACTGATTCGAGCCCCTTTTGACCATTTTCTAGAAGAAAAAAAAGTTGTTGCCATAGTCCTTTAAAATCAGTATCAGTATTTTTATATATATGACATATATACTCAACTGTATTTTGTTGTAATGAGAAAGAGCCTCGTGAATTTAGAACCATTCATCATAAAAAATCTTGAATTACCCGCTACTGAACTTGAATCTTTGTAAAATACGAACTCTGTGCCGGGAAGTCCATGACTATTTTCCGTCATAGTCACATTGTTCATTGAAACAGGGCGTGTTGGGTTACCGTGAACTCAATCGTTTTCGTCGGTCGACAATGACCGCTGGCGATTCGTTCTCGTGTCAAAATGTTTAAAGATAGTAGAACATTTGTATGATAAATAATGAGATAAATGTTACAACATAACAGGCTAAAGCAACAATTCCGCGACTCGGTTGATTGGATGTGTGTCATCGAAAGGCTGAGCCTCGGTGTTTTGGGCAATTAAATGAAGGAAATGACAGAAAGTAGAACGGATCGTTGTCATATCCTTCAAGTAAGTGAAGCGTTGTCACAGGGTCTGTATTTCAATCAGATTGTAGGAAATGGGACACGTATAAAGCGTTATTTGAGGCCCCTCATGGGGGTGTCCAAGTAATTACATAATCACATTTTTTTTGCCAATATAATCACATAATCATTAATTATTTTTTTAAACAAGATAATCAAATAATCATGAAATATTTGGTCTGGTAATCAAATAATCACTATAAAAACGGCCAAGTAATCACACAATCAAAAACCCCATGAGGAGGCTCTTATATAATAAGAAACCTCCTATTCTATCGACCAATAATTAAATCTCCGAATTCGTATCGGACAGGGCCTCTTCGACTGATTAATTTATTGTTACAAGATTAATAATCAGCGGCAAATATTTTTATAAATGAGCAAAGAGGATAATAATACTGGATAGGTCTAAAAAAAAAAAAACCAATAAAATGCTTCGCTGAGCGCAGCTGGATACGACCGCAGAGGTCCCCTATCACAAATGGCGCCCACGTAGGGACCAGGCTTGGCGACAGAAGCGACAACTTACGAATTCAGCAAATGGCAGATCGATCCATCTAACACTTACCATAGTGAATTGGAAGATTCCGGAAAACCATCCATCTACACTTTCCGTAACCGAGTGCACTCAATTATACCGTTTATCCGTTGGATCTCGTACAGATGAAGAACAAACTTTATGCAGTGAATCTTATTACAATTGTATTGAATGAACTTTTGTTTAAATTTATTCAATGTGTGAAATAATTCTCTAGAAAACTTCAAAGGTGCAGTACATGAAGATTTAAGGTAGGCTATTTCTTTATTATCAACTGTATTTAATTAGCTTACCTGTTTATACACAATTAAAACTGACCCAGCTTTGACTTACTACATCAAGGGGTATCGATGTCTTTAACATAGAAAAAAAAAACTGTTTGCTTTTGAAACGCTAACCAGAATCTTTGCATTTCAATTCATGTAGTTACATACACTATCTGAGCGTCATACAGCTGAACTGTTTTTCATCTTCCGGTACCCTATATTATGGAGTAATTTAGTATCCAATACATAGTAAGTTCGTAAAAAAGTCAAAGTTTTCTTGCTGTTATCTACAGTTGATAGTAATAGTATAGGGATTTTGTTCCCCGATTTTGATATACTTACGCATGTACACTTAAGGTAGAATTTGTATATAGAAACAGACATATACAATTTTATGAAACTTAATGTTAATATAGACATTGATTATATTGATACTTGAGAACTGTCACAGGGAATAGCAGTGTATAAGGAAAATATTTTTTACTTGAATATTTGGAAATAATTACGCATGATTTACGAAGCGTAATAGTTGAACATATATAAGACACTGTATATAGTTTTTTTTTTCACATTTGTTCAGAGCATTTCATCGACCTGATTTGATTTTTTTATAGACCATGTCGTTTACGGTTGACTAGCTATAGGTATTGTCGTTATATAGGTCAGTGCGTAGGCGTAGTGTATTGGATTATTGATTTATCTTTGATCAGGTGTTGATTTCAAGGTATCTCGTTTGGAGTATTACGTATTGATAGTTCATAGAGCATATAGGATCTCGTTATTTGATTTACATATACATTATAGGGTAGTATAGCATATTATAGATCATAGACGTAGAGTAACTACACCTAGTACTCGTTCGTTTATACATAAAAGGTGCCCCGGAAAGAGTATACAGATACTAAAAACTATACAGAGTGAGCTTTATTAAGCAGGTGCATACATTATATTAGATACATAGTGCTCCTTTATATAGATAGTAGATAGCTATACTATTGATATATCAGGTAAAAGATTTATTTACATGTAGTTTATTTTTGTACTATATAGATTTGACTTTATATCCGTGAACCGTACATCGAGATTTTGCCGATTTTTGCGATTCGGATTTTATACAGCGGACCGTTTTTTTATGCAAAGATGCGCTTGCAACTTGCAATGAATTAACCGACTGCATATAGAGTTCTATCGATTTTAATTATCGATTAATCTTTATTTGATTAACTAATCGCTGATTAGTATATAGTGTATTAGCCAATTATTTGGCCTAGTTAGCTTTTTTCCAGCTTATTTGTATCATGGCCACGGAAGGCAAGGAATCTGATATAGTCGAAGAACTAGAACACATCGCTGCAGCTTTTAAGGAGATGGGAGTCAAACCAAAAGCGGACAGCGCTTCCGATTTCAAGCATTGGTTCCAAGGAACTCTCAAACAACCAATTAAGATCGAACCAGTTCCACCTAAATCAGCAGCATCAATTGAAACCCAATCAAAAGGGTACCAGAGCCGATACATTCCACGAATAGTTCCGTTCTCAGGCAGTGACAAAGATGAATCTTACGACCTATGGAAGTATGAAATAGAATGTTTGCAACAGGAAAAATACAACGAAGATGTTATACTACAAAGCATGCGAAGATCATTTAAAGGCGAGGCAGGAAAAGTTGCGATGCGCCTAGGATCCAATGCATCTGTAAAAGATATCATGGAAAAGATGGAAAGTATATTTGGCACAGTAGACCACGGAGAACAACTTTTGGCTAAATTTCATAGTGCACGTCAAGAGGAAGGCGAAGATGTTTCCGCTTGGGGATGTAGACTCGAAGATATGTTGAGTAAAGTAGTACATAAGAAAGGAATAACACCGCAAGAATCAAAAAAAAACTTCGCACCCGTTTCTGGTATGGGCTTCGCAAGGAACTTAAAGACATTAGTGGATATAAGTTTGATAATATAACCGATTTTGATCAGCTTAGGGTAGTGATGAGGAAATAGAGCAAGACCAGCTACCGAACAATAAAAGACCGCACACATTAAGATGGCACAATCTGAAGGCGAATATACAGAGCTAAAGTCTATGATGCAACAAATGAATAAGGATATTGGTGAGTTGAAGAGACACACCCAAGAACAATTACAACGACAAGATGAAACTCGTACCGAAGGCCAATATCAGCAAAGTACACATAACAACTGGAATACACAGTACCGAGGTCGTGGACACCGTGGACACCGTGGACACCGTGGACACCGTGGACAAGGAAATAGAAACTACACACCGTACTGGGACAATACACAAAACACACCATTGCAAGCGGCAGAAACCCAACAGCAAACACGACGTAGAAACACCGACCCCATTATTTGCTATAAATGTGGACAAGAAGGACACTTTGCGTATGGATGCGCAGTTAGGACCGATCATTTACGTTCTTTAAACGACAACAGGTCTATGTCAAGGGACGGACATTAGGCTCGGAACAACAATGTCCCAAAAGACAACAGACTATTGAATTGGTAGGATCCTCAAACGAAACAACAATTTTTATTAACGGCATTGAATCACAAGCACTTTTGGATACAGGGTCAACAGTCTCGACGATCTCTGAATCATTTTACCGTTCAAATCTACAGTCAGTTCCACTCGAACCATTGCCAAGCTTTCTACATATAGAGTGCGCCGATGGACAATCACTTCCGTACTTAGGATTTATTGAAGCAACCATTAAAATTAAAAATGTCAACGGAAACCAATATCAAGGACTATTTCTTGTCGTTCCTGATAGTACATACAACTATAAAGTACCCGTTTTAATTGGAACTAACGTTTTGTCAATTTATTAGAGGATACCCGTCATATTTACGGAGATAGATTTCTGCAGACAGCTAATCTTCATACTGAATGGTATATGACATTTAGGACTATGACACTTCGAGAGAGAGAACTTCAGAAGAATGGCAATCGTTTTGCATCGTTAAATCAGCAGAGCATAAAACTGTTAAGATACAACCTAACGGATCAGTCGTATTACAGGGGTACATGGACAAGCAGATACCGTACAAACCGACTTGTGCTCTATTGCAACACACGAAGGGGTTCGATTTACCTACAGATTTAGATATCACACCAGGCTTAGTCAATTATAGACATGAATACAGAGATACCATACCAGTACACATAACTAATGTTACGACCAGAGCTGTTAATATACAACCCAGGGCAATCGTATGCGAACTGCAACCAGTAACCATAGCTGACGTTAAACCGGAAGTGGATGTAACTGATAGAAGTGCAGACCTTTATGACAAATTAGAAATGCCAACAGAGTTATCAGAAGTTGACCTGAATAAAGTCAAGCAACTTATTACTGCATACGAAGAAATTTTTTCAAAGGGCGATACCGATATAGGCTACACATCGATAGTACGACATCGCATTGATTTAGTCGATGATACATCTTTTAAACAGCGTCACCGCCGCATACCACCATCTATGTTCGATGAAGTGAAAGACCATCTACAACAGTTACTTGCAGCTGGCGTTATTCGAAAGTCCCACTCTCCATTTTCATCAAACGTTGTTCTAGTCCGGAAGAAAGAAGGCTCACTGCGCATGTGCGTGGACTATCGTACTTTAAATGAAAAGATAATTAAAGACGCATACGCACTTCCGAGAATAGAGGAAATCTTAGACGCACTTGGCGGAAATAAGTATTATACATGTTTAGATATGAAGTCAGGGTATCACCAAATCGAGATTGAGGAATCACACAAAGGAAGGACCGAATTTACCGTTGGCCCATTGGGATTTTATGAATACATCAGAATGCCTTTTGGACTAGCTAATAGTCCTGCAACATACCAGCGCTTAATGGAAGAAATACTAGGAGATTTGCATCTGAAAATATGTTTCATATATCTGGATGATCTTATTATCTTTGCAAAGTCGTATGAGGAACATTTAGAAAGATTGGAACTTATTTTCAAAGACTTCGGGAATCAGGATTGAAATTGTCTCCGAAGAAATGTCAACTTTTCCGAACCAGAGTCAAATACGTCGGACACATTGTTTCTGAAGACGGTATAGAACCCGATCCTGACAAGATTGAAAAGATAGAAAATTGGCCACGCCCCACAACACCGGAAGACGTTCGCAAATTCCTTGGTTTTGCCGGGTACTATCGCAAATTCATACAGGATTTTTCCAAGATTGCAAGACCGTTAACGGACATTATGCCAGCACCACAAATGTCAAAAGGAAAACTAAGCGTCAAGGAGCACCACCATCATGGCACTGGGGTGACAAAGAGGAACATGCTTTCAAAGAATTGAAACAACGACTATCTACACCACCAGTTCTAGGATATGCTGATTATTCAAAACCGTTTGAAATACACACCGACGCTTGTGGCACAGGACTAGGAGCCATACTTTACCAAGAACAGAATGGAAAGAAACACGTTATATCATATGCCAGCAGAGGACTATCAAAATCTGAACGAAATTATCCCGCACACAAACTTGAATTTTTGGCACTCAAATGGGCAGTTACTGAAAAGTTTAAGGATTACTTGTATGGAAGCCGTTTTACAGTCGTCACCGATAATAACCCACTAACTTATGTACTATCAACCGCAAAACTAGACGCTACAGGGCATAGATGGGTTGCAGCTCTAGCTACATTTGATTTCGATATAATTTACAGAAGTGGTAAACAAAACACTGATGCAGATGCACTTTCACGACTACCAGAATCAACACAACAACAAAAGATGTCAATAAAAACGAATCAATTAAAGCCATTTGCGATGCTATTCAACCTGTACCATACATCAACTGCTTATCAGGAACACCTGAGAAAGAACCAGAAGCCACAGAACTGAACTCTTACTGTAATATTGACATACGAAAAGAACAACGCAGCGACCCAGTATTGAAATCTTGGTTTACCAGCATACAACAAAGACGACGTCCAAGAAGAGCCGAAGTAGTAAAATCACCTCAACATCTCTTCATGTTCAACAATTTCGACAAACTAAAATTCATACAAGGAATTTTATACAGAGAGATAATTAGCGATGGTAAACCGTTGACACAACTTGTACTACCTAAATCCTGTGTCGAAACCGTACTTACCCAATTACACAACGATATGGGACATCAAGGCAGAGACAGAACTTTGTCGTTAGTCAAAGATCGTTTTATATGGCAAGGATGAGTAAAGATGTTGAAGACTGGGTAAGCAACTGCGGAGATGCATCAGACGAAAACAGCCACTTAACCACCGTGCACCACTCATTAGCATCGAAACCAAGCAACCGATGGAACTTGTATGTATGGACTTCTTAACCCTGGAAAAATCGAAAGGTGGTTTTGAAAACATCCTTGTTATCACTGATCATTTCACTCGTTATGCTGTAGCCGTACCAACGAAAAATCAAACTGCTCGAACAACAGCTGAAGCATTCCTGAATCATTTCATCTTGCATTATGGTCTACCAAAACGAATTCATGCAGATCAAGGGCCAAATTTCGAAAGTAAAATCATCAAGGAATTATGCACAATTACAGGAATGGAGAAATCACGAACTACTAGCTATCATCCAATGGGCAACGGTTTAACAGAAAGATTCAACCGCACACTACTAAACATGCTAGGAACATTGGATCCGAATAAAAAACATGACTGGAAATCGCATATCACCGGATTAGTACATGCATATAACTGCACCAGACAAGCTAGTACAGGATTTGCGCCGTATTACTTAATGTTCGGCAGAAACCCACGGCTACCGATAGATGTCGCATTTGGACTGGAGACAAATACATGCAAAGAACCAACAACGAAATATGCAAAAACACTGAAGGAACGGCTAAAAATTGCATATGAGCAAGCAAGGAAATCAGTTGAAACAGCACAAGGTAGACAAAAAGACAACTATGATCAAAAGATAAGAGGGGCAGTTCTTGAAGTAGGAGACCGTGTACTTGTTCGCATCGTAGCATTTGATGGTAAGCATAAGATCTCAGATAAGTGGGAAACAGAACCATACATCGTTAAAGATCAACCCAATACAGAAACACCAGTATTTGTAGTACAAAAAGAAAGTGGACAAGGCCGAACAAGAACTTTACACCGGAATTTACTACTGCCAATTGGATTTTTGGATAAACATTTAGGAAATGACCGACACAGATCTACTCCAGATACACCAACAAAACATGAGCGTTCTGAACTAGGAAATAACCCAACAGTTATTGACCATATGGAAAGCGACGACCATGATGATGATTATGAGTATTTCATACCTACAGAAGTCACAGATAGCAACAATTTAGCACCTGTTGATCTCACTGTGGACCAGCCTGTAGATGACAGTTTAATCCCCGGCCGGACCGATGACGATCGACAACCAGTTGAGGGATTACAAGGCACAGGAACTGAGGAGGACGCTTCTCCGTCTGTACATGAAGATATAGATGATCCTGTTCGTCTTGATTATGATGCAAATGCAGTAGAACCTGAGGTTAATACTTCAGATGAAAATCCGGTAAACCAAAACATCGACGAGGAATCAGATAGCAGTGATGAACCAACGCCAAAACCTGGTAGACGTTCACTGCCAGCAAGGACAACTAGAGGAAACTTCCAAAGAAATACGACGGTTTTATGATGCAACAGTCAACCAATTCAAAGCCATCAGATTGGTTAGAAAGAGCCAACTTCCTGTCTCAAGCTGTATCGTCAGGTCTTTTCAAGGAATGGAACAAGTGGTAACCAATGCCATCTTGAAGATTGTTACAGACTAGTAGTACCGTACGATGCTTTATTGACAGAGACGTCACCCTTTCATGGAGGGAGGACATGGCGATGTTTTTGACTGTTGAGACTGCGAGGACGCATTCTCCAATGCGGGGAGAATGTGGCAGCGATTTATAGTATCCTTTTATGTTTTACTTTGTATTTTTATAACTTAACCAATTTTCCATTTCAGCGAATAATTTCAATAAACTATAAAAATATTTAATTTGATTTAAAGTTGTTAAAATATTTTGAAGACATTTTCTGAACTCATTACGCTATAGCTTTCCGTTTTCAAATTTAGTCCCCGCTATGGTGTAATGAATAATTGACTACTGAAGCATATGATTATCCTGTATTGGACCCCATACAGTTAGTACTGCAGTGCAGGTATGACGTTTTCATGTACTATTGGTCAGTACAGTGAGTACATTTAAGTTCTGCCGCATTGGACTTTTCGATGGTATTCATTGGGTAATTTGTACATTATTTTCTATTGGCTCTGTCTTGCTATTTCACTTACGGTTTTCATTGTAAGATTTATATTATTTGGAACTTTCTTTGAAGTAAGATGTTATTTGTACCTGACTATTATTCTGGACCTTTTGGACATTTTGACAGTAAGTTTTATACATTTTGTAAAGTAATGCTCTTTCCGATAATATATTTTGAACTATGTTTTGGTTAGAATAATTCTCACATTTTGTAACTGAGTGTTTAAGAGTACATCTCATAATTTACAAGCTTAGAATTATTACGATTTCATCTATTGTAAATATAGCTATTCTTGTGTATCTTTTGAAATCGTTGAATTTAATTTATTGTCTTGTCAAGATGACATATCACTTAATTTATATATTTTAATTGGCCTGAAATTGAATAGACTTTGTCACAGTATTTTGAATGTTCATTTTGAACATGGGTATTTATAATCGTATATTATTTTCAGAACATACCATATAGTGTCCTGGAATAATTGTATTAGTGTTTATGGCAGTGGATTTTGATAACTCAATCCCACATATTGGTAAGGATTAATTCCTTATTCTTGATAGATTGTTCATTTTGTAATAGTTGCTTTCACAGCCAAATTGGCAATGAAATTGTATTTTATTCTATTTCTCTTTCGGCACATTTTAATAATTCTACATTGAAACTGTAAAGCGTATTGACGCTTTCTAAATGAAGCACAGTTGTGTAGATTGCTATGCAATCCGAAACTTTGATATGTACTTTTAAATTAGCTATTTGTAATTGTGACACAAGTTAATCATAATTGTGTTTAATCATACTAGTGTTTAATATTGCTTGTGTTTAATAATGCTATGTAACATTTGTAAAATTGCTTATGATATTTGCTATTGTTTTGCAGAGTTACATTTTCCTGGTATATAATAAAGTATTTGAACCAGTTGGAGTCTATAATTAAAAGCCCTTATATGACCCTATCACACACGTGCCTGATGTCCCGACCGGGCTCGTTGTCCCTAGGAACTATAAATATGACGTCACTCACCGGGTCTTTGGGCAGTCTACGAGAGGATTTGAAATGAGCAGACGCTCATACTTTGGCTCGTACATTTTAGGCAACATGTAGACTAGCTACCACCGTACTTTTGTATCTTTTATATGTCATTATTGTATGACTTGTATATATTCAGAGATTCATACACCGTTCCACAAGTTGTCTGGAAACTAGAAAAATGCTTATTTGGGCCCTTTTTTGGCCCCTAATTCCTTAACTGTTGGTACCATAACCCCCAAAATCAATCCCAACCTTCCTTTTGTGGTATTGAACCTTATGGTAAAATATCATAGAGATCCATTCACTTAATCTAAAGTTATTGTGCGAAAACCAATGTGTCTTCGGACAACGACGACAACGACGACGCCAACGTCATACCAATATACGACCGCAAAATTTTTTTGCGGTCGTATAAAAAGGTGTAAAAGGAAAGAGGTTTAAATTTTTCTGAATGCAGTGAACATGAAGATTATAAAAAACTCATCAAATATACCAGGTTTATAATTTGGTACGTCATACACTAAGTTTCGTCTACATACACCCGTCCAAGAGTACTCGACAAAAATTCGAATAAATCAAATGCAATTACATATATATATATATATTTATTATTAGGATGAATGATGCACTCGATCTCTTTCAGAAACTTTTGTCGTAAAATGAGCAAAAAGCACTTGAAGTGATTTATGAAATTAAATTAAGTCACGGGATATGTTTCCTTTTTGCCAGGGTTTAGTTGGTTTCTCTTGGACTAATGCATTTTGATTGTCCCTTTGACATCTTTTGCCTTATAAAAGGGGAAGAACGATATTTGGAAAAAAGAGGATTGTGCTATATTTTAGTTATTCAACGGAAAGGGACTGAAGGAAAGTGAAATATATTAATATTTACAGCATTCGATGCACTTTTCTTGATTAATCGTCACCTCGCGCTTAAATATATAAATCCAGGTCAACTGTGTTTGAGTGACGATTAATCAAGAAAAGTGCATCGAATGCTGTAAGGACGTTGGAACTTTAGGGGCCGACCATTTGGTAATGTTGGGGAGTCCAGGAGGATTTTTTGCGGATTGGCGTTACATTTTCATCTGTTGCTACGCCTGCTTTTTTTTCGGGCGAACATTTATTTTCACTCTACTTTATGAAAATTTCTGGATCCGCCACTGTACTGCACAATTATTTTCTGCATTTTGTGTTGCAGAATATTCATTTGCATCCCGTCTTGGGCAAAATTATTTGTTTTCAGCTCTTACAACCAGGCCAGGATGTTCATTTTCTCCTATCCCCCCTCCCGAAAATCAAATGGTTGTCCCAATAGTTTTTATACATATTAAACGTGTTAAGTGAGAATTTATCACGGTATTATGCGTAAAAATTGTCTGAATATTCAGCCAAGCACGAGTCAGTCAACCTTCACGGACCTCATTATCATGGCCCAATAACTTAATAGAATAAAGTTTAAGTTTAAACTTTCCGCACTTAGGCTAGTTTAGTAGCTACCAGGGGCGGATCCAGGATTTTGGAAAGGGGGGGGGGGGGCGTAGTATTAAAGTTTTTGGACCTTTTTTTGGCTACAAAACATAAAATAAGTGTAAAATGCATTTTATAGTCAAAGTGTAGGGGTTGGACATTTTTGGTGCCGTATTCTCTCCAATAATTGTCTATTATAAAATGATTGGATGGATCCAAAGCTATGTACTAATTAATATATTTGATGTGGGAATTGTCAGTAAAAATGGACATGGAAAATTCTCGTTTGTTGTATGGTTAGTTAACATAGTTTGAGTAATTAATGTATCCAATAATGATTGCAAGTGAATTTCCTTCTCGGAGAGGAGCTATGGTAACACTCTGTCATAGTTACTATCAGTACAAAAACAGTAAAATAACAAAAAATACCGAACTCGAAGGAAAATTCACAACGGAAAGTCCCTTATCAAATGGCAAAATTAAAAGCTCAAACACATCAAACGAATGGAAAAAAACTGTCATATTCCTGACTTGGTACAGGCATTTCCTTGTGTAGAAAATGGTAGATTAAACCTGGTTTTATAGCTAGCTTAACCTCTCAAGTTAAGCCTACGCCAACTAGAACACACCACCGGTGGGACTCGGTAGTTCAAAACCAACAAGTTCAGAAAAATCGGTAACAGAGATGACGCATACAAACACACATTCATTCCAACAACAATAAAGTTGTGGAACACCATATAAGAGGACGACCAAACCTATACAGCTTCCAGCATTACACACAGATCTTTAACTGTGGCTAGGCTCGTCCACAGACGTTAGACACAATAATGTGCCAACAAGAGACGTAATGAGCTATACGTCACCGTCAAACTCCAGTTTTTAGCTGTAAATACCGCTAGGATGAAATTTGAAAAAATAGGCAGGACAGGAGTTTTGAGTAAAAATAAAGGCAGGATGAGCAACTTGGTCAAAAAAAAAAGGCAGGATGACAATTTGTGTAAAAAAATTCAGGATAAACTAGTAAAAAAAAGGCAGGACCGAATAGAGTTAAAAATAAAAAGGCAGGACAGAGATTACAACTAACAAAAAAAAAGCACCTATACATCCTTGGCTTTCAGACGTTTGGCTTTGAGCGTTCCTGGTGAAGGTAAATTCAGGAAAGCGTTTCGGACGCATAAAATTTACAAAGTGTTATTGTAATTTTTTATCAGTATGATTAAAAAGTGCAGGGGAGTCTGGAGTACTGAGGGACAATCACCAGATGAGTAAACTCAAAAAATTAATATTAATACGGCAAGTTCTGCAATTTTTCAATTTACAATGGGACAGAACTCAAGAACAGCGAAAGTAAAGCCACCTAAATTCAAACTTGATTTGTGTTTGGTGGTAATAAGCATTGTGTAAAAGTTTCATAACATTTGGTTGAACCTAACTAAAGTTAGAGTGCTGAAATGGCATAGTAATTTTACCATTTATAAAGGGACATAACTCGAGAACTGTGAAAGTGATCCAAATCCAAACTTGATCTTGGTTTGGTAGTAATAAGCATTATGAATAAGTTTCATAATATTTGGTTGAGGCAAAATAAAGTTAGATTATGGAAACTGCCAATTTGTCAATTTTTCCATTTATAAAGGGACATAGCTCGAGAACGCTATCCAAAATTCAAACTAAATTTAGAGAACAGAAACTACTTTTGGGACTTACAGACCTACAGACAAGGGTAAGACTTAATGCCCCCTCACGAAGGAGGGGCATAAAAATCAAAAGAGAGCATTCATGTCAACTCTAATGTTGGATTAAAGTAATATGAAAATTGGTTAAAGCAAATTTGAGTTTATATCGTACTTATTGTTGATGGACAGACAGACTTGGGTATTCCATAATACATCTGGTCTTTGACGGAAATGCAAAAATTGCTTGCACACTACAACTCAACATTATCAAGCTGCAGACCAAATATAAAATCATTCCCTTCCATGAAGCGGTAACCATCAGCTCAAACCTTAAATGGGATGTACACATTAACAGCATATGCAAGAAAGCTAATAGCACTTTAGGCTTTCTAAGGAGGAACCTGAATATAAGCTCAACATCCATTAAAGAGTAAGCATACAAGTCCCTAGTAAGACCATCACTAGAGTATGCTTGCTCTATATGGGATCCATACTTACAACAAGACATAGATAGCATTGAAAAAGTTCAAAGGAGGGCTGCCCGTTTTGTTACCAACAAATACAGAGACACCTCAAGCGTTGGTAACATGTTACAGCACCTTGAATGGCACAGCCTCTCTGACAGGAGAAAAGATTTAAGATTGGTCATGCTATACAAAATAGAACACAAAAAGGTTGCAATACCTAAAAATAATAAATTAATTCCACAAAAAAGACAAACAATACATTCAAATTCGAACAGCTTCCAAATTCCATCCTGCAAAACACAGTACAGAAAAGAATCCTTTTTTTCCAAGAACTATAATTGACCGGAACAAACTACCTGATAACATTATAAATTGCACATCAGTAGACTCTTTCAAATCTTCAATTTCAAAGCATCAATATTAACTCAACTATTACATCAAACTATTTATACATTGCATTTTAAATTTTTCCTCTATTTTTTAATTTGTGTATAATTATATTAATCTATGTCTTGTTGTAAGTTTCCTCCTGTGACATAATCTTCAATTTGTTGAAATCTGTCACTATATGGTAGAAGTAGAAGAAGCCAAGAAAACTTTGACAGACATTTTCCTTGTACAGTGAGTGTTGTAAAATTTCAAACCATTGGCAATAAAAGGCTCCACTTGACGCAGCTTGATACGACTGCAGAGGTCAAACCCTGAACAGTTGGGGCAAGTATGGACACAACATTTAAGCTTAAAACAGCTCTGAATTTGGACTGTGAATGAATATTTGACTCAGCATAGGTTTGTGACATAAAATGAATGTGGTCAAAGAACTTAAAAAAATTGAAATTGGACATTTACCTATTAAGGTCCAATATCGAAAATTTAAGTACATGGTTAGAATCAGCATATCTTAAAGAACCCCAAGAATTCAATTTTTGATGAAATCAAACAAAGTTTTAGGACCCTTTGGACCTCAATGTGGACCAATTTGATAACGGACCCAAAATCCAAAATTTAAATACATGGTTAGATTCAGCATTTCAAAGAACCCCATAAATTTAACTTTTGTTGAAATCAAACAAAGTTTAATTTTGGACCCTGATTTGAATCAATTTGAAAACTGGGCCCAGCAATCTAAAATTTAAATACAGGTTTAGATTCAGCATTTCAAAAACCCCATATATATTCAATTTTTGTTGAAATCAAACACAGTTTAATTTTGGACCCAGATTTGGATCAACTTGAAAACTGGGCCCAAAATCAAAAATCTAAAACCATGTTTATTAACAGACAATATAAGCTTAGTTTTTAAAGGAGTCTGCTTCATAAAACAAAAAACAAAATGGGGAATGTGTCCATGGGACACAGATGATGCCCCCGCTTGCATATAGCGTTATAAAGGGACATAACTCAAGAACAGTAAAAGTGACGCTACCCAAATTTGTACTTGATCTGAGTTTTGTGGTAATAAGCATTGTGTATAAGTTTCATAACATTTGGTTGAGGCAAACTTAAGTTATAGAATGGAAACGAAAGATTCAGCATTTTTCTATTTGTAAAAGTCACAACTCTAGAAAGGTAAAAGTGAAGCCACCAAAATTCAAACTTATTCTGTGTTTTGTGGTAATCAGCATTGTGCATAAGTTTCATAAAGTTTGGTTAAGGCAAACTAAAGTTAGAGAACAGAAACGAAAAATTCAGTAATTTTTCCATTTGTAATGGGGCATTACTCTAAAACAGTAAAAGTGAGGCCGCCAACATTCAAACTTGATCTGTGTTTTGTGGTAATCAGCATTGTGTATAAGTTTCATAGTATTTGGTGAGGCAAACTAAAGTTAAAGAATGGAAACCAATTTTGTGATGTACGGACGGACATACAGACAGACAAGGGTAAAACTTAATGCCTCCTCCGCTATGGCGGGGGCATAAAAATATATAAAGCATTCAAAAAATTAGTTAATACAGAATAACAAACAAACCTACCACAAAATTCTTCAAATACTACCAAAGAAAAGTAAAAAATAATTTCTAAAATATCATTTATCATTAATACAATGTCTTTAAAAAATCTATAAAACTTATCTGTAATTATCTTCAAAATATCTAATAATGAACAGTAAATTTCAAACTATATTTACACTGTCCTACAGAGCTTATCATCAACACCACTTAAGAAACACAAAATTTTCAAATAAATCTGTCACTCCAATTATAATTGTATGATTGATAATTACCACATGTTTGTTATCTTGATAAAAGGTGAAAATTATTTAAAAACACTTGGTGTAATCAAACTTTTTTATATAATTAATACTGTTCCCAATATTTTTTCTTTCATTTGTCACAAACTATTATCTGCAACTTATCTATCAATGTCAACAATTTTATCTACACAATGTATTGTAATGAAATATATCCTTTAACAAAAATAGATTATTATCTAAAATAAACGAAGCTGAGTGCAGCTGGATACGACCGCAGATGTCCAACCCTGAAAAGTTGCGCCAAAATGGACACATTATTCGCTTGATACAGGTCTGAATTTGGATTGTAATTAAATATTTGACACAGAATAAGTGTAGTCAAAGAACTTAAAATTGGTTATATGATTGAATTTATATTCAATTTTTGCTTTTGTGCAATACACTATGCTGTTGCGAATTGCCCCAAAAAAAATATTTACCTGTTTTTTTTACTCCCCAAAAATTTTTTTTCAACTCCCCTTTCCTTATTTCAAAAATAATCTCAATTCAAATTTCTAATTGAGTTTGCAACCATAACTACTCATTTAAATACATCATAAAATATTAAAATATAAAATGACATACAGTCATGGTTAAAGTTAATATTAATTAATAGTAACTTCTAAAAATAAATTTACAGCTAATCATCTCAAGACAATCATCATTTCTTAATACATAATTTACAAGCAGTGTAAGGAGGTAATCAAACATATATACAACAGTATTCTTTAAATGGATTGGATTACCTCCATTACACTGCTTTATAATTGTCCTTTAACCATAAAAACCCTTGTTTTTCCCCTTTTTTGCCCCTAATTGCTAAATGGTTTGAGCCATAACCCCCCATAACCATCCCTTTGTTGTATGGACACTTGTGGTATAATTTCAGAGAGATTCATACATTTAAACACAAGTTATTGTCTGGAAACTGCAAAAATGCTTATTTAGGCCCCTTTTTTGGCCCCTAATTCCTAAACCTTTGGGACCATAACCCCCAAAATCAATCCCAACCTTCCTTTTCTGGTTATAAACCTTGTGTTTAAATTTTATTGATTTCTATTGACTTATACTAAAGTTATTATCCGTAAACCATCTGTCTTCGAACAACACTGACGACGACGACAACGTGATACCAATATACGACCAAAAAATTTTTAATTTTTGCGGTCATATAAAAATAACATTTTTTTTTTTTTATTAAGATTTAACATAACATAATGTATGGCACAATTGTTTTTAAAAACTTCACTTACAGCCAACTTCCACTTCAACAGATGGACAAAGGTCTACTTTAATTTCCAAGGGAATTTTCAACCATAAGAAAATATTCAAACATGTTAACAATCTTTAAATAGAACACAATGCATACACAATTATCACCACCATTAATATATCTGAATCAGCAAATCTATTTTAAACTATGACTCAATTTTAAATTTCTATTAGTTTACAATAAATCTATAAATGTAGAGCTTGATCAACTATTTAATATCCCAACCCTCCTATTGTGGTATGGAACCTTGTGCTAAAATTTCTTACATATCAATACACTTATACATACTAAAGTTATTGTCTGTGAACCAATTTATTTTCACACCACAAGTAAACCACAAAAATAGTTCTCTAAAATTAGATATGATTAATTGTGCAATAACATCTCTGAATTTAGATTCTGAGCAAGCACAGTTTCTGTCACAGAATGAATGTGGTATAAGTTCTTAAATAATTTAAAATTAGACATTTACCAATTATGGTCAAATATTCAAATTCTACATACATGGTTGGATTCAGCATATCAAATAACCACATTGTTTAATTTTTTGCTAAAATCAAACTTAAGTTTTATTTTGGATAATTTGGACCTTTATGGGGTCCAGTTTGAAAAACGGACCAAAAAAAAAAATTTTACAACACTGTTAGATTGCACACATTAAAGAACACCAATGATTTCATTTTTGAAGAAATCAAAAAAAGTTTAATTTTGGACCCAAATTTGGACCAACTTTGTTAACCAAGCACAAAATCAAAAAATCTAAAACACTGTTGGATTGACCATATCAAATAACACAAACAATTTAATTTTTGATGAAATCAAACAAAAATGTTCAATTTTGGACCCCAATTTAGTCCATCTTGAATACTGTGCCCAAAACAAATATCTAAATACACGCCTAGATTCCGCATATCAAAGAACCCCAACCATTCTTTTTTCTTTAAAATCGAACAAAAAAGTCTAATTTTGGACCCTTTGGACCTTAATGAGGGCCGACCATGCCCCAAATAAAAAATCAAAATACACATTTGATTCAGCATATGAAATAACCCCAAGAATTCTTTTTTTTTTTGATAAAAAAAAGTTGTATTTTGGACTCTTTGGACCTTAATGTGGACCAATTTGAAGACAGGCCTCAAGATTAAAATAAATGTGGATAGTGTCCACATGTGGACACAGATGATGCCCCCGCTTGCATATCATATAGTTATATAGGGACATAACTGAAGAACGGTAAAAGTGACGCTACCCAAATTTGAACTTGATCTGAGTTTTGTGGTAATAAGCATTGTGTGTAAGTCTCATAACATTTGGTTGAGGTTAACTTAAGTAGAGAACAGAAACTAAAAATTCAGCAATTTTTCTATTTGTAAACACGCATAACTCTAGAACGGTTGTGTATAAGTTTTATAACATTTGGTTGAGGCAAACTAAAGTTAGAGAACGGTAACGAAAAATTCAGCAATTTTTATGTTTATAAAGGGATATAACTCAAGAATGGTAAAAGTGTCGCCACCAAATTCCGTACTTAATCTGTATTATGTAGTAATAAGCATTGTGTATAAGTTTCATAACATTTGGTTGAGGCAAACTAAAGTTAGAAAACTGAAACAAAAAAATTGTACTTGATCTTAGTTTTGTGGTAATGAATATTGTGTATAGGTTTCATAATGTTTGGTTGGGGCAAACTTAAGTTACAGAATGGAAACTAAAATTTTGCAATCTTTCGATTTATAAAGGGGCATAACTCAATAATACCTAAATTCAACTTGATCTGTGTTTTATCAGTGGAAGTCAAAATTAAACATTGCATTGTATAAAGCATTGATTATAGTTGATTCAACTATAATCACGGACAAAGGAAGATAACTCCAATTTTAAAAATTACTTGATATTTAGAAGAAAATAAAAATTTTGCAATTTTTCCATTTATAAAGGGGCACAACTCTAGAACGGTTAAAGTGACGCCACCAAAATTCAAACTTGATCTGTGTTTTGTGGTAATAAGCATTGTGTATAAGTTTCATAACATTTGGTTGAGGCAAACTCAAGGTAGAGAGCGTAAACCAATTTTGGGATGTACGTACGTACATACGTACTTACAGACGGACAAGGCTAAAACTTAATGCCCCCACGGCTATAGCGGGGGCATAAAAATCTAAATACACAATTAGATTCGACATATCAAGGAACACCAATAATTTAATTTTTAAAGAATTCAAACAAAGTTTAATTTTGGACCCTTTGGACCTCAATATAAATCATTTCAAAAACAGACCCTAAAATCCAAATATTAAATACCCAGTTAGATTCAGCATATAAAAGACTCCCAAGAATTCAAGACTTTTGAATTAAACCCCATTGAAAATACTAAAAAATAAGCAATTTTTACAAAGAATTGGTTTTGGCCCCTTTTAACTAAACCAATAGGGTCATAACCCTAAAATCAATCACAAACTTTATTTTATGGTATACCACCTTGTGGCACAATTAATAAAATGCTTCGCTGGGCGCAGCCTGATACGACAACAGTGGTCGAACCCTGAACAGTTGGGGCAAATTTGGATACAATATTCAAGCTTGATACTGTCTGAATTAGGATTGTGATCAAATTTTTGACATAATAAAGGTTTCTGACACAAAATAAATGTGGTCAAAGATCTTACAAATCTATTGCGCAATACTGTGCAATTGAAGATTTCTTCTTTAAACTTTTAAAAAATTTGAAATTTGAAAATTTTTGAAAAAAAATATGAATTCCTTAAAAAAATTGGAGCAATTGCCCCAAGACTCAATCCCATCCTTTCCTTTGTAGTATGGAACCTTGTAGTACAATTTCAGAGAGATCCATACACTTAAACACAAGTTGTTGTCTGGAAACTAGAAAAATGCTTGTTTTTTGCCCTTTTTTGGCCCCTAATTCCTACAAGTTTGGGGCAATTATCCCCAAACTCAATCCCAGCCTTCCCTTTGTGATATGGAACATTGTGGTACAATGTCAGAGAGATCCATACACTTACACACAAGTTATTGTCTGGAAACTACAAAAATTGTTGTTTTTGGCCACCTTTTGGCCCCTAATTCCTAAACTGTTGGCCCCATAACCCCTTAAATGAGTTCCAACCTTCTACTTGAGGTATTAAACATTGTGGTACAATTTCAGAGCAATCAAAATACTTATACACAAGTTTTTATCCTGAAACTAGAACTAGAGGCTCTTAAGAGCCTGTGTCGCTCACCTGTATTTACTGATGCTTTGGAAATCATGTAAAATAAGGTTAAAATCATAATTAATAGTATTAGATATTAGATATTATAATGATATCTAAGATAATAACAAAAAACTGCAAAATTTTTGTAAAATTACTAACTCAGGGGCAGCAACCCAACAACGGGTTGTCGGATTCGTCTGAAAATTTCAGGGCAGATAAATCTACATCTGATGAACATTTTGCCACCTGTCAGATTTGCTCTAAATGCTTTAGTTTCAGAGATATAAACCAAAACTGCATTTTACCCTATGTTCTATTTTTAACCAAGTTGGCCATGATGGTTGGAAGGCGGGGTCATCAGACAAATTTTTTAAACTAGATACCCCAATAATGATCATGGCCAAGTATGGTTAAATTTGTCTCAGTAGTTTCAGAGAAGAAGATTTTTGTAAAAAGATTACAAAAATTTACGAAAAATTGTTAAAAATTGACTATTAAGGGCAATAACTCCTAAAGGGGTCGACTGACAATTTTGGTCATGACAACTTATTTGTAGATCTTACTTTGCTGAACATTATTGCTGTTTACAGTTTATCTCTATCTATAATAATTTTCAAGATAATAACCAAAAACTGCAAAATTTCCTTAAAATTACCAATTCAGGGGCAGCAACCCAACAACAGGTTGTCAGATTTGTCTGAAAATTTCAGGGCAGATAGATCTTGACCTGATAATCAGTTTTACCCTATGTCAGATTTACTCTAAATGCTCTGGTTTCAGAGATATAAGCCAAAATCTACATTTTACCCCTATGTTCTATTTTTAGCCATGGCGGCCATCTTGGTTGGTTGGCGGGGTCATCGGACACATTTTTTAAACTAGATACCTTAATGATGATTGTGGCCAAGTTTGGTTAAATTTGGCCCAGTGGTTTCAGAGGAGAAGATTTTTGTAAAAAGCTAACGACGACAGACGACGGACGCCAAGTGATGAGAAAAGCTCACTTGGCCCTTCGGGCCAGGTGAGCTAAAAATGCATGTTTTTGATCCCTTTTGGGCCCCTAATTCCTAAACGGTTGGGACCATCATCCCCAAAATCAATCCCAACCTTCCTTTTGTGGTATTAAACCTTCTTAAAAAATTTCATAGAGATCCATTCACTTTAACTAAAGTTATGTCCGGAAACCAATGTGTCTTCGGACGACGACGCAGACTAGGTAGATGATGACAACATCATACCATTATATAATCCCAAAAATTTTTTTGCGGTCGTATAAAAAGCAATATGTAGACTTATATTCAAGTTATTGTCCAGAAATCAGAAAATCCTAGTTTTTTGGCCCCTTATTATTCAATGGTTTGGACCATGACCACTAAAATAAATCCCAACTTTCCTTTTAAAGTATGGAACCTTGTAATAAAATTTCATTGAAATCCAAACTCTAATACACAAATTAGTGTACTGAAACATGAAAAATGCTTGTTTTGGCCCCTAATTCCTAAACAGCTATGACAATAACCCCTAAAATAAATCCAAACCTACCTATTGTGGCATGGAACCTTGTGCTTAAATTTAATAGAGATCCATACACTTATACTCAAGTTATTGTCTGTGAACCTGACAAAATTTTTTTTTGGTTAGACCCTTTTTGGCCCCTAATTCCTTAACAGCTATGACAATAACCCCCAAAATTAATCCCAACCTTCCTATTGTGGTGTGGAACCTTGTGCTCAAATATTGACCGAATAAATATCTCTTATACTCAAGTTATTGTCTTAAATCCAGACAAATAATTGTTTTTGGCCCCTCTCTGGCCCCTAATTACAAAACCACTGAGACAATAACCCCCAAAATCAATCCCAACCCTCCTATTGTGGAATGGAACCTTGTACTAAAATTTCTTACACATTCATACACTTACACTAAAGTTATTGTCTGCGATCCAATTTATTTTCAATGAACCAGTAAAACTGACCTTTTTTGGCCCCCAATTACAAAACTGCAAGGACAATAGCCCCAAAAACAATCCCAACCATCCTTTACTGGTATGGAATCTTGTGCTAAAATTTCAAAGAGATCCATGAATTTATACTTAAGTTATTGTCTGCGAACCAAAATGTCTTCAGATGCAGACAACACCACAACATAATACTACCTGCGGTTGTATAAAAAGGAAGTAGTTGCACGGTTGATGAAAAAAATGCTTACATGCTACAAATCAACATTCCGAATATTCGGTATGGGTTTTTCTCAATGTTGAAGGCTGTACAGTGGCCTTTAATTGCTTACTACCACTTCATTTACACTCTGATGAAAAAATGTCTCATTGGCAATTAATCCACATCTCCTCATTTTTATAATATCAAGCTACAGATTAAATAAATTGCTTCGCCAGGCGCAGCTGGATACAACTGCAGATGGATACGACCGCAGAGGTCCAACGCTGAACAGTTGGGCAAAAATGGACACAATATTCGTGTAAATATTTGACACATAATAGGTTTCTGACACATAATAACTGTAGTCAAAGAACTTAGAATTGGTTATATGATTTGAATTTATATTCAATTTTTTGCTATTGTGCAATACACTGTGCCTGTGCGAATTGACCATCCCCACCCCCAAAAAAAAAAATTAAAACATTTTTTTTTTGCTTTTGTGCAATACACTATGCTGTTATGCTGTTGCGTATCGAACCCCAAAAAAAAAAAAAAAACAATCCCCTCCCTTTTTGCAACAAAAAAACTGAAGAAATTTTGTTTAATTTCTGAAATCTGAAAAAATTGCCCCGCCGTCCCCCCCTTTTCCAAAAAAAAAATTCTTTCCCTCAAGATATGGTCATAATCTCAATTCAAATTACCAATGGAGTTTGCAACCATAATTAACCATTTAAATACATCGTTAAAGTCTTAAATAGATAATTTAAAAGCAGTGTAAGGGAGGTACTCCAACATTGTACAACTTTTGTTTTTGGATTACCTCCCTTACACTGCTTTTAAATTGTCCATTAACCAGGAAACCCTTGTTTTTCCCCCTTTTTTGCCCCTTATTCCTAAACAGTTTGAGCCATAACCCCAAAGCCAATCCTAATCATCCCTTTGTGGTATGGAAACTTGTGGTATAATTTCAGAGAGATCCATACACTTAAACACAAGTTATTGTCTGGAAACTAGAAAAATGCCTTTTTGGGCCTCTTTTTGGCCCCTTATTCCTAAACTGTTTTGACCATAACCCCCAAAATCAATCCAAACCTTCCTATTGTGGCATTGAACCTTATGGTAAAATTTCATAGAGATCCATTCACTTAAACTAAAGTTATTCTGCAAAAACCAATGTGTCTTCGGACGACAAAAACGCCGACGTCATACATTGACTCCTCTCCCCAAAAAAATTTACCCCCCCTTTTTTTTTGCTTTTGTGCAATACACTATGCTGTTGCGAATTGAACCCCTGCCCCACCCACCCCAAAAAAAAATTTGAAGAAATTTTCTTTTTAATTTCTGAAATCTGAAATGAGAAAAAATTGTTCCCCCCTCACAATTCTTTATCCTGATTTTTGGGTTTATAGGACTGTAAAAAAATAATTGGTGAAGAAAAAATAATATGGTGGTGCACTTCTTTTTTTGCTACAGCCAAATTTTGATGATTTTCCCATTTCTCATCAATTTTTACCCATTTTGGTGCTATTATCATGAAATAAATCACAGTTTCACAATTAAACTTTTTCATACTTTCACTAAAGATGAAGTGGACCAATCTGAATAAATTTAACTTAAAAAAACTATGGGTAGGTGTTAATATAAGAAAGTTTTTAAAAATTTTGTTGCTTTTTCGTGTCAAATTTACCATGTTGTCCATTTTGTAAATTTGATTTTTCTCTCTTTTTTTAGAACAAAAAGCATATTATTTCAAATTCTTTGTTATAAATGATTGCAAAATACATATCAAAGAAATTTGAAAGGAAAAAAATTGATATGAGATGTACATGTATCTGGTAAATTCATTTCTTGTACCCCTCACCTATTTTTTCTCAACATTTTGGCTAATGAGACTGACTTGATTGGTTATAAAATTTGAAAATTTTATTACTCAAAAACTACTTATTGTAAATACACAATTTTTTCACAGAGTTAAGTTTAATTAAAATATTTTTTAAATTCATTGATATTTTCCACTTGTATCACGTGTTTTGGAAAAAATTCCAGAACGAGATTTCAACAAGACTGAAACGTCAGAAGAATACATCCTTAACCAGGAAACCCTTGTTTTTCCCCCTTTTTTGCCCCTAATTCCTAAATTGTTTGAGCCATAACACCCTAAAGCCAATCCTAATCATCCCTTTGTGGTATGGAAACTTGTGGTATAATTTCAGAGAGATCCATACACTTAAACACAAGTTATTGTCTGGAAACTAGAAAAATGCCTTTTTGGACCTCTTTTTGGCCCCTAATTCCTAAACTGTGTGGACCATAACCCCCAAAATCAATCCCAACCTTCCTTTTGTGGTATTGAACCTTATGGTAAAATTTCATAGAGATCCATTCACTTAATCTAAAGTTATTGTGGGAAAACCAATGTGTCATCGGACGACGGCAACGACAACGTCATACCAATATACAACTGCAAAATTTTTTTGCAGTCGTTTAATAAATAAATTGCTTGGCTGAGCGCAGCTGGATACGACCGCAGAGGTCCAACCCTGAACAGTAGGGGCAAATATGGACTAATATTCGCGCTTGATAATCACAGGTCTGAATTTGAATGGTAAACGTCAGAAGAATACATCCTTAACCAGGAAACCCTTGTTTTTCCCCCTTTTTTGCCCCTAATTCCTAAATTGTTTGAGCCATAACCCCCCCAAAACCTTGTGTTTAAATTTCATAGATTTCTATTTACATTTACTAAAGTTATTGTCTGGAAACCAAATGTCTTCGGACAATGCTGACGCCATGATACCAATATACGCCCGCATTGCGGTCGTATAATAAAAAGCATTCCCCACTCTTATAAAACCAAGAACACTTTGACCAAGTTGTCTACCAAAGGTCTTTCAGAAGAACAGAGTGAAGGGGTTACTAGACCTGCTTTAACCTTTAATGACACAGGTGAAAAAAGAACACTGCAAAAATTTCAATGTTTACATATTTCATATAAGAAAAGAGAACACCAATTGAACCTCATATTAAAATAAACAAACAAATATAAATATATATACAACTTTATTTCAATTCTAAAGACTCTTCTAATATTAAATTACACTGATAGTACTTTGACATCAACTGATATTGTGAAAAATTTTCAATCATAACTTCTCTCATTACTTGAATCTTCCATCTTTTGATTACATCTCTTGTCATAATGTACATCAGCTAAAATATTATGGATTCATTTTATGAAGGAGACAAAATTCTATGGGTAAATAGGGACCTTAAATGGAAATATATGAAACAGAAATTTTCAGTTGCTTTCTGTAGAGGTACATTCTCTTTAAAAGAGGAACTATTATTCATAACACAAACCTGGGTACCCACAAAACAAAATGAAATCACAATAGTCAGAAAAAATTTATTCAAATTCTGATAATCCAAGACTTATTACTATTAAAACAGAAATTCAAATTTTATTCTTAGAAATCCTAATCAGTTTCTATTAGATGATAGTAGAGATTCTTGGAATCTCTCAAAAGTATCTTGACATTAAATTAACATAATAATAAGGCAGCAATTCTTGATTTATCATATGAAAGAATTTTCACCCTTCAAATGAAGTTGTCGTTTTTTTCAAATGAGCCTTACATTGAAACATCTCCATTAAATCTACATAATTATGTAGTTTTAATAAACAAGAATAAAATGCAAATGGTACATGATACCAAAACAACTATATATCCTAAATTTCAACCCATGATCAAGGGAAACCATCGAAATCTTCATCTGCAATTTCTTTAGCACTTTCCAATTCTTGTTGTTCACGTTCTCTTCTTTCCTGAAATTATTTTAACATGTTTAAATGACGTTTAATTTTAAATGCATTTTACGTGCTTCCAACATTAATTCCTAGAAACATTTGTAATTCCACATGACATCTAATAAAATGCTTCGCTGAGCGCAGCCTGATACGACCGCAGAGGTCAAACCCTGTACAGTCTGGGCAAGTTTGGACACAATATTCAAGCTTGATACTGTCTGAATTTGGATTGTGATTAAATTTTTAACATAATATAGGTTTCTGACACAAAATAAATGTGGTCAAAGATCTTAAAAATTTGAAATGGGACATTTAATTTACCTAGAATGGTCTGATATCCAAAATCTAACAACATGGTTAGATTCAGCATATCAAAAAACACCAATAATTTAATTTTAGTTGAAATCAAACAAAGTTTAATTTTGGACCCTTCAAACCTTAATATGAACTTATTTGAAAACAGGGCCCAAAATAAAAATCTAAATGCACAATAAGATTCAGCAAATCATACAGCCGCAATAATTCAGTTTTTGATGAAATCAAACTAAGTTTAATTTTGGACCCTTTTGACCTCAATGTAGACCAATTCAAAAATGGGGCCCAATATCCAAAAAAAATATACAAGGTTAGAACCCCCAAAAATTAAAGACTTAATTAATCCCATCGAAATTGGTTAAAACATTTGTATTTGTTTTCAATTGAAGATTTGTTGCTATTGCGCAATACTGTGCAATTGAAGATTATTTGCTATTGAGCAATACTGTGCAATTGAAGATTTCTTGCTATTGCACAATACTGTAGGCCCTAAATACACAGTTAGATTCAGGATATCAAAGAACCCATATATTCAATTTTTGTTGAAATCAAACAAAGAGTGATTTTGGACCCTGATTTGTACCAACTTAATACTGGGCCCATAATCAAAAATCTATATACATGTTTAGATTCAGCATATCAAAGAACCCCAAGAGTTCAATTTTTATTAGAATCAAAAATAAGTTTAATTTTGGACCCTATTGAAATAGAAAATGACATAATAATCATGGCTAAAAATAAACAAAAAAGCTTCATCAGCAACATTTTATATTGGCAAATTTCAAATGAAGTTTATTTAACTAAAGTTATTGGCAAATTTCAAATGGAATTTATTTATAATAAAGTTTTTGGCAAATTTCCAATATACATAATTTAAAAGCAGTTTAGGTGAGATAAACTAAAAGCTTCATCAGCAACATTTTATATTGGCAAATTTCAATGAAGTTCATTAAACTAAAGTTATTGGCAAATTTCAATGGAATTTATTAATAATAAAGTTTTGGCAAATTTCCAATATACATAATTTAAAAGCAGTTTAGGTGAGATATTCAAATGGGTTTCAATTACCAACCTTACACTGCCTTTTAAATTATGTTTTGTACTTAAGTAATTGTCCATTAACCTGGAAACCCTTTCCCCCCATTTTTTGCACCTTATTCCTTAACGGTTTGAGCCATAACTCCCAAAGACAATTCTTACCATCCCTTTGTGGTATTCCAATATCCAAAATCTAAATACATGGTTAGATTCAGCATATCAAAGAACCCCAAGAATTCAATTTTTGATGAAATCAAATATAGTTCAATTTTGGACCCTTTAAACCTCAATGTGGACCAATTAGATAACCGGGCCCAAATATCAAAAATCTAAATACATGGTTAGATTCAGCATATCGAAGAACCCCATATATTCAATTTTTGTTGAAATCAAACAAAGTTTAATTTTGGACCCCGATTTGGACCAACTTGAAAACTGGGCCCATAATCAAAAAACTAAGTACATGTTTAGATTCAGCATATCAAAGAACCCAAAGAATTCAATTTTTGTTAAAATCAAACTAAGTTTAATTTTGGACCCTTTGGACCAATTTGAAAACGGGACCAAAAATTAAGAATCTAAATAACGGTTAGATTCGGCATATCAAAGAATCCCAATAGTTCAATTTTGAAATCAAACAAAGTTTAATTTTGGACCCTTTTGACCCCTAATTCCTAAACTGTTGGGACCAAAACTCCCAAAATCAATCCCAACCTTCCTTTTGTAATCATAAACCTTGTGTTTAAATTTCATAGATTTCTATTTACTTATACTAAAGTTATTGTGCAAAAACCAAGAAAAATGCTTATTTGGGCCCTTTTTTAGCCCCTAATTCCTAAACTGTTGGGACCAAAACTCCCAAAATCAATCCCAACCTTCCTTTTGTGGTCATAAACCTTGTGTTAAAATTTTATAGATTTCTATTTACATATACTAGAGTTATTGTGCGAAAACCAAGAAAAATGCTTATTGGGCCCTTTTTTAGCCCCTAATTCTTAAACTGTTGGGACCAAAACTCCCAAAATCAATCCCAACCTTCCTTTTGTGGTCATAAACCTTGTGTTTAAATTTCTTAGATTTCTATTAACTTATACTAAAGTTATAGTGCGAAAACCAAATGTCTTTGGACGACGACAACGACAACGTCATACCAATATACGACCGCAAAAATTTTGCGGTCGTATAATAAAAATAATTTAACCCCAAATAAACTACATTGTCATGAATCCATGTCAAGAATGTTGTCAGTGGTAGTCTTTAGTTAAACTATTTATGCTTTTAGTAATTTGAGGGAATTTGGTATACATGACAGATGATGATGATGAATGTCTGCTTAACATCCAGTGGCAAATTAATATACATATTCAGGACGAGAACATGTTAATGGAACTTGAATATTAACCCTGCTTTGTACTAGACTGACATGCTGAGCAGGATTTTAAATGTGCTAGTTCACAAGGTAACAGTCTGCAGGAAGACAGGTCACCTTACCCAGAAACATTGTTCTGACTTCGAGCCAACCAGTCTCGGCTCTTACTCCTAAATGCTGCCTGCTTAGCCGAGAAGCAGCAAATACCAATTTTAAAGTCTTTGGTTTGACCCGACTGGGGTTCGAACCCACGACCTCCCGCACTCAAGGGAACACGTTACAAGACCAGGCGGTTATATACATGACAGACCATTGATAGCGTCTATGCATTTATCACAGCTTTTGAAGACAATTTAGAGCTTGGCATATTGTGTAGACAAGTCTTAACTATAGTTGCAGACCATATGTTGACCTCTGGGTGTTGTTTTTTTACCTTTAAATTATTTCAATTTCTTATGAATCAACACTTTTTCACTCTATTCAAAATATCTATGTTTGTTTTCTCGGTATCTGTAGCTAAGTTCATTATAGAGTAAAGAATTATACACGAACTAAAACAACAAAATGGACTTTTTCAATAACTACAATCCAGTCAATACATTACCTCAGCTGACTCCAGATCTTTGTTGTATGATTTTGGTGGAAACCTCATGGCCTGAAAAGAGAAAGTCATCTATAAGCACTGTCTTTCATTAACATTTCTATAAAACATTGTTTTTCTTATCTTGCATAATCAATCTTACCAACAAATACTCTTTACTTTGTACAGATCATAAACTTCCTTTCAGAAAAGACAATAAAATGCTCCACAGGGCACAGCTTGATAACTCTGAAGAGTTGGGGCAAGTATGGACACAACATTCAATCTTGATACAGCTCTGAATTTAGATTGTGATTAAATATTTGACACAGCATAGGTTTCTGACACAGAATGAATGTGGTCTAAGAACTTAATTTAAAATTGGACATTAATCTATTATGGTCCAATATCTAAAATCTTAATACATGGTTAGATTCAGCATATCAAAGAACCCCAAAAATTAAATTTTTGATGAAATCAAACAAAGTTTAATTTGGGGCCTTTGGACCTCAAAATGGACCAATTTGATAACAAGGCCCAAAATCCAAAATTCTAAATAGAGGCTTAGATTCATCTTATCAATTTTTGTTGAAATCTTGTCATGTTAGCCAGGGTCAAGTGAATCTGTTCCAAGTTTTTAAGGGGTTCTCCAAACAGTTTTTTCTGTATATTAGAGCCCATTAAAAAGTATTCAAAACAATTTTCATTTCTAAATTCTTATACTTTTTATGAATAATATTTGGTGTCTTGAACCATCAATCAATGTGGGGTTATGGGAGCATAGTATGGAGGTGCAAACTTTCTACTTGTTTTTCATGTCACGATAAAAATAGATTGAAGAGAAATATTATTTGGTTTACAGTGTTGAAGTATTACCTTTACTGAAGCATTGTGTATGTCTAAACAAAAGCTGATACGTTGATGAAATGCAGTCATTGGTTCCCTGGTGTTGTAAATATCACTGATTTCCTTTGACTGCACATACCCCTTCTCATGGTCTATGGTAGCCTCAATAACACCATCTCTAATTGCCTGCAAGAATGTCAACATACTCTCACAAAATTTCTACTTAAAATTAGGCCTGTTCCATTATAAAACACATGGGGAGGATACAGGAGACACTTTTTAAAGACCCTGACCAACCATAAAATAAACATTCATATTTCACTTATAATTTAAGTTCCAAGGAAAAGGCAACAACCCATATTTAAAAAAATTGAGTGCCTCTCATCCCCCACCCAAATTCTTTGGAACAGCCGTAACATGAAGTAATTGTACTTTTAATCTGATATAACGTATGTAAACAGTGATTATTACATTCTTTCAATTTTACAAAAAGAATTGATCAACTAATATCAAAAATTAATATTTAAAATATCAGAAAAAAAATGTTGTGTAAAGGGAGTTAATAACTTATGACAGAAAATGTAACTTTTCATGTCAGATTATTATAATTCAATTATACTATTTCAATAATACATTATTTGATTTCCTTTACCTTAAACTGATTATGAAAATTAATAAAACAATGAGTGTACGGCTTGTTTTTTCATAAAAGTGAATAATTGTGTAATTTTAAATGGCTTCAGACTTCCTATAATTCTTCAAAGGAGCTACATGCAGACCTGGGGTAGTTAAAAATGAAATTGTAATTAGCTGTAATTAATTACAATTTTGAAAGTAATTCAATGTAATGTGTAATTGAGCATATTTTCAATTACATGTAATTGAAAGTAATGAATTACATTGCCTTTTTGCCATGTAATTATGAATTACTTTTCAATTACTTTAAATTACATTTAAATAAATAATTGCATGGAAATTTTAAACATTTTTGGCTTTTCTGATGCAACTTGTAAAATTTGTTTTCCTTCATTTAGTATGCACTTGGTACTTTCATTTTTCTTAATAGTTTTTAAACATTTATCATGATGAAAAAAATTTAACATTCCTCAAGATATTTTATTAATCATTATAGCATTGTATTAATCTTTTTTTTTTTTTTTTAACGTGACTAATATATTTTATTGCACACTATTGCTGTTAACAATTTACTTAGTGTACAGCATTGCACTAAGTATCCCTGATATATTAGTTATTAGGTATCCAGGGAGAATATCTAATAAAAGTAAATTGATGTTACATTAAAATATTTCAATATTTTAAATGATTTCATGTTTACCGGAGAATTTCACTTCCATCCGATAATGGTTTTTAATATTAGTTAAATGTGCATCGTGTTTGCCATCATCATCTTTGATTTGGATAAATTAAATGGAATATCGACGGAATATAATACTAAGACAAGTTGTCTATTGAAAAGGTAAGCTGACCATAATTTTCTTGATTTTTTTAATCATAAGCAAAATTTGCACTTATTTGAACATTGAGGTATATTGTGTAGTTTTGACTAAAATATATAAACTACTCAGGTAAACATGATTGTACACAACATCAGAATATATAACACAAAGTTGTCAAAAATAAGATAAAATCAAAAATAAAAGAAGAAGACAAAAAGTGTGTATTATAATATTGGATAATATATTTTTTTTATTAAACATGTGTTAGGTATGTTAAGGTACATTATAGTCACCTGACATGCTCATGTCATGTGACTTCAGACGAGTCATGTGACTTCAGAAATATTTATTATTGTTTATGTAGTTTAGGGTTTTTATAATTAATTTGCTATTTTTTCTTTTAATTACATTATTGACTTCAACTATATATTTTATTTCTGCTTTGAATATTTTAAAGATATCTATTTTTGTTCTCTTTGAATTGTATTAATCTTTACTTGTATTTAATTCATTAATTTTTCATATGTTTACATAAAAAATCTAAAAATTAATAAATTGCCGACGACGCAAACGTCATACCTATATACTACCGCAATTTTTTTTTTTGCGGTCGTATAAAAATAATACCAATTTATTTACATACAATTTGTAAATATGTTGTTCTAACAATTAACAATAATCTTAGCCTCAGGTTATTCTTTTCACTTAACTAATTATTAAGTACAAATTTGTCCCTTGATTAAAATGCCAAAGGCAATGCTTTTTTGAACCATCATATTTACATGTGAAAATCTGTACAGATGGATATTATTTAAACATTTTCTACAAATTTCAAATACAACAGTCAGAACATACAAGAATGGAGTCCAATATACTTGACAATTTTGACAAGTCTTGAAAATGCTACCATAAGTCTTCTGTAATAAATGGAAGCTTTAAAGTTACTTCAAATTTCACATGAGGTACAAAAATATAAATTAACATTTTTAGTAGAGACTTGAAATTTTAAGAAAAATTCTTAAGAATAAGAAATATAATAATCTGGATCTTTATATATATATATAAATCTTTATAAATTGTTCTCCTATAAGAATAAGAAATGCAGTCAAATAATCTGCATTGAAAATCTAATGGTGATTAAATGTAACAATGACAATAGATATTTAAAAACTTTTTTTTTTAAACAAATCAAATTGTTCAAATGTTTTTATTGTTAAAAAGTGAACGTACCGGTATATATGTACACATAAGTTCATTCTATTCTAGCCTGATGTCATTTTCATGATTTCATTCTAAATGATATAAAACAGGGGGGTCTCAACATGGGATTTTGGGTACAGTTGTGCAGCTGGGATTTAAAAAACACCCCCCATTCATATATTGAATAATTGTGAAATCCCTACCTATACATATATTTCACAGCGAAATCATAACCCATTCATATATTTATCAGCTCAAAATTTACCTAAATATATCACAATTGGTCAATTACTACCTATTGATATATTTCCTCGGTAAAACTGCACCCCATTGATATATTTGACATATCAAAAAAGGGACCCATTCCAGCAGCACGTATGTATATACCTTCATATAGGAAGAGACCCCCCCCGTGTGATATAGCTCCTACATGTCTTTGGATAAAAGTAATTGAAATGTAATTAATTACACTGGCAATGTAATTGTTATGTAATTAATTACATTTGAAAATCAATGTAATTGTGATGTAATAAATTACATTTAAAAATTAATGTAATTGAAATGTAATTTTTACTTTGGCATGTAATTGACCCCAGGTCTAGCTACATATACATGTTCCATAAAAACAACAATAAAATAACTGAAGAACGGTAAAAGTGAAGCTATCCAAATTTGTACTTGATCTGAGTTTTGAGGTAATAACAATTGTCTATAAGTCTCATAACATTTGGTTGAGGCAACTTAAGTAAGAGAACGGAAACGAATAATTCAGCAATTTTTCCATTTGTAAAGGGGCTTAACTCTAGAACGGTTAAAGCAACACCACAAAAATTCATAATTGATCTGTATTTTGTTGTAATTAGCATTTTGTATAAGTTTCACAGCATTTGGTTGAGGCAAACTAAAGTTAGAGAATGGAAACGAAATATTCAGCAATTTTTCCAATTGTAAAGGGGCATAACTCTAGAACGATTAAAGTGACGCCCCAAAAATTCAAACTTGATCTGTATTTTGTGGATAGGCATTGTGTATAAGTTTCATACCATTTGGCTGAAGCAAACTTAAGTTAGAGAACGGAAACCAACTTTGGGACATACGGACAGACGGACGTATGGACGGACAAGGGTAAAACTTAATGCCCCCTCCGCTACGGCGGGGGCATAAAAATGTGCTTTCTTCAAGCCATCCAGTCTTCAGTTCTACAAAACACCCCAAAACATTCTGTGGAATTTCTTGAGACAATCCTTGATTATGAAATCAGTGTTTGATTTGTTCTGTGGTCTATCCTCATTTGAATAAAAACACTACATTAATCGTGTAGGCTAGATAAAGAGAAATTCTTGATTCTAATCACAAAAGCCCCTTCAAAAACATATTTCCTGACTTCTTTTATTATAATATTTGCTGTGTTTATACAACTGTTCACTTGTATACATATGAGATGAAGCACAATATTTTCTGACCAAAAACAGGAAATCAACAGATCTTGACTATGCAACAAACTCAACTGAAATAAAAATAAAGTTAAATAAGAATCTATTGATAGGGATATATTATTTACCTTGGCTACAATATACTCTGCATCTTCTGGACTGTCTAGCATCAATTTCTGTGATATATCCATCAGTGAGATTTTAGAATACGACAAATTTATCATACGCACACCAGTCTTTATCACATTGTGTCTTAATCGAATAATTAATGTGTATGTATTTTCTGCCTGAAACTTTGAACCAAATTTGGCCAGCACCTCATTAAATTTTGCTAAGTTACCAATTCTTACAGCTGAAATAAGAGAGAACATTTAATTATTGAACTGAAGTAAGTAAATGTAATACTTCTTTATCAGTCAGGGGACTTGCTGAAATGAGTGACTTTTAAATCACTGATTCAAGTAACATTTTGTCCACAAATGTGTGAAGTAAGAGTTGTCTTTCTTTAATAATCACCTATTTAAGTAGTACAAATAAATCACTAGACTAAGTGATTTAATTTTATTGTAGCTTTAAATATACAATACTAATGATCCAGGGACTAATTATGTTGCTAAAATTATCAGAATCAACATTTGTGTTGATAGGATGACCGGTCATGTCAGGTGATGACCTTGTACTGAATCTGGGATAATGACATGAAAATCACTTGTGTAAGTATTATACCTCTATTTTCTTCCAAAAAATTACTTCTTTAAGTATTATTATTTTAATTACCCCCACTAATTTCAACACCCCCGAACAGTGAAATTTTGATCGCGAACAGCAAAATTTTATTACAAAATCTGTAAGATGAAACCTTGAATTTTACAGGAAAATTACTCCCACTGCTGGGAAAAATCTGTGAAGAAAGTATTTGTTTATTATTAAGAGCCTTTATTTTTAGCATTTTTTCAACAAATATCAAATTTATAGCTGAATGATTGCATCAAAGGCATAAACCTTGCTATCAAAAAAAAGCAAAAAGTTCATTTTTTTCAATTTTACTAATAATAAGATAGATCTAAACCTGTCATGTTTAAAATTTTGGTAAAACTACAAAATGACAGATTTTCTAATTTGCTACATTTTTGTACTAAAATGAGTGATTTATAAATCATTCATTTCAGTAATTCCCTTGACTGTTTATATCCTATCAATCTTTGAAACAAAATTAGATTATGTATCAAGTTATAAGAAGTTATGATTTCTGTAGGAACAACATTCATCAAAATATCATTGAAACCAAAAGTTTTAGAAAGCCAAATGTTTCAAAGTTGTCATTGAGGCTAGACAAAACACCTTACCATAAGATTTTGTTCAAAACAAATGTTGTTTTTAATTTCTCATGTGGTGGCCTTTTATAGGTAACTATACATTATGGGTTTTTCTCATTATGAAGGCTGTATGGTGACCTAAAATTCTTCATTTCTTTGACATTTGAAATCTGGTGGATAGTTGTCTCATTGGCAATCATACCACATCTTATTTTTAATTGAAATGTAAAATGTAGATTCAGACCAGATAGTATTCCTTATTTTATACTTGGCTGATGGCCATATGATGTCTCAAAAGAGCTTCTTTGTTTATCGAAGTAGAACGATGTTTTATTATAATTGCATAGATCTTCCATCAGTTTTTTTTTTAGGGTATCACGAAATTTTGATCCAAATATATCACACATGAATTTTATGGCATAACTTTTAAAACCACAATATTGTAGTCCTAAGCAAGTCTATACATTACAGTATTTTATACCTTGAGTTAACTGGAAGTATGGAGCTAAGGTTTTTCTCATAGATGGTTGTCTGAATAAATGTCTGTCTGGGATATCACCCAACAATAATTCTACTGTAATGGCTAATTTGTGTACCTGTAAAAATACATGATATATATACCGAGTGATTCATTTATCTTTGTGGGTACCAAATTTCTCGAATTCATGAAAAATTGTTATTTTGAAATACTTGCTTAAGGGGTTTGAATAAATTCTGCATACAAGACCACAGGAAATTTGTGTTTTGAAATTTTTGTTGCAAACTTAAATTCATGATTCACCTGTGCCAATGAAATCCAAGAAAAATTTAAACCCTATGAATAATAATGAATCCACAGCATATAGCAGTATTATCATACATCAGAAATTTTGATAACAGAAACAGCACAATGCTACAATTTCAAATGATGTTACAAAGGGAAGATTTGTTCAAATTTAACAGACAAGTTTTCGATCCTTCCTAAAATGGTTTTTTCACATACCTTTGCACCCTTTTGTAGTTTCACCTTTTAAATGAATCTCACTGTTATAGTCCTTGATTCGTGTAAACATAATGACCCACCCCCCTAATCAATCAAGGTGGGGCAGTAATAAAATGAATTTAAAAGGCATAAACCATTTTCATCATACTGGAATCCCCATCACACAATTCAGAGTTTATTTAAAAGTTTACACCAATCAAGGGCTGTTGTTTAATTCCAAAAGCACAGTATATTTAATCCTAACCAAAGATCTGTTTGAAATTTGTGTACTGCAGGCAAGAAGAATCACTTGTATAGTAATCCCATGTGATATAACCTTTTCAAAGATTTGTTTTTTTATATATTGGCTTTTAGGAGTTTTGAGTACATCAAACATGATCATTCTTTTAAATCCTACAAACCTCTTCAGACCGATCAGAAATGTGTGTGTACAATAAGCTTTACTTACTGTTTGTTTAAATCCAACAGCTCCATGTGTTGGAGCCTTCCTTAGGGCCTGTAATAAATGTTTATGAGCATCTGAATACTCTAACTGTGCTGATTTTATTCTGCCTGAAATAATAATTCACAAAAACTGTTAACATTTAGCTGAATGACCTTTAAATGGGGTTGGAGGTCAGTTTAATTGCATAACTAACACCTCTACAACTTTTAACAGGGAATCATAGTATATCCCATAATGATAAAATCCTGTGATATCCTTGAAATTCTAATGTTTTGTATTTTTCAAATCACATTATTGCTAGCTTTACTAGCTGGACAGATGCGATGAATTACCTTTATAGTGCTATTAAATGTATATTAATATCTAAATAAATAAAATTTTCAAAGTATGCAGCTTCTGGACTATAGTAGTAGGTGAAAATTGACACCTATTACCTAATTTTGAAAGACCTGTGTATTCAAGATTAGGAAGTTTATTTTTGTAGATTTTTTATGTCAGTTATGTCATTTTGATACCTAATAACATAGACCTTTCATAATTACCAATTTTGTTGCAATTTCAAGAGAAAAAGCCTAATTCAGTTGACTTAACCTTTGAATCAGTGCAGTTTCATCTGAATTAAAACTCCTGACTTTGAAAAAAAAAAACATTTAACAAAACAAAAATAAAATTGATAATTTGTATGAAAAAATTATGAACATATGCAATTTTAATGCAATTATAATTTTTTGTAAGAGTGTCCTGCTACATACCGAGATAAAATAAAAATCTGGCCCATTCATTATTAGATGCTGTGTCTGGGAAAGTTGATTTGGACACCAATTTGTCAGCTTGTTCTATCAGATTGTAGTGAAGATAGTTACGTAACAAAAGATTCAATAGACAGGCTTGTCCGTCATAATCTGATCTTAATGTTGCTGTTCTTAATCTAGAGTGGAAAAATCTGGAATGCAAAATTACACAATAATCATGACAATGTCACTACTGTATCTTCTAACCAGCTTCAACTTCTCCATGAAAAGAAATATTTCATATTACATGTAACTTCAGAGGAGGGAAACAGTATGTATAGTTTATTTTGCAAAGTGGATTTGCCACTATGGGTTGGTGTGAAATATTATGTTGCACAAGTTTGAAATGTATGCAGGTGAGGTCTCCAAAATGAAATCTTTGGGTGGTTTCAAGGTGCCTTCAATGGGTACCATGAAAGTTTTTATGAAAATCATACTGGTTGTAGTTGTAATATTAAAATAATGAAGCCTTGAGATTAAATACTTCTCTAAGACTTCGCCCAGACTTTCTGCAGAGGGTTGTTGGCATTCTCCACCAATAAAAACGGGCTACCACAATATAATCAAATGGTGCTGAAAGTGGTGTTAAACAATCAATCAATTAACTGCACTACTGTGTTATATTTTCCATTCATATGTCACAGTTAAATAAATAGAGATGTAGTGTATACATCAAGGAGACAGTCACACAAAAAAATCCAAAAATCAAACCAATTGTTGACTGTCCACAAATTCTTAATATCTTAAGCAGTAATACTTACGATCTGAGTTTATCCAACTGATTTGTTAGTTCGTAACCCCTTGAGTGATAAAAGTAACATTTGGCAGCCAATTCTCCTAATGTCCTTCTATTCAAGGGAATAATCTTATTCATCAACTTTTCCGAACATGCAACAGCCTACAATAAAATTAAACTATAATGTTTCAAAACCACTCTGAATATTTTACAGCTATTTATGCAATCTGATTGAAATAGAGATCCAATGTCAGACTTCGATTACAGGGATCTGACAACATTACGCTCTACTTTCTTGTAATTATATGTTAATTACATCAACCAATGACATATTAGCAGTTACAAATCATCACTGTTGAGCTACTGACAATATTTGAAATTCCCTAGTTTCTGAGAAGTGTTACTTAAATTTTAAAATTCATTCAACATATTTCATGGACAAACAGACAAACAGGCAGAAAAGGTGATTACAATATAGCTCTCACTTCTATATAGTGGGGGTATAATATCATTTAACTGTTGGGTAACCTATTAATGTTGAGTCTGTACATGTCAAATTTGGATAGAACAAACTTTGATAATTTTTGGATCTGCACCTTAAGTCTCTTTGAACTGATCTTCACACTTTAATAGTTATTATTCAGTCAGAGCTCAGACATAAACAAGTCATTTTTTGTTTTCGACTTACAGAAGTCAAAAAATGCATTTATCATAAAAATATGTTTTCATTTTCAGACTTATTTAAGTCAGAAAATGACAGACTTGTTTAAGTCTATTTATGTTTATGAAAAGACTTAATTTTATTTGCTGATCAAAGTACACCACCTATGACATCATAAACCTGTCTGAAGGTTCACAAGGACATGAGCTATCTATATTTAATTATCTAATAGAACATTTTTACCTAACATAAGATTATTTTCCTCATTTAGTGTGGCTATAGATGGTTGCATTATAAAGTAAATAAACATTATTTCCGTTTTTTTAGGCTCTCATGCATATTTTTCTTTAGAAGACAAAGCATTGTCTTTCAATGTTGTCATAATTTCATATTGATGCATGACCTTTATATAAATATGCATGGGACTTGAAGTTGGCCAATTTTGTTAACTTATCGACTTGTAGGAGTCAATATTTGCAACTTTTTAATTTAGGTCAAATATTTCTTTCTAAACACTATTCGACTTATTGAAGTCATAAATTGTCTTAAATTAAAGGGAGACAAATCTTTGAATCTACAAATTTAGACCTCTATGAGTCAAAAGCAGATTTAGACTTATTTATGTCTGAGCTATGACTGTTATTTGGAAGTTTTTCAACTCTCCAATGTAAATACATAAATTGATTATTTACCTGAGTATATTTCTTGAGGTCAATCAGATGTATAATTAACAACAGGTGAAGGTATATTTCTACCTCTGGTATGACAGGTACCGTTGCACTTTTACCGGATTTGGGTCTGAATGTAGGTCCAATGCCATTGGATTCCATTGGCTAAAAATATATAAGTTGCTTTCAATCAAGCTTAAATCAAACTTCAAACTTCAGCATAAGGTCAGTAAAAACATTAAAATCTATGTTTTGTTGCTTATCTCAAATCTGAAAAATTAAATCAGTCAAAAGGTCATATTATTTTTTAAAATATTAAGACTTTTACTAGTATATCTTCATTAATACTAAATGAGGAGACCTGTATTAGTGTGTCGCTCTCTGTCCTACCTGATAGGTTGTATGCAAACTGTAGTCTGACATCCTCCCCAATGATTACTCATTTGAGTTAGTTACGGAATAATTCAGAAAACAAATGATATTTCCATCATTACTATCAGTGAAGGCTGACAGACATAGTGATTACTATATAACCTCTCTATTGCTGAAGGTGCAATTATAAACAGACATACCCATTATAATATCTCTGCCTTTTCTTTACAAACTGAAGAGGATAATAAGTGGCAAACGTACCGCAATAAAATTACAAACAAAATTAGGCTCTCCTGCTCCAACCTGACAATACGGTCTAGATTAAGGCATCATTGATAATTGTCTTAGAGATTCTTGCTGTTAAAAAAAAGAATTGACCCGGAGAGTATAAACAGACCTGGCAGGGTTAGTGGTAACCAGCACTAGTTATTTTTCTTCTCCATATTTTAATCATGTTTTATTTAATTAACCTTTTTGCTTTTTCATCACATCTTATTCTATAACATGAAAACATACAAGTAGTGTATAAAAAATACTGGCCAATATCAACAAAATAATAAATTCAAAAATTAAATACATTCCCTTCCTCATCAAATTTTTAGAAGTCATTGTCTGAGAACCAGAAAATATATTTTACATGGCCTTAGTTTAATACATTTACATATCTTATTTTATCTATTTCACCTGGTCAAGAAAAGCTATTAGTTCATCTCTTTGTACAGCTTGCGTCAAAAGGTATCCCTGAAACAGTTTTCTTAGTATGGTTTGATTCAGTCGTCTTCTTACATTTACAAGACTACAGAGTTCTCAAATCTTTTTTCCTGGTGGTCATTGGGACCACCAAGACTAAAAATAACTCTTGACATGTAACGAGGTTCTTTTGAAGATACTGATTTCTCAATTTGACGTACATAATCTTTTATGTCTGAAAAAAAAAAAAATTTTATAAAGAAGTCCAAATTCATCATAAGAAAACTTGAACACACTTTCAATGTCACCGACGGTTTTCGAGAACACTGTACAGTATGTAGAAATGAAACAACAAGGGAGTCAAATAGTAGATACACATTATGCATAGTCATCATGGTAGGAATACATTGTCAGTCTGTCTTTCATCCCTGCTTAGTAATACAAATGATGAATGACAAAACTTTATCTCACCATACATGTAAACAATCTTAGATGCACTCATGGAAGGGAACAGGATGTTGCAATAAATGTGTCAAACTGCAATTCGATAGATGATTGATTAGCATCAAATATGCATGCCATCTAACCATATAGCTATTCTGGTCAAAACTGTGGAGTTTGAGTCTAGGTGGGTTTGCCACCCCAGTTATTTTTTTCAGCAAGGATGGTGTATTCTCAGTACATTAGATGCAAAGTAAGCGTGTTTCATTTAAAGCCATCAAACTTAAAAGAATCAAAACAAAGGTACCTGATCTTTTTTATGTACCTTTAACACCTTTCAACTTTTATCATTGTAAATTACATTTGATTGGTTCAAGCACTTGATCATGATGATTTGCCAATTTGTGAAGTAATAATATTACAACAATCCATTAGTACATGTATGTGATAGTTTGTTCCACTCCCTTTAATTACTTTTGCACTTAAAAACAGCTATACAGATACATGTATAATTACTTTATGAAAAAAATAGTTATCAGTAGACCATAGACACTGGCAGTAGGGTAGGTCAACTTAATATATGGTAGTTTAACATCACTATATCTTAAAATAGTTGTGATTGATTGTTGGTGTTAAATGCCACTTTAAGCAAGCTTGGCTATATCATGGTGGCCAGTTTTATTAATGAAAGACAAAGTCAAAAGTACCCAGAGACCCTGACTTTTGGCAGGAAAAGTTAATCAAGATCAAAGTCAAACACACCTAAACATGAATGGGGTTCGGAATATTGAGTCAGGACAAGCTAGTGAATACACTACTAGTTAGACCACTCCACATTCAGCCACTGTCAAAGACGCTGAGATCCCCTCATTTTTAAGAAAAATATCTTGGCCTTCGATTTTTTTTTCTTCTATCAAACGATGAATTGCATTTGACTGTGACTAATAATACTTGTTATTGTACAAAGTGAAATGATGTATGTCACATGCAGTAAATATGTCCTTAGCTAGGAGCTATGCTGCCAATTTTTTTATGCAGTCAAAACATTTCAGTACAGACCATTTACTTTTAATGGGGTTATGGATTTCACCCCAAAGCTAGTCTTAAGATTTTTGTTTGTTTTAATTAAAGCCTGGCATCAACATATCTTTCCAAATATAACCTTTATAACAGTCAGATGTCTAATATTTTTTTTAAGTTGTCTTTTTTTTCAATTGTGGAAGATTCAATGGTCGATTTTTTTTAACACACTCCTAAATTGTCTTTTGAATCTTTAATATCTACATTTTTCTGATGCAAATACTCTACTCATGAAAACATTCTAGTAAAGATGCATATATGTCAGTGAATATGTTTCTTTACAACAATTCTAGTCATTCCTTGTTTATAAGTGTTCCAGTATTTCATAATACCATAAATTTATGTCATAAATTGTATAGGGGGTCTCATTGGTGGGTTCTGATCCCGGATCCCGCTTATTGTTTTGTCAGAATCCGTTAATAAATAATCGTCTATAATGTGCTGTAGACTGTAGTTCATATTTCAATCAGCTAAGGCATGCACAGTAAAATAACCATGTATTGCTTTATATAAAACATAGAAATAACCTTCAAGTGTTAAGAGATCTGGATCTTTCTTTGGTTCTTCAGCTTCACCTTCATCCATTGCAACATCTTCAATTTTCGGGTCAGTCTTTTTGTTTTTTGTTTGACTTGGTGCCTCTTTCATCTCTACGTCTGTATTTTTCACCATTTTCAATTTATTGTCATTAATAACTACTTCATCTATGGGTTATTGCGAATGATACTTATTCAAGTAATTGTTTTGATTGTCCACAACTAGTTTAAACTGATTAAAGCTTCGCCAACAAACCCGGCATGATCTGCAAAAAGTGAAACTATGGCGGATAAAAGTTCCGCAGAAAATAACTTTGGAAAACATTTTTATTATATTCTAACTTTTAATGAATGATAAATAAGAAGGCCTCAGTTAATTTTTTTGCCTTATATTCTAGTAAGCAAAGTAAAATTTTCAGTACAATCGAAATTTTTTAATGGATAAAGAGTTCTTTCCCTTACTTTGGTGCACTAAGTTTTGTTTCGCGGGAAACTTTAAATTATTTCAAAGTGAAGATGACTGTCACATCATAATAATATAATTATAACTTAAGCCCTTGTGAGCTTCTATATACGACTGATACACACAGCATATAATATTTTTTAAAGAATTGTATGAAATAACATAGAAATAGCATTTTTATTTTGTCGGTAATAAAATATGTGTTTCATTTTTGTAACTAGGGCATCTATTTCAGGCATTAAAGTTGTTTCCAAGTTAATTTCTGTTTTTAGAATTAAATTTTGTACCGGATCCTGATTTTTAAATACAGAGCGTTGTGACATCTAAATGCAGTGATATGCCAAAAACCCTTCATGGATCTTCATGATTGAGGGTCGTACGGGGGTACCTTCATCACAAATAACGGTAAAAAAATCTTGCCAAATGACGTTAACGGTATTTTTTGGTGCTTGACGATAAACGTAAACTGTACACTTTCTTTAAGACAATAAAAAAATCAACTAATTTAAACTGTACACTTTCTTTAAGACTATAAAAATCAACTAATTTTGACGAATCACTTTAAATTTTTTTCAAAAAATAACGGTAACGATAATTATTTGAGACCTCTGACGAATGACGATAAGGATATTTTGACGAATCACGGTAAAAATTTAACCAATTTGACGCTAACGGTAGCCGAAAATGACCGTTTGACGCCTGATGGTAAAGGGCATTTCTACCTTCATGATTGGCTTTGGCATTTTTTTCCTTCTAGATGCTGGCATCCCGAATTGACTGGATGCTGGCATCCCAAACTGTAGGAGTGCACCCATCACAAACCATCCGAATGCTGGAATAAAACAAGTTCTGTATGATACTGTTTGCCGAATTTCTATACTCCACTTGGTTAATTACGAATTTCGAGTTCACAAATTTAAAAAAAACAACATATTTGATAGCATTTCCTTTTCATAAGTAAACATGGGCAAAATATGTCAGCATCCAAATAAAATGCTAAGATGCCAACATTCAAACAAAACGAATGCCAGCATCCAAAGAAGATGGATGTCAGCATTCAAAGAAGACGGATGCCAGCATCTAAAGGAGACGGATGTCAACATCTAATTTATAATATGTCGAGACAGTTTTTACTCACAAACTGGGATACCAGCATCCAGAGATAAACTCTAATGCATGAACATCTGATTTTTTTAATGGAATGCCAGCAGAAATGCGAGTCTGCGTGTATATAGTTGGAATGCCAGACAAAAGGTAGGTAAAATTCTATAAATATATTACTAGTAGTAGATGCCAGCATCCAAATGCTGTTGTGTTCGATATGGAACTTTATAAAGCCATATCAGCATCCTGCAAAGATGAAGATGCCATTTTATTATTTTTTGTATTATCTGCCAATGCATTTTTAGGATATTCTGTATACAGAAATAATAGTGGTTTATTGTATAAAACAACCCCTAAACTACAAAATTTATTGATATAATTACACAGGCATCACATATTTTTAAGAACCAATAAAATTTGTTCAGCAGAATATGTTATCCCATAGATGTATCTATGGTTATCCATAGAGATGAAATGAATCAGTATGATTGAAGTAAGAAAAGCATATGCTGATACTATAAAACAGGCAATTTAATGGAAAACTGAATAAAGGCTTAACTGTTACCCGGAACATGGTAAAATTTCATAGAAAGTAACATAACATGATTATAAAAATTCTAAAGATATCAATAATTTCTATGATAGCATATAAGAAATTTTAAATTTTAGTTGAGAACTCATTATATATATCTATATATACGTCTCTGTATATCTATCTTCGTTTATTTTTGTGTTTGTATTTTGTAAATTTCAGCTGGTAATGAGACTATATATATTTATTACACCTTGTGATCCGTTTATATGGCAGTCAACAGGGTTTAATAGATATAGGAAGATGTGGTGTGAGTGTCAATGAGACAACTTTCCATCCAAATAACAATTTATAAAAGTAAACCATTAAGAACATTTGTTGTTCGACCTGTGGGTCAAATGCGTTTTGTTAAAATATACTTTTTCACTTTTTTGGTCTTTTGGAAAATGTTGTTTGTGCTGTATTTAGACCCCTCTAACAAGAAATTTGTTTTGCATGCACACGTATAAAAATTGTGGTTTTTATCCAACGCAATCATAGGTTTGAACGTTGTTTTCAATTTAGACTTGTTTATACTAACTTAGTAACACTATTTGTTATAGTAGTCTAAGGCTGGTATAAATTCCGAAACTTACACCAATAAAATTATTTGATTTAATTTGATTACATATAGTGCACAATACACTGGAAATCACGAATTTCCACAATGTATTGTGATTACAAACGGGAGCACAGTAACCACGATTAGCAGATATAATTCAAGACATCAAAGACAAATAAAATACCGCAAACAAATTCATTTCCCCATTGCGCTTTTTCTTATTCATTTGTGCTTTTCAACGTAACATAAAATCAGTCACGTATAGGAAAAATTATCATGTGAATAAACTCATTATAGATACCAGCTAGCTTACCATTTTGTACGCCAGACGCGCGATTCGTCTACAGAAGACTCATCAGCGGCGCTCGAACCAAAAAGTTAAAAAGCCAAATAAAGTACTTAGTCAAAGAGCATCGATGGCCTTAAATTCCGAGTATTGAGGACGTTAATGTTATAAAATAAATTAAAAGTTCATGTCCAGAAGAGGAAAAAAAATGAGACAGAATGGACAATATCTGAAGATGAAATGTCCCTTTCCGCCCCCAGGCACTATCCATGCTTCTAAAATTTCGTTGTTTCATTTATATTTATTAATGAAATGCACATTTATACCCGAGGGGTTGAAGACATTCAACAATACAATACAAATATACACAATGCAAAAAAAATAAAATATTAAACATCGTATATAGCGGTAGTAAAAAAAGTAATAATATATATCATACGTTCACATTTGGCTTTGGTACCATCTTTCCATTTTCAACCCAAAGAAGAAATGAAAATGGTAATCAATTTATTAACCTATAGCTGGTACATTTACCTTGTAGCTACAGCTTTCACAAAATAATATATGTTCTAATTGGAATTTTCCATTTTTCGCTGTCAACTACCTTGAAAAAAGCTAACATATATTTCCAATACCATTCTTCTGTAATTCTATTTCTGATTTTGGATTAGAGGTATCATTTCACTTATTCCTCCATGAAAATACGAAGATGTGGTATGATTGCCAAATGTGTATCTCCAACACAATCTTCCGGACATTATTTCATTACTTTATCTGTAATCTTCCGGACATTATTTTGTTACCTTAGGTGTCAGACCACCAATTCACCAACTCCAATTTAGAACGTAAAAGTAGCCCTTCCCTGACAAAAAATAGTGCTTTTGATGACATTGTATACTTAAACTAACCAACAAATTTGCAGAAATGAAACTTTTGTCGAAAGAGAAATTTATGTAGACCATTTTGAGCCAAAATTTACTTGTCCAGGAGTTTGCATTAAAAATTGAGGATTAATGCGCTCCATAGTATACTTATTCAAGATTTCCAGAAAACCAGGGGTTATTTTTAGCAGTACTTGTCTTCCGAACGCTAGTATTTCTCTACAAGACTTAAACATAGGTTGAAAATTGGCATGTAGAAAGGTGATTCATGTACAATTCAGGATATACCTAGTTTCTATATATGAAGTTAAACTTAAGGTAAAATATTTAGAAAGCTGTAAAAATTGCAAAATTTGGTTGAGCAGATAGGGATATTGAATTTGTGGTCTGAAACCTTTATCTATAATCTTTCGACATTATTTTATTACTTTATCTATATATATGTCAACAACAGACACCGCTCGGCTCAAATAGAGTTCTTTTAGTCCTTGCTGATGTATTCTATCTCTATTTTTGTAGTGGTCATAAGTACGACCCTTAACATAAATATAATAGTTTGTCCATTTTCTTTATATACGATGATTTCTTATTATCTTAGCACATGGCAATTTGTAATGACCGAACAAAGAAGATATAAAAAATGAGGAGATGTGATATGATTTCCAATGAGACAACTATCCACCAGAATTCAAATAAGTGGATATAAGCAATTATAAGTCAGCGTACGACATTCAACAATGATAAAAATACAGACATGAACCAACGACAATTACTGAATTACAGGCTCCTGACTTGGGACAGGCACATACAGAATGTGGTGGGGTTAAAAAATGCTTGTGAGCGCTCAACCCTCCCCTAATCTGGGACAATGGAGCACAACATAAGAATAAACAGTGAGAATAGTTTTTTCTGTACATTTTTTCTTTAAAACTTTGTACACGAAATTGATTGATCGGTGTTGCTTGCATAGAGTCCAGTGGCAAATATGTCATGCATATTCAGAACGAGAACAAATTTACAAGTCCAAGAGGCATAGGTTCTGCAAAGACAGCTATTAATTGTGATAAACCTGGTAACATTTCGACTGCCATTGGAAAATCAGAGTATGTTGGATATAGACAAGACATTTTGATTGTAACAGGCCATCTACAGACCCCTCATAGACTTGTTGAAACTACCTGCCACCAACCTTAATATGCTTAAATGATTGATATACTGCAAAGACCGTATACTCTACTAACACGAGCCACCCAGATTTCATTTCCGATCGGACGTATTTATACATCCCGCACATCCAAACAGACGCTCTTTACTGCTGCATGGGAGTCTAGAGATGACCATATTTGTGTACTCTGGTCAACTCTTCGTGGTTTGTACACGAGACATTAGATAAGATCGACATAAAATAATTGAAGATATATAGTAAAAGACATATCTGTAACATGATCTGATGTTTCTTATTCTTCTTCTTTTTTTTTTATCTCTTTGTGACGTGAAAATTTAAACAGCTTTATTTTTTTTCTGAAAATTAAAATGCACGTTGTTAAATTATATGTCATCATGCATATATGAATTTTAAGATTATGCTAAATAATGCATCACAAAGCGCTGATTGTTTTGTATGACTATCATTGCTATGCTTGGATAAGAAAATAATTAAAAAATGTATATACACGTAACTTAAATAAAGGCAACTTTAAAAATGTCTTGTACAATTTTATGCAACTTAATATCATTCCTCAGATAAACTTAATAGTGCACCGTGCTCCACTTTACTCCTGCTTACTTTTCGCTATCATTTATTTATGAATTGATTGTTTACAAAACTTTAAATTTTTCGAAGGATTTTCTACCCTTATGAATAGATTATCTTAGCTGTTTTGGCAAAACCTGTCGGAATTTTGGGTCTTCAATGTTCTTTCACTTCGTACTTTTTTTTTATTCGTGCGTCACTGATGAGTCTTACGTAGAAAAAAACGCGCGTCTGGAGTACAAAATTTTAATCCATCCTGGTATCTATGAAGTGTTTATTTGGTCCCTTTAAAGATTGCAGTTTTTGCAAACATCTCTGTACGATTTGAAATCTGTGCAATGTTACGGTTCCACTCCCCTAACACGGTAAAATATTTATATTTCCTGAATTACAGACACGGCAGACATGAAATTTTTGTAACAGTATAAACATTATACAAAAGCAATAATCACATATGCACGATAAAATGCTCTATGTGATATGAACATCGTAAAAATCATAAAATAATAGTTCATAGTCTATCTTTTATAGGGTACAGTTTCCATCCCTTTTTAACATTGGTTTTATTTTACTAAGAATTGTATTATTAAAAGACAGATCGATATACAAATATTTCAATGCTTTGTGATGTATTGTTTTATCATAAACTTTATACTGCTATTCATTATGACATTTATTTAAAAAAAAAAATCAAATTGCAGGAAAATTGGTGTAAGATTGAAAGCTGTCTTAAAAGTCAAAGAAGATAAAAAATGTCAGAGAAAATGTTATAAAAAAACAGCTCTCTTTTTTCTGTTCTTATAGATACAAATTTCTTATTGAGAAGATAAGAAAATCACCATATATATAAAAAAAATAACGAATCCGAATTCATGTCTAGAAGAGACATAGTGGCCAGGATTTTAGGATTTAGACTGCTCCAATCCGCCCCTAAAACACTGTTTGACGCGTATGTTCCTAAACCCAGACATGAAACGAACGAATTTACGTCCGAAGAGGCGCCATGCAAGCTTCAAAAATGTTTTTGTCTATTTCATATAGAATAGAGAATAAAAACGGAGAATGTGTCAAAGAGACATCAACCCGACAAAAGAGGGAAAAAAACAGCCTAAGGAAACCAATGGGTCTTCAACGCAGCGAGACCATCCCGCACCCGGAGTCGGGCTTCAGCTGGCCCCTAAACAACAATGTATACTAGTTCAGCTAAATGGACGTCGTACTGAACTCCAAAAATACAAATGAATAAAAAAAAACAACATATAAGACTAACTAAGACTAGAGGTTCCTGACTTGGGACAGGCGCAAAAAATGCGAGAGAGATATCTCTTATACCTCTACCCAATGTGGAAAAAACAAACACACTTCAAAACGCACAGTAAAACTCAGTTCAAAAGAACTCCCGAGTCCGATGTTAGAATAGGTAACAGAAGAAACTAAGCAAAATGACAATGATCAACATAAATTAACAAAGGACTACTAGCAGTTACTGACATGCCAGATCCAGATCTCAATTAAACTGATCGAAAGATTATGTCTTCATCATATGAACATCAACCACAACCTCTCCCTTTGGGGGTTTAGCATCACGTCATCATACGTTCTACGAGAAGAACATAACCCGTTTCATGCAAACAACTGGGTTTAGAATAAATGTGTCTTTATCCGATGGAAAGACCCTATGAGTGAATCAATATTAATTATAAAAAAAACATTTTTAATGACTTGACAACAGTATTGTAACTATGTCCCTTGTAAATAAATCTGTTTAAAGTTTTGGTTTTTTAAGCTTTTGAGGCGAATGACGACTTCTTCGTGCTTTGTACAGAATATTACTATAAAAGATGGGATGTAAAATACCTGAACGTATAAGATGTCTGCACGTTGATTTATATTTACGAATGATGCCCTTGTTCCGATGATAAAATTCGGTAAAGGTTTTGACAAGTTTGTGATATCGAAAACCCTGTAAAAATCTTTCAGTAATACAGAGATTTCTTTCGTTAAAATCAAATACACTGTTACATATACGAGCGAATCGAACAAGTCTAGATATAAAAACACTACAAAGATGGTGCCAAGGGAACGTCATCATCTAAAAACGAACAGGTATAACAATAGGAAATGAAAAATCATCTCATGTATGGTACAGTTTTGTATTAAGCTTCCCGTAAGAGATATAGATATCCAGATGCAGGAAAGGGGAGTCTCCATTGTTAGTATAAGCTTTATCTAAAGTAAGTTCAACAGGATAAATCTTTCGTGTACACACTGAAGTCGTCATTATTGAGAGTCAAAATATCATCCAAATATCTAAAATAGTTATTAAATTTTTGCGTCAGATGTTGTTTCGATGGGACTTTTTATACATAAATTGTGATTCGTAATAACACAGAAACAGGTCCACAATAAGTGGTGACAGTTAGTCCCCATTGGAATTCCGACAACTTCGCGAACAAAAATGTTATCTAGTAAAAATTCAAGCGCAGTTATCTTATCAAAGCAGGTCCAGTTGTCATACTTCTTTTGTTTTTCGTTACTAAAAAAAATCCTTTAAGAGTTTGAACATATATATTCACATTCTGACTTTTTAAATGCCCATTTAGTTAGGTATGTGAATTTGTTCTTAATGAAATTAAATAAGGCAAAGTGTTATATAGGTAGAAAAATCAAAACATTGGACAGATCCGAAAGCACCAATATGAGCAAGCAATTTATTAAGTACTTCTAACGAATTTTTAACACCCCAAAATAATTAGTTCCACCATTTTCGTAGACCTTATTTGAAAAATTTATTACCATTTTTTTTCATTGTACCAAGTGTACTGCTATGTACTGGCTTCCGAAGCTGCACATAGCACCTTACAAATATAGCTTTGTTCGTCTTCAAGCCATTGTTCCATTGCTAAACTGTTTATTATACTTACTGAAATTTCACGTCATTCGGTTCTAGCTGTAAAGAGGTAGCACAAAGTTTATGTTTTTTTACGATGTCATTTTCCGAAAACTGAGTCAGTTGGAATGTTGGTGAATTTGAGATTTCCTTTTGCAAGAGAAATTCGAATAGTATTACTGTGAACTTATTCGAGATCGCCTGCGTGCATCCTTAGTTACAGCGCAACATGACGGTTGCTTACGGTAGATTATGCCATGACTAGCTTTCATTGTGAACTTGTTAGAGTTGGCCGTTGTGCATCCTTAGATACAATTGAAACACGATAATCTGCTAATGTTACAGTCTAACAACAGAAGGAATGGTTACCAGTCAAGATACAGACAATCAGAAGCTGCCGACAAAGATGTCTTTTCAAATAAGATTTTGTTGTGCACTATTGTCTTATCTTTACAAATAACATTTTAACCCAACTCTCCTCCAATCCCCCAAAAAATTGATAATTATATAACAAACAAACAAACAAAGAAAGAAAAACAATAAACATTAAAACAACCAACAACAAAAAACACAAAACATAAAACAAAACTAAACAACAAAACAATAAACAAAACCTAAAAAAACTTAACAATAACAATAAAAAACAAACACTAATAGATAAAATAAAAAAAAACAATTAAAAAAAAAATAATAAAAAAAACATAAAATTGAAAAAAAACAACACAAAACAACACAAAGCAATAAACCGAATAACTAACAATAAAAACAAAAACTAAACCAATTTAAATAACAAAACAATAAAAAAAAAAACATTACACAAATAATAACCCCTATCCCCTAGAAAACAAACAAAACAAACAAATAAATAGAAAAAACCAACAGGAAAGCAAACACAATAAACAAAACACAAACAAAATAACAAAACAATAAAGCGAATAACAAACCATAAACAAATAAAAAAATAATACAAACAATACACAATAACAAACAAAACAAATAACGAAACCATCAACACAAAAAAAACACAGAACTTAACAAAATACCCCCATTCCCCTAGAAAACAAACAAAGCACAAAAAAAAATAAATGCAAAAACCAACAGCAAAGCAACAATAAACCACAATATAATCTAACGGAGCACAAAAAGAAAATAAGACAACCCCGTAATGAACAAAAAAACAACAATATAAAACAAACAAAATAAATAGAACAAACAAAAAATTCAAATCAAAAACCTATATCAAGCTTTACAGAACAAAAAACAGAGAAAATATAATAAAAACACAAAAGCGACCAAAAACAAACGCTGTCATACCCCCTCCCTTTTCCCCCCAAACAAAACAGAAACAAACCAATCAAGATAAGACAAAATAAAGGGAGGAAGAAAAACAAACAACATAACAAAATTACCTCTTTCCCCTAAAAAACAAACCAAAAAAACAAACAAAACAAAAACATTGAGAAAAAAAAAAACAGCAAAGCAAAAATAAATCACAACATAATCTTACGGAACTCAAAAAGAAACAAGACAATCTTACGCCCCAAACAAACAAACAAACAAACAACCAAACAAACAAACTAACCAATAAAAAAAAATTGAAATACAAAATAGAACAAATTAAATGAAATACCAAAATATTCTACAACAGAACAAGATCCGATTTTAATTTATCACTTTGTTTTGGCTTTTCGCCTTTCGGGTGGGGTAACATTATGTGTATCATCATTTTCTATAAATCGAAATATTTGCACATTTGCAATTGCTTTAACGACACCAAATCGTTAAAGCAATTTCCCATGCAACCTGCGATAAGAAATGTTTTGTGCTGTGCAATAAACTGGAAAGACGAAAAGTAAAATAACAAAAATACCTAACTCCAAGGAAAATTCAAAACGGAAAGTCCCTTAACAAATGGCAAAATTAAAAGCTCAAGCACATCAAACGAATGAAAACAACTGTCAAATTCCTGACTTGGTAAGGCATTCCCTTATGTAGAAAATGGTGGATTAAACCTGGTTTTATAGCTAGCTAAACCTCTTCTTGTATAACGGTCGCATAAAATTCCATTATACTGACAACAATATTTGAGCAAATCAAACAGACAGACATAATAAGTAAAAATGAGGGGAAAAGAGGTGCGATGAGACCAAGAAAAAAAAGAATAGAGAATAATGAGGTGCTTAAATATAAAGAATTGAGAATAATGGGTAAAATCAAAAATATAAAAAATAGAGAAAATGATAACAAATGTAAAAAATACAGTAATGAATATCGACGAACCTCGGCAGTAAAATGCTAAAAAATAATTTAAAACAAACTTACCTCAAAATATAAGCAACCGCATGATCCTTCTATTGACCTATTTATTTTGGTTGACTTCTATCATAACAAGGTGCCCGATCAGCTGTTCGTGACAAGCTCAAGGTTGACGTCGGCGAAACGTTTCAGTCAATCACATGTCGCATAGTTTAGAAAATGACGTCATATTAAGATATCGATGCATTCATCGAAAAATAGTGCCTAGTTTTTTACAAATGCATTAACCTGCCTGCGAATTGATATTTTAGTTTTAGATACACGATTTTGTTTATCAGTTGTTATTGTCTTTGAACTAGCTGTCAGTAACTTCGAGTACTCTCAAATCTCTATTTTGTTTTTTTTGTTGTTAGAGCTTAGAGATGTATAAATGTGGGGGCGGACCTTTCTCCTTTCTCCCGCCTCCTCTCTCTTTTCTCCCGCCCCTCTCCTTTCTCCCGCCCCTCTTCTCCTTTCTCCCGCCCCTCTTCTCTTGTCTCCCGCCCTAAAACATAAAAAAAACTAATGTATAGGAAGCCCATTTTAAAAGAAATCGATCAAATGTCTTGTTTTTTATGGCTCATCCCCGTCTTGTCCTTTCACGAGATAGAAGTGTTATTTCTTCTTAAAGAATCTCAATAAATTTTTCACTAAATGTTAAGCTTTCTGTTTGCAATGAATTTGTAAGTCTGGTGCACGCCGTTTCCTGATGATTTTTTTTTCAAAGTAGAAATCCAAATTATAGAATCGCAGGATAATGTTTGAAAATACGGGGAATTTTTGTGCCACTATTAGTGCAATTTCGTTTGGATGTCAACACTTAATGTGCACCCGATGGGACGAAATAAAATTATATCATTCAGATCCCGTTACATATTTTTCTTTCAATTTGATAAATTATTTCTCGAAATTTACAATCACACGATTCATTAACAGTGGCCAACAATAAATGAATAATCGATACTTAAAAGATAAAATTAAAAAGAGATACTTTTGTTTACCTATAGTCCGCAACTACGCACACAACTACTATATTAAAAATATGTATTATTTTATTTATCACTTTTATAACTGATGGAATTAAAAAAAAAAACATTTTTGATAGCTGCATTAAATTAAATGTGTCTTTTAGACACAACTATTTCAAATTGTATGGTATTGTCCTGATAATGCCTGAAATATTTGCCACCGGACAATATGCAACCTCAAAACAATCTATTCAAACTGTACATTGTACTTGAAAATCACAGTGTATTTAATCAAATTTTTGAAGCACTTTATCCATGCATGACAACAAAATAACAAACACCATTCAGATCCGTCCCATTACATATTTTTTCAATACCTCTGAGTAAAAATAACGTTACTCTACATTCAGTAACGTCATTCCTTTTCTGCCAAAATCTTTGCATATCAGTCAATTTTGAAGCAATTTGTCTAAAAAAAAAGGATTTGACATGTGTTTGATTTGATTTTATGTGTTATTTACATCATTTTAAGTACCACTTTTGGGCTATTTAGTGGCGGCCAGTTTTGATTGGTGGAGGGAGCCGCAGTGCCCAGATAAAGCCAACGACCTTCGATAGGAAAACGGACAATCCTAGTCAATTAAGATTGGAGTCGAGTGCACCTGCACGAGCGGTATTCGAACTCACAACCTCAATGTTGACTGGCTAGTGATTATAGTAGTACCTACTTTAATAGACGACTTGGCCACATATAAAAAAGAAGATGTGCATGATGTGATTGCCAATGAGACAACTCTTCACAAGAGACTAAATGACATAAAAATTAACAACTATATAGATCATTGTATGGCCTTCAACAATGAGCAAAGCCCATACCCCATAGTCAGCTATTTGGGGGCAAGGGGATCCAATAACAGCAAAACAGCAAATTGATTTGGCTTAAAACAGATAACTAGGAATTGAAAAAGGATAAAAACAGATAACAGTAAATGAAATACTAAAATCATTCGGGTCCAAGACCAATCCAGCATATCTTGTTATAATCCTTTGTAATAAATTCCATTTTCTATAAACATATAAACATGTGTTTTAGAGTTATCTAGAATTGGTTTACTCAATGTAAGATAATAATTTTGTGTTATCCAAAACAAGTAGACCCAACCCTTGGATCACTATCTTTTGTAGATGATCTACTTTTGAGTAAAAAAGGTCTACAGAACAGTATAAATAAATCTAGTAGTTTCTGTGAAAACTGGCAACTTCCTTTAATTAAATATAATAAATAAAACTTAAACCATCATTTTACAGCAACATATTGCCAAAAGGGTAGTTTCATTTCTTTACTACAATGGCAATATGATAAAAAAAAAATGAGTTAGAATATAAATTCCAAATGACTCTTATAATGAGCAATGTTAACCTTATTTCAAGTTTAGAAGACCTAGTAAAAACAAGGCAAGAAAATCCATGTTTTTGGTTAAAGCCAAGGTAGCTTCATTATGAAATCTTCCAATAGAAATTTCTAGTAATCTTTTTGATAAAGAAGTTCAATTAGTTTTAACTGATAACTCGGATATATCCTGTTTGAATAGCTTAGCTGCTATATATTTGTTTTTCTTGTGTTCATTTCTTTTAGAATTGTAATTTCTTTGTTATATTATGTTTGTTTCTGTTTTTTGTCACAAGCTAATTATGTTTATATGACAATAAAAATATTATATGATATAATGGCCATATATTTTCCTTTGTGTAATATTAAGAATTGTTCGAATTTAACATTTACATATGGGGATACAGGGAACATTATCCCTATATACAGGGAACATTATCCCCATATATATGTGAAAAATCAAATTCGAACGATTCTTAATATTACAATAAGTGAAACATATGGTCAGGGATACATGATGAGAATCGGCCTAGGTCCATACGAACTTAACAGAAACACCTTTTTAAACAGGGCTGAGTCTGTGTTTCTTATTGTATAAATTTTATACAATACGGAACACAGACTCAACTCTGTGATTCTTTTCTAAAAATACACACACTAATTTATTACAAGCATGGGTCAGTTTCTTAAAAGCACAAAAAAATGTTGAAAAAAGTATTGAATTCCATAACAAAAAATAATTATACATTGAGTAAGCCTGAATTCTAGAAAACTCTAAATACATGTTCATAGGAAATGGAATTCATTACAAAGAATTATAATAAGATATACTGGAATTGTCCTGGACCCGACTAATTTTGATATGTTTAAAGGATGTGAATGTTACTGGAATCCCTCTCCAGATAAGGGTCCACCATATTACCTGTGGTAAGACCCAAATGTTGAATGATTTTCAATTTCTACCAAAAATTGGCTGTCAAAATGGTAACATTCCAATTTCCAATAACAGTTAACAGCAAACACATTCTCACAATAACAGATAACAAAAAAATTAATAGTCTTATAACAGCTAACAAGGAATAAGCCAATAACAGCTAACAGCAAATATATTTTCAGTATAACAGATAACAATGAATTAAAATGCCCCAAAACAGCATAACAGTTAAACCCCTTGAACCCCCCCCCCAGCAATAAAAAGGCCTCGGAATGACAAATGCAAAACAATTCAAACGGGAAAACTAACGGCCTAATAACTTTACAAAAAATGAACGAAAAACAAAAATGTAACACAGCAACAAATGACAACTACTGAATTACAGGCTCCATAAGAATGAACTATAAGAATCAGTTGAAAAGGCTTAACTCAGATGGATACAAATATAAATACATATAACAAAAACACAGAATGGACGTGGCCAGGTACTTTTTCATCCCAACAACACAAAGACACTAAGTACAGATCTGAGAGTACTAGTCGCAGTTACTGACAGCTAGTTCAAAGCCACTAACAGCTAATAAAACAAAATCATGCATCTAAGGACTAAATTATCACAAACAGCAGAGAAAAACATGACCTTGTGCAATGCCACGATATAGGACCTGTATCGTTGCATTGCACAAGATCATGTTTTTCTCTACTGTTTATGACATCTTTACACGACCTATATCGTTGCATTGCACAAGGTCATGAATTTCTCTGCTGTTTATGACATCTTTACACCAAATCCAATGGATGTTGAATGTGTACTGAATGATAATTTTGAGGTATCGATAGATTGTAGATCCATGTAGACTCAGTATAAAATCTAGGAAATTGTTAGTTTTTAGTCTTTCTCCGAATATATGAGATCGTAATGAATGAGTGACGACGCTCGGAGTATTTATGAGGTCGTTTTCGTTACTATGACATTTATTAGCACTTTCTTGGAGCTTTTTATTAATTAATTTAATAAAATAATTGTTTTACAGCTCACTTTTATTAATTTTTATATTCATTTTGTACATTTTTGTCTCCCTTTTCTATCCTTTTTCTCCTTTCTCCTGCCCCCATCTCTCCTTTCTCCTGCCCCCTCTCTCCTTTCTTCCGCCCCTGCTCTCCTTTCTCCCACCCCTCTCTCCCTGTCTCCCTTTACCCTGTCCGCCCCCTCATAGATATCCTGCCACGTACGGTCTGTGTTTTTGTTAGATGGTTATCTGCTTTGTCTCGATCTGATGAGTTATTTTTATTAGTTGTCGTCCCTGACGTTTTTGATGCACGCCGTTTCCGATGAAATTTTATTTTAAAAGTAGAAATCCAAATTATAGAAATTCGGGATAATGGGTGAAAATACGGGGAATTGTACCACTATTACTGTAAATTCTGTTAAACCCCATTCGTTTTAAAAGTATCGCCGAAAAACCCTATTAGCAAAATAGGTAAGAGAAATTTCCTTGGGATAGATCTACGGATAGAATTTAGCAACAACAAAAAAAAAAAAAAAAGAAAAGCACCGTATATAAGCCGACGTGGAAACTCGGCCAGAAAATGGTTTGTTGGCATTCAGTGATCATGAAGAAAGAAAGTACTTGGCTGAACTTTCCCTATGTTCCAAGTGTAAAAAGTCGCCTTGAAATTTATTGGACTGAACAAAAGACATTCGATATGGTTTCAGAAGCTTGTTAAAAATTAAATGCTAGCATTGTAATCGTATAAGCTCAGTCTAAACACGACAGCAACATCGGAATGAGGAGAAAGTTAACAAAGGCTTGAAAATATGGAATGTCAACACTAAATGTGCAATCGGTTAAGACGAAATAGAATTAAATCAGTAGAATGTAATATTGAATTAATAGGAAATTTACAAATACCAACAGGGGAAACACTGTTCAGATCTCGTTACTTATTTTTTTGTCAATTTGATTCTGAAATAAATTATGTTCATTAACCTATATTATACAAACGGCAGAAGAAACTGAAAAATCGAACAAGTTTGATTTTAGATTCATGTTAAATTACGCTTGGGTCTTCAGGGATGAATGTGTTTTGGTGTTTTGAGTTGGACATGATGTACAAGTAAAGATGACTAAAATCGCACCGTTTCACAAAGTGGGGAAACAACACGACTCACAGATGATTAACAAGGGTGCCTCTTTGGGGGAGGACATATTGCGTACATAAGCAACGGAAAACGTCCGAGGGTATTCGCAGTCTTATAAGGAGTTTATTTTAACAAGTATACATGTAATGTAAAAAAAAAGCGTTGGTAAATTTCTTTGTATGAATAAAGGGAGATGTGGGATATACAATAAGCCAGCAACTGACCAATTAACGACACACAAAATCAAAGATATCTAGATAACACGTGACTAATGCAAGATGGACGAGTATTTTTTTACTGCTAATTTGTAGTTTTAGTAGATATTTGTTGGTCCCTTGGATTGGAAAGTTAATAAGTATGTTTAGTATATATACCAAATTTCAAATCTATCAAATTATAACATCACATGTTCGCAACAATAGTCAGATTTTAATGTTAACACATTTTTAGTCTCCTAGTACATATTTGTTAAAAAGCATTTAAACTTCTTGTATTTCAGGAGAATCTCAAAGCATTAAAAAATAAGGAGATGTAGTCATAATCATTATAAAATAAGGAGATGTAGTCATAATCATTATAAAATAAGAAGGAGATGTAGTCATAATCATTATAAAATAAGGAGATGTAATATGATCACCAGTGTGACAACTTTCCATCAAAGACCAAAAGACGTAGATGTTAGCTTGTTTACATTGCTACATTTGAAATCCCCCGGTTACCATTCCAATATGAGCTGCTTATTCAAAAAGATTTTACCACCAAACGCCTTATAGTATAGAACATCATAATATGACTAATTTTTATTTTGCCCCCTTTTTATTTTATAATCCGATGTTACTAGAATCAAAGAACAAGTGTGCCAAAATTTTCAGAAATCGGGAGATATGCCATTTGGTATATCGTGTTACCTTAGTATTTGACGGAGACGATATTTAGGTCCTTTTCTAAGGAAAGGTTTCATATACATACAGGAATCTGATGTTCAGTAGTTGTCGTTTGTTGATGTGGTTCATAAATGTTTCTCGTTTCTCGTTTTTTATATAGATTAGACCGTCGGTTTTCGCGTTTGAATGGTTTTACACTAGTAATGTTTGGGGCCCTTTATAGCTTACTGTTCGATGTGAGCCAAGGCTCCGTGTTGAAGACCGTACTTTGACCTATAATGGTTTACTTTTATAAATTTTGACTTGGATGGAGAGTTGTCTCATTGGCACTCATACCACATCTTCTTATATCTATATGTTGACATTATAGTGATGTTAATATCAGTTTTCTATTTCAAACCAAGAAAGAATTATATGTTCTTAAAATAAATTTTCGATGTCTACTAGACTGAAAAATATATATGTTTCCAAAACCATTCTTCTGTAATTCTATTTTGAATTTGAAAAAAATGACGTATAATTTCACTTGTTCCCGTTTTCTATATTGTCCTCATCATGCAGTATCTATTTTGATGTGTTTGGAAGTTCTATCTTCTCCTCTGTTACAGATTGACACATGAATATTTTAACACAATTTACCTGACTTTATTTTTTACTTCATTTATGTACACACCACTCGGCTGAAAAAAGGTTTTCTTTTAGTCAGTGTTGGTGTAATTTTTCTCTCATTGGGAGGGGGCGAATAGAACCTGTAATATAAATAAGATATTCCTGTTCTGCATATATAAGGTGATTTTCTTAATATCAAATGATAAATGACAATGTTTAAGGACTGAACAAAAAGGACAGTTTTCTTTGAGACATGTTTTCCTTTTCTATATCATACACGAGATTGATTGAATGATTGTTGTTTGCAAAACCTCTTGTGACAAATGTGTCCTGCATATTCTGAACGAGAACAAATTGATAAAACGGACTTTCCGTTTTGAATTTTCATTGGAGTTCGGTATTTTTGTTATTTTACTTTCCAATAGGTAGGTTCTACATAGCCGGTCTTGTGGGATTAAGGGCGATAATTTCGACTGCCACTGGAACATGAGGGTATGTTGGATATGGTAAGCAATTTTAATTACAACAGCAAGGCTATCTACGAACCCCCCAAACACTTGTTGCATTGATACTGTAAAATGAAGAGACCGAGGCGATAATTTCAATTTTATAATTTTATAGTACCTATATCTACTTGATAACAAATGAAGCTATGCAAAATAAAGCCACCTTCAAGAAGTGGTGAAAATTGTATTCTTTTTAAAACATAATTTTTCGATGTTCATATCACATGAGCATGCATTTCACGATGTATGCAAGCATTATACCGTATTGGTTTTGTATTATTTTAATAATGTTACAAGAATTTCATGTCTGCAGTGACTGTGTTGTGTGTAAGTGGAAACAGTAAGCGTGTCCAGTTTTAAAACCGTAAAGAGGTGTTTGCAAAAAAAAAAAAAACAGCCTTCCTAACTTATTAAATGATTGCAAAAATCAAGAAGGAGTAGAGCAAAGTATGCATTGTACTGATTATTTTTCCAGGGAATGGAATAATACGCAAAAGAGCAAGGAGGGGTGGGGTGGGGGATAAGTTGCATACAATTGCACCAACTTACCATGAGGCGAGCTGTTTTTCGATAAAATAATGGAAACGTATCCTTGTTTGACAATAAAATTTGACCAGGTTAGTATACATGTACTCATGTACATTTGTTCCTTGGTTATCAGACATTAATATGTTTATGATAAGTATGGGTTTTACTCATTGTTGAAGGACGTACGGTGACTTATAGTTTTTAACTTCTATGTCATTTGGTCTCTGGTGGAGAGTTGTCTCATTGACAATTATACCACATCTTCTTTTTTTATATTAGTCTGAATAAATAAATGTAGTTGTATTACATACACTACAATATACTATTGATAATTGAGATATAATAAACTATGATAATAATTTGTCATATTTGGTTATTCGAATAAAAAAATACTTTCATTCTGTTTTCAATAACCTGTCCAAAACTGTTTTGGTTTCTTTTCTTTGTGCGGCAGTATTCAACCAACAACAGTGTAGTGTTAGTTGGCTTCCAAATTATGCGCCGTCTTTTATTTTATAGTTCAAGTTAGTAGTCATCCTGTTGATGGCTGCATTACGCAGGTTTTTATTGTGTGTTTAACTTTAAAGACATTTGGTTTAGATGAGCAAATGGAGAGGGTTAGACCATACGATATTTTGTCCTTGTACCAAGTCTGACCTTCTGGTCCATGGGTTGTTGCTTGTCTCTGTTTGTACGTCTGGTTAGAGTTTGTTGTACTGACTGATAATTTTGTAAATTCCTGTTATCCGTTGGTCATTATTTTCCATGAAGCTAAGTTGAACATATTCTTTCAACCCGTCACGAGAAAAAGTTATTGTAAAGGATAGAGAATGAAATTGTTTTTACACTATTGCACGAGGAGAGCTGCATGTTCACTATGAGTTTTTTTTTTTGCAGTTTCCACATGATTCACACATTCCTAATGTAGGTAGTTACATAGTGTTCTTTAACCTACCCAGTAACCCTTATAAGTCTGGTTTTGATTACTGATTAAATACATGCTAATAATATTAATTTGGAAAAATGTTTTGTGGAACATTTGAAAGATCTAGCAATATAACATTGTTGATATAATAGGCAAGTGACATTTTTCAAAAAGACGCTACATGCAGTTAACGACTTTAATTCACCCACCTAACATACGGTTATATTATATATCATTCGAAAGCTTATCACCTGTACTTTCTGTTTTGCCCGGTCGTCAATAATTCGTACGGTGCAATTTTCGTTAAATCAAGGTTAAAGATAAAAAATGAACATTCCAAAATTTTGCTAGAATTAAACAAAACGCCCTTTTCTGGTACCTGTATGTTATTTTTTTTATCTTAAAATTATCTGAACTTTATAAAACAAACTACCATAATTCCAAATCAAATGCAAACTAAAATGTTAATTGCGCAATAATTACAGAAATTTGCATTTCTTAAAAAACTTCCAAAAATGATAAAATTGCACTAAAAGCTAAATGTTTCTTGAGGTATCAATATCTATATGTCAAAAATATAATAAATTTATCGTTTATAGGCCGAGGGAATTTTTGCATCATTGTAAACTGTATAATATGATATAGGTCAAGTTGCAGCCTTCTAGTGAAGCTTTTGCAGTTGCCTTAAAAATCACCATCTGTAAATAGGGATCATTTTGCTTTTCTTTGGGGCTAGATAATATTGTAAATATCGGATGAAAATGATTAACCATATTTGAATAGGGGTAATGAAAGTGCTTTCATGAATAAACAAGGTATATATAGTAGAAATGTGTTTTCGAAAGACATGTCACGAAGTTTATTCTCATTCAATATTCGAATGAATACTGTTTGCACCATGCGCTTTTCAATCATAAATCCGGCTGATTCTTTTTAATGTTATCTCATTATTATATATTCTATTGGTTGTTTTATCAAATATGACTGAAAATTAATATTGTGGAAGATTGAATATCCTTCCTGAGCAACTGCATTCACCACCGGTAGTGTTCGCACATTTCGGTGTAGTGTTTTAAGGAGTGTAGTTTGTCTGTCCTACTTTTTCTCTTTGGTCATGGTGTTATCTGTGTTTCTTCGACTATGGTTTGAGACTGCCTCATTGTTATCTTCTTTACGCCAAAGAAAAGAAAACCAGCGATCTCAAAGTGAATTAAAGACGACAAAACTTAAAACTCAGATATCGATGTAAGATATAAACCATGTGTTCTCTCTCTCTCTCTCTCTCTCTCTCTCTCTATATATATATATATATATATATAGTCTTTTGGAAAATGTTGTTTGTGCTGTATTTAGACCCCTCTAACAAGAAATTTGTTTTGTATGCACACGTATAAAAATTGCGGTTTTTATCCAACGCAATCATAGGTTTGAACGTTGTTTTCAATTTAGACTTGCTTATATTTTTTCGTTTGGGCTTGTATTATATTTGCCTTCGGGTTTATATGATCCGTTCATCCTATTTTGACTCCTCAAAATTCAAGAGTCTATCCTAAATTGAGGTAAATTGTATGGCTTTCCAAATAACGTGTCGGTTCCTAACATCACTGAAGAGATTAATTGTCGAAATCCGGATATGGTGTACAAAAACCTTTGCACCTTTTGTTTGCGGTATATCATCTTTTCCGCAAGTTTATTGTTTTCTGTTTAGTATTAAATTTATAATTAAGATCCATTTATTACATCGGTGATCCGTTTATTTGGCAATCGCCAATGGCAGTCAGCAGGGTTTAAGAACATTTGTTGTTCGACCTGTTAGTCAAATGCGTTTTGTTAAAATATACTTTTTCACTTTTTTAGTCTTTTGGAAAATGTTGTTTGTGCTGTATTTAGACCCCTCTAACGAGAAATTTGTTTTGCATGCACATGTATAACAAATTAGAGAAACAAATCATTTCAACATCTTTATCCAAACCTCTGTCTTGGTTCCGTTTCATCGATGATGTTGACATGAAATGGATTGAACCCCAACTTAAACTAGATGATTTCATCAGACATGCAAACAACGCCCACCAGTCAATTAAATTTACATATGAAATTTCTGACTCTTAAATATCTTTCTTAGACACAACTACATCTATAAAGGACGGTGTCATATCAACAGACCTCTACTGTAAACCTACAGATAAACATCAGTACCTTTCTCCCCAAAGCTGTCACCCCAAACACTGTACAAAAAGTATCCCTATAGTCAAGCTCTCAGAGTAAAGCGGATTTGCTCCTCTGAGGAGGCTGTCACTAAACGGTTACAGGAACTTCGCGGATTTTTGACCAAACGAGGTTATAAGAAATGGGACATAGATAAGGGATTTGCACGTGCAAACAATAACAGCTGCAATGACCTATTACAATACAAACAGAAGAGGCGCAGCAAAATAATTATCCAAGATCTTTCCCAAACATCCTGTCTTAGCTTTTCGGAGACCAACAAGTCTCAAAGACTTATTTGTGAGAGCTGATGTCTCCTCTAATAAAAGCTGTTCAACTGCAGGATGGTGCAAGTCGTGTGGTAACAGACGATGTCTGACTTGCCAACAAATACTGAATACTCAAACATTTAATTGCCAGTCCACTGGGTCTGTGTACACTATATTTTGCAATGTAACTTCAGAATGTTGTATACCATCTTCAGTGTCGATGTGGCATGCAGTATGTTGTCGAGACAGAACAGCCATTCAACAAACGCATGAATGGTCATCGAAGTGACTACACCTGCAAGCCCGACCTCCCCGTAAGTCGTCATTTGAGATCACCTGGGCACGCCCAAGCTGATCTCAAAAACCTTACCATCACTATCATAGACCACAACGAGGGTTGGTCAAGGGCCAACAGACTTGCTTGGGAAAGGTTTTGGATAAGAAAGCTTAGGACAGTTTCCCCAGAGGGCAAAAAGGAAAAAAAAACAGAATGTATCAATCATTTTACCTACCATCACTTGTTTCCAGTAACTCAGATTTCCGTTTTGGACTCTTACAGTTTTAAGAAATTTATTCCTCCCAAACATCAATATTGAAAAAATTTACCAGCGTATTGATTATTGATATTTTGTATAACGTTCAAGATTTTTATTTCAGTTTGACTACCACATGTCAAGAAAAGATTTATTTTACATCTTACTGATGAAGGATATTAGTTATCCGAAATATCTAAAATTTGTTCAGGATTTTATTATTTTTTGGTGATTTTTTGTAGTGTACTGTATCATAATTTTATAATCCATCGCCCCGTAAGATTTATCGTTGGCTATTATTCAGTCATTTTATATACATATACATATATAGCGGATATGTAGGAACCATCTTGACTGTCCCTCTGGTATCTTTCGTCCCTCTTTTGTCCCTACGTCCGTTTATCTTTAAAGTGTCTTTAAAGTGCACATATGGAGATTGTACATGAAGGGATTTTTTCATGATAAACAAATTTAAATAGAGTTAAATAGTAAGCATTTCAAATTTACCATTACATCTTTGCTTGTAAGCTATCTCATAATCTTGACCCAATCTAATTAAAAATAGATCTGTGATTTCGTTATCCTCATATGATATACTAGCATGCATGCGAGTTGTAACAGATCTAGATTTTAATCAGATTGTTTTAACCCATGTTATTTAATACACTTATGCATACCATTTTGTTTGGTTTTGTTTTCACGTCAACTAAATATCACTTATTTGTGAGGAGAGATCTTCGCACCATTAGAAACCCAAACAAAAAAAAGTATGAAAATAAAGTGAGAAAATCTCAAAAAGTCGATGCCTAGTCAACAACAGAGGGCTTAGTGCATAATAAATATCCATAAAAATAATTTGGTTTTAGATGACATAAAGGTTCAAAAACATGACACACATAAATTCTACCACAAATTTCATTTTTCACAGTTGTCTAAATATTTTAGATTAACGTAACTTCATTTTACCATATATATATTCGTAATGTACATGTATTATCTTTAATATGCCAATGTTTAATCAATGCGTGACAGATGATCTACTAAAAAGTAAAATGACAAAAGTACTGAACTCCAAGGGAAATTCAAAATGGAAAGTATACTTTTATAAAATGGCAAAATCAAAAGCTCAAACACATATAACGAATGGAAAACAACTGCCATATTCCTGACTTGATACAGATATTTCCTTGTGTATAAAATGGTGGATAAAACCTCGTTTTATAGCTAGCTAAACCTATCACTTGTATGAAAATAGCGCTCTGGTTTTCTGGATGCCTTAAATGAGAATATTGTGTGGGACATCTACAATTAAATTGTAATGCTAAACCATGGTCAGTTGAATTTGGAACAAAAGTGGTTCAAATGCATATTAATATATCAGTTTCTATTAAGCAAATTTATTTGTAACATGTAGCTGTAGTAATTTGAAACATCAACATCAAAACTGCTTTGTTTGGTTAGAAGTTGCCTACTTTTACAAAAAGGTTATTGGTGCTGATAATATTTGTTGAATTTTTGATGTGAAACCTACACATTAATTTCGTTCTTGATAATAATAAATATAATTAATGTATAATTGACGGGGATTGTCAGTTTTCTGATGAAGGTCGGTTGATCTCTCCGGGCACTCCGGCTTCCTTCTCCAATAAAAACTGATCGCCACACAATACTATAGTAGCCAATAGTGCTGAAAGTGGCGTTTAACACCAACAATCAATCAATCATCTTTATACTACAGTGTACTTATATTTTAACTACTCAGGAAGTGTAAGTGTAGTTATAGCGAATTGCTAGAATTTTCAAAAAAAGAAATAGACTGTAAGTAAATGTACTGGCAATATGTCTCAATTTATTACAAGAAATTACGTAGTTTGATAAGATTGGCACAAATAACATTTTAAGTGGCTAGCTTATAACAGCTTTTACTTCCTTAGTCAGTGCACGATGCAGTAGAAGCCAACAAGAAAACAAGTTTTCTAAAAATACATAGTGAAATATCAAAGTCTGCTCCCTAACTTTCCCCTAAAAGGACGAATCCGCGTGTATTAATTATATTCCTTAAACACTTTTGTATTTTTAAGATTTGTGTTTTTTTAACCTAATATTGACTACATACAAATTTTGTTAACATAGAACAGCTGAAAACCTATCTTTTCAGTGAAGATGGTGGTATTTTGGGCAACTGCAAGAGTTGTTATAATTGGCTGTTTAATTAGCATGAAACGTACTTGCAGTAATTTGATGATGTCAAAAACTTCCTTAGCACTAAATAAGATATTTTATTTGGTTATATGGTGAATAAAAACTGAATAACTGACTAAAATGTTGGTTTACACGCATTTTTATCATTTTTACAGGAATTTCTGGAAAACGTCGCTATTTATTAAAAATCCGTCATTATTATTTTAAAGTGTAGTTGAGAAGTGACTATTAACATTTGTTCTAAACGATTTTCATATTTTCATACAAAATATTATTATTCAGAAGACAGAGTATGCAAAAATGCTGACATCTTGTAAAATTAGAAAGTGTGCGACCTTGACCTTGAATATTTGACGACCGAGCAAAAAAAGATAGTACAGATGATATGCTTTCGAATGGTATAGGATTTAGCAGTATGTTAGGTGGGTGCATTGAAAATAGAATTTTATGGTTAATGTCACTCGTCTATAAGGACACTTATGTAATTTGGGTATATGGTAGAGTGATGGAAGATTAAGTTCTTCATATATGGTTAAAATTTAAAAGGAACCTTAAACTGTTCCGGATTTCCACTTAAATGCATGTAAGTGTCTTAGGATTATATTCTGGGTTTCCGAGGGACAAGCGACATCGTTTACCAGCATTTTGATCAGCCTGATCATTCAAGCCTTTCGATGCAAGTTCGCATCATCGAAAAAATATACCACAGAACTAACAATCCTTATCTTACAACACCTCTCCGTAGACAAAAGAAAGACTACTGGATTCGAGAATTGCTAACTGCGATGACAAAATTGATGGTATAGGTATTCTGTCTAATCCTTCCTGTAGCTCGGTGAATGTGAGGAACATTTTCAACTATACTCCTCGACGTAGACGCAGTCATGGTCATCGTCATTAAACATCACCTACTCTCCATGATGTCTCTATTAATGACCTTCAATCATTTATACAATTCGCACGAAGCTTTATTCACTACCCCTTCCAAAACTTCATTTTCTGTACAGCGTATGTGTGGAAACCACTGTTACAAACTCCCATTCAAACCTATACAAACTTACAGCTATCATCTCGGATATTGCCAGACTTTTCAAACCAGTTCGCATTGGAAAAGATGAAAAGGAGAAAAGATCCTCTCTAAAACTTCCTTTGCCAACAAAGGTCTCGATGCCATCAACATGGGCAAAATCCTTCACCACAAATCAGTTCACCCGCAAATACCTCCCTAATTTAAAGATCAGTCTGTACCTATCATTTCTAATACCTATACCAAACCAATTGCAACTAAAATTTTCACTGAATTACAAACACGTGCTGCAGGATCTCATTGATGACGACTTCAAGTCAAAACCTCCTAATGCTAGTTCCCCATTCATATATGAGCCGACTGGTCACGTTTATTGGTGACCTACACATTGTCAATATCACTTCTCTGAAAATGGGCTATCCAAAGGCCCGAAATATCTTGAGTCTCAATCATTCAATTTAAAACACAACTTCAAAATACTGATGGATTCAGCCGAGGATGATGCCAGGCAATAGGGTAAACGCGAGAAAGAAGACGTAGATACTCTTACCAAATAATTAAAAAGAATACAAATCCTACATCAATCTTTAAAGACCCAAATGTTGCAAAGCATCTGTCCTATCTCCATGACAAACATGTTGTTTTCCTCGCGCACAAAGCTCCAAACAACATCGTTTTTGTGTGTAAACCACATTACATGAACTGCTTGATAAATGATTTAGGTATTGACAATTCACTTGGAAATCGTATAAAAATCACTCTGATTCAAACAAAAAATTCTCCGAAACTGACATTATCAAGATGATTGATTTCTTGATTGACAACATATTTGTTACGTTTGGAGGACGTGTCTGTCAACAAACAATCGGCATTTCCATGGGAACCAACTGTGCTCCTCTTCTTACCGACTTTTTCCTTAATTCATATGGGCTGACTTCATACAGGAGCTTCTTAGGAAGAATGAAAAGAAGCTAGCATTATCCTTTAACTCCACTTTCCGCTATATAGATAATGTCCTCTCACTAAATAATTCAAAGTTTGGTGATTATGACTTGTTGAACGCATCTATCCCATCTTATTTTGAATAAAGGGAAAAATAGATACAGTTAAGTCTGCCTCATAACTTTACTTATATCTAGAAATTGATAATGTGAGTCGGTTGAGAACAAAACTTTACGACACAGGAGATAATTTCAGCTTCCCAATTGTGAGCTTTCCATTTCTATGTAGCAACATTACAGCAGCGCCTGCATATGCATGGAGTTATGAACCAAGAAAACGAGAACGTGATAACGTTTTTTTATTTTTCTAACTGAAACTCATTATTATCACATTTTAATTTCAAATCTTATCATTTACTTTTCTTTCTATTCGCACAAATGTATTTTCATGTATAATCCCAGCGACATATAATATAATACATCAGTAAATACACTATACAATAGAACTTGACATGATTTCAATTTCTGTTACAAGTAATGAACATATTGATAGGTGTGATTTTGTTTGATTCCCCTTGTTAAGTTTTCTTTAAAGATCTGGTCCTCTTTACTGTTTCATTTCATTCAAAGGACAATGTGCATTTGAGGAGAATGGAACATCGCATGAAATGAGTATTTTCCCCTATTTTTTAGGTGTTTTTATGTCTATCTCCATTTTTTTTGTATTGATTAAATTTGAACGTCTTGAAACTAATAAAGTTTGCAGCAGTACATGAAATCATGCAACGGTGGAGGGAAGATTCAGGTATTATACAGTCACAGTTTATCTATCATTAATTAGGTAAGAATTATACTGGCGTACGAGCCGGGGAGCATAAAGGGGGGGGGGTCGGCAATCACCACCCCTTCCACTTTTTTTGCTTATTTTTTAATATTGCAAATTAGAATTGAACATGACAGAGGACACCTACTAATTACTAGACTTTTATGCCATAGAAGGTTTATCTATTTATTTTTATTTTACCTGTCACATTCAGAAAGTTTTACCACGCACCTTTTCAGTTCATTCCTACGCTACTGAATCATATATTCATGTATAAATTATACGTTACTATTAGGGAGAGTCTACGGAACCCTGTTATATATTCTGATACAGATAAAGAATTGTGGTTTTTCAAAGTCGATCGCAAGTTCGCATCATCGAAAAAATATACCACAGAACTAACAATCCTTATCTTACAACACCTCTCCGTAGACAAAAGAAAGACTACTGGATTCGAGAATTGCTAACTGCGATGACAAAATTGATGGTATAGGTATTCTGTCTAATCCTTCCTGTAGCTCGGTGAATGTGAGGAACATTTTCAACTATACTCCTCGACGTAGACGCAGTCATGGTCATCGTCATTAAACATCACCTACTCTCCATGATGTCTCTATTAATGACCTTCTATCATTTATACAAAAGCCATTCGCACGAAGCTTTATTCACTACCCCTTCCAAAACTTCATTCTCTGTCCAACGTATGTGTGGAAACCACTGTTACAAACTCCCATTCAAACCTATACAAACTTACAGCTATCATCTCGGATATTGCCAGTCTTAGACTTTTCAAACCAGTTCGCATTGGAAAAGATGAAAAGGAGAAAAGATCCTCTCTAAAACTTCCTTTGCCAACAAAGGTCTTGATGCCATCAAGATGGGCAAAATCCTTCACCATAAATCAGTTCACCCGCAAATACCTCCCTATTTTAAAGATCAGTCTGTACCTATCATTTCTAATACCTATACCAAACCAATTGCAACTAAAATTTTCACTGAATTACAAACACATGCTGCAGGATCTCACTGTTGACGACTTCAAGTCAAAACCTCCTAATTGCACCTGTGCTAGTTCCCCATTCATATATGAGCCGACTGGTCACGTTTATTGGTGACCTACACATTGTCAATATCACTTCTCTGAAAATGGGCTATCCAAAGGCCCGAAATATCTTGAGTCTAAATCATTCAATTTAAAACACAACTTCAAAATACTGATGGATTCAGCCGAGGATGGTGCCAGGCAATAGTATAAACGCGAGAAAGAAGACGTAGATACTCTTACCGAATGAATTGAGGCTGTAAGGTCGAATTAAAAAGAATACAAATCCTACATCAATCTTTAAAGACCCAAATGTTGCAAAGCATCTGTCCTATCTCCATGACAAACATGTTGTTTTCCTCGCGCACAAAGCTCCAAACAACATCGTTTTTGTGTGTAAACCACATTACATGAACTGCTTGATAAATGATTTAGGTATTGACAATTCACTTGGAAATCGTATAAAAATCACTCTGATTAAAACAAAATTCTCCGAAACTGACATCATCAAGATGATTGATTTCTTGATTGACAACATATTTGTTACGTTTGGAGGACGTGTCTGTCAACAAACAATCGGCATTTCCATGAGAACCAACTGTGCTCCTCTTCTTACCGACTTTTTCCTTAATTCATATGGGCTGACTTCATACAGGAGCTTCTTAGGAAGAATGAAAAGAAGCTAGCATTATCCTTTAACTCCACTTTCCGCTATATAGATAATGTCCTCTCACTAAATAATTCAAAGTTTGGTGATTATGACTTGTTGAACGCATCTATCCCATCTTATTTTGAATAAAGGGAAAAATAGATACAGTTAAGTCTGCCTCATAACTTTACTTATATCTAGAAATTGATAATGTGAGTCGGTTGAGAACAAAACTTTACGACACAGGAGATAATTTCAGCTTCCCAATTGTGAGCTTTCCATTTCTATGTAGCAACATTACAGCAGCGCCTGCATATGCATGGAGTAATGAACCAAGAAAACGAGAACGTGATAACGTTTTTTTATTTTTCTAACTGAAACTCATTATTATCACATTTTAATTTCAAATCTTATCATTTACTTTTCTTTCTATTCGCACAAATGTATTTTCATGTATAATCCCAGCGACATATAATATAATATATCAGTGAATACACTATACAATAGAACTTGACATGATTTCAATTTCTGTTACAAGTAATGAACATATTGATAGGTGTGATTTTGTTTGATTCCCTTGGTTAAGTTTTCTTTAAAGATCTGGTCCTCTTTACTGTTTCATTTCATTCAAAGGACAATGTGCATTTGAGGAGAATGGAACATCGCATGAAATGAGTATTTTCCCCTATTTTTTAGATGTTTTATGTCTATCTCCATTTTTTTTTTGTATTGATTAAATTTGAACGTCTTGAAACTAATAAAGTTTGCAGTACATGAAATCATGCAACGGTGGAGGGAAGATTCAGGTATTATACAGTCACAGTTTATCTATCATTAATTAGGTAAGAATTATACTGGCGTACGAGCCGGGGAGCATAAAAAGGGGGGGGGGCGGCAATCACCACCCCTTCCACTTTTTTTTGCTTATTTTTTAATATTGCAAATTAGAATTGAACATGACAGAGGACACCTACTAATTACTAGACTTTTATGCCATAGAAGGTTTATCTATTTATTTTTATTTTGCCTGTCACATTCAGAAAGTTTTACCACGCACCTTTTCAGTTCATTCCTACGCTACTGAATCATATATTCATGTATAAATTATACGTTACTATTAGGGAGAGTCTACGGAACCCTGTTATATATTCTGATACAGATAAAGAATTGTGGTTTTTCAAAGTCGATCGCTGAAAATATAAAGTCTAGCGCTGTAGATCGAAAGTCCAGCACTGTAGATCGAAAGTCAAAGCGGCTGGAGATGTAAAGTCCAGAGCTTTATATGCGAAATCCAGCGCTTTATATACAAAATCCAGCGCTTTATATACGAAGTCCAGCGCTGAACTTTACATTTCCTGCGCTGGACATTGCATCTCAACCGCTGTACGTTATATAAACTGCTCTAGACTTTACATCCTCAGTGCTAGACTTAATATATCTACAGCGCTAGATTTTACATTTGCAGCGCTGGAGTTTACATTCATCTCTGTACTTTATATTTACACATTTGGACTTTAGATCTATAGAGCTTGATTTTAGATCTACCGCGCAGGAATTAAGATCTACAGCGCTGGACTCTCCAGCGCTTGATTTTGAATCTCCAGCGCTAGACTTTATATTTCTAGCGCTTGACTTTCAAAACCACAATTCTTTATCTGTATGAGACCAACAGGGCTCCGCCGGTAAGAGTCAAATACCTACAAACCGTTGAAATATATAATATATGTCACTGCTTAAAATTAGAAACTTGATAACCAAAACCTATTGGCAATTTTGTGCAATATCCCCTTTTCATTGATCAAATCTCAATAATGTTCGGGAGCTCACCAGGTCGGTAAAGCACCTAATTCATAGTATCTTATATCTCACATAATCAGGCCTTTCAAGCCAAAATCTGACAATTTTTCACACCCATACTTTTGAAAACAGCAAGATATTAACTATATTTTGGCAATATATGAAAACATCGTTTTTAATTTAGACTTCTCATCTACCTTTTAAAATTGGTATTATCCAACTGTCACTGTATTAATATAATGTCCCAGATCTCATGGCGTCAAATACTATTAGGAAGATATTTTTAACTATTTTTTCCACTTGGTTAAAAAATTATTGACACTGGAGTATCTTTTCATGAGGTATCAAAATACCTAAACCAAGGATTTGTATAGTACTATACAAATCCTTGCCTAAACTCAGTAGTAAGTAGACTTAGCTTTGTAAGTGAGGAGATACAAGATCGTTATTACATTAAAAAAACATCCAATCACTGAAACGGACTATAGATCCGGACATCAATTTAATTAACCAATCAGAAAAGTTGTCACATAAACATCTCGACAGCCGATCATGGCAGACCATAATAAAGGAGGATTTATATCAAAAGCACAAAAAAAGTTAACGCGCACAAAAACAAAGGTAAGAAAAAATATTCCGTTTGCACAAAAATATTCAACAATATTATTTTCTATTTTACAAGTCGAGAAAACATATGACACGATGTAAAGGGCACAGAAAACACATTTTCTTTCAACAGGTGTCTGCTAACTTTTGATTGTCCCGTTGTTCATGAATGCGTGAAAAAAATGTGTCAACTTTCTGAAGTATTTACTTATTGTATTTATACACGGATTTTAAATATTTATCTATTCAGTGTATCAAAATTGTATATGTTTATTGTATACAAGATACTTTTTAGAGTACGTTTTAAAATATATTTATTTTACTGTTGACGCACGCGGAAGTCAAATCAGTGTTGTTTGCAACGTTTATCAGAAATACTACAATTAATGAATTATTGATAAATTTTGACAGCTTCATAATAAGATTGCTCTTGGGTATTGTAGTTTCTTACATATCTGTATGACAGTTAAATGATCTTAAATCACCCGAGATGTTTATAGAAGATATAACACCCTGTCGAAGACTGAGGTTGTAATCTTCTTATCACTCTCGACTCATAATTGTTGGAAGAAATCCATTTGATTTCATAGTTTATTGACAAAATCATGAATACATTTGTCATCTAACATTTTTACATCAGGAAAATAGAGGGCTCTGAAATAATCCATAGAGTGATGTAGCATATTTGTCACAGTGGTCTTTTCTTAATTAAATTGTAGTGTCTATGTAGTTGACAAGCATGTGATTATAATTTATATTATTTACCAAAAGATAAAACAGTAAATGATTTGTCAAAGAATTTTGAGTTAATGATACAAAAAGCATATATAAGATACAATATCCTAAAACATAGATTAAAATAAAAAAGGAGATTTTTCAGTTAGTGCAGTATTGAAATGAAAAAATATAATTTTATCCACCAGCAGATATTTTGGTACATGTATTACATGTCTCTGCCACCAGCCATTTAGTCTTAAATTTTACCACAGTGTTTACAGTTTCTGATTATAATTTTATTCATGACAACATTTGAAATTGAAAAGCATACTGAGAAGTTATATTTATAATGTACAAAAATACTGAAAATAGACATAGAACTAGTCACATCCCTTGTATTAAATATGTAAACCTGTCATTTTCCAGGTGGGAATATTATAAGTATATCTTGACACGATAGTGTAAGGTGTGGAGGTGTTTTAGTCACCAGAACACAACATAACAATCTTAATAGCACCAATAAATAAAACATATTAGAGAGGGATTGTATTGGTCAAGCTTCAGGTCATCAGACAATGCTGAGACATTAGAAATAATGAAGTTGAATTGATTGACAGTGACATGATATTCCTTGTAAATTTTAACATGTACATATAAAATGTATATATATTCAGGACAATTAAAAAATATTTTTTAGACCATACATCCTTTGTTAAAGAATAGTTATTTCAATAGCAATTTAATTGAAAAGCATGCACTGAGTAGTTATATTTGTAATGTAAGAAGCAGATCTATGTTTATTTATAATTTTAAGGTCAGATTTGATTGAGACTCATGATCACAAACAGTTGCAAACTCTCAGAGTTTCAATTATTGACTTATTAAAGTACAAATATATTATTTATGTATGAGAATCTATGCTTTTTTTTTTAGAGTACTACAAAAGTTTTTATGGAACTAGTCTTTCTGCTTTCTTGAAATTAATGTAAAATCTGTTCAACATTAATATATTCAAAGCATTTCATCAACAGAAACTTATACATTTGTACATGTGTGTGACAGTGTTTTCATTGAACTACACAGTTTCAAGTCTTATAGTACTTATCCTTAAGGACTACATGTACCATGTCAAAGAAGTTCATGTCAATGTTACATTAAAGGATTTATATACAGATGTTTAATTTAATTTGTTTAAATAATATATGTTATCTAGAATATGTATGAAACTTTTACCACTGTTGGTTTAATTCAATAATTTGTACAAATTTGGTTTTGAAATTGATCTAAATATCTATAATATATTGATTGAGTTGGTTGCTTAACATCCAGTGGCAAGAATTTATACATTTGTATTATAATATATTTGTATAATTGAATAATGAGGTCTGAAATATTTACACATAATTATTATAAAGCAGAACAAACAAACAAATAAAAAAAGAAAAACAAATGATAGAAATGTCATCATTAATGATAGGTAGACAGATTTCTGTTAAGTCTGCTATGGTAGGTGTAGCTTGTTTTGTGAATGACTAGAGGCGATAGACCGTTGATAAATGACTTGTAGTACTTTAAGGTGTAAAACTGCATAAAAATATAATATTATACCTTCTAGGTGTAAATTATATTTAATTAGATAGGAGAATATCTTTTATGTTTTAAATTTGATGATCCAGTAGTTGAAATTTTGATAATTGAATGATCATAAAAAAATTATAAGAGTAAAAGTTCATTTGGATAATAAAAAAAATCTGGTTATATTTCATATATATATATATAAAAATATAGGTCCGGGACACAGCTATCATCCTTTGATTTTCGTTGTCTACAAATAAAGTCCCTAGTGTGGACAGTGTATTACTTGCAAATGTTTTTCATACCCCTTCCCAATTTATTTCCTCATCTTTTCATGTTTTATGTCTCAAATAGCAACCCCCTTACCATAAAATTGTCCATTTCTTGAGTTACAGCTGGAAGACTTTTCTATAAATTTGATATAATTTGTCCCAAAAGTACAGGTAGTACACTTCACTAAAAATCTTTTTAAGATATCGCAGGTGCGATTTTTAAAATTTAAATTTATTGTCTAAAAGAAATGCACTATGAAACAGTTGTGTTTAATGTTCTAGGGCCATGATTGCAATGAGACGACTATCCACAAGAACCCAAATGATGTGGATATGAACAACTATAGCTCATCATATATGCCATAAAGCCTTCAACAATGAGCACTGACATGAAAAAATGTAAGACAATTCAAACTAGATAACCAACAGCCTGAGTAATGATAAAACAATAAGCTAAATATAAATATGACAGACTGCAACCAACGACAACCAGTAAATTAAAGCTCTCGACTTGGGACAGGCACTTTTGTTTGGTTTAAGAAATATTCTTATGAAGAGCTTTGAGGTTATAGTATTTGTCATGTTTATTATATCTTAGTATTGGGCTTTTATCTTATTTAGATCCATCCATATATATTTTTTTCGCAGCATGTCCAGACTCTAATATATAAAAATACAATTTGAAAACAATTTCCCAAAATTTATACCAATTACATAGTTCATATATTATCATCTGCACTGCACACATACAATAAAATGCACCAAAACTATTCACTCGACACTGGCCATTACCATATGGTTGTAGTAGCTTGTGGAAGTTCATTGAAAAGGAAATGGAAAATCCCTACATGTAACTGTACCTGTACATTTATTTGTCTGGTAGACATAATTGTGTAATTTATATATAGAAGTAGGTAAACAGTTTATCTGATTATCAAATATGGATAGTTATGTCAATAAGACAGTGTTTAATGACTGATAAATGGTCATTTAGATATCAGCTTCTAAATTCTTTGAAATACAAGATAATTTAAATGCACAGATAGATTTATCCACACTCTATATCAGACTACAGTACATTTAGACCTAATTTAAAAATGATATTTTTATTGAAACTCTTATAATAATGAATTATTATACAATAAGGTATTGGTATAATTATGATGAATGTAGTTTTCAATTTAAGCAAATGCTATCCATTGTAAATAAGAATTAAAAAAGCTATAAACAATAAATGCCCTCTGACATGTCTGAGAATAACTCCAAAATAAAAGGAAAAATCCCATTTGCAAACAATGAAACAAGTGCAATCTTGTGTTTTGCTGTGACAGAGATATAATTTTAAAAAAAAATTTTCTTAGGTTAGTTACAATTAATTTTTAGTGTACTGGACTAAACATTTTTTTGTCTTTCAAAGATCCAATTTTTTTTAAAAGGGTTTTCCATTTTTATCAATAGGTCAGTTAAAAAAATTTCATAATATTGTACATCAAATTCTAATGGCTATGTGCCAGAACTGTTTATGCCAAAATTTCCGTTTGCAATCTTTCTCTATGGTTGACAAGATGCTTGAGTACATTCTTCAGAAGAAAAGCCTATACCTTATCCAGAAGTTAGTAAAATGCACCTAGTCCACTTTGATTATAGTCATTAGTGCATGGTTGCAACACTGCAGCAAATGCATGTAATGTACAAAATTGCTTAAGGGTAAACATTATTAATACATGTAGATAATGGATAATGATTTTCACCTATCCTGGGCACTATTATATAGCATGACATGCTATTAAATCAAAAGGTAGCATGTTACATGGCATTAACTGAAGGTGGTAACTCATGATCAGTATTTTTGAGAAAAATAATATGGATGGAAATCTGCTCTTCAAGGTTAAACTCCTGAGGAAGTTTCTTTCTTTTTTCTCTCCCATTACCCAACAATTAACTATAAAAAGCTGTAAAACAGGAAAACAATGTTCATAAAATAAGAAGATGTTTAATGATTGCCAATGAGACAACTATCCACCAGAGACTAAATGTCCTGGCTGCATAAGCATCTATATATTAAAATAAGAAGATGTGGTATAATTGCAAATGAGGCAACTCTCCACCAAAGACCAAATGACATAGAAGTTAACTATAGGTCATGTGTATAGCATTCAACAATGAGCAAAACCCATACCATATAGTCAGCTATTAAAGGACCTGTTTACACAATATAGTGCATTTTCAATAGCAAAGGTATTGCTTTAGTTAAGAAGACAGTAGCTATTATCTTTAATCAGTTAATATAAATTATTATTAAACATTAAATAAAATACATCTCACCTTTTATTGTTGAAGTTAGAAGTCTTCCTTCTATGAATAAATTATAACTATTAAAATTTTCACAATAGTAATTTTTACAGATATAAGAAGATGTGGTATGAGTGCCAATGAGACAACTCTCCATCCAAGTAAAAATTTATAAATGTAAACCATTATAGGTCAAAGTACGGTCTTCAACACGGAGCCTAGGCTCACACCGAACAGTAAGCTATAAAGGGCCCCAAAATTACTAGTGTAAAACCATTCAAACGGAAAACCAACGGTCTAATCTATATAAAAACGAGAAACGAAACACTTATGAACCACATCAACAAACGACAACTACTGAACATCAGATTCCTGACTTAGGACAGGTGCAAACAAATGCAGCGGGTTTAAACGTTTTAATGGTACCAAACCTTCACCCTTTTTCTGAAACAATAGTGTAACATCACAACATAGAAAGACACACTATAAAATATCAACTGAAATAGCTTAACTCAATCAAAGGACATAGTAACACCATTGAACATACACTGAACAAATAAATTTGACCTATGATACAATGTAAATTCAAAATAAATAAACTAAGGGAAGAATAATAAAAGTAACATGTTATATCGGTATGAAATGTTAAACAATTTAAGAAAACAATATGCTCGAAAAAATATCAGCCATTTGCAATAACTTTAAACACAGGTAAATAAAATAATTTTCTTGATAGGTATACGTATACAGTTACAATAGAGAAAGGAAATATTTTAACAAAATAAATAATTTTGATGTTCATAGTACGAAGTGGAAATTTATATTAGTACCAAACACTTATCAAAGCTGGTATATAGACCAGATATAACCCTGAATAACATTAAATAACAAAAAAGCATTACAATTAGTATCAACAGGTCAAATAAACAAGAAAGTACGATTTGAGAGTACTGCAGTTACTGACAGCTAGTTAAAAGCCAAAACAATTAATAATAAAAATCATGCATCAGAGACTAAAATCAACTAAAACACATCCCAGGGATTTAGTATTTTAACGTCATGGACAGTCAAAGAAGACATGACTAGTGCAATGCCAAAAATAAATGTATCGACAGACAGTAGGATAGTTAGGAGTTTAACCTCTTTATAGATCAAAATGAACGTGGGTGTGTCTTTAAACATCCCGTTTGAAAAGAATACAAATTTAGTTATGTTTTAATTTGCTGATGGCAAAATCGATATTAGTGCCAATGTAAACTATATTCAAAGATCTAATTACAACATTGGTAAGATAACCTGAACTAATAAGTTTATTTAAAGGTTCGATGAGTTTACACGGATCATATAGTGATTTCCGCTTTAAGTACAATATTACCGTAAAATTTAGGATGTGAAATACCGTTTTAATCAGTTTTCTACAGGTACAGCCAAATTTACTAATCAAATCTTTGTATCTATGAAAGAACTTAGCAAAAGTTTTACGTAATTTATGGTAACGAAATCCCTGACTTAATAATTTACTAGTGATGCATTGATTACGTTCATTAAAATCTATGACATCACTACACACACGGGCATAACGAACGAGTTGGGATATATACACACCGAATGATGGAGCCAAAGGAACATCGCCGTCTAAAAAAGGAAAATTAACAATAGGGAATGAAAAATCGTCTCTTTTGTCGTAAATTTTCGTATGGAGTTTTCCTTTAGAGATTGAAATGTCCAAGTCCAGAAAAGGACAACTACTGCTGTTTATGTTAGATTTAGTTAAAGTAAGTTCTATTGGGTAAATTTCGGTAGTATATTTAGAGAACTCTGGATTATTTAACGAAAAAATATCATCTAGATAACGGAAGGTATTGTTGAATGTATCAACCAAATGTAACAATGACGTGTCTTTACTGAGTTTGGTCATAAACTGAGATTCATAGCAATACAGGAATAAATCTGCTATTAAAGGGCGCAGTTAGTGCCCATAGGAATACCTACTACTTGTCGATACACTTTATCGCGAAACGTATATATATGTTGTCCAGGAGAAAATTTAAAGCTTCAATCATATCTTCACATTTCCAGTAAGTGTATCTAGCATACTTTCCTTTTTCGTTACAGAAAAAGGCTTTAAACGAGTTACAGCAAATAAATTTGTAATGAGATTTTTCAAAAGACCATTTAATTAAATATGAAAACTTTTTCTTGATAAGATTGTGTGGAAGTGTAGTATAGAGAGTAGAAAAATCATAACTGTCAACAGAATTAAAAGGACCATCAAAAGCATGAAAAGCATGTATTTTATCTAAAACCTCTAAAGAATTTTTAACATTCCAAAATAAAATTTCTTTGATCTATTTTAATATTATTCTTGTTACTAATTATATATATAATTACTATGTTAAAAAATGTTTTCTCTTGAAAGTGATGGGCTGAGAAGGTAGTATCTTCTTAAATTTACTAAAATATACACTAGATGTACTCAAGTGTGAAAGAAAGTTAAAGAAGGAGGATAAAATTAAGGAGACAGCAACCCAACAACCATGAGACATATTCCTTGACACTGATCTCACTTTGTGGAGGTTAGAATTGTTGACATGCAGTAACATGACATGCATACGTTATGATCTCAGGGGGATCAAACTTGTTGAAGGCCGTACAGTCACCAGTAGTTGTTCACAACTCTGTCCTTTAGTCTTTAAAGGATAGCTGTCTCAGGCAATCATAGCATACCTCCTTATTTTTATTACTATATGAAGTTTAAATTTCAATAAGTATGAATGGGACAAATCTGTACCAGAAGTCATGGTTGAGGTTCTGGATTGGGTAAAGAACATCAAAATATGACATTGTCAAATGGGACAGATTCTTTCAGTTTTTATCAAATGCAGGAAGTGCCATACATTAAAAATAGATTAAAGCAGTTAACAGAAAAAGTAGCTACTTCAAAAATGATAGTGATAGAAAAAACAGAAAGAGCATAAAACATATTACAATAGCAGAGTTACAATGTAGACATTCACAGTTCTTATAAGTTGTTTCTATATATAATGTGATTATAACATTCCTGTCTTGTTGGCGACAAGACAAATTCTGTGTAGTACAAAAATGTACATCTATCGTAATTATGTCCCTTAATGTAAAACATATACATGATATAAGTCGACTGAAACTTGCAAGCCTTAGAGTACAGTTATACATGTCCTGCAATTTTAGATCAAGCCTTTTTCAATTGATAACAATGTTCAAAAATAGTTACACATACTGTATTATATGATATACATGTTTTGGTTGTTACTTGCAACCATATGTAGTGAAAAAATATATTGGCAATCTTTACGCATTTGATATTTGATATTTTTTATTTAATTAAACTATTAAACATGTTTCACAAACAATTATATCAATATTTTTTTCCTTTGCTTTAAAATTATTAACCTCCTACTTAATGAGTATCCTGTACACTGGAAATTGCTGTTAATTGGCATCTTATTCATTTTTTTAGAACTTCTAATTACAACAGAATTAAATAACAGGAATAAAGAAGTATTAGGTCTTGAAGGTCCAATGGAATTGAGTTTTTAATTATACCCCCGCTTTAAAAGAGTGGGGTATACTGTTTTACCTCTGTCAGTCCATCCGTCCATCCGTCAGTCCATCCGTCCGTCCCATGAATATTTTTCGTTGCATCTTTCTCAGGATTTACATTACAAGGATTTCTGAAATTTGGTTTCAGGGTTTATTATTAATGAGTCAGCTATACCACGTTTTCAGATTCATCACTCAACAACTTCCTGTTTACCTTATACTTTTAGCGGGGTGGGGGTACATGTATCATTAGTGAGCAGTAGCTCACAGATTCACTGGTTTTTATGCTGCTGTATTACAAATGTATTGAGGTATACCTCACATCTCTGCTTATCCATACCCAGTAAAATGAATGTTAAAATTTTATCAAATGATTAAAGACACAACCTTAAAATAAAAAAAATAAAGTAGCAGGAAATCAAAACCAATGGTTTAAATGCTCCCAGCTGGCATGGGACATGTACTCGAGATGTGAGGAAGGGATAAACAAAGTTATGAGCATTCAAACCTCAACCTAACCATGAACAGTGGTACACAAAATGGGAGGTGTGTCCATTTTTTGACTTTTGCACCCTTTACCTCTGGTTTTCTCAGATGATTGATTCAACATGGTTTACTGTTGTTTCAAAGATATCCAGAACCCTTCAGAGAACAACAATTTTCTTTTTTATCATTGGTAGATGTTTATCTCATCGACAATCTGTACTGTGAGAAGAATACGGGAGTAATAATTTGTGGATTCGTTATTATTCTTGGGATACCAATTTTCATGAATTTTGGGGGTACAGGTGAACCACGAATGAAAATGTTCAATGAAGTACACATTTTCTATACATGTAGGCTTGTATGCAGACTTTGGTGAAACCACGAAATCAAATATCCAAAAAAAAAATGAAATCAACCATTTATAAATTTCATGCGTTCAATAATGTGCTTTACTTGATTAACCTTCATCATGTGTTCATCAGGAACTCTCAAAGCCGATATTTGAAAGCCAAGGATGTATAAGAACCGAAACAGTTGAAGAGCTATGTAACCAAAAAGAACCTAAAAAAAAAGCCAAAGCCGTTTAAGGTCAACTTTGACTGAGGGAATTGAAACCTTTCTTTCTTTATAATTTCAAAATTTATAAAGTACACAAAAATACAATTTTACCATATCTTATTTTACACTATCATAAGGGACGACATCAAAAGTTCAATGTAGGATAAAAAACTTAATTCACATAGTTTTTTCACTGACCCCCCCCACCCCCCCTCTTAACTTAATTTGGGAAAAATTGATTGACCAATATGGATATATGTAAAATCGATTTTGGATAAACAAAACTTGCAGCAATTTTAACCCCCACCCCAAACTATTTGATTTAAGTTTTTTATCCTACATTGATCTTTTGATGTTGTCCCTAACTTGTCATTGTACTTACTTACATGTATATCTACATGTTAGTGAATATATATAGAATGATAACAAAGGAAGTTGATACTTATAATTATATGTTAAGAACTCTTGGTCATTTCTTAAAAATAAAAAAAATGATAGTTTAAGATTAAGTTTCATACTGTAACAATGATAAAAAAAAAAAAAAAACATATTACAATGCGCAATTGATTTTTGTTAAGAAACTAGTTCATAAGGAAATAAAAGAATTTACTGAACAACTTGTCAAAAACTCCAAGTTAATTTATTAAAACAATAAAGATGGTTTAAATTTCTTGTAAAAAAATAAGTTGTACTTGCTATAAGTTACTCATCTTTGCTGGCCTTCTCTTGATGAGGAGAGTACTAGATAATAACCCTTGGCTAGCAAAGATGTAGGTTACTGTGAGTTTATTATTAATAGTGGGGTACCAATATTTGTTGATGTATTGGGTATAGGCAAACCATGAATTTAATAAATCTTCCATTAAGTACAAACTTTCTATATGGTTGTATGCTTACTTTGACAAAAACACAAAGTCAGATTTCCCTCAAGATACAATTTTGTCTCAATTCACGAAATTCGTACACAGGAAAATAAATGACTCCAAAGTATGTAGTCCAGTTATTACATGTACTTACATAATTTGTGATTATAACTTTCATTAAATTATTAATTATGCTGATATTCTGATAAGTATACACATATACATACCATGTATACAACTGATAAGACAAAGTCATACAAATTAAACCCTCTACAAATTTTGTGCATCAGAAGTGCTTTTCTGAATTTACCTTCATCAAAAACCACTGTGTTGCCTTCTTCGGAGCTTCAGTTGCAACTATTCCCTTAAAGTACATAAGTTTTCTCTTGTTCTTTTCTTTCAAGAAGTTGAATTCAATATTAATGTTTACCAAGAATGTTTTTATCAAGCTGAAAATATATATACAATATGAATTGACCATGTAAATATATATACCTGTAGACATGGGTAGATATAGCAGGAATAGACTATAAAAATAATATATAGTTTGTGATAGTTGATACCCAGGTAAATTTCACACTTTGAAAATCTGAAATTTAACCATATAATTGTCTGAACAATTTGAAAAGGGGATAATAAAGAAAAGCCATTAACTTCTGATTCATTTGATAAAATGGACTACCCTGGAAGCATATGGCCTTTAAAGGCCAATGAAGGTGAAAAGGTTCACCTTAAAGTACCGTAACTGATGCTTTTCATTCCATTCTATGGAAAAAATTCCATATTTTGTATATTGCAGAAAAGGCTAAATGTAAATGATCTAATGATTGAGCTGGTACTTATATTCTCTTTATGTAGTAATTGATTTGTCCTCTCCTTTGTCAATTCCTAAACTTTAACACTGATAGGTCATTACTAGTCCAAGGATCATGTGATATGGAAGTACACAATTTTACAATTTATATACATTGGCTAATTAGTAAAAGTTGTATGAAGAGTCCTGATGGGTTTTTTGGTAGAACTTCAAAGATCACTGAAATCATGACCTTGTTCCAAAAATCGTTTCCTTGCAATCTTGTACACATCCTTATGAAACTTGACTTTCTTTAGGTGAGATCACAACTCTATTGATTGAGGGGTTAAAAGTTGTTTTTTCTAAGTATTAGTGTCTTGGTGTATTAAGTAAATCAAACTGGTACTTAGACTTACTTGATATGGAGAAAAGATTTAGGGTAAACATGTAATTTTTGAAACGTAAACCAAAGCAACATCTAATTGTAAGCCTACCAGTCTGTGCTATATATGGCTTAAATAATATGGCTTAAATAACAACCAAAGCAACATCTAATTGTAAGCCTACCAGTCTGTGCTATATATGGCTTAAATAATATGGCTTAAATAACAACCAAAGCAACATCTAATTGTAAGCCTACCAGTCTGTGCTATATATGGCTTAAATAACAACCAAATCAACATCTAATTCTAAGCCTACCAGTCTGTGCTATATATGGCTTAAATTACAACCAAAGCAACATCTAATTCTAAGCCTACCAGTCTGTACTATATATGGCTTAAATTACAACCAAATCAACATCTAATTGTAAGCCTACCAGTCTGTACTATATATGGCTTAAATAACAACCAAAGCAACATCTAATTGTAAGCCTACCAGTCTGTACTATATATGGCTTAAATAACAACCAAAGCAACATCTAATTGTAAGCCTACCAGTCTGTAATATATATGGCTTAAATAACAACCAAAGCAACATCTAATTGTAAGCCTACCAGTCTGTACTATATATGGCTTAAATAACAACCAAAGCAACATCTAATTGTAAGCCTACCAGTCTGTGCTATATATGGCTTAAATAACCATTTTTATTTCTTTTGGTTTGGCCTAACAAGGGTGAACATGCTTCCATAAAAATAATCAGGTGGTCATGAGATTTTGTATTAATTGCTAAAATTACTAGGATGAATATCTAAACTGGAAATAGTATTTAACCAAAAAATTTGTTATCATATATTTATACCTCAATCTGGCAGTTTGTGACCTTGAGTTAATATGTTAATGTTAAGGGCATCAGTTTAATGCGATTGGCTGGAGGAAATTTAGTTACTCTTTATATGAATATACATCTTTATTTTTAGATTTTATGATAATGTTCTTTGATATTATTTGAAAGGCAGCTGTACAATTTCTGTAGGGCCTTAATAGATCTTTTAATAAAAGTTCATAAGCAGGAGCAATCTCAACTCACTGAATCAGTTTTAAAGTCAATCATTTGGACCAAGAAATTACTTCCTTGGAAATGCTACTCCAGTCTCCCCACAATTCATTGTTAATTGATTGGTTTGATGGTTTAATACAAAGAGGGTCAAATGGATTTGACTTTTTGTCTAAGAAGAAAATATTGTTAGGTTCATCTTCATGTTGAAATTTTTGCCGCTTTGAAAATGAAAAAGTTGTTCAACAATAATTGATTTAAGAAAAATTTAAAAAAACATATTTGGCATGGCTTCCTTTTTTTTCACATAAAGGCCATAAAGTTGTAATTGCTTGATTTTTGTTATCGGTTCATCTATTCACTTTCCCATATTTAATCCTCTTACCAGTTAAACCATTACCCAGTAATAAATGATGGGTTGGAACTTGCCATACCAAATGAAGAAACAATTGTTTATACAGATGATGAAAATCACTTTGTCAAATACTTTGAAGCCTGTATTTTACAGAAATAATTTATGATAAACATGTCTCCTTTGTTTTGTTTGAGATTTCACCATGGGAAAGTAATAATTTCCAAAAGTATTTATATAATACCTAATGTAGCAAAATCTAAAACTGAAGATATACTATATGTACTGCCATGAATTTTTCAATTCTAACAGAAAATGTACAAACCATAAGGTCCAACCAAAGATTTTTTTCTTCATTGTGCAAGTTTACATGTATGAAATATTTGTGTGCAAAATGTATTGTCACATTGTCATTTTCTGTTTGTCATATTTTTTTTAGTAGAACCTGAATCTCAAAACTAAAATAGGACTTACAATGTAAAGAATGCAAAATGTTCTAGATCCATGTTGATACTCCTGGATTGATGAATCTACCTTCTTTTACCTTAGGGGTCCCAACCCATAAAGAGTTATCATAAACTAATCCTAACCCTAAACCTTAACCTAACCCTAACATAAGCCCTAACATAGACCAAACCTTTACCAAACTCTAACCATAAATGAATCCTAAACCTAAAGTAAAGAGACCCCTAAAGTAAAAATAGGCCAGGATAAATATAAATAAGAAAATGTGGTATGATTGGCAATGAGCCAACTATCCAACATTGAACATAGAACAGGAAGAAAATAACAGGTCACTATATGCATGCTATGGTTTGATTAATTAAAAGTTTCTCTTCATTTAAATAGGTCTGACTATTTATTAGCATTGTAGTGCAATCTTACATTAGCATATGTAAATAGATTGCACCTTAAAATGAAAGTTAGCACAGTTAATAAATATTTCATTATGTCAAAGGTGACAAGTATCAGAAAAGATCAAAGGTGATCTTATTACCTTTATACACCTTTAATAATGATTACTCTGACAGGGACATGACCATTATCATCCCCTACAACATCAACATAGTGTCTTTAATGTTTGTATTGCTGTATTTTTACCTGTCAATTAGATGACCTTTAACTTGTTACACCTGTAAGCTTAGCCACAAATATGTAATACAAATGTACCAAATCACTGATGTTCAAACATTAGGAGTGATAGATGACCGATTTGAATTTCTAATTGTATAGATTGATATTAACTAATACCAAGTAATGATGTATAATGATTACTCACATTATAACTGAAAACTATAGTAAAACCTAAAAATATACAGTAAAACCTAAATCTATAGTAAAACCTAAAATCTATAAAAAAAAAAAAAAACAATCTAAAAATATACAGTAAAACCTGATACCTTTTTTAACTCTGTGTTTACTGATGTCTCTTTTCAGAAATATTTAGGTGTCACCTCTCTAGATAAAAGTTGGAGCCTTCCTGCAATTTAAAACTTAATTTGGATAACCCCCCTCATGACCAGTTCTCTAGGGGGTCAATTCTAACCCTTTGGAAAGAAATCTCTAGCTTTTGCTATCAATGCCTGATTTATGTACTAAATCATAAGCTAGGTATCTTTTATGGAAAGTGTGTCTAAAAGCTAGTGTTCTAAATTAGAAGTCTTGTATCTGACTTTTTATAACTACTGGGTAAATGCCATTGCTTTTGTATGTTTCCTGTTTTTAGACTATCAACAGTCCTGTAGTCACTATTCCTGTGCTGACATTAAATATCATTGGGGGTCTCAACATGGGATTTTGGGTACAGACTTGTAGCTAGGATGTTAAATACACCCCATTCATAAAGTCTTGTGAAAATCACAACCCATAAATATATTTCATGGCAAAATATACAATTCTTGACATCTTATTAATAATTAGACTTGAAAGGATAAGACAGTATATATACTGATATCTAATCAAAAGATAAATTACTGAACCATTGACACAATTCCTTGGTAAAATTGCAACCCATTGATAAATTTGACATATCAAAAAAGGGACCCATATAAGAAAGAGACCCCTCCTCCTCCTGTGCTATTTAATGAGTTATTCTGCTTCTATCACAGACCTTTATTTCACATGTAGTTCTTATCGTATATGAGATGTCTCATCTATAAAACTATAATATACATGTATATACAATTTGTAAATCTCCTACTTGAGGTAAAAAAAATTACATGAGATAATTTTTTTTCTGTTGTTTCAGGTTTTACAGAATTTAGGTAAAGCAGAAAAGACTGCAGATGATGGATTTGAAAATCATGTACATAAACTTGAAAGGCAACAGGTTAGTTCATATCTATTTCTAGTCCCAGAGTGAAGACATCCACACGTTGGCCGAGTGGTCTAAGTAGTCGAACTACTATATAATACTTGCCTGTCAACACTGAGGTTGTGAGTTTGAATCCGCATGTGGCAGGTGCGCTCAACTCAAATCTTTATTGACTAGGATTGTTAGTTTTCCTACCGAAGATCAGAGGTTTTCTCTGGGCACTCTGGCTTCCTCCACCAATATAAACTGACTGCCACGAAATAGTACAATAGTGCTGAAAGTGGCGTTAAACACCAATCAATCAATCCACTCCCCTAAATGTTATCTTATTATCTTTAGCCAAACTAAAATAGGACGCTTAATTTGAAATCACAATAAAACAACAAAGTAAAACAGTTGTTTCATTGTATAATAATGCACATAGCACAGAGCCATCCCAGTAAAACCAACATAGATGAAAAACAAAATATATTTAGATTTGAATTTACACTAGGGCCTACATGTATAGCTGTACTATTGTCAAGTTCATATTAATCCTCTTAAAATTACCTAATAACCATTGCAACATGCATACTTTGCAGTGTTCAACATGTTCAAAATAGATATAAAAAAACCAAAACATATTCATTTTACAGGTTCATCAGTAATATGATGATATTAAATTTCATAAAACAGAGTTGCCATTTTGTAAACATAGTTATTTCTGTTTTTATGCCCCCACTGTAGCGGAGGGTGCATTAAGTTTTACCCTTGTCTGTCTGTACGTACGTCCGTCCGTACGTACGTCCGTCTGTACATCCGTCCGTCCGTACATCCCAAAGTTGGTTTCCGTTCTCTAACTTTAGTTTGCCTCGACCAAATGCTATGAAACTTATACAAAATGCTTATTATAACAAAATACAGATCAATTATGAATTTTGGTGGTGTTGCTTTAACTGTTCTAGAGTTAAGCCCCTTTACAAATGGAAAAATTGCTGAATTATTCGTTTCCGTGCTCTTACTTAAGTTGCCTCAACCAAATGTTATGAGACTTATAGACAATTGTTATCACACAAAAAACAGATCAAGTACAAATTTGGATAGCTTCACTTTTACCATTCTTCAGTTATGTCCCTGTATAATTTGTTTTGTTTTCTGTTGTAAAAGTGTTAAAGTTAACATCCAGAAGCACAGGTGTTCCATAGCTGGTTTTCACTTTATTGCTTGTCACATATGATACTTTTATTCCAATACATGTTTTTGAGCACCATTTACTGAGAAATAACTTTTCAGTATGTGCATAAAGGGTGTCCAGTTAAATTAATTATGAATAGATGTGTATGGCTAACATTTACAAATGGGTGTCATTGATAGATCAGTAACAAAGCAAAAGAAAAAAAAATGGAAGATTTTGCAATTGCTAGTTGATTTTAAAAGCCTTAACAAGACTTGCATGAAATTTGACTTTTGATTTTCTTCTAAAAGTGAGATGCCAAAAGTAGTATTCACAATGTACCTTTCAGTCAGTAGTATTTTTATTAATTTATTGCTTTTTTGTCACATTGTTCATCATTAAAAGGTCTTCACAAATAAGATCATGCCTTATGTTTGCTTCAAAAAATATATATTGTAAAAAAATTGGATGTTAAAATTACCCACCAACACTTTTAATGACTCTTTTGCCAGGACCCAAATAAATTCAGGTTGGAATGAGCACATGTGAATAGACACAGGCCATACTAAGCCAGATATAAAAGTTAAGATGGAAAATATTTTGTTTTATTTATTACGTTTTTGTATCTATTGAACAGGAAGTTGCCCACAGATTCCAGAAAGAACTCAGGAACTATATTAATTGTGCCAAAGGTAACATTAATCTTGAAGTCAAAACTTTGACCATTTCAGTACAAAACTCTAGTGTATAGTGTCAATGTGTTTGAATGATAACTTATGCTCAGTGATAGTATTGTAGACCAGCCCTGCCAACTTTCCTGATTTATGGGGCATTTTTCCCATAAAAGTTGTTGCCCTGACTCTTGAAATCCTCAATTACATCTAAGTACCTGACAATCAAAGGAGTTTAAATATCATTTAAGCATCTATATACTCATACTACATGTAGAAATATAGATTAAAAACACTTTATGACATACATACGAAATGCACTATGTTCTCTTGCCTTGTGCTTAAAATCCCCCATGGAGATTTAGAAAAGTTGGAATATTATACATTTATTTCCAGTGTCTGAGCATGAGGGAGATATGAAGATTTCTTCACCCAAGAAACTTCATATTGCACGAGGGAAATATGACTTTTCGAGGGTGAACAAATCTTCATATCTCCCTAAGCCAAGGGAAATGAATGGTTTATTCCACTACCTAAACTTGTTTTACTTCTAAATTTAAAATATTAAATTACATATTTCTTTTTTCTTATCCGCTTGTTTTTATACTGTGGATTCATTAATATTCGTGGGATATCAATTTTCGTTGAGTTCGTGGGTACAATTTCAATGTTCGACGAAGTGTAAATTTTCTATAGGCTTGTATGCAGACTATGGCAAAACAACGCAGTCAAATATCCACGAAAACAATTTTTCCTCATTCCACGAAAATTGGTACCCACGAAAATAAATGAATCCACAGTAACTAAACACGACATTAACAATGTTAATCAGTACCGATCAAAATTTAATCATTTGTTGTTGTTGTTTTGTTTTTAGATCTGAATAATTTTGAAAACGAAATAACTATAATATCTCTTTTAAAAATGTTCAAAACATTATAAACATTAACAGCGTGTAACGTCGCAAATAGAAGTCCCGACGTTCAGAGGGGAATATGAAGTTTTGTTCAACGTCATTTGGGATAGTCTCAACCAATCAAAAGTTGATTTTGCTATCAATATTAACATGCAGTGGAATATCATTGTTAGTGTGGGCTCAGAGTAGGACATAAGTATAAGGGACACAAAAGTTTTATGAACAGTAGATTTACCGAAAATAACAGTATCAATAATATTTCATGTCTGAACGTAAATACTTACTACAGGTTAGGTCATGTCATGGTTTGATTGTTGATATAAGTGTAACATTCATTGGATTGGAAAAAGGACATAAAAAAATCTGAAAACATTTTGATTTCATGCTTACACTTCCGAAAAAAAAAAAAAAAAAAAAAATCTGTAAAGGATCTTGATTTCATCCCTCCTCATTTTCCAAAATAAAAAAAGACCAAACAAACCCAAATAAAAAGAAACTATCTTCAGACAACATTTTATTTCATAAAATTATATTGCACAATTTGGGAAAATCTCTTTTATGTCATATTTTTTCTACTTCAAGGTTTTTCAGTTGGAAAAGTTAGCATATGTAGTCATCTGTATCAGTATTAGTTTTCATTGTATCTAAGATGTATTGATCCAAAGAGTGTGGGTCATTACAATCCATCTCATTAGTGACTAACAATTCCTTGGTAAGGTTTGGATAATTAACTGTATCTTGTTAATCTTCAAACAGGTAAAACAGGTGTTTGCATCAAAAGGATAAAGTTCTCTGTTTTTTCCCACCAGTACAGAAACATCTAATTTTCCACAAATTTAAATGATCAATGAAGAATTTGAATTGAAACTTTGGCAAAACCATGAAATCAAGTACCCACAAAATATAAATGAATCCACAATATATTGTATGCTTGTTTCCACAGCTTAAGGGTGTGTCCTGATCAAATGTTTCAGATATTTAAGTTATTTATATTGAGGTCTTATACTAGATTCAACATTCTCTATGTCTTTACCTTGTTAATATTCAAGTAATTTCCAGCTCATTGATTTTGATTGTATCAAAGGATATCAATGATACTTTGCATATTTTGTTCCTTTTCATCAGCAAGTGTTTTGAATTTCATCAGAATAACCCCATAAGGTCAAGGTGACAGGTCACATACTCACTTTAAATATAAAATGTAGCAAAATTTAAAGTCATGAAATTTCGAACATAAACCTTGGTTTTTACTGGTATTGATACTTGAAATGATTATATCTACCTGTCAAATAGCATGTTATAAAAATGATAAGTGATCAGTTGTAAGGTCATGGTCAAAACTTAGTAATACACTCTACAATGTGTTCTAATAGGTAGATTGTAGTTGTCACAGAACTATATACTTTATTATATTATAGAAATATTTCAGCATGAATCTGACTATCATATGATACTGAAATTGACCAAAATGAAGCTGGTTTGTTATTTTAAAAGGTCTGGTTTGTCAAACCATGACACATAAATATGTGATGCTCTATTTTTTCTCTAATTATGATAGAATTTTCCAAGGTTAAGGTCATGAAGCAGGATAAGGTAAAACAAATTGTGGAAGTAATCTAAAAGGATACATAAAGGTTTTTAACTTTTTGAATCACCAGACTATTATCTGTATCTGACAATACAATGTTATAAAACATATATTCAGTATAGAAATAAAAGGAAGTAGCAACAATGCTAATGATAAACTACTGAAAAACAAAGGATTAACTAATCAATGCAAGGTCTTCTGTGATCTGGAACTATTTTACAAAAATGGTGGGGTATGAAGACCTATAGTGAAAATAATGAAAAGTGTTCTAAGCACACTACATGGTAAGTTGATGTTAAGCAATCAACACCAATCAATCAATCATTGGATATTGGATTATGTGATTTGTAAACATCTAGCTGAAATGAAAGTGTGTAAAATACTGTTCCATGACATTGGTAGAAGTTAACCTATATTTGTATTAATGGATATATTTATTCCTTCATTCAAAAGACTACTATAACATTTCTTCTGTCAAATTTAAGTCCAAGAGACACAAATGCTATGGTATTATTATAAAACTCAGTATTTTTTGAAACACATTTGTTCCCCAAAATTTGTCTGAGAGCTGAATTTAAGAAATTTAATACTATTCTTGTGTATACACTATATATACACCATTACCTTTATGTACAGATGACATTCACAAGTAACAAACAAATATTTCAATTAAGACTTCTAAATATACGAGACTGAATTCAAGAATAGATTGACACAATTTTTTAATATTTTCTGTTTCATGAATGCAAAGTAAGAGATTTATAACTGTTAGCATGGTTAACAAAATCGATTATTTTGTGTACTGAATCTAATTTGAATACTAGTTCTAAGATGGTTATTCATGCTTAAATAGTCTGTTATTAAACTTGAAATGAATCAGAGGAAGGGATTGAAGACCCCACCCAACTCTCTAAAGGAAAACATATACTCTATTTTCAACAAGTAACGACCCAAGTGAACACCTCTCTTTTCTGAAAATAGATTGCAGTGCATTTAACTAACTTATTTTCTCTTTTTGTCATTATAAAGTAATTGACCTTCTTTTTTGCACTGCCTATTCCATGTATACTTTAAGTTGTAAATTTTCTCATTATGTTTTTCTTTTTTTTTTTTTATTGGCCTCACTTTTTGAAATTTTAACTGAACCAAAGAGCAGACAGAAATTCCATTACCTATGTAAATATTATTGTGTTCCAGATGAGTGAGTTTGATTGTTGAAATTTAAGAGGATGTGAAGATTTTATATACCAGCAGTGTCAGTTTGTCATATTAAGAATGTGAAATATCTATTTGGACTCCCTTACAAAAAATGTAAATTATATGTCACTGATATCTAAAAACTGCTTGTGCATTAATTTTTAATGGTAATTAAGCAAGGATGGGTGTTCCTTACATTTAATTACATAGTTGTCCAGGGGTTTCTAGCTCCATCATAATTTTCACTACCTAAATAAACCTCAAACAAATCTTGATAAAACTGATTTTTTTAATGGTAAAGAAAGAAATTGTGTATCAATTCATGACACAAAATGACTACAACCACATGAACAAACCCTAAAGCATGGAGACAGTGCTGTTAATGCACATGAACAAACCCTAAAGCATGGAGACAGTGCATTTCAGAACATATCGTATACATTTACAGTTTTTCGGACACCATGCAGTTGTGATTGCCGTGTCATTTAAAATTCTTTAACTAGAGATCTTGATTGAAAAAAAACCAACAAAGTTGCATCTATTGATAAGATAAATTTTGGCATGATTTTCCCTTTTGTTGTTAGTTGCTTTAGGCAATAAACCAACAATGGGGAAAAAAATGACATTATTCATTTATTTAAGGAATGACTGTAATATTTTTTCTGTCTATGAAGAAATAACATCAAAAATGTGATGCAAACTGAATAACCCGCATAGCGGGTTATTTTAAAGTGTGCACCACATTATTTATGTTATTTCGAATAGACAGAAAAAATATTACAGTCATTTCTCATAATTTATTTCTAAATTCCATTTTAAACCGGAGTAAACCACGAAAAAATGTTGATGACGTCAATGTCACATGACAAAATTATGTCTATGAGCTGATAAACAAAACAATGTCAGCCAATCAGAAGACGCGTTACATCCAAAATTAAATATATATGTGTGTGTTTTAATATTTGGGTGTCTTGTCTGTTGTTGCTGTTGTCTCTTTAGGCTTTCTTTGGCTGGTGTGACATTAATCTAATGTTGCTTAATCAATTGTCATGGTTTCTTGTCAGTTAAGAGTTTGGTTTTTGTGACAGATATTTGTTTTACTCAGTTTGGTATACCTTGTAATCACATTTTGTGTCTTAATTCAATGACCATTTATAGCTTGCCACATTGTGTGAGGGTATGTCAATGATTGAAGATTGTAGGATGACCTCTAGATGTCTATTTTGGTAACCTTGTATAGTTGGATTGCTGTCTCATTGATGTTCACCCGTGATAAGTTGTTACATTTGTGTTATTGTTGTATCAACCCAAAATATGCACTCCGTCCATTTAAAAGTGAGCAGTCTTTCTTGAAGAAATTTGAAAAAAATAAGAGGATGGAGGATGAGGACTTAGTCAAATATAATGTATAGAATATAGATAAGGCCCAATGTCTATTGTATAATATGCATTCCAATTTTCAACTTTTGTCTTCATTTTATATCCTTTTGAACATATTATCATTGCCAGTGGTAACATTTAGATATAACCTTGACTTAATATTTGTTTTTGTTGTTTTTTTAACTTGTAACACTCATTAATATTTTTTTTCTACAAATTTTCAATTAATTTAATATAATATATTAATGATTTAAACTTGTTGACAGGACAATATAAGGGCCAATTTCCTGATATAAATTGCACTTGAAAGAAAATATCTACATTTGAAACAAATTGCAAATGGTTTAAACAAAGTGGTAATTTTATGCTCAATTTGAATATGATTAACTTTCAAATAATACAACAATGTGCACTGGCAAGGCCAAACCATAAAAATATTCTTGTGTTTTTATAATGATTTTTAGGATTTTGTTGTCTTATAGAAAGGGCCATGTGAACTAAAATATTTAGTTTATGTCTTTAGTCCATTTATTGTGCTACAACTTTTGGCATTTTCACAGTCTGCTCTATTCAATTGTCCAAATTGAACCAAATTTTGAAAGGATAATGGATGGAAAGTTATTTTTAAAAATCTTCATTTTACAAAAACGTGACGACTGCTGCAAGTTCCTGATATTGATTTTGTAAATTTCCAGTTTATTTTCCTTCTGACTTGCACAGGTCAAGACCACTAGAATTTTGACTTTCAATTCTCACAGTCATTTCCTAAATGCAAATGTACACCTAACCAATTGTCATAATGAACTACAATGCATTGTGGGCTAAGCTCTACAAGTTTATTATTACTTATAACACATGGAATTAGGTTAAAAAGTGTCTTTTTATACGCCCCTTTACGGGATGCATTATGGTATACCATTGTCCGTCCGTATGTCCATCAGTTGTCCACATGTCATACAATAACTCAAAAACACTTTAACCAGTTTGCATGAAACTTAAGTGAATTGTTTATATCTATTGATTAATGAGTTTTCCCTTTCGACAATAACTCAAAATTTTATAAATTTTAGATTTATATCTATTGAAATGAGCTGCCTTTTGATTTATATTCGGAGTTATGGGGTGTTATTCATTAATAAAGGGGGATTTTCCAGATTTCGGACAATAACTCAAAAATGCTTTAAGCAGTTTTCATGAAACTTTGGTGAATTGTTTATATCTGTTGACATGAGCTGCCTTTTAATTTGTATAAATTTTAGATTTTATGTTTCCGAGTTGTGGGGTTTAATTCATTAAAAAGGGGTTTTCAGTTTTCAGACAATAACTCATAATTGAAATGAGCTGCCTTTCGATTTATATTAATTTTAGATTTTACCTTTGGTTTTATTCTTTCAGCAGTTTTCATGAAACTTTGGTGACTGCTTTATTTCTATTGACGTGAGCTCCCTTTAGTTCTTTTATAAATTTCTGATATGACATTTTGGAGTTTGGAATGTTATTCTTTGAAAAAGTGACGGGTGTATAATGCGCTCATGGTGCAGCTGTTTATTATAATTAAGAGTGCATTTGTTTCTAACCCGAAATTTTGTCATCAATGACTATCGTTTAGTAAACGTTAAGCTGCTAGAAACAAATACATCGTTTAATGAACTTTATCGACCCGCGTAGTGAGATAGAAATAGATTACACACACGCACTGTAAAAACAAACAGGTAGAAGTGCGGAAATGAGTAACCAGGACTTTGCGAAAACAACACGTGCTCTTAATTATTTAAACGACAGATGCAGAAACAAATGTATCGTTTACACGTCTCAATGATAAACGATCAATGACTACGCGACTATTTTGTGCGTACATCGTTTATGTGAACGATGTCAACGTTGACCAAGAAATGTAAGAAACAAATGGATTAAACGACTACGCGCGTAATTGTTTACATCGTTTAGGTTAGAAACAAATGCGCTCTGTATCTCTGAATCTCCTGTTTAATTGTTTTGTTCATCTAATGTCATAAATGTAGTGTATACTACTGTAATCTTCAATTTGCATTTTCCAGTAGCAAGTAATTACATTCATTTTAAATTAGTCTAATTCAGTATTCTCAATAATTTGTTATATAAAAAGACTGGGACACATGTCTATTAATGAAGATTTTATGCTGCGTTCTAGTTGTCTTTTAGTCATTTTTGCCATATCTCCTTTAATTCCTAGTTTAAAAGTAATAAAATGATATATACTTGTAATTGTGTGTTTAGCAAAAGTAAAAAGATAAGGAAAGAAACTTCGCTTTTGTTGTTATTCATCTCAAAATTAGGCCTTTGTATGCATGTTATGAATCCAGGATTCGTGAGGTGTAGAAAAACAAAAAGTTGAAGATTAATGAATGAAATTATATTCTCATAAACTAATTTACACAATTACAGAGACAATTTTTTTATACTATAGAATAATGATAGTGCAGTGTTCAGTGGATGGGAAACATTTGACAGAATCTTTGAGGGCGTGCAGCATTTGGTTTCATTTTTGGACAATGACCCTTTTATTGATTTTTGTTGATCTTTGAGATGACAGAAGTAGGTTACAGGTTAAATACCACAAAATCTATTCTGAGCCAAAAGAAAAGATTTGTGAGTGCATTTTACTGATATTTGACAATCACTTTCCCTATTTCAAGGGATAACTGAAAAGTTCAGTAGCCTTCTGTTTTCTAAATCTGAATGGAAGTATGACTACTCATCTTTTTGGGTTTTGTGTCGTGTGTTTGCTGTCTTGTTTAGGAATGACAAACTTAAACTTCTTTACTGTTATAGCTTGACAGATCAAGTCTGTCTGTTTTCTATTTAAATGCTTTAGAACAGCATGCATGCTGAGTAAAACTAGGAGTACATGATAAAAACATATTCAGTCAAATTTAAGAACTAAAATACACATCTACAATACAAATGTTTTTTTTTTTTTAGATTTACCTTAAAAGGAGTTTCAGTTACTATAGAATAGACTTTATATGAAAATGAAATGCATGATGCCGCTAGAAAGTGATTAATCATTTGCAGTACATACATCCAAATTTAAATGACACTTTAAAGCCAGCAGACAATGCACTAACATCATTATAGTGGCTTTTTGATACATGTAAAATTAGTACTTAATTTCAACTCTCTAATCTTTTCGAAATATTTTCACTAATTTCTTATTTAGAAAAGTAGAAATTTATAGTTAGGGCATGACACAGTCGACAGTTATTTATGTCATCCTGTTTTACACTTTTGACAGCAGTTTCATAATATAAATTATTTAAACAAGGCAACACAACAGAAACAAGATCTTTTAACTGACAAGATAAGTTTTATTAAGAACATACCAACAAATAAGTAAACAATACATTGATCTTTGACATTTTTACAAAAAGACAATTTATGCACTGATACACAAAGGTATGTCTTACGGCTGAGCATCTTCAGTATTAAATTCTTAAGTGTATTGTCTTGTTTATGTAAAATCATGTATGTATAAATACAGTATATACCTGATGTTTGTCATAACTTATGCCTACGGCAGAATGGCTTACTTTTTATTTTGTTATGTAGGGTTAGGTCAGCAAATATTGTTGATGGTGTAGGATAACTAAAAAGGAAATTGGATTCGATGTCCATTTATTAATCAGTTTTACAGTGTAACCTCCTCTGTACTTGATTGTGCCTGTCCACTTGTGTACTCACTTATTTGTTGACCCACTTGGCAGTACTCACTTATTTGTTGACCCACTTTGCAGTATCCATATATTTGTTGGCCCACTTTGCAGTACCCTCTGATTTTCCCTGGTTTTACCATAGTCTGCATACAAGCCTATGAAAATTTGCACATTGTTGAACATTTAACATTGTGGTTTACCTGTATCCACAATTTCCACAAATATTGGTATCTCATGAACAATAATGAATCCACAGTATATGGCATTCAACAATGAGGAAAACCCAGATACCATATAGTAAGCTTTAAAAGGCCCCAGCATGACAAAATGTGAATCAATTCAAGAGAAAACCTAATGCCTTGATTTATGCTTTAAGCAACAACTAAAGAGGGAGACGGCAACTTCCAACAACCACAAAATTACAGGCTCCTGACTTGAGACAGGCACTTAAAGAATGTGAAATTATTCTGTATTCTTTCTATTTATGTGTAGCATGGAGAAAGATAAAATTTGCATGTCGAAAGTGAATTATTTTGCCTTCATGGTTTTTTCCTGTATATTTCAGTAAGCAAACAACAACTGAAAAACTGATATTAAAAGTAATGTGAATCTCTTCTCATTAACTAATTCCTATTGATTTGATTTGTTAGAGTTCAAGCATTTATGTAGCAATAATTAATTTATATATTTTGAAACTCATCCTTTTAGAAACTGAAACATGGTCTTTGCAATTAAATTATTTTGAAATGTTTCCCTTCTTTCTTTAATTTTGCAAATTTTAATGCACAATGAAATAAAGTATTATATAATAGACAAAAACTTTATATTTTCATTTCATTTGTAACATACATGTATAACTCCTTGGTGTTAAGTTGACCTTTGATGAATTTTCCTATTCTTGGTGTAGGACACTTTTGGTGATATAGGTCCTAATGTTTCTACATATTTCTACATCTGTGCTTTTTTAAAAACTTTGTATGAGCTTTCCTGATTATCCAGAAAAGCGCTTTGGATGTACAGAATTTATCATGTTTATAGAGTGCTAATTTCGTATACATGTAATTCAAAATCAAATATTAATAAAGATGTAGTGAACATTTATCTTAAATAATCCAATGCTCAGTGTTGGTGCTTCATTTCATGCATATAAAGTAATTTTGACAAAAATGATCAAATATATCCTTAGACTAAATGAAATGGTATTAAGCTTCTTGGATCCTCCACTAATCAAGTACTGTTCATGTTTTGTCCTATCCTCATTTTGAACATAATAAGTAAAAGTAGACAAATATTTGCTGATTCTAGTTTTGTTCTTTTTCAAAATGCAAAATTGTCATGTGGTAGCATGCTTGCCTCCGGTCCCTGCCAGTTAAAACCTAGTACTTAAACAAATGGTATTTTTTGCTCTTGGGCCAAGCACTTAAGGAATAAGAGTGAAGATTGGTTGGCTTGGAGTCACAAAAATGTGTTTCTTTTTTTGATAAGATGAAATGTCTGTCTGTAGACTGTATTCCCGTAAGCTAGGAAGTTTAAAATATAATTGAGTTTATGACTGAAAGGAGATGTGATTGTAAGTAAAACTGAAAACAAAGCAGGGTATGTTTTGGACATTTAACACTAAATAGCCATTGAACAATCATACTTCACTGTAAAAATCTTAGTATGAAATAAAACAAAAATGGCTTCAGAAGCTAAGGGAGCAACCATTTAACTTTATGGGGGTTATGGTTTTTCGTCTGAGTCAGAAATGTTTTTCGAACATTTTTTTTTTAAATCTTGCAAGAAAAAAATTGTAAGTCATAAACATTTGTTGGTAACAAAATTTTATAAATTTTGAACTTAATTATTTCAGCTATGGACGTAGCATCAAAGTCATTTTATAATGTGATGAAAGAAACATATGAACAAGACTGGAAAGAGGCAACTAAACTCGGGGAAACAATACAGGTAGGACTGGTATCTAGGGCAAAAATAAATCTTATTTATAATAATTAGATTAGACCAAACTTAAGGAAACATGACAAAGAATGAATGGTTTAAGCAATGAACTCATGTTGTAATCCTAGTCAAAAATGCTTTACAAAAAGGAGACGTTGGATAAATATCAATGAGTCAGCAACCAACAACACCAAAAAAGAAGTATACATATGGTCTTCACCAATAGGCAGGTGTCTATAATATATGCCAAGTTGTAAATCCCTGTTTTATGTGGGTGACTTTATACATCAGAAGTTCACAACGAATATAACAAGAAGTAGACACACAAGATGATAACCAATAGAAGATTCATATTTGTGTATCAAAGAGTGCTATTGATGTCAAGGTCGTACTGGGAGGTATGTTTTCCTCAAGATGTAATAAATATGTATATTTCATTAGGCATATATGTCATGTATGTGCTGCATTTAATGTGCATAGAGCCAAAATTTTACAAAATAAATAAAATTTTTAAATTTTAGGAGCATGGACAGCCATACTTGTCATAAACAAATCATTGAATTAATATCAGGAAATGATTAATAAAATCCAGTGTGTTTATAGTTTTCGTGTGGAAAAAAAGATTGGATGCTAATGAAATCATGCTATGGTAAAGACCTCTGAAATATCAATGTGAAAATCAAGGAATTTTTGTAATGTAATCACAATGATACCATTTCTTTTGTACCAACATTAATTGAAGATATGTTTTATATTGATTGATTGTTGGTTGCTCATGGTCCAGTGGCAAATATTTCATGCATGTTCAGGACAAAAACAAACTAACAATAAATACAACAGGTAGGTCCTGTAATAGGGTCTGTCCCTGAGAAAGGTCTGGAAAATGAGGGTATATTAGAAGGACAGCAATTTGCCATGCCTACCGTTCCTTGATTTTTATGACCTTTTCTGACTATTTTATTTTTTAGTAAAGTACCTGTAACAGAAGAGCATGATTATTCTTCCAAAATTACCCCTGTACCTGTCTAGAACCCAGGACCCTTGGCAAATTAAGCCAACATTCTATCAATTTAGATAAGGAGTACTCCAGTAGCGCATCTAATGGAGGGTGGTTATATTTCAACTAGGTCATGGGAAGTGTCACTACACTGCTCCAATATCAAAAGTCATTATACCCTGATGATGATATTCAACCTCAATCCAATACTAAACACATTTTATCTTTATTATTCCCCATTGGGTTTTGCACTTGGAATGTCAATTGTAACAATATAGCATGACATTCTTTCCAAGATTTACTACCATACCTGTCAAGGTTCAAATCCTTGACCCCTAGCACAGTAAGTTTTACCTATGCTACCTATCCTGTACTTAATATACATGTAACCCTATACAGACATTTTTATCTTGGCCTAAGCCATTTAAAGTTCTATACATATTTGTTCTTGTTTTTCAGTCTTTAGAATTAATGTGGACAGACTACATAGAGCATCTAACAGAATCTGTACAGAATCCATTATCTACATACACAAATCATTTTCAACCATTAAAGGTAAGTTTTTGGCTTAAGTATATTTGGTGTGAATAATCATTTCAAGGTGTACATGTCTGTCTAACATGGTTCATGATTTGATCCATTTCTCAGATCCTATAAAGAATAGCTGAACAATACTGAAGAATAGATGTCTGTCTGACAGGGTTTATTCAACCTTGACCTCATTTTGTTTCATTTATCAAGTATTTAGGTTCATTTTGTCAATGTTAGTTGTCAGTTAATTTATGTAATAGGTCAAATATATCCTGTGTATAAAGTGATTGTGAAGTGTACCTGTGCATCTGACAGAGTTCATCTAACCATGTCGTTTGAGGATCATTGATAATGTTAAGTTTCTGTTACACCTTTAATAAGAAAATTATCCAAAAGACTTTCAACATCAAATACAGTCATAAACAGTGAAGCAGGCAAATATTGGGTATTTATTATACTTCACATTAAAATGCCAAATTTTGATTGACCAATACAAGGGAGATAATTTACTCTGCCCATGGCTCAGGTGGGGATAATTATTGAATGTCACCCTCTTGTGCAGCTCAATCAAAAACGATAATTTACAGGAAAATGAATTGAATTTACATCAATAATTTTAAAGACAATGCTCAAGTTCTACTTTTTGGACTCAGAACTTTTTCACAGAATGTCAAAATAGAAGATACATCTTGCTTTATTTTTGTTGTTTTTCTAATAACTGTAACATTGCTATGCACATTATGTCATAGTTATTTTCAATCTAAAATTTAAAAGACAATAATTGCAGAACATTTCAGTATAGTAATTGAAATGTAAAGTATGTGTCAAAAAATAAATAGATATTTGGGGTATGTGTCAAAGAATAAATAGATATTTGGGGTATGCGTCAAAGAATGAATAGAAATTTTGGGTATGTATCAATGAATAAATAGAGATATGGGGTATGTGTTGAAGAATATATAGATATTTGGGGGTATGTGTCAAAGAATAAATACAAATATGCTGTTTATGTCAATGTGTAAATAGACATATGGGGTATGTGTCAAAGAATAAATATAGATATGGGTTATGTGTTGAAGAATATATAGATATTTGGGGGTATGTGTCAAAGAATAAATACAAATGTTGGATAGGTGTCAAAGAATGAATACAGATTTGAAGATTTGTCAAAGACATTGCAACTCAATGACACAAATATTCCTTCCCCTCCCTAAAAATAATGCAAAAAACATGCAGTTTTCATGCCTTGAATTTAACATGGATAGTTTTACATCAATGATCTTATTGCTTATCATATATATATTTCCCTTACAGCTAAGAATTGCCAAACGAAACAGAAAATTAGATTATTTTGACAATGCTCGACATAATGCTGAAGTACTGCAGAGTGCGAAGAAAAAAGATGATGTCAAAATTACAAAGGTCAGTTCAAATCTCTATCTTACCTCATTTTAAAGTTAAACTGTTTATGGATCCATGATGACTACTCTGAAAAATATATAATAAATAGATTTTGAGTATGCTATGAATAAAAGCAATGATTTTTAGAAAACAAATAGTTAGATACAGTTAGAGTAAAGAATCTGGTGCATAAAATTGGTATCGTTTATGTTATTAAGTCATATACCATGTATACTGTGGATTCATTTATTTTCGTGTGTACCAATTTTTTGGGGATTGAGTAAAAATTATATGCTGTGGATATTTTATTTTCGTTGTTTTACAAATTTTCTTATGAGCCTACAGAAAATTTGTTGATTATGTAAATTCGTTGTTCTCCTTTACCCACATAATCCACGAAAACTGGTATCCCACAAAAAAAAGGTACCCACAAAAGACCACAATATATGTTGACCATGTGGTATTAACGGATAATCTTTTGCTTGTGCCAACTTTAATCAATTTTTGAATAGACATTTTTCTTTTCAAAATACAATTTGCACACCCCCCTCATTTGCATTTTGATATTTATATATATAGTGCCGTGAAATATTCCCATTCAAATGTCTGCAAAATTATTCTTTAATGAAGGTTTTTACTTACTAAAATATCACTTAAATCAACGACCAACAAGTCAAGTTTAACCTAAAGCAACAAGAATCAGCCTTTAAAGAAAAAAGAAAGGAGAAAGTTGAAGTACTGATGTGCAGCATTTTGAAAAAGGAATATTGATTAAAAGCAGTAAATTATAGTACTGAAGATTCATTTATTTTCGTGGGTACCAAATTTTGTGGATTGAGAAAAACTTGCATTTTTGTTGATATTGATTTCATGGTTTTGCAAAAGTCGGCATACAAGCCTATAGAAAATTTGTAATAAGTTAAACTAAATTCGTGGTTAGTCAGTACACACAAAATTCATGAAAATTGGTATCCCATGAATAACAATGAATTCATAGTATAGAAATGCAGTACAACACATTTCTTCCATATTATTGTCACATGTTAAAAATGCCACAATTTTTTCATGTACTTGTTGCATTCAAAATGTTAGAAAATGTGGAACTGGGGAAAAATTGTGATATTCAACTGGACAATTTTCACAAAAGTGTTTGTTAAACTTTTGCATTCTTTATTTTCAGGCAAATGAAGAGCTGGAAGAATCAAAAAGAATATATGAAGTTTTAAACAATGAACTACACAATGAATTACCCGAGTTTCATAACAGGTCTGTTAAGTGATATCAGATACTGTGAGTTCATTATTAGTTGTGGTGTAAAGTTAAACCATGAATTTCATTGTTCAATGAAACACAAATTTCCTATAGTCTTGTATGCAAACTTTGGCAAAACCACAAAATCAAATATCCGTCAAAATGATTTTTTTCCTCAATCCACAGGAATGGGTACCAACAAAGATAAATCAATCCACTGTAGGCCTTTCTGACTTTCCATTTTGATGAAAGATTATGTTTTTTTTTTTTTTTTATCAAAACGCTATATGCATTCTCTGCTTGATAGCTTAAATATAACAATCTTTTTGAGATAATACACAAGACCTTTATTTGTTATTATAGGAGGGGAATCAGTATTGTGATATCCTTATTTGGAATTAAATTGAACCTAATACCCAATGTGAACAAGTTACATTCATCCTTATATCAATTTCAGTGAACACTTTATTATGGATTAGCTAGAATTGGATCTGTTTTTAAATTACATTTTTTTGTTTCAGTCGAGTCAACTTCTATGCAACAACATTTAAAAACTACTTCAATGCTGAGAGTACATTCCATGGTGAAACCGCCAAGGTAGGTAAAGATTGGATATCCATGAAATTAGGACAACTTCATTTTAGAATTAAAAAATACAGGTTGATTTGAATCAACTTGATATAAATACATCTGTTTATAATGGTTTTAACATAAATTCATACAGCTTTCAGGGAATTAATAAAAGCATCACAACTTAAAATTTAATTATGCTTAAAAAATTGCACCATGCATACTTGGAAAATAGTTAAAGGTTGTCTAGTTTCATTAGTTGATTTCTAACTAAGGCAAACAGAAAATTTTTAAGTGAAGCAATAAATGAATTGTTATAAACATTCGTACAGACCTCTGTTATGAAAGTTGAATTTTGGAGGAAGGCAGACATCTATTTCAGTGTTCCTTAATTGAGGGATATTATAGAATAAAACTATATATATATGAATTATAATGTAATGGTTTAATCTGGTCTCACTCTGTTTGGAGTTCATTTTCATCTATTTTTACTCAGATCCATACTACCTTTAACTTTTACAGCTAAATGACTCATCTATATCTATCATAATACTACAGTCGAATTTTACATCGAAGTCATACAGCCGTGCCTTTTGCTATTCTACCTTCCTACCATACACCAGGGTTTTCCCCAGGTGTAAAATTAAGCAGTTAAGGTGGCAAAAAATATACAAAAAATTATGTTATTTTTTTTTTTGGCTGATTTAAAATTTCTTGATAATTATTTTTGCAGATGCTGAACTTTATGCAGGTTAAAAGTAAAAAATATAACAAAAGTAGTTATATTTATATATAAAAAGCTATATTGAATATGCATGCATTATTGGAAAGAGTACATATAAAATATAATTAGCCTTTAATTGCATAAATTATAGTGATTTCAGAAAGATATCTAATTAATTTTTGATCATTGTGTTAAAGTATGTACCTAGGTATTTGTTATTGGTTTATTTAATGAGTTACGAATATAACAGGATCTTTGGTGTACTAATTATTTTTTTTAAGGAATGTTATATTTGGCAAACAATTTTAATTAAAATGACACTAATTGATATCTACTTCTTTAAAAACCTTAAAATTCAAGGGAAGAAACTCAGTTATAAGAACTCACTACATTCCCAAAATGCTGTAGCAAGCAATAAGTTCCATATATGTGAATAATAATTGTTGGAATCCAATTTGGCAATTTTGGTTTATCTGCCGAAATAAGCAAAAATTGACACCCCACGTAAATAGCCCTCTATACTTAGTATTACAGCTAAGTGACACAGCATATATTAAATAAAGAGATGTGCTATGGTTGCCAATGAGACAACTTTCCACCAGAGACAAAATGACATAAATGTTAGCAACTATATGTCATCATACTGCCTTCACCAATGATTAAAACTCTTACTGCATAGCAAGCTATGAAGGCCCCGACATAACAAAATGTAAAACAATAAAATCTAGAAAACTAACGACCTGATTTATGTTCAAAACAATAATTAATAAGACATACAGCACAAAACGACAACCACTAAGTTACACCTGGGACAGGCCTATACAGAATATGATGGGGCTAAACATGTTTGCAGGCACCCAACACTCCCTCTTACCCAGGACTGATGTAACAACACAACATAGGAACAAGCTATAAAAATCAGTTAAAAGGGCTTGACTCATTGGATCCATATAAAGCACAAAAATAACTAACATAAACACTTAAGACACAAAGTACTGATCTTAGAGTACTCACAGTTAATGAAAGATAATCCAAAGCCATTTATAAGTAATAAAAAAATTATTTACTATGGAATCACTATTATTCTTGAGATACAGGTACCAATTTTAGTTGATTTCCTTGGTATAGTTAAACCCCAAAATTTATATGTTCAACAAAGTACACATTTCCCATAGGCTTGTATGCAGACTTTGGCAAAAGCACAAAATCAAATGTCTGTGAAAATGCAATATTTCTTCAATCCACAAAAAATTGGTACCTACAAAAATAGATTAATCCATAGTCCCTTATGTCTGAGCTCTGAATGATGACAAGACATAGCTAAATTATCCTTCCATAGTACCTGATGTCTGAGATCTGACTGATGACAAGACATAGCTAAATTATCCTTCCATAGTACCCGATGTCTGAGATCTGACTGATGACAAGACATAGCTAAATTACCCTTCCATAGTACCCAATGTCTGAGCTCTGACTGATGGCAAGACATAGCTAAATTATCCTTCCATAGTACCCGATGTCTGAGATCTGACTGATGACAAGACATAGCTAAATTACCCTTCCATAGTACCCGATGTCTGAGCTCTGACTGATGACAAGACATAGCTAAATTACCCTTCCATAGTACCCGATGTCTGAGCTCTGAATGATGACAAGACATAGCTAAATTATCCTTCCATAGTACCCGATGTCTGAGATCTGACTGATGACAAGACATAGCTAAATTATCCTTCCATAGTACCCGATGTCTGAGCTCTGACTGATGACAAGACATAGCTAAATTACCCTTCCATAGTACCCGATGTCTGAGCGCTGAATGATGACAAGACATAGCTAAATTATCCTTCCATAGTACCCAATGTCTGAGCTCTGACTGATGACAAGACATAGCTAAATTATCCTTCCATAGTACCCGATGTCTGAGATCTGACTGATGACAAGGCATAGCTAAATTATCCTTCCATAGTAACCGATGTCTGAGCTCTGACTGATGACAAGACATTGCTAAATTATCCTTCCATAGTAACCGATGTCTGAGCTCTGACTGATGATAAGACATTGCTAAATTATCCTTCCATAGTACCCGATGTCTGAGATCTGACTGATGACAAGACATAGCTAAATTACCCTTCCATAGTACCTGATGTCTGAGCTCTGAATGATGACAAGACATTGCTAAATTATCCTCATATTTTACAGCTAAGTGCCACAGCTATGCCAATTGCTAAACTACCTTCATATTTTACAGCTTAGTGACACTCTTATGTCCATTACTGAGACATTAGCAGAGGAACATAAACAGTACACATACCAACCACGACCTCTCAGTGGAATTATGGCTAACGAGTAAGTTTTCAGTTCCCAATGGATATGAGTGAATCAGTAAGGAATAATTCAGCTGCATACCCATATATCATCTATAACCTCAGAAATGATAATTATGTTGTTACATAGTTTTTTCCAACTTCATCCATGCATAAAAAATACGGCCTCTGATTGTATAAATTAAATTTATTCACTTTTTACACTCTTACCATATATAGATATATATATACCATCCCCAGCTTTGAAAGTAGAAATGACAAATGAAAAAATTATTAGCTAGAGATACCCTTTTCCAAAGAAACAAGCTTTAATCTAATGTTGAAATTGCTGCTACTGAAAATATGGAACTTATTTAATTGTAAATACATTACAGTATCTTTCATCATTTTAATGGTTTAAGTTATAAATGTTATCAAGAAGAGCTATTCAGCTTCATGGAAAAGGGTATCATAACTGCAGCAAGCAATTACAGTTCAGGGTTGTTCCAGATTTAAATGCATTTGGGAGGAACCCAAAGTAATAAATTCTAGGTGATTTCATTTTCTTTAGAATTTTGTAAGAATTATAAGTTAAATGAAAATTTTATATAATGGGTGCTTGAGGTCTAAAAAAAGTGCCCCTCCCATATCTGGAACAGCTCTTTCATCCATTATTATAATTTGTATGTTTTTTTTAATGTTAAGCATTCACTTCACATCAAAAACATCAATATAATAGTTTTTTTTTTTTAGTTTGCACACTATATAAGCTAGGTTTTTTATTAACCTGTAGAACAAATAAGACCTTTTATGTCACTTGTTTCTTTTAGATGTGAACCTAATCATTGCCAGCCGAAAACTAGTCATAGAATCTACAATTTCTGTTTTTGAGCATACATCATATTGATATTACTACAATAATTTTTGAAGTACCTCTGATTTAAGGAAAAACAGAACTGGAGAGTTGCTGCTGTGAATTGGCCATTTTAATTTTAGCAAATGCAGTTTTACTGGCGACAAGTAGCGGAGCCTGCAAAATGAATATTTACAACCATCAAATCTCAATTGACGACGGCAACTCTTAAACTACAGTACTGTTATTCTGATTCTAATGCATTACAAAAAGAAATATTATGTTAGAGGTTGAAAAAAAATCATAAATTAGAAATAAAATAAAATTCTGCGAAACTTCATGAATGATTTTAGTGACTTCTTAGATTGGAATTTTGATTAATCACATGAAAATGAAGTTTTTGAGGTAGGTGTTGTATTGTTTTCAATTATATTGTAGTAATTGAACATTTGTTGTTCCAAGCAATTCAATATGGTGTCTCACTCCTTAGTTAGGAGATGTCAACTGTGGATTTGATGGTAAATTTTAGCCAATGAAAAAAATTGTTACATTAAAACTGCATTAGAATATTTGATTTGTTATTTCAGTATGAGATTTTCTTTCTTTATGTAAGTTGGATTCTGAAGTTTCAGGTTTAATATGTTGTTCTTGTTATGTTTAGTAACAAATTGTATTGGAATTCAATTCTTTGCATCATATGCATTTTCAGCAAGTTTTTAAACTTTTTTTCACATTCTCATATTCATACTAACAGCATGACATGTTTTGTAATGATTTATATTTACTTAGGTTACAGGCCAACATTAATTTTACTGAAGTTCACTTTTTTCCCTAGAAGTTTCATTCTTCATAATAAGTTATAATAAATCATATCAGCATGATTTTTTGCATTCTCATATTATTATTGTATCTTTGATGAAAACAAGTAAACAATGAATTAATGACTTTGATTGAAAATTTCTGATATTTTAGAGGCTATTTACTAAAATCATTGAAATGCAACTAATACCTTTTAATTGAAACTAAAACATTTTGTAGAAATTAAGTAACTGGGCCTTTCCTTTGAATAATAGTCATGATTGTGAAGCAAATGAATAATATATACAATTGGGATATAACTCAATATTAGAAATTGTAATGCAAATAGAAAACAGACATTGCAATGCAATTAAAAAACAAGATATGGAAATACACATGAATAACAGACATGGAAATACACATAAATAACAGACATGAATTTACACATGAATAACAGACATGGAAATACACATAAATAACAGAAATGAAAATACACATGAATAACAGACATGAAAAAACACACTGATAACAGCCATAAAAATATACATTAATAACAGACATGAAAATATACATTAATAACAGACATGAAAATAAACATGTTAATAACAGACATGAAAATACACATTAATAACAGACATGAAAATACACATTAATAACAGACATGAAAAACACATTGATAACAGATATGAAAATACACTTAAATAACAGACATGAAAATAAATGGAAATACACATTAATATTAGACATGAAAATACACATTAATAACAGACATGAAAATACACATTGATATTAGACATTGCACATTACACTACAAACGAATAATTGCATTAAAATTTGAAGCTAAGATTAAGTTTAGTTGAGAAAAAAAGACATGATAAAGAGAAATTTATCTTAAAAATACCTTTATAGGCATATTTAATCATTTTGATTAACCAAGGAATTTTAAAGTAGTTTTGCGACTTATTTCATTATATTTTTCTTAACAGGGAACCTGTAGTAAATGGGCACAGTAGTGGTGACAATGATTCAAATCATTCAAGCCAACAAACCCTAAGTAAAAAGACATCACCAAAACCAGATAGACCACCATCATCACCAGCAGCTGCAACACATGATACTTCAATGGTAACACATGAAACCTCAGTGGCCACACCAGACCTCTCAGTTGCAACACCTGACACTTCATTTGCAACAGCTGCCAGCTCAGCGGCAACTCCCGTAAAGACAAATGGTGAAGGACTAACAAATGGATTGTCATCAGAACCAGAAAGTCCACCAGAAAGTATGTTATCAAATATGAATAGTTTGGAATATAAATATTCAAAATCATTGATTATGATTTGGGACTTTTTCAGTGCTTTGAAACTACTTGATACTTATTAAACAATAAGAAACACACAAAAAAAGGTCTGAATCTTTTGATATAAATATCCATTTATCAGATTGTCATCCAGTAGATTACATTATGAATAGAAAGATGTGTATGGTATTTATCAATGAAACAGCAACTATTGTTTATACAGTAGTTTAAAATAATGTAGGTTTAATGTATTTTCTTCAAGTTGACAGTCATTGGAGAAGACGTAGACATATGTGAAAGTTCATTCTTCACTAAGATATTTTTTCTCAATTGTATTTTGATGAAAGTTTTAAGCCAGGAAATTTCTCCCCTATCATTTATTCACCATTTCTCCCTAAAAATAAAGGATAATCATTAGAGGAAGAATTTGAAAGTAAAAAAGAATACAAAATTGTGTGATAAAAATTATTATAGATTATGGAACTGTTTACAGGTCCTCAGACCCCTGAGCCTCAAACCGAGGCTGTAAAGAAAGGTATAGGAATATCATCTGGATTACCCATCATTCATTTAACACCTTAGCCTGGTATCCTGGTTTACTGCTTATCATCAACAGCAGCAAAGAATGAATCAGGATCCCAGGCTAATAACATCTTAACCTAGCACCATTGCAGTATAGACCCTTATAATGTATTACCTTAGCAACCATTGTACATTTTTGAATTGCATAGCTGACTCATTAGTATTCAAACTACATTTTTTTTGTAATTAATAATGATACAATAATAATAATGCATCTTTTTCTTTTTTTGGATTATTTGAGGAAAAAAAATCTGAGAAAAAAAATTTACCAATAAATTTAAGGGTTGTTAAGGACACACAAGCTTTAACAGGTGGTAAGCATGAAAAAATATTAGTCAGTGTTTGTTATAGGTACTAGTTTCTGTGATAGAGAATATTAATAGTCAGTGGATGTTATAGATACCAGTTTATGTTATAGGGAATATTATTAGTCGTTGGATATTATAGGTACCAGTTTCTATGATATGGAATATTATTAGTCAGTGAATGTTACAGGTACCAGTTTCTATGACAGGGAATATTAACCCTTATTTTACAACTGTCACTTTATCCTCTTGCAGATTTTTGAATTCCAACCATCAGTATTAAGGGCATACGATACAGTTAAAGGGGAGGTAATGATGTCACTAACATAAAATGTTATTTTTCATGACGTCAAACTGTGACATATCAGGAAAAGATGCATTTTTTGACTGATTTTTATCATTCAAACTGATTTATCTTGAAAACAAGTTCATGGACCCCTCTTTTTAAAAATGGCATTTGGCTTAATTATGTATGAAGATTACTTGTGCCTTTTTTAGCTCACCTGGCCCATAAGTCTAACATGGTTGAAATCGTCAGTTGACTCCTTGTTAGAGTTATTGCCCTAAGCTTGATGAAGAATTTTACCAATTTTTTGCGTTTTTGCCTTATGTCTTAAAAATAATAATAGATAGATAGAAACTTAAATAAGCAAAAATGATCAGGACAAGTTCTACAAATAAGTCTCATTGTCGAAATCGTCAGTTGACTCCTTATTAGAGTTATTGCCCTTTGATGATGATTTTTACTAATTTTTTTGCATTTTTGCCGTATATCTTAAAAATTATAATGGATAGATAGAAACTTAAATGAGCAAAAATGATCAGCAAGACAAGATCTACAATTAAGACAATATAGAGGAAATTTTCTGATGACTCTTATTGGAGTTTTTGCCTTTTAATGACAATTTTTACCATTTTTATTTAGTTTTGCCTTATATGAAAAAAATTATAAACGATAAATAGACACTTTAAAACACAAAAATGATCAGCAAGGCAAGATCTACTAACAAGTCAAATTTTGCTGATAGGAGTGATTGCCTTTAAATGAGGATTTTTTTTACCCTCTGTTGTGTTTTGAGCAAAAACTAAAGAAGATAGAGAGAAACTAAACAGACTAAATGATCAGCAATACAAGATCAATAAAAAAGAGATTTTTGTCATGAATTCTATTCTCGTCTACAATGTTGGAAAGTGTCCTTTGTTGAATATGCACATAGACCAAGGTGAGTGACACAGGCACTTTAGAGCCTCTAGTTTTATAAACAAATCACCAATGAAATTTTTTTTGAATTAGAAATATATACAACAAAAATGCTGTTATTTGACTAAAATCATGAAAATGTGATAAAAATGAATGATTTCCAAAGAAGTGTTACACAAATTCAAAGCACACTCATGTAGAGAAGATATCACAGATGTTTTTACAAAAGTCTGCTTGCATTTATCTTTTAAAACAAAAAAGTTGGGTATGTCTTTCCAAAGGATAGAAATGTCCAAGAAACCAAAATTTCCAGTAAATGTCTAAAATTTCGACCCCATTTATCTCTAAAAATAGCACATGAAGGTATATTTTTTATTACATATTTGAATTGACTAGGTGAAAAATAGCTTGTATGCAAACTTTCGTCAAAAAATCACTGTGGGATCAAAACTGTATCGTATGCCCTTAAGTACCATAAAAATCAATAGATCTACTAATTTATTTTCCTTGTGGCAGATCATGTAACTGAGAAAGGAAGAGCACTTTGATATAAGAAAATATGAGATCACAATAGAAATTTTGAGACTATGAATATGAATACCTTATTAAGTCCAATTAAGGGCCTGTTTCCGAGCATATAGAATATTAACCCTTTTTTAATACATAGCTCATAAACTAGATGTATCTTTAGTCACTGGAATGAAAATCTCTTCCTATTTCAAAACAAGTACTAATAAATATTGACACTGATACATTAACATTTTGAGACTCACTGGACATCAAGCATATAAACTGTTGGTACTTCGAAATATAAGGAAATTTTACATTGACTACATACTTCATTCAAGAATAAAATTCCTTTCCTTTTCATATGCAGTGCATTCCATCAAAAAACAGTGATTTCATTAATTTACTTGTAAGTCCATGCCAAGTATATTGCTTGCACGACAGTCAGTTCCTTTGCCATTTCTGTGTAATTAAACTGCAATACTATGATGACCAAATAAGAGAAATAGATATCTTCATTGATTGACACTTAGCATCATGGTACAAAGATAAGATTAGAAATATAAACAAAAAAGACATTGTTTGTATGTAGAGCATGTGCTGTGTAGGTCATTATCTAGGATGATGGTTATGGTGTATTATTCCAACATTGTATATTTTAACAGAAGCAATTACTTATAATAAAACATGTTATTTACATATTGAAGTTAGTAATACATTGTAAATTCTAATTTAGTTTAAGATGAGTTTCACTTTTATATAAAGATTTTGGCATACTGATGAAAGATTGCTCAATTTTATTTTTTATTTTTTTTTTCATTTTTCATGCAGTACTGTAGTGTAAATATACAGGAAGAAAACATTCTATTTCTTCCTAAACAGACTTTGCGTTCCTCAACTAACATCAAACATAAATTGTCTGATCCGGAATTTGTTTAACATTTACACTTTTATTTTAGAATTTTTCTAATGATTGAAAAAAGGAAATGTGGGGGAATCATCAATGAAACAGCTACACATTGACACAAAAAAGCTGGGGAAGCATCAATGAAACAAAAAGCGTGGGAGAAGCATCAATGAAACAGCTACACATTGACACAAAAAAAAGAAACGTGGGGGAAGCATCAATGAAACAGCTACCCATTGACACAAAAAAGGAAATGTGGGGGAAGCATCAATGAAAGAGCTACCCATTGACACAAAAAAAGGAAATGTGGGGGAAACATCAATGAAACAGCTACCCATTGACACAAAAAAAGGAAATGTGGGGGAAACATCAATGAAACAGCTACCCATTGACACAAAAAAAGGATATGTATAAATTGAATTTTAATATCAATGATATATTATGCATCATAATTAAATGGATGCCGATCTTCTGTTAACACAATTTATTAAAAATTTTCCAAAAATATGGAAAAAAGAAACATAAGTGAAGAATTTCATAAATTTGATATATTTAAACATTCAAGAGAAACTTTAAAAGGAATGTTTAAAATGATTTCTCAATTAAATTTACTTGTCAGATTTCATGTGTTTAGTCGAAAAAACTAACATGATAGAAGTGTTAAGTTTTTCACTTACAGTTCAGATTTACCCATGAATATTTGCCTGATTTGTCCATTGCAAGATTTAAATAAAAGATTAAAATTTTTACTATACATTATAGGTTTTTACTATACATTACAGGTTTTAACTATACATTACAACTGATTTGTCTTTTATAGGTCCACTTTATGAAAATAGTGAATTGAATTACACAACTCCTTCAAAAGTAGAAAAAGAATCAACAAATGATGAAAGTGAAAGTAGACATACAGAGCACATGGAAGGTCCAGTTGATACATATGAAGAACCAATGGTAAAATACATTAAAATTTGAATATGCCTATCGCAGTGGTTGATAGTAGAGGGATGATATTTTATGTGCATCTGTCTGTCAGGTTAAAGATTTGGTTACGGTAGTCTGCTATGATGTTCCGTCCATCTGTCAGAAAGACTTTGGGTGAAAACTTTCGACAAAGATTTCTTAGCTTCTGTGGAAGGGAATACTTTAATATTTGGTCTGCAGCTTGATAATGTTGAGTTACAGCGTTTGCAGTTTTAATCAATTATACACAGCAACACAGGTCCAGACCATGTATTGGTCTTGTTTTAAAAATGCCATATTTGGGTTTGACACAGATTTTATGGATCTGAGAAAATATTCATGTAACTATACAACATACAAGGGAAAGATTGCAGATCATTTCACATGTTACAAAAATTGATATGAAATTAATTGTTAAATTTAATTTCACAGATATGAAGTTTAATTCTCCTGATCTAAGAATTTCTCATACTGTAAATTCAGAAATTATTGTGATGTTTTTTTTATTGCGAAAAATGTGACAGGGTTATAATCGCAATAATTTAAACTCACATTTTGAAATTTTTTATATGAATTAAACAGGATTTTTCTCAATATCGCAAAAATTAAAATTGCATTTTAGTCTAAAATGACAAAATCGCAGTAATAAATGCACGCAATAATTTCTGAATTTACAGTAACTGAATGCAACTAATCATTTAATTATACCCACTGGCAAAAACTTGTCCTTGTATGAGTTTACTCATAATTCCAGATTTTACTTGTTTTGAGGAACAGGTCCTGAGCAACTATGAAGCTGTTACTGCTTACTCCTCAGGAGCATCTTAGTTCAGTTAGAGTTTTGTTGTGTGTTACTGCTTACTCATCAGGAGCATCTTAATTCAGTTAGAGTTTTGTTGTGTGTTACTGCTTACTCATCAGGAGCATCTTAGTTCAGTTAGAGTTTTGTTGTGTGTTACTGCTTACTCATCAGGAGCATCTTAGTTCAGTTAGAGTTTTGTTGTGTGTTACTGCTTACTCATCAGGAGCATCTTAATTCAGTTAGAGTTTTGTTGTGTGTTACTGCTTACTCATCAGGAGCATCTCAGTTCAGTTAGAGTTTTGTTGTGTGTTACTGCTTACTTATCAGGAGCATCTTTATTCAGTTAGAGTTTTGTTGTGTGCTTACTCATCAGGAGCATCTTAGTTCAGTTAGAGTTTTGTTGTGTGTTACTTCTTACTCATCAGGAGCATCTTAGTTCAGTTAGAGTTTTGTTGTGTGTTACTGCTTACTCATCAGGAGCATCTTAGTTCAGTTAGAGTTTTGTTGTGTGTTACTGCTTACTCATCAGGAGCATCTTAGTTCAGTTAGAGTTTTGTTGTGTGTTACTGCTTTATACTCATCAGGAGCATCTTAGTTCAGTTAGAGTTTTGTTATGTGTTACTTCTTACTCATCAGGAGCATCTCAGTTCAGTTAGAGTTTTGTTGTGTGTTACTTCTTACTCATCAGGAGCATCTTAATTCAGTTAGAGTTTTGTTGTGTTTTATGTTGCCAAATCATTTGTTGTAAAACTTTGAATAAAAGAAAAGATTAAATTATGTCTAGTGTTTAGTTATGATAAGTTGAATTTTTAAGCATAAGATACATTGTTTATCATGTTTTATGAACTCTCTGTACTTAAGAGACATTACATAGATTTCATAAATACTGGTACCTTTCGAAAGAATTTTCCAATTTATGTTATCCATACTTAGATACCAGTTATCTTTTAAGGTAAATCCAGAACAGCTATTAGTGAATGGTCCCACAGATGAGGAACTGAAAGAGGAAACACGCAAAGAAACTGCTAAACAGACTGCTGTGGAAAATAGCGAGGAGATGCCATTACATGCTCCGTCAAAACCCCAGTCAGAACCTCCAGAACCCCCTCAGGAGCCTCCTCCGGAAGATGATGACATTCCAACCAAACCTGCACCAGCTGTAGAAAATAAGAATGAGGATCATGATTCAGATCATTATTATGATAAAGTTCCCGATCAGTTAGATGTTTCTGATGATAAAGACAATGATGACGATAATTTTTATGAAATTCCCAGCTCATCTAAAATTCCAGATATATTGCCTGATGATTGTCTTTATGTGGTAAGTTATGGGGACAGAATGTCTATTCTTTATATATTATTTTACCCCCACTCTAAAAGTGGGAGCCATATTGCATCCACCTTGTCCATCCATCCATTCTTCTGTTTGTCCATCCGTTTGTCCAATAGATATTTTCTTCACACTTTTCTCAGGAACCTCTCAATAGAAAGACTTCACATTTGGTCAACAGCTTGACAATGATGAGTTGTAACATGTGAACACTTTTGGGATCTGTCAGATTCATACTTCCTGTTTTCTGATACTTTGAATTAAGAGTGGGGTATGCTTAGCAGGACAACATGTGCATTTTTGTTGGAAATGAAATCTTTATTATGTGGAAAATACTGCTAAAAAAAACACACAGTTTAAGTTCCAAAACAAAATTTCTTTATTGTTTTCTTTGTAAGAAAAGTAAAAATAGCTGTTATGATTTTGAATCAAATTTATGAAATGTTGATTCTTTTACATCTCTGCCTATTCATTTCTAAAATTAAACATTCTAATAAAAAATATCTTTCTTATAGTAAAATATGTCATAATAAATTCACCATTTTTTTCCTTGCCTGATAAGTCAAGATTACTGTGGATTCATTTGTTTTCATGGGTTCCAATTTCTTGGATTGTGGAAAAATTGTATAATTTTGAGGAAATTTGATTTTATGGTTTCGCAAAGTCTGCATGTAAGCCTATAGAAAAGATATATGTTGCTGAACATTGTAATTCGTGGTTCACCTATATCCCTGAAATCAAGTTAATTTGGTATCTTTAAAATAATAACGAATCTACAGTAATTAGATAATACCTACCAAGAAATAGTTATATGCCTGATAAGTTTAGTTTAATTAGGTAATACCTACAGATAAACTAGTTATTAAAAAGAGATATTGCCCTTGCAGTAACACAGAAAATGCATGCTTAATTTGTTTACATATTGTAGGAAACGTCATCTCGTTAGAACTTATGACAGTTTTTTATTGGTTATTTTTACAGGTAGTAGCGACACATGTTTATAAAAATGAAGACGAAGATGAACTGGCATTTGAAGCAGGGGAGTTAATCTATGTTTTACCATTTGAAGACCCAGATGATCAGGTAACTGGACATATTGTTAACTTAGTAGCAATAAGGAAAAATCAAATAAGAGGGAAATAGCACATTTTTTGACCAGCGGTATACTACTGTTGCCTTTATTTGCTTCTTCCAATTTCCAAATTAAACAAAAAAAAAAGTCTTTTAACTATCTCTAGGAATGATTTATGTGTATCTTGTGCTGGATGTCAGAGTTGAAGCTAAAATATTCTTACTGTGTCGTTGTAGATGAAACTAAGTACACTTTTCTACATTATAGTTCTGTTCAATTACTTATTTGATTAAATTTGTAGTTAAAACTTTATTAATTTGTTACATTTTTTTAATATAGGATGATGGTTGGTTACTTGGTATGAGGAAAAGTGATGGAAAGAAAGGGGTGTTTCCTGAAAACTTTACAAAGCGGGTCTGATAGAACAGATATATGTCAAAAGATGCCATACTACATTTGTAATATGTATTTCATGAATCAATCATTTGAGATCAGAACACAGGGGATTTAGTTTACAGGTTTCACTGTAAAGTATTTCATTGGTTATTATATGCAGTCTGTACTTAAATCTCATGGTTAATATAGATTCTACCACTCCACCTTGTTGATAACAACATTTATCCACTTAAGATTAATGTAAAACATTCAAACATAAAAAAAATTTTAAGTTTACATTAAATTAAACTATTGAGAGATGAAGAATATTTTGGGGAACTTGGGTAAAGTGGTAGAATTTGTTTCTCTCATTATTTATTGGAAATGTTGTGTACAAAGATCCAGATGGATATCCAGGGAAAATACGCCAAATAAATTTGTCAAACTGGTAAGAACTGGGTTTAATACAGATTTAGAGAAATCATGTTATGGCTGATTTGTCAAACTGGTTAGAACTGGTTTAAATACAGATTTAGAGAAATCATGATATGGCTGATATGTCATACTGTTTAGAACTGGTTTAAATACAGATTTAGAGAAATCATTTTATGGCTGAGTTGTCAAACTGGTTTGAATTGGTTTAAATACAGATTTAGAGAAATCATGTTATGGCTGATATGTCATACTGTTTAGAACTGGTTTAAATACAGATTTAGAGATATCATGTTATGGCTGAGTTGTCAAACTGGTCAGAACTCATTTAAATTGCATACAGAATTGGAGAAATCATGCAATTATTAAATAACCCACCAATAAGTTTCTGTTCTACTTAATTATGTTATGGTGCTATAACATCAGTGATTATTCAGTACATTTATTCAGTGTGTTTTGTATTTATATGGTTTGTTGCAACAATTGTTAACTATTTTTAGAAGTTTTTCACTGTAAAAAATTGTCATCTTCAGATCATAAGCTGATTTGAATATAACATGCATCATTTACCTGAGGTAATTTTACTTCCTGTTCATGTGAACAATTGTTCAATCTATACCTAATTTTTTACATTTTTATGCCAACAGTTTGAATGTTTTTTAGTCATAATGCAAACAGATGAAAGAATGATGAGGTATTTATTTCATGGGGAAAAAAAGAAATGTGCTATGTATAATTAAAAAAAGTTAACCAACCCTATTACATTTTTAAGCAATATTGTTTGTGTTCTTCCAAACATACATTGTGCAAATATTAAGTTTAAATTTGAACTTAAAAGTGCAGATTTCTGATATAAAAAATATGAGATTAAAATGCAAATTGAGATTTTTTATGATAAAGTTTATAATTTTTCTTTTATATCTTGGGGAAAAAAACAGGTAACGTTTTCCTTATAATGTTGTATATCAACTTAATATTGGAAGAATTTTATATGAGATTTGTATGTTTGAGAGAAAAGCTAGGAACTAACACCATACAGTAAGGTCAAGATGGGTCACAGCCTTAATTTTAAAGGAGTTGTATTATTTATGTGTAATGGAATGTGCTACAAAGTTATTGAGGGTACATATATTTCAATGAATAACGGAAACAACTATCCTTTACTGGTGAAGTCTTTCTTGAAATTATGTCATTTGTTAAAACAAATTTTAGGTATTGATATTACATGTATAAGTACTATTTTAATATATAATGTATATTACTATGAAATTAATCTACTTAGGTATTTAGGATACAAAATATTTTATCATTATTTGTAAACTATATATATGAATTATAAGAACAATAGTATTTTGTTCAAGATTATTGTATTGACATGAGATTTTAAGTTGCTTGTGGGGGAAGTAGATGACATTCTTATATTTTGTAAGGTTTGAAATCTTCTGCTTTTAGAAAAAGAAAGATTTAATAGAAAAATGTGTATACATGTATGTTTAAACCATTCCTCATACTGTTTTTATTGGGGATGTGCAACTTGCAACTTTTCGCATGTTTATATTTGCAGTTTTAATTTTTAGAATACTTTTTGGTTGAAATGTGTAATTTTCGTGTAATGATCTAACTTCAGACATATGAAAATTGTCTTTCTTTTACAGTGTTATTTCTTGTAAAACATGGAGGAGAATTTACTAGAATTTATTTCTAATGCATTAGGAATATTTTTCTGGTATAACCAGCCAAATCATTATGGTTTTTTCATACATGGGTTTGGTCAGTTGTTTATTCTGCAATATACCAACACTAGATAAAAATACTTTAGTCCAGGGTTAATGAATGTACAGGGTTGATGGTTAAAATCATTGAAAAAATAATGAATACAAATGTTAAAATAATTTTCAAATGATTTGACAGGGTATTATATTTTCAATAGACTTTTTTTCTTTACGTTGTAAGATCTTACTGTACATGTTGGTACTTTTGGTCAACTTGTGAAGTTGGATAAAGGTATCATTTATAACAGGGTGTTGTTTTTCTGTTTCTGCATTTAGCTTATTAGATTACGAATAAATTCTTTGTCCACAGGAAAAAGGTTTTTTTGTTGTATAACTTATAGTTTTTATGCAAAAAAATATTTAAGCCATTTAAAAAAAAAGTAGATTCTCATCCACCATGACTTTTTCAGAGCCAAATATTAAGTTTGAATTTGATTTCTGGCTTTTCCCCCTTTTAATAGAAGTTTTCATTAAAAAAGTTAAAATATAATCTCCCCTTGCCCGTATTAAGTTGGATAAGGATCTAAGAATTTGTTTATAATGGCATTTCAATATTTTGTTTATTGATCAAATTATTTGGATGAAACTAACAACATTGATTACTGCTAAAGCAAAAGATTTTATTTTACATAACAGTGCTAATTAAGATATTCACCTGCAATAACATATTACATATTCAGCTATATTTGCTATAACGACATATGTTGTTTGTTAATTCATAGCATTTGAAATATTAAATACTTGTTATCATTTGGTAATATTTACTTTTGTTGTTTTATAAATGCCCAATAGTGCATTTATATATAATTAATTTCTTGTAATTTGTAATTATGAATGTACTCTTCAAAAACCTTTTAAAATACTCTTAAGTGCTGTTCAATGAAAACACAAATATGACCCTGGGAAGGCAATTTGAAATCTCAACTAGGTCTGGATGTCAAATATTATTTGGCACAGTGTAATTCTTAAATTGCCTCTATAGGCGGTTAAACCCATTTTCAAAGTGCTTACCCTGGACACCATGTATGTTTTAATGCAACAGCCTATAGTAAAAGCTGCATTTTCATAAAAAAAAATCAGAAACTCACCATATATCTCATACTAGATCATCTTGATTACAACAATTGAACAGAATAGCAGCTGTCCGATTAACTTAAAAAAATTAAGCTCTTGAAACTTTAATAATGACTTCAATATAATTCTACTACTGCTTTAAATGAGATATTTTTTCAACTCAAGATATTGAAATTAGAAAAAAAAACTTGATGTATTTGATGTATCGATATACCGAAAAGACAAAGGTAGATGGTTTCTTCTGATGCTTTACCAAACATTTTGTGCTTTTTATGTGTTGCATCAGGCTTTATCACTCTTTTATATGATTTTGAATTAAAAACAAAAAAAACTATTGAATGGCAAAATTTTATGTCATATCTTAATTTTGACCAAATTAGAGCTGAGAACAAGCAAGTACATACTGGTTATCTTAAAGTATCAAACTTTTGGGAAAAGTACTAATTGGCAAAAAATTATATGTCTAATCAAGGTGATGATTTATAAATGTGGTTATACCTATAACGTTGTGAGATTATAAATGAGAGGTTCAAATAATTATTTACTCAAAATTGGATTATATTTTTGAGACAAAAGTTTATTGTTTATATATATAAATTTTTCACATTCCAGATATATTTTCATATTTTCACAGTAATATTCCATATATTAATATTTTATGTGTATTGTACATAGTGTCTTACTGAAAATACTCATGTGTTTATATATACTATGGATATGCTGCATGTTTGTTTAAAAAAAAGGTAGGTCAATTTGATATCAATCATTTTTACAATTTTTTTAATTTCTGGAACATTTCATCATTTTGATCAAAATTTTATTTTAAAATCATGATTAACTATTAATGTATAGCAATACATTGATTTGATGTAAAGAATTAAGTATTTAACTGTATTTTTTTTTTTTTAAAGAAATATGCAAGTTAATTATCAGATGAGAAAACTGTACTTATCTTCTGTGCTGGTAGAAATCTGATCAGACGATTGCTGCAATAGAACATGGTGCTCATAAAGTATTGAATTGTGATTCCAACCATAATTCTCTGATTTCCATCAATAACCATTTTAAAACCAGGAATATTCATTTATTTTTTCAGTAAAATATAGTTGGAATTCATTGAATATTTCATATTGCTTAGTTTATTATTGCTAAATACGGAATGAACTGATTAATATCACAGATTTTACTGCAGGTTATTTGTCATCATGTCTTATTTATTTTATACTGATTGAATCAAAAACTATGTTAAAAGTGTAGGCAAAGTTCAGTTTTATTGGACAACAGATTGTACGGTTATGATAATTCAGTAAGTTGATGATCTGAAGAATGTATAGTCAAACTACCTTACAGTAATTTAATTTTAAGATTTATTCATCCCTTTCTTAATATTTAATTATTTTTTAACAATCTGAACAGGTCTGACTACTTAAAAAGAAATTGGTTTTAAACAACAATTTATGCTGTAACTTAAATTCATGCAATGAAGTTGGAACTAATTGAGCACTTTTACAGTATGAAAATTCCACCTTATTTGATGTATGAAGACATTTATTTACATTCTTATACATCCTTGGCTTTAAAATATTCAACTGTGAGTGTTCCTGATGAAGGTAAATCCAGAAAAGCGCTTCGGACACATGAAAATTACGTGTTGTTTTTATTTTTTATGTAAAGATCATATACCTTGGAACCTGCAATATATCCTATATTTATGAAATTATTAAAGTTGTTGATTATTGTATATAATGTGATATGTGTACATATTTATTGTATACATTGTGATATAAAGTTAACATAATTATACATTATGGTTTAGTGTTTTTTATTGCCTCATTTGAGAGAAGAAGATAAAAGACATTAAACCAAGGTTTAAAAACACATCAATGATACCAGGTTTATAATTTGGCAGTTAAGCTGCCTCATGCTGGCACAGCAGATTTGCTTTTTTCGCCGGGAATACTGAAATAGGTGCCATTGCCTTTATCTAGAGTGCTAGTAGGTTATTTATAACTAATTGGACATTTTTTTTATACTTTTAATTCTGAAATACAAAAAAATATGTCTAGAATAACCTTAAATGTTCGTTGAACAAACTAAAATAAATGACGTTGCCCATAGGAAATAGTGCTCAATGAAAAGTCTTACATTGTTTTTTATCTTCTGTGCTTTTGATAACAATTTTAAAGAATAATTAAAATATTTTATCGTCAAAACTTTCTATATACAAGTTGTTTACATTTGTTTAATGTCAATAGGCACATTGATATTGTTTTGCAGTCAGTTTAACTTGAAGACGAAATGTTGATTTTAAGGATTTGTAACACTATGCATTATATTGCATCAATTGATGTGTACACTCAAGTCGTTCCTAATCACAGTTCGTACCTACATTCTTGTAAATATCTTATAGGTACTTTCAACACATAATATTACAATGAAATTCAGTTCTATAAATACAGAAAAAGTAATCTGAGGGATTGAAATTTGCATGAACATTTTCTTAGGGGGGACTTTGACAAGGTAACCATCCACCATCCTCAGATATTAAATGGAATGGTTGTTACAACTACATATATTCTTCTTTATTTTTACCTTTTAAAAATTCTGCCCTGCTTGTAATTATTGTCTGTTGACATTGATTTGAAAACAAATAAGAAGATATCATTCTCTGAAAGTGAAAAATCAACAGCAAATTATATCTGTCCCATTAATTCTAAAAGTCTTTTGGTTTATTTTTATGGTTTAATGACTTAATATATTTCTGATGTTGGTAATTAGGATTTGTTTTGGGAACGGTTCCTATTTTAGTATGAAAAAGGGTTAAAGGGGAGAAAATGTAAAACATGTACATTATAAAGCCATGTTTTAACAATGAAATTTTCTTGAAAAAGCCTGTATCATTTATTCTGATTGTTCATTGTATTGAGTAATTCTTGACTTTGTGAATACAAACTCATCTATTCTTCTCCAAGTCTTCTAGACAGGTCCCTTGGAGTCCAGTATTTTTGTAATTGCCTTTATCAAGTTTATTAAAATATTTAGAATGACTTCAAAGATGCATGTGAGAACATGACTTACTGAAATGCTCATTGTATATATAAAAAAGTATAGGTCTGGCGAAAGCTCAAAGATCTGACAAAGTAGACAATGTCTGACAGACTTAAAAAGATTTCAACAGCTCTGCAGAATGCGAGACATAAGGATTACAATCCAGTGCATAAACTTTTATGTATTAAGCTTTATATTTCAGAGGGTAGTGTACCTGGAGGCTTCATACCTTACATACAGATGCCTTATGTTATGAAGATTCCGTCTGTTCTCTTGTAACAAACTTCATTCTGTATTCAAAAAACAGAATTACTACTCAATGCCGTCTCATATACCATATACCACAAATACTTCGTATTGGTCTCATATACCATATACCACAAATACTTCGTATTGATGAAATTGTAAATGACATACTGCTAAACAGTATGAAGAAAACAATAAACTCATAAATAAAGTGCAAAGCCACACGACAACGCCGCTGCTCAGTTTATTAAATATATGAAACAATTCATATAACTTGTATACACAATACAACATTTCAACAATATAATTTATAATTTTTCCAAACATAAAAAACTACCCTCCAGTCCTATCAATCATATAATTACAATAAAAGGGGGACTTATAAATAAAAATTTACCAACTTACTTAAGAATTAAACTTTAGATAAATGTGTGTTGACGATTCGGCGCTGTCGTGCTGAATGACCAAAACCCCCGTTTTGGCGGGAAAAATGACCGTGCGATAAGCACGACACCTACATACATCATGAACAAACAAGAGAAAATAATTTCACTCTTATTCACTACGTTCAAACGAAAGAAATTATATTTCTCTTGTAACAAACTTCATTCTGTATTCAAAAAACAGAATTACTACTCAATGCCGTCTCATATACCATATACCACAAATACTTGTATTGGTCTCATATACCATATACCACAAATACTTGTATTGATGAAATTGTAAATGACATACTGCTAAACAGTATGAAGAAAACAATAAACTCATAAATAAAGTGCAAAGCCACACGACAACGCCGCTGCTGAACCAAAGAAAGGGACAATATGTAAAAAGGACTAATAATTTAATTTTGAAAAATATACTAAAGACCCAAATTTTGTGAAACTAACATTCTGTCCGAAAACGAGTCCTTAACGTAACTGTCTTTTGCTGTCTCCGACCTCCAACGTCCATGCCTTTTGAAAAGTCTATCAGAAATACCAAAATTACAAGCTGCAGAAGCTCCACCAGACCTTAGACTGTGAAGGCCAAAAGATTTTATATTTGGCACAATCGGAGAAAATGCTTCTATAAATAGCTCTCGCATTCTTGTATAAGAAAGAGGTTTGTTTTCTTTCGGAACACATAATTTTCCTTGGTTTTGTCAAATTCTGAAATACGAAAACATCAGTATCAAGTGGATTATTGCTCCATTCTAAAAAACTCTCCAAGTTCTTCACAGGACATAATTTATTCCCGGTTCTCGCAATGATTATTCGATCACCATCTCTGTAAATATCCGTTTTACTTTTCTGTATGAATACTGACATATGACTTAGAAAAAATTGAATATCACAGGTTTTCAAATTCAGCAATTCAGAAACACGTAAAAAACCAGAATAAGATAACAAACAAGCAGAAATAGTACGCTGGTTGTAAAGGTTATTTTCACAATATAACCTGTCGAACATCTGTGAAAGCATATCTGGAGTGATCGGTTCTTTCTTTTTAATCGGAACAGATAGACGTCTCTTAGCTCCTTCAAGAATATTTTTCACTAAATCAGAATCTGTAGGAGAAATAACACTAATAATTTTATGTGCCCATCTAATACTATAAAACGCTTGATTGATAGGACTGGGCGTACGATTTTGTTGCACTAAACATGCTAAATATATAGCCACATGTATTGGTTTGGCCGGTAAAATAAATTCACTAGATATTCCATTAGATAAAGCCCATTTTTTCCATCTCAAAAAACCATAATAATAATTTTGAACGGTGTTGTTAGATTTACTTTCGGTTAACAGATCAGGAAGTAAATGGATTTTCTCAATCAAAGTATCAGGTAATTCCAACAGATCGCTTTGGAAAGCCTGCAAAAACATATGTAAAAATAAAAATCACATTAAAACATAATGTACAAAGCACATACAATTTGTATATAAACAATTTCACAATCTAATGTTCACATAACTCGTCTCGCATTTCACTTAAGATTAAACCACCACCACAGCCCCTCAGGCCTACTGTAACATTACCGCCACCAACTCAAGAACTTTAATATTAGTTGTTAAAAGGTTCAAAATCAAGTCTCAAAGCCAACACCCTGAAGGGTAAATCAATATTTCCAAATACTGATTTATTCCTTTACCAGAAGTATAAAATTTCTTGTTAGTAGGTAAATCTATACAGCCTTTCACCTCTTTAATGAGCCCTTCACCCGTAGGACATAGCATCGGCCAAAAGCTTGCCGACTTCCATAAAGGTAAAACAAGTGTCCCATGAGCAAAACATTGCCTCATGTAACTTATTACTTTAGACACTAAACATACAGGTGGTACAAACCAACCATTGGCACCTTGCCAGTTAATAGTGAATGCATCGATACCCATCGAGTTCACCGTCCAATAACGGGAATAAAATACCGTTAACTTATGATTGTCATCATTTGCAAACCAGTCTATCTCATGAGGTCCCCATAGGAATCTACATACATAAATAACTGTTCGTCAATACCCCAATCGTCATAATCAATAATACGACTGATGAAATCCGCTTTCTCATTCAAGGTTCTAGGAACCCAAACTACATCGATAGATATATTATGTATCAAACAATTCTCAAAAATACACATAGCAATATCCTGTAACTCAGGTTTCATACTACCTTTTTCCACAATAGTTACTACATTCTGGTTATCACTGAACCATTTAATTCGTTTATCTTTTAATACATTGATCATAGATAATAGAATATTTCTAACAGCATTTAGCTCTTTCCACGTAGAACTCTTTGAAGCCTCACATTCGGACCACATACCATGTGCTATATTAAAAGGTGTTTCTACAACATAGCCTATGGCGTACGGAAAGGGTCAAAGTAAATTATTTCGCATATGCTACAGTTAATACAGCATATGCTATATAAACTACAGCTTAAGCTATAATTTATGTACCCTATGCTGTAATTAATGTCGCTTAGGCTATAATATATAGCATATGCTGTAATTTATACAGCATATGCTATAATTAATACAGCATATGCTATATTAAATGCAGCCTATGCTGTAATAAATAGCATATGCAGCTTAAGCGTCCAGTTGACGTACCATAAGGTTCAAAAGAAAATACAGATCACGCTATAATTGTTGAAACATGTACATTATTTACATTTAAGTTATAACAGTCCCGAAAGGGTCAAAAGTAAATGTAGCATAAGCTGTATTGTGCCATATGGTTATAAGGTGGGGTTACTGTCAATCACAAATGATTCTATTATATATTTACTGTCAATCACTCTTCAACTTTGAAGGCTATTCACAAATTAGGATAACGCCAATCAGAACCACATTTTGTTTAGGATGGGTGAAAATTAAAGAGCATTATGATTTAAGTAATTGATAGTCGAGTTCAGAGAGTTAATGAAATATTCGGAATATTTACATGAAATTATCATGCTTATCTTAGAATTATATTTAAGGTAGCACAATACAAAAGCAACTAAATTTTATCAAAATTTAATTTTCATCTGTTTTTGTTACTTCTTTTAACAATTAATGTTGCTGATATTTATACTAGAATTTCTTGAGGATAATGTAATAAATATGAATTCTTATTAAAAGAATTAAATATTTCATTTTCAAACTGCAAAAATAAAAAATATAATTGGAGTAAAACACCATATTGTCATTGTATACAATTATATTTCTAGAAATCCCCATAAAGATCATCTAAACTTACCAACTGATCATTTTGTGTACACATGCATAACTTACTTTTGTAACAAAATGAATGCAAAAAACAAAATATATTATTTTATGTACAAATAGGAATACAATCAATATTGAAAATGCAATGTGTAATTAAACTTCTGATATTATTTATTGTAACTGTTTATCATAATAAGCGGAGTTTTGACCATATCCGTAGCAACCGTGACTTACAGCAAGGTCAGTGATAATATAACATCTCCCGCCAGATGTATATTGATGCGTATATAGGTGTGTGCATTTTCTTTGTATATTTAGAATTGCTGAAATGAAATACTTTCTTACTGGCCAAAACCTAACTGATTTATGATGAAAGGCCAATCCTGAAGTATCCAAATTGTACATGTGTGAATTATATTGAAGTAAATGGGGTACAAGTAGGAAAATTCTTATTTATTCAATTTTGACACATTCATTTTGACATTAAAATGTAGTTTTAAATGAAATTAGCTACAGTACTAGAAGTGTGCCCTATATGCCTGATTTTCACACATGTTGTTCCTTGAACAGTTATCTTCAACATATAGTCTCAGATCCAAAAGCATCAATAGAACAAATGTTATACCCAATTAAATTTAGTGATCTCTTATAAACTGAGGTTGACATCTTCATTGAAGGTTTATGAAAGAATGAAATGCAAAAGGAAAAACTGAGACATGGTTTCGGAGTTCAAATTGTGTTGTACAAGAATCTTTAAAATATTTTGGGATGGAATGAAAACAAAGAAGCTTATTTCATTCAAGTGTGGACATCACAATATAGCAACTAATTATGTAATAATTATGTCATAATGAAATTCTCATCATTTTAAATACACAGAATTTTGAAATCGGGTTTTTGCAATCGATTCCTAAATTTATTTGAAAGAAGTAAAACCATAAAAAATAGTTCGACATTTAGACTGATATGGCACTTTAATCTTTCTTCTTTCTTTTGGTACCCTATAACATTTAAAGCTGGATGAAAGAGATTACATCCGTTTAAAGTTGTCTGATTTGGGGTAAAATAATCTTTGTATTGTGCTACCGAGAGAAAGAATAGTGTAGACAATGATACCGAATCCTCAACATTTCAGGCAAACAACCAAGATAAGGGTACGAGTACGAAAAACAATGCCTTTGAACGTCTTAAAGTCGCTGTGAGACTTTACAAAATTAGTAAAATCACACCATACAGCAAGCACTAGTTATAAATTGTCTATTGTATGATGAAAATACAAGAATGAGATTGATGTACTATTCATTTTATGCTGATTTCAATCATCAGAATTTGTATGTTTACATGTCTGTTTTGTAGCACAGATTAGCGAAATGTGTGTTCGTTATAAGTTTTACTATAGTACGCACTTAGTCTATTCGACTACATGTATATATATAAGTTATATATAAGAATTTTCAAGAAACGATGAAATATTAAACTGTTCGAAGTCATGTATTAATTACTAAATATAAATAAAAGTAATTGAAACAAAAAGAAAAACAAGTTTTATGAACACATCCACTTTGTATCCTTACAATCTAAATACAAATAATAGAAGGAACACGAAGCAATTTCTGTAAAGTGACCTACGTGTTTTCTTATTTCGCTAAAATGGGATGTATATTGTCCATTTTTTCGCAAAATTAGGTTACCGATTTGCTAATATGTCCCAAAAAGTTAAGCCAGTCTTTATTTCACAGTCAATATATATACAGCCCTGTCGGGGAGAAAATAATAATCAAATCTAACTCTAACATTGGTTGATATTCTAGGCACTTTTAAATTTTTCTAAAGCCTGGATTTCTTAATCATAAGAAATCCGATGGACAAGGTATTATTTACAGTTCTCACTTTATGGGCAGACAACAAGTTTGCATAATAGTTTTGCCACTTCAATATTATGCAAATACCCAGCTAGATTGAATGTCAAATTGTATCGAAAATATGGCATTACAAATGAACAACACGTTTTATAAAAATACATACAAATTTGGTATTTTAATAGTACTAGAACACACCCGTGATTTCGCGGGTCCGTGAATGAATTAAAGTATATAACTATGCGTAAGCCTTATCTTAGTATTGGTATTGTCATCTGATTAAGTCATAAGATGCACTGGAACTTATCAATTATTGGTAATATTAATTATTTGGAAAACAAAAGGGCCTGGAATGAAGTATTTTTTTAATCAACAGCATTGTTCTATATTAGTTATAAATAAAGTTGGATCCTTTAATTCGCTGTTTTACGTCATGCCGGCTATCAAATTGAAAACTGTACCTATACGCCTTATTTAAGTCCAGATTTTTAGTATTCGTATTGTCATCTTAGAAAGTCATACTGATTAAAATACTACAATAGGGAACAATGTGACAATGATTGAATTTAGTAGTGTCAACCCCGTGATTATGACCCGTCTATATAGCAAAATCCTAAATACACCGTTTGGTGGTGCGCCTGTCAGATGCAGAACGTACAGATAAGGTAATAAGTAATAGGTGAATATACTATTGGTATCGGTATCGGATTCGACCCGGAACTTGTTAATTATTGGCAATATTAATTATGTGGAAAACAAAAGGGTCTGGAGTGGTGTAATTTTAATCAACACCATTGTCCTATATTAGCTTTATATAAAGTTGAATTCTTAAATTTTGATTTGTCGTTTTTACCCCATGACGGCTGATAAATTGGACCTCGTTATTTTAATATTATAGATGTTACGTAAAGGAGACATATATTTTGTAATTGCCAAAGAATTCGTGATCGATATTCAAAGTTTGTATTTGTCAGCATTTTCGAAGGATTTATGGTGACCAGATTCACATGTAAAGAATAAACATTATCTTCCGATGTTCAGACAGTTTTAATCGATACAAATTGACCATGATAATTGGTAAACTGATTTTCAACATTCTTCAGTTATCTCTTGACTGTTGTAAAGGAGGAAAGAAATGTGAAATAAACAACAAGATGGTAGCACAGTGGTAACATCGATTCATCAAACTGGATGTAGCTGTATATTGTCACTGCCATAAAAATGTTATGCCATAGTAAGACATGCTTACGGTGACCTATAGTTAGTTGTTAATTTCTGTGTCATTTTGGTCTCTTTTGGAGAGTTGTCTCATTGGCAATCATACCACATCTTCTTTTTTTTATAATTATAATATTATAATGTCAAATTGATTATCAACAGAAAAGGTATACATGCATCAGGGCCAAGCAGGCAGAAAAGATGCAGATTACCGACATCGGACTACTCTATTAGATGTATGTCCTCACTTTTCCGTTTGTCTATTATACCTGTTTTTCCCTTTATTTTCGTCTCATGACCCTGTAACTAAGGCAACTGGTAATCTAAGAAATGGTATGAGTGCCAATGAGATAACTCTCCATCCAAGTCACAATTTGTAAATTTAAACCATTATATGTCAAAGTACGGCCTTCAACACCAATAATGACTAGCGTAAACTCATTCAAACAGGAAAACCAACGGTCTAATCCATATAAAAAAGAAACTAGAAACACTTATGAACCTCATCAACAAGCGACAACCACTGAACATTAGGTTCCTGACTGTGCCATTATTTTTGGTGTAATTCAAACACTAGTTGGTTACAATATTGACATCTTCAAAAAACTTTGAATAAAAATTCAGACAATGAAAGAAAGTTGGAAGTTGTAAGCATTTTGAAACTTAAGGCGATTATGACCATTTTGATTCATGATGAAATTGTTTACACTATTCTCAACAATATTCCTAAACACTTAGAAGTAACTCTTTCTTCTGATGCAAAAAGGAAAGAACATGTTGAAAATATGTACAAATATATATCGAAACACTTGGCCAGATTTATTGTGAAAGTTTAAAATGAATATACAAAATCTTGAAATAGTAACTGATAAACTTACTTAGGTGACTCAAGGAAGTACCGCCGGACCTCAATTATGAAGAAAACTGCAACATTTGATTGAAAAAATGTCTATAATTATATTCAAAAGGGTCTAAAAGATACCTTATTGTCTAACTTTGAACATTACTATACGATGCTGTATAAATCATCATACTCCGTGACGGTATCCATATACTTCACTCACGTTATTTTCGTGTATTTTTGTAGCTTTCTTCATCCTGTGTGCTTCTTTTTCTAGTTATGCTTTAAATCTATCTTCTCAAAATTATCTTTTGTACAACATTAGTGCATATATATTTAACATGTAAACTAAATTGTAGTATTGTTTCAAGGAGAAGACTTCCTAAGTTCGAAAACGTGTGTCTTTACCGTTTTGACTCTTTGAGCAAATAAAATAATTATAAACTAAATTTAAACAAAATGTACTTGGAAGATACTTGATTTCATAATTGACAGCATATTGTTGATTTTGGGGTCTGTGTTTGAACAAACATTGGTACAATTTGTACACCGCTTTCAGTCGATTTGTTCTTGTATTCGTGTGAAGCACACTTCAGCCAAGCCCGGAAGGGTTTGGTTATTCCAATAGTGAAATAATTCGGGGACTATTACAGAAAATGATAAGAAAATTTTATAGTTTCAGCTTTCGTTACATAGATATTGTATTGTACATGTGAACTTTCAACATACCAAAGATGTCAATTTACAAAAAAATATACTGACATTTCTACAAATATAGTACAGAGCCATATTTTGACACTTCCTGTGCTTGCATCATCAACCGGCGAACACACATCACCGTTTTTTTCACATAAAAGTTTGAAGTTCATGCATTTTAATTTGGTTTTGTCCGTCCTTTTATACCGTCTAATCGCCATACTGACGTCATCAATTTTGTCAGCTATGAGGTTTCAAATCTGATTGTCTCATATTACACCAGAGACATATATACACATATATATATGTATATATGTCTCTGATTATACTAGTATTTTATAATACTGAAGGAATTTTAGAACTTTTTTGTTTTTTTGTGAAAATACATAAAGACCATTTTCCCTGGTATTCAGAATATAAATTAATTTAAATGACAATTTCAAAAGTCCCTTAAATGACAGATTCCTCAACATGAAGAATTTTTACAACCATGAAGAAGTATAATTGTTTAAATCTTAAAGTTCCTGAAAAAAGTATGTGATTTATGATTAATCCAAGTATCAGCATTTTGGTTTTATCTTTTATTTAAAAAGCACTGTTTAATAATAAAAAAAAGAAAAAAAAAACTCATTACATGTTTGATTGATTTGAGATTGTCTATCTCAATTATCGAACTACACCAGTACGTATATGAACAAAAGGCGGGAAAATTGGCCCAAGTCCTTTGCTTTGAAGGTTCAAATAGTTTTAAACATATAATTGCAGAAGTTAAAAAAAATGTACACTTTATGTTTGGTTTTGCACATTGACACGTGCGTATTGTTACAATGTGTTACGTTAAATCATACTCGGGGTAAACTGAGAAGAGAAATTGCTTAGACAAGTTAAGATGGGTCGAAAGGCCTGAATAAACACTCTAAGTGTGATAGCGGGACAAAAATAAGAATATTTAAGCCCTTGACTTGTATAATTATGTGTCACCCTGTCGGATTATTGAACTGTCGGACTATCGAACTGTCGGAATATTTAACTGTCGGACTATCGAACCGTCGGACTATTGAACAGTCGGACTAAAGGGCGTCGGACTGTCGGGCGTACCCTCACACACATGTTGAATTTCGCCAAATTCTTTATGTGCCGGTGTCCTATTGCTATTCTTCCCCATACTTTTTCCGGGCGGTAGAACTGGATCGATCTAGTTCCCCGGAAAATTGGCATGATCCTACTTTTCCTCCTCAGCGTGATGGGAAAGGGGACAAACCAGGATCAGGCCAATTTTCCTCCTAATAGCACGAGAAGCTAATTTTTCCCCTTGTAAATTATTAACATCGGCGATGTCAGTTAGAAATCCAAAAATAATAGTAACTTCTTTTGATTAGTTTAGCGGTACCGAACCTTTGGCGTATTAATATAGTTTTGATATCAGAATACTATATATATATATATATACATGAAGCACATTCTTATGTGGTGATCACATCCATTTTCGTTCGTGAACCCTTAGTATCATATGACTAGACGAATACAATTAGTTAAACCACTTCAGGTCAGTAAGAAGACATTCCCTGGACAGACATGTTTATGGTGTCTCGTAATACTAGTATGGTAAAATGACTTCATATGAATCATGCAAAGAACCTACTCTATCTCTACCCAATTATGTCACATCGGTACATGTACTCGCTGTACAAAAAGTACAACTGCCGACTGGTCTTTAACCAGGAGGAATGGACAGTACACTCTACCAGTTAGACGGCCGCCATTAGGAAAGATAACCAAAAGAGAGATGACAAAGAAAAGAACACATCGAAAGCTGGACAGAGGAAAATACTCGCCGCCTGAAAGCTTTCTTTCAGAAGAAGTCCGATACGAATGAAACATCATCAAACCAGTGGTTATCGGTATACCCGCTCCAACCAGCATGAGAGACGTGGAGGTACAGGAATTACCAGAAACTACATCAATCGAATGCAGATATCTACCCCATCAGTTGTAGCTGTACAAGATCTACAAAAAGATCCCGCATGCCCTAAACGTGCACAGGGTCGACTCTATCCAGCATAAATGAGACAAATATCCAACGTATTAAACTGACGTGGCAATAAGTAACTAGAGGCCACCGTACGGCTTTAAACAATGAGAAAAGCCCATACCATATAGTCGGCTATAAAATGCCCCGGCAATAAAAATGTGAAACAATTCAAACGAGAAAACTAATGGCCTAATTATTAAAACTAAATAGTTTACGAAAACAAAACGAACCAACAACAACCACTGTACTACAAGCACCTAACTTGGGAATGGTGAATACAGAATGTGGCGGGATTAAACATATTCGTGGGCGCTCGACACCCCATCCCCCAAAAAATCACTAAAAAGGCTCCAACCTAGGACAGCACACAATAGGAAAAACTGTAAAATATCAATTACAATTTGCTTCACTAAAACTGTAGAGGTACGGGTTACAATATTGTTCATTTTCATTGCGTTACTGTATTATGTGTATATCATGTGTAATGTTTGTAAGCCATAGGTCCATATTATGGGAGTATAAGTGCTTTTTAATAAACAATTAACTTACAAAAAGTACCGAAATAGGAGCACACTAATTTACCGAAAGCTTTGTCAAAGCCAATTTCAACTAATATGATTATATTCTTCCAGACGGGTTGTTCTTTAATAACGAAATAACTACAGTACTAACGAGATATATATCTATGAAACAATGCTACATTTCATATAAAAAAGTACACCAATCATGCAGAGACAGACATTAACTGCGAAAACATGTATATTTATTATGGTTGTGAAACGACAGTTTGTCAACCGGATATAAGTAGGCTTTTTAATTTTGATGCTTTAATTGCATCATTGAAATACAAGTTTACTAGTTATACTAGCCTGTTGTCAGAAAAAACTAAAATTGCAACGTGAATTGTTTTGGCGATACATATTAAAATTTTCCTTGGCTTATAATGAACCCCAACGAAAACTGTTTGGCATTTGAACGCAAACAAGAATTGCCAGTAAGGAATAGTTAAATGAAAAATAAAAAAAACAACGACGAGAAACCCGTGCAGAGACAGAAAACCTACGTAATTAGAAGTTGGGATATTGTTTTTTGTTTGTATTTATATAAAGTTATGCCTTTTTCCATCTTGAAAACAACAAAATTGAGAACGGAAATGGGGAATGTGTCAAAGAGACAACCATCCAACAAAGAGCAGAAAACAGCCCAAGGTCACCAATGAGTCTTCAACACAAGGAGAAAATCCCGCACCCGGAGGCGGGCTGTAGCTGGCCCCTAAAAAAATGTTTGCAATTTTCAGACCTGTGTTGCACAATACAAAGTTAAAGATCGGATGCACAAACATAAATGAGCACGAAGACTGACTTTGTCATTTACGGACACCTACGATGTGAAAAAAATTATATCAAGACGATAAAAAAAATTGAGACCAAATAAGTTGTGCATCTTGCATTACCTGAAAAAAATACTCACCAAGAAAAGCTTTGCATACATTTCATTGTGAAAAATCATGTTAATTAAATGAAAGTAAAAGACGCCTTTTCCCTGGGGTTTGGAGTTCGGTGTAAACAAAGGGTGGTGTGGTGAAGGTATTGGTATGGAGAATACACCCAGTGAATTTTCAGGTCAAAAGAATGCATGTAGCTGTTAGCAAATTGATGATTTGGACGATCAGACAAAACAACACAACAAAATGCAATTACAAACGGTTAAACATGTAGACAGACTTGTGAACATGTTACAGACTGATGGACATGTAGACACAGCTTGGTTGACATAATGACCGACTGGTAGACATGTTGACAGACGGCTGTGTTACATATTTGTTTTTCGATCGTTTTGTACATTAATTAGGCCATTAGTTTTCTCGTTTGAATTGTTTTACATTTGTGACTTTGGGACCTTTTATAGCTTACTATGCGGTATGGGATTTGCTCATTGTTGAAGGCCGTACGATGACCTATGGCTATTAATTTCTGTGTCATTTGATCTCTTCTGGAGAGTTTCTCAATAGCAGTCATACCAAATGTTCTTTTCTATACATACACAGACTGGTAGCCATGTAGCAGACTGATGCACATGTAGACACAGCTTGGTAGACATATGGACCGACTGATAGCCATGTCGACAGACTGTTGGACATGTAGACACAGCTTGGTAGACATATAGACCGACTGATAGCCATGTCGACAGACTGTTGGACATGTAGACATAGCTTGGTAGACATATAGACCGACTGATAGCCATGTCGACAGACTGTTGGACATGTAGACACAGCTTGGTAGACATATAAATCCAACTGATAGTCATGTCGACAGACTGTTGGACATGAAGACACAGCTTGGTAAACATATAGACCGACTGATAGCCTTGTCGACAGACTGTTGGACATGTAGACATAGCTTGGTAGACATATAGACCGACTGATAGTCATGTCGATAGACTGTTGGACATGTAGACACAGCTTGGTAGACATATAGACCGACTGATAGTCATGTCGACAGACTGTTGGACATGTAGACATAGCTTGGTAGACATATAGACCGACTGATAGCCATGTCGACAGACTGTTGGACATGTAGACATAGCTTGGTAGACATATAGACCGACTGATAGCCATGTCGATAGACTGTTGGACATGTAGACACAGCTTGGTAGACATATAGACCCACTGATAGCCATGTCGACAGACTGTTGGACATGTAGACACAGCTTGGTAGACATATAGACCGACTGATAGTCATGTCGACAGACTGTTGGACATGACGACACAGCTTGGTAGACATATAGACCGACTGATAGCCGTGTCGACAGACTGTTGGACATGTAGACAGCTTGGTAGACATATAGACCGATTGATAGCCATGTCGACAGACTATTGGACATGTATACACAGCTTGGTAGACATATAGACCGACTGGTAGCCATGTCGATAGACTGTTGGACATGTAGACACAGATTGTTAGACATATAGACCGACTGATAGCCATATCGACAGACTGTTGGACATGTAGACACAGCTTGGTAGACATACAGACCGATTGATATCCATGTCGACAGACTGTTGGACATGAAGGCAGACTGGTGGACACATACACAGAATGGTAAACATGTTAATAGACTATAGTGAACACAGAGACAGACTGTTGGACATGTAGACAGAATAGAAGACACAAAGAAGGACTGGTTAATATGTAGTCACACTTTTGAACATGTAGACACAGAATAGTCGAGTGGACACATAGACAGAATGGTGAAAATGTAGACGGACTAGTGGACATAGTCAGACTTGTAAATATGAAGATAGACAGGTGAACATGAAGACAGACTTGTTGACACATAGACGGACCGATGAGAATGTAGACAGACTTGTGTAAATGTAAATGGGCAAAAATTTGTCAACATGAAAATATATGTCTAACATTGAATTTTAATTTTAGACACATAGTCAAACCTGCTTAAGAGACCACCTGTATTAAGCAAAAAACTGTGTTAAAAGACCACCGATTTTAGATCCCTCTGTATAGTACATTTCATAAATATCGAACCTTTATTAAAAGACCACCTGTCTTAAGAGACCACTTTTTTGCTATCCCATAAGTGGTCTCTTAAAACAGGTTTGACTGTATATAGTGAAATCTATACTGTGGGGGAAAGATTTGCATGGGGGAAAAGTGACTATATGTATACTTATCGCACCGCGGTAAATTATCACGTTTTGATTGGTTTAAAGCCGTCACGTGGTGACCCCTATGGATCCGTAGGGGTTAGTAAATTTCATAGGGGGTTCATGACGTCACGTCTACTGTTAAACTGTTAATGGTGACGTCATCTATTAATGTTGTTGTGTTTCATTGTTTATTTTTCAACAAAACGCAGCAGAAAAAGTCCAGTGTGCGATAAATTCGTTATACGGTTAACTACTGACCCCCTACGGACCATAGAGGGTGAATAAAATCCATAGGAGATTCGGACTCCGGCCTCACCCCCTATGGATTTTACTAACCCTCTATGGATCCGTATAGGGGGTCAGTAGCGAAACATATAACTTATAGTATTGCAAATTATTCGCTGGGGGAAGAATGGCAATGATACAACATTTCCCCGGGGGTAAAATTAGATCATGCTAGTTTTCTCCCGGGGGGAGGGGGAACTGGCATGGGGGAAGAATGTCTATATAACACCGGTAGTTCAGTGGTTGTCGTTGGTTTATGCCTGTCATATTTGTTTTTCTGAATTGTTTTGTTATAAATAAGACCGTTTGTTTGCTAGTTTGAATTGTTTACATTTTACATGTCGTTTCCTTTCATAGCCGACTATACAGAATGGGTTTTTTCTTATTGTTGAAGGCCGTACGGTTGTCTATAATTGCTTACATCCACTTCATTTGTACTCTATTGCATAATTGTCCCATTGGCAATCATACCAAATCTCCTTAGTTTTATATAATCTGTTAAATTTAAAATTGATATCACAACCTGTATAAACATCGGTCATTTGATAAAGTTATGACGTCATTGCAGCAAATCAATAAAGCGTACGTCGATTAGAGAAGCTAAAAAGTGGACGTCGATTTGAGAACAACAAAAAAGACGTCGATTAGTGGGGTATAAAATTGGCCGTCGATTTGGCATGTTATTTTAATGTCGTCGGATTTGGACGTCGATTTGAGGAACGGCTGTCGATTAGAGACCGATGAGTCTTACATATATGTGCAAATAGTTTATATGACAATACCATTTGGGTTTTTAAGGTTTTTTTTGCTATTATCAAAAGAGTTATTTTGTGTGATGCTACGTTTCGATATTTGGTGTCATGATATATAGTGCGACTGCAGTTTTCTTATATTTGTTAAGCATCTTACGCCGAATACATTGTAACATACATAAACATTTAATCCCGTTGGTACTTTATATGTATAAAATAACTTGTTTTGGGATTTTGATTGCGCGACCGTAAACGTATTATACGAGCGAACTACATTTGCGCGAAATTCAAAATGACAAGCATTTCGTTTGCGCGAAGAAATTGTATTAATACGCTTGCGCGAATCTACCTGTAATTCACCTGAGTTTTCACCTGAGTTTTTATTGTGAGAATAACCTGAATTTTACGGATTTTTATGATTTTTTTTTTTTTTAGGAAAATGAGATAACATGTTTGGTGGTTGTCTATCATATTTGTTAAGAACATAGTTTGCAATCATACCACATTTTCAATTCTTATATTTAAGAAATAATTTCACGGCCGACACTCGGCTAACCCAGAGATTGGTCGGTTAATCTATGTTGAGTATGCTGCTATATGGGCGGTTGGTCTGTTAATCGGGTCGGTTATACGTCTGTTAAGAGTAAAACTCACAATTCAATGTTAAACTCTGTTAAATATACAGATTTATGGCATATTATAAGAACCAAATCATAAAAAGTGTCTGACAAAATGATATCTATCATAGAACATTTTCCACCTGTAAAACATTTCATAGTCTGCGCAGTTTTCAGTAAAACTAAAAGGTGTCGCGCAAGTATGTGGTATTTATGCTTATATGCATAGCAAATTTTTTAATAAAAGGCGAAACAAATAATTTTAGATATCATTTAAAGGACACAAAATAGTACTTTGGTTCTAAAAATAAACTGACATTAGTAAATATTTCATAATTGTAATATAACGGGAGTAATACCACGTTTTAGTGAATATTAGGGAATAAAGTCTGTTAATGGGTTGGACAATTAAAATTGTGTCAATTAAGAGTTATTTAGCCACGACAATAGTTTTGCTACCTTTATATTTTCCCATTGAAAAGTTAAGAATGAGATGTACTTGAGTAAAAAATGACAATACGGTGCAACAGTATCCTTCTAGTAAGGGCATTTTATTTTGACTTTCTTTGCATTTTATTAAAAGGTGTGTCACTTCAATATAGCGTGATATGGATTGGCCGCTAGAATATGCATGAATTTATTATTAACGTTTTCAATCAGCCTTAATTTTTGTGTCTGTTCAAAGTAACACGTTCTAAAATCCGACTGGAAATGTCTGTATCAACACAGGGTACATATAACGTGTTGTCGTTCTCATATGCACATGATATTTGCCACTGGACGTTAAACCCTAATTCGTCAGCATCATCCAATTGATTCTTTTGTTCTATTACTTAATCATATGTTGTTTACAAATCATTCTAAATAGTACGATGACAAATAAGGTTAATTTGAAAATTTAATGGACCGAAATACCTCACGGCTAATTTTGGTCTTATTTTGTAGATAAATATAATATCATTTCATTAAGGCATGTCGAAGAGTGTCAAAGTGGTGCAGATTTTTGTAAACTGCGGTCAAAGGTCAAAGGGGATTTTTAAAATCGCAAATTGTAGACATTTTCTCGGTAGTCTCTCATGTTAACTGAATTTTTTCTATGGAAGCATGCTCTAGTAATGCTCCACGAATGCAGCTAGTCATATTTGTGTCTGACCAGAGATTAGTGATACATACCCTCGCTTGCAACATGCAAGAAAATGAAAAAATATCTTTATCTACGGAAATAATCGACAAAATTATTCATAGTTAAGATTTAGCTATGCAATAATATATGGCCATATATAAAAATATTTTTTGGAAAGTTTTGTTAAAATGCCATAAAGAACAGAGGAGAAATAAGAACTGTACAGTTAACACCCGGTCCATGATGTAATGAAAAAAAAATGATGAAAGTCTTGGCTGATTATTAAAATTTAAAAGGATGTTAGAACTATAAAAAATAGTCTTCATGTTCATGACACTATAGTATATGAAGTCTGTTTTTATGTTAATAAATAAATCAGTACTAGAACAATAGCACATTGAGAAGATATGTCCCCTTTTTATAAAACAACGACAGACATGGTTGTCGTATGTTGATGTGGTTCATCTCGTTTCTCGTTTCGTGTTTTCATATAGATTAGACCGTTGCAATGGTTTTCCCGTTTGAATGGTTTTACACTAGTCATTTTTGGGGCCATTTATAACTTACTGTTCTGTGTGAGCCAAGGCTCCGTGTTGAAGACCGTACTTTGACCTATAATGGTTAACTTTACAAATTATGACCTGGGTTGAGAGTTGTCTCATTGGAACTCATACCACATCTTCTTATATCTATGCACAATGGAATGTATAGCAGACTTGAAAGCCCGATATACATGTGAACTACAAACAAACACGATTCACAGAGATATTACGCTTCAAAAGAAGCTGTCTAGGTATAATTATAATACACTAACACAAGACATCAATATGCACATCAATTTGAAAAGGTAACGGAATACTAGACAAAAAAAGTGGATGTCATTGTATGCACCGACAATACGCATGACTGTATTCAGATCACCATGTACTGATTGACCATTGCTTCTGGGGTCATTTTCACTGCAACAGATGTGTCAATATAAGAACCAGCTAGAATGACAAATTTTGATACATGCATGTTTTTTCCGACCCTTGTAATTGTCTTCTTTGCCAATTTCGATTAGAGAAGACGTGTCGATCCTGTAAGAGCGCGAGCTGCTGTTGGTGTGCCAGACGTCAGGGTCCAATAACTTAAAAAAGTTACAAATGTCGTGAATAGGTAAAACTGTCTTGTGGCCATGGTTGAAGAAACGACTCCAGTCTGAAATCACAATTCATCATGAGGAAAAGACCTTATTAGAAATAAAACATAACTGTCTTGATTTTAATATGATGCAACCCTGGAATAACTTTTCAATATCTGTTCATTGGGAAACAGATGCGGCAGAATAATTCTTATATCTGCCTCTTCAGTCACTTACAGATCCTGCACAAAATTGCTTCACAGTCTATAGATTTTGAAAAGATCCCGCTAGAAATATTTCGTCATGTTCTTGCAAATCAAAATCATTGTAGTGCGATAGTGCATAGTTACTTACAAATCTTATCAACCCATGTTTATTTTCAGGTGCACAAAGAAATTTCTTACAATCTCTAATTGATCTGCATTCAATGACTTGAAGAACAAGTTAGATCTACCACCATTTGAAATAAACCTTATTGTCCCTTTGACGCCTTTTATAGCTGACTATGCGGTATGGGATTTGCTCATTGTTGAAGGTCGTACGGTAATCTATAGTTGTTAATTTCTGTTCCATTTGGTCTGTTGTGAAGAGTTGTCCCATTGGCAATAATACCACTTCTTCTTTTTATATATACCACTGTCCCATGGTAGGGGAGGGTTGGGCGCCCGCTGACATGTTTAACCTCGCCAAATTCTATATGTGGCTGTCCCAAGGCAGGAGCCTGTTATTCAGTGGTTGTCATTTGTTGCTGTGTTACATTTTGTTGTTCGTTTATTATTTTTACATTAATTAGGCCGTTGTTTTCTTGTTTGAATTATTTTACATTTGTCAATTTGGGCCCTTTTATTGCTGACTATGCGGTAAGGGCTTTGCTTATTGTTGAAGGCCGTACGGTGACCTATAGTTATAAATGTATGTGTAATTGTTGGTCTCTTGTGGAGATTTGTCTTATTGGCAATCATGCCACATATTATTTAGATTATGGTTTTAAAGCCGTCATTGGCCAAATCTCAATAACTGTTGTACCTTTTTACATAAAGACGTTGGACAATACTAATACCATTTATCTGATCAGGGTGTACTGGTTTTCATAAAGGGATATCACACACTCAGCTTAAGGTAAACATTTCCGTACAATATCACATGAGAGTGCATTGTAATCATTATCCATATGAAATAATTGTCATCTACTAACCAGGCAAAATATTTATCAGAGAGGTTGGAAAACATTGTAAAGATAGAAATAATTTGAAATTTCTAACGATCGTAAACAGCTTTTCACAATTTTTTTCGCAACATGAAAGATCTGTAAACAAATGTAACTGGCAAACTATACGACAACGAAAATGTTTTTTTTCTTTCTTTCGCAAACAAATCATCATGTAGACTTTCTATTAGTTTATGAAAAACAACATCATGCCCCGACTAATTTGAAACATCAGAAGCAAATTATTTTTGATTTCATCAAGTAGTTATCAATGCATGCTGAATGTTGAAGCGGCTGGTCCTTGAAGTTATCTATGAAGAGTAAACTCACCACTGGATGGCCTGTCTGATAATTTGCGTCATTTAAAACAATATCGGCACGCTCAAATGACTCGACATTCCTTAATTGCTTAGCATGTTGTATGACTTTTGTCTGTAGAATAGACATGTTTACCAGTCATGGTAATGCCATGGAGCGTGTTTTAACGAAAGTTGATTCATCATTACACGCATGGTTTTTCCCTAATTCACATGCATCAAAATGTTTTCTATTTGTACATGTAAAGGCTTAATAACACAACCTAAGCTACGTTTCTCGTTCTTATTTTATGGAATTAGCACTGACAATAATTTTCCGGAATTTTTCGGATGTGTTCCAATGTGGTTTAAAATTAGTCTTTTCGAAAAACAATAAAAGCACCTCAAAGTTATTAAACCTTAGCATCTGTACTTATTCGAGCACATAGACACAACTATTGATACAAATCTATATTCTTATTTATAAAACTTAAGAAAATGCATATTAAATTCATTTTGAAAACCCAGCATTTCATATGACAGGGAAAATAGGAAAAGGAGCGTTACATGACTTATTGAGGTGAAAATTGGGTAGTAATACTGCTATGTGATGAGTATTATAAAAGGCTTGTAAAATTGATTTGTATGTTCTATCAAACTTTTATATATCAAAACTTCTTAAGTATTGGTTGTTCAGCTATTTTTGTGAAAATTTACTATTGGTGATATATATAAGAAATGTAATATACTTTGACAGACGGTAGGACTGAAAAATGTTACATACATTTGTAAATCGTCCAATTCACTCAATGTATATGTTCATATGATATTAAAGTTTGATGTCAAATAAAAGTTGATACATCACTCTTTCATCTGATACCAATTATTTGATGATATCGTCATTTAGGAATTTATTATAAGCGTTCCCGTGTTTGAAAATGAAAAGAAAAAATCCGAAAATCACACTTTAACGCAATTTTACAAAAACTGCACCGTGGGATAACTCTACGACAGGGCTAAAATGAAAGTTTAATGTTTACTCTATCTTCATGTGAGTTTTCAGCCGTGAGGTATTTCGGTCCATTAAACTCTTTAAATAAGCGACTTTTCCCGATTTGTCACTCCACTAAAAGAAATAAATGGAAAGGAGCGAATGCAGCTACATTTGGTTATCTTAATTTTAATTCATTTTATTCCGTTTATTTCTTTTTACATAAGTGCAGAGAGAACTGCAGTTGTGCGCTTGTAAAATTCTAGCATTTGTCACCAATTTGAGTACATGGCAATCCGTTACTGTTTCAACCCCAAATATTTTGTTTTGTTTGCACTATATTACAATATTTACTGAGCTATCAGATTCAGCGGTTGACAGGAGGCCAATGTTTATCGGACTCCAGTCTCAAATAACATAAAGTGATATACAGTAATAAAATTGCAAAGCATATATATATATATAGATCTCGTTGTCTATACTATTAATCTAAAAATAAGGAGATGTGGAATAAATGCCAAAACTGTTTTAACAATCATCTTCGAGGGTCTAAATAGTGAAAAGGGGTGTTTCATGTCTGTATTCTTAAACAATTATTATTATTTTTTTTTTTTTTTAGCAATGCATCACTCTCTACTGTCCTTCTCTATTATTCTATATTCTGCGTCTCCATCCAGATTCTCGTGTATACCATGAGGGTCCGGATTGGGGTGTTGTTTATTTCTGTATTCTTTAAATTGATATGTCACTTTTCTTTACATTTTATTTATTTTTCTCATTATTCTTTCTCAATTCTTTATATTTTAGCATCCCAATATATTTTACTTACTGATGTTGAGTTACATTACGACGTTTATCTCTGATTTATATACTGGTTACCAATGTAGATGACAAATTGGTGTCATTCATAACAACGAAACAGAATCCACATGATATATGCGACCATTCTTGGATGAAATTAATATTACTTTAATATTACACTTTTGAAACTATTTTATCAATTTTAATTTCCATTGTCTAAATTTATGTTTCATTGTTCATGTGTTGTTTCCGTATGTTTTAGCCACTCGTCTTGAACCTACCCATTTGATCCGATAACTCCCATATAGCAATCAAATTATACTTTTATTGCCATTCATAACTCTTAACAGACCAATTAACAGACCGGGTTTTATACATCCGACCCATTAACAGACCAGGTTTTTAATAAAAAATGATTAATGTCACCAAAGTACAGATTTTCGTGTAGATTTTTCACACAATGATATTAATATGCTTAACAAACATAATGCCTGTCTTTTTCGATGTTCAAAATATTGCATGCAAGTAAATTCAACCAAGTTGTCATTTTGTGTGTCTAAAATGTCTATAAATTTATTGATGAGTAACCCGCCTTTTCATTTTATAGATCGTTTATCGAAGCTAGAAAAAATAATTACACCACTGGATTCAGTACATTGAATTGTTTTGTCAGACATGAATAATTTTATGATAAAATATATTTAAAAGTTATACAATGAAACATATTGAACTTGCAATGATTTTCTCGATAACACCTGATTAACAGACTTTAGCCAACCCGATTAACAGACCAACCGCCGATATAGCCGCATACTCAATATAGATTAACCGACCAATCTCTCGGTTAGCCGAGTGACGGCCGTGAATTTGTGGCAGCCGTATAGATTTGTTTTCATTTTACAATGGGTTGGGCATTTATATTGGATTATTTCCGAGCGATAGCGATAGCGATGGGTATAATACATGTGGTAATAGCTGTAAAAAGACTCTGGACCATTGTTGGTACGATTTGTTACTTCATTAGACACAGTCGTCCACACTGTAATTTCAGCTCACTAGTTACGTAAATTTCTTTTATATAGTCGGCAAATTTATTTCATTTTTATTATCAGGAACATCTGACATTATATCGTCAGCAAAACTGTCCTCAACTTCCTCCACTGGAAGAAGTGGCAATCAGAAAATTTGCGTTACCCATTTTCTATTTCATTTGACCTATCTTTGTCCTCATTAGCTAAACCTAAATTTTGTATTTTGTCCAAGATAAAACGACAACCTTTGACTGTAGTATTTGGATGAATTTTAACAAAAGTTCAAATTAATTCTTTTTGTGAACCATTCACGACTCATTAATGTCTCCATCAAGACTCCCACCCGACCACTAATTGAAAACATATTCGAATTCCGACCAATTCACAATCTCTAGACGATCTTTACTCAACTAGCTAGACCAAATCAACTATACTCGATCTCAGCCCGATCTTGACCAGACCAGGTCGACCTGGTCGTATAGGGTCGTAGGGATAGTCGGGAATTTGTCGGTATGTACAATTTCAGTATAAAAACGTCTGAATTTGTTAAGCCCCGATGCAGCGTAGGGGCATTAAGTGTTAACCTTGTCCGTCCGTACGTACGTCCAATCATGCAGTTAATTTCCTTCTCTCTAAATTTTGCCCCAACCAAATGTTATGACACGTATACACAATGCTTATTACCATAATACACAGATCATGTGCTAATTTGGATGGCGTCACTTTTATCGATTTTGAGTAATGACCCTTTATAATGCTATATATATGCAAGCGGGGCACTATTTGTGTCCAATGGACACATTCTCTATTTAATTCATTTGGTTAGATTCAGTAGTTTACAGAAGGTCTGAGTAAAATTAAACATTTAAGATATCTACGTCGAAATAAAACAGTTGGATTTGTAGGCAATGTGGTTAGTCCTCCAGAATGTCAGGTTAATAGCTGTGAAGGACCTTGAAAAGGTCGTAGAAGACGAACAAAAGTCGTAGACAGCAACATGCGCCAAGGAATCTAGGTGAGACAGAGGTTGACACGACGACAGCTGTATGGGCAAAATGAAAGACTTGCAGGAGTTCAACAAAGAAGACCTCAAATGTTTATAAAAAGTCCTAAAAGTAGAGTAGGAAGCTGATATGTTATGGTAGCTTTCGTTGCTCTTTTCTTGAAAATGACATCATCAAATGAGATTTGTCCCCAGATTGGTACTTATGTTAGATAACAATATACATAAATTTTACCAGCCCCTTTTCTTTCCTTTCTTACAAATTAAGCCTACTGTTTGTGTCGTATATGTGTATATGTATGTAATCAGTATTTTGTATAGATTTGATATCCAGAAGTTGAAAGGTTAAAGCTAGAATGTATTTTTGACGTATCCATGGCACCAACCTACATGTTTTTGCTAAAAGTGGTGTAAAAGTGTCACACATTTCCTCAAAATTTGGTCAACAGTTGAAATTTCAATCCCTTGGAGTGATACCTTTTCTCAAACTATTTACATATATCCATCAAGAGATCAAATAAAAATCATTTGACTTTCGTCTCATTTTTTTGTAAAGTTGCGTCAAAAAGATCGTGTGAAAAAAAATTGTAAACATTTGGCCCCGCTGCATGTTTGTGCCTCTCCCACGTCAGGGGCCTCTTCAATGAATTAGTACACATTTTCTTTTAGGGCCAGATGTATCCCGCCACCGGGTGCGAAATTTTCTCCTTTGTTGAAACATATACATTTTGTACTACAAAATTTCTGGACCTAAGGAAAATACGGACTGTCAAAAGAAAATAACCCATAAAACGCGTGAAAAATAATCTTGATGTTCATATAAACAAACTTTGAAGGCTTTCTAAAATGATTGTTTTGCACAATTACTTTCATATTTGAAAAAATCCTCCGTGGCCAAAATGCAGGATCTAATTTCCTTCCGGTGCATCTGAGTTTTTGTTTTCTATGCTGTGATATGTTGGCTGCTGTTTGTCTTCTCGTCGGTTTTCGTTTTCGCCATGGCTGTGTCGGTTTGTTTTCGACCTTTGAATTTGATTGTTCCTTTGGTATCGTTTGCCTCTCTTTTAAATATTAACCCTCCTTGTAGAAGTACAGACAAGTACTGTACTTGGAGTAATTTGTGCGTAGTTTATCATTTGTTTAGTTAAAATTAATGGACAATGACAAAATATGTTTGCAGTAGCAAAGTTATGAAAGTTAATCAGATCCGCATATCTAGATTAAATTATAGATTCGTTTCGTCTAGCAAATAATTATAACCTCTTATTAAAGTTCACATATGAAATCTCAAACGATAAAATGTCGTTCTTTGGTGTTGATGTAATCAAAGGTCAAAGATTTACAACACATGGCATGCTTGACCTTGACTACATTTTAAAGAAACCAATTCTTATCTGTTTCTGCACAGATATAGCTGTCACTCACAGCATGTATTCAGAGGATTTATTAAAGGTGAAGCAATACGGCAAATTAGAAACACAAGTGACCATAACAAATTAATAAACAATCTAACTAATTTCAAAGTGAAATTATTATTTATAGGGGTTATGATAACGTGAAATAGATGATAGTTACTGTATTACTGATGCTTTATCAATTGACCGTACAACAAAAATCAAAAGAAAACAAAATATTCCATTAGTTGTAATAACTAAATATAATCCATATATACGTAAAATAAAGAAACGTATTATGAAACACGAGCATTTATTACAGTTTGACGAAGATTGTGTACAAATATTCAATACAGCACCAATTGTTGCGTATAGCAAACACAAGAGTGTTGTAGATATGCTTAGTAGATCAAAGTTAGAGACTTTAACATAAAATTGACAGTTGGACCCCTGATGATGGCAGATCTGTCATAATAACTAGATCTATTGAAGAATTAAAATATAAATATATCAATATATATATAGTATTACATGAATAACTTTCATATTTGATTATATTCAAATAATGCATCTTAAAATGACCATCCCAAGCTTAACTGCCGAAACACTAAAGTAGTGTCGGGTCCTATCATGCAATATGGGATGCGTGGTTGCATGGGTGTTTTATAATATTATAACAAAACATACACGAACTTTTTCACTTATGAGATATATTAATTTTTCCCCATGTTTCTGGATTCTGTCCGGCTAAAAACTTCAAAATTGTGTAATATAGAATTATGACCTCTTGTTCTCGCTCTAAAGCTGAAATTCTGTTTTATTGCTTGTGCCGATTTTCAAGGAAATAGTTAATTCATTCTGTTCTGGTTTTTTTGTGTTCTTTATTTGTCTATGGATGTTACAGAGAGCTCTGAATATTTCCAAAAACTATAGAATTATGTATGATAAAACGTAGATTTTGGTATCATTTCAAAATAGAAAGTAAGTTTCCTGGATGCAATTTTTCTAGAATTAATTTAAGGAATAGCCCGTTAAGACTCTTTTCTATATTTCTTGTTCAAATTAAGAACTTGGCGTCGGCAGCTGAAGAGTAGTCCCCAAAATGTTCCTGTAAATGTCTTATTAAGAGCAGTACTATAGCCAGTGAATATTTTTAAAAACTTTAAAAAAATGTTTTATTAAATTATGAACTTAGTCCCACTTTAAAGCTGAAATCAAATTCTCCTGCTGCATGTACGTACTTTTTTGTCACTGGCATATCTGTTCGTGTTTCGGCCTTAGCCAAAAGTTCAAGGATTATTTGGACAATGTCTTGATAATTTTATTATCAGGTTTTGAAAATTTTATTTAAGAATTGAATGCTTCTTTGTGTAAATTCAAAGGGTTGACCGAATTACATTTTGTATGAAGCGCGGTCAACGCTAATACATGTACAACCCTATGAAATTACTTAAAGAAGCATTCAATACTATACTTAGACCTATTGATCTGAACATTTACTAAATGATACTGCAGGTACTTAATTGCCACGACAGGGACGTACATGTGAATATTTGTTAGCGAGAAGGCTCTGCTGGGTACATAATTAATACATCACCCGAGACAGAGATGATATAAGAAAATTATTGTTCATGTATGCCGCGTTTCCATTCCACTTGTTTTAAAATTACCCGATGCCAGTGTGATAAAATCCACTAATATACCAGGCAAAACATATGAATATATATAATGTAATAATATTTGTTTTTCAATAAACTCGGACTTGATCATTAAAAAAGTTTTTTTTTTTGTTTTCAAATGATCGCATTATACATTTCATTTCTATAAGTACTGATAAAAAAAGGGCGGAGACTTTAGTGATGGCAATTGACTAGATTCGTTAAACACGCCTTCCAACAGAAAGATATACAGTCTAATCAAAATAAATTATACAGCCTATGCTACTTTCGAGTTTTGACCCTTTAATGATGTGTTTGAAATAGTACAGCATATGCTACAATTTGAAAATATAGCATAGTCAATGTTTGTGATATAGCATATGCGATAAAAATGCAGCATAACCAGACAAATATATATTGACCCTTTTGGGACGTCAAATATAGCTTATGCTACAAAGCAGCATAAGCTATATTTTATAGCATATGCACCTCTTTTTACTTTTGACCCTTTCCGTACGCCATAATAGCCACCATATCCTGTATTGCTTGCATCACTATAAACTACAGATTGACATGACACATCTGAAGAAAACTTTTAACATTTACGTGTTCTAAATTTTCTCTCAAAATTTAATTTGTATCAAGCTTTCTGTTGATAAAACAATACAACTATTCCACGAAGTCATACTTAAAATATCAATGCTTAAATGTTTAGACATGATATAAGCAACGTTACCAATGACGTATGACATGGACACTATTTGTCCCACTAAAGAATCAACCAATCGTGCATGGACTTTGCCATGTTTAGATACATAATATTCAACGTCAGCAATAGTTTTAAAACCTTTTGAACTCTTTCGTTCGGAATGGTTATAGTGTCACGGTTTGTGTCAATTGAAAACCCAAAATACCAAAAGTTTCATAGGTGACCATTTAGATTTTTCATTTTAGGAACAAATCCACTCTGAATTAAATCTTGTCTCACTTGATTGGACATAGTTTTGCAAGTTTCTTCGTCCGTATGAGTGCCTAAACCATCATCTAGGTACATTAAAACTTGTTTACCTTCACCCTCCACTTTTTATAAGTAGTCTTGTGATCTTAGTAAATATATAACATGCTGACGAAAGTCCAAACGGGAGAACCAAAACTTATACCATTTTCGGTGTTTTCATGCCTCCAGGAAAACCCTAAAATTCTGTATGTGGCATAAAATAATAACATGGTGATATGCCGACACAATATCAAACTGGAAACAAAAAGAATTGTTTGTGATAAACTGCATGGCTATGCGAACATCTTCAAATTTTACACTTGATTTCCAAAGATGTTTGTTAACATGACGGAGGTCTAAAATAAGGCGTTTTTCCTACCGTCCGACGCTGAAACTGTAAGAGGATTTACAACACGAGGTTGAAATTCACATTCCTCAATCAAACCCCTTATAAGAAGATCATGTATAGCTTCGGTAACAAACTCGCTATGGATGATTGCCGATCGATTGTTTTTTAAGCATATAGAAGGAGGGGTACTGTAAAAAGGAATTTTGTAACCATTCAAAATAGTATCTAAAATATAATCATAACAACCAATATTTTCCAAAAGAATAGTGACTTTTAAGCCTGTCCTTCACAATAATATGTGCCTGTCCTGTTCATACTCGTAGTAATCATTAGTGAGATTATCCGAGTCACTTATCGAAGATACTTTAGTTGTATTATTTTCAATTAAATAATCTATGCTACAATTATACTCATCTTTTATAAAGTCTGTACTATTTCGATTTTGGCTGGATAGGTCTGGGATTGAAAGGACACTGGCTTCTCCAGTGCTGGAACGATCCACAACCATAACATGCACCTTGTCTATTTTGTCGTTGATATCCGCTCGTGCTGGGTTGATTTTGATACAAGGCTTGACCATTGTACCATGACTGGGGTTCACGAAAGGGCTGATTTTTTGTTTGGAAAGTATCAACAAATTGAGAAGGAGTACTAGGAGCAGAATAATTAGCCTTCTTAGAAGCAGACTTTTTTCCTTTTGCATTACATTTACGTATCGCCCTACTCTCAGCTTTATTAATTTTGCTCTCATCGTCGGAGTTACTGGCCACTGGATTACTTTCATATTGCCTAACAGTCTCCCAACCCCCTTCACTACTATCGGCAATCTTTACAAGTTTATTTCGTCTTTTAATCTTGTCAATTACTTCAGTAATAGTTTCCCGTGCGTAGTCGGTCTTTGAATTATCAATGGCCCAAATAGCTTGTGTCAGGTCTTCTAAAAATTCAGTATTTAGTAGAAATTGAACCTAATTTCCCTCATATTTCCAAATATATTGAGATTCAGTTTTTAACTTTTTAACCTGGGAAGCAACTGCAACGGTAGACCCGTGAACTTCATGTTTTAATTCGGAAATGTCTTTCCTAAGTTTTTCGTTAAATTCACCCTGGGTTTTAACAGCTTTCATAACGTCTCTAAGAGACACCTCCTGTTCTGGGGTTTCCCTCTCTTCAGGGTCCGACATTACAAAAATTTACCAACTTACTTAAGAATTAAACTTTAGATAAATGTGTGTTGACGATTCGGCGCTGTCGTGCTGAATGACCAAAACCCCCGTTTTGGCGGGAAAAATGACCGTGCGATAAGCACGACACCTACATACATCATGAACAAACAAGAGAAAATAATTTCACGTTCAAACGAAAGAAATTATATTCATATGTGTTGTCCTTGGCCTCATTTTCATAGTTAAGGAACTGCTTGAAATTTTGTTTTAGTTTTTTGTTATGTGAATTTCTCACTTATGAGTTATATGATAATTATATTTGGTATATGGGTCCCTTGCAAGGTCTACATGTCCGTCGGACAGTGTGCTGTGCACCTGATCTCGACCTCATTTCATGGATCAGTGATCAATGTTAAACTTACATGATTAGGTCCTTTTTAGCTCACCGGGGCCCAAAGGGCCCCATGTGAGCTTATACCATCACTTGGCGTCCGTCGTCGTCTGTCGTCGTCGTCTGTTGTCGTCATCTGTCGTCGTCTGTCGTCGTAAACTATTTCAAAAATCTTCTCCTCTGAAACTACTGGGCCAAATACCTTCAAACTTAAACTAAATGTTCCTTAGGGTATCTAGTTTATAAATTATATCCGAAGTTTTGATCCATCGACAAACATGGCCGCCATGGCTAAAAGTAGAACATGGGGGTCAAATGCAGTTTTTGGCTTATATCTCAAAAACTAAAGCTTTTAGAGCAAATCTGACATGGGGTAAAGTTGTTCAATTGGTCAAGATCTATCAGATCTGAAATTTTCAGACGAATCGAACAACCCATTGTTGGGTTGCTGCCACCGAATTGGTAGTTTTAACAAAATTTTGCAGTTTTTTGTTATTATTTTGAATATTATTATAGATATATATAAACTGTAAGCAGCAATAATGTTCAGCAAAGTAAGATCTACAAAAAAGTTAATATGACCATAATTGTCAATTGACCCCTTAAGGAGTTATTGCCCTTTAAAGACAATTTTACACAATTTGTTCATCAAGTTTGCTAACATTTAAAAATCTTCTCCTCTGAAATACAGGTGGGCGATTCAGGCTCTTGAGAGCCTCTTGTCTAAGATACTGTAGGCAGTAGGTCAGTCATATTTGGTGTATGGAATGATTGTAAGGTGTATGTGTCAGTCTGTCATGTTTCGTCTGATCTTTACCTCATTTTCAGGGTTTATTGGTCAATGTTAAGTATTTATACGCCCGTTTACGGGACGTTTTATGGGATACTGTTGTCCGTCCGTCTGTCTGTGTGTCTATCCATTTTCTGTCCGTCCGTCGTCAACATGTCTGACAATAACTCAAAAACTCTTGAACCAATTTGCATGAAATTTTGGTGAATTGTTTATATCCATTGACATGAGCTCCCTTTGGATTTTTATAAATTTTAGATTTTACATTTCTGAGTTTTGGGGTTTTATTATGCCCCCGCCGTAGCGGTGGGGGCATTAAGTTTTACCCTTGTCCGTCTGTACGTACGTATGTACGTACGAACGTACGTCCCAAAATTGGTTTCCGTTATCTAACTTGAGTTTGCCTCAACCAAATCTTATGAAACTTATACGCAATGATTATTACCACAAAACACAGATCAAGTTTGAATTTTGGTGGCGTCACTTTAACCGTTCTAGAGTTATGACCCTTTATAAATGGAAAAATTGCAAAATTTTTAGTTTCCGTTCTCTAACTTAAGTTTGCCTCAACCAAATGTTATGAAACTTATACACAATGCTTATTACCACAAAACACAGATCAAGTTTGAATTTTGGTGGCGTCACTTTAACCGTTCTAGAGTTATGCCCCTTTATAAATGGAAAAATTGCAAAATTTTTATTTACTTCTAAATATCAAGTGATTTTTAAAATTGGAGTTATCTTCCTTTGTCCATGATTATAGTTGAATCAACTACAATCAATGCTCTATACAATGCAATGTTTAATTTTGACTTCCACTGATAAAACACAGATCAAGTTTAATTTGGGTAGTGTCACTTTAACCATTATTGAGTTATGCCCCTTTATAAATCGAAAGATTGCAAAATTTTTAGTTTCCATTCTGTAACTTAAGTTTGCCCCAACCAAACATTATGAAACCTATATACAATATTCATTACCACAAAACTAAGATCAAGTACAAATTTTTTGTTTCCGTTTTCTAACTTTAGTTTGCCTCAACCAAATGTTATGAAACTTATACACAATGCTTATTACTACATAATACAGATTAAGTACGAAATTTGGTGGCGACACTTTTACCATTCTTGAGTTATGTCCCTTTATAAACATAAGAATTGCTGAATTTTTAGTTTCCGTTCTCTAACTTTAGTTTGTCTCAACCAAATGTTATAAAACTTATACACAACCGTTCTAGAGTTATGTGTGTTTACAAATAGAAAAATTGCTGAATTTTTAGTTTCAAATGTTATGAGACTTACACACAATGCTTATTACCACAAAACTCAGATTAAGTTCAAATTTGGGTAGCGTCACTTTTACCGTTCTTCAGTTATGTCCCTTTATAACTATATGATATGCAGCGGGGGCATCATCTGTGTCCACATGTGGACACTATCCACATTTATTTATTAAAAAAAGGGGGATTTTCCAGTTTTCGGACAATAACTCCAAAATACTTTTAGCTGTTTTCATGAAACTTTGGTGAATTGTTTATATTTATTGACGTAAGATCCCTTTCGATTATTATAAATTTTAGATTTTACGTTTCCGAGTTATGGGATTTTATTCATTAAAAAGGGTTGATTTTCCAGTTTTCGGACAATATCTTTAAAGTGCTTTGAGCAGTTTTCATGAAACTTTGGTGACTGGTTTATATCTATTAAGATAACCTCCCTTTTGTTTTTCATAAATTTCTGATATTACATTGAAAAGTTTATTGAACTTTATTCTTTTAAAAATCGACGGGCCTATCATTCGCTCATGGCGCAGCTGTTTATTGTGTTTTGGTCTGTTTGACTAATACTATAAGAAATAGGTCAACTTTATTTGGTGTATGGTATGATTGTAAGGTGTTTATGTCTGTTTGGCAGGAATCATCTGTCCTTGACCTCATTTTCATGGTTCATTGGTCAATGTTAAGTTTCAGTAGTAAGGTCCTTTACTAAAATACTATAAACAATAGGGCAACTATATTTAGTGAATGGAATGATTGTAAGGTGGACATGGCTTGCAGGGATCATCTGACCTTGACCTCATTTTCATGGTTCATTTGTCAATATAAGTTTTTGTCGAGCCTGCGACTTCTGTCGCAGAAAGCGAGACATAAGGATAGTGATATGGTTGCCGGCCACGGTGGCGTTAACAAACATCTTAAAAGCTTAATATTTCAGAAGGTAGAAGACCTGGACCCTTCATACTTTGTATATAGATGCCTTATGTTATGAAGTTTCCGTCTGTCATATGTCCATTGTCCTTGACTTCATTTTCATGGTTCAATGACTACTTGAAAAAAAGAATTAAGATTTTTAGTTATCTTAATTTCTCCCTTATTATGAGTATTATGATAACTATATTTGGTATGTGTGTACCTTGCAAGGTCCTCATGCCTGTCAGACAGTTTTCACTTAAACTCGCCCTCATTTCATGGACCAGTGAACAAGGTTAAGTTTTCGTGGTCAAGTCCATATCTCAGATACTTTAAGCAATATATTTTGTATATGGAATGATTGTAAGGTGTACATGTCTGTCTGGCAGGGTTCATCTGACCTTGACCTCATTTTCATGGTTCTTTGCTGAATATAAAGTTTTAATGATTTGGTTTGTTTCTTGTAAACTATAAGCAATAGGTCAACTATATTTGGCGTATGGAATGATTTTAAGGTGTACATGTATTTCTGGCTTGGTTTATCTGACCTTGAACTCATTTTCTTTGATCATCTTAAGTTTATGTGATACTTGCAGTAAAACTTGATATTTATGACTATCAACATAAAATCAATGGTCTGTAAAGCAGGCGAGACATTTCAGCGTGTACACTCTTGTTATAGTTTGGTCTGTTTCTTGTATACTATAAGCGATATGTCAACTATATTTGGTGTATGTAATGATTGTAAGGTGTACACGTCTATCTGGCTTTGTTTATCTGACCATGACCTCATTTTCATTGATCATTGATAATGTTAAGTTTATGTGATACTTGTAGTTAAACTTCATCTTTAGAATAACCAACATTAAATAAGTCATGAATAGTAAAGTAAGCAAGACATGTCAGCGTGTGCACTCTTGTTTTTGTAAATTGAACTTCGTGTTTTTTTTTACCTCGCAATATCATCTTATTTTTACTCGTATATAAATAAAACTTGAAGTGTTTAAATCTCGAGTGAATATACTTCATTATTTCTTACTATGAATTGCTAAAAAGTGTTATTAATGTACATATTCTAAAATGACAACGAATGACGTGAACAGTTTTTTTCTGAAATTTGTTTTGGTCCACGGAAAACCCCAAATTATTCCTTATACAGATATGGTAACGTATGGATGGGTATATATTATGAAGTACAACCATTTTTTGATTCTTATTATATTTATAATTAACCCCAAATTTATCGGACACACAATCAGCTTATTTGTGTCGAAACGGCAATCAAAGGGAGATAACTCCATGCACGAAACGCAGGAAATGCAAGTGCAGTAAAAACAGTCAATTGTAGTAAATGTAAGGATTGCAGTTCTATTTAGGAACTTTCTTAAATAACTATTCGATATTGCATATTCCTTCACATTAGTAACAATAAAATTTGTAAGGGTTCCGAGGAACCCAGTGTCTCGCCTACTTCTGCTGTTAATCGCAGGCTCAACAAAAATGAGGAAAAAATTGATAAAAATATTCCTCTCTGTACTATCTTTTGATTGTAAGTAGCTTCTGTCCAATTTTGGTAAAAATCCAGGATAATTTATGAATCTAATAAATGTTTTAAAAACTTAAACTGCAGACTGTATGTAATGTAATGTTAACTGGAAGAAAAACTAAGTCCATTTATAAGTAAAATACGGAAAAAATGGAACAAAATTTTAACAAAATTTCCTTCTAGATACTAGCTTTTAATTATAAACAAGCTTCTGTCCAAGTTTGGTACAAATCCAGGATGGTTTAAGAAAGTTGTTAAAATTTTAAAAACTTTAACCATAGAGTGAATGTAATGTTAACTGGCAGAAAAACTAAGTCCATTTATAAGTAAAATACGGAAAAAACGGATTTTTTTTTTACAAAATTTACTTCTGGATACTATCTTATGATCATAAACAAGCTTCTTTCCAAGTTTGGTAGAAATCCAGGATTGTTTAAGAAAGTTATTAAGATTTCAAAAACTTTAACCACAGAGTGAATGTAATGTTTCTTGGCAGAAAAACTAAGTCCATTTATAAGTAAAATACGGAAAAAATGGATTTTTTTTTACAAAATTTACTTTTGAATATTATCTTATGATCATAAACAAGCTTCTGTCCAAGTTTGGTAGAAATCCAGGATAGTTTAAGAAAGTTATTAAAATTTCAAAAACTTTAACCACAGAGTGAATATTTGTGGACGCCGCCGACGACGACGAATAGTTTATGTAGATGTTTGATATATAGAAATGATAGATATTTTATAATTTACCTTTAATTTAGATTTCCACTACATGAATTCAGGCAACACCTGTTTACCGATGTCTTAATCTCATTTAACGTTTAAGAAGACTTATCAAGAAAATGAACACAAATCTGAGGGAATCGCTTGATATAAAAGGAGCGAAACCTGATGCGTCAACAGGGCAATCGTCTTTTATGCATGCAACTTCTACCATGCAACTTCACACTCAGTCAAAATGTCAAATTAAGGTGACAGTAATTCACCGATGCTCATATCTCTGAAATCGACCAAGAAGAGCGAGAATAATTGTGTGATTAGTTGTATCAGAATCGAGAATAGGTCACAATCGGTAAGAATTAAAGACTAGACGACTACTACAGTATTTAATAACCTACGAAGCGAAAACATGTTGCTAGATAGTTGGGATACAGACATATCGTAACAGTCAACCAAAACGGTCATGGTGATCGCAAAAGTTATATAGTGTCGATTATAGTCGTTCTTCCTTATATATCTGTTTGAGTAGTTTTCGTGTAAGGAACACGCCCCGGCTATTGCATTCCGTTTAGTGTGAACATACACGAGTGTAACGTATCAATTGAGATGTAGCGACATAACGATGGGACAGATGGTATGCTACTATTAATATATGGGAAGTTGAAGATTGGTTATGAAATTGGAATCATCACGTTTGTCATATATTCTAGGTAGAAGTCGCTTATCTGTGTCCACATCAAGGAAAAGATCAAGTTATGAAGCAGACCTTCTAGTTTCGGTATCTCTATATTTGGAAACAAGACATGCATTTTTTGTAATAAAGAAAAGAAAGGAAACCCGATTTTTTTTAAAAAGTTGTTTCTTAACTTTAAGTTCATCTTAAAGTGCATTTCAGTACCTTTTTCTCGAAAACTATGTATCAAAATAGAAAAGCCTTTGAAATTCCCCTTTCAATCCATTATATCCATATCAAAACCATTAAAGACGAAATCTTCTAAAATCTTGCAAGATGATCAACAGGGTTAGGATGAATATGATGAATAATAGTTATTCTGAGACGGCATCAGTTTCTCATTATTTGTTTTTATCTGACAACATCAGTGGCGTAGCTAGCTAGATGTATTCAAGTCAAAGAGACCGGAACAGGGTAGCAAAGCGGTACTCCCCACTCCGTACAGATGCTCGTACGGCGGACCCCCAGAAGCTCCAAGATAAATGATGCAAAATCTTGCAATCTGCTCAATTTACAGCACTCAATTAACTAATGCATGGAAAATCTGCTTTCAGTACCAAGTCAGGAATATGACGGTTGTTTTCCATTTATTTGATGTGTCTGAGCTTTTGATTTTGCCTTTTGATAAAGGACTTTCCGTTTTGAATTTTCCTTTGATTTCGGTATTTTTGCTATTTTACTTTTTTTCAAGAAAAGAAAAGCATATAAATGCAGGTATGTGTAAAATAAAATCTGTAATACATTACAATCACTTTTTTATTACGCCTAGTGTACGCTATCTGTAATCTGTGACTTATATACTATTGATTTGCCCAAGCCGTAATTAAAGAGTTCATTATATTAGTTGTAATGAGATGCAATGATTTTCCAGTTAAATAAAAAAACCGATAATTTCATTCCTCTGATGTCATACATCAATGGGTGTTGTCAAGACATTGTCGATGATGTCGCATCAAAACGAACTAAGAATGCATAGAAAAGATATTATAGTTCCTCTATTTTATACTTTATTTTCATAATAAAACCCATAGTCAATGTAATAAGAAGAATAACTAATCCAAGAATTCAAATACCTAAAAAAATATAATATGTGACCGAACTACACTGATAATTAACTCATGTGCTACGTGCTATATTGTATTAATGTGTTGTTCGGTCATTCTTTAAATATTCCTATATACTTGAATTCTTTGAATAGTCATATTAGTTGTGTTATAAAAATGACACATATCAACACAAGATGAAATAAAAATACTTAAGCTATTGGATCATGCAATGTTTTTTTTCTCATATTTTGAGGGTTAAATGAATGGTATGCTTGGTGTGACAATGCAATAACGGAAATGTGAGAAAAAGCAAAGAATTACCGTTTATGCTCCAGGGGTATAAAAAGTCCGATATCAAGAAACCAAATTTGAAGCCGATACCAGAAGTTTGGCCCATTGACTCTAAAATCTATAAATGTTTACCCCTTCACTATATCTTCTATATGTATAGATTTCACTCCAATCAAGCAAGGGAAACTAGAGTTACAATAAAGACTCACTCTTCCTAAATGTAACAATGACCTTTAACTCTGACCTATTGACCCCAAAATCATCAGGCTTGTTCCCCTTTTCCTTTGGCTTTCATTTGTAGGAGTCCTCCCAATGAAGCAAGGGAACCTCAAGCTATAGGTTGCATTCCTGTAAATATCAACAATGCAATTTCCCATAGGAACTCCTTTCACGGCTAAAACTGTATCACTTTTACTATGAAGTTTTGAAAAAAAAAATATCCTAGATTGGAAAGTTTATATGCACTACTATTTTTTCTAAGGTCAAAATATAGGGCTGTGCGGCATATTTTCAACGTTTATATGCCCCGAACATCTAAGAGTTTAAACTTACATTAAATTTCTATACTACCCCAACCTTGACTTAAGGATTTCCACAGACTTCAACTTGATCACTATGAATATGTATATTTACTGGTAACATTCCCAAGTTATGTCTCTGTGAGATGAAACATAGAGATCATATCCGGGAACCAGTACGTAAACAAAATTAATTGTCTATGAATATTATATATCTCCACAAAAGAGGCGTGGTTTGAAAAACAGCTGTATTTACAAAACGAACCTATAAAACCAGGTTTAATCCACCATTTTATACATAAGAAAATGTCTGTACCAAGTCAGGAATATGACAGTTGTTTTTCAATCGTTTAATGTGTTTGAACTTTTGATTTTGCCATTTGATAAGGGACTTTCCGTTTTCAATTTTCCTTGAGTTTAGTATTTTTGTTATTTTGTTTTTACTCATTTGGCCGCCAAATTCGTAACGGTTACAAAAGGGTGACTGACAAACTGATTTAGTATTTAAACAAACTGATGGAGAAATCATGATTCAGCATACAAACAAACAATATCAACCACTAAGAACGAATTGTAAACTCGTTCAGAGTTACCCCTAAGGAAAACAAAATGCATAATTTTCCTATGAAACAATTTTAAAGTGTATTAGAATATCATGTTAGTATAAACATAACTAAATATGCTATATCATGGTGTTACTCTATCAAAGTATTTTGGAATCAAGATATTATTTATGTTGAAATCTGCCTTCGCGATGTCACCTCGCTTTTGATTATCTGTAGAAAATTCTACTACAGCATTCAACGCATTTCCCAATGTCCCCCAGAAATCGACTGAAAAAGATGTAAAATTTTCTTGTGAAACATACATGAAATACAAAAAAGAGTGTTGATGACCCTTTTTGGTCGTTCTTAGTCTTAAACATCCATCTGGACGAATTCGAATCCTCTGATGAGGGGGCAAAAATACATCTTTTGAAGTAAAAACCCTAATTTTCCCATTTTTTTCATGCTCTGTACATATAAACTCTACATGTTGTTTCAAGCAGCATTCGGTGATCAGGTGGATAGTCTTCCCATGTTTCTTTTCGTAAAACAGCAAAATGTTGCATAGCATCGTGTTACCATAAAATAGTTCTAATTCCTCTGATAATTCAGCTTTAAGATTATCTTGTCGTTTAATTCTGGCAAACAGTACGCTTCTAATAATAAAAATAAGTCTTTTTAACGAACCAAAATGTAAATAAACATAAAGATCTGCTGGTTAACAAACATATGTAAAGCCAACAATAGGCATATAATCTGCTGGTTAACAAACATATGTAACGCCAACAATAGGCATATGATCTGCTGGTTAACAAACATATGTAAAGCCAACAATAGGCATATGATCTGCTGGTTAACAAACATATGTAACGCCAACAATAGGCATATGATCTGCTGGTGTACAAACTTATGTAACGCCTGTTCTTTTATATTAGATCAATACTGATCTTCGCACATCTATATGCATTTATTGGCATTGCCATAAAGGAAATTGTTCTGTTAGTAAGGAATTAACTTGAAATAATAACAAGAACGGAGTTTAGATTATTATAAAAAAATGGTTGAACATTTAAAAGAAAAGGCTGTATAAATACATGGTAACATTTATGATAAAAGAGGGACGAAAGATACCAGAGGGACAGTCAAACTGATAAATATATCAGCAGCTATGTGACCAAAACTGACGTAAAAAAAAAAAAAAAAATTATTTTAGGTATACTTTGCCAAGTGTTGGACCCATATTTTCTAAATAATTTCTTTATTTTTCTACTGAAAATTTAGGAAAGGTAATACTGCAGATAAATATCATTTCACAGTATTAATGTGCTACAACAGATGCTCATTTTGACAATGTATTCGTTTCAGTGAAGCTAGGGACTTAAATATTGAAAACCAAAACATAATGGATATAATTAAAAAGGGCCAAAATTGCCAAACTCGTTAAAGAAATCTGAATTATGGATGAGGGAGATGCATTCCTTAATGTTAGATGTTACATTGTTGTCTCCCTTTACATCAGCACAAGTTTTACAAATAGTATAGAATGACTGGAAAATTTAAATGTTATCGAAGTTTAAAACAGCAAATATCAATAAACAAAATCAGTATTTTCATGCCAGTACCGTAGGACTGAGATACCATTGTGGACTTAAGAGTCAGACAGCATTGACATAGTGGTAGTAATCAGATTAACGCTACCACATGTTTTGCACCCGATGCACAGATATGAAGCATTGACATATTAAGTGCCAGGCAAAATTTTGTAAAAAAATCAAAACATGACCAGAAAAAAACCCACCGACCTAACCATCCTATTTTAAAGTTACCCTCATCCTGAGTTAGAAATGGTAGGTCTTTAATTTCTGCGTGTCTGGTAATTCGAGAAATCTGTAGATAAATTTTGGTTAGAATAATGGCAAATTATGGAGTTAGCTTCCCTTAATTGTTAATTTCTAGTGCATTTCAGCCAAATTATAACTTGAATTACCAGAACAGGAAAAGGAAACGCATGTTATATTCGTGCAACATTATACATTTTGGACATAAATTAATGTCAACTTGAGTGGGTTTTTGTTTGTCATATTTTCACCACTGCCTGATTCTAAGGCAGATTGGCACTCAATATATTTGAACATATATATGCTTTGACCTCCCCTTGAATCCAGACATTATTTAAAGTTTTTTTGTTTTTTATATTTCATTGCAAACTTTAATAGATGTCAAAATAGAGTGTCACGTTCTGATTACGCTTTGTTTTGAGTAAAATATTTATCAATGAAGTAAGCACACCCATATACCGACTATTGGTATTGGAATAGATAACACAGATCAAAAGCTGCTGTACGCGATAACAAAACCCATTATCGTGTAAAGGCAATCTGAACTTAAGATAAAAAAAAAACTGTATACGATTGCTGCATCAATTGTTTAAATGTCAATCGGCAATAGGATGTTGTAAGAGGCCTGCGAATGAGTTAATTTGGTGATGAAATCAAGTCAATATTCATAATAAAAATAGAAGGGGATGGCATATGATTGCCATTGAGACAACTATATACAAGAGTTAAAAAAAAGTAAATATAAGCAATGAAAGACCAACGCAAGGCCTTAAACAATGAGAAAAGCCCATACCTTATTGCCTGCTATAAGAGAACCCGACAATTAAATCAAACGAGGAGACTAACAAAATTTGTAAGCATAAAGAGGCAAGACTACTTTTTTAACATCTGAAGTACTATGCGACTACAAGCTTCTTTTGATCCTATATGGAGTTACCGCAGGGTTCCATAACGTACACAGAGTGCACAAGGCATCAGAAGAAGAAACCAATACCAGATCTTGTACCCGTAGAAACAACTGTTCCCCAATACATTAAATCAAGAAATCAAATACTTGTTAGTTGAAAAAGAGAGAAATAAAATGAAAAATCTATAACTTTGAAATGCTGAATCAGACTTATTTATAGCATGAGGATGTTAGAGAAGATAAATTTGAGGACAGATAGGAATGGATTATGCCAGTCGCAACATTGATTGTGATGCATTTAATTGACACAACTTCTGTGACCAAATTGTCAAATAAATAAAGGCACGTATAGTCGCATATGTAAAGGCTACGGGCAAAACCAATTAATTTCTTAAAGAATGAGGATTTTGTTTAACAACTTCCATTACCGACTTCTAGATACTAAATAATACTTACTCTTCAGAATCTATTATTTGTCCAGTATACTCTCCAGTAGTCAGACGTGTTGGGTTCTGAATAATGAGTCTTCCCTGCTTGAATAGTATCATTTGAACATTGGAATCGTCGGGAGATTCGGGTTCTCCAGTATCATTTGTGTCATTGTTAAGTCTTGCAGATACATTTATTGGCCCGTTTAATTTCGTCTTCGTATAATTTAATGTTATTTTATGGCTTACAGCTTTTACTTGTGTTGGTGAATTCGAAACATTGTTTATGTATTTTCCACTTGGCCTTTGCACCTAAAAGGCATACAGATACTTTATATAATTGTTATTTCGCTCTTTTTGTTTGGGTTGTCGTAAAACGTCATCAAAGATACCAGGTAAAAAAACAGTATGCCAGACATAGGATGTTTACAATAATCCCTTGTCAGTGGGACACGAATTAATATAGATGGAAGCCCGAAACAAATACCAAGTTGCAAAAGCTTCATTTCACTTAGTATAATATTCCAATTTGAATGAACCAGACACATATCAGTTTTTACCCGTAGGTCATATATCAAGGCCGATGCCATAGTGCATATATTGATATATACTTAGCTAATCTGCAATCAATTCCATCTTCATGCCTAATATATCATGTACCGTGTTACAACTCTAGATTCTACTGACGAGGAAAGGTAACACTAGGCCACCGAAAGCTGAATTTTAAGTTCAGTCTAGGTGGCCGAGTGGTCTAGAGCGCTGGACACAGTGCAGGCGGTTTTGTATCGATCGATATCACAAAAGCATGAGTTCGAATCCGGCGAGGGAAAAACAAAAATTTGCAGATTTAACATTGTTGTGCTGATATTTAGAGTAATTATATTCCGTTGTTCGACCTGCTAGTCAAATGCGTTTTGTTAAAATATACTTTTTCACTTTTTTGGTCTTTTGGAAAATGTTGTTTGTGCTGTATTTAGACTCCTCTAACAAGAAATTTGTTTTGCGTGCACACGTATAAAAATTGCGGTTTTTATCCAACGCAATCATAGGTTTGAACGTTGTTTTCGTTTGGGCTTGTATTATATTTGCCTTCGGGTTTATATGATCCGTTCATCCTATTTCGACTCTTCAAAATTCAAAAGTCTATCCTAAGTTAGGTAAACTATATGGCCTTCCAAATACCGTTTCGATTCCTAACATCACTGAAGAGACATTAATTGTCGAAATCCGGATATGGTGTACAAATTTTGCACCTTTTGTTTGCGGTATACCATCTTTTCCGCAAGTTTATTGTTTTCTGTTTAGTATTAAATTGATACATAAGATCCATTTTGTTACATCTGGTGATCCGTTTATTTTGCAATCGCTATTGGCAGTCAGCAGGGTTTAAGAACATCCGTTGTTCGACCTGCTAGTCAAATGCGTTTTGTTAAAATATACTTTTTCATTTTTTTGGTCTTTTGGAAAATGTTGTTTGTGCTGTATTTAGACCCCTCTACCAAGAAATTTGTTTTGCATGCACACGCATAAAAATTGCGGTTTTTATCCAACGCAATCATAGGTTTGAACGTTGTTTTCAATTTAGACTTGTTTATATTTTTTTCGTTTGGGCTTGTATTATATTTTCCTTAGGGTTTATATGATCCGTTCATCCTATTTCGACTCTTTCAAATTCAAGAGTCTATCCTAAATTGAGGTAAATTATATGGCCTTCCAAATACCGTTTCGATCCCTAACATCACTGAAGAGACATTAATTGTCGAAATCCGGATATGGTGTACAAATTTTTGCACCTCAAGTTTGTGGAATACCATCTTTCCGCGAGTTAATTGTTTTCTGTTTGGTATTAAATTAATATTAAGATCCATTTTGTTAAATCTGGTGATCAATTTATTTGGCAATCGCCAATGGCAGTCAGCAGAGTTTAAGAACATCCGTTGTTCGACCTGTCAGTCAAATGCGTTTTGTTAAAATATACTTTTTCACTCTTTTGGTCTTTTGGAAAATGTTGTTTGTGCTGTATTTAGACCCCTCTACCAAGAAATTTGTTTTACTTGCACACGTATAAAAATTGCGGTTTTTATCCAACGCAATCATAGGTTTGAACGTTGTTTTCAATTTAGACTTATTTATATATATATATTATAAGTACGTGTACCAGTGACAACTCTACGACAGATTTTATCCATCGGATCACCAGTGATGGTGATACAAGGCTGAAAACACATTCTGTACACATAATTCGTCTAAATAACAGCCCAGCAATGTTAGATCTGTAAATTTGCGGAAGCAACTTTTTTGTTCTTCCCTGGCCGGGATTCGAACTCATGCTGCTGAGATATCGTGGCACCAAATCGCCTTGCACTATGCCCGACGCGCTAAACCACTCGACCACCTAGGCTCGACATAAATCAAGTTTTCGGTGGCCGGGTGTTACCTTTCCTCGTCAGTTTTTATCTAGCGTCGAAACACAGTACATGATATATAAGGCATGAAGATGGATTATATATATATATATATATACATTGTACATGTGGTAAAAGATCTGTTTCGAGATAAGTTTTCTGAGTTAGATTGTCACCAATCCTGGATGAATTATGCGCCTTGATATGAAAAAAAAAAAAAAATACTGTGAAAGTACTCTCATTCGTGGGGTATCAATGTTCGTGGTTTTCGGGGATGGCTTTATCCACGAATATAACTGTCCAACGAAATATTACAACTGTTGTCCAAATCAAGACATGGAAAGATCCCCATGTAGGTTTGACTACATGGATAAGGGCATATAATCTAGAGAAAACATCGAATATCAACAAACGAACTATATATTTAACTTCAGACAGGATTTTACCCATTCAATCGTTAAAAAGCCTAAACTGTACGACTTTCAACGTTTTAATTCTCTTGAAAAATTAACACCTCGAATCAAATAAAATATTATATGAACTACAACACTGATTTAGAGCAAAAAGATCATGCGAATCTCAAGTAATATCTCTTATACACCAACTAGCTCAAAACAATGATAAAAATATACAAACTGACTTAGTAATCATGGATTTTGCCAAAGCATTCGACAAAGTGCCACACAAACGCTTACTTTACAAATTAAAACACTATGGCATCTCAGATCAGGCAACAAATTGGGTTCAATCATTTTTATCTAACAGAACTCAAACAGTCCTTCTCGAAAACACATCTGAAAAAAATTCCAGTAACATCAGGCGTTCCTCATGGGCACTGTACTAGGACCAATACTCTTTCTTATTTATATTAACGACATACCTGACTACCTTAAACACAGCCAAATAAGACTCTTTGCAGACGACAGCATTATCTACCGGCCTATAGCTGCCGAAACGATTGTCTTAAGCTTCAAGAAGACATAGAAGCATCTATAAAATGGTAGCAAGACTGGCTCATGTCATTCCACCCTGACAAATGTAACATCTTAAGAGTCTCAACAAAGAAAAAAAACAAATACATTTTTATTATAACATGCATGGCCATATCCTAGAACAAGTACAATCAGCAAAATATATAGGCATTACAATCTCTTCAGATCTTAAATGGAACAAACATATACAACAATCAGCAGCAAAAGCAAATCAATCTTTATCATTCGTCAGACGAAATCTAAAAAATAGTTCAAAATTGGTAAAGGCAAGAGCATATCAAACTATAGTAAGACCAAAATTAGAATATTGGTGCACAGTTTGGGATCCACACACTTCAGAAAACATGTACAGACTGGAACAAGTGCAAAGAAGAGCTGCACGATATACTTGCAACAGATTTCACAACACCAGCAGTGTATCTGAAATGCTTCAAAATCTAAACTGGCAAACCCTACAAGAACGCAGGCTAAAAACCAGACTTCAAATGTTCCACAAAATTATAAACAATGAAATTGCAATACCATCGCAGGATATTCTCATAAAAAGCCAGTCCAAAACAAGATCTACCCATCAACTCCAATGCAACAAAGACAGTTTTAAATTGTCATTCTTCAGCCAAACAATTAAAGATTGGAATAAATTACCACCTGAAATTTCAAACCAAACCTCTACAGACAACTTTAAGGATGCACTTACTCATGAAGTCCTTTTGAAAACATTTTCTCACTTAAATTAAAAGTGCCTTTTGTTTTTATCTTAATATGAAAAAATATATAAAAAATGTAAAAATTAAAAGTTGAATAAAAATTGTAAAGTTTATAAATAAAAGAAAAATTGAAATTAACTTTAAAGCAACCTCACTCAGGCATGCGCCGGAAAGTAATCTTCAAAATGTTGATGGTTTTCTGTACATAAAGAAGAAGAAAGCAAGAAATAATAGACTGATATTTGAGTGAATATTTTGTATAATATCGTTTCATTCATACATCATATCATATCATGAATTAGTTGGATAATGTTCCTTGGGTTTCAATCAATATCTTACTAGTCAGAATAACATAAACGGTACAATTTTTTCTGCACCAGATGCGCATTTCGACAATCAATATCTCTTCAGTGATGCTCGAGGCCAAAATATTTGAAATCCAAAGCTTATTAAAAAGATGAAGAGCTATAAACCAAAAAGGACAAAAAAGTATATCCAAAGCCGGGCAAGGAATCAGAGCTTTGCATGAGGGAGATACATTCCTTAATTTCAAATAATTTCCAAAATTTTGTAACAGCAAATTTTAATAACACAAAATCCGTATTTTCATGCCAGTACCGAAGTACTGGTTACTGGGCTAGTGATACCCTCGGGGACTATCAGTCCACCAGCAGAGGCATCGACCCAGTGGTAGTAATAACATAAACTGACGGTACAATTTTTTCTGCACCAGATGCAGATATTAGATCTTTACCAACATTACATTAATAATGCTTCTTCAGGAAAGGAGGCTAGGTTAAAGGTCAACAAATTGAACGTCAAGATCACAACAATATTCATTAAGGTAGTACGTATAAAGTAAGCTAATGCTTTTAAGAAATGAAAGAGCAAATATGCATCACATCACATTTTGGGGAATGGGGTCATATCATTACTATTTTAGAATACTTTTATATATGTTGATATGTTTTGCGTGTGGAAACATCATGTGTCCTTCGGAATGAAGTTTTCAGTGTTATCAAGGCGATTAAAGTAAACAATAAAACAAATCTTTATTATCTTTTCATTTTAATTAATTTGCAGGAATCTGGTAGAATAGTCCAATAGCTAGGTCGTTATAATAAATCTACAAAAGCTGATAATATAACATTTGTAAGTGAACAATTTACTTTAATTTGTACCTGCAATTTTTTTAATAATAACTTAAACGGTACCAATTTTTATGCACCAGATTCGCATTTCGACAACCAATGTCTCTTCAGTGATGCTCGAGGCCAAAATATTTGAAAATCTAAAGCTTATAGAAAAAAAGGACAAAAATCGTGGAAGGAATCAGAGATTTGCATGAGGGGGATATATTCTTTAATTTAAGATACTTTCAAAGTTTTGTATCAGCAAATTATAATAACAAAAAATCCGTATTTTCATACCATTACCAAAGTTCTGGCTGCTGGGTTGGTGATACCATGGTGGACTATGTCCACCAGCGGAGGCATCGACAGTTAGCGGCTTAGCAAAATTATGTTGTCACAAAAGTGATTTCTTCATACATTTGTACCTACCGTATATTCCAATGTAAGTTCTTTATTGACACAATCCTTTTCAAATTGGACAGTCATACCATCGTATTTGCCAGTGTTTATTGTTGATCCATTTGGATGAACGACATGTTTGATCTTGTTTGGACTAGACACAATCAGAAAATTGTTAAGTCGACAACACAGGAATTCAATGAAATCAAACTGAAAATATGATATAACACCATCTAGCATTCATACAATGTTTTAAGGAAATTACCAAGTATAATGTGTTTCTTCGCAATAACACAGTCAAAACAGTCAACCGTTATATAGTATAGTATAGTTATCGACAATGAGTTTTAAAAAGATACAGGAAAGTTCATATCATCGAAATGAAGATCTTCGAATATTAAACATAGCTACAATACAATTTTTGATATATTCTACCTCTCTTTTTTCGCTTTTGATAGTACTTAAAACATTCATTGACATATAATTATATATATTTTGCGTCTCTTGATGTCCACTTACTTTATATTTTATTCATTTCTATTACCCATTGAAATCGAAGTTTTGTAAAACCAATAGGTAGAACAATTTCCAATTTGACATTTTAAAATCTATTGAATTCTCGTAAATATTTTCATTAGCGTTACCCGAAACAATGTGAATTGCTAACAGCCTCATAATCAACTCAATTCAATCATTTTTTTTTTCAATTTAGGTACTACCAATAAACGTGTCTGCAATCTGTTAGACTCTGAAACAGCGAATTAAACCAGAACTCATTTATTCGTGCCGTTGTGATAAGTAATGATAAACATATGCATTCTCAATGATCACTGGTCAGATGTATATAAAGGATATTTGACTCATATGTCATAACTTTTCATAAGCTTTTTGTTTAATGTGGCTTTTTATTAATAAAATTCCTGAAACCCTTTTATTATTTCTTACTCACAATATATTTTCACAACACAAAATTTCTGATAATGTTTTATAAGTGTTATATCCATCATTTTCAAATAAATAAATTCAAAAACAATTCTTTCTCCCAAAATAAAATTTTGAAATGCTTGTGTCTAAAGCCGTATAAGTCAACTATTTTAATCTTTATATTACTCTCGAAATCTCTCCCCTTTTTAACTATACAATGTATGCATAATCGAAAAGGGGAAATGAATAAATTAAAATGTTGTTATCAACAAACATCCTTAATCTGGAAAGTTCACAATTACCGTATTAGGCTTATCACCGGGTTTGTATTTACACGAACAACACGACGGGTGCAATATGTAGAGCAGGAGCTGCTTACCCGTCTGGAGCACCTGACATCGCCGGTTTATGATGGGGTTCGGGTTGCTCAGTATTTAGTTTTCTGTGTTGTGATTTGTATACTGTTGTTTGTCTTTTTTCCCGGCATTTTCTTGCTACGGCGTTATCAGCTTCCTTTCGACTTATGAGTATGAATATCCCTTTGGTATCTTTCGCCTCTCTTTTACATGAAACAATGAGTAACAAAAATACAACATTGAGGGAAATGGATACAATATATTTCATTGTTACCCATTTAACAGAGTAAATGTATTAATTGTTATCACATTCATTATTCTCACATAATAATAATATAATAAAAAGAGCATTTTCGCGAAGATTTTTCTTAGTAAAGTTGTGAATGGTTGTTTGCATTCGACTACTATTCCTGTTTTTTTTTACATTCGAACATACAACTGAAATAGCTAGCAATAGGCACAGTGTTAAAAATCAATCGTTTTTTAACATTTCAAAAATTCTACAAATTAATGACATTTATTGCAAAAATATTTGAAAGCTTAAAAGGACGTAAATATCTTCAATATATAATTTACCGTTATCCTCGCGGGTATTTTTTTCCACTGATTTTCACCATCCTCAATTAATGCCCAGTAATGGTTTATATCACTATCTTTGACATATGTCTCGTCCACTGGAACTTGGAAATGACTATCTTCTTTATAACTATCCCGAAGTGAAAACAAACATTGCCTTTTTCCTAAACGTTTCCTTTCCGAGGGATCGCTTGCCTCTTCTAAACCACTTTTCTCTGATTTGATTGATATTTTATAGATATCGGTTACCAGCTTGAAACCAGATGGGAGACTTAACTCATTTAGATACATATTCCTTTCTTCAGCTTTCCATCTTTCAGCTTTAAAACATTTTAAGTCTTCTGAAAGTTCTGGTTTTGTTCTTACCCTAATTCCATTCGTTAGATCAACAATTCCGTGTCCTTCCAGAAAGTAGAAGAAATCATTTAAACCTTCATCCGCTTCATTTTCTGTTGTTTCATTTGAATATGTATCAGTCATTCTAGAATCTGGAAATCATATATGTTGACATCCGAATATGAACTAGAGGCTCCAAAGAGCCTGTGTCGCTCACATGCATCTTTTTTTTTTGCAAAAATCATCATTGAAGGGGAATAACTCTACTAAGAATAGGAAAAATCGTCATTAAAGGGCAATAACTTCAATAAGGAATCGACTGAAGACTTCAGTCATGTTGACAAATTTGTATGTCTTATCCTGCTGATGTTCCTTTTTAAAGTTTTCTATTTATGTAGTATAGTATACAAAATAATAGGCAAAACATGCAAAAATTTTTAAAAAATAACATTAAAGGGCGAAAACTCCAATAACGAGTCGACTGAAGATTTCAACTATTATGATTTATTTGTGGATCTTGTCTTGCTGATTATTTGTGCTATTTAAAGTTTCTATCTATCTTTTACAGTTTTTAAGATATTAGGCAAAAATGGGAAAAATCGTCATTAAAGGGCAATAACTTCAATAAGGAGTCGACTGAAGATTTCAGCCATATTGACTTATTTGTAGAACTTGTCTTACTGATCACTTTTGCTATTTAAAGGTTCTGACTATCTATTATAATTTTTCGAGTTAATAGGCAAAAATTCATCTTTTACTCCTACAAGTAGAGTTCTGAGGTAGAGGTAGAGCTCAGCATTCTGAACATTACTCTTGTCAGATTCTCTCTACCCCATTTTACCCCATATGTTCTATTTTTAGACATTTCGGCCATCTTAGTTGGCTGGCAGTGTCATCGGACACATTTTTTTAAAAACTTGATACCACAATGATGATTGTAGTCAAGTTTGGTTAAATTTGGCTCCGTAGTTTCAGAGAAGATTTTTGAAAAAGTTAACTGACGACGACTGACGACGAACGACGGACACCAAGTGATAAGAAAAGCTATGTTTGTTTATTTTCAAACTAGAGGCCTACATGTGCTTGTAAGCTGATTTGACATTTAACTACGCAGTAAATTGCATTCGAATTAGATCAATAAAATATAATTCCATGAATGATAAAATTGAGAATGAAATATGAGTTTTCAAATATAGAAATAATACAAATACTTTTAAATGGTTTCCTCATTTTTGTCCTTGTATATTTTTGACCTTTATTGTTTGTCCTTTTTTGATTATATACTTATGACGTGCCTCGGTACTTATACATCCCGCCCTTGTGTTGTTGTGCTATGGTAAAGTTTGAATTCTTGTCTATCATTTTTGCTTATGTACTTTGTCTATATGTCATTTTGTGTTTAAATTCTTTGTTGAAACAGTTATTTGTTTTTACAGTGATTAAGATTATATTACAATGTTGACTGCTGTTCCCCAGTTTTTGGACTTTTAACCTATTATGTCTGTTTTCACACATTGTTGTCAATATAATGGAATTCAATGCGACTGTCATACAAGTGAGAGGTTTAGCTAGCTACAAAACCAAGGTTTACTCCACCATTTTTTACATCAGGAAATGCCTGTACCAAGTGAGGAATATGGCAGTTGTTTTCCATTCGTTAGATGTGTTTGAGCTTTTTATTTTGCCATTTTATAAAGGACTTTCCGTTTTGAATTTCCTTGGTATTTTTGTTATTTTACTTTTTGCATGCCTTACGATCAGCCATATTATTGAAGCTAATGTAAGAATTATAGTGATCATCATTATTGATATATTGTGTTTGGTCAATAAACTCATCATAAATACCAGGATTGAAATTTTGTATTTACGCCAGACGCGTTTCGTCTACTAAAGACTCATCAGTGACGCCCTAATAAAAAAAAAGTTAAAAGGCCAAAAAAAGTTCAAAGTTGAAGAGCATTGAGGACCAAAAATTCCTAAAAGTTTTGCCAAATACAGCTAAGGTAATCTATTCCTGAGGTAGAAATGCCTTAGTATTTCAAAAATTTTGTAAACAGGTAATTTATATTTATGACCATATCAATGATAATTCATGTCAACACAGAAGTGCTGACTACTGGGCTGGTGATACCCTCGGGGAATAAAAACTCCACCAGCAGTGGCAACGACCCAGTGGTTGTTAATAAACTCATCATAGATACCAGGATTGAAAACTGTTTGGCTTATCATTGTATTTATTTTTTGCTATGGCGTTGTTAGGCCTTCAATAACAAACAAAACCTATACCTCTTAGCAAGTTATAAAGAGCCCAGACAAATTAAATTTAAAGCAATTCAAATGAGAAAACCAAGGGCCTGATTTATGTTCAAAACAATAAGCGAAAAACAAATATGATATACAGTAACAAACTACAGCCACTGCATTACAGACTCTAGACTTGGGACAGGCACATACAGGGTTAACATGGGCAGTGGTGTAACAGCACAACAAAGAAGAACAAACTATAAAAATCAGTTGAAAAGGACTTGACTCATCAGATCGATACAAAGCAAACTAATCCAGTAACATAAACACAAAGTTACAAAGAACCGATCTGTGAGTACTCGCATTTAATGGAAGCTAGTTCCAAGCCAATAACAACTAATAAAAAGATCATGAATCCAAGACAAAACGGTACTTTGTTTTATTTCAGAATGCAATTTTGCTGCCAATATTCATCTTCTTCCAACCTAATCTCTGCTATTAAGAATGATGATTTCTTGTCTAGTCGGTCAAAAATAAGTCTGATATTATCGAAACTTTATTGCAGGGTTATTTAACGGGTTAAGTGATACCACACAATATATTTATACAATATGACAAAAACATATTCGTAATGATAATTGATAAAAATGGATATTATAAATTCGAAACTTTGTAAGTAATTTTCATAGTAATTTCATTTTAGTTTATTAAAATGACAAGTTTTAACTGTTGTCCATGTTATCATTTTGTCCAGGGTTGTGTATGGTGCCCTCTCGATATTGTTTGGTTAGTTTGGTTAGTTTTGTAGTTTGGTTACTTTATCATGGGCGTATAACCCTCATATCTCCTTTTATTCACCATAGACATAATCTAGTTCAAAATAAAAACAACAGATATATAGTTTTTTTTCACAAGCGCCTTCAAACAAACTATCAATATTAATGTGAAACAAATATGTATTAATTTGGATCTAAACCATGACCAATTTGATCAAAACCATGACGAATTTCTAAACACTTAACTAAACCATGTCAATCGCTTAACCAAACCATATCAATTTCAATATTTTGGTTATCCTGCGTTAATTTCAATGTAGATCTTTTGACTTACAATATAGATCCAAACATCTTATTTGCTTTTTATTTGCTCATTTGAAAAGAAGTGAGGCCATCGTTCTGGGAAGTAACCTAACTAAACCGTGGCCAACTTAACCAAGCTCTCTCTTTCTTTCTTTAATTAGAACGTTATATCTCTTTCCAGATATAGACTGGTTGCTGCTATATGTCTTATTTGGTTCTATTGTTTAGCTTAGTTTCTAATTGCTGGAAACGTAACCATCATCTTTTCTCCATAACGTTTTTCATTCCACTGACAGGTATACGTGATAAAACTGTTTTGTTTCCCTCTATTCGGAGTTTATGCGACGATATTTGAACATTGGTAACCCGTTGTTTCCTCTTGATTGTCCGTACCGTAAGTGAGAAATCCAGTTTATGGTTGTCTTGTTTCTTAATCGTTATGCTATTTCAATCGCTGTTTCGTTGCTTTTATTTTCTGTCGTACCATTACTGCCTTCTTAATTTCCAGGTTCATATTTTGCTCTTAACACAGTTTAATATATTCCGGTATTTCAGTACTTTAAGCGATGACCCCCGGTTTTTTGTGGGGTTCGTGTTGCTCAGTTGTTGTGTTTTGTATACTGAGTCTTTTAACCGTTTTTCGTCTTTTGCCAAGACATTGTCAGTTTTAGACTAATGAGTTTGAATGTCCCTTTGGTATCTTTCGACTCTCTTTTACATGATTTTAACATAATTTATTAAATTCTCTGTTGATGAAACTAGAAATTGTTTAGAAACTAACTAAATGGTTTCAATTCCCTAAGGCAACGTTGGTCCTCCTGACGTACTAAGTATTTATCTTTTCTGGTTTTCAAATTGTTTGGTGTGAGCGTATACCTGATGAGGGTTAATCAAGAAAAGCGCATCGCAAGCACGAAATTTATAATGTGTTATTTGAACTCTCCACCTGTTTTCAAGAACTGACTGTTTGTTGTAGATCTTTCATAGTCTCTGTTCAGGTCATTCGTTCTTGGTCAAGGTATATTCAATCAATTATTGTTTTTGTCTATGCTGCTTATTTATTTTGTTTCGGTTATATTGATAGGCTACCGTTCCATTCGTTATTTTCATGTTGTTCATATTATGTCACCTCAATTGCAAAATATATTTTATCAGTTTATTTATCTAGAAATAATCTGTCATTGAAATATACTCGTCTAGTTTTCACTGAAAATATGCATTCAGAGTATTTCACACAGATTTAAATAAAATAAAATGGCATTATGCATTTGCACATAAATAAAATAAAATACATACAAAGTCGCACTCATGGTTACCTTTTGGTCAGTTTTACTTTCAATTCCAAAATAAATACACAATACAGATTCTCTTTGCTATGTGTGTATTGGTAACGCTATATAGGAAGTTATAAAAACATCGCTGTATACATTTGATAGACTGTAAATCATTATTTCGATTTGAATATCGTAATACTTACTTTACTTTACACGTTAGAATTCCTATTCAGTAGATGTTGTTTAATGGGTATAATCTAATTTTTTTTCATTTGGATTTCAATTGAATGTTATATAATTTTTCTATTAAAACGGTATTTAATTTTAAAGTCTCAAATTTCAATAATTTAAAATATCTATTGACACGTTCAACAGAAAACGCTCGTCATATTCTCGTCTGACTGTTTTCATTTATTTCGTGGACGTACCAATTTTTTTACGGGAATAAGAAAACGTAAGCATTGTATCTGCACTTATGCGTTATTTCATTTAAAGGATAGGTTACGAAACTTAATATTGATTTCTTACACATTTGCATTTGTATTTCTGACAACAAATGTTTGAAAGAAATGATTTCAATCGGGAACTTAACAATTTTATAAACGAAAATAGAGATTGACAGAGATGGATTACTTCAAACTAGAATCTATGACAAACGTGATGATTTCAATTTTCGAATCGTCAACTTCCAATTTCTAAGCAGTAACATACCTTCTGTCCCATCGTATTGTGTTTACACATCTTCACTCGTATGTACGTTACGCTTGTGCATGTTCACCATACGGACGTCATAAGCATGGGTGTGATCATTAAGGGCATACGATACAGTTTTGAAATTACGGTGAATTTTTGACGAAAGTTTGCATACAAGCTATTTTTCACCTAGTCAATTCAGATATGTAATAAAAAATATACCTTCAAGTGCTACTTTTAAATTTAAAATTAATTTATTAGACCCTGAAGTCCATTTTTGACATTAAAGTTGCAAAATCACAAGCTTATAAAAATTGCGTGAATGTAATTGATAAAATGTGCAAAATTGACGTATCTAAAACTATTTTTTTAGATCTTAACTATAGAGTCTACTTTTTACCTGTCTTTTTAACACATGTTCACCGATGGATTTTTGTCTCGCCTGCGACGAAAGTTGCGGTAGGCGAGACATAGGTATTGCTTTTACGGCGTTTCTGGCGTCAACAATTATTAAGTTTTTTGCTTAAGTTATTTTGATAGGAACTACTTGTAATAGATCAATGCTATTTTGTATGAAATGCATTACTATCAGCAAATATCATTTTGATGACTATTTTGAGGCCCTGTCCCCTAAGTCATGGTCCAGTGACTTTGAATTAATAAGCAATTTTCAATGTTAAGTTTTCTGCTTAAGTTAGTTTGATAGGAACTTCTTGTGATTGATCAATGAAATTTTGTATGAAGTTGCATTACTATCATTACATATCAGTTTGACGACCATTTTTGGGTCCTGTCCCCTAGGTCATGGTCCAGTGACTTTGAATTAATTAGCAATTTTCAATAGTAAGGTTTCTGCTTAATTTAGTTTGATAAGAACTTCTTGTGATAGATCAATGATATTTTGTATGAAGTTGCATTACTATAAGTGTACTGCCCTGGCCTTATTAAGAAAATCGATGGAGCAGTTTAACCGTTTATTCAGTCAAAATGTGTTATGATATGAATGTTGTGTGTGTGTGTGGTTAGATCTGAAAGTACATATGACAAACATAAGTTTTACAATTGCAAATTAATCCATATTTCAAAATTAACTTATATGTTCATTACCAAAAGAATGTATGAACGAGGACTACAAAATTGAGAATAACAATAATATCCATATCAATGATCACCTAACAGTTATGTTGAATAATATGTTTGCAATACAAAAACCAATTCTTAATGAACGAGATCATATTGTGTTTAAGTACAAGTTTCACTGTTCAACAATATCTTAAATGTAAGAAAAACCATAATATAGTATTGTAACCAGTATAACAATTCAGTACAATGTAAAGTATTAATAGTTACACGAATAAATTGTCAAACAATAAGTTGCACATTGCGGTACTGTAGTTTCTGAAACAACGATAGTGTGTACTTGTAAGTTACATTTGAGTGGGACTGTAGTTACCAAATATACATGCGTGTGTCGTCTACCACACTTTAAAAAAATTAACAACGGAGGGTTTATCGCAATGTGGCAATAATTATATAGTAAACATACATATCTCAGAAAGTCAAAATAAGTTCTGCGACACAAAAAATACATGGTTCGGTTATCGGACGACAAGTGTGTGTGTTTATATAAAAAAAATACACATAATAATCATCAAGAAAACAATGCTAAAGCTTAGTCCCTTACAAACTAGCAAAAAATGATAAAATTAACTTACTCCATTGTGTTCCCAATTTTCCAAATACGAAAAGTATAGCACTGAGCTTCTTGCCAAAAAATTATAAACATGTGTGAGGATAAGAGTAAGTATTCACACAAAAAGTTATGAAGATCTAATAAATAAGGGCAACAGTAGTATACCGCTGTTCAATAGCCATAAATCGATTAAGCGAAAACAATCCTGGTCACAACCCAAAACCGAGGGAAACACATCAACTATAAGTGGAAAACAACGGAACAACAGAAACACTGAACTGCAACAAAAACAAACGCCAACATACATAGAAACAGACTAATTGATAACAACTGCCATATTCCTGACTTGGTACAGGACATTTTAAGACAAAATGGTGGGTTGAACCTGGTTTTATGGCTAGCCAAACCTCCCGCTTTATGGCAATGTTAAAAAATACCGCTAAAATTACAACATTACGTGACAGGAATACAGTACAAATAAACGCAAGAACACTCAGGACAGAGAAACATATAAATAAAAAATATAATAGTACATTACAACATGTAAACCACAGAATAATAACCGACACCTCCCACGAATCCTCGACAGCACTATAAATGACAGCATGATAAGCTGGCACTGCATTATCTGCGACAAACCAAACTACAGCACGGTACTTTTTGATTTACATAGTCTTGACTCGCCCAATCCATTTGCAAGTCTATATATTGGTGACATCAATCACTCAAACCCTCCATCAAGTCCAGATAATCAGAATCAAAACATCATGCCTATTCATGCATCTTCACCCACACGTAAAAAAAACTCGGGTGTCATCCTTTAACAAACCTTTGAGGGTACTTAATATCAATTTTCAGTCGAATAAAAACAAACAACATCTAGTTAATTACACCATTGACAGCACAAAATCTTGATATAATGTTTGACACAAAAACTTGGTTAAACCCAAAAATCAAAGATGAGGAAATGTTTCCTGAAAATTTTAAATTGTACAGAAATGTCAGAAAGAAGGCTGACACAGAAAAATAAAGGGAGTGGTGTTCTTGTAGCTATAAAAAAACTTATTAGTTCTGAGGTATATGAACTTCCACCCCTGATAAAACAGAAATAGTCTGGGCAAAAATAGACATTGTTGGTTCAAACATTGTACTTAAGCTCCTTCTACAACCCAAAAATATCTGATGAAATCAGTCTCAAAAACTTTGACTTAATGATAAGAAAAGCCCCGCAAATAAAAAATTCTACGCTTTTTATAGGGGGAGACTTTAATCTCCCTGGTTGGGATTGGAACAAGACGTCACTAAAACCAAACACTAATTACCCACACCTTTATTACTTCTTTGGCAACTCACTTGACGACACAAGTCTCACCCAAATTGTTGATGTCCCTACTCGTAAAGACAATATCCTTGATCTGATCATTACAAACTTACCAAACCAAGTACAACGTGTTGAAGTTATTCCCGGCCTATCTGATCATGATATTGTGTTTGCTGAATTAGCAATAGTTCCATCAAAACTCAAACAAAAGCCAAGAGTAATTCCATTATATAAAAAAGCAAACTGGAACACAATAAACAAGAAATAAACACCTAATATAAACATCTCTTTGAAAACCAGCACATTTTATGTGTAAATGAAATGTGGAACAATTTTAAAACAACAATACTAAAACTAGTGAAAGATCACATCCCACATAAAACAGCAAAAGTGAAGGACGGTCACCCATGGATCACATTGGAAACAAAAAGGTTTATAAGAAAAAGGGATAGACTTTATAAAAAATCGAAAAAATCCGGGAATCCAACATTTACTAAAAAATACAAAGACATTCAACACCAGGTACAAAAATGTATAAGAAAATCATATTGGGAATACATTGTAATCATCATATTACCACCACAAGATGAAACAAAATTTTGGACTTACATTAAACATTAAAAAAACCTGATTATAATGGTATTACTGAATTTAAACAAGATGGCAAAATCCTAACTGATCCACTACAAAAAGCTGGTGCCAATCCCAGTCTGTATTCACACCGGCAACCAATATCTCCCATACAGTGAAACATGCCACATAATACTAGTACTCTTTTTCCACCAATATCAACATTATTCGTGAAAACAGAAGGTATACAAAAACTTTTCCAAACTAAAATCCAAATAAACCAACAGGAACAGATGAATTTAAACCAAGATTTGTAAAAGAGCTATCACATAAAATTGCACCAATACTTACTATCATCTTTGAGAAGTCAGTTAAAACAGGTATTGTTCCAAAATGTACTTGAATTTATAAATAGTTTTTCACTTAACATGGAAAACGGTAAACAAACAGATATATTGGTCATAGATTTCTCAAAAGCATTTGATAAAGTTTCACATTTTCTTCTCATTAACAAACTTCACCATTACGGGATACAGGGGGAAATAAATTTCTGGATACAAAATTTTTTACGCAATCGCAAGCAGGCAGTAGTTTTAGAGGAGGGGAGGGGGGTATCTGATTATATAGCAGTCGAGTCAGGGGTTCCACAGGGGTCACTTCTTGGACCTAGTCTTTTCTTGTATTACATAAACTATATTACAACTGGTTTTACATCTTCAGTGCGTTTAATTGCAGATGACACCATAGTTTATTTAGCAATTAAATCAAATTATGATGCATCTACATTACAAAAAGATCTTGACAAATTGACATCGTGGGAAACTACGTGGCATTCCACCTAGATAAGTTTAATGTTATTTCAGTCACCAGAAATAAAAAAAAAACCATCACATTTAATTACACATTACATAATCATTCTTTAGAACATATAACAACAGCAAAATATCTGGAGTAACCATCAACTCTAACCTTAAATGGGATGTGCACTCTAGGCTTTCTAAGGAGGAACCTGAATATTAGCTCAACGTCCATCAATGAGCAGGCATACAATTCCCTAGTAAAATCATCACTAGAGTATGCTTGCTCTGTTTGGGACCCTTACTTACAACAAGACATAGATAACATTGAAAAATTTCAAAGGAGGACTGCCTGTTTTGTAACCAAAAAATACAGAAATACACCAAGCGTTGGTAACATGTTACAACACTTTGAATGGCGCAGCCTCTCTGTTAACGAAAAGATTCACGATTGGAAATGCTATATAAAATAGAACAGGAAAAGGTTGCAATACCTAAAAACAATAAATTATTTCCACAAACAAGACATTCAAATTCGAACAGCTTCCAAATCCCATCCTGCAAAACAGAGTATAGAAAAGAATCTTTTTTCCCCCGAGAACAATAACCGACTTGAACAAACTACCCGATAACATCATAAATTGCACTTTCAAATCTTCAATCTCAAAGCATCAATATTAAACTCAACTATTCACATCCAACTAATTGTACATTTGTATTTCTCATTTTTCCTCTATTTTTATATATAAATTAATCTATGTCTTGTTGTAAGTTATCCTCCTGTGACATAATCTTCAATTTGATGAAGGTGGTCACGATAGGGTAGATGTAGATGTAGATAGATGAGTCCGTATACGGAAAAAGACAAAATTTCTGCAATTACAAAAAATTCTAAAATATTTAGCATGACAAGAAGTACATATCAGTTTGACTACTATTTTGAGGCCCTGTCCCCTAGGTCATGGTCCAGTGACTTTGAATTAATTAGGAAATTTCACTGTTAAGTTTTCTTGTTGTTATGTTTATCTTTTTAATACTGGTTAATGAAATCATTACAGTGTGTACTGGCTGGTCATTATCGCGTATGATACGATTTTGACACGCCTACATAGCTAATGAATATGCATGAATATAGATAAGAACAGCACGTGTAGCCCAACAGAGGGGAGTTGTAGATTTGTAGCATAAATGTAAACATGTAGTTATAGAATTAGAAAATTATAATAGAAATATAGTGTTTTATTTTAAAAGCCAAGCGAGTAAAAACACGGATCTATCATTCTGCCTAAGTTACTTTGATAGCAACTACTTACAATAGACAACAATATTTTCTATTAAGTTACATAACTGTAAACCTTTTCGAAGCCCTTTCCACTAGTTCATGGTCCAGCGATTTGAATTAATTAGCAATGTTGCTATTAAGGATGTATTCTTCTGATGTTTCAGTCTCGTTTAAATCTCGTTCGGGAATTATTTCCAAAGCATGTTACACAAGTGGAAAATATCATTGCATTTCAAAAATATTATAATCAAGCTAAACACTGTGAAAAATTGTGTACTTTCAATAAGTAATTTTTGAGTAATAAAATTTTCAAATTTTATAACCAATCTGGTCAGTGTCATCAGCCAAAATGTTGAGAAAATGGGTGAGGGTACAAAGAAATGCTTTTACCAAAAATATGTACATCCCATATAAATTTTTTCTTTTCAAAATTCTTAGATATTATTTTTTCAATCATTTATAATAAAGAAGTTGAAATAATATGCTTTTTGTTCTAAAATAAAAGAAGAGAAAAATCCCAAAATTTACAAAATTGACAGCATGGTCAATTAGACACGAAAAAGCAACAAAATTTTATAAAACTTTCTAATATTAACACCAAACTATATTTTTTAAGTTAAATTTATTCAGATTGGTCCACTTCATCTTTAGTGAAAGTATGAAAAAAAGTTTAATTGTGAAACTGTGATTTTTTTCATGATAATAGCCCAAAAATGGGTAAAAATTGATGAACAATGAGAATCATTAAAATGGGGTACTTTCAAATGACCGTAGCAAAAAAAGAAGTGCACCACCATATGATTTTTTCTTCATCAATTACTTTCTTACAGTCATATAAACCCAAAAATCAGGTAAAGAAAAAAAGTTTAATTCTAGAAATGTTTGGCTCCTCAGAGGTGTACATCCTTAATCAGATTGTCTTTTTCTAAATTTTATGAAGACAGTCGACACATATCTCTGTGTCAACAGTTTATTTGTAGTGATATAGAAATATTGTCAAGTGAAGAATTTTCTTCGTAGATATCAGCCTCCCAAAACATGAGAAAAACGTGCTTGGTAAATAACAGCATCCCATAACATGAAAAGAATGTACTTGGTAGATAACAGCATGCAAAACATGAGAACACTGCACCTGTAAGATAACAGCATCCCATTACACGAGAAGAATGTACTTGGTAGATAACAGCATGCAAAACATGAGAAAACTGCACCTGTAAGATAACAGCATCCCATTACACGAGAAGAATGTACTTGGTAGATAACAGCATGCAAAACATGAGAAAACTGCACCTGTAAGATAACAGCATCCCATTACACGAGAAAATGTACTTGGTAGATAACAGCATGCAAAACATGAGAAAACTGCACCTGTAAGATAACAGCATCCCATTACACGAGAAGAATGTACTTGGTAGATAACAGCATGCAAAACATGAGAAAACTGCACCTGTAAGATAACAGCATCCCATTACACGAGAAAAATGTACTTGGTAGATAACAGCATGCAAAACATGAGAAAACTGCACCTGTAAGATAACAGCATCCCATTACAAGAGAAGAATGTACTTGGAAGAAAACAGCCTTCCAAAACATTAGAAGAATGTACTTGGAAGAAAACAGCCTTCCAAAACATTAGAAGAATGTACTTGGTTGATAACAGCATCCAAAAAAACATTAGAAGAATGTACTTGGAAGATAACAGCATCCCAAAACATTAGAAGAATGTACTTGGTAGATAACAGCATCCCAAAACATTAGAAGAATTGACTTTGTAGATAACAGCATCCCAAAAACTTGGTAGGGTAGATAACAGCATCCCAAAACATTAGAAGAATGTACTTGGTAGATAACAGCGTCCCAAAACATTAGAAGAATGTACTTGGTAGATAACAGCATCCCAAAACATTAGAAGAATGTACTTGGTAGATAACATCATCCCAAAAACATTAGAAGAATGTACTTGGTAGATAACAGCATCCCAAAAACATTAGAAGGATGTACCTAGTAGATGACAGCACCCCAAAACATTAGAATAATGTAATGGGTAGATAACAGCATCCCAAAACATGAGAACTATGTACTTGGTAGATAACAGCATCCCAAAACATTATAAAAATGTACTTGGCAGATAAAAGCATCCCAAAACATGCACTTACCTAATGGATATTTGTTTAACTTCTTCAGACTTTATAATAGAAGTATGTACGATAAAAATACATTAAGAGGTTGCAAAAAGCTATATCATTCGACAAAATGAGTTAAATGTTAATGAATAAACACATCATAGAAAAACATATTTGTTTGCCTTTCGATTACGATTATATTCGCTGGACCATGTGAAAAAAGCAGAACATATCTTTTTTTCAAATAGGCAAACACATTTTAAAAGTTATAATCTTACATTGTAGTATCATTCACTACTAGAATTAAAAAAAGTTTTTCTAAAATTTCTAAAACAAATATACATTTTCATTGTTGAATATTCTATAAAAGCATTTAAGATATAGGTCATTTTCAAAATATTTTGCAAAACTGAATAAAAGTTACTATTTAAACGACCCTCTTCATAGGGAAATCAAAACAAACAATACTTATGGAACACCACTTAAAAAATTTGCAATCTTGATAAATTGTCCCTCCTGTTACCATGTTCAAAAGAATTTCGGGTTATTGAGAAAAAGTTTCGACACATTTTTTTAGGCTTGTTTTCATGGCCAATAAGATAGTTTTCAATAGTAAAAACTTCTATATATTTTCATTCTGTGTAATGTGGATTATTTGTCAATGTTCCAAGTTGTACTGAAAAATACCTCTAAAATTGGTTTTCAAAGGTTATAAAGGTAACCACAAGCAACGTAAGTCTAAGATAGTAATTCATTATCTTATGCCTATATGTTGGTATTGTACAAGGTCATGTTTTTCTCTGACTGTAAATGACGTCTTTACCTTAAATCCAATGGATGTTGGATGTGTACTGATTGATATTTTATTCGTAGATGCATGATTTTTATTAGTTGTTATTGGCTTTGAACTAGTTGTCAGTAACTGCGAGTACTCTCAGATCTGTACTTAACATCTTTTTTGATGTGGGGATGTATGAATACCCTGCCACGTCCGGTCTGTGTTTTGTTGGATCTTTTTTCTGCTTTTTATCTATCATATGAAATAAGCCCTTTTCAACTGATTTCTGTTTGTTCTTATGTTGTGCTGTTACACCACTGTCCCAAGTTAGAGGAGAGTTGGGCGCTTGGACTTGAATATAATTTAATCTTATCAAACTAGATCTAAATCGTGTTTATTATTGATGTCCCAACTCATAAACCTCACAAACTTTCATTTAAACACTTACAAAAAAAATTATAATAACAAAAATACCGAACCCAAGGAAAATTCAAAACGGAAAGTCCCGTATCAAATGGCAAAATTAAAAACTCAAACGCATCAAACGAATAGACAACAATTGTCAAATTCCTGACTTGGTACAGGCATTTTCTTATGTAGAAAATGGTGGATTAAACCTGGTTTTATAGCTAGCTAAACCTCTCACTTGTATGACAGTCGCATAAAATTCCATTATATTGACAACAATGTGTGAACAAAACAAACAGACATAATATGTTAAAATGTCAAAAATAGGGGTACAGCAGTCAACATTGTGTTATAATCTTAATAACTATGAAAAACAAACAAATATTTCAACAAAGATAAACAACATGGCATAAAGACAAAGCACATAAGCAAAAATGAAAGACAAGAAGAAGATGACGATAGCACAATAAAACAATGGCGGGATGTATAAGTACCGAAATACGGATATTACCAAAAATGGACTAAACAGTGAAGGTTAATAATTTACAATGACAAATAAAAGAACATTATAACACGTAATTAAGATGATAAACAACGTCAGTACCTAGAATCTATACTTCAAGACCATCATGTATTATTTGTGAAGTTGATACGGAATATTTATCAACAAGGTCTTGGTATCTTCCTATGAACTTTTTTAGAAAAAGGACGAGAATGACAGACGTTCTTTGACATAACCCTGGTTCATTAACTTTCTGCTCAGACACTGGTTTTTATAAAGTATGAGTAGCAGCTGCAAGCTCTTGAATACCGAGAGTTGGGAAATGTATATCCCATATGCAGGTGATTTTGTATATTGCTACTAAGGTGGCGGTGGTGGTGGTGGTGGTGGTGGTGGTGGTGGGGAGGGGGAGGGGTTGTAAATTTCAAAATCAAAATCGTCTCGTTTATCATAGATTCTGGTACTGAGATGACCGCTTATGTCAAATTCGAGGTATAAGTCTAAATGAGGCTGAGGAAGCCGTGTCTGTTGTTTCTTTAATTTCTAGTTCTGGAGGATATATTAATCGAACCCAATCAGAAAAGAACATCATCAATATATCTGAATGTGAAATTAAATGATATGGCTTCTTTGATCTTCTTATTTTTGACAAGTGTCTGAAGGTACTCCGACTCGTATGAAAATAAGAAGAGGTCGGCAAGGAGAGACGCATAGTTCGTTCCCATAGGAATGCCGACAATTTGATGAAAAAGTCTACCTCTAAATTCAACAAATATGTTGTCAGTAAGAAACTCTAGCATACTGATCATTTGTTCCTCTGTGTAGCATGTTTTACCTTTTTGTTCAATATTAACAAAATATGCCGTATGGTATCCCAAAGAAATAAATTTATAACGTATGCTACCATTATTACAACTGCATTTTCCATTAAAAGTAACAATTTTAGCATAGGTGTACTGAAAATCGTCATTTTAAAAATGACCCATATAACTTGTCAATTTACGTGTTTCTATAAGAATAATTTATATTTATTGTTTTTAATAGCATTTTATCATTCCATCTATTTAAAGAAAATGTCTTATTTAAAAGAAGCTTATTATTTGCAACATGATTAGTGAGCAACGATGATATTTTCCCAAATTTACAGCATTTAGAATAAAAATTGTATAGAGCAGAAGTATCTGGTATTTTAGTTGCTTCATATTAAAATTTTCCCTAGGAATAAAAGGAGACAATTAAGTTGTTTCACATTAAACTTTTCCCTAGGAATAAAAAAAGACAATTTATTTGTTTCACATTTAAACTTTTCCTTGGGAATAAAAGGAGACAATTTAGTTATTTCACATTTAAACTCTTCCCTAGGAATAAAAGGAGACAATTTAGTTATTTCACATTTAAACTTTTCCCTAGGAATAAAAGGAGACAATTTAGTTGTTTCACATTTAAACTTTTCCCTAGGAATAAAAGTAGACAATTAAGTTGTTTCACGTTTAACTTTTCCCTAGGAATAAAAGGAGACAATTTAGTTGTTTCACGTTAAACTTTTCCATAGGAATAAATGGAGACAATTTAATTGTTTCACGTTAAACTTTTCCCTAGGAATAAAAGGAGACAATTTAGTTGTTTCACGTTAAACTTTTCCCTGGGAATAAAAGGAGACAATTTAGTTGTTTCACATTTAGAATTTTCCATATGAATAAAAGGAGACAATTTAGTTGTTTCACATTTGAAATTTTCCCTAGGAATAAAAGGAGACAATTAAGTTGTTTCACATTAAACTTTTCCGTAGGAATAAAAGGAGACAATTTAGTTAAAAGAAGACAATTTAGTTGTTTCACATCAAACTTTTCCCTAGGAATAAAAGGAGTCAATTTAGTTGTTTCACATTTAAACTTTTCCCTAAGAATAAATGGAGGCAATTTAGTTGTTTCACATTTAAACTTTTTCCTAGGAATCAAAGGAGACAATGCGTATACTTTAATGAGATAACCAAACGACAAAATCAAAATCAAGAAATAATTGAATACTAAACTATTAGATAACAACATACAGTCTCTCTGGTCTTCTTTTGGGTAGTGACAGTTGACCAACCCATAGAAAAAATATCGAATTATTTATTCTCCTTTTCGAATCTCAAAATTTTAGACAGTCTTATTGTCAAGTTAAAGTTCAGAATTCGATCTTTTCATTTTTAAGAGAACTTGGTGGATCGGGAATCCCAAAAAAAAGGTGAACTCTAATATCATCATTGATAATATCAATTTAAAAGAATATAAAACAATTAGGTCTTACATCTAGTATTCAGTATTATTCTGATATAGATGTCAAATTATTCTATTTTGTAACAAATTTCAAAAACAATCGTAAAACTATGGCTATATTTGGAAGATGCAAATACGGTTTATAAAATTCATGACTTTTGAATGGAATACTTTTGGAATGTATTAATTGTTTGTTTTCGTAAAAATAACGGGCAGGACTTTAAAAAAAACATCTGTTCTACCATATATTAGTGTACAGGTACACTGTTAGTAGCCTTTGGGTTTGTATCATAACATCATGAAAGATGCGTTGATGTTAGGATTAGATTACATGTAGATACATATGTATCGCAGCACATTTGGCAATCGAGAGTTGCCATTGGGTTTATTAATAAAGATAAATAGGTTCATACAAAACCATTTAACGGCACCAGTTTTACTACAGCAGATGCGCATTTCAAAGTGACAATTGACGTCACTTCAGTGATGCTGTAGGCCAAAATATTTGGAAATGAAAATCCTAATACAAACGTTGAAGAGCTGATAAAACGATAAATTTAAGAGTCTTTTGTAATAATTGATTTTAAGGGAGCTTAAAGCTATGTTTTCCAGAATATAAAGTCTCGCTTACAAGTGTGTCGTCAGAATTATTTCAACATTTAACAAAGAAGAAATATGCAGGTAGGCCTCTTAATATCTAATCATTTTTTCATAAGAATATTTATTGATAGCAGCGTTGGGTACTTGTAAATGAGACAGCAACCCGAGAAAAAAAAAAAAAAAAAAAAAAAACAAATGGTCAACATAGTGAACATACGGTCAACATAGTGAACATACGGTCCCATTTTAGTAGTAACGACTTCTTTTTAACCAATTTTGACGGAATAAGATTTGTAATAGATGCAGAGTGGTTCCTAGTAAAGCATTGTCCAATTTATAAGAATAAGGAACATATTTTACCCAGCGACAATTATACTAGGGAAGAAAGAAATTGTTTTTTTATAAAATAAGGAAATGGTGTTTGACTACCACTGAGACAACAATCCAACAGAGTCACATTGAAGCTGATTAAAGCAACTACATGTCATCATACGAACCTCAACAATATTTACTTATACATATCTAGTGTTAAAGATTTGCATAACACCAAACCTCATCTACATGCGTCAGTAGCTAAATATATAATATATAACTTAGAAATGGTGTAAAGTTTCAAATTCAATTTTTCTCCAAGTCAGACAATTGTGGTGCTTATAAAATGAAATTTGACACGGAAATCAAGTGAAGATTATTTGATTTTTTGGGGAGGAAAAGGGGTATCTGTAGGAAAACTTGTAAGGTTTTAAAAAATGAATATTATTCTTGTCCGATAAGAACGGATAATAAAAAATAATGCTCAAGGCAGGTTGAAAATGAATGTTCTGTCCGAAAAAATACAGGATATAATTGTACATAAAACGAAATAGATAAGCCTGCCTTGTAAAATGTTAAAATGAATAGTCTGGTCCCGAAAATCACAAAATAAGTTAATAGACATTGGATATGAGACAAAATAAGCCGAATTTTTATGTCCAAATTTATAATTTAGAAATTATCATTAAATTGTCCCTCCTGTTACCATGTTCAAAAGAATTTCGGGTTATTGAGAAAAGTTTCGACACATTTTTTAGGCTTGTTTTCATGGCCAATAAGATAGTTTTCAATAGTAAAACTTCTATATATTTTCATTCTGTGTAATATGGATTATTTGTCAATGTTCCAAGTTGTACTGAAAAATACCTCTAAAATTGGTTTTCAAAGGTTATAAAGGTAACCACAAGCAACGTAAGTCTAAGATAGTAATTCATTATCTTATGCCTATATGTTGGTATTGTACAAGGTCATGTTTTTCTCTGACTGTAAATGACGTCTTTACCTTAAATCCAATGGATGTTGGATGTGTACTGATTGATATTTTATTCGTAGATGCATGATTTTTATTAGTTGTTATTGGCTTTGAACTAGTTGTCAGTAACTGCGAGTACTCTCAGATCTGTACTTAACATCTTTTTTGATGTGGGGATGTATGAATACCCTGCCACGTCCGGTCTGTGTTTTGTTGGATCTTTTTTCTGCTTTTTATCTATCATATGAAATAAGCCCTTTTCAACTGATTTCTGTTTGTTCTTATGTTGTGCTGTTACACCACTGTCCCAAGTTAGAGGAGAGTTGGGCGCTTGGACTTGAATATAATTTAATCTTATCAAACTAGATCTAAATCGTGTTTATTATTGATGTCCCAACTCATAAACCTCACAAACTTTCATTTAAACACTTACAAAAAATTATAATAACAAAATACCGAACCCAAGGAAAATTCAAAACGGAAAGTCCCGTATCAAATGGCAAAATTAAAAACTCAAACGCATCAAACGAATAGACAACAATTGTCAAATTCCTGACTTGGTACAGGCATTTTCTTATGTAGAAAATGGTGGATTAAACCTGGTTTTATAGCTAGCTAAACCTCTCACTTGTATGACAGTCGCATAAAATTCCATTATATTGACAACAATGTGTGAACAAAACAAACAGACATAATATGTTACAATGTCAAAAATAGGGGTACAGCAGTCAACATTGTGTTATAATCTTAATAAGTATGAAAACAAACAAATATTTCAACAAAGATAAACAACATGGCATAAAGACAAAGCACATAAGCAAAATGAAAGACAAGAAGAAGATGACGATAGCACAATAAAACAATGGCGGGATGTATAAGTACCGAAATACGGATATTACCAAAATGGACTAAACAGTGAAGGTTAATAATTTACAATGACAAATAAAAGAACATTATAACACGTAATTAAGATGATAAACAACGTCAGTACCTAGAATCTATACTTCAAGACCATCATGTATTATTTGTGAAGTTGATACGGAATATTTATCAACAAGGTCTTGTTATCTTCCTATGAACTTTTTAGAAAAAGGACGAGAATGACAGACGTTCTTTGACATAACCCTGGTTCATTAACTTTCTGCTCAGACACTGGTTTTATAAAGTATGAGTAGCAGCTGCAAGCTCTTGAATACCGAGAGTTGGGAAATGTATATCCCATATGCAGGTGATTTTGTATATTGCTACTAAGGTGGCGGTGGTGGTGGTGGTGGTGGTGGTGGTGGTGGGGGGGGGAGGGGTTGTAAATTTCAAAATCAAAATCGTCTCGTTTATCATAGATTCTGGTACTGAGATGACCGCTTATGTCAAATTCGAGGTATAAGTCTAAATGAGGCTGAGGAAGCCGTGTCTGTTGTTTCTTTAATTTCTAGTTCTGGAGGATATATTAATCGAACCCAATCAGAAAAGAACATCATCAATATATCTGAATGTGAAATTAAATGATATGGCTTCTTTGATCTTCTTATTTTTGACAAGTGTCTGAAGGTACTCCGACTCGTATGAAAATAAGAAGAGGTCGGCAAGGAGAGACGCATAGTTCGTTCCCATAGGAATGCCGACAATTTGATGAAAAAGTCTACCTCTAAATTCAACAAATATGTTGTCAGTAAGAAACTCTAGCATACTGATCATTTGTTCCTCTGTGTAGCATGTTTTACCTTTTTGTTCAATATTAACAAAATATGCCGTATGGTATCCCAAAGAAATAAATTTATAACGTATGCTACCATTATTACAACTGCATTTTCCATTAAAAGTAACAATTTTAGCATAGGTGTACTGAAAAATCGTCATTTTAAAAAAATGACCCATATAACTTGTCAATTTACGTGTTTCTATAAGAATAATTTATATTTATTGTTTTTTTAATAGCATTTTATCATTCCATCTATTTAAAGAAAATGTCTTATTTAAAAGAAGCTTATTATTTGCAACATGATTAGTGAGCAACGATGATATTTTCCCAAATTTACAGCATTTAGAATAAAAATTGTATAGAGCAGAAGTATCTGGTATTTTAGTTGCTTCATATTAAAATTTTCCCTAGGAATAAAAGGAGACAATTAAGTTGTTTCACATTAAACTTTTCCCTAGGAATAAAAAAAAGACAATTTATTTGTTTCACATTTAAACTTTTCCTTGGGAATAAAAGGAGACAATTTAGTTATTTTACATTTAAACTCTTCCCTAGGAATAAAAGGAGACAATTTAGTTATTTCACATTTAAACTTTTCCTAGGAATAAAAGGAGACAATTTAGTTGTTTCACATTTAAACTTTTCCTAGGAATAAAAGTAGACAATTAAGTTGTTTCACGTTTAACTTTTCCTAGGAATAAAAGGAGACAATTTAGTTGTTTCACGTTAAACTTTTCCATAGGAATAAATGGAGACAATTTAATTGTTTCACGTTAAACTTTTCCTAGGAATAAAAGGAGACAATTTAGTTGTTTCACGTTAAACTTTTCCTGGGAATAAAAGGAGACAATTTAGTTGTTTCACATTTAGAATTTTCCATATGAATAAAAGGAGACAATTTAGTTGTTTCACATTTGAAATTTTCCCTAGGAATAAAAGGAGACAATTAAGTTGTTTCACATTAAACTTTTCCGTAGGAATAAAAGGAGACAATTTAGTTAAAAGAAGACAATTTAGTTGTTTCACATCAAACTTTTCCCTAGGAATAAAAGGAGTCAATTTAGTTGTTTCACATTTAAACTTTTCCCTAAGAATAAATGGAGGCAATTTAGTTGTTTCACATTTAAACTTTTTCCTAGGAATCAAAGGAGACAATGCGTATACTTTAATGAGATAACCAAACGACAAAATCAAAATCAAGAAATAATTGAATACTAAACTATTAGATAACAACATACAGTCTCTCTGGTCTTCTTTTGGGTAGTGACAGTTGACCAACCCATAGAAAAAATATCGAATTATTTATTCTCCTTTTCGAATCTCAAAATTTTAGACAGTCTTATTGTCAAGTTAAAGTTCAGAATTCGATCTTTTCATTTTAAGAGAACTTGGTGGATCGGGAACTTCCAAAAAAAAAAGGTGAACTCTAATATCATCATTGATAATATCAATTTAAAAGAATATAAAACAATTAGGTCTTACATCTAGTATTCAGTATTATTCTGATATAGATGTCAAATTATTCTATTTTGTAACAAATTTCAAAAACAATCGTAAAACTATGGCTATATTTGGAAGATGCAAATACGGTTTATAAAATTCATGACTTTTGAATGGAATACTTTTGGAATGTATTAATTGTTTGTTTTCGTAAAAATAACGGGCAGGACTTTAAAAAAACATCTGTTCTACCATATATTAGTGTACAGGTACACTGTTAGTAGCCTTTGGTTTGTATCATAACATCATGAAAGATGCGTTGATGTTAGGATTAGATTACATGTAGATACATATGTATCGCAGCACATTTGGCAATCGAGAGTTGCCATTGGGTTTATTAATAAAGATAAATAGGTTCATACAAAACCATTTAACGGCACCAGTTTTACTACAGCAGATGCGCATTTCAAAGTGACAATTGACGTCACTTCAGTGATGCTGTAGGCCAAAATATTTGGAAATGAAAATCCTAATACAAACGTTGAAGAGCTGATAAAACGATAAATTTAAGAGTCTTTTGTAATAATTGATTTTAAGGGAGCTTAAAGCTATGTTTTCCAGAATATAAAGTCTCGCTTACAAGTGTGTCGTCAGAATTATTTCAACATTTAACAAAGAAGAAATATGCAGGTAGGCCTCTTAATATCTAATCATTTTTTTTCATAAGAATATTTATTGATAGCAGCGTTGGGTACTTGTAAATGAGACAGCAACCCGAGAAAAAAAAAAAAAAAAAAAAAAAAAAACAAATGGTCAACATAGTGAACATACGGTCAACATAGTGAACATACGGTCCCATTTTAGTAGTAACGACTTCTTTTTTAACCAATTTTGACGGAATAAGATTTGTAATAGATGCAGAGTGGTTCCTAGTAAAGCATTGTCCAATTTATAAGAATAAGGAACATATTTTACCCAGCGACAATTATACTAGGGAAGAAAGAAATTGTTTTTTTATAAAATAAGGAAATGGTGTTTGACTACCACTGAGACAACAATCCAACAGAGTCACATTGAAGCTGATTAAAGCAACTACATGTCATCATACGAACCTCAACAATATTTACTTATACATATCTAGTGTTAAAGATTTGCATAACACCAAACCTCATCTACATGCGTCAGTAGCTAAATATATAATATATAACTTAGAAATGGTGTAAAGTTTCAAATTCAATTTTTCTCCAAGTCAGACAATTGTGGTGCTTATAAAATGAAATTTGACACGGAAATCAAGTGAAGATTATTTGATTTTTTGGGGAGGAAAAGGGGTATCTGTAGGAAAACTTGTAAGGTTTTAAAAAATGAATATTATTCTTGTCCGATAAGAACGGATAATAAAAAATAATGCTCAAGGCAGGTTGAAAATGAATGTTCTGTCCGAAAAAATGCAGGATATAATTGTACATAAAAACGAAATAGATAAGCCTGCCTTGTAAAATGTTAAAATGAATAGTCTGGTCCCGAAAATCACAAAATAAGTTAATAGACATTGGATATGAGACAAAATAAGCCGAATTTTTATGTCCAAATTTATAATTTAGAAATTATCATTAAATTATAATGTTTGAACAAAATATATTTGATCGAGTCCATAAACGAACGACAGCGTCGCTTCCGTCTTCCAATTAGGACAAAGTTCTCTTATAATAATAGTCCATAACAGATTGCTGACTAGTACTTAATTAACCTAATTTATCGATTGATTGTAATTTTCTTTTAAACGTCACGTGGTTAGGAACAATTTTTTTTTCAAACTTTTGAGTTAAATTAAATTCATATTTTGTCAAAACTGGAAACTTTTTTTGTCTCCCATCATACAAGTACGATATGTCCAGTATTTGAGGACCTGGATGGAGTTTTCAGAATAGAGAATAATGGACAAAAATATAAAGAATGAGAAAAATAGGCTTATAAATAAAGAATAAGAAAAAATTACGATTTTTTAAGAAACAGAAATGAAGACCCCTCCAGACCCTCACTCTGTTATTTTTTTCTACACAAATTATAATATCTTCTCTGGGCAACCAACTTGAAGTATCCACCTTTGTTCCATATAATTGAAAACACTGGTGGACTGTTTTATCATTAACTGAGATCCTTTTCCTACTAATATTGTAGATATTGTCAGTTATTCATAGTCCTTGACTCATCGTATATAGACAGTTGTCTATTATTGACACCGGTTGAGGTTTTCTCATTGGCATATATACATGTACCATAGTATAGTATTAAGGGTAAACAAAACATTGTACTTATAACTTGTATATATGGTGCTTCTACTTAAGTAGCTTTCAAAATAGCATAAGGAGGGAGATGTGGTGTGATTGCCAATGAGACAAAAAAAAAAAAAAAAAAATTAAAAAAAAAAAAAAAAAACTCTATTTTTTACTATTTATTGTGGTCTTGTTTCAATTTTGTCTCGTTGACGTTTAAATGAAAAAAAGTATCTGTAATAATCCTGATTGTTTTTGGAAAGCCAAAGGCAAAAACAAACAAATATCATCCATAGGTCAACACACTTTCTCACAATTAATTCATTTGAGATTTTGTTTTTATCTGCTACTCAAATTAAAAAAAAACATCACTCGTTCCAATTGTTTCTTAGTCCGACTATGGATAGCTCAAGTATATGTTATTTCGCTTCTCCTAGCACCCCTATACTGTGAAAATTATTGTGAAATCATTAATTTTCAAAATGTTGTTATTTGGATATCTTATGAACTTTATGATATGCTTTAAATGGACCCTTTAATTAGGAATAAAGAAATTTGATTTGATTTGATTTCTTATAATGTTTCATCTATATATGAGGGTCTGGATGAGAATCCTTCATTTTTTTTAGACTATTCTTATTTTTTTCTATTCTTTATATTTTTTGGCACTGTATTCTCTACGTTTTGCTCATTATTCTCTATTATGTAAACCCCATCCAGACCCTCATATATAATAATGGTTATATTTATTTGTCGTTCTTGATTATTTTGTATTGTTGTCTTTTACAGACCAAAGTGTTGTTGGTTGTTCTGGTCCTAGCGGTGGTGCTAATAACATCTAACGCTCAACAGACCTGTAGAGGGCGCTGCGATAATAAAACATCAGTATGTCAAAGAAAGTGTAAAATTAATAATAACAGCATTAAAAAGCAACAGAAGTGTGTTGATAAATGTTGGAAAGATAATAGTAAATGCAAGAAGAAATGCAGGAAAGGACGAGATCTTGATCTACTAGACTCCCTGGAAGTTGCAGAAGATTTATATGATTTAATATACGATTAGTCACAGACGGAGATACTGGTAGTCACACACGGAAATATAAGTTTAGTTGGCATTTCATTGAAGATCCCTATTTTCTCTAGTTATTTTTTTTAAAGCAATGGTGATATTTAATCGTGTCAGAAAATAACAGACCAGCAGAATCATGTAATATATGTTTGATGTTCACTTTTTTTACTTACATTTTTTAAAAGTAAATGTTTGAGGATAATGTCTTAGAGTATGCTGTATTTTTATGCTGTCCAACATGAAAATCTCTTTTTCGTAATATTAAAAAAATTCATGCATTACTTTGATTTTAAAGAAAACGTCTTTATTTGTTTATAAATGAATACATATTAAAATATAGATATGTGTATTATTGTTGTTGTTGTTGTTTTTGTTGGTGGTTAAAGTTCAGCGCCCGATATTAAAATATGTATATTGTATAATATTGTGATAATTTAGTTCTACGTTTTTGCAAACAGGCTTGGTCTTTTTGCACAACACTATGGTGTGAATTGTTTTTAGTTGTGTCAATGAACATTCAAGAACAAACCCTTCCTAATCTTTTCAGCAAATTTCAACCAAATTTTGTCGCAATCGCTTTTGTTATGCTATCAACTATTAAGAGACGACCGAGGTATAGAAAAAGTTTCTTCGGCATTCTCCGTTGTTGCGTGGAATATTATATATAAAAATAATGAGATGAGGTATGATTGCCAATGAGACAACTATCCACCAAAGTTCAAATAAAGTGGATGTAAGCAATTATAGGCAACCGTACGGCCTTAAACAATGAGCACATGGCAGGTTATTTATTCATCCCTCGTCCCTCATCCCAAACAACAAAAAGGACACTAAGTACAGATCTGAGAGTACTCGCAATTACCGACAACTATTTAAAATCCAATAACAACTAATTTAAAAATCATGTATCTAAGACATGTATCTAGGAGACAAAAAGCTAATGAAATTAATCGTACATCTTTGTTGTCTCCTTTATATCGTACACCTAATCAAATGGTCCTAATTGATAGGAAACATTGTACCACACAATATTAGATGTCTCCTTTATATCTTACACCTAATCAAATGGTCCTAATTGATATGAAACACTAATCATTCCACACAATATTAGATGCAGTGCCTTAACGAGACTGGGAGATTCGTTAGTACCACTCCAATTATTTTACGTGGTCCAAGACCAATAAGCCGCTATGAGCTATTGTCGTCACTTGGCGTCTGTCGTCTTGGAGACCTCTATTACACATATAGTAGTCCCAGGTCGTCCGTAATTTCATATATTTTCGTCCAATCACTTGAAGCAGTAAAGTAGGAGAATTACAGCTAACATCTTGATCTTCATCTGTTATGGTATAGTGACTGGTCCGACGGACATTATTTCACCGCGCATACGTCATGTAGCGATTAATCAAAATACCCCCTCCCTCCGCGCTAACAATATGTGCAAATGATCTGACTTTGTCTATTGAAAATTCTATCTTGTTAAAAAGGTCTGATGGTATTGAGTTCCAGTCCTTTATAGTATTCGGGATAAAGCTGAATTTGAGTGAATGTGTTCTGGTTGGAGGTCTGAGGACATGACATTTAAGCGTGGATTAAGTGATTTTTCCAGGTATTTTCAAATACTCTGTTGGTATACGGGATGGATTGTTTAGTTCTTTGTGCAAACATATTAACCCACTCTGTGTTCTTTTATCGTTCAACGATGGTAAATTACAGTGATCGATAACGTTTGTTACAACATTAGTAACTCTTACTCATTATGTTTCAGTTGAAACTAGAATCAATATTGAGTCTTATTGGTCAACATTCAAAATACTCGTCCAAAGCTGTAAGGTATATTTGTATATGGAGATACATTTCCTTTACCAAGCCTCCTTATTCTGTGGTGACTGGCTGGCAAACATGGCAGCAACGCAACTACATAGTTCTTCTGCAGTGGCACGCATAACTTAATGTAAATGAAGTAAGGGCATTTACACATGCATAATGCCGATATCTCGTATTATTTAGAAAGATTAAGCTGTTGATTTGATTAATACAGAATGAATTAAAGGCCATATATGAATATAAGAAGAAATAGGTATGCGTCAATTAGATAACAAGCCAACGACGCAATAATTCAAAAATACCTATATGGACTTTGAGATATGAGGTTTGGGACATAAGTCATTGAGATAACGACCCAATTAACAAAAACATACCTACGTTGACTTTGAGATATGAGATTTGGGACATAAGTCATTGAGATAACGACCCAATTAACCAAAACATACCTACGTTGACTTTGAGATATGAGATTTGGGACAAAAGTCATTCAGATAACGACCCAATTAACCAAAACATACCTATGTTGACTTTGAGATATGAGATTTTAGTTATAACTCACCGAGATAACAACCCAACTAACAAAGAATACCTATATTGAATTCGATATATGAGATTTGGGACATAAGTCATTGAGATAACGACCTAATTAACCAAGACATTCCTATGCTGACTTTGAGATATGAGATTTTAATTATAACTCACCGAGATAACAACCCAATTAACAAAAAATACCTATATTGAATTCGATATATGAGATTTGGGACATAAGTCATTGACATAACAACCCTATTAACCAAAACATTCCTATGTTGACTTTGATATCTGAGATTTGGTACATAAGTTATTGAGATAACGACTGGCTGGCAAACATGGCAACAACGCAACTACATAGTTCTTCTGCAATGGCACACATAACTTAATGTAAATGAAGTAAGGGCATGTGCACATGCAGTCCTAGACCCCTTGGCGCGAAGTATGTCTAACTTCTTATATCAAGCTACGTAATAGGCATAATGCAGATATCGCGTATTATTTAGAAAGGTTAAGCTGTTGATTTGATTAATACAGTATGAATTGAAGTCCATATATGAATTTAAGAAGAAATAGGTATGCGTCAATTAGATAACGAACCAACGACGCAATTATTCAAAAATACCTATATGGACTTTGAGATATGAGATTTGGGACATAAGTCATTGAGATAACTACCCAATTAACCAAGACATTCCTATGTTGACTTTAAGATATGATATTTTAGTTATAACTCACCGAGATAACAACCCAATTAACAAAATATACCTATATTGAATTCGATATATGAGATTTGGGACATAAGTCATTGACATGACAACCCTATTAACCAAAACATTCCTATGTTGACTTTGATATCTGAGATTTGGTACATAAGTTATTGAGATAACGACTGAATTAACCAAAACATACCTATGTTAACTTTAACATATGAGATTTAGGATATAAGTCATTGAGACAACGACCCAAATAACCAAAAGATACCTATGTTGACTTTGAGATATAAGATTTGGAGCATAAGACATTGAGACAATGACGCAATTATCCAAACCATACCTATGTCGACATTTAGGTATGAGATTTGGGTCATAAGTCATTGCGATAACGACCCAATTAACCGAGACATTCCTATGTTGACTTTGAGATATGATATTTTAGTTATAACTCACCGAGATAACAACCCAATTAACAAAATATACCTATATTGAATTCGATATATGATATTTGGGACATAAGTCATTGACATAACAACCCTATTAACCAAAACATTCCTATGTTGACTTTGATATGTGAGATTTGGTACATAAGTTATTGAGATAACGACTGAATTAACCAAAACATACCTATGTTAACTTTAACATACGAGATTTAGGATATAAGTCATTGAGACAACGACCCAAATAGCCAAAATATACCTATGTTGACTTTGAGATATGAGATTTGGGATATAATTCATTTAGATAACGAACCACTTAACCAAAACATACCTATGTTGACTTTGAGATATAAGATTTGGGGCATAAGACATTGAGACAATGATGCAATTATCCAAACCATACCTATGTTGACTTTTAGATATGAAATTTGGGTCATAAGTCATTGAGATAACGACTGAATTAACCAAGACATTCCTATGTTGACTTTGAGATATGATATTTTAGTTATAACTCACCGAGATAACAACCCAATTAACAAAAAATACCTATATTGAATTCGATATATGAGATTTAGGACATAAGTCATTGACATAACAACCCTATTAACCAAAACATTCCTATGTTGACTTTGATATGTGAGATTTGGTACATAAGTTATTGAGATAACGACTGAATTAACCAAAACATACCTATGTTAACTTTAACATACGAGATTTAGGATATAAGTCATTGAGACAACGACCCAAATAACCAAAATATACCTATGTTGACTTTGTGATATGAGATTTGGGATATAATTCATTAAGATAACGAACCACTTAACCAAAACATACCTATGTTGACTTTGAGATATAAGATTTGGGGCATAAGACATTGAGACAATGATGCAATTATCCAAACCATACCTATGTCGACTTTTAGATATGAGATTTGGGTCATAAGTCATTGAGATAACGACTGAATTAACCAAGACATTCCTATGTTGACTTTGAGATATGATATTTTAGTTATAACTCACCGAGATAACAACCCAATTAACAAAAATACCTATATTGAATTCGATATATGAGATTTAGGACATAAGTCATTGACATAACAACCCTATTAACCAAAACATTCCTATGTTGACTTTGATATGTGAGATTTGGTACATAAGTTATTGAGATAATGACTAAATTAACCAAAACATATTTAACATATGAGATTTGGGATATAAGTCATTGAGACAATGACCCAAATAACCAAAACATACCTATGTTGACTTTGAGATATTAGATTTTGGATATAATTCATTGAGATAACGAGCCAATTAACCAAAACATACCTATGCTGACTTTGAGATATAAGATTTGGGGCATAAGACATTGAGACAATGACGCAATTTTCCAAACCATACATATGTCGACTTTTAGATATAAGATTTTGGTCATAAGTCATTGAGATAATGAACCAATTATCCAAAACATACCTAATGTATGTTGACTTTGCATGAGATATGAGATTAAGATATAAGTCAATGAGACAACGGCGCAATTAACCAAAACATACTTATATTAACTTTGATGTTTCAGATTTGGGTTATTCGTCACTGAGATAACGACCCGATTAACCAAAAGAAACCTATATTGACGTTTGGTTAACTGTGTTTGTGACGACGTAGAGCTTGACATTATAAGTGATATGGTTCGCTACTGACCCCCTACGGATCCATAGAGGGTTAGTAAAATCCATAGGGGGTGAGGCCGAAGGCCGAATCTCCTATGGATTTTATTCACCCTCTATGGTCCGTAGGGGGTCAGTAGTGAACCGTATAACGAATTTATCGAACGCGGGACTTTTCTGCTACGTTTTGTAGAAAAAAATACAATGAAACACAAAAACATTAATAGATGACGCCACCATTAACAGTAGACGTGACGTCATGAACCCCCCTTTTTTTACGGATCCATAGGGGGTCACCACGTTACGGCGTTAAACCAATAACAACTAACAACGTGATAATTTACCCGCAGTGCGATAATGTTTTTATATACACCTGTTTACTGTTGAATATTATATATTGCCCTCAAAATTGATTAAATCCTATTTAGTGTAGTAAATATCCAATTCCATGCTTTAAATAACAGCACATGATCATGAATCCCTTCAAAGATATCAACCAAAAGTAGATGTTGGGTAAACGTCAATGACACAGTACCTAACGACAAAAATAACCAAAAGACAACATAGTTTTGAACAATAGACAGGTGTATACACAATATCAGGTATCTATGCAAGATGCTCGGTGTTTATTCAATATGTCAGTTGTCTATACAATGTCAAACTCTTAATCGTTCCAGGTCTATACATGTGTAAATATTAAAAGGAAACTATCAAAATTGGTCTTCAACAACAAATTCTAAAAAAAAAAAAATAAGCCATTAAAGAACAACTGACGATATATCGATGTTTCTGATTTGGGACAGGTTAGCCTGGGATTCTGGCCAAACCACTTTTTCACATCAATAAGAAGCAGATTCCTAAGCTAGGAATGTGGAGAGTTTTATCTTGTTTTTAGCGAATTATTACGATGTTCGCAAAAGAGAATACGTAATTAAGCTGCTGTGACCTGACATTCTTGTTTTAATTTGGAATTAAAGATTCCTCTACCAGCAATGTCTTTCATCCGATCATAACCAAAATAAAGACCACTTGTAGAAGATCTATATACAGTCCATAAAAGTTTGGTCAAAATTGGCTGAGCATTTTTTTTGGAAGAAGAACATTTCATTTTTCCATTGGTTTTCAATGGGAATTAATTTGTGTTTCAATCATCAATCCTTTTAAGTTTAAAATTATTTCGTCTTGTAGTTAAAGATGATATTTTGTTTCAAGTTGGTCGATTTGAATCAGATTGCTACTTGAAGCCACGTTTAAATTTAAATGAGGATCATTTATAGAGGGTCTTCACAACTTCATTATCCTAAATTAAATCTTCAACACATTTCGCCTTGAAGTTTCAGAAAAGAGATTTAAGGGAGGTCTTTCTTTGGGCAATCCTGACACCCCGAGGTGTGTTATACGACAGGAAAGACCTTAAAATATGCATAATCTGACATATATACCGTAAAAAAGTATTAATATCTGTAAAAAATTGCAGGGTTTGCTTCCTATTTTACCTGCCATACTAAAGTGGGATATATGCGTTCAGGTTTTAAAACGCCCTACGACTCATTTATGATGTGAAATAAAACTTACTAATTAATCTAGATATAAACTTTAGAAATATTTTATCCAGGCACAATAAAAATATATCTGTTACTGCATGAAGCAAGTTACCGCCCGATAACGGTGTATGAAAAATACAAGTCACTTTGTAAGTAATTTATCGTACCAACTAAGTTGATGAAAGGGGATGCTATGTTTTTTTAAACTTTTTTCATGACATTTTTATCGCGAAAAGCAGAATAATTATAATGCCCCGCCGTTACCGGTGGGTGCATTGAGTGTTTTCCTTGTACGTACGTCCGTCAGTCCGTCTGTACGTACGTCCCGAAATTAGTTTCCGTTCTCTAACTTTAGTTTGCCTCAAATTAATGTTATGTAACTTATACACAATGCCTATCACCACTTAACACAGATCAAGTTCGAATTTTAGTGGCGTCACTTTTACCGTTCTCAAGTTATGCCCCATTATGATGTTATATGCAACCGGGTGGACACATTCTCCGTTTATTTTTTCAACAATTTTTAATGAATTAAACTATTCGATTAATTTTCTTTGGATGGCAATACAATTTTGTTTTAAACAGAGATCCAGGATTAAATTTTATACTCCCCCTCCCTATTATAAAGTACGTGGTTGTTTTTCTAAAGAAAATAAGAATATTTGGTCATTTGATCATTTGATAGAATAAAAGGTTTATGTAAATGTAAACAGTTAAGAACTGGCATAAAGAGAGCACGCAATCGTGATACATGTACATGTAACACGAAAAACGAATATCCATACATGTAGGTCAAAGTGTGATTTCCAATACAGTGTGAATCAATAAGATTTTCCAAATCCAACACACGAATGTGTTATGAAAAGATTTGCATTATTAAATTCATCTCACATAATGTCTCTTTATTGTAGCGATAAATTAATAAAACTTCACATTATTTGTTTCGAAAGTTAAAATGTGTGTCGACGATTTTTGGTATTTCAGTCTAATAAATGGAGGAAAGGATTGTTTCTGCGTTAAACCTATCAAATATGGAATATTAAAAAGTAAACGCCCAGTTGGCAACAACACACGATAACAATCAAACAAATTAAATGTTTAAGTAAATTATAGTTTGCATTTTAATCAGGGAAATAAAATCCTTACACAGGTTATTATTTTATGCCTTGAAGCATATTTCATTGAACCTTGGTATCGTCTTGATTGATTCTTCAGAAGAATGACATATCGTTCTGAAAGAAAATAACACCATAAAGGTATATACATTCAAATAAAGGCCAATCAGAATCAAATGAAAGTTGCCTCAGCCATCTGCAGTCATGTTTTTATTATGACCGTAATTTAACTGGATTGAGGATCACTTTTATATAGGACCTTTTTTAGACTATTCCTACCAAGATTAATAAAATATTTCTCTAAATCTTGGCCGATTTATTCTTTTTCCTGACCTGTTTATAATTGATAAGTCTAATTCGGTAGATCACATTCGGGGAAAAGGAGACGGTATTGTAGTTACGACCATTGGAATATATCCGTTGTCATCTGTGAAACGGATATTCCATAACGTTCAACCAACTCCTGATTGCGTCCGTAAAACTTACGAAGCGACGATTTCAACTTTACCACTGCGAACTCTTGGTTTAATAGTTTCCTCGTGAGCAGTAATCCTCTATCAAGGAAATCATGACAGGAAATACAAGCCCTGGAATATCGTATCAACTTGGAGATATATACTACGTATGCAGGTGCTGCTGAAATGTTGCTACATAGAAATGGGAAGTTCACAATTGGGAAGTTGAAATCTTCTCTTTTGTCGTAAAGTTTTGTTTACAACCGACCATCATTGTCAATTTCTAAATGTAAGTCAAGATATGAGGCCGACTTAACTGTATCATCTGTTGTATCCTTTATCTCAAGTTCGATGGGATAGATGAGTTCAACATAGTCACCAAATGTTGAATTATTTAGTGAGAAAACATCATCTGTATAGCGGAAAATGAGGTTAAAGGATACTGCTAATTTCTTTTCTTTCTTCCTAAGAAGTTTCTGTATGAAGTCAGCCTCACATGAATAAAGGAACAAGTCGACAAGAAGAGGGCACAGTTGGTACCCATGAGAATGCCGATTGTTTGTTGAAAAACACGTCCTCCAAACGTGACAAATATGTTGTCAATCAAGAAATCAAGCATCTTGATAATGTCAGTTTCAGAGAATTTTTTGTTTGAATCAGAGTAATGTTTTACAAAGAAGGATTTGTCCCTCCCTAAGACAAGAAAATTGTATCTACGTAGGCCATTCTTTTTTGTGAAACAAAGCAGGACCAACTTTTTCAATTTGTCTTTTAGTTTGGAATGGGGAATACTTGTGTAAAGTGTAGAAAAGTCAAATATTTTAATACTATTGCAAGAGGAAAGAGTCTTAGATTGTATGTACTCAAAAACTCTTCGGAATTGTTTAGCATTCACATCTGATTCACGCCGCCTCTAGAATAGGTAGTTTCACAATAAAAGAGGGACGAAAGATACGAGAGGGACAGTCAAACTCATAGATCGAAAACAAACTGACAACGCCATGGCCAAAAATAAAAAGACAAACAGACAAATAATAGTACAGATGACACAACATAGAAAACTAAAGACTAAGCAACACGAACCCCACCAAAAACAAGGGGTGATCTCAGGTGCTCCAGAAGGGTAAGCAGATCCTGCTCCACATGTGTCACCCTTCTTGTTGCTTATGTTATTACAAATCCGGTAAATAGTCTAATTCGGTCGGTCACATTCGTGAATAACTTTGAAGCCCGGCTTATAAAATACAAATAATTACACCATTACTAACACAATTCTATATTAATATTCTTGTAATGGTTAGAAAATACATCAGGTAACACCATTGCAGGCTTGGTCCTAATTTTATATTCTATTTTTAGAAATTTACCTGTGACGTCACTTTTTGTGGCGTTGATACACTCGTGTGACGTACAGTTCATTGTTCTATTGTGCTGTATTTGTGTTCTGTCGTAAATTAATTTTAGGTGTTCGTTGTTATTCTGTGGTTTACATGTTGAAATGTACTACTGTCGTAAATTAATTTTAGGTGTTCGTTGTTATTCTGTGGTTTACATGTTGAAATGTACTATTATATTATTTATTTGTGTATTTCTCTGTCCTGAATGTTCTTGCATTTATTTGTACTGTATTCCTGTCACGTAATGTTGTCATTTTAGCGGTATTTTTAACATTGCCATATAAGTAGGAGGTTTAACTAGCCATAAAACCAGGTTCAACCCACCATTTTTCTTAAAATGTCCTGTACCAAGTCAGGAATATGGCAGTTGTTATCACATAGTCCTTTTCTATGTATGTTGGCGTTTGTTTTTGTAGTAGTTCAGTGTTTCTGTTGTTCCGTTGTTTTCCTCTTATAGTTGATGTGTTTCCCTCAGTTGGGTTTGTGACCCGGATTTGTTTCAGTTAAATCGATTTATCACTATTGAACAGCGGTATACTACTATTGCCTTTATTTGATTGCTGATAAAATTGATGTTAATAATTTAGAAAGAAGTTTCATGGAGCACTTGGAAGACTCAGCAATATAACGTTGTTTGTAAGGACACTTATGTAGTTTGGTTTCCAATATAGTGAAAGAAGACCAAGTTCTTCATCTTTGGTTGAAATTCCGAAGGAAAATAGAACAGACCTATAATTATCCAGGATTTCCTCCTTGGTACATTTTTGTAAGTGTCGTTGGGGTATATGTTGGGTTTCCAAGTGAATTTTCAATACCTAATTCATGTATCAAGCAGTTTATGTAATGTGAATAACACACAAAAACGATGTTGTTTAGGGCTTTATCTTCCGGGACAACAACATATTTGTCATAGAGGTAGGACAAGTGTTTTGCAACATTTGGGTCTTTAAAGATTGATGTAGCATAGGTATTCATAGATGCATTCAGTTTTTTTTAATTCTGATTTGTATCGACGTCACAGCCTTATTCGATTTGGACAGAATATCTATGTCTTCTTTCTGGCGTACAACATAACCAAACATAAACTCATTGTGTACACTAAAATTCTCAAATTCAAAATGTTGAAAAGCCAAAAATTAAATATGCCGATATCGCAAGAAATAAATAGTTAAAAAATAACTTAGCAAGTGCAAAATGGCACTCATTCAACTGCCAGTCTATAACAGTACTAGTATTATCATTTGCGAAAATAGCAAAGTGCATTAAATATTCCCGTTTCTGATAGAAATTGTAAACTGTAATAATAGCAAGGTGCAGGTGATCTGCCGAGTGAAAAAAATATACAATGCATGTGTTTTTCCAGTTTGTGACAAGATTCGTCAAGTAAGAAAACGAGAAATACATCCGAATATTCAGTCAGTATAATAAATGATAGATTTCAACAAGTACAAAAATGCACAGTACCTTCCCCTGTATGTAATAATAACCTTTGTCAAAACATTTAAATTGTTACTGTCGTTTGATTATTTTTGTCGTTTGAGCTGTTGTCTTATTGACTTGAACCGAACTCTCATTCATATCATACATATTGTTACATCCAATTGTCCTCAACAATAAAAGTGGCCGCTGTGAATAAAAGAATTATTCTTTTTTAGGACCTACCCCGAAAATACTGTAAATTCAAACAAAATTCAAATTATCGTACAACCTCTGTGATAATTAGACATGATGAAGATGAACATCTAAAGTGATTTTAAAGATGTAGAAAGGCAAACTTATTGGATTTTTGTAACAAATGATGTTGTTATTTTCAATGTTCTTTTTTGTGTACAGCTGTCATTACGTAAATCGATTAATCAGCATGCGTTCATGTATACTTTTACTTCTTCATAACAATATAAAACTTCAATGCGTTAACAACTTGATTGTCTCTGAAAACAGGTAATACAATTATATTATTTGAAATTTTTTTGCTTTCATAATAAGTAAATGTAAATATCCTTCTAACGCACCGATCGTTCAAATTTTGTGGGATGTTTTTTTTAAATGAATTATTTGATTGTCAACTAATCACTTTTGTGTTGATATGAAAAATCATTGATATGTTCATTTTCTGTAAATCTACTGATTATAAAATGTTGAATTATCAAAAGCAGTCAATATGAACAATATATTTCGCACGATGGCTTTCTTCCTATAATCTATGATAGAATTTGTCAAGACCTCAAGATGGTTAGTTAAGGCTGATGTCTTTTGGTTATTTTTGTTGCTCGGGTTGCTGCCTCATTGACTATTACCAAACTCTTCTTCTAATTCATACTGATAATATAAAGAGTAACATTCATTTGTCCTTACCAATAAAACTTGCCGCTGTCAATTGCAGGAGTTAATCCATTTTGGGACCATACATTATTTAAACAAATAGGAAACCCCTTAATTTTTTTTAACAAATTTCCATATTCATCATTTCCCAAAGTCATGTATTTAATTTTGATGTTATATTTGTTATTCTCGTCGGATTTTGTCAAATGTCTAAACGTCTTTTCTGTTATATTCGTGTGTTATGGTAAAGATAATTAATCACCCCCTTCATTTATTAGATTTTAGTTTGGTTCAACGAAATTTATACGATATATTTGGTTTACAGTTTGATTCAGAAGAAACACCGACATAGCTAGATAATACAATTAATTATCTAATTACTACCACAATTTGATATTAATAAGTATTGTAATTTTCATTGTTATTAATAAATGTAATGTCAGTATTACAAATCTTATCTTGAATCAATCCTAATCCTATCTTATTTTTGGGAAATATTTTTACAAATTCAAATGTGACGTCACTTTGTGTGTTTTTTTAGAATTTCAAATGTGACGTCACTTTGTGCGTTGAGGCTTTGGCTAACTTGGCTGTGTATTTTTAAGTGTTGGATTAAGTTGTTTTATGTAATGTATCCGTTTTTATTTTGTAGTTAGTCCCCACTTCGGTTTTATCATGTATATCTATTATATAGTCATTTTATAAAATTTACTGCTTGCAAAATTATAAATTATTCTAAATAATAAGGATGTTCTTGTCCCAGGCAGAAAACCCTGGCCGTGTTAGGCGCAAATTTTTGGAAGTTTTGGTCCTCGGTGCTCTTCGGCTTTGTACTTGTTTTGGCTTTCAAACTTTTTTCATCTGAGCGTCACTGGTTAGTCTTGTGTGGACGAGACGCACGTCTGGCGTATTAAATTTTAAACCTAGTACCTTTTGTAAGCTATTATTCGTGTGTTTCTCTGTCCTATATGTTCTCCCATTTATTTGTATTGTAGTCCTGTCATGTAATGTTGTCATTTTAATGTTATATTTAACATTGCCATAAAAGCGGGAGGTTTGGCATGCCACAAAACCAGGTTCAACCCACCATTTTTTTCTTAAAATGTCCTATACCAAGTCAGGAAAATGGCCATTGTTATATTATAGTTCGTTTCTGTGTGTGTTACATTTTAATGTTGTGTTTTTGTTGTGTCGTTGTTCTCCTCTTATATTTGATGCGTTTCCCGCAGTTTTAGTTTGTTACCCGGATTTGTTTTTATCTCTATCGATTTATGAGTTTCGAACAGCGGTATACTACTATTGCCTTTATTTATTCATCTCCTGTGATTACGGATAAATATGTACATGTATATGTATAGTATTTTTTAAACTTGTAGAAAACATCTTCATAGGATTTATGTTGAAAAAAATTATTTTGTAAACAGCTGTCATTACTTAAATCGATTAATCGCATGCGCTCATGGATACCTTTACTTCCTCTTAACAGTATAGTACTTCCATGCTCCAGCATTTTGTGTGTCTCTCAAAACAGGTAATACAAGAGAGTTAATTGGTGCACGCACCAAATTTTTGGGCCGGAAATATGGAGGTTTTTGGTGTAAAAATAGTGCAAAATATTATATAAACAATCTGTATATTGAGTTGACTTTAATCCTCAATTGCCAGAACTGTTCCAATCCAATTAGTTATGATAATGCTATAAAATATAACTTAATTGTGCAGTTGATGAAATCGAATATCTTTTTAATGCAGTTGATGAAATGGGATATCATTTAATTCATTTTCAAGACTTGATTTTGAAACTCGTAACTATCAAAGTTGCATCTACTGACAAAATATTTGTATTACTCATCTCAGATATGGACTTAAACGCAGTCTTTCACCTCATTTATTCATCCATGAATTTTATGTCAAGATGACATATCTTTATAGGACCCTCCTGACTATTAAAGACGCATCTACTGACAAAATATTATTTCTCCACGAGTTGTATTTCAGATATGGACTCTAACGCAACCTTTAATCAGTCACTCATATGTGAAATGTAGGTCAAGATAACCTTATTTTTATCAGAACCCCTTGGTTATTCAAGACGCATCTATGAACAAAATCTCATGAACTATGACTTATACTTCCGCAGATAGACGGAGAGCCGTGGTGTAGTGGTTAGTGCATCGGACTACTAAAACAAAGGTTCCTGGTATCCCCGTTACGGGGAGAACATTTCAGGGACTGAATTTTCGGCTCTCCCTTGACACCATTTGCGAGTGTGGTCTTGAGAAACGATGATAGTCTGTCGGAAGGGGACGATAAATGGCTGACCCGTGTTAAGAGAGAGCCATATCTCTTGCACGTAAAAGATACCCTTGTAGATTTCGAAAAAGAGAAGGCTAATGCCGCTACAAGGCAGCACTCGCACCCGCAAAGTGGAAAGGGATTAATATAAGTTGCAATAACTTGTTTCCCAATCCACTATAAATAAATATGTTTAAACTAGATAGATGGACTTTAACTTTGTGATGGACAGATGAAACACTATATCCCTTCCCCAACTTCGTCATGTTCGTTTGACAAAAGATATAAAAATCTTAAAGCAAACAAATATCAAATAATTCCTCTCAGTAAAGGTTGAGAAATCCTAGACATAATGTTTTCATTTCTATTCGGTTTTGATGAAATTTAAAGTATCAACAAACAGTCATACAAATAGGAATGTAGCTTGTGTGATATTTAACCATGAATTCTGCTCAAACCGATGCGAAGGGTCAACTTGAACTTGAGAAATATTGATCATTGTTGAATGCCTCGTGGTGACTTGAAGATGAAGGACAACAATAAAAACGTTCCATATTTGGGTTTTACCATGTATTGATATTAATATTGTCTCATGTACATTTAATCCATATATCCCTTCATATGTTCATTGGGTATACGACAGACTAAAAAACTGCTTCATACTACAACTAAAAATCAGAAAGCAAATTATTCTCTTCGTAACAACTGACAAATCCTTGACAAAATGTTTGCATTTCAATCTGCTTGGTTGCAGTAAAATTGCAAAGTATTAACAAACACCAAGTGGATATTTGAGAGGTTTGAAAATCTCTTTCAGTTACCTATAAAAACTCCCGAGATCGTTTACGTTGAAAGTAAAGATATCTTTATTATGATTATTTTTCTAAATGATGAAAACTGTATATATAATAATCAAAATAGAATATAAAATAACTATTTTGAGAAAATAATGCAAACTATAAATCATTCCCATGTTCCGACGACGAGTTCTTGTAAGAACATGGTACCTTTTTTACATTTCTAAAAATAGCCTGGTTTGGGAAATCCCCAAATACGGGTCACGCATTCTGTGTATAATAAAACAATGAACATTCATTGTTATAAAAATTTGGCATCTTCTTCTTATATAAAAATTAATAAAAATTTTTATTTATTTCAATTACCTTAAATCTTTAATTTTCATATACCGCAGAAAATAATAATTTAGATCCGCAGAAACTCATGTAACAATCTCAAACCCATATCATATAATGGACCGGCTTAGTGCCGGCCCATAACAATTATATTATTTTGAAGACCAAACAATGTAAAGTGAAACATATCCAATGGTATGTACTGGTAATTAATATTGAGATTGTAAAAGGGGGTAAATGGTATGTGCATAATGTGTCTATTTTCCGGTACATCTGCCAAATGACGGATGTTCGAAAATACTATCTGTCAAACTAGAAATTAACAGCAAAACTGAACAGAAGAGCGTACCAATTTTTCTGTTAAATAAAGTTTTGTTTTTTAACAAAACTTAATTCTCTAACGGTTGGTATATTTCTAATCATTCCCAATGTCAGTAGCTGGCCTGTTAAGTAAATATAATTTTTAAATATAATATCTCACGCTGAAACAGTCAAGAATATTAGACATTAATGGCAACATTTGAATGGTTGTCGTTTGTTGCTGTTAATCCTTTTATTGTTTTGTATAGTTAGTTCTTGTGTTGCTCTGTTGTACCACTGTCCTAGATTTAGGTGAGGGTTGGGCGTTCATTAGCATGTTTATTCTGCCACATTCTGTGTGTGCCTGTCCCAAGTCAGGAGCCTATAATTATGTGGATGTCGTTTGCTATGTATCATATAAATATTTGTTTTTTTGTTAATTGTTTTTGTGCATAAATCAGGCAAACTTTTTTTTCGTTTAAATTGTTTTACAATTGTCATTTCGGAACCTTTTATAGCTTGCTATGCAGAATGTGTTTTGCTCAAGACCGAACGGTGAGATATAGTTGCTAACTTCTACGTCATTTAGTCTCGAAAGGAGAGTTCTCTCATGGGCAATCGTACGGCATTTTTCTTATTTTTATATTTGTACTCAACACTATGATGAAAAATTAAAGATTTAATTTTACAATTTCTGAAAGAACAGTTTGTTATAATTAGAAAAAAAACAGAGATTGGAAGTAGAAATTAAAAAATGTTTGGCTAAATTTGTTACTAGTGCAACCTTTGACCACTCACTTTGGCGGGTTGTTTAGGTCCTGTTTTAATATTTTGATAGTCGGCGCTGTGAACATTCTGTTTATTTTAGTGACAACAAGTCTCAAGCATATCTATTTTGCATTTTTGACAAGAATTTTGTCAAGATGAAATTCATACATGTAATATAGGATCTTAAACCATGTGTTATATGGTGGAGCTGTCACAGAATAGAAGTTCTTTCATAATACAAGTTCCAAATGGAAACAATATTCTGGAATATTATTTCCACTGGAATAAATATACCAGTAAAAGTTCCTAACGGAATAAATGGTATAGAATATTTGTTCCAACAGGAACAGATATTATGACATTGTTTATAACAAAGTTTCCAGTGGAACTTCTGTTAGGAAACAAATATACGTTGACAGAGCATTCATCATGGTTGCCAAATATACTTTACTTATTGATATCTAAACAATTATACCATTTGGGATGCAGATTTCTACACAACCAGATATCACACCCTATTATACCTATTATATTTTTTTTCAATTAGGAAAAGAGTTGCAACTGTAGAGATGATGGGCTGTCATGATAGCTCTTAAAAACCGTTAATTTAATTCTCATTACATCAATACGATTCTTACTTGGAAGTTTTATTTTTGAAAGACAACTATTTCTCCTAACTAATTGGTTTAATTAAATAAAGTATCAGACCTTCATACTTCATGTGTTTAATGTCTATCTGGTTATCAATAGGAATTTTCGGAATTACGAAGGGTCAACAATTACACAAAAAAAAAAAACAAAACAAACTAAACAATGTACGACCTATTTATGCCTGGTTTGAAAGTTTTATCTGTTGTTATAGAAAACCATGAATCACATTTTTCAAGAAATCACATAATCTTGCTATTATCCTGGTCATTGCTTTATATCATATGTTCAATGACGGTACTGTTATATAAAAAGGTGTACATGTTGTATGACGCTCATTGGTATCGCTACTTTTTAATTATTCGTAAATTGTGAAATACTAGAACTGAAGCATGACGAAACTGAAGTTTCTAAATGACACAATTTAACTAAACCACCACACTGAGTTTCAATGGATTTTATTTATGTTCAATAATAGTGATTTTTTTTCAAGACGCTTTAACAGGAAATGTATGGCATGAATAATAACTTGATTTATTATACTTCATGTCAAAATGCCAGATTTTGATTGGTTAATACGAGGGAGACTCTATCCTATGGTAAATACTCTATTACCCTTCTCGGAGACGCTTGATCAAGTGTGCGCTTTATTAAATACGGATGGTTGTTATGTACAAGACGTCATAGTTTATTACTTTGAATTTGAAATTTAATAGACAGTAATAATAGAACATTCAGTATAATAAATTAAATAACAAATATCTGAGAGGTTGATAGAGCAGATTGTGACCCCTCGAAAAGACATTGTCAACCTTGGCTTCGCCTTAGTTGACAATGTTTTCTCGGGGTAACAATCTGCTCTATCACCCTCTCAGCTATGTGTTATTTATATAGTAATAGACAGTAAACAACTATTTGTAGAAAGGCAGTGGACAACTTTTGAATTTGATGTTATCAATTGTGTGTGTATATGTCGTATTATAACCAAACTGATACAATATTCACCTTTGTAGTTATTAGTTTTATAGAAATTATCTTTAAAGGCGAATTTTACCTAAAAGACTTAATTTTGATAAAAAAAAAATCAAATGTTTTCATTTGTTATTGTTTTTCATTCAGAAGCACTAAACTATATCATGTCGAACTGCACCTAATCATAAACAAATCTTTAAACGATAGATTCCCTTTAAGGTAAAACGTATCAGGTATACAATAATGATAGAAATGTCTAGTTCATAAGTACCAAACTTTAATTTATAGTAAACGCACAGTTGTTAGTGGTTATCTCGTCGTTCCTGCAGATGGCAAATCCAGAAAAGTGTTTCGGACACTTGAACGTTATAAAGTGTTGTTTTCATTTTTTTTTAAATACACATTCATTAATTTCGGAATATTTGATTTCAAATCGCATTGCTGTTTTACTGCCTCTAGTCTGTTTTGACTTTATGCTACCTTATAAGGCTGTGAATGGTTACACCTGGTTCTAATCCGTCCAGTTCCAATCCCAGTACTAAAACTGAAATCGGTAAACTACATGTTCAACAATATTTTATATTTTATGACTCCGCTGTATATTCATTAGGCTATTACAGAGGTGAATCTTTCGAATGACGTAGATTTATGCCTTGTTAGTCGATACATATATTTTAATTATTTCCTAAGGTACATATTCGTAATGTGTATAGATATAAGAATATGTGGTATGAGTGCCAATGAGACAACTCTCCATCCAAGTCAAAATTAATATAAGTAAACCATTATAGGTCAAAGTACGGTCTTCAACACGGAGCCTTGGCTCACACCGAACAGTAAGCTATAAAGGGCCCCAAACATTACTAGTGTAAAACCATTCAAACGGGAAAACCAACGGTCTAATCTATATAAAAAACGAGAAACGAGAAACACTTATGAACCACATCAACAAACGACAACTACTGAACATCAGATTCCTGACTTAGGACAGGTGCAAACAAATGCACCGGGTTTAAACATTTTAATGGTACCAAACCTTCACCCTTTTTCTGAAACAATAGTGTACCATCACAACATAGAAAGACACACTATAAAATATCAGCTGAAATAGCTTAACTCAATCAAAAGACATATTAACACCAGTGAACATACTAGTACACTGAACAAATAAATTTGACCTATGATACAATGTAAATACAAAATAAATAAACTAAGGGATGTGTGTTTGTTATCTATACTGTCAATAATCTAGGAAATTTTCCTTTTTTTTTTTAAATATATTGATTTCAGTTTGCGCATCACTTGTTTCAAAAAATGATATTTTTACGTTTTAGATATAGAGGACAAAAATACAAAGAATAATGCAAATCTTATTTGTATGTTTCGTGTTTGGTAAGTTCTTTATTTCAGAATTGATACATCTTGAAAAGATTGAAGATGATACTGATTTTAAGAGAAACTTCGCATTTGCCTGTTATAATAATTATCAATTAATATTTGGCACATGGTAATTCTCTGAATTACATACTGAGCCAGTTGTTTTTTTAGACCTTTAGAATTTAAAAAAAATATTTAGAAAGAATTCTTAAATCTAGATGTTAGTGATTGTTTGTTCATAACTGCTATGTTAGCTGAATAGACACGTTTATTAATACACTATATATAGATTTCCCGAAATATACCAGAGTTGAATATTCATACATTCAAAATTGTTTTTAAAGACAAAGTTTAATATCCTAAATTCATTAAGAAGATAAAAATCAAAGTAAAACAATTAGATAACTCCAAACAGAGCGGGAACGGATAAATCGACAGGTTTAGCAACTTCTGCTTTATATGCTTGCATTATCCGCCAGGCGAATCCTCACTCAGCTGAAAAATCACAATCGGTTAAAGATGACGAGATAAGACGATTATTCTTTATAAAACAAGAGACAAAGTCTTCTATAGATGCACAGTTTTATGTTCAGTTCCACAGAGTCAAACCAAAAAAGTAATGTAAACATATGGCTACAATGTCAATAGACAGCGTATAAGTAGACCAAGAAATAAGTGGGTGCAGCAAGTAGGCCAACAAATAAGCGAGTACTGCAAAGTAGGCCAGCAAATAAGTGGTTAAGTTACAAGTGGGGTAGCAGATAGGTGAGTACTACAAGTAGGCCAACAAATAAGTGGGCACCGTAATGTGGGCCAGCAAATAAGTGGAACTACAAGTAGGCCAACAAATAAGTGGGCACTGCAAAGTGGGCCAGGAAATAAGTGGAACTACAAGTAGGCCAACAAATAAGTGGGCACTGCAAAGTGGGCCAGCAAATAAGTGGAACTACAAGTAGGCAAACAAATAAGTGGGCACTGCAAAGTAGACCAGCAAATAAGTGGGTGAGTTGCAAGTGAACTAACAAATAAGTGGAACTACATGTAGGCCAACAAAATAAGTAAAAAATTGGGTACTGTAAAGTGGAGCAGCAAATAAGTGGGTATCGCAAAGTGAGCCAACAAATAAGTGGGTACTTCGAACTGGGCTAGCAAATAACTAGTTACTGAGAAGTGGATCAACAAATAAGTGGGTACTGCAAGCGGGTACTGCAAAGTGGGTTAGCAAATAAGTGGTTAAGTTACAAGTGGGGTAGCAGATAGGTGGGTACTACAAGTAGGCCAACAAATAAGTGGGCACTGCAAAGTGGGCCAGCAAATAAGTCGAACTACAAGTAGGCCAATAAATAAGTGGGCACTGCAAATTGGGCCCGCAAATAAGTGGAACTACAAATAGGCCAACAAATAAGTGGGCACTGCAAAGTGGGCAAGCAAACAAGTGGAACTACAATTAGGCCAACAAATAAGTGGGCACTGCAAAGTGGGCCAGCAAATCAGTGGGTAAGTTGCAAGTGGGCTAGCAAATAAGTGGAACTACAAGTAGGCCAACAAAATAAGTAAATAATTTGGTACTGCAAAGTGGAGCAGCAAATAAGTGGGAATCGCAAAGTGAGCCAACAAATAAGTGGGTACTTCGAACTGGGCTAGCAATTAACTAGGTACTGAGAAGTGGATCAACAAATAAGTGGGTACTGCAAGTAGGCCAACGAAAGTAAGTTAGTTAAAAGTGGGCTAGCAAACAAGTTGGTACTACAAGTAGGCCAACACATAAGTGGGCCTAATTGTTAAATTATATCCTTTAGGAACGTTTAGCTAATCAGTGTTTTGGAACAAAAGCGTTTTCGAGAATAAGATTTGTAAATCAGTTTGTTTTCTTTAAATTGGCTAAACTAGTTGTTAGAAAATACATGTACATGACAAAATAAAGACCTCATGACATTGCTTTTATCCTCATGCAGGTTTAGGGATTGCAGGTGTACTAAGTAGAAGATGTGTTATTTATACGGCGAGTGAAACTATACCAGCCATTCCAAAGGGTGCCCGGTTCGGTAGAACGTGTCATTCTGTAATTTTCAACCCAAATTGGTACTGCATTGAATGGGACTGTCCCCCAGCTGACTGTTCTAATCCCATTATACCATATAGTGGTTGTCCTTTCTGTAAAGGTAAGTACAAGTATGTTCTGATGGAGGGTATGCTATCCTCTAATAAAAACATAAAATACAAAGACACACGGTTTATTACAGGAAATGTACCGGAATTAATTTTGATAATTTTCTTTTATTCGTCATTCATTTGCAACATTTGTACATATTTTACGTTTTCTGATAGTTTAGAAAAATCATGAACACGATATATGGTGAATAAGTGTGACTTACATTGTGCATCAATGGTGTATTTTTATATCAATGGTGTGCCAGTGTGACGTTCAGTGTGCATCAATTGCGTATTGGTGTTACATTCAATAGTTGAGCAGTGTTACATCCAGTACGTTACCAATGGTTTATCAGTGTTACGTTCACTGTAAGTTAATGGTGTACCAGTGTGACGTTCAGTGTGCATCATCTTTGTATCAATGTTACGTTCAGTATGCTTCATCTTTGTGTCAGTGTTACGTTCAGTGTAAGGTAATGGTGTACTAGTGTGACGTTCAGTATGCATTGATGAGTTATTTGGTGTAATAATTTGCTGTACAGTATGTAATTTATTTGACTTTCACTGACAGACTTGAGAGTGTTTGTTTATTACCAATAAACGAGTAACTAGTTTAACAGTCTTTTCTTCTGAATAGATTGTGTGTGTTTATCCGATGTCAATCTTTTAAGGTTCATGTGGACCCTTCGGCTAAAATGGCTGCGTTTTCACCTCAAAATTTACTCTGAGTACAAACAAACCTGTGCATCTGGAAAAGTTTTAATGCATAGCATGCCCTAGATAAATAAAATTCAAATGTATTGTATGTTTTAGAAAATTTAAAACTCAACTGGATTTTGCTGTGCACTTTTTTTTCGTCCCTGCAGAAGATGATAAAATAAACAAACAGTTGAGTTTCACTTGATATGGTCCACTCAGGTACACAGTTTGAATCACCAATTATTGTCAGGTATCTATTGTCCATCTATTGTCCATGTCAATCAATACAGTTCACTTCAATTATTACCCGTGGGGAAGTTCTCAAACCTCTTTCACAACTTAGTTTATTTTGGCACCTTCTGGAGGAATGAAAAAAAGTGCACTGCAAAATCCTGTTAAGTTTTTAATTGTCTAAAACATAAAATATATGTGAATTTTATCTATCTAGGGCATGCTATGCCTTAAAACTTTTCAATATACACAAGTTTGTCTGTAGCCAGAGTAAATTTTGAGGTGGAAATGCAATCATTTTAGCCAAAGGGTCCACATGAACCTTAAAGACATTATTAAACAATCACTCGTCATAACATAATCATTGTGATATTGAAAATGTACGAGAAAATGCCTGAACATCTTTACTCTCAAATTTGCTTATTTATTTTTTATATTGTGTGTTTATAATGGCATTATTATTGTCTACTTATGGTTTTCCGTCAATAGTATGCTTTGTTAATTTTTTTTCTCCTTTCATTTAAAACTCTCATCATCTTAATATTTATTATCGCAGGTACATGTGTAGACGGCGGTAGAGTGTATCAGTATGGTGAGTCATTCAAGTGTGACGATGGATGTAATACATGCACGTGTCACATGTCGTCGATGAGGGCGTGCTTTTTGAATACACCACCAGCAGAGTGCTTGTAAAATATTAACTAACAACATCTTATCCTAGGATTAATTATTGTAAAATAAAAGATGAAATCTTCAAAATTTTCATGTTTTTTGTTATATGTGTAATTTCAAATTTATTTCATACATTTGCTGTTTCAATTTTAATTAGAGATAGTCCCATTTTTCTTTTACTATTTATTAAACGGGATATTTTATATTTGTTTTTTTTTACGCGGAAAGAGTTGAAACGCGAAAATAAGGCTACCTCGAATATGTCGATGAAAACCGATGAATGGGATGAAGACAATACATGAACGTATATCAATAGGATATGTAGAGGACCAATTCATAACATCGGTTTTACAGACGACAGATTTATACCAAAATTCATAACTTCATTTCTAAATGAAGGCAACGTTGGACATCAAAACTTTTACTCATGCTTGCCTTATTAACACAGAAGACATCTCATGTAAGCCGACATAACCAGTATTATTATTTAGACAACACTTGTTGCAGTTAGGTATATGACACCTGTCAATCTGTTTTAAAACGATTAACAAATTGTATCTGCTATGCATATTTATCAGATCAAAAAATTGATTAATTAGGCCAAATTAATCAACTGAAAATTATTACTAAAATGTCCATTTGCAACTTAAATCAAAACAGTCTATATTACAGCCAACAGGGCATTAATACGGGGTCATTATTAATGAATTTAGTTATCAATAAAAGACCCAATATTCATTATGGCGAGCAATTTTCATGGACTGCTCTACTAGAATCTATATTCATCGGTCGAAGACAAATATCATCATAGATATTCTGATTAAATTCCTTCATGTCAAGTATTACATTCTACGAACAGGTTTGAGTTGTAGTTCTATTGTTATGAAAAGTCCATATTAGTTTTTAACAAACATGTTATAAAAAAGTCATGACAACTGGTTTTATATATAATTGCGCAAGTAATAATGCCCTGATGGCTGTTATATGCACTGTTTATACTTTAGTTGGTTTATAAAACATTTCCTCTGTATAGTTGTTTGATAAATGTATTAAGTAATAGGCGTTTCATAAAGACTTGTTATATATCTTTTTTTGTCAGAAAAATTAACATCAGATACTGTAATGTCCCTGGGCGTTTTCTCGGATCATTATAAAGACATCCTCAGGCCTTTGTTACAGACCTTGGACATATAATAGGGCCACTAATTAATATTATAGTATCATGCCAGCATTTGATTCACTCTTTAAAAGTTCATCCATCTCTATTTTATGTGTAAGTGTTTTACTAGCAAACATTAGTAATAACTTTAAATGTACATTTAAATTAATAAACCAAAGAACACTGATTACTTTTGTTATATAAACGACTCAAAAGATTTCTGATTGATTTTATGTCCTGATTTACGATACATACTTTTTGTTTACAGGAATTGCAGTAAATACTGCGAATAATGGCCATTCTAAAATGGAAAAAAATAGATAAAAATTTCTTAATTCAAGCCATGGAAAATTCTTGATGAATCACATTGGTTCCAATAATAAACGGTATCCATCGGGTTTCACGTTGTACAAATTGAAAACCGTTTGAAAAATAAACATACCTAGATGCACCGCATACAAAACGGCACTCCTGATTTCATTGACTTTCAAATTAAAACATTTTAGGACAGTTCGTTTACTAGATAAGTGTTATTCCTAGGGACACTATTGACATCCCACTCTGTACATTTGTTTCTGTAAGCCAGATGCAGTTGTTTCTGTTGATAAATCGTTGGCATTAGCACCTCTAGTATTAATAGAAGTGAATGAAAGGATATGTTGAATGAACGTAGATGAGATAAAAACCAAAGAAACCGAGAGATATACATTTGGTCCTTTTTGTTTAGATTTTCAAATATTTTAACCTCGAGCATCACCGAAGAGATTTTTATTGTCGAAATGCGCATCGAGTGCAGAACAATTGGTACCGTTAACGTTATAAGAGTACATCATACAGTTATCACCAATAGACATGTGTCTATTTTATATGACATTATTTAAATCGCCAGTAATTTAAGAAGTTATGAATACGTTTACCAGATACTATCAAAGATTATTCTCTTCATGTCTTTGGAAGGCAATGAAGGCAATGAAGGCATACCAACGTTAATACTATCAGCACTAAATGGGATCAATGAAAGAGTGTTTTTTCAACCAATTCAGGAATATGTCAGTTGTTTTCCATTCGTTTGATGTGTTTGAGTTTTTGATTTTGCCATTTGAATTTTCCCTTGAGTTCGGTATTTTTGTTATTTAATTTTTCACGGAGTGCTAACCATCGGATGCAGTGTGGGTTTTTCTCATTGTTAAAGGCCGTACGGTGACCTTTAGCTGTTAACTTCTATGTCATTTGGTCTCTGGTGGAAAGTTGTCTCATTGGCAATTATACCACACAGTGAAGACGTTTCGTTCGCAGGGGTATCAAGAGCCCTGACATGAAATATCAATTGATATGATAATTTTCTGTAAATTTACTGTTTATAAAATGATGAATTATTCACAACACTAATAGAAAAACAAAAGACATGTATATCCATCCATGACACAAAATCAGTACATGCATAGCAAAAAATATACAAAAAGCAAAGGAACAGCGCTCAAAGTCTTAGTGAGAACTTCAACACGGAGCAGACAGACTCTTACCTCACTGCAAGTTTAAGACGGCCCCAAGCACCGGCTTGAGCGAAATTCTTTGCAAAAAATGATTTGGATAGATGTAACACCACCAAATCGGGTCCACTGAAAAAAGAACATACTTGAAAGTAGTGCATATTTAAAACAAATTAGTTCCTACACATAGGTGTAAATGTAAAACTATGTAGGATATATCTTAGTACTTAAGGTATCAGATGAAAGGCGAAGGACTGGTGGTCCTTGTAAAACACATATTGACTGATAATTTAGAACAATACAAAAATGTATGAGTGAATTCTAAAATTGAGGGCATATATTGCCTGTTTTTTTAGATATGAAGTACCTGTTTGGTGTATCCAAAATTCCGGTAACCAGTACGGTCTGATGTATAAATAACGGTATATTGATCCAGCCCCATAAAATGTTTGGAAGTAAACAAATTAACGTTGATAGGAATGAGGGCCAAAAATATGTGTGTGCGTCCTATAAAATTTTAGTACAAAAACTTGCCTAAAATTGAGAGAATGATATGGCACACATCAGAGAAGTTATCACAAGAATAAATACACAATAATTTTAAAATACAGAAGAGCATACATATCAAGCACAGGGAAACTTTTTACGTCCCCCACACAGCACGAGAGAAAAACTCCGTTATTATAATATTTTTTTTACCAAAAGGCATATACTGCCTTAGTTGTATTTGACATTTTCGGTTTCATTTGCTCTTCAACTTAGTATTAGATTCGGCCTTTTAATTCAAGTCAGGAGCCTCTGGCCTTTGTTAGTCTTGTATGTTTTTTTAATTAAAAAAAAATCATTTGGTTCGAGTGCCACTGATGAGCCTTCTGTAGACGACAAGCACGTATTGCAAATGATAAACCTGCTATCTTTGATGAGTGTTTTTGTTATAATTCAAATGTGTTACCTTTCATTTGTCTAAAACTTTAAGATTCACTAGAGCCGTCAAAAGGTAAAAGGTTACAGAAAATTCAGACATTTATAGTAAAAACTACCAAAAACTTGGCTTATCCATTTTTAGATGGTGAAGTTCCCATGTCACCATTTTATGCTGTTCATATATCTCAACTTGTTCGATTCGCTCGAGTTTGTAACAACGTATTTGATTTCAACGAAAGAAATCTCTGTATTACTGAAAAATTATTACACCAGGGTTTTCGATATCACAAACTAGTCAAAACATTTACTAAATTTATCATCGGTACAAGAACATCATTCGTAAATATATATCAACATGTAGACATCTTATACGTTCAGGTATTTCACATCCAATATTTTATGGTAATATTCTTTACAAAGCACAAAAATGTCGGCATTCACCTCAAAAGCTAACCAAACCTTTAAACAGACTTATTAGGAAAGGATATAGTTACGATACTGTTGTCAGGTTATTAAGGAATACATATTTTGCTATTAATATTGATTCACTCATAGGGTCTTTTCATCGGATATAAACACTATTATTCTAAAACCTGATGTTGGCATGATATGGGTTATGTTTTTCTCATATATTTTATGATTGTATGATACTAAACCCCTAACGGGAGGGATTGTACTTGATTTTCATATGATGAAGACATAATCTTTCAATCAGTTTAATTGAGGTCTGGAGCTGGCATGTCAGTAACTGCTAGTAGTCCTTTGTTAATTTATGTATTATTGTCATTTTGCTTAGTTTCTTTTGTTACCTATTCTGACATCGGACTCGGACTTCTTTTGAACTGAGTTTTACTGTGCGTATTGCTTTGTGTTTACTTATTCTACATTGGCTAGAGGTTTAGGGGAGGTTGAGATCTCACAAAACATGTTTAACCCCGCCGCATTTTTGCGCCTGTCTCAAGTCAGGAGCCTCTAAAACCTGATGTTGGCATGATATGGGTTATGTTTTTCTCATATATTTTATGATTGTATGATACTAAACCCCTAACGGGAGGGATTGTACTTGATTTTCATATGATGAAGACATAATCTTTCAATCAGTTTAATTGAGGTCTGGAGCTGGCATGTCAGTAACTGCTAGTAGTCCTTTGTTAATTTATGTATTATTGTCATTTTGCTTAGTTTCTTTTGTTACCTATTCTGACATCGGACTCGGACTTCTTTTGAACTGAGTTTTACTGTGCGTATTGCTTTGTGTTTCTTTATTCTACATTGGCTAGAGGTTTAGGGGAAGGGTTGAGATCTCACAAAACATGTTTAACCCCGCCGCATTTTTGTGCCTGTCCCAAGTCAGGAGCCTCTGGCCTTTGTTAGTCTTGTATTATTTTTTAATTTTAGTTCATTTATATGTTTTGGAGTTTAGTGTGACGTCCATTTTCACTGAACTAGTACACAATTTTATTTAGGGGCCAGCTGAGGACCACCTCCGGGTGCGGGATTTTCTCGCTGCGTTGAAGACCCATTGGTGGCCTTCGGCTGTTGTCTGCTCTTTGGTCGGGTTGTTGTCTCTTTGACATATTCCCCATTTCCATTCTCAATTTTATTAATTGGTTATCATCGCAGCCTCCGACAACAAAAACTGTAGGCAGCTTAGGTTCTACGTAAATATCATGAAAGCGCTGAAAAATCTAAATTTGAATATTGTGTTTATGTGAGTGACAGAAAATCTTCATGAAAAATTAGCATTTTTGACAAGATTTCGTCAGGGTTGAAGTGCTACAAGTGCTGAAAATAAATGCGTATGTAGACTCTATCAAGATATCAGAATAAATATGATGTATCACAAATATTAAAATAGCAGATAACAGATTATACAAATTTTACTTATCTTATGCAGATTTAGAAAACAGTAGAATATCCTTTAAGAAACCCCCCAAAAAAATGATGGTGAATGAAGCCCCTTGCTTATTTGCAATGATTTGAAGTGTATTGCTTTTATCTTGCTCAGTAATTACTTAGATTGAAAGTTCCGATGGTTTTATGTGATGTAACTTAAACTTAAATCGTTTAAGAAACATTACCGAAAGGTTACATACCGAAAGGTAATGGAATACGATTCTATAAATCAGAGACCAATCAACTCTTTATTTTTCGGTTTTCGAGATAGAGTCAACACATTCTTTGGCAATTCAGGAAAAATTACTGCGATACATTTTATCAAATTAATATCTTTGTTTCGTTGGAATTTTTGTGGCAAGAGCATGTTTGGTTCTATTTTCCTCAACATAGATTGAAGATGATTCCGAATTCCTATTTCCAATTTGATTTAATTGCAGACAAAAAAAAAGAAAATGAAAGTGATACACATAATAGAAGTTATTTAAAAATCGCCATAACTTGTTTTTTTGTTTTTGAGTTGGTAAATTAACAAGACGAACTGGGAAGATCAGCTATATTCGAACATTTTTTCACATTTTCAGAATAATCAAAGTAAATAACATTACACAAAACTAAAACAAATTGTACGACCAAATGAGGCCTAATTTTGATTTTGTATATGTTGTTATATATGTTTTAATGACAGTAATCGACAGCACAAGAAGAACACCGATAATATTTTGCAAAAAATCATGTAAGTTATTATCTTGGTCATAGATGTTTACATAGTGCCATTCTTGTATGAATATTTGTACATGTGGTATGACGTTTGCTCATTGTCATCGCTACTTTTCAATTATTTGTAAATGATAAGATGTACGAACTGAACCATGACGAAATTAAACTAACTAAATGACATCACTGAAGGAAACCATGACACTGGAATTTCGTTGAATTTGAAAAATGTGTAAAAGTAGCTATTTTTTCCAGAAAGTTTAAGGACAATTGTATACTTTATGAATAATAAAATGATATAATAGACAGTAGAAAAACATTTATAGAAAAGCATTGGACAACTTTTAAATTTGATTTACTCAAAACTCCCTTTATTCTGTTTTAACATTATGCTACTTGACACGGCTGTGGATATGCCTTATACATAGGTGCATTTGCACCTGGCTCTAATCCGTCCGGAATTCATTCGAGTTTTATTTTTCTAAAACAGAAATCAGAATACTACATATACATCAATATTGTATAGTTTATGACGTCACTGTTGTATTTGTATTTGGTTATTACTCGGTCTTTTCTTTATAATGACGAAGAATTATGAGTAGTTAGATTACAAAGATATTTCTATAATAGCATAAGGTAGATATTCGTGTGTTTGTTATCTATTCTGTCAACTATCTAGGACACTTTCGTCTTTCTAGAGATACCGATTTCAGTTGAGCAACACCTGCTTAAATTATATGTTTACGTTTTAGACATAGAGGGCAAGAAGAAAAAGGAAAATGAATATCTTACTTATTTGCTTTGTGTTTGGTAAGTGTGATCTTTTTAAGTTTGATTTCGTATTTAAAGTTGTAGATAATACAAAAAGAAAAAGGGTTATATTGTCGTTTTAAAACACCATTGATAACAATTGCTACCATGCATAGGAATAAAACTATGCATTTGACCTGTTAAATTAGCTATCTAGTAATATTTGGCACATGATAATTCTCGATGTTGTATATTCAGCCTGTTGGTTTTTTGAAATGAAAATTGTGTATTATCAAGAATATAATTTTTCTCCCTTTAATCTCAATTTTAGTTAATTTCTCGTGCATCATCTATTTTTTTAGCTGGATAGACACTTATTAATATACTACTTTCCGATTTGAATTTTCCTTGGAGTTCGTTTTCTTGTTATTTTACTTTCTACTAGTATATGAATTTCCATAAATTCATTAAAGTTGAATATTCATGCATTCAAAATTCAATTTTAAAGATAAATTCACCGTTTTAGTTTACAAATGTTCAAATCTCATACATCCGTTAACAAGATAAGAACCAAAGTAAACAAATGTCTCCTGCTATGCTTGCATCACCCACCATGTGATTCCACATGAACCAAAAAGTCATAACTGTTTATAGGACACGAGCTCAAACGATTATTTCTTATACAAACAAGAGACAAATTCAAGATGCCACTCTCTATAGATGCACTATTTGATGATCAGTTTAACAATATCTAACCAAATTGATACACGTAATGTTAATATATGGTTTCAATGCACACACATCCCTTAGGAACGTATGATCAATCAATGTTTGGAAAACTAAAAGTTTTTAAGAATAATACATATATAAGTTAGCTTTGTTGTTATAGAATTGGCTGAGTTAGTTGTTTGAAAATACATAACAAGATTAAGAGCTCATGATATTGTTTTAATCATTATGCAGGTGTAGGGATAACAGGTGTACTGGGTAGAAGATGTGTTGTGTATACAGCTGGTGAAACTATACCTGCCATTCCAAAGGGTGCCCGGTTAGGTAGAACGTGCCATTCCTTGATGACTGACCAAAATATGTACTGCATTGAATGGGATTGTCCCGCAGCTGACTGTTCTGATCCCATTATACCAGAGACTGGGTGTCCTTATTGTAAAGGTAACTACAATTATGTTAAAAAATTAAGGAGTCTTATTTTGGCAAAATAAAGTCGATTGTCTTCTTTTGCAAGCTTGTGCTTCGTCGTTACATTTCAGCTATTCCTTAGCCCAAGTCTCAGAATGTGAAAAGTAAAATTACAAAAATACCGAAGCTCCAAGGGAAATTCAAAACGGAAAGTACTTTATAAAATGGCAAAATCAAAAGCTCAAACACAACACTTCAAACCAATGGAAAACAACTGTCATATTCCTGACTTGATACAGGCCTTTCCTTATGTAGATCTGTATTTTCTATATGTTATTTACACATGTCGTTTGGAAATATTCCAACTATAGTTTGTATAGTAACATTGCAAATTATGTATAAACGTAAGAGATTGTTAACCTGAACTAGACCTCTTTCCAAGTTTTAGTGATTATTGTCAACTTTTCAGGTCCGTCTCCCAGATACTATAAATGCCAGATCAACTTCATTAGTTGTAAAGAATGAGTGTAAGGTGTACTTGTCTGTCTGTTTTCCAGATTGGTCAGTATGGATCACTAGTGTATCAGTGTGATGTCCAGTGTGTATTAACGGTTGTGTATCAGGGTTATGTTCAGCAGCATCAATCGTGTACCAGTATGGCGTTCAGTATAATCATTCGTGTACCATGGTGACGTTCAGTGTGCATCAATGGTGTATCAATGTGAATTAATGGTGTATCAGTGTGACGTTCAGGCTGAATCAATGTTACTGTGACGTTCAGTGTACATTACAGGTGTGTCAGTGTGACGTTCAGTGTACATCAATTGTATAGCACTGTGAAGTTCAGTGTGAAGTTCAATGTACATTGATGGTGTATTAGTGTGATGTTAAGGGTGAATCAATGTAGTGTGATGTTAAGGGTGAATCAATGTTGTATTAGTGTGACGTTCAGTGTACACCAATTGGGTGGCAGTGTGATGTCCGGTGTGCATCAATTGCGTATCAGTGTGACGTTCAGTGTACATCAATGATGTATTAGTGTGATGTTAAGGGTGAATCAATGTTGTATTAGTGTGACGTTCAATGTACATCAATGACGTATTAGTGTGATGTTAAGGGTGAATCAATGTTGTATTAGTGTGACGTTCAGTGTTCACCAATGGGGTGGCTGTATGACGTCCGAGGTGCATTAATTGTGTATCAGTGTGACGCTCAGTGTTCATCAGTGATGTATTAGTGTGAAGTTCGGTGTAAATAAATGTTGTATTAGTGTGACTTTCTGTATACAGCAATAGAGTATCAGTGTGTTGGTCAGGGTGCACCAATGTTGTACAAGTGTGACTTTCATGATATATGATATTTAAATGTCATATGGTACGGGACATGCTTTGCTTATAACCAAAAGACCAATCAGGAGTTCCCTTTTCAAGGTGAGCCGTCGGTTGTATCGATGTCAATTACGGTAAAGGACGTCATTTAACACTCGACTCTAATTGTAACGGCATAACATAAGCATTTTGACATTAGAAATACGACAAATGGCACGAACGTCTTTACTCCCAAAGTTGCTTGTTTTTGTTGCAAAACTATGTGTGTCTATTCTTGCCCCGGAAATGCCTTTTTGTGGTTTCTTTCAGTTATACGTAAATTATGATTTTTTTTTTCAAATTCTATTTAATGTTCTGATGCTTTGATTATCTATCATCACAGGTACATGTGTAAATGGCGGAAGAGTTTATAAGGAAGGTGTTTCATTTAAGTGTGACGACGGATGTAATACATGTACATGTCAATTTTCGACGCTGATGATGTGTTATTTGAAAACCCCACCAACTGAGTGCATTAACTAACAACATACCCGAATATAACTAATTGTAAAATAAAAGATGAAATATTAGACATTTGCGTATATCTATTATACATATTATTTCAAAAGAAATAAGAAGATGTGGTATGAGTGCCAATGAGACAACTCTCCATCCAAGTCACAATGTGTAAAAAGTAAACAATTATAGGTCAAAGTACGGACTTAACACGGAGCCTTGGCTCACACTGAACAGCAAGCTATAAAGGGCCTAGTGTAAAACAATTCAAACAGGGAAACCAACGGTCTACTCTATATAAAAAAACGAGAAACGAGAAACACTTAAGAACCACATCAACAAACGACAACCACTGAAACAGGTTCCTGACTTAGGACAGGTGCAAACAAATGCAGCGGGTTTAAACGTTTAAACAGGCGCCAACCTTCACCCTAACCTGAAGGAGTGAAACATTACAACATAGAAAGACACACCATAAAATATCAATTGAAATGGCTTAACTCAAAATCTATTTTATGCTTTTACTGTCCGTGAATGTCAACTTCCATTAGAGATATACATTGCAAGTCATATTACTTTTACTACCTTTTAAGGGGCAATATGAGCAAATAATATACGTTAAAATAGAAAATGATCTTTTCACGATGACCACTATTTTCAAATTTGTCTCGCAAAAACACCATGACTGCTTTATCAAATTTTGATGATTCAAATCTGCAATTATGCCATATCTGATTTTTATATACTCAATATCTTTCCCAACAACAAAGTCAGATTTTGTAACAAAAGGGATCCATATTTGGATTCCAAAGGTTATAAAGTTTCACTGGATTTGATTATTATTTCAAAGTATATTTTGTTTCCTGTATCCGTTTTTACTTTGTACTAATTCAAAGTATTCTGAACCGAAAGAATACTTATGCAACCTCAATAAAAATAAGCGCACGCTTGAAAATAACTATCATGATGCACCTCTATTATTTATGTAAGTGATTGAAAGGATGTATTGAGTACACGTAGATGAGAAAGCAACCAAAGAAAGCTCGAGGATAAAATACATTTTCAACAATAGACATGAGTCTATTTAATATGTCAAGCTCTAAATCTAGAATCTAACAAGATATGAATAAGTTTAACAGAGACTACCAAAGATAATCATGTTGGTGGAAAAGACATACGAATGTGTGGAAGAATAGCATAAGTGGCCTTTTTTATCTTTTTGATTTTAGCGTCACTGATGAATCTCTTGTAGATGAAACGCGCGTCTGGCGTACAAAATTTAATCCTGGTAACTAAGATAAGTTTAATAGTTTCCTAATACTATCAAAGAACTTATCATTAACTTACTTAAGATACTTGTTACAAAAGTCTTCTTTGTCATTAACAGATGAAAGCAATATATAAAGATATATCTGTATTTCAGGGTGAGACTCCATACGATCTAGCAGCAGCAGAACAAAAGGGCAGTGTAATAAACCATATGAAAAATATAAATCAATTGTTTTGTAAACAATTGTTAGCGGCGGTCTTTCCCCTCTAAAACATAATTGATTGATTGATCGATCGATGGATGGGTTGCTTGGTTGGTTGGTTAGTTGATTGGTTGGTTGGTTGGTTGGTTTGCCGAAAAAAAAACACATTGGACCTAGACTGTAGGAACATGCTGAAAAAAAGATGATCCCTCATCCTCTATTAAACACATGGACCAGACACCTGCATGAGTGATTAGTTGGTTGGTTGGTTGGTTGGTTGGTCGATTAATTGATTGATTGATTGATTGATTGATTAATTGATTGATTGATTGCATGGCACTTAGCTTCTCTGTGCGACGCAGCTAACTTAAATAACGCCTATATTCTAACCGAACGTGACTGCGTACTTATACATCCCGCACAGCCAAACGGACGCCTGAGATGTCCTCATAAAAACTAATCCTAGCATCATTCGTTTATAAATTTTCTCTAGTTTCTATGTTACCTCGGACTTCCATTTTTCATCTATTTGTTGTGTATGCATTTTGTTTGAATTTGTAGGAAAACGGAAGTTTCATTTTCCTTATTTGGATATGAAATCTTTTATTCTAAATTTAGGTCCGCGCGCGAGATGGTGTTGTGAAGTCACGTGACCCTCGAATATATATATATATATGTCTGGAATGTTAATATCTTTTCAAGGGAGACCGTTGAACAGAGCACATGTGTATTGATCAGAGTAACGCGATCACTATTGGTTTCATTATTTACAGGTCCTTGATGTCCGATCATGCATGCATTTTACGTACACATGTTTACTGGAGCACACATTTGTATTTTAATCCATGTTTAGAAATTTGATTGTAGGATTTCAGAAATATTTTCGAACTTGGGAACCATTTCTACGTCATTGAATTTAATTTCCCAATCAAGCGGACCGCGCCTAACGGCAAAAATAATGCTGTTAACCAAACGTTTATCAATTAATTTCAGAAAATACATGAATTGGAGCAGATTTTTGCAGGGATGGATTTCTATTTAAGAAGTTCGTACATAAGAAGGATTGCATTTTTACAGTAAAATGTACAGGACTGAACTTCAAGGCGAAAAAGGATTCCTCCAAAAAAATTTAAAAAAAAGGGGGGGAGAGGCTGTGTGGAGGATGGTGGACCTTGGCTGATAAATAAAGATAAGATGCATATATACATCATGATAGCTGCAAAGTATGAGGCTATAATTAGTAAATTTTGATCATTTTTTCGTTTCAGGTGCATGGAACCCGTAAAACAATGACACGTGCCATTTCGACAAAACTTTCCAGTTAAATATCATGTCGTGACTAACATTTTGGTCAAATTTTTTTGATACGGCTTACGGTTTATGAATTACAAAAACAAAACGACAAATTTATTTGGTAAAGGCAGATAACTCCTATAAGATCTCACTAGATCGCTTCAATCCAAATTAGCCAAAAATTCCTGAGGATGTAACAAACAATTTAGAAAAAAGAATTTTGTCGTTATCTTTTTGTTTTACGAAGGAGATGCATACACTTGATAAACAGTGAATTGGGAGATAACTCTTACTAAGGAAATTGTTCGGCTTAGCAGGGTGAAATTTAAAAAGCACATACACTGTACTATACAACATAAGAAATATCAAAGTGACATATTGCGAAACAAAACTTTATCGCAAGAACAAAGTTTAGCGGAAGAAAAAAAAAAATAATTAAAAACCAATTGTTCAGAGAACAATTGAAGGTCTTTCCACTCAAGTTAACTTAAGATAATAAAATTTTGATAAAAAACAATATGTCCAGGGTTAAAATGATAACAAAGGAGAAGGGTCATTAAGGGCCATTTTTGGCCCAATCTCAAAACTAGTGTTGTGAAGGATTTCCTGGCGAAACTAACATGACTTTGTCATAAAATGTGATTTTCTAACATTTTTGGGCATTTTTTCACCATTTTTGGGCAAAAAAGTAAAAAAATCAAGAAAAATTGAGAATTTCTGGATTTAAGTAATAACAAATTTATTAAACACAAGTTAAATGTATCCAATAATGCATATGTTATATAACAACACCAACAACTATATCAGAGTTTTTAATTGACATTAAACTGCAGTCAAATGTCATTTTTGGGGCAGAATCCATTAAAAATATACATAAAATGAGGATTTCTGGGATTATTTAATCACAAACACTGAACAATTAGTTAAAATAACAAGTATGGTGCATATGTTTTGAATTGATACAGTATACAATATCAAAGTTATAAAAATACATAAGAATGCATTTTTAAGTCATTTTTTGGCAAAATAGTGTAAAAATCTTCATAAAACGAGGATTTCTGGGATTATTTTATAACAAACACTGCACAAATAGTTGAAATATTAAGACTGGTGCATATGTTTTGAATGGATACAGTTTACAATATCAAAATTGTAAAAATACATAAGAATGCATTTTTAAGTCATTTTTTGGCAAAATAGTGTAAAAATCTTCATAAAACGAGGATTTCTGGGATTATTTAATGACAAACACTACACAAATAGTTAAAATAACAAGACTGGTGCATATGTTTTCAATTGATACAGTTTACAATAACAAAATTGTAAAAATACATAAGATTGCATTTCAAAGTCATTTTTTGGCAAAATAGTGTAAAAATCTTCATAAAATTAGAATTTCTGGGATTTTTCAATAACAAACACTACACAAATAGTTGAAATAACAAGACTGGTGCATATGTTTTGAATTGATACAGTTTACAATATCAAAGTTATAAAAATACATAAGAATGCATTTTAAAGTCATTTTTTGGCAAAATACTGTAAAAATCTTCATAAAATGAGGATTTCTGGAATTATTTAATAACCAACACTGCACAAATAGTTAAAATAACAACTATGGTGCATATGTTTTGAATTGATACAGTTTACAATATCAAAGTTATAAAAACATATAAGACTGCATTTTAAAGTCATTTTGGCAAAATACTGTAAAATCTTCATAAAATGAGGATTTCTGGGATCATTTAATAACCAACACTGCACAAATAGTTAAAATAACATGAATGGTACATATGTTTTGAATTGATACAGTTTACAATAACAAAGTTGTAAAAATACATAAGACTGCATTTTAAAGTCATTTTTTTGGCAAAATACTGTAAAAATCTTCATAAAATGAGGATTTCTGGGATCATTTAATTACAAACACTGCACAAATAGTTGCAATAACCATACTGGTGCATATGTTTTGAATTGATACAGTTTACAATATCAAAGTTATAAAAAATACATACAAATGCATTTGAAAGTCATTTGTGGCAAAATACTGTAAAAATCTTCATAACATGAGGATTTCTGGGATCATTTAATAACAAACGCTTAACTTGATACTATAACAATATCATAGTTATTAAAAGACATCAAATCATTTTGGGCAAAAACTATTAAAATTCTACAGCAATGAGAATTTCTGGGATTGTTTCATCATACTTGCTATGGTCTTTGAGATTATCATTTTACTCATGAAAATTGTCAAATCAAATATATAAGAGCATGCAATATTGATTGCATTGCATGATCTACTCTCACTCTGTATAACATCTTTCCTGACTTCAACTAACTAATTATGAAATTCAAATGATATCCTTACCAGATAAGACTTTAATTGAGTTAAACTTGAAATATATACCAGCATACATTTTGGTTGATTCACTACCTACTAGATACTGAGATGGATATTAGAATTACACAGAAATGTACAGGACAGTGTCACACTTTCTATTGATCAATGACCTACTACTTAAGATGCAAAGGATGCAATGGATATGAAAGTGAACATTGATGTTTATGGACAGCAACAACAAATAGCTGCTGACGGATGCAAAACAATGACAAAAGATCATCATACTTTCATTGAAGCAATTTATGCAAAATAATTCTGAATATAATTAAATAAAGAGATCATTTTATATGTACATAAATATTATGGGTATTCAGTGACTGACAATCAAATAAAACACATGCTAAAGCTGTTACTCTTCAGGACAACTTGCTTCACTATCTGAGTCCTCAATCTCTTCTGGTACATTGGATGCATCCTCTAAATACATTGACCAGTTCTTGACACTGCGCACAGAATCAGCATACCTAGCATATCCTAAGTACCACAGTACTGATGAAACATGAGCACAAGCCCCCACAACACGAGCACCCGCCTTGCATTGGCAATACCACCCTTTAATTACTGCAGGCCGTGACTCGATCCACAGCAAGTATAATTTTGATGAGGTATGACGACTTTGGATTTTACACGCAGTATATCCTGTATCTCATCATTTAACATAATAATGTAGTCGCCATCCTCATCTAAATGTTCACAAGTGTAGCTTCTTGCTAGTTTGAGCTGATACACCCCAACAGTTATGTTAGTTAATTCCTCCTCAGACAGAGTGGGAAATCCTTCTACAACATTCTCTGAATCCATGTTTTTCCATGCTGCAATTCTTCTATCCAATTTCTCTTCCACCACTCTTTCATACAAGGCATTCCTTTGGATGCTAACATCTTAAAATAATAATTATACAACATAAGCAATTGAGATTAATAATTAATTTAATTCTAGTTGTTTACTGGTATCTTGTACTGTTTGATTCCCAATATCATTATGATACCATTTACTATTTTATAATATATAATATAAAAGAATTGACAAGTCTTAGAAACAGGTAGAAATGAAAGGTTTGCGAACATTTCCTGCTCGTTTCACAGCAAGCACAAGTAAAAAGATATTTTCTGACAATGTGTATAATGTTTTAATCCTACTACAAATACAAATTAAGACAAATAAAAGATTCTCAGAATAGATGTGGACAACCTGTGTTTCTGACTGTGAATTATAATGGGTGAAGCTCTGGAGTACTACATGTATTTGGGGACAATATGACACCATAATCAATTACCTGAGTAACCAACCAGAACACAATGCAAAACATCATTGAATGTCTATGGAATAGATTTGATACCAGAATAACCACTTCCGTTAATGGGTGTGGCTTAAAAGTGACGTTTGTATACTAAACCAATATTACTGTAGTGTATTCCTACCTTAGTAAACAGGCTCAATGCAGAATAATATTATCTTTATGGGCTTTGACAATAAAAAATGTCCTGAGAACAAGCAGTGAGCCCTCAATGGTCGCATGCAAACGAGTCTTCAAATTCAGTTTAAAATTAATTCCAGATGTGTGAAACATAAGTGTAGTAACTTTAGATAATGTTAATTATTCTAGAATTATATTGCTTCCTTGTCTAAGTGCTTTAATTACCTTCATTTTAGCAGCAAGAAGTTGATCTTCTTCTTGATTTCCAGAATTCAAAGGAGGTTTGTATTTATTACAAATGGCAGCTACTAATTTAATATCATCTCCAATGTGTGGTATCTGTGTGTTTGGCACAACATTTGCCAGGTACCGCCACAGTTTGAGTCTGCCATTTACAGACTCAACCACCCATCTTATTTTGGTGATCAACCTTGATGAATTTGCCTGAAACGTGAAATTGCAATTTATAATCCTAGCATTTTTTAATTAGCTCAAAAAGACATTAGGAAACTAGAAAATTTTGGTATCCATTTGGAATACTTTTAATAAGACTTGGTAATCTGTACAACTACATATTGTGTCAGTTACCAATCAATTTCCACTAAAATCGGTTCAATACTAAGTGACATTGACCCATAACTGTACTTTTTCATGTTGCTGCTTAATAAGTTCATAAAATTAGGATCAGTATTGTAATACTGTAATATTGGGGGATACATAAATATAAGTAGTTAGCCTATGTGATGAACTGAAACATGAATTAAATATTAAATTGCTCATCAAGAAATCATTATACGTATGATGTAACGCTAAGTATGTTTGCTAGTAAATATTGCCCTCTTTCACATTGATCATGTATATAAAAGTTGAGACAGAATAAATAATAGTGACGATCAAAATGAATGAATATCTGGGTTTTTCACAATGAGATGATACTGAACAGACACTATTTTTTAGGACAGTTTTATCGCTTACAATAATTTATACCTCTTCTACTGTGTGCTGCTTCTGTCCCTTTTTAAGGAAAGAAGGCATCTTGGAATGCACCCCCATCTCCTCCAGAAAGTCAACAGCATCCCGAAATCCTCGGTCCAATATAAGAATGTCCCCTTCTGTTATCCAATCAGTCATCTGTTCCATATTTAATTTAAAATTATGTTTGATAATGTTGGCATCATTGTTCTTGTAATCAGCGTGATATGGCCCTAACACTGATACAATATATCCTGTAGTCGATACAATAATCATCGGCTTAACTAACGGTCGATTTTATGAAGACTATATGACCGTCTTTGAAATTTAAAGTTGTTGCTTTTTTGAATGTAAACGTAGGTACCATCTGCAACTAAAATGACAGGATTTTCAATTTCATTTCCAAATAATTCTTTTGCTAGGGGTCTTGTATGATTGTCTTTGATGTCCTGTCTGGAAATGTGTTGAAAGCCAAGATATTTTGGAGTGAAGTTAATGGAGAGTTCTTTTCTAGCTGTTGCAATTGCTCTTCTTATTCCAGTTTTGCCAATATTGAAAAGTGTTGAAAGCATCCGTATGACATTCCAGTTCTTAATCTGACAAGAAAAGGGCTATGCATGTTCTTATGCTTCTGTTTTTTGTCTGTCTGATGGATTTGACATGTGAGATTAGGTCTTCAAAATTTTCTTTTGTAATGCCGGTAAGGTTTAGGAAATCAGAATCTTTGAGTGTGTTTTTGTTGTCAAAATCAATTCTTAAATTTTCATTTTTTAAAGCAATTGATCGGATATCAGTAATTAAAGCCAGCAGTTCTGTTTTGTTGAATAATGTGGTTGATGATGACGATAAACTTTTGAAATGCAGGATGGCTTGTTCATTGAGGCTTCCATCTGAATCAATGTGTGTTGGACAGCAGCGTGTTCGGACAATAGCAAATGGCCAGTTGATAAAAATGCTTTGTGTCTATTTTCTGTTGATAAAGTCTGAAATTTGGATTTTCTGTCTTTGCAAACGCAACATGAAGAATGGCTTTTTCCAGCTGATGTTATTGGTAGCTGTATTATTTTGGGACTTTTAATTGATGTAGTTTTCTGTTGTTTCTTTACGGGCGGTTCATAGTCATCTTCTGATTCAGACAGTTGGTTTTCAGATTCCTCTTGGTTATCTTCATATCTGTTTGCCTGACATTTATAACTTTTCCGGTAAAATTGAGAGTAACATTTTATGCAGGTTACATCATTGTCTTTGCATGAAAATACTTTGAAATGTTTTCTATAATTAGCATATGCAGGACCAGCTATAAATCTCCTTCTGTCTGGTTTTGTTCTTTTTCCACATGTTATACAAAGGAAGTCTTTAGGCCCTGTTCCAGGCATCCTATAAGAAAAACCAAATGTTGCTCAATAGATGTTAAGAAGTGAAAAACAAGAAATTTCCTTAGTACACATATACCCCATTCACACGTTCATTTTCTATGTTCAGTTGAATATGAAATTGGGGTCACAACTCTAATTTGGCAGTAAAATCAAAAAGATTATATCATAGGAAACAAGTGTACTACGTTTCAAGTTGATTGTACATTGACCAAAACTTTAACCTGAAGCAGACAGACAGACGTACAAATGTACTTAAACTAAACATAAAAGTTTTTTGCTTTATGGTACCAAATAAAGGTCAAAGAGGCTTGAAGGTACAAAAAACATCAGCAAATATTCAAACATTTTTTTTTTCATTACAAATTTTATTTATTACACTATAAGTTGTTATTTTATAATATGGTAAAAATCAACCAAAAAAAAAAATCAATTTGTTTTGGCTCCAGATAACTTTTAAAATGTTTATATCATTGAAAATCTCCAAATTATCTCCCTTTGTGAAAAAAAATGCATTAAAATTGAAATATCTTTTTTAACTCATCAGTGACCTATATTTTTTATTATTTTTTTCAAATAAGCTGTACTGAAACTAAACTGATGTAAAATTTAAGCAATTTCTGTAATTTCTTTTTTTTTTTTTTATTTCGATATTACCTTTTTTTCTCCTATTAGTTCAACAGAAAAAAGTACCTAAACAAAAATGCAGGCTTCTTTTGAAGGCAGATTGTGAACAGTGACCCCATATTTTTATTTTATTTTTCTATTGGGTATAGGATAAAGTTTATCTATAGAAAAAAATAGCGAAATCCTATATAAGAAAAAAATATTTATACCCATGAGCTAGCCCCCTAAAACGGGAAAAGTGCTAATTTTTTTATTCTCTGAGAGATACATGTCTTTTTTACATAGATGCCACTTAAAGTGTTTATGCAAGTTTAAATGATGTATTCCTCTGCAATTGTATATAAAATAATGCTTAGCTTTTTAACCAATATTGCTGTAATGTTGTGTACACAAAACTTTTGTAAATAGAAAAGGATTAAGGATTTGTTTTCAAATTATCTCCTCATGTAACACTAACTACATGCTCCAATAGTGATGGAAATGGACAAATTAATATCTACATGTTATACATACCTTATATCTCATAGCACAATCCAATATATGCATACAATCTTTGACATATGTAATCTCCGATTGGGCTTGATCTGCTTTATTCCTGTAAAAGTATGATATATGTTTTTATAAATCAACTATTTGTCATTTGGCTATTTTTTTTAATGTTGATTGTCTATTCTAATGCAATATGTATGTAACACACATTTTCATATGTAAAAACTAACTGTCAAATACTTTATCTCTATGCCTCGTCCAGGGAAGGGGCCCATTCTTTACCGATATTTGGCAGCCATTTTGAAATTGCAATTTTTCAGGAATTCTGTTTTCCACCATTGATATGAAATCAAACTGACAAACAACCATACCTTTTTAAATATCCTTTCATGCTATTTAATTGATATTTTTAGCGAACAGCAATTTAAGCCAAAATATAAATCAATTGCTTTTGAAAAGCAATTGTAAACGGTCTTTCACCCTTTGAAACATGATTGATTGATATGTGTGTGCGTGTGTTTGTTTGTTTGTTTGTTTGTTTGTTTGTTTCTTTCTTTCTTTAAAGGGTCCATATTAGTGTGTTGGTAAAGTTTCTATATTTAGTTAGTTGGAAAGTTTTTATTCTATTTCAGGTCCCGTGCGCGTATTTGTCTCGCGCCAGATTGTGGCGTCACATGACGAAGCTTTATAATAGCGAAAACTTAGTATTTTTATTTCTTTTTAGGTGGAGACGTTGGACAGAGAACATGTATAGCGACGGAGTACACACAATGTATTTCTTTTGTCATTGTAGGTAATTGACGTTTTGATCACAGTTTACGAGCAGTACATGCTTTGGATTTAATTGATCCTGTGTAACTTTAAAACACGTTTATCGAATAATCGTACAATGTACATTTTTCAGCAGCAGTTTGTAACAGAGATTTGTATTTTCATCTAGGAGCAGACATTTTATTGTAGGATTTCCCCGAGATTTACGGAGCTAGCAAGCGATTTTTACGGCATTGCAATTTCTTTTCTCTATGGACATTCTTGGGAGGTAACTGCACCACGTTGTTCTATGAAGATGTAATGCATGTATACCCTGCTGACTGCAAATTTTGAGGTCAATTAGACATGTAGTTTCAGAGAAGATCAGATAACATGCATGTGGATTCTTTTTTTCAGAAAAGATGTTCATACAATAATATAAATCAATTGTTTTAAAAACAATTGTTAATGGTATTTTCCCCTCCGAAACATAATTGATTAATTTATTTGTTTATTGATTGATTGATTGATTGGTTGGTTGGTTGGTTGATTAATTGGTTGGTTGGTTTGTTTGTTGATTATTTAAACACATGGGATAGAGTCTCTTTAAACAAGCGAAAAAGAAACAAATGAGATCTTGGACCCCGTATTAAACACACGAGACGGAAACATGCATGCAATGATTGATTGATTGCTTGATTGATTGATTGGTTGGTTGATTGATTGATTGATTGGTCGATTAAACACGTTGGATAGAGTCTCTTGGCACAAGGGAAAAAAAACAACAAATGAGACTTTGGACCCCGTATTAAACACATGAGACGGAAACATGCATGCAATGATTGATTGATTGATGGATTGGTTGGTTGGTTGGTTGATTGATTGATTGATTGATCGATCGATTAAACACGTTGGATAGGGTCTCTTGGCACAAGCGAAAAAAAAACCAAATGAGACCTTGGACCCCGTATTAAACACATGAGACGGAGACATGCATGTAACAATTGATTGGTTGGTTGGTTGGTTTACTAATTAAACAGGTTGGATAGTGTTTCTTGAAACAGGCGAAAAGAAACAAAGGAGATCTTGGACCCCATATTAAACACATGAGAAGGAAACATGCATGCATGCAATGATTGATTGATTGATTGGCTGGTTGGTTGGTTGAGTAAACACATAGAAACGAGCCACTAGAATCATGCAAAACGGAGTTTAAAGCCTAGATACTATATCTTAACACATGGGATCTAGCTTTTGAGAGATCCCTTAACAAATAGTAAGGTCAAAGGTCAATGTCAACGTACAAAAGCATTACAACACACATAACACGCTTTAAATAGTGCCAAAACACATAATTTGCCTCTTTGTCTATAACCTTGACCTTTGACCTTGGTCAAGGTCATTGGTCGACAATGTCATTGCAAAAGACCCTATGGACCTTTTGTTTAAGAGTTTTGCCTAATAATGTCTTTATAAACCATCAATGGGGGTTATGTCCCTTACACAATGGTAAAACCAATACAGTCATAATGTAACAAAGTTGCCCCTTGAAGTACCAAACATGTTTCACTATTTAAATTTTCTGTATCTATAACCAGTCGAGAATTATAGGAAATCAAAGACATATAAAAATCTAAAATATGACCTTGACCTAATTTTCTTTTATTGGACCAAGGACCTCAAATCAAAAGACCCTAGATCTCTATCACTTATGGTTTACCAGTTAGAATTGCATATCACTTATATCAAATACATAAGGGGATAACTCTCATATGGAGTCTCCGAAAGCTTTGGTCCAAATAAATATCCTAATCCTGAAGATGTAACGAGCAATTTGGTAAAATAAATTTGTCGTAATCTTTTACTGTTGCGAAGGAGTATTGGCCACAAGAAAAACAGTGTTTGGGGAGATAACTCTTACAACGTAAAGTATTTGGTTACGCAGTTGTCAGTTTTAAAAGCGTATAAATTATACAATATCATATACCATATAGCTAAGCGACATCTTATGAAACAACAATACTACGCAAGAAAAAAATTAGGCGGAAGAAAAAAAAAAAATAATAATAATCAGAACAAAATCAATAGGTCTTTCCACGGAAAAGTGGAAAGACCTAATTACGCTATTTAGTTGAAAAATAGACATCAACGGTATACAAGTAATACATGTAAGTGATGTCATATTGTTACACTGATTAAACAGAAACCATACCTACACCCCCAACTCCCCCAATTTTTTTCCATGTGACTGGAATCACACATATAATTTTATTTGACCTCCCCTTTTTTCACATGTGACTGGAACCTCACATATTATTTATTTGTCCCTCCTCTCCATTTTTTTTTCTACATGTTAAATGTATTATTTTATTTAACTTGACCATAAATATTATATTCCATATTTTAAGAATGGTACCTTGTGAAACTTGACATGTTCTATCAATACTGAATTCACTTTTCTTTTATTCTTCACATTCGCAACCTGAAACAAACATAATTAAAACATCTCAAGATCAAATATTAAAACAACAATGCTCCATACAGTCCATTGTTTAATACATTGTAAAATAAAGATTTCTTTTATTTGAAATTTGAATTCACATTAAATCATTATGACATAATGTGTGCTTGCATGTAATTTTCATGGTTTACATGCAATAATAAAGTCAAATCATTGCAAAACAAGAAGATACCATGGTGCAAAGTCTCAGATACCATGCATATAACCTCAGTCTAGATAATGCCATGGTGGACACATAGCACTCAAAGTTCAAGACTATATTATTCATTTAACTGATATAGTTTGAACATTATTTCAAAGCAAACTTTGAGTTATTGTATTTCACTTGAGTGTTCTAACCATGCTCAAGACTTGCAACTACAATAATTGTACTGTTTGTGTTTGGGGTTGCTGTTTATTTATTATTTACTCAATTCTGAAATTATTCTGTTGTCGTTCTAAAAATTACACTGTTATCTACTCAAAAAGTATTGGCAAACTGGAAGTGGGTATTCGACTGACCAGGAAAGTTTAGTTATCACATGTGACAACTCAATATTGTTAATTAGGTGCTTGCCTTGTATGAAGTCTGTATACATGTAGTTTATGAGTAAAAGTGTGACCTTAAGGTTGAACAGATCAGTTGAATTCAATATAGCTGTATATAAAATTGGGTTAATTATATGACCACACACTTTTACTTGTGAAAATATAAACTTACACATGTTGACAATCCTCTTCATTGATGGTCATATTTATAAATAGTATAACAACTATCAATCATATATAAGTACAATCAGGTCATCTGAATAATCGAACTGAAATAATTAAAAAATGCATAAGTTTTATGTAACACCACCTTATTTGTGTTGGATCCCTCAACTGAGTCAAACCCAACATAGACGGGTCAAGATATATAAAAAACTATCAGAACTGATAAAGGATACATGTACCTTTATACTTTACAGTGTTCTAGCCAGGATTTGAAAAAGGGCAGGGTGCTAGTCAGAAAAAGGGCAATTTAACACGTAAATGTCATTGAAAAAAGGGCAATTTAATGTGTTGATGTCATTGAAAAAAGGGCAATTGTTTAAGCCTAATTATACATCAAAATATACATGTAGCTAAGGCACTATAGCATGATCAAGTTTTAATGAAATTATGTATTAAATTCTATCCTTTTTGCACTATCATCAACACATGTACTCACTCTTACACCTAGCTGTGTATTTTTTTTTCTTCTTGGTTGTGAACTGGGCAATACCTTATTCATATGAAAAATCTAATTTATATGATATACTGTACGACCAGAGTGGTTGTGTATGTTTGTATTGTGTGCTTATAGTGTGCTTACATACTGCTTAGGAAAATAAAGATATAGCTGTGTATTTCAGGGAAGAGTGTTCAAGGCAATTTAACATCTAATTTCAATATAATATTACTATATTGCACTTGATAAATCATTTAATGGAATTGAAGATATAAAAAATAGTTTTCAAAATATTTATTTTTTTAACGTTTTAATGTGAAAATAATTGAAATTAATATTTTGATATGCATTTGCATTTTATTTGTTATAAATTAAATCTGTTTTTTCGAAAAAGAACATAAACTTTACAAGAATAATATGATAGGTATAAAAAAGGGGAAGTAATGCATTTGTTTTGTCAAACATTATTAAGATGAACAAATTATTTATAACCTAAAGCTAGGGTTATTAGTGTTAATTAACAATGTGCTTGACACTAAAGCTGTCAAGTGAAGCCATGTACTTAATGGGTCACTTAATTGGACAGTTTTAATACACAACCAGCTGAACTTCCTGTTTATGGAAGAATTACGAATTTGCCGGTATTTCCTAGGCAGAAATTCCGAGATTTTTGCTATAAAAGGGCAGGCGCCTGAGAAACGACAGAAAAAGGCAAGGCGTCATTAAAAAGGGGCACTGCTCCTGTTCAAACTTTTAGCTAGAATACTGCTTAATTCAGGGCTTACATGTATAACATTATATAGTGAAAGAAATGTTTAATTGATTATTCAGCTACATGTTCAAGTACAATATTTTGGTGGTTATTTTATGGCAGATTCAAAATTTCAATACCTATGCATGTTTCGTTTAAAAGTGGTGGAATTTATTTCGCGATTATGTTGTTTCTGCGAACAATAAGGAAAATTTGCACCCTGTGAAAATAACCCGCTATATACAGTATTTGTAATGAGCTTTAACACAAAATAATGGATTGTTTTAATCTTTTTTCTTATATTGGCCACATGTGTGCATGCAACCTTTGTTTACATGAAGCAACAAGTGATTATATAATGACTGAAATACTGTAAGACCAAATTAATTTTCCCTGCATTAGGGTTCCTCAGATAAGTCTGAAATGGTCAGGTTAGGGAATCGGGAAGTACATGTATTGCTCAAATTAATTGGCAACAATGCAATATGTAAATGTTCCTTTTATGCCATCTATTAGTTGTACACTAGTTGTAGGTGCTTGCAGCTAAAGGAAGGACATATTAGTACAGAAGTACATTGTGATTGTTTAAAAAAATATTAAAAAGCTATTAAATCCTTCTTCCTTGAGAGATTGATTTTGTGGTTTGGGAAATATTTGTAGCCTTTCATTCAAGTAACATTATATTGTCTCATACAATCCAGGACTATATAAAAGAAGATGTGGTGTAATTGCCAATGAGACAAATCTTTACATGAGACAAAATGCCACAGAAATTAACAACTATAGGTCACCGTTCTGTCTTCAAAAATAAGCAAAACCCATACTGCATAGTCAGCTATAAGAGGCACGAGAAATATAAAACAATTCAAATCAGAAAACTGAAGGCCTAATTAATGTACAAAAAAAATGAATGAAAAACAAATATAAATATGTATGGCAACAACAAACAACAACCGGCTCCTGACTTGGGACAGGCACATACATACAGAATGTGGCGAGGTTAAACATGTCATGTTAGTTGGATCCCAACCCTCAAGCCCCCTATCCAATGGGACAGTGGTGTGACAGTAACAACATAAAAACAGGTTATAAAAATCGGTTGAAAAAGGCCTAACTCATCAGATGGATACAAGTAAAATATATCTAACAAAACTGGGCACTTACACATTCCAACAAGAAAAGACCATGCATATACAGAGGTGTTTTTGTTGTTGTTTATTTTAATAAGAGGTTAGTCTTATAACAGTTATCAGTATTTGGCTAACCTCTACAAATACTGATGTTAAATTAATATTTTATTGAAAGAAACATGTGCATAAGTTACAATGTTGACATCTGTTAATTTTTAATTATAGGTAATATCCTTTCTCAATTTTTTTGGTTCTAATTCAAACTTTTCCAAGGATAAATGGTCGGTCCCTTATTGCTTGTATTCTTATTTCCAGAATGATTAAGCAATGTTTGCACCGAAATACAGTTATGATCACCTCAATTGTGTTCTTTGAGGAATAATTTTCAGCAATAATATCGACCCGATTCGAGGTTATGTCTTATGATTGAAGATGATGTATTTTACCAAAATTACCTTTTCTCCAGTTACTGAAGAAGTCAAAAGGACGATGTCTACATAACATAATCATGTGTTTTGCATCCCATTATTTCTCACCTAAATCTACAGCGATTTTCATGTTGATTTCTGTTGTTGTCTGCTGTCATCTGTTTACTTCCGGTACATAATTTACAAAACTGACCCGGATTTTTTACAACAAAAAAACGGCGATTTTATTATTTTTCACTGTGGCCGCATGCGAGTTACAAAATGAAACTTCGCCAATATCTTCCAAATAAAATTCAAAAACTCTCCATCAAATATTATTCTGTAACTTGCATGCGGCCAAATCCAATTTGGTTGAAATCATGGTAAAATTTCCGGATATGAACGCATTCCGGCTACAAATGCACAGGTAAGTTCGAGTTATCTCGCTTGGTACAGGTTTGCATATCACGATTAACGTAACTTTTGACGAGACTGATATTTAATCTAAAACTTTGTAACATTGTTTTTACTCATAACGCTTATTAATTTTGAAGGAATAATTGGGCCTACAGAGCCCTCAAATGACACTTCTCCTTTACTTCAGGTGTCAAATAATAGCTTTCTTTACTCTGAATTCAAAAATATATAGTTTCTATGTACTTTTGCTTTAAATGAGGGAGATAAATTGCTACTTCCGGTTTGAAAAAGGTCACTTCTGGTTGACATTTTCAAGGTTATATGTCTACTAACCTAATGCAAAAGATCTAAAGGCTTTATCATGTATAAATTTGAATCTACAGCAAAGGTTAAAATCTAGAATGTCAATTTTACATTTGACCTTAAACTAAATTTTAAGGTCATAAACCAAGGACATCAAATCAAAAGACCATAGGTCTTTACGGTACCTCGAATGACCGAATAACACTGTTAATATCCAAATAACACTTGTAATGACCGAATAACACTTGAAATTTTAATATTAGCACATATTGGTGACTTTTAAACATTGATTATCAAATAATAGTATATTATCGATGTATTTTATTACTTATAAATGATTTACAGAAAGCAGATAAGTTCATAAAAAACTTTTTAAATTTAGTGTGTACATCCAATATGGTGACCACGGAAATCACAATGGCCGCCATGTTCGATGTACACACTAAATTTAAAATGATCTTTATGAACTTATCTGCTTTCTGTAAATCATTTTTAAGTTATAAAATACATCGATAATATATTATTATTTAATAATCAATGTTTAAAAGTCACCAATATGTGCTAATATTAAAATTTTAAGTGTTATTCGGTCATTACAAGTGTTATTCGGATAATAACAGTGTTATTCGGTCATTCGTGTTACCCTAGGTCTTTATTATATATGGTTAATGAGTTATATTACTTTACGCATAATTCTAAATATATGAGGGGCTAAAACTCCCACTTAATGTCTACGCACCCTTTCAACCAAATTTAAGTGTCGCGACATGTCGCAATTAACAATTTAGTTAAAATTATTTGTCGATATCTTATACAGTTTTTGTAAAGAAGTGAAAATAAGCCAAAATCAAAATTTAGAACATGACCTTGACCTTTGACCTTGACCTTATTTTATTTTTTTGGACCAAGGACCTCAAATCAAAAGACCCTAGGTCCATATCACTTATGGTTTACAAGTAACAAGTGCATATCCCTTATATCAAATGCATAAGGGGAAATAACTCTCATATGGAGTCTCCCGATGGCTTCGATCAAAATTATTTTTCAAATTCTGAGGATATAGCAAGCAAATTGGTGAAATAATTTTTGCGTAATCTTTTACGGTTGCGAAAGAGATGGACACACTTGAAAAACAGTGTTTGGGGAGATAACTCTTACAATAAAAAGTGTTCGGTTAAACAGGGTCAGTCTTAAAAGCGCAATAATTGTTCGATATTATATAAAAAAATATCTAAGCGACATACTGCGAAACAAACATTTATCGCAAGAACAAAATTTGGCGGAAGAAAAAAAAAAGTGGAAAGACCTAATAATCAGAACAAATACAATAGGTCTTTCCACGTATTTCTTGTATTTGTGGAATGTTAAAAAAATCTGTGGATGTTTCAGATAATAACGCGTTTTTATTGGACTTTCTACAGTACACTCCCAGAAATATGCGACAAAAGGGACGCTTTTTCGTTCCCTTTTGTTTACTTTTTATGTGTGTGTTTTGTTTGGAGAGAAATTTTCCATTGGCCCAATCTTACGATGTTAATGTTATTATGATATTGTAATTTTCATGTTTATTTATCTTGGCCTAATTTGTTCTGTGTGACCTTATAATGTTTATATAATCGGATTATAGTTGATTACAAAATAATGTTATGAATGTGCAGTTTAGAAATCACTGGAACAATCATAGATACTGATGGAATGGTTAGAACTTTCTATTTGACTTACATGATAATTCCGGAATGATCATAATCAACGATGCGTAATTTAAACTTCTACAGTATTCTAGAAGTTTCCTTTCTATAGTTTTCTAGGAGTTTCCCTTCTACAGTGTTCTAGAAGTATCCGTGACAACTATATATACAGACACCGAAATTAGACAGATTAGACATTAATATACTTGTACTCTCAGAAGTTCTCTGGAGTTGTTGGATTGACGCTTTATTTACGAACAACATCATACTTGATTGTGAACTTATTGGACATATATATTACATTGGATTCCGTACAGTCAAGAGAAGAATTCCGGATAAAGAAAAGACAAAGGATCGGATATATATTTAAACAGTTAAGTTGTCATTTCAATTTGTATAATATTTCTTATAAAATTGTATAATAAATCTTGCTAAATTTATTATTGATTTTTGTCTTTTGTTGGCTAAATTTAAAGGTGATTTATGGTCGTAACAGAAATTGGGGGTTCGTCCGGGATAACGTTAATATCAGATTAAAATTTTTACAGTATTTTTATTGAATTAGAATTAGCCAACAAAATTCAAATAAATGGCATTTGATGCTAGTAAATTTTTAAAAACGCCAGACCTGAAAGGGTTTGATAAACTAAAGAAAGAAGAATTAGTGTTGCTTGCTATTATTTAAATTTACCTGTGTTCGTTACTTTATTTAACGCCATTTTGTCCTAGGTTAAAGTTGTTTTTTTTTTGACATTGAAACATCTTTTTTATTTATATTGTGTCATAGATCAAACTTATTCTTTCAGTGTATATTTACTTGTTTTTGTGTACTGTCTTTTTGATCGAGTTAAGCCATTTCAATTGATATGTTATTGCGTGTGTTTTTTTATGTTGTAATGTTATACCACAGTTTCAGGCTAGGGTGAAGGTTGGCGCCTGTTAAAATGTTTAAACCCGCTGCATTTTTATGCACCTGTCCTAAGTCAGGAACCTGTTATTCAGTGGTTGTCGTTTGTTGGTGTAGTTCATAAGTGATTCTCGTTTCTCGTTTTTTATATAGATTAGACCGTTGGTTTTCCTGTTTGAAAAGGTTTACACTATTCTTTTTGGGGCCCTTTATAGCTTGCTGTTCGGTGTAAGCCAAGGCTCCGTGTTGAAGGGTTGCTTTGACCTATAATTGTTTACTTTTTACAAATTGTAACTTGGATGGATAGTAGTCTCATTGGCACTCATACTACATCTTCTTATCTATATTTAGTGTATCTATGAGAAAACAAATTATAAAAAATTTGGTAATGGATAATTTACTTGACTTAGAAATTTTTGGTGAAGAGGCTCTTGAACTTAAGGTAGAAAATGTTGATGCTATCAAATTAAACCAGCTTGAATAAGAACATGAATTTCAATTAAAACAATTGGAAAAGGAAGAAAGACAGGCAGAACTTGAAATGAGATTAGAGATGGAGAAAATTGAAATAGAAATGGTCAAAGTAGAAAGCATCACTGAAGAAGAGTCAAAATCAGAACATTTTGATGCAGCAAAAAATAAACGTTTGGTTCCCAAATTTGTGAAAAAACAGTTGATAAATTTTTTCCACAGTTTGAGAAAATTGCTCAAAATTTTAAATGGCCCAAACTTTTTTGGACTACAATGCTGCAAAGTGTTTTTGAGGGCAAGGCCGCTGAAATTTACTCAGCACTTTCTTCAGAAAAAAGTTCTGATTATGACACTGTAAACAGGAAGTTTTGAAAGCTTATGAGCTAGTACCAGAAGCATATAGACAGAAATTTAGGTCTTATAAAAGTTTGATTTACAATAGAAAATGAAAGGATATGGAGTAAATGTACATGGGACAAAATACATAGAAAACATAGAAAATTATCAATGAACAGGGCTTTTATTCCTGTTCTTCATCTTGACAGTTGATGTAGGGCCTTCAACAATGAACAAATCATTCATACCCTACAACAAGGTCAAGACGGCCCTAACGTCGACTTAAGCGGTACTATTGATAAAAATAAAGTAATTTTGAAAGACATCGATCGCCGCTAAAATATGCCTTGAAGTTACACATGTCGGGAGCGGTCAATGAATTACATAACCTATGTTGAATTTGCTAGGGAAAAAGAAGATCTATTTGATAAATGACTTACGTCAAAGAAAATAGATAACAATTTTGATAAAGTCAGACAGTTAATGTTATTAGAAGAGTTCAAGCAGTGTGTTCATTTAGACTTAAAAACACATTTAGATGACAAAACTGTTGAGACATTGCAAGATGCAGCTGTTATTTCCGAAAATTATACCCTTTCACATAAAAGAAGTTTCAAAGGTAAAAATTTTAATACTTCGAACGGATATTACAAAAATCAAAGTACTGAGCGTATTGATAGTTAGCCTGTTGCACAGAATAAGAGTCAATCTAGTTATAATATGTCTAGTCCAAATTCTGATCCTTTTGAGAAGAAGTCACTAACTTGTTCTCATTGTAAGAAAAAGGCCAGTGCTTGTAAGACACCCTTTGTTACCAATAAGTTGGAATGTCCTGCGAGTCAGGCTTTTAAGTACAGTTTTTGTGATTACTTGGAGGATTATTTACCCTTTATGTCTGATGGGTTTGTTTCTATTGTTGATAATACTACTCCTCAGTCTTTTAAGATTTTACGGGACACTGGAGCTTCTCATACTTTTTTGTTAGAAGGTGTGTTGCCTTTATCCGAGGAGACTTCCGTTTGTGCCTCCGTTTTGTTACAAGGTGTGGAGTTAGATTGTGTATATGTTCCCCTCCATCGTCTTTATTTGAAGTCAGATTTAATTACTGGACCAGTTGTTGTGAGTGTTTGTCCTAATCTCCCTGTTGAGGGTGTTTCATTATTGCTAGGAAATGATCTACCTAGGAACAAAGTGGTTGCTGAACCAATTGTTACCAGTGAACCGGTGGTGGATGTTAAATCACCTGAAGATGATGCTGAACTGTATCCAGCTTGTGTTGTTACTAGGGCGATGGAAAGAAAAGAACAAAAAGAGGATTTACAAGAAGACCAGTATGATTATATGGACCTTCTGACATTTTCCTTGCCGACATTGACGGTTCCTGTAGCTCAGAAAAGGCCATAATAAGTCCACCTAGTACTAACAAACATGTAATTATGCCATAGCCAGACGTGAACAGCCATTCATTAGACAAAAGAAGTTTGTGGAAGAACAAAATAAAGACCCTGGGTTTTTTCATCTCTGCAAGAGGGCTCAACCACAGAAGGAAGCAGACAAAGTGGCAGAATGCTACTACCATCAAGACGGCATTTTAATGAGGAAATGGAGGCCACCTGATGCTATCCCAGAGGAGATATGGAGAGTGGTATACCAAGTGGTTGTGTCTAAAGTCTATAGGCAAGAAATTATTGGTCTTGCCAATGACGCCCCCTTGGTCGGTCATTTAGGTATAAGGAAGACTTGCCTTAAGATCGTACAACATTTCTACTGGCCCAGACTTAGAAATGATGTCACAGAATACTGCAAATCATGCCATGTATGCCAAGTTGTTGGTAAGCCTAACCAGAAAATACCACCAACACCACTTCTGCCAATTCTAGCCTTTAAAGAACCTTTCAGCCGAGTACTAATTGACTGCATTGGACCTTTACCGAAGACCAAGACTGGAAATGCGTATTTATTGGCGATCATGTGTACATCCACTCGCTTTCCAGAGGCTATTCCGTTAAGGAATATCAAGACACCAACTATTGTCAAAGCTCTTATCAAATTTTTCACGTTAGTAGAACTTCCTGGGTGTCTTTGGGCGAGGATTTTAGATCGTTCCGAGAATTGAGTAGGAGTATGTTTTCGTGTGAACTCGCCGTAACATGGATAACATCCGAGAACAAATTCAACATGGCTACTAATGCGACCGAAATTACGAGTACTCTTGGTATATATCAAATGGTTGAAGAATCAGTAGAGAATGAGATTGATCCTTCCAAAAATACCTTTCCTGAGTTGTTTAGTTGTATATTATGTAGTACCGAAAGACATATAAGACCAAAAATAGAAGGCTTTGTGGAAAAGGTGGTAGCGAGAATGTCCGCGTGTAAATTTAGAAGACATTTCCGTATCAGTAGAGATGTATATAAACACTTACTTACTGTTCTACGCCAAGATTTAGAAAAGCAGTATCGCGGTGGTCAAGAACTAGTGCCACCTAAAGCACAGCTATTGGTTTTCTTGTGGTATGCGTCTAACCAAGATTCCCAAAGAGAAATCGCAATTTTATTTGGAGTCAGTGAGTAGAGTGTGAATACAATTGTTAAACATGTATCTGAAATTCTATGTTCACATGTTGAAAAATTATATCAAAGCACCAAACATGGACCGTGAGGTAGCAATTTCTACTTCCTTTGAAGAAATGTGTGGTATTGCTAATATTGTTGGAGCCTTAGACAGAACGCACATACCAATAGTAAATTGTCCAGGTGTAAATGCTGATTATGTCAACAGAAAAGGGTTCCCATCTGTTCAGTTGCATTGATAGTTGATGATAAGCTTCTCATTAACAATGCATATGTAGGTTGACCAGGTAGTACTCACGATGCTCGAGTTCTTAGGAATTCTAAAATATATGATGATGCAGAACATGGAATAGTTATCTCGCAAAACAAGTTCATAATAGGAGATGGTGCATATCCTATTCGTCGGGTTGATTACCCCATAAAGAGATAATGGAAACTGTAATAACATGTTATAACATAAGCAACACGACGGGTGCCACATGTGGAGCAGGATCTGCTTACCCGGAGGACCTGGGATCACCCACAGTTTTTGGTGGGGTTCGTGTTGCTTAGTCTTTAGTTTTCTATGTTGTGTCTATTATTTGTCTGTTTGTCTTTTTATTTTTTAGCCATGGCGTTGTCAGTTTGTTTTCAATGTATGAGTTCGACTGTCCCTCTGGTATCTTTCGCCCCTCTTTTGTCAAGACAACAGAAAATATTTAATAAGGCTTTGTCTAGTGCTCGCCATTGTGTGGAAAGAGCCAATGCTCATTTGTAAGGCCGTTTTCGCCGTTTACAGAAAGTTTACTGCAAAGATGTTAAAGATATATGCAAACTGGTAATGGCTTGCTGTATTCTACACAACTAGTGTATCATATGTGATGATGAAATTGAAGACTTTATCGATATGGACGAAGATCAAAATGTTAATAGCTACCCAAGTATATTCAGGAACTTGCCAAGGGCTGAAGCAACTAGAAATGCTATTGCCGCTGCTTTACTTAATTCTTGAAAAAATAAAATATGATTTATATATATGATATTTCAATTTTATATCTAAAAGTATCATTCCTGTTCAATGTTTTGTTGTTTTATGTATGATGGTGCACATCACAAAGTAGATGTATATAAACAATATCCGAAATATGAAGTTTAAACAAATACATGAAACAAGTAACGCTCATTGCATGGTCATCAACAAAAATATTGATCTCACACCACACACATACATGTCAGACCTAGCTGTTCAAATATATTTTATGTTTTCTGTCTTTGTGGCTTATACATGTACATCGTTTTTTCTAGTTATTCACATTATAAAATACTCAAGATTTTTTGTGATTTTGATTTCACCGACCAGTCTGACCAGTCTAACTGTGCATACCGAAAGATTAACAAACATAAAGAACAGCTTGAATGAAAATATCAAGACCAAAATGTTGGGAAGCCAAATACATTGACAAAAAAGGGGCCGTTCTCCATTTGTTGTGAAGCATGAGTTTGCTCATTATTGAAGGCTTCACAGCAAATTTGTAATAAAGAACAGCAATCAAGGCGCTGTTCCAATACTAATAATGTATTAATATGTGTTAGGTTTTGTCTCGATTACATTTATTTCCAATTACATTTTAATATAACAAAAAAGAAAGACTTAATTAAAGTTTTTTTGAACATGGAATGTAGGTCAATATGATACGATTGTTGTTAAAAGTTGTTGTACTTAACAAGAGAATTGTAGTGATTAAATATCTTACCTACAAATGTATAGGACAAGTCAAACGTCTTTGAAACAAGGAAAATGTAATTCAGTGACCAGTATTTGATATTCAGTGATATATCGCCATGGATTAATGTGTTATTGAGCAATGGACCAAAATGCAAAGCTTGACCAAAGACACATAATTTTTAAAATGTAACAATCCTTTTTAGAAGTAAGTGCCAAACCCTGAATGAGATATGATGCATGCTTTGTACCAGATTGACATACTCTGTAGCATATTAACATGTACACTAGCACACTCCATTATACCCTTAAGCTTTCCTCTGATCATGGCTTTATTTTTTAATCGACATTTAAAGTGTTAAAACAAAGTATAATTAAACTTTATTAAGTTCAAACAAAACAAATAAAAAAATGTAACAAGAAAAAAAAAGGCACCTAGGAGAATGTAGTCGCTTACTAGTAATCTTATAGCACCATTTTCTAGACAGTAAAACCTGACCAAATAACTGAACATAATTTCATGTAGGACCATCGATGGACATTTTTTTTTTTAATTTCCCCCCTGACTACCTTTGAAGATTTCGAATGAAAACTGCTAATGTACATAATTGGCCATGGTAGATTGACAGAATTTTACAAGCGGACCACCCAAGAACTATTTGTACCAAATTTGGTTTCATTTTTCCCAGTGGTCCTGTAGAAGAAGATTTTTGTTTGATTTTTAATGAAAACAGTGCTTATTTGCAAATCGGCCATGGTGGCCATCTTGGATAGCGGACTGGGTCAACAAACACAATTTTCAAAGGGGACTTCCCAAGGACTGCTTTGGCCAAATTTGGTTTCATTCCCCCCAGTAGTTCTGAAGAAGATTTTTTTAAAATATTTCCAATTTTCGACAAATCGGAGGACTTTGCAGCCATCTTGGATGAGGGGCAAGGTCACCTGACACAATTTTAGAAGAGGACCATGCAAGGAGTATCCCAACCAAGTTTGGTCTAATTCGGCCAAGTGGTTCTGGAGAAGAAGATCAAAATGTAAAAAGTTAACAGACTGACAACAGACGCCAAGTGATGGCAAAAGCTCAATTGAGCCTTTAGCTCTGGTTAGCTAATAAACAGTTCACCACATCTTAAAAGTGATTTTCTCAACAAATAATATATTATTGTCTCTTCATCATGTGAACATATCTTTAACAAATGAAAATTAAATGGGTTCTTATTTACTCATTAACACATCTAAAAGTCTGTCTAAACGTTGAAGCTTCTCTTTGTTTAGTTTTCTGATGAATTCTTGTAAGCTAATAAACAGTTCACCACATCTTAAAAGTTATTTTCTCAACAAATGATTTATTAATGTCTGTTCAATTATGATTACCTATCATGTGAACATATTTTTAACAAATGAAAACTAAATGTGTTCTTATTTATTCATTAACACATCTAAAATAGATATAAGAAGATGTGGTATGAGTGCCAATGAGACAACTCTCCATCCAAGTCAAAATTTATAAAAGTAAACCATTATAGGTCAAAGTACGGTCTTCAACATGGAGCCTTGGCTCACACCGAACAGTAAGCTATAAAGGGCCCCAAAATTACTAGTGTAAAATCATTCAAACGGGAAAACCAACAGTCTAATCTATATAAAAAACGAGAAACGAGAAACACTTATGAACCACATCAACAAACGACAACTACTGAACATCAGATTCCTGACTTAGGACAGGTGCAAACAAATGCAGCGGGTTTAAACGTTTTAATGGTACCAAACCTTCACCCTTTTTCTGAAACAATAGTGTAACATCACAACATAGAAAGACACCCTATAAAATATCAACTGAAATAGCTTAACTCAATCAAAGGACATATTAACACCATTGAACATACACTGAACAAATAAATTTGACCTATGATACAATGCAAATACAAAATAAATAAACTAAGGGAAGAATAATAATAGGAAATAATATCGGTATGAAATGTTAAACAATTTAAGAAAAACAATATGCTCGAACAAAAATATCAGCCATTTGCAATAACTTTAAACACAGGTAAATGAAAATAATTTTGTTGTTAGGTATACGTGTACAGTTACAATAGAGAAAGGAAATATTTTTACAAAATAAATAATTTTGATGTTCATAGTACGAAGTGGAAATTTATATTAGTACCAAACACTTATCAAAGCTGGTATATAGACCAGATATAACCCTGAATAACATTAAATAACAAAAAAAGCATTACAATAGTATCAACAGGTCAAATAAACAAGAAAGTACGATTTGAGAGTAAAAGTCTGTCAAAACGTTGAAGTTTCTCTTTGTTTTGTTTACTGATGAATTCTTCATGTCTCTGCTGTCTCTCTCTCCCTCTCGTTCCTGTACTTTCTCCATGAACTGAATCATTTTATCTATGCCTGTCTGAGGATTTTTGGAAGTATTTTCCTTACTTCCTGGAATATTATTCTTATTCTTTTTGGAAATACTTAGCATTTTAAATTCCCCTCCTGGATCTGTATCTGAACTAAGATCTGCGTATTTCTTTTCTTTTGACGACTGACCAGATTTATGTTTGGTGGAAATTGAATTTGAGCTTGAGCTTGAGCTACAGTCTTCCAAGGAACTTGAATCAAGAGTGAAATCAGGTCTAGTACTTCGCTTATTCCCAAACAACTCATTTAATTGATTATAATATTTACAAAGTTTAGGAGAATTTCCAGTTTTTGCATTGTGATCAACCACTGCCTTATACTACCGTTTCAACGACTTCCATTTATTTGTACACTGAGCACCAGTATAACTATATCCATTTTTTTTTCATTTCCTCCGCTATCTTATCCCACATAGATTTATGAGTTTAATTTAATTGAAATTGTTCATCTCTTTCTATGCGTAGTGAAACCAAAAGATCTGTTTCCTTAACATTCCATCTGATTCTTGTAAGCATATAAAAGTAAATTTTAAGGACTTATATACAGTGTAAATGTTCAACCATCAACGAAGAAAGCAAAGTGACTAACAAAACAATTACATATTGTCAAACCAAATAAATGCAACTATGCAATCCAACATACCTAATCATTGTATTAAACTAACACTAACAAGTTACAGAACCAGTTATCATTGATAACTTATCAATAAATATTTTCATTTATGCATTAATTTTTTTTCTGCTTATGGCTATTCCATCTAAATCTAAACACAACGGGGAGATGGCAGTTATGTTACATAACTCCTCACATATAGAAAACAATTTTGAACACTACGTACAGGACAACCAAGATACTTGTTGAAAAACTGACCACCAATTGAAGTAAGTTTGCAATACATATTATTGCCAACTATTCCAGAGACTTTAATTTCTGCGAACAAAGTTCCTCCCTTCCACCCTAACATAATTCAATTTCACAATAGGCCGATCCCCAATGCCAATATGGTAACGAAATCGTGTTGAAACCCAGGACCAACAGAAAACAAATTGCACCCCCTGGTATTTAGTTTCAAATAGAATAGCCCTTACCTTTACGTAATTTATCTACAGGAACATCAGGATCAGCACTATGTTGAGATGGGACATTTAATGTCAGGCCCCTGTATTTGTTTTATAAATTTTTCATAGTACTCGGATCTGAAAAAAATTAGGAAAACTTTATTTTTTAAAGACATATATACCTGGGTCATTCAAAAGATATATCACAGAAGCATTAACTCAAAGCAGGTCTTGACCCAGGATTAGGGGGAGGGTTGGGATCCCGCTAACATGTTTAACCCCGCCACATTATGTATGTATGTGCCTGTCCCAAGTCAGGAGCCTGTAGTTCAGTGGTTGTCGTTTGTTTATGTGTTACATATTTGTTTTTCGTTCATTTTTTGTACATAAATAAGGCCGTTAGTTTTCTCGTTTGAATTGTTTTACACTGTCATTTCGGGGCCTTTTATAGCTGACTATGCGGTATGGGCTTTGCTCATTGTTGAAGGCCGTACGGTGACCTATAGTTGTTAATTTCTGTGTCATTTTGGTCTCTTGTGGACAGTTGTCTCATTGGCAATCATACCACATCTTCTTTTTTATACTAAACAGTGAAAAAAGTTTGCATTTAGTCGCTCAATTATTACAAGAGCTTTTCAATAGCCAAATTATCATTAGATATTTTAGATGAACTATTCCAATTTTCTGATGCCACTTAAAAGATGTTACTCTCATTATTAATCTCCAGTTGAAATTGATTTTTTTTTATTGAAAACACCATAAATATAATTGCACTAGTTGTATATGTACATGCATTCATTTAAACTTGAAAATCAAACTACTAAAAAAGCTGTCATTCCCATAAAGATCATGGAAACTATTTCAATGTAAAATATGCAAAAACACATTTCTAAATATAAGAAATAAGTTAACAAATTGTTAAATTCAAGAGTACCATTTTAAGCATACTGGCAACATCTTCAACGTAGCAAGTGATGGTTTCATGATTCGCAGTTTTCAATTCAACACAAACGCTAAAATGGAAAAAAAAATTAAACATTCATGAAAGGCATAAAGATAATGTGCTGTTATTAAATAAAATTACTTTTTTCTCCAGAGTTTAAATGCAGTCATATACACTGTATATCATTGTCTAGTGCTACATGTACATGTATACTTTTGTTCAGGTACATCAACAAATTAATTATGCAATGCTTCAAGTTTTTTTAATACCTGTAGACCATATGTAAAAGTAAAAAACAAGGAAATGTGTTCACAGTACACAGATCTGTGCCCTACTCGCACTATCATTTTCTATGTTCAGTGAAACATTCAATGGGGTCAAAACTCTAATTTAGCATAAAATGTATAAAGATCACATCATAATGAATATGTGTACTAAGTGTCAAGTTGATGCAACTATAAATTCATCATAAACTACCTTGATCAAAAACTTTAACCTGATCACTTTAACCTGATCCGGGACGGACGGACGCACAGACCAGAAAACATAATGCCCCTCTACTATCATATGTGGGGCATAATAATTCAAGGATAAGCTGTGATTTTAAACAATATTTTTAAAAGAGTTTAATTTTGACTGACAATATAACAATCTTTATGATGAAGGCCAAAAGCAAAATTTGGATTTTTTGTTCATAGCTGATACTGGTCTCCAAATGCAATTCCTACTGGCTTAACAGAACTTCTACAAGCCTGGGATGGTAGTCCTGTTGCTAATTGCATAGAATGATATACAAATTTCTGATTCACAGTCAAATTGGAGAAGTGGGTACAAATATAGATAAGTCTTTGCCCATTTCTTCTACTAGATTAGTCCCAGTTGTAATTTGAAAATATGAATAAGAAAAAACTTGTCTGTCTGTCAACCGGGTCATCAGTAACAATTTTGACAGTACACCCTAAAGATGATTATGCTGTTTGGTTTTATTTGACCCAGTAATTTCAGAAAAAGATATGAGTCTAAGGACGAACAGGGGACACAAAGTGATCAATAAGCACACATTGGCAATTTGAGCCAGCTGAGCTACAAAGAAATGTGATTACAAAAACACGAATTTGTACAAACCTGTTATTTAAATCAAAATCTTGAATATCTTCCATCCTTGTTTCTTTTGAGTCTAAAGTCTGAACTAAAATTACAATAAGAACTTACTATTTACAATTTCATGTAAATTTCATGCATATGCTATTTTACAATTTCACGGGGCTAGGCAATTAAATATACAGTATTAGGTCAATGTCAGAAAAATATAAACTTTCTTGTATGAGGCGGAGAATCTTTGGAAAGGCGAGGTTTAGCTCTACTACAGATTCTTGCAGAATACAAAAAAGTTTATATTTTTCTGACATTGACCTGATATTGTTTTTATACTGTAACTAAAATTGATACATTGATTAACACAAATTTCAAACTTATTCCTATCCCTAAGTGAACCCCTTATTAGGGAAAAGTGAGCCACGATGAAATCCACATTGTACAAAATATATATTTGTTACTATATTTGTGACATAAACACAACTAGTTGCAGTATGAATATATTAAACTGTCAATACAAATGTACATGTACTTGGTCAGGTCCTTATGGAGTGTAGTTAGTATTGTTGATATTTATCAGTTCAAGTATCAGTTGTTTACATTTATCATCAGTCGGTAAATAGCACAAAAATATATATTTGCATTTAAAAAATAACACATATACGTAAGCTGCCTACCCGATTCTGTGTACTATTCTGTACAGAGTTGTTTAAATTTGTTGAATGTTAGACCTGACTGGTAACTTTTGATGAAGACCACCAATAATTTGGAATATTTTGCATTTTACTAGAAAAAGTTAAATGTATGAGCCATAAGGCCCGGCAAAATCTGCTATGTTCTGATGACCAATTTCATCTCTTAAAATGATCTCAAAATTCAGCAATGGCAGACTGTAAGGTAAGAATAAATTATGGAAAAAAAAATTGTAGGAACAATGGCTTAAAGGGGCACTAGCTGTCAAATTCATGTTCACCGATTTGACTCAAATTCTCATATTTGATTTACAAAAATACTAAAACGTATATTCAAATTATAATAAGTCTGAAATAAACAGTTAACACTGCATGTACTTGATAATATATATCAGAATTTCGTGTGTTTTTCAGTCTAGACGCCATCTAATTAACTTTCGAGATGACCACCGGAAACTGCCGATCGTCATATAACCCGACATAAACATAAACAAAGATATAAATAAATAGCCACCTCGTTTAATTGAATTTTTCTATGTCTGTTTGATTAAATGTTATAGTTTTAAAAAAAAAAGTTCATTATCGTTTTTACCTGTATAGGAATGATTTTTTTGTGGATCGAATTAGTCAACGAAATGGTTCACCTTTGTTTCACTTTCAATGTTGACATTCTTTTCCTTTTAATGACTGACCACGATTTCTGCATGCGTAACAAATCTTTAGCTATTGGGTTAAATTTAAGTCACATGAATACGGATTCAATGAGGTGGAATTATTCACTTGCAAGTGAATAATTCATCAGCAATGTTTCATTGCTTATTTTGACAAAATTGAACCAAATTGGTTGCTAAAAACGGATTATTATTTCATCATTTCACTTATATTAATGATTGAACCAAACAAAATCATATTCCTTTTTTTTCATATCTCGTAGCTAGTGCCCCTTTAAAAGTCTATAGCAGAAGTTTTAAATGGTTTCAAATATTATACCTGTCTATATGTAAGCACAGATCTCACAAATAACACTATTTTCTTCTTTTGTCTGTAGCAATTCTAACAAAATTTATGTATCTTGCACAATCGGCATGAAAGGCCAATTTACACACTCCACAACGTAGATGTATTCTAGAAAAAAATGACTTTATGTTCAGCATTAGGTAAGATTGATTGATTGATAGTTGTTTAGCGTCCAGCGAGCAATATTTCAGTCATATTCAGGACGATATAAATGAAAGTGATACAATGTTACCATGCACTAATGTGGTCATAGCTTAAATTATCTATAAACTGAAGAGAAACCAATGATTTTTATAGTGTCAAGGAAGTCATGTAGATTATAATTTTTTCCACAACAATCCATTAATAAAGCCGGGATTTCTTCACCTGTTAGTACACAACTTTTTTCACAAATCCATGTCTATTTTGTTCAAGAAACATTCATGACATTTTCCCAAAAAACTAATTTAAACTGTATTTATAAATTTTAACAATAAAGAAAGGAGGTAAACAAACATGTATGGGTTGTATACTTTATTATTTTTCTGTGATTTATGCTTGATTGTTCAGTCCCTAGGGTGACGTGATTGGCAAATACAAGATATGGTATAGGCATATCAGTAGACAACCATGTCCGATAACTCTCCGACTCAAAAGTTGTGATGTAAACTTTAGAGTTAGTTCGTGTTTTACATTCGAGAATTTGTTTCATGAAATATAATTTTTGAACACTTTGATATATTGCATTTATATTGTAATTTCTGTTTTTACGGAATATATTACATTTTTCGTTTTATATACAATTTTTCCTGTATGGGGGTGTCATTTTGTCACTAAATCGATTATTATGACCCCCCAATATGCTTCGCATTTGCTCCCAATGCAAAAAGCTAAAACACTAAGAACAATAGAAGTTTTCATTATAGTTTCACGAATTTTGACTTAAAACTTAACTTTCCGAGTTTTCCTCAATTTAAATTTTACGGAATTACTCGTTGTTGACGTAGGAGTCCCTTTACAGACTTTTTTTTAAAGTTTGGAATTATCCGTTTACCAAAAACAATACTGAACAACATCAACAAATCGTTACCTCCTTCACTCTTCCGTTATCTTTGTTCTTAACGCTCCTGGCAAAAAGATGGTGTGAAATTTTGTTCCGAGATCAACGTTCTCGGAATTGTTCGTTGTGTTAGGGCAAAGTATTTAGTCCCAAACATTGTTCTCGTGTTAAGAATGCCTCGCCCAAAGACACACCCTAAGTCTATACAGTCCGACCGGGGTTCAAATTTCATGTCAGGTTTGTTTCATTAGGTCGTTTACCAGTTAGAGATTGCTCAGTATAGGTCAAGTGCTTATCATCCAGAATGTCAAGGTGCCTTAGAATGTTTTCATCAAATATTGAAGAACATGATTAGAACTTTTTGTCTTCAATTTGACAGGGACTGGGATGATGGTGTTCACTTTCTACTTTTTGCGTTCCGAGGAGCTGTTCAAGAATCCCTTGTTTTTAGCCCCTTTGAATTGGTGTTTGGTCATACTGTAAAGGGACCTTAGAAATTGGTTAAGGAAAAATGGCTTACCGAACACACTGACTTGAATCTTCTAGACTGTATCTAGATTTAAAGAAAAATTGTATACTGCTTGTCAAATTGCTCAGAAAAACTTACAAACTGTTCAGAATAAGATGAAAATATGTTATGATAAAGATGCCAGGGACAGAGTTTTTGAGCCTGGTGATAAACTACTTGTTTTTTGCCAGTCCTAGACATCCTCTACAGGATAAATACTGAGGTCCTTATACAATAGAGAGTAAAATTAATGATTTGAATTATATTGTAAAAACACCAGGTCGGCGTAAACAAAATAGAGTGTGTCACATTAATATGTTAAATCCATATTTTGAGCATACTAATGAAGGTGAGAACAAACCAGTTGCCACTTTAGACATGGTTAAATTGGAGAACGATCATGACAAACCAGATATAATTGAACCACCCTTTGATTCTAAGACTATGGAACAAACTGATAGATTGAAAAATTCAGAAATTTTGTCAAATATAGACTCAAAACTTACACATCTAACTTTCGATCGCAGAGAAAAATTGAAAACTTTGGTATTCTCTTTTGAAAATCTTTTTCTAGATGTGCCAAATAAAACCACTGTTGTTTGTCATGATGTTGATGTAGGTGATGCTTCTCCAATTAAACAACATCCTTACCGGCTCAATTCACTTAAACTTGATTTTATGAGACAATAAGATTACATATATGGTTGACAATGATATTATTGAGGCAAGTAACAGTGAATGGAGCTCTCCTTGTCTCCTTGTAACCAAACCAGATAAAACCTTTCGTTTCGCAACTGATTTCAGAAAAGTAAATTCTTTTTCAAAATCTGATTCCTATCCGATTCCAAGGATAGACGATTGCATTGATAATATTGGGCAAGCAAAATTTGTGAGCAAATTTTATATATTGACAGGTTACTGGCATGTGCCTTGACACCGAGAGCTTGTGAAATATCAGCCTTTGTCACATCAGACGGTCTATTTCAGTATACTGTCATGCCGTTTGGTATGAAAAGTGCTCCAGCTACATTTCAAAGAATGATCAATAATGTTATAAAAGATTTAGACGGTTGTTATGCTTATATTGATGATCTTAGTTTATGTAGTGATAGCTGGGAAGAGCATTCAAAACATTTATATGATACTTTTGATAGATTATCACAATCAAATTTGACTGTTAATCTTGGTAAAAGTGAATTTTGCAAGGCCACTGTTGATTATTTAGGGCATACAGTGGCCAAGGTCAAGTGAAACCTATTATGGCTAAAGTGGATAAAATTACCAAATTTCCTCCTCCTAAAAAAAAAAAAAAAAAACAACTTATGGGATATTTAGGTATGATTGGATTTTACAGGAAATTTTGTTCAAATTTTGCTACTGTTGTTCAACAATTGACTCATCTTTTATGGAAAGTTTCTAAATTCATCTGGAGTGATAATTGTCAAAAAGCTTTCGAAAAAAGCAAATCACTTATAATTAACAGTCCAGTTTTGATAACTCCAGACTTTAAAAAAACAATTTAAACTTGCCGTTGACACAAGTGATGTAGGAGTTGGAGCCGGTTTATATCAAGAAACAGATGATAAGTTGAGAACCCTATATCATATTTTTCTAAGAAATTAGATAAACATCACAAAAATTTATTCACCTTTTGAAAAAGAGTGTTTTGAACTATTGTCTGCACTTCAACATTTTGATGTATATTTAAATCCCACTATGCATTCTGTTCTTGTTTATATTGATCACAATCCTCTCACCTTCATACAAAAATGAGAAACAAGAACCAGAGGTTGACTAGGTGGAGTTTATTGTTACAGGAATATAATGTTTTTATAAAACATATTAAAGGTAAAGATAATGTAATAGCAGCTGCTTTATCTAGATCTTATTAAAACACTGTATACATACTACATTTTTTGTATATATTGTTCATGAAAAGTTCTCGTTACACTTAAACTTTCTTTAAGGGGGAAGGTGTATGATATTGTTAATTATCATGTTAATTCATCTTGGCCTAATTTGTTTTGTGTTTGGCCTTATAATGTTTATATTATCGGATTATAGTTGTTTACAAAATAATGTTATAATTGTGCAGTTTAGAAATCACTGGAAGAATCAAAGATACTGATGGAATGATGAGAACTCTCTATTTGACTTACATAATAATTCCGGAATGATCATAATCAACGATGCTTAATTTGAATTTCTACAGTATTCTAGAAGTTTCCTTCTACATTATTCTGGTAGTTTCCTTTCTACACCGAAATTCGACAGATCAGACATTAATATACTTCTAAGAAAAACAGTTATATATTCGTATTTCGAATTGTGAATCTGGGGCAGTTATGAAATCATCTTAAAATGATAACTAAATTTATAAGTAATGATTTCCATCAGTTCTATTTACGATAAAAAGTAAAATAACAAAAATACCGAACTCCAAAGAAAATTCAAAACGGAAAGTACCTGGTTTATAGCTAGCTAAATCTCTCACTTATAGACAGTCGCATATAATTCCATTATATTGACAACAATGTGTGAACAAAACAAACAAAAATAATAGGAAAATGTTAAAAATAGAGGTACTGCAGTCAACATTGTGTTATATTCTTAATCACTATAAAAACAAACAAATAAATATGTCAACAAGGAAAAACAAAATGTCATATAGACAAAACAAAGACATAAGCAAAAATGAAACATATTAAAACAGCGGGGTTGAACATGTTTGTTAGCGCTCAACCCTTCAATAACCTTGGACAGTGGTGTTACAGCACAACATATGAACAAACTATAAAAATCATTTGAAAAAGGCTTAACTCATTAGATCGAGACAAAACAGAAAACCATCTAACAAAAACACAGACCATGCATGGCAGGGTATTTATACATCCCTAACAACAAAACAGAATTATCTCTCATGATTTCAGTTTGCCATAAAAAACATATAAACAACACTTTATAAATTTCCGATGCGCTTTTCTGCGTTTACCTTCATTTAGAACTCTCTATGCCGAATATTTGAAAGCCAAATATGTTTGAATATATGCTTCCTGTTAATCATATATATGCTCTGCATTTAAATGTTACACGATGCACAGATGAGTTGATGAATAGGTGACACCGAAAATCACAAAAAGTTTAACAGACAAGCAAGTTAACTTCTTCGTTTTTTAGGAATGCTGCAGACCTATTGACAAGTCTGCTCCAGACCAGACCTGTAGACAAGTCTGATAAGGACCAGTCCTGAGGACAAGGTCGGCCCCAGACCAGACCTGAGGACATGTCTGCCCAAGACCAGACCTGTGGACTGGTCAGCTCCAGATCAGACCTGTGGACAGGTCTGCTACTGACCAAACCTAAGGACAGGTCCGCTTATGACAGATTACCGTGTTTATGACTTTTCATTTTAGACATGAGCTTTCATTATGTGAACAATAATCGTATTGTTTTTTTTTTCCCAGTATAGCAAATTACTATACTGTTGGTGACTCTGTATGTAAATAGATATAAGAAGATGTGGTATGAGTGCCAATGAGACAACTCTCCATCCAAGTCAAAATTAATAAAAGTAAACCATTATAGGTCAAAGTACCGTCTTCAACACGGAGCCTTGGCTCACACCGAACAGCAAGCTATAAAGAGCCCCAAAAATTACTAATGTAAAACCATTCAAACGGGAAAACCAACGGTCTTATCTATATAAAAAACAAGATACGAGAAACACTTATGAACCACATCAACAAACGACAACTACTGAACATCAGATTCCTGACTTAGGACAGGTGCAAAGAATTGTAGCGGGTTTAAACGATTTAATGGTACCAAACATTCACCCTTATCTGAAATAATAGTTTAACATCACAACATAGAAAGACACACTATAAAATATCGATTGAAATGGCTTAACTCAAAATACATATTAACACCAGTGAACATACACTGAACAAATAAATTTGATCTATGATACAATGTAAATACAAAAAAAAAAAAAATAAACTAAGGGAAAAATAATAAAAGTAACATTTTATACCGCTGTGAAATGTTAAACAATTTAAGAAAAACAATATGCTTAAAAAAAAATATCAGCCATTTGCAATTACTTTAAACACAGGTAAATGAAAATAATTTTGTTGTATACGTGTACAGTTCAAATAGAGAAAGGAAATATTTTTACAAAATAAATAATTTTGATGTTCATAGCACGAAGAAATGAAAATTTATAGTAATACCAAACACTTATCAAAGCTGGTATATAGACCAGATATAACCCTGAATAACATTAAATAACAAAAAAAAAAAAAAAAGCATTACAATTAGTATCAACAGGTCAAATAAACAAGAAAGTACGATTTGAGAGTACTCGCAGTTCCTGACAGCTAGTTAAAAGCCAAAAACAATTAATAATAAAAAATCATGCATCAGAGACTAAAATAAACTAAAACACATCCAGGGATTAAGTATTTTAACGTCATGGACAGTCAACGAAGACATGACTTGTGCAATGCCAAAAATAAATGTATCACAGGCAGTAGGATAGCTGGGAACAGTATGTCAATATATATGTTCCTGAGGATAGTAAGGAGTTAATCTCTTTATAGATCAAAATGAACGTGGGTGTGTCTTTATACATCCCGTTTGAAAAGAATACAAATTTAGTTATGTTTAAATTTGCTGATGACAAAATCGATATTAGTGCCAATGTAAACTATATTCCAAGATCTAATTACAACATTGGTAAGATAACCTTTACTAATAAGTTTGTTTAAAGGTTTGATGAGTTTACACGGATCACATAGTGATTTCCGCGCTTTAAGTACAATATTACTGTAAAATTTAGGATGTGAAATACCGTTTTTAATCAGTTTTCTACAGGTACAGCCAAATTTACTAATCAAATCTTTGTATCTATGAAACATATTATACACATTAAAAATTTCTTTTTTCATTTCATATTCTTATATACATTAAATAATGACTATAAAATTTCACACTCGTTGATCGACAAATATACATGCAGCTATCATAAAAGAAAGGAAATTTTTTTTTTTAATTAGAAGGCGGATAGAAAGGTTATCCAACGCATCGGAAACATATTTTTATATGATGGGATATAAACATCATTGTTTACGTTGCCTCGTTCCCCATTTTTTACAGTCTCTTCTTACATATAACTCTATGCATTACATGGATTTTTCATCGTAATTCACCTTGTTTGACTTGTATTTACCATTCTGTTTTTTCACAAAATGTTCAAACGAAAAGTGTATAGTGTCCGGATATAAACGGTGTTGTATAGTTATGAACCATCTCGTCAATTTCGGCAGACTCATCTTTACCGATTATAATGATACCTGGGAGTTCCGAAAAAAAAAAAAAACTCGTTCTGAATATGAATGAAAGATTTGTCCCTGGACGTTCAGCTACCACAAAAATCAATCAAACGACATAATATACTAACAGTCAGACAGTATACTATTCCCTGATGAGAACTTCATTATAAAGTACAAATATAATCAGTCATGTCAGTGTTGGATGATGCGGTCAGATAGTTTTGTTATACAAACCCTCCTGAAATACTGACTTTAGTGACCGTTCAATATTATGAATACGAAGAGGAAATGCTGGCACTCTAAATTGACGTGGAAAATATTTTGTAGTCATCATGCCCATTGTGTACCAATATTGCTGTCATTTGTTTTATACAAGCCATCATGAGTTGACAAATTTATGATTTATGATGCGGCTATAAAATTGCAAATGATCATGCATATTATGGTCAGTCAGCAAAGGATTCCCAGATGATGTGCCAGTATAGTCTGTTCTGGTTGATGCAGTCAAACAATTTGGTGATACGAGCTATCATATCAAAACTACTTATTTTTTGTGGCGAGTCATATTTTGAACATGTAGAATAAAAAGAGGACATGTTGGCACCCTAAATTAATGCGGACAAAATTTTGTAGTCATTGCGTTGCAATATTGCTGTCATTTGTATTATAAAATCCATCCTGATATAAAAAAAATACTGATTTATTATTTGGCCATATAAATTTACATAATAAAGTGCAAATATGGTCAGTTTTCATAGTTTTGGTTGATGTGGTCAAATAATTTTGTTATACATGTTATACGAGCCAGCCTGAGGTATCAAAACTAAAATTTTGTAGTCATTGTGTTCCAAATTTGCTGTCACTTGTATTATACAATCCATCCTGACATAAAAAAAAAATTTACTGATTTATTATGCGGCTATATAAATATACATTATAGTAAAGTACAAATATGGTCGGTTTTGGTTGATGCGGTCAAATAGTTTTGTTTTACAACCCATCCTGAGGTATCAAAACTACTGAATTTTTGTTACCAGTCAGTATTTTGAATAAAAAGAGGACATGCTGGCACTCTAAATTGATGCGGACAAAATTTTGTAGTCATTGTGTTGCAATATTGCTGTCACTTATATTATACAATCCATTCTGACATAAAAAAAAAAAAACTGAATAATGATGCGGCTACATCAATGTATATAATATAATAAAGTCCAAATATGGTCGGTTTTTGTTGATGCGGTCTAATAACTTTGTTATACGAGCCAGCCTGAAGTATCAAAACTACTGAATTTGTGTTACGAGTCAATAATTTGAATAAAAAGTGAACATGCTGGCACTGTTAATTAGCGCAGAAAAAGAAACATTAGTAATGTGGGCACTCTGAATTATAGCCGACTATAAACAAGATAAATATTAGTAACATTACACCAATATTGTTTCATTTAATATGATTATTTTATACAATTTAAGTGTTATGCGTTATTGCCATTGTTCATCGATTTTATCTGATAATATAACCATTTTATAAGATTAATGCCACATTTTAAAACAGATTAGAACTTACAACATTTTATATAAAATGTATGTATATACGACTTAAAGAATTTGATATTTATTAAAATGAATATTCAATGCACGTTAGCAGTGTAACCAATGTCCTTTTCAATTATAAAAAGGCAGATCACGGAGATATTTGTTTAACTAGGAAAGTTTTATTCGTACTTTATTTACATATGTATTTAATCTGTATATCAAGAAACAGAGACATTGGTTTTAAAAATATGTTATAAAAAAATCGATGTAGATCCTGGTTACAAGTTAACTTAGTGTTGAGTAGACCAGCCAAAAGTTAACTTGAAATCAGGTCTAGTTCGATCGGAGTTGTAAAAATCAAAGTTAACTTATGACAGGACTGGTTTCGAAGTTAACTTATAATAGTAGCGGACCTGTGATACGGTGCTTTTTGTCCGCAATTTGCTTTTTGTCCGCTTTTGCTTTTTGTCCGATAATTTTGCTTTTTGTCCGACACTTTTGCTTTTTGTCCGTTGCTTTTTGTCCGTTTTGCTTTTTGTCCGATAATTTTGCTTTTTGTCCGACACTTTTGCTTTTTGTCCGTTGCTTTTTGTCCGTTTTGCTTTTTGTCTGATAATTTTGCTTTTTGTCCGACACTTTTGCTTTTTGTCCGTTGCTTTTTGTCCGTTTTGCTTTTTTAGCTCACCTGGCCTAGAGGGCTAAGTGAGCTTTTCTCATCACTTGGCATCCGTCGTCGTTTTTAACTTTTACAAAAAATCTTTTCCTCTGAAACTACTTGCTAAACTAAAGTAAATATGGCCAAAATCATCCTTAGGGTATCTAGTTTTAAAAAGTATCCGATGACCCAGCCCAATAATAAAGATGGCCGCCACGTCTCAAAATAGAACATTGGGGTAAAATGTAGATTTTGCCTTATATCTCTGAAAATAAAGCATTTAGAGCCAATCTGACGAGGAGTAAAAATGTTCATCAGGTCAAGATCTATCTGCCCGAATTTTTTCAGACACATCAAACAACACGTGTTTGGGTTGCTGCCCCTGAATTGGTATTTTTTATGAAAATTAGCTGTTTTTGGTTTTTATTTGATTGGAGTTTTATTTTTAAGTCGTTATAACGACTAAGCTTACTTGTTATAACGACTTAGCTTACAACTTAGCCAACTTGTTTTAACGACTTAACTAACTCGTTTGAACAACTTAACTAACTTGTTTACTTCAAAAACTACTTATTGTAAATACAGAAATCAATGCGTGCATTTATTTTTGTGATTTCTTGATAACTATCCAAAATTTGCGTTTAATATTTTTATTGAGATTTCAATAAATGTTATATAAAATAGTTTATACTTATAAAATTAAAATACGAGTTTTTATTTATGCGACGAACTTCTTGTTGCGTTATTCGCATTAATAAAATCGTCGCAATAATATCTAAACTTGCAGTACTTCATCAGTATTTGCGCCCTGAACTTCAAGCATTCGTCGTTAATATTTGATTTGCTTGTCCTTTGGTATTGTCAATTGTTGTTTAAGTACTTTCGGATGAATTGAATACCAGTACATTCCAGTTGATTTCTACTGTTTCTGTGTGTGTTTTTTTGTTTTTACATACAACCCAAGAACAAAACTATTTTATTCTTCCACAAATAATTTGCGTCTGTTCCAAGTCAGAAATTTGTGGCCATTGACATGTTATTGTCTCTTTATATGTTGTAGTTGCTCGACATATTTGAAGACAAAGTGTTGTGTCTGCCAATTTACCCACTTGATTATTTTGCTGAAGATATTTTAAGGATAGTTATATGGTAATTGGTTTCCAACTTTATTGGAGATCAAGTGTGAACTCCAGATGTATAGTTTCTTAGGGGATGCATGTTGTCTCTTTGACATTGCTACATATGCCGTCTCTTTCATTTTCATTTAAAGATAAAAAAATGAAATGACACAATGTTTATACGGTCGTCCAAAAATTTTTTGCAAAAAGGGGTTAATGAGTCTTTTTCGTCCCAGCATTTTACAAACATTTGAAGCTCGACATCTTTCCAAGGTGCTAGAGATATATTGACAGGGCTTAAACATAAATTATCATGAAAAGGGCATATTTGTGTAGATGTCTTGAAGAACCAAGACTATAACTAAACATTAAAATGAAGGAATCATATAAAAAGTCAATTTTTGCCTGCCTTGATTTCATTGTTTGACATACCTTGATCCGGTAAACATCGAGCGCACAACAAATACAACTTCGTATTTAAAAGAAATGTATATTGCGGAATCATAATTAACATGTCAAAATATTTAGTTGTTGTGTGCCTGTGCTTTATACCTTGATGGTATATGTTTGGACCAAAATTGATCTTTATCGCCCCAACTACTTTACACAGATGTAGATTTATCGAGTCTCTGTTAAGGGGGTGCCAGTAATCATGTAATAACTCATTGATGTGCTTTGGTAGTCATTAAACCATTTCCTTCAGTTATAAAATTATCACACCAATGAAATAACACAGCCAAATATTCATTAGAAATAAGACATTGTGATAAAATAATCAGCCTCAAAATGCCCTTATAATCATGTAATCATGCAATAAAAAACCTTAACATAGTCCCGTATCGTTATAGACATACAGCAAAGAATTCCGTCTTGAACTTGCATTGTGGTGAGACCGTTGAAAGCATCATTGTGACTTTGAGATGAAGAACAGCAATTAAACTGCTGTTCAATTGCTTTTGGCTTTGTCAAGTGTATGTAGAAATGTTTTGTCATGAATTTATACACCATATTCATTGTTTCTTATTACCCAAACCATTATTGACCACAGACTTAGCCATTAATACTATAATAAATCAAATATTTGGATCAGTATAGACATTTGGGAAATATGTCTGCAAGATAAAAAAGTGTTTTTAATGATTTTCTACACATAATGAATTTAACTGTTTTATGTGTTTCTGGTACAAGTTAACTAGGCTATGAATAAAAAGAGTCCATTATGATCAACATAAATAAAAAAAAAAAAAAAAAAAAAAAACGTTTTGATATGCAAACAAACATGTATAATTCATCAAGACTTCAATTTGGTAATTTTAAAAATGATGTTCATTACCCAAATATCATATCATCGATAAGAAACCGTTAATTCTGTTCTAAATGAGGGATTATTTTCGTATCTTTTTGTTACTTCGAAAAGTTTCCCACATGACCCAGACCATCTTGTGAAACTAACTGAATGGAATATCTGCCTGTTCTTTCAAGATTAAGTCAAACACTGTACAAAAGCATAAAAACAATTTTAATTTGGCCTGGACTATTTCTTTGGTGTATTTTCTCAAGTAATGCATGGCATCTCTATCAGTAGACGAAAGGTTTTCAAGAAAGATAAGGCTTCCCAAAACGTTTTTAACAGTCGGTTGTTACGTATTGTAAAGCTGTTGTTACTTTGTACTTTGGTTGCTGAACTAGTTCTTAATGTGGATATTCCTTTATGATTCGGTTGAAATTGTCAGGTTTTCTCACTTTTTACAAGAGTGGTTATCAAGAAAATCTGCAAGGTTTATTTTGTCAATCTCAGCAAAGTTTTCCAAAACACATAACATAGCTTCATTCTCACATGGAGTCCGATTTTAAAAAGATATCCACGATATCTGGTTTTACTTAACCAAACATTGCTTCTTCAAATATAACTCAGTCTAGTGAATTAAACCATGAAATATTTAAAGTTGTGCGCACAAGATTAAAAAGTTGTGCACACAAGTTTAGAAAAGTTGTGCGCACAAGTATAAAAAAAAGTTGTGCGCACAAGATTAAAAATTGTGCGCACAAGATTAAAAGTTGTGCGCTCAAGATTTAAGATTGTGCGCACAAGATTTAAAGTCGCGCGCACAAATATTCTAAATTTCATCTTTGGCACTTAAGGAACTCCGTAGATACCAAAAAAAATGTTTCATTATCATTTCTCGGCTACAATGGGTATATGAAACATCCAATGTCGAATTATCAACATAGAGACCTAACAAAGAATGTTTCTGTCATGTTGTGCAACGAAATCTCTACAGCACATGGTAGTGACAACACTAGATGTTTAATAGGATCGCGCGAAAAGCCGGACTTTGGTCCACGAAGGTAGAAAATTGTCTGTGTGACCATCGCTGACGGCTTTTGGTGCACATGAGATGGTTGTTGGTTAACAAAAAATTTGTACGCTGGACGGCCATCAAAATATCACCAAGGAAAGGTCGCCGTGCTCTTTACTAATTTCCAAGCAAACTGATATAGCTCCAAAGGTTTTACCATGAACATCAATGAATATACTCGTGCCAATTAGAAAGCCACGCGGAATCATGCTGCGTTCACACGTAATTCGAATTCGATTCGCATCAATAACTAATTCGAATTAGTTTAATTCGCATTCGAAACGTATTACGTCCAAACGTAAATTCTAATTCGAATTGAAATGCGCGTCAAATTCGCTTTACTGTCCAAACGACGTTAACTTTTAATTCGTATTAACAAAAACGCATTTCTAATGCGAATTGGATAATGCGATTTAGCCAATTCGAATCAATTCGAATTAAAAAAGAAGAGTGTGTGAACGCGATTAGCGAATTCGATTCGAATTCGATGCGAATTCAATTCGAATTAAATGTACGTGTGAACGAGGCATTAATATCGGAGATGTTTAAGACAAATGCATCGGTCCTGCTGGGTGTTTGTTGCTTTATGTCTCCCTGTACAGGACCTATCATTAAAAGATCCTTTTTGCGGATTTTTTTGATTATTTGGTCTACTGTATAGGGTAAATACAGTCTACGAGCAATTGCATCCAGGGAAAAGCCTCTTTAAATTACGCCCAAAATTGTTTGTCACTGGTTGTCAGAAAGACCTGGCATATAGTCTGCTGTTTATTGAAGTTTCTTTACAATAAGGGCGTGAAATTCATGACATTAGCTAAACTTTACATGTCGAAAGTAAAAGCGAGAAAGTCATACTTGAGTTAGAAAACGTTCGAACTCGAATTACGTCCGTTCAAATAACCCTGTACTTCACATCTGTTCCAAAAATCTATCCAGGGAAAAGTATTCGACATTGGTCTTAAAAGTCATTTTCACCAACTATACATAGTTCTTATAATAATAAACTAGAGGCTCTAAAGAGCCTTTGTGATCACCTTGGTCTATGTGCATATTTAACAAAGGACACTCTCCAACATTGTAAACAAGAATATAATTCATGACAAAATCTGTTTTGTTGATCTTGTATTGCTGATCATGTGCTGTTTAGTTTCCTTCTATCTTCTTTAGTTTTGCTTAAAACAGAAAAAAGGATTAAAAAAAATCCTAATTTAAGGGCAATTACTCCTATAAAGAGTCACAGTCTACTTAAATATGTCAGCAAAATTTGACTTGTTAGTAGATCTTGACTTGCTAATCATTTTTGTGATTTCAAGTGTATCTTTATCAATTATAATTTTCTATAATATATGACAAAACGCAAACAAAAAAGGTGAAAATCGTCTATAAGGTGGCATGGGAGTACAGATTAAAAATGATAGAATTTGTTCTGACTTTGCCAAAACGTAGTATATATTGTGAAATGTACCAAAATATAATAAATATGATAGGTCACCGAGCATTTTCTCAAGCTACAGATTGTGACAAAATCACACAGATTGTATGGATAATCTGGGACTATTATACTAACTGTTAGTATAATAGTCCCAGGGATTATACAAGGGAAAACAGCATTATGTGATCAGAAGCTAAACTAAATGATAGAATTGAAAACAAAATGCGAGAAGATAGCTTTTAGAAAATACTTTGAGAATATCAATAGATAAGATAGGGTCACCGTGCGTTTTTTCCTGATGAAATTAAAAATAGCAAAAGTTCATGTGGCATGCACTATTTCAGAGTTATCTCCCTAAAATACCAATTTAAAACATTAAAAAATCAAACAGATAAGTTCAACGCTTGTAAAAATATTAATATTTATATGTTCAAATCTTATAAATATGTTCTTTTAAATGAAATTTCACATTAGTTATCTACATTTCTGCATCAAATTTTGCTACATTGATTAACAATTGGTTCTCTGTTATTTACAATCCAAGAATGCGAAAGACACTACATTAAAGGGCAATTTAACTCCATAAAGAAGTCGCCTTCATATTGTCTTTATTGTAGATTCAAGACATAAGGCAAAAACGCAAAAAAATTTGGTCAAAATCATCATCAAAGCACATGAACTGTAATAAAGAGTCGATTAAAGATTTCGACCATATTGTCTCATTTGTAGAACTGATCTTGCTGATCACCATAAAGTTTTTCTGTATCTATTATAAATTTTAAGATAGTAGGCAAAAAAGAAAATAAATGGTAAAATTTGTCATTTAAGGGCAATAGATCCTTTAATAAATGGGAAATGAGTCCATGGGACACAGATAATGCCCCCGCTTGCATATAACTTTATAAAGGAACATAACTTGAGAACGGCAAAAGTGACACTACCCAAATTTGTACTTGATCTAACTTCTGTTGTAATAAGCATTGTGTATAAGTTTCATAACATTTTCTTAGGGCAAACTTAAGTTAGAAAACAAAAACGATAAAGTCAGCATTTTCCCCATTTATAAAGGGGCATAACAGGAAAAGTGAGGCCACCAAAATTCATACTTGACCTGTGTTTTGTGGTATACACATTGCACATAAGTTTCATACCATTTTTTTTGCAAACTAAAGTTAAATAACGGAAATAAAAAAATCAGCAGTTTTTCCATTTGCAAAGGGGCATAACTCTAGAACAGTAAAAGTGACGCCACCAAATTTCGAACTTGATCTGGGTTATGTGGTAATAAGCATTGTGTTTAAGTTTCATAACATTGGGTTGAGGCAAACTATAGTTAAAGAATGAAACCAATTTTGGAACGTTATTTGACAGTTTTGACATGTATCATGGACAATTGGTAGAGCTCAACATCCTGCTGTTGTCAGATTTCTGTTTTTAATGGTTTTCAAAATAATAGACAAAACTTTAATTTTACTCCGTATGTTCTATTTCAGCCATGTTGGCCATCTTGGTTGGTAGGGGAGTTAATCAGACATATTTAAAAAAAAAAATATTTACCCTAAATTTAATGATGATTGTTGCCAATCAGTGCATGAGTCCTAAATTTAACAAATTCAAGCAATAAATGAGCTGAAATAACCATATCATATGGATGGATTTGTATGTCAGTAATGGAACATAAATAACTGAGCCCATCTTCATGTCAACATTAAGATAAATAGTCTGCCCTCAAAACTACAGGACAATTCAGGATTTAGTTATGAAATAGGATGAAAATTAATTAACCAAACCACACCCCTTCTCGATAATCCTAAGGTTGTCTCTAATAACATTAACGGTAACAATTTTATTGCACCAGCCATTTTAGCAATTAATATCTCTACGGTGATGTTGGAGACCAAAAAAAATCTGATACACATGTTGAATAGCTGAGCCATAAAGGACATCAACTAGAGTTATACCGACCAAGGAGGAAATGTAATCTTTTTAAATCCAAATTTCAATCAAACAAAATTTGTATTTCCATTCCAGTACTGTCCTTGCTATTTCCGTCAAGTTTTTTTTATCGTCTTGATAGTCAGCTTATAAAACATTTTCTAAGTTTCTCTCTGACGATTTAAGTTTTCAAGATTAGCAACAAATAAAGCAAACACATACACAAATCAAAATAGTTTCAGTTATGGGCAATAGCTCTAATAAGCAGTCGTCCGATAGTTTAAGTAAGACGTTCTTCACATTCTTAACATTTAAGCTCTGTCAGATATTTTACGACTTTGTATTCTATGTTAACCATTGCGGTCATATTTGGCGACCGGTGAGTTCATCGGAATCCTTCTTGATTCCAGATTCTCATTATTAAAGGATATTGTGACCAAATTTACTATGATATTGGGCTGGTAGTTTCAGTGGGATAATTGTAACGTTATATATATGGGTCGTGGTAGGTGGGTGTATGGGACATGAGAATTAATTTTCGGATGAAATATTCATTGTGGTTTTTTTTTACCAAATTTACCTTTTAAAGTTATTGCCAGGTCTGTTATCATTCATTTTTCTCCAAGCCCCCCCCCCCCCTCCCCTTCCATTCATAAAGTGAGTATGGTCTGTATTTAACTCAAAAAGGGCATGGTGTTTCGAAGTTCAAATGAAACCTGCAAAAATATACACATTTTTATATCGGACATAAAGCAAAATCAGCGGACAAAAAGCAAAACAGACAAAATGCAACGGACAAAAAGCAAAAGTGTCGGACAAAAAAGCAAAGTTATCGGACATAAAGCAAAACGGACAAAAAGCAACGGACAAAAAGCAAAAGTGTCGGACAAAAAGCAAAATTATCGGACAAAAAGCAAAACGGACAAAAAGCAACGGACAAAAAGCAAAAGTGTCGGACAAAAAGCAAAATTATCGGACAAAAAGCAAAATTATCGGACAAAAAGCAAAAGCGGACAAAAAGCAAATTGCGGACAAAAAGCACCGTATCAGACCTGTACCAAAGTTAACTTTTTCGGCAGTCATAAAAACAGTCCTAGGACCAAGTCCGCTTTTCAAGTTAACTTTATTGTGGTCCTAGGACTGGTCAGAGCAGTCCTAAATCCTGTCACAGGTTAACTTTAACCAGTCAAAATGACTGCTTAGCAAGTTAACTTGCTGTACAGGTTAGGACTGCACCCATCTGTACTTACATAAAAATAAGAAGTGGTGATATTGATAATGTTACAACTAACCACCCGAAACCCGACTTGGAACATGTATATGCAGAAATATGGCGGGATTAAGTATGTTTGCGAGTTCTCAGCTCACCCCGTAGCATGCTTGACTGGTGTAACAGCACAACAAAAGAAGACACTTGAATTAAATCTATTTAAAAGGCTTATACGATCCACAAAATACACAATAAACAACGACCAAAAAGACGCAAGTACCGATCTAAGGGTATTTTCAGTTACTGTGCCTTTTTCTTCACATTTTAACTTTATTTTCATAACAAGAGAGTTGATGAAATCACACCTTCCATTCACAAACACAAGGTTTAAATCCATACCAATTGTACACAATTTGTAGCAAACAAAACAAACAAAACAAACGCTATTATTTTGTAGTAAGGTGAATAATTTGTTTATTACTCATATAAGGATGTATTTAAAAAAAAAAGAAACACGACAAAGTCAAAGTTTAAAAACTTCATCTCCATTTAATTGATTTTTCTAATAGTGAAATACTTTATACAAGAAACGTCAGATGCGTTTATTATTATGTGGTTACTTGACTTATTTGTTTATTTATCAAATAAGGATAAAACACATATATAAAACGTCATATTCGTAAATCAGGATGTGGTTACTAAACAAGGATTAAAAAAACAATACTTATATAAGAAAAACTATTACAGAGTGGAAAAATTATAGAAACCTTCTTCAGTTAATAGTCACATGTAAGTTAAATTTGAATTTTATTATTTTTTTGTTGCTGATATGACATTGAAGCAAAGCTTGGAGCATGCATTAGTTCCAAAGCAAGGTGAAACATATAGTATATTGAAAATTAATCTCTTATCCAAAAAATCATCACGTACTATCACGTGAAACGTAAATTGCACCTAGTAAAACAAATCATACATCTGTGCTTTGGTCTGGCATCCATTATAGCCTGACATGCTCAAGTTCTGCCTATCCAAACTAAAGGACACTTTTTAAGTTTTTCTTGAACTCTTTTAATTTTCTTGTTTTTTTATCATATTCAGTGACCCATTGCAAAACGTCAAATTAGTAGTCAAACTAGCTCACTTTTCTATAAAAACAAGTGACCCATTGCAAAACGTCAAATTAGTAGTCAAACTAGCTCACTTTTCTATAAAAACAAATAACTTTGCCTGAATAATTAAGCTTTCTTGAATGTTAAAACGTCAAATGAATTCGTTTTCGATTAAAATTCAATTTTTAATACAAATAAAGTAGAAAATGAAAGGACTGTATCTTTTTCTTAGAAGTTCTTAGATTTTTTTTTTGAAGCAACGTCACCGACAATTTCATGACAACACTTGTTTGACGTCAGATGAGTGAAATTATTGGCTGAAATCGACACTACAGTTGTTTTACTGTCCCCTTTACTAATAGGTTGATCAATACGACGTGTCGGTGTCTCAACTTATGTTTTCGCGGATTTAGATCTTCAGATACCAATATAGTCATCTGTTATGTAATTTTACCAATTGTGACATTTTGACTTAGTGTTATCGCATGACGGGGAATACATGCATACCAGAAGACTCTTACCCTGTCGACGCACCAGGTTTCGCTCCTTTAACGGTTAACGCAATTCCCCAGTTTGTTTCTTACCTCGATTTGTATCTTTTTAATCGAATCAAAAGATTTGAAAATTTGCAAACTACTGTCGCCTTATTCTGTGTCTCTCGGAAATCTCAGTATTTCATTGCAACCAATGTAAGGAACGATTTTTTGTTTTCCTTTCTTGTCCATTGAAACGTTGAATTATATCTCTTGACTGTTCAAACGTCAAATTAGATCTTTTGACTGTTCAAACGTCAAATTAGATCTCTTGACTGTTCAAACGTCAAATTAGATCTCTTGACTGTTCAAACGTTAAACTAGATCTCTATAAAGTAAAGTGATTATTTAAAATTTGACTGATTACTTACTCTTGCATTAAATCTCTAATAACAAGAATATTTTTACGGAGATGACAATTTAAAGACGTGTTTTTTTATGTAAAATATAATCATCATTTATGTAAAAAGATGGAAATAGTGGTACATAAGAACCGCTATTCAAGGTTATCAATGCAGATGTTTGAGTGAAAAGAAGAAAATCCAAAATGGAGACTTCATCAAATTGCAGAGTTTGTGAATTGAAGCGTTTAAATAAAAGAACAGATTTTCAATGTCCCCTGCGTTGCACATATTTTATATTTCCAAGGGGTATAACTCTTTATATATGTATAGTATAAGTTTTATAAATATCTGGCAATAATTGTACCCGTGAGAGCGCTAACGAGGCCATTTTCCATAAATTTAATATTTCCAAGGGCATAACTCTTTAAAAAGGTCGATCGTCCACCAATATAGAACTTGTCCGAGATATTGCTGTTATTAACCTATGGTATAAGTTTTATAAAAATCTGGCAAGAATTGTACCCGTGAGACCGCTAACGAGGCCATTTTCCATAAATCTAATATTTTCAAGGGCATAACTCTTTAAAAGGTCGATCGTCCATCAATATAGAACTTGTCCGAGATATTGCTGATATTAACCTATAGTATAAGTTTTATAAAAATCTGGCAAGAATTGTACCGTGAGAGTGCTAACGAGGAGACCATTTTCCATAAATTTAATATTTCCAAGCGCATAACTCTTTTAAAAAAAGTCGACCGGTCACTATCATAGAACTTGTCCGAGATATTGCTGATATTAACCTATTGTATGAGTTTTATAAAAATCGGGCAAGAATTGTACCCGTGAGAGTGCTAACGAGACCATTTTCCATCAATTTAATATTTCCAAGGGGCATAATTCTTAAAAAAAGTCGATCGTCCACCATCATAGAACTGGTCCGAGATATTGCTGAAATTAACCTATATTATAAGTTTTATAAGAAAATCTGGCAAAAATTGTACTCGTGAGAGCGCTAATGAGGCCATTTTCCATCAGTTTAATATTTCAGAGGGCATAACTCTTAAAAAAAGTCGATCGTCCACCATTATAGAACTTGTCCGAGATATTGCTAATATTTACCTATAGTATCAGTTTTATAAAAATCTTGCAAGAATTGTACCTGTGAGAGCGCTAACAAGACCGGGCGGACGGACACACGGACGGACGCTCGGTATTTCCATGTCGCCCGCAACGCGTTACGCGGGGGACGAAAAGGGCAACTTCATTTCAATTTGATGAAAAATCAAAACAAAAATTCAATAGCGAAGATGAGAGATGTTGAAAACATACAGGGTGTAAATGAGAGGAAAAGTGAATTAATAAAAACTATTTGATACAGTATTTTGTTTTGGCAATTTCAAATTAGGCAGCGCCTGCACTTTTTATTTGACATTCTGCGCCCAATTGTGTAACCCTGGTTCATTAAAGAGCAACTGTTCTACTGTCCCTTTAACAACAACAAAACAGCACTGTTTAAAAATTTACAATCAAGGAAGAACATTTTATTACCTAGTAAATCATTTTCTTTCTGTGCACTTTGAGTCTAAGGTCCCTGTAATAATCTCGACTTGATTTAATTTCAAACAACATATTTGACAATAAACACTTTTTCAGAAAGGTAGACACGTTTGAGCGTTTCCAAAATATGGGCATGGTTGGTAGATTATCAAAAGGACACGTTTGGCGTCCTTCATCAGCTAGACATTTTTGGTAGTTCAGAGACATCATATGAACACGATTAGGGGATCGGACACGAATCTTTAAGTGTTTCGATCCTTGTTTATAATTGGTTATCATATATTGGCCTTTGACCGTTCCTGATAAAGGTAAATCCAGTAAAGCGTATCGGTCGCATGCATTTATAAAGTGTTGTTTTCATTTTTTGTGAGATGGAAACGTTTTTTAGTGTAAAACATATTCCGGAAAAAGCCGATTATATAAGACGTTTTTTGCCGATTTGGAACCTCAATAACGTCAATCAAAACTAACGTTAGTAGGTGAAGTTGTCGTAATCTAAATTCAAGTAAACAAATCTCAGAGGCTCAGAAAGGGTAAAATGTGATGAGTATCCTTCAATGGTACGTTTTTGATTTTAAATCATGCTATTTACACATACAATGCTTAATAAATGTTTCACTGCAAATAACAAAAAGTTTCACCTTAGCTGAAAAATATCAGGTTGGGTTTAATAATATTTCTGTTATCAAAAAAAAATAACTTACATGCAAAAAGTTCATATAAAAGGTAAATATTTCATTGCAAAAATAATTATAAAAACCCTATTTGTCAGAATAAAAGCACATATTTAAGTGAAGTACACATTATATAAAGAAACCTGTACAGAATATCTTTACCGCATGGTGAATGTTCAACAAATAGCTGGTACTGGATTAAATCACATTAAGGATGTATTCTTCTGACGTTTCAGTCTCGTTGAAATCTCGTTCTGGAATTATTTCCAAAACATGTGATACAAGTGGAAAATATCAATGAATTTTAAAAATGTTATAATCAAACTTAACTCTGTGAAAAAAATTGTATATCTGCAATAAGTAGTTTTGAGTAATAAATTTTTCAAATTTCTTAGATATGTATTTTTCAATCATTTATAACAAAGAAAATAAAATAAAATGCATTTTGTACTTAAAAAAGAGAAAAATCACAAATTTACAAAATTAACAGTATGGTCAATTTGACACGAAAAAGCATCAAAATATGATAAAACTGTCTTATATTAACACCTACCTATAGTTTTTTTTAAGTTAAATTTATTCAGATTGGTCCACTTCATCTTTATTTAAAGTATGAAAAGTTTAATTGTAGAACTGTGATTTTTTTCACGAAAATAGCCCAAAAATAGGTACAAATTGATGAAATATGGGAAAATCATCAAAATTGGGTACTTTCAAATGGCTGTAGCAAAAAAGAAGTGAACCACCATATGATTTTTTCTTCACCAGTTAATTTTCTAGTCATATAAACCCAAAAATTAGGTTAAGAAAAAAAGTTTAATTCTAGAAATGTTTGGCTCCTCAGAGGTGTACATCCTTAAGATATGGGTAATTCGAAATATAAGTGAAATTCAGGTTCTCGACAGGGTATGTAAGGTGACCTGAATAAATACAACAGTTTCATTTTTCAAAAACTGACTTCCGTTGTTTTATGACACCGACTTAAAATGATCTATTTACGTTTTAGACATAGAGGACAAAAATAAAAAGGAAAATGAAGATCTTACTTGTTTGCTTCTTTTTTGGTAAGTCTGTATTATTTTTTTATTTAAAGCCGCTTTTAAATATTTTGATAACACTGATTTAAAAAAAAGATATAAATTTGGTTTGAAAAACAACATTGAAACCCATTGATATTACGCTTAGTGACAAAGACTTCTCATTTCTAGGTTATCATTTAAAAGAGTCCAATAGAAATATTTGGTACATTGTAATTATCGATGTTACTTATTAAGTCAGTGTTTTTGAAGATATATAAAACTTTCATTATAATTGAATAATATTTTTTTTTATTAAATCCCAATTTTAGTGATTTTCTTACACATTAGCTCTATTCGATAGATGGATAAACATTAATATTTATATTCTATAGTACTTTTCGAAATTACCTGCGGTTAATACATTCAAAATTCAATTCTTATATATGAGGCTAAAATTAACGTTTTAGTTTAAAGATGTTCAAATCTCATAATCCATTGAGGAAATACAATTCACGGTAAACAATACTTAAAGGAATTGCATGCACTGCAAATGGAGCAAGTCCAGATGGGTCAACAGGGTAGACGTCTCTTGCTTTGGATGCATTACCATTCATGCGAATCTACATTGAGTCAAAAAGTCACAATCAGGAAAAGGACACAACTATCATTCATAAAACAATAGACAAATTCAGGTGATGCCTCCTATTATTGCACAGTTTGATGTTCAGTTTTATATAGTTTTGCCACATTTGATCAAGTAATGTTAACATATGGTTACAATGTCATTCGCTATAGGCAAGACACACGTTTGTTAGGTCTAATCTTTAGAAACGTATTAGCAATCAATGTTTGGGAAGCTAATCGCTTTTCAGAATAAGTTATGAATATCAGGTTTGTATATAGATGTTACAATTGGCGTAATTAGTTGTTAGTAAAAAAACATGACATGATAATGACCTCATGCCATTATTTCAATTGTCATGCAGGTTTAGGGATTGCAGGTGTACTGAGTAGAAGATGTATTATTTATGCAGAGAATGAAACTATACCAGCCATTCCAAAGGGCGCCCAGTTTGGTAGAACATGTTATAACGTGATTAATGACAAAAATGGGTACTGCATTGAATGGGATTGTCCTCAAGCTGACTGTTCTAATCCCATTAAACCAAATAAGGGTTGTCCTTACTGTAAAGGTATGTACAAGTATGTTCTGATAGAAGATATATATGCTTTAATGTAAACATAAAATACAAACACAAACACGTACTACTAAGGGAAATATCAGGAAATTAATTTCAATAGTGTTTTGTTGATTCTTTATGCATTGCATCATTTGTAAATATTTTTACTCTTCTTATAAGTTACAAAAACACTGTATATTGCTTGAAGTTTGAATAAAACAATCTCAATTTATCGATTGTATTTGTAATCTTTCAAAAGCAAGCTCTTGTCTGGGAAAACATGATTTTTTAATTAGATGTAATTGACTTTGAACTAGCTTTCAGTAGCTACGAGAAGTCTTATGTTGTTGCTTTGTGTCCATTGTATGTATGTTGTATTTATTACCCGTATCGATCATTTAAATAACGTCAATTGCTACTGATTTTTACAGTTTTTTCTTGTTCAGTTACACTATTGTCTAAGGTTATTTTTTAGGGTTGGCCACACAAATACATTTTCAATCCCACCAAATTCTTAATATGCCTGTCCTAAGTCAGGAGCTTGAAATTCAGTGGACGGCGTTGATTCATTTCTGTTATATTTGTTTTTCGTAAATTGCTTTTTTTTATGAATAAGGACGTTATTTTTCTCGTTGTTTTTCATATCGGGGCCTTTAATAGCCGACCATACGGTATGTTTTTTTCTTATTGTTCAGGCCCTATATTTGATTATATCCACTTCATTTGAACTCTGGTGGATAGCGTGTCTCATTAGCAATCATACCACATCTTATCTTTTATTGTTAATGAGATTTTACCTTATTGAAAACCTCATCTGTAGTTACAGCTCAATAATTGTTTTTTTTGTTGTTTGTTTTGCCTGCGACGTAGGTCGCAGAATGCGAGACATAAAGATGCTACTCCGACAGCGGCAATTGGCCAAAGGTATCTGTTTAAAGCTTTACATTTAAAAAGGTAGAAGATTTGTGTTGTCCATATCTTGTTAAAAAAGGAAAACAACACGTTATAAATTTTATGCGTCCGAAGCGTTTTTCTGAATTTACCTTCATCAGGAATGCTCAAAGCCGAACATTTGAAAGCCAAGGATGTACTAGAACAAAAACAGTTGACGAGCTATATTACAAAAATCGACCTAAAAATAAGCCAAATTCATCTAAGGTCAACTTAACCTGAGGGAGTTAAAACCTTAGTTTCTAATAAATAAATTCAAAATTTTTTAACGAACAATTTTAGAAAGGTTTGTTATAAATCATGTCAGCACCAAAGATCTAATGACTGGGCTGATGATATTCTCCGGACCTCATAATCCACCAGCAGAGGTATCGACCCAGTGCTGTAAAAATGAAAACATCACGTTATTAATGTTATTCGTCCGAAGTGCTTTACTTGATTTACCTTCATCAGGAATGTTCAAAGTCGAATATTTGAAAAACCAAAAAGGACCTAGAAATTCCATCTAAGGTCATCTTTGCCTGCGGGAGTTGAAACCTTAGTTTCTAATCATTTTAGAAGATAACGTATTGTTGGAATAAAACTGAGAATGGAAACGGTGAATGTTTCAAAGAGACAACAACCCGACACAAGAGCAGAAAACAGCACAAGGCCACCAATGGGTCTTCAACACAGCGAGAAAATCCCGCACCAAGAGGCGGGCTTTAGCTGGTCCCTAAACAAAAATGTGTACTAGTTCAGCGAAAATGGACGTCACACTAAACTCCGAAACATATACATGAACCCAAATTAAAAAAAAAAAACATACAAGACTTACAAAGTTACAAAGTTTACATCTGGTATTTACCCGTTGTCATTAACATCATCTTCTTGATCCGGTGATTGCTTTAGAAATCGAATATAGCTCGTTCTATCACGTTATTTTTTTCATATATTGTGTCCGTAGGTTATAGAATAATTAAAGTTGATACATAAACATGTCCTTCTGGTAGCGTTATCACCAGATATTGATATCTGTTCGTGTTTCAGTAATTTCTTTCTAAAGTGAGTTTCTAGGTCCTATAAAAAAAGTTGAACTTTAGTTGTTGTAACGATCGATTGTAAAGTCTTACAGTGTCGAACTTACTTTAGTATAAAAATAAGGATGTTTGGTATGATTGCTAATGAAACAACTATCCATCTAAGTCCAAATAACGTGAATTAAACCAAATATAGGTTTCTGTACGGCTTTAAATAATGAGTAAACCCCATACCGTATAATTAGCTATACAGGACCCCGACATGACGAAAAGTGATCTAATTCAAACGAAAACACAAGGCCTGATTAATGACAAGTTAATGAACGAAAAACAAATATGACACACAATAACCGATTATATACATTTCATTTCGTTTGAAATTTGTGGTGTTCCTATCTTCTATTTGAAATGTATGACTTATATATAGATAGGAACTATTATAACTAGTTCTACAACAGAACTTACTTTTTATTAAGTTGTTTGCTACGTGCATGGGTCACGAGAAAAGTTTTGGCGGTTTGTACTGGTGTGGTTTTATGGTACTATATAAAGTTTGGAATTTAAATGTATTATTATCAAAAGTTCTCGCAGTTATGGCGATGCAAGGTTAGTCACCTTAGTAATTATATACCGTTGTTTCTAAGTTTATTACATGTAATTATATGATTGTGAACGGTAGAAATCTGTTTAATTGACTATAAGAAAATTGTTTCGCATGAGAAAATAATATGTTACTGCAAGCAACCAATCCTATTTCTGTGTTTATGTTTTTTTTATAGCCAAATGAATTTAATGGTTTACTTTTTTTTATAGCCAAATGAATTTAATGGTTTACTTTTATAAATTGTTATTTGGATGGAGAGTTATCTCATTGGCACTCACACCACATCTTCCTATATCTAATTAGAGGAGAAATACTTTTAATTTGGACGAACTGGGAGAGGGAGAATTTAATGCATTGAATTATAGGCTCCTTGTATTTATAATGTGGCGGTAATGTTAATTCCATTTTCATGGTTCACCATAAGGGATACAATGTAGGTTAACTGTATTTGCTGTATAGAGTTCTTGAAAGATGTAAGTACCCGATTTATACGAAACATAATGAAAGACCTTCACCAATATGGCGGCGACTGCATCGTGATCAATTTAACTATTTTCGGCACCGAAACGATGTCCTGCAAATTTGTATATCTGATGACCAATGAATAATACAAACAAGCACAAATAACATTCGGGAGTAGAGTACCTGATATGATCAGCGTAATTTCCACATAGGTGACGACGACATATCAAGGTGTACATATGTTAAATGTATTCTGCAATACGTGTCTAACTCGATACTGTATCTTTTGTTTCACAGAGACATAAAACTGAAAAAGTTCACACACTGTTTATTTTGGAATGAAGACACAACATGAAAATAAGCAATTTTGACATGATTTATCTACACAATATAATTGTGAAGTCTTCAAATATATAAAAGGAAGGAAGAGGATACATAGAACTTATAAATGTATAAAGATCTATAGAACTCTTTGTTTATCTGCTATACTTTATATGAGGTGAGAGGCAGTTACACCTCAATGTTCAGGTGACCTTAATGATCCAAACTTGTATGCATCGTTAAATTTGAGTACCGTTATGAACGTAAAAAGAAATATAAATAAATCAGTTGATATATTTTATCATCTATAAAACGTAAATTTGAAATTATAACTGTGCTATAAAGATATGTAATTCGCTGAAGTTAGCGAAATTAAATGCTGATGCACCCGATGTAATTCATCTTGACACACTGTTCAAATAAATTCTTTTAATGGTGTCCATAACAGAAACATACAACAATTTACATTAAAGTGTAAATTCAAATAGCATAACTAGTTATAACTGACTAGGTGACGTTCCATATCAATATATGAACCTACGAATTGTTGTGACATTCTAGAAATACAAGTAAACATCTACAACGACTGTGCGATTGAACGATTGGCTGACTATATACAGAATTATACTAACCAATCAAAAAATTCTATTTGCGATCTCCGGGCAAACATGGTCTGCGCAAAGATAATGTTTCTACGCATCCTCCGGAGACTGATCACAATATAACAAAAAAATCACACTTAGGAAAGGATCCACATCTCTCCAGTTGGATAAATAAACAATTAATTAAACTAAGAATGCAGGATATAACATCTGTGACCGAATAATGTAAGTAACATCCTCTTATGAAATGGGTTCGTGACCTAAACAAAATGCACGTTTCGAACTGCGAGTGAAAATTATAACTAGAATGATGCTATAATATAAGAGCTATATATATATATATATATATATATATATATATATATATATATATATATAAATAATTTCGTAAATTACATACAAGGGCAAAACTATATGATTTCTGCAAAATAAAGTCATAGTTATTAAACAACTAATTTCGGGATCACAGCCAACATGTAAACAATTCTACATCAATCAATTTCCGGTCGCAATCCAGAAATGAACTTTTTGATATTTGAATAGACGGATTATTACAACTAAACCGGGTAGGATTTAACATGGGTGTGAATAAAGAAACATCTTAACAACAATATACGATCAAAAATATAGAATTTGAGACTCTTTCAACATATTCCCTGGAGCATGAAATAAACAAGGATCAAGTTTGGCGAGCACAACACAGTTTGAAAATTTTTTTGGCTCATGTTTGATAATTTCCACAGTCTTATGGCCTTTAAACCTACTTAAATAGTTCATAAATATTACAGCATTACATTAAGTGTGTATCACTGGTGTATCAGTGAAGAGTTCAATGTGCATTAATGGTGTATCAGTATGACGTTCAGTGTACATCATTTGTATACCAGTATGACTTTAAGTGTACCTTAATGGTGTGTCATTGTCACGTTCAGTGTACATCAATGGTGTATAAGTGTGGCGTTCATTGTGCATCAATGTTGTTTCGGTGTGACTATTCAGTAAATAGGTCAATTCTTTATGTGCCTGTGCAAAATCAGGAGCTTGTAGTTAAGTGGTTGTTGTCTGTCATATTTTTTCGTGAATTGTTTTGCTATTAATTACGCCGTTAGTTTTCTCAATTGAATTGTTTCATATTTTCTATGTCGGGGCCTTTTATAGCCGACTATACAGTATAATTATTTCTTATTGTTGAAGGCTTTACGGTTGTCTATACTTGCTTACATCCACTTTATTTGAACTTTGTTGGATAGTTGTCTCGTTGGCAATCATACCACATCTTCTTTTTTATATTTTTATCTATTCCTGACAGTACAAGGCATAATTTGCTTATAACCAATAGACTATGTTTGTTTTATGAATGAATTTCACCAGCTCATCCGATATGAATCGGTATACTTGACGTCATTGAACAATCGACTATAATATTAGTGTAAAAACACAATTGCGATATTGAATATCGCATGTGAAAGTCGTCTATTGGCTAATTTCGATTTATTTTTTTATGTACGATTTACAGTTGTGAAAGACTTGATTGTTATTTCTATAAAATGGTCTCAGTTTGTTTCTTCGGTAAAATGTTGCATGCAAATTATGGATTATTTTCTTTTCTGATCCTTTGATTTTTTTTTATCGCAGGCACATGTGTAGATGGCGGTAAAGTGTATCAAGAAGGTGCGTCATGGAGGTGTGGCGATGGATGTAATAGATGCACGTGTCGCACTACGACGATATCGACGATGATGATGTGCTATGAGGAAAAACCACCACAGGAGTGCCTGGCAACCATTGGCTAAAAACATGATACCCAAATATTAACTATTGTAAAATAAAACATGAAATATATGATATTTTCAATTGTTTTGCTAAACGTGTTATTTCAATTTTATTCAATTCTGTTACTTGTATCTCTTTTTTAAGGAGACAATATGCGCAAAGACGAAACGTAATGAAAAAGAAAGGGATCATTGCACGATGACCTTTTTTTTTTAGGTTTGTATAATTGCACGAATCACGTCGAGTAATTGCCGTTCTGAAATGAAATTGAAAGTAGATACTTTCTTAATTTAAGTAATAGAAATGAACCACATTGGTTTCCATATAATTACATTACATGTATGTTTCATTATAATACGCTATTTTGATTGGCTAACAGCAGTCTCGCGTCATTCTGAAATTAACCTTCATTTCAAAATGAAATGTAACATTCATGGCGACACGAGCTTCCACAATAAAGTGCACAGGTAAATAAAAGAAAAACTTGATAGAAATCGTGTTTTCATGATCCTGGCAAAAAAATTAATTATAAATATTGAATGCTTCTTTTAGTAATTTTATAGAGTTGTAAAAGCGTTGACTGTGCGCACATTTTTAGAATGAAAATGTACTTCGGTCAACGCTTTTACACCCTAATAAATTTACAAATAGAAGCATTCAATTCTTAAAACAAATACACCGAAGATTTTATCATTAGGCTGTTGAATTTTTTTATTGACAACATATTTGTCTTATTGCGTTTTAGTCGATTGTTTTTTTTTTTAGTAAAAATTGGGTATATCAAATCACCTCTTCTGACTAACTTGCTTTTGTATGCATATTGTGCCGAATTCAAAACTTTCTCAGAGACAACCAAACACATCTTGCTGAATTACTTAGTGTAACATCCAAATGTATGAATGATGTGATGTCATTCAGTAGCTAACACTTCAGCGGTGAGTCCCTTTAATCTTTTTCACTATCTTCAGCTGTTTCTTTATTTTTTACTACAGTTCACAATATTATAATCATCTTCGAAGTATTTTCAGAATATACAAACACTAAGAACGCATTATTATGATTGATCGCAGATTAATTTGGTCTTTCAAAACGCAATTCAAGTAGATTTTAACAGCTTTTTAGCATTTATTTAAATAGAAAATTGATCAATCAATTTTTAGAGGGTACTTCCCTGTTAAAGCAAAGTTTTTCATATACAAAAGCATATTTATGTTTGTGGTTATAGATTAGAGGCACGGTTGTTAACAAATTAATCTTGCAATCCGAAATAGATTTTGTTTATTATTATAATTTTATGATAACCTATTAAAACGTACTTTTTTGTATGTAGACTAAACAAAATTCTGCAAGTGAGTCGTTCTAGAGTTATAAAACTTTGAATATCACATTTAAAGTCAAGTACTGCACCTTTATGCAATACGCCGTTTACATTCATAGATATTTTTTTCTGGTTAATGGTTATTACAGGTTTGCCTATCAACTGGAATATATCTTTAACCAAAATTGTTATGATAACAATTGCTATCCTTATAGTTTACCTTTAATATAGATTAACACAAGTTGTTTATAACAGACAGTGGTATTTCACAGTTTTTGGCAGATGTAATTAGACACTTTTTACAGTTTTTAAATGTTAATTATCTTTTCTAACAACAATAAAATGGATTCAGAAAAACGACAACAAAGTCACCTATTGTAAAACATTGATCCCAGTGTGGATTCTCAAGGTTCAATATACTTGCTTAATGTCATTTAAAACGCGGTTCCGGCGTACCAAATAATATAAATGGTGTCCTTGATAAGTTTTCACATCTCGATGTTGAAAATAGAACTATTTGTGCTTTTATTTATTGAAAACAAATAAAAGAATTAATTTTAACAAAAGAATATGTCATTTTCTGGATTAAATACAAGAAAACTATCACACAAAGCCATATATAAATGTACAACAGAAGAACTCCAGTCATTCAAGCATTTTGAGAAAATAAGATGAAATGCATACTGATTTCAGGACACGATAGTAAGGTATAGAGTGCATGAACGTATCCGTCGGGTTCTCTTAAAAAAATATATCGGACGGTTGAACGGTTTGAATTATAATGTAGAAAAACTGATGAAGTGGAATGGAATGAAGGCAGCACAAAATCACCACAAGGAAGTAACAGAATTCACCAAAGGTAGGTCAAACGATAATTGGACCCAAAAAATATAACGACCCAAATGACCCGACACAAATTGATTTAATTTCAAGATTCTAGTATAATTTGGAAGTGGATGGATTAATATCATATTTCACCCAGATACCTAAACTGTAAGTTTCTACAGAGTATGGTGGGAATTGTTTTTGTAAATAGGCGTACGCCTTAGTTCGGCGGCTTACCTTCTTGTAACTTGTTTCTACCAGATAATATGATTCCGCATGCCCTGATAAAACACTATCATCCGGAAAAAAGTGGCGCAATATGGTGGACACTAAGTGCTAGTACTATTTGTTTGGCTATAAATAAAGACAACAGTAGAATACCGCTGTTCAATAGTCATAATTCGATCAAGCAAAAACAAATCCTGGTAACAAACTGAAACCAAGGAAAACAACGGATCAACAAGAAAACTGAAATTCAACAAAAGCAAACGCCAACATACATAGAAACGAACTGTCTGATAATAACTGCCATATTCCTGACTTGGTACGGGACATTTTAAGACAAAAAGGTGGGTTGAACCTGGTTTTATGGCTAGCCAAACCTCCCGCTTATATGGCAATGTTAAAAAATACCGCTTAAATGACAACATTACGTGAGAGGTATACAGTACAAACAAACGTAAAAACACTCATCACAGAGAAACCTAAGAGAGCGTTAACCTGAACTTGAACTCTTCAATGGTTATTGTCCACTTTTCAGGTAAGTTTTCTCAGATACTATCAATAACCTGTCAAATTCATTAGTTGTAATGAATGGTGTCTGTGTCTGTCTCTATTCAAGATAAGTCAGTATGCGTCTTTGGTGTATCGGTGTGATGTTCAGTGTACATAACTGATGTATTAGTGTGATGCCCTGTGAGTTTTAACGGTGGTGTACCAGTGTTATGTTCAGCGGCATCAATCGTGTACAAGAATAACGTTCAGTATAATCATTAGTGTATCATGGTGAAGTTCAGTGTGCAATAATGGTGTATCAGTCTGAAAAAAGTAAAATAACAAAAACATCGTACTCAAAGAGAAATTCCAAACGGAAATTCCTTTATAAAATAACAAACACATCTAACGAATGGAAAACAACTGTCATTTTCCTGACTTGGTACAGGCATTTCCTTATGTAGAAAATTGATGATTTATTAGTGTGATGTTAAGTGTACATCAATGTTGTATCAGTTTGATGTTTAATGTACATTGATAAGGGTATTTCTGAGACGTTTAGGGTGAATCAATGTTGTATTAGTGGGACGTTAAGTGTACATAAATGGTGTAACAGTGTGACGTTCAGTGTGGATCAATGTTGTATCAGTGTGATGTTCAATGTACATTGAAAAGGGTATTTTTTTGACGTTTAGGGTGAATCAATGTTGTATTAGTGGGACGTTAAGTGTACATAAATGGTGTAACAGTGTGACGTTCAGTGTGCATCAATGTTGTATCAGTGTAATGTTCAATGTACTTTGATAAGGGTACTTTTGTGACGTTTAGGGTGAATCAATGTTGTATTAGTGGGACGTTAAGTGTACATAAATGGTATATCACTGTGACGTTCAGTGTGCATCAATGTTGTATCAGTGTGATGTTCAATGTACATTAATGGGTGAATTAATGTGACGTTCAGGGTGAATCGATGTTGTATTAGAGTGACGTTCAGTGTACATCAATGTAGTATCAGTGTGATGTTCAATGTATATTGATAAGTGTATTAGTGTGACGTTTTGCGTGAATCCATGTTGTATTAGTGTGACGTTCAGTGTACATTAATGGTGTAGCACTGTCACGTTCAGTGTGTATCAATGTTGTATCAGTGTGATATTCAATGTACATTGATAAGTGAATTAGTTTGACGTTCAGGGTGAATCAATTTTGTATTAGTGTGACATTCAGTGTACATCAATGGTGTATTAGTGTGACATTCAGTGTACATCAATGGTGTAGCAGTGTGACGTCCGGTGTGAATCAATGGCGTACCAGTGTGACATTCAGTGTACATCAATGATGTATCAGTTTGATGTTGAGTGTGAATCAATGTTTTCTTAGTGTGACATTCTGTGTACATCAATAGTGTATCAGTGTGTTGCTCAGTGTGCATCAATGTAATACAAGTGTGACGTTCAGGATATTGGATATTTAACTGTCATATGGTACGGGACATGGTTTGCTTATAACAATAAGACCAATCAGAAGTTCCCGCTTTTAGGTGTTGTGTCGGTTGTATCGATGTCAATTAGTGTCAAGGGCTTCATTTAACAATCGATTTTAATTGTAACGGCAGAACATAAGAATTTTGACATTGGAAGTGTCCGACAAATGGCACGAACGTTTTGACTTTCAGAGTTTCTTGTTTTTGTTTTGAAACTGTATTTGCTTATCATTGCATCGGAAATGCTTTCTCCTGGTTTGTTTTCATTTATACGTTAATTATGAATTTGTTTATCAGATTTTATTTTATATTCTGATGCTTTGAATATCTATCATCGCAGGTACATGTGTAAAAGGCGGTAGAGTGTATCAGGAAGGTGTATCATTCAAGTGTGACGATGGATGTAATACATGTACATGTCAATTTTCGACGCTGATGATGTGTTATTTGAAAACCCCACCAACTGAGTGCATTAACTAACAACGTAGTGCCCGAAGACAAATCATTGTAAAATAAAAGATGAAATATTTGACATTTGTTTATATGTAGTATACATGTAATTTCAAATCTATTTTATGCTTTTACTGGTCGTGAATTTCAACTTCCATTTGACAATACATTGCAAGTCATATTACTTAAACTACCTTATTAAGAAGAAAATATAAGCAAATAATATACGTTAAAATAAAAAATGATCTTTTCACGATGACCACTATTTCCAAATTTGTCTCGCAAAAACACCATGGCTGCTTTATCAAATGATAATTGTAAACAGCGTATTTTGATGATTTAGATCTGCAATTCTGTTATTCTGATGTGTATATGCTCAATATCTTTCCCAACAATAAAGTAATATTTTGTAAAAAAAGGAATCCATTTTTTGATTCCCAAGGTTCTAAAGTTTTACTGGATTTGGTTGTAATTTTAAAATATGTTTTGTTTTATTTATTCGTTTTTACTTTGTACAAATTCAAAGTATTTTGAACTGAAAGAATGTTTATGTAACCTTAATGAAAACAGCCGAAGGCTTACATTCGGAGTTCTGAAACATCCAGACATACAGTATCACTGTGATTGACTTTTAGATAAGATATTTTCTTTTATTAGACAACTGTTTTTCTAAGAGACATTTATGGTATCCTACTCTGTAGATTTTTTTAGTACCTGTAATCTTTACTCGAACTCTGCATTTATTTCTGTTGACATATCGATGGCAATTACCAAATGAGTGCCCGCTTAAAAATATCTATCATGATGCACTAACAACTAATAAAAAAATCATGTATCTAAGACTAAAATATCAATCAGTACACATCCAACATCCTACATAAAGACGTCATTAACAGCCAGAGAAAAACATGACCTTGTTCAATGCCAAAATAAAGGTATCGACAGATTGTAGAACGGTTAAAGTGCATATGTGTATAACATAACAATTTAGTATGATTTTAATTTACTGAAAGCAAAATCAATATTTATACCAATAAAAATAATATTCAAAGATCTAATTACAGTGTTGAATTGGTAACCTTTTAGAATAAGTTGATATAAAGGATTGATAAGTTTCTCCCGATCGTATATAAATTTCCGGTCTCGGTAAGCAACATCACCGTAAAATTTAGGATGTGCTATTCCGACTGAAATAAGTTTTTTTTACAGGTACAGCCAAACTTTCAAACCAAATCTTTGTATCTATGGAAAATTTAGTAAAAGTAAATCCCTGACTTTATAATTTACCAGTAATACATAAATTACGATCATTGAAATCCAAAACGAAACTACAGACACGGGCATAACGAACGAGATGTGATATTTATATATATATATATGTTAAGGGCGTCTTTACACTAAATCAATTAGATGTTGGATGTGTACTGATTGTTATTCTAGTTTTAGATACATGATTTTTTTCATTAGTTGTTATTGGCTTTGAACAAACTGTCAGTAACTGCGAGTACTCTTAGATCTGTACTTAGTGTCTTTTTGTTTTTGGGATGTATAAGTACATGTCCACGTCCACTCTTTGTTTTTGTAAGATGTATTACTATTTGTATCCATCTGATGAGTTAAGCCTTTTTCAACTGATTTTTATAGTTCGTTCTTATGTTGTACTGTTACACCACTGTCCCATGTTAGGGGGAGGATTGAGCGCTCACAAACATGTTTAACCACGCAAAATTCTGTATGTGCCTGTCCCAAGTCAGGAGCCTGTAGTTCAGTGGTTGTCGTTGGTTCAAGTCTTTCATATTTATTTTTCGTAAATTGTTTCGTTATAAATTAGGTCGTTAGTTTTCTCAATTGAATTGTTTCATATTTTTCATGTCGGGGCCTTTTTTTTGCGACCATACGATATGGGTTTTTCTCATTACTGAAGGCCGTACGGTTGCCTATAATTGCTTACATCCACTTCATTTGAACTTTTGTGGATAGTTGTCTCCTTGGCAATCAAAATACATCTCCTTATTTTTATACCGTAAGATGGTGCTAAAGGACCATAACCGTCCAAAAAAGAAAAATTAACATTAGGAAAGAAAAGTCATCCCTTTTGTCACAATTTTTTGTTTAGAGCTTCTGGTGTAAAACTGAAAAGTCTAAGTCTAGGAAATGACACTTATTGCTGTAAATATTTGATTTATTTAAAAAAAAAATTGCTGTTGGTAAATTTCTGCAGTATATAAAGAGAAATCTTGATTATTTAACGAAAAAATATCATCAAGATAACGGTAAGTGTTGCTGAAATTATCAATTGAATGGAATTGAGACGGGTCTTTACTAAGTTTGGCCATAAACTGTGATTCATAACAGTACAAGAACACGTCTGCTATTAAAGGGGCACAATTGGTGCCCATAGGAATACCTACAATCAATCGATAAACTTTATTGCTGAAACGAACATAAATGTTGTCGAGGAGATAAATTTATAGCTGTAGCCACCTCATCACACATCCAGTAAGTATATCTAGTATATTTACCTTTCTCGTTTGAGAATAAGGCTTGATATGAGTTGCAGCAAATACATTTGCAATAAGATTTATCGAACGACCATTTAATTAAATAGGAAAACTTATGTTTGATAAGATAATGTGAAAGTGTAGTGTAAAGAGTGGAAAAATCAAATCTGTCAACCGAATCAAAAGGACCATCAAAAGCACGTTATTTATCAAAAACATCCTAAGAATTTTTTACACTCCAAAAATTGTTAATTCCACTATATTCATATGTTTTATTACAAGAATTAATGATTAGTTCTTTTAGTTCCCTAATACTATCAAAAAACGTATCATTAACTTGTGTAATTAACCATATAAGAATAAGGGAATTAAGTATATTTCTTGGCATTACACATTACACATTACACATTACACATTACACTTCCAAAAATATGCAATAAAACGAACGCTTTTTCGTTCCCTATTGTTTTTCGTGTGTTTTTTTTTTTTTTTTGTTAGGAGAGAGATGTTCCTTTGGCTAAATCTTACGATGTAAATGTATCCCAACTTGTTCGCTATACCCGTGTCTGTAGTGACTTTTAAGATTTCAAATACCGTAATTTTTGTATAACTTATAAATTACAATGGAAGGAATTTCGATACCTTGAATTACTTAAACTTTTACTGAATCCTTTAATAGATACACAGTTTGGTTTGGAAGTTTGGTTGTGCCTGTCTACAACTTACAAACAGGATATCACATTCTAATTTTTACGGTGATCTTATTTATAGAGCCCGTAAATTTAGTTAAGATCCATGTAGACATATAAATCCTTTAAATATGCTTATTCTAACAATTTTCCAATTGTAATAAAATCTCTAAATATTGTTTGAATCGGTACAAACATTAATTTTGTTACCAATAAATTTAAATATAACCAAATATTATTGCAATACAGAAATGAACAATTTCAGTTCTATATTACACTGGACATCCATTGGATGTGAAACAATTGATAATGAAGTCTTAGGAGCATGCTTTTTTATTGGTTTTGTTTTGCCTGAAACAAGATTTCAGTAGCTGCGAGTACTCTCAGGTCTGTACTTTGTGTCTTTCGTGTTTTTTATGCCTTGTATCGATCTGCTAAGTCAAGCCCTTTTCAACTGATTATTATAGTTTGTTCTTATGCTGTGTTGTTACACGACTGTTCCAGGTTAGTGGGAGGATTCGGAGCCTGCAAACTTTGTTTTAACCCCGCCACATTCTGAACGTACCTTTTCTAAGTGAGTAGCCTGTAATTAAGGTATTGTTGATTGCTGCTTTTTATCATATTTGTTTTTCGTTTATTGTTTGTACATAATTCAGGTCATTTGTTTTACTTTTGTCATGTGGGGGCCTTTTATAGCTCGATTTGCGGATCTGATTTTGCTCATTATTTAAGGCAAACGAACGCTTTTCGTTCCCTATTGTTTTTGTGTGTTCTTTTTTTTTTTTTGTTAGGAGAGATGTTCCTTTGGCTAAATCTTACGATGTAAATGTATCCCAACTTGTTCGCTATACCCGTGTCTGTAGTGACTTTTAAGATTTCAAATACCGTAATTTTGTATAACTTATAAATTACAATGGAAGGAATTTCGATACCTTGAATTACTTAAACTTTTACTGAATCCTTTAATAGATACACAGTTTGGTTTGGAAGTTTGGTTGTACTTGTATACAGCTTACTACGAATAGGATATCACATCCTAATTTTACGGTGATGTTATTTATAGAGCCCGTAAACTTAGTTAAAATCCGTGTAGACATATGGATCCTTTAAATGAGCTTATTCTAAAAGTAAAAATTTAAAACTGTAATAAAATCTCTGAATATTGTTTGAAACGGTACAACCATTAATTTTGTTATCAATAAATTAAAATATAGCCAAATATTATTGCAATACAGAAATGAACAATTTCAGTTCTATATTACACTGGACATCCATTGGATGTGAAACAATTGATAATGAAGTCTTAGGAGCATGCTTTTTTATTGGTTTTGTTTTGCCTGAAACAAGATTTCAGTAGCTGCGAGTACTCTCAGGTCTGTACTTTGTGTCTTTCGTGTTTTTTATGCTTTGTATCGATCTGCTAAGTCAAGCCCTTTTCAACTGATTATTATAGTTTGTTCTTATGCTGTGTTGTTACACGACTGTTCCAGGTTAGTGGGAGGATTCGGAGCCTGCAAACTTTGTTTTAACCCCGCCACATTCTGAACGTACCTTTTCTAAGTGAGTAGCCTGTAATTAAGGTATTGTTGATTGCTGCTTTTTATCATATTTGTTTTTCGTTTATTGTTTGTACATAATTCAGGTCATTTGTTTTACTTTTGTCATGTGGGGGCCTTTTATAGCTCGATTTGCGGATCTGATTTTGCTCATTATTTAAGGCGACATATATAGTTGTTTACAGATACGTTATTTTGGTCTATGGTGAGGTTGTCTCATTTGCAATCATACCCCAACTTCTTTTTTTTTTGTACGGTGACAGTCTATGGTCTATCAATTAGTCACAAAATGAAAAAAAAAAATGTAAAATGCGAAATTCTATCCAAATGTGAGAAGAAAACGGTTTAAGATAATAACTTAACTTTTAAAGATGGTAATACATATATAACAACAACGACAATGATAACAATGATATTAAACAATGGTAAAATTTTATTATAATTATCATTATTTTTATTATAACTATTATTATTATTATTGTTATTACTAACAATAAATATTTTTATTACCAATATTATAACCAAAACAAGTAGAATAAGAAATGGGCAACAAAATGTTGTGGTCAAAAGTAATAGGACGAACAAAAGCAGTCTACAAAGCATTAAACCTTAAGCTAAACAATAAACTCCCCTTGTTTGTTTGACGTCAGACGAGTGAAACTTTCAGATGTTTATTTTACATGTGAAAAGTAAAATAACAAAAAATACCGAACTTCAAGGAAAATTCAAAATGGAAAGTTACTTATCAAATGCAAAATCAAAAGCTCAAACACATCAAGCGAATGGAAAACAACTGTTATATTCCTGACTTGGCACAGGCATTTCCTTATGTAGAAAATTGTGGATTAAATCTGATTTTATAGCTAGCTAAACCTCTCACTTGTATGACAGTCTCATAAAATTCCATTAAATTGACAACAATGAGTGAACAAAACAAACAGACATTACAGGTACAAATGTTAAAAATAGGGTTACAGCAGTCAGCATTGTGTTATAATCAAATATGTTAACAAAGAAAAACAAAACGGCTTATAGACATAACAAATAAGCTAAAATGAAAGACAAGAATACAAAAAATGACCATAGCACAATAACACAATGGCGGGATGTATAGTACCGAGCCACGCCAAAAGGATATTACCAAAAATGGAGTAAACAGTAAAGGTTAATAATTTAGAAAGACAAATAAAAGAACACTATCATCATGTATTATTTGTGAAGTTGATATGGAATATTTATCAACAAGGTTTTGGTATCTTCCGATGAACGTTTTTAGAAAAAAAGACGAGACGTTCTTTGACAGAACCCTGGTTCATCAACTTTCTGCTCAGACACTGGTGACGTTTTATAATGTCTAAATAGCAGCTGCAAGCTCCTGAATTATCAAATTGATTTTACATGTGAAATTTTCGGTTTTTATACACTAACGAATCACGGTAATTCATTGAAACCAATGTAATATTTTTTCATATGATGCTACTCTCTTAAGATAGAAAATTATCGCTAGAAACTAATGGCGTACGTGCATTGCCAAGTAAACATCAAGGACGTCAAAGAAAAAATTGCGATAAACAGATCATCAATGGTCTTTCAAACTCGAGGAAGTTATTGGTGCTCCGAAAGGGTACAATTTCTGCTAAATTTATGGATGCATTTGAGTTTCTTGTGACAAGAAAAAAAAACCAGTGATAGGTCTTGTTTGGTAATAATCCATGAACATGGAAAGAAACACAGATTCGTAGCAACAGGTAACAGTTAATAATCGTGGTATTCTGTGATAGACATATTGTTTTGGAATCGACAAATTAAAAAAGAAAAGGACACAATACATGTAATACGCTGAAAATTTAAAAAGAGTACAAGCAGAAAAGGATGTATTACACACAGTTTAATCTTATTGCACCGAAGAAAAACAATAGTTCTCAGCTGCTTATCGAAAGGCAGAAAAGAAAAAGAATTAACAAATTTGGTTACCCAAGAATTAATCAAAAAGAAAATTAACAAGAAATTAACAAGACAATCACACTCGCAAAAATCTTGATATTGATGAATAAAGAAGATTTTCATATCTTTAAACTTATTGACCTTAATTAACAAATAAATTAAAATTTTAAGTAACTCAGTACTATGTAGAATATTTATTCAGCTTGAATCAAATGTTGACAAATACAACGCAGCCACCCAATAAAGGACCACTCAACAATTTTTTCATTGTTGGTTGCTATACAAAAAGCAAAACATTGAACTAAAATATTTCAAAAGGAAAAAATTCAAAATTCAAATTTAATTCAGTTATGTTCAGTAACTTTTCAGAAAATTCAGTATGTGAATGTGAACTGGTAAATACCAACTACTGAAAAGTTTTAACATAGACTGAGTACATCTTAATTGACTGCTAGCAAATTGTATTAATAGTACTTGATTTACTTCAGTGGATACGTCTGAGAATTGGTTGAAAGACTGAAAATGACTTCATAATTTATTTTTCAGTCTTTTAAAAGTTGTTCAGATCAAAATGCCCGTTCAGATAAACATTAGTTTATTCTTGATGGCTAAGGTCATCCGCTTAGGACTTCCTTACACTGCAAATATGAAATGAATTAAAAATTGACCTGTTAGCTTTTATGATGCCACATTTTCACATAGATTTCAGGGAAATATATTTGAGATTTGCTTGAAAATATTTACACCAATAAAAGCCCTTTAAAATGTAAAATATGCACTACAAGGGTTTGAAAAGGGCTCTCAAGATTTGTTTTGTTTATATATTTGAAAGAATATCTTTGTTAAGTTAATTTAAATAAATGCCCTTTAAAAACAATATATAACATGGGTTATATTTGTATGTCCAACAATATTCGAACAATATATATCCGCCATATAACGTTAGAATTCGATTAGCAGTCAATAAGATGCATGTGAGTTATATTATACATATGTCGACAATCATCACTGGAGTTGACCGATGATCTGTCCACTGACTTACTAATGTTTGGGCAATTATAAAATAAATACATGTACTCTCGGTTCGGTGCTTTATATATATTGCTTGTATGTTAGTTGTTTGTTGGTAGTTTCATAAAGAAAATGCATTTATATACATTGACAAATAGTAGTGCTTGGAATGCTTGGACTCGAACGTTGCTGTCTGACTTTCGACAAACTAAAATCAATTAAATCAGCTAAATCATGCTTGTTGTATAAATGAATGTACTCAATAACGACAACAACAGTTTAATGATATTCAAACTTCAATAATCAAATAAGAAGAAAATTCAAGGTAGAAACAAAATTTGAGGTAATCGCATGAACTCTAAAAGAGGTAACATCTTATTGGTCGACAGAGTAAGCGTCTCCTTCTATGTACGCCAGATCATTTGAAGTTTGTAGCATTTTTTTTTAAATTAGAGTGCTGTTAAAATGTTTCCGATTTTCACACTCCCCTGTGTTTTATCAGACTTTATCGAAATTCTAGCACGGCGGTTGATTAAATAAGTAAACAGGGATAAGTCGAGGACACTGAACATGTAATGAAATCAAGTAAATGTGAAATTCAGAAAGAATTCTTTTTAACAAAATATTTATTTTAAATGGTAAATGAAATTGGTTACTTGATTATTAATTATGACATATGCTTGATCACAATACTGTTAATACTCTTATTGATAATGGCACTTTGGGAACTATGCTGAATAAAAAGAATAGATCCATTACTACTGTCAGTTGTATGGGAAAATTTTTCCTGGCTGATCTGAATAACGGGCTGAAAACTTTTTTCTAAAAATGTTCAAATCATACAGGACAGTCAGACGGGGTTCAAACAAAAATATTCAATAATGCATTACATATATACCATTTATTTTTCGAAGTCCTGTAATTTAAGATGAAAAAGTTGTTTTGTGAAGTCATAGACTTTAGAAGGCATTAATCCCCTTTTTTGTTCTCCGTTTTGTGATGACTTACAGGATTTCCTTTCCAGTAAAGTAAGATCAATATTAAAATCGATTGATAAAAAAATTGAGCTGGATATTTCCGTATTATAGATACAATGGATAAACGTTAATTCTTTCAGGTTTTCATGAATCAACGCTTATCCATTGTGTCTTTAACTTAAACTAGTGTGTTGATGTCTTTTCAAAATTAAAGCCTTTTCTTAATTAGAAGGTATTGAAAGTGAGTTTAAATAACCATATTGTCATGTTAAACGATGCATTAATAAATCAAAGTTCGAAAGTAATAAGTTAGAGAAATACAAATATAACATAAAACGTCTGTCTTTAAATTAACGCGCGTTTGTTCACTACTACATTACTGTATGTGTATTTACATAAGTAAGTTATTATTGAAATAAATGATATTATAACCTCTCATCTGTAGAAATTAAAATTAACCTAAATTTTACGCCGAAAAAGATTTCACTAAATTCCGTTGCTGATCTATGAAATAAAATAACCAAATTTATTAAATTGAAGTAATCTAGATGACATTACAATCATTTAAAAATACTTAGAAATTTCTTCTCTATAGAAATCACCTGCAGGGTCGTCTTTAAAACCCTAAAGAATGTTTATACCAAAGAGAACAATACATAATGACATGTTATAATTTTACATATATTGTAAAAAAATCTCATTTTTAGGGGTTGTGTGTACTCAAATATTTACATGATCTTTCAAATCGTAGTTTGAGTCTGTTCATAAAGAATCTTAAACTGCACAATTGAAACTGTGATACTATGGATTTATGTATTGAAAGTCCTTATAAAAATGGCCTATATTATTAAGTGTCCAGTTAGTATAGCGGCAATTAGATACTATTTTAAAGCAGCTGTTATGAAATTATCTTAACGTATAGTTTAAATCAACCATACACGTTTGCATGCCCTAAATTATTTAAGAAAACCTGCTATTATTACAAAAATATTCACAATAACATACAAAATAAGAAAAAACGGAAAACTAAATATTAGGGACGACAAAGAGAAAACAGGGGTTTGAACCCAAACCAAAAAATCTCTACTTCTAATTTGACTCTATGACTCATTCATCTACACCTCGCCGCCGAGAGGTTTTGCCGATGTATTGATGTCGGTCATACATAACAGACGTCAAGGAGGGGTTAGATTCCCAGTGAAAACATCTAAAAATTACAAAAGTTAAAGGTGACTTTAAAGATTAATTCCATTAGTGAACACAATTCAGTAAATAAGCCAATTCAAACTAAATGAAATTAAGGAAACAATGGAATATAATTTGGTGAGTCCATTTCAGCGACAAAATAAGAAAGTGTTGATTCTTGAAAAAGACACCAGGGTAAATGAAAAGGCTGACGTCACGGCAATGGTTTAAATGATAATAATGATTATACTGTACGCAGATTAAAGTGTTCTAATGGCCGAATCTTCACTTGCAAAAGGAGCGGAATGTTCCAAGTGGATATTGTAAAAAGTTGAAAATGGAAGGCAAAATGACAAAATCAAGATTTCAATATTTGATATTTGTGTAGAACACAAAAGAACCTAAATTTTACTTATGATAACAATTGTATCGAAATAGATAATGATTTTTGTTATTTTGTTATTAATATCACGAAATAAATGATACAGCATTAATCAAAAACTAAATATACAAACGCATTGAAAGCGATGCATATTCAGTTCAAATAGGTAGGATGTATCTAATTACATTTAAGATAAGATTTTCTAATTGTTTAATTGTCAGTTATTATTTTTGATAGAATGATTAAAACCCTTCGCAATATTGGTGCGAAATGTGGGGATTTGATTTAGTTACAATGATTGCTTGAACAGGTTCATCTACAATTCTACAAAAGCCTTCTTATATAAAAATAAGAAGAAGTGGTGATATTGACAATGATACAACTTACCACCATAAACCACTTTTCGTAGATGTACGCAAATATTGGTCAATGTACACCTTGGGCACACCCATACCGTGTAGTAAGCTACAACAGTTCCAGGAAAGAGGACAAAGGCCTTGGTTTATTTACAAAACAATACCCGAAAACAACTATTCTGTATATGCCTGTCCCAAGCCAAGAGCCTGAAATTCAGTGGTTGTCGTTTGTTGCTGTGTTAAATATTAGTTTTTCGTTCATTATTTTTATAAAGTTAGGCCGCTAGTTTTCTCGTTTGAATTGTTTTACATTTGGCATTTCGGGGCCTTTTATAAACGACTGTGCGGTATGGGCTTTGCTCATTGTTGAAGTCCGTATGGTGACATATAGTTGTTAATTTCTGTGTCATTTTGTCTCTTGTGGAGATTTGTCTCATTGGCAATCATGCCACATCCTCTTTTTATATATAGTATGATAGACATCGATCAACGACAACAACTGAATAACCGGCTCCTGACTTGAGACAGGTACATGCAGAAATGTGGCGGGATTATGCATGATTGCGAGTCCTAACATCGGTAATTTGTGTAACAGCACAACACAAGAACACATTTTAAAAATCAATTGGAAAGACTCATCGGATCCAAACAAAGCAAAATAAACAACGAAATAAAAGACAAAAGTCACAAGTACCGTGCCTTTTACTGTATATTTGAACTTTATATCATAACAAGAGAATTAATCAGAACACAACTTCCATTCCGCACATACGGTTTATATCCTGACCAATTGAGCACAATTTGTAGCAAACCAAGCAAGCTCTTTTATCTTGTGGTAAGCTGAGTAATATGTTTACTACTCATGTAAAGATATAAGTATTTAAAAAATAAACACGACAAAGTTTAAAAACTCCAACTTCATTTGAATTTTTTCCTTATAGTGAAATACTTTACACGAGAAATGTCATATGCGTTAATTATTTTGTGGTAAGGTGAATAATATGTTTACTACTCGTGTAAGGATATAAGTATTATAAAATAAACACGACAAAGTTTAAAAACTCCAACTTCATTTGAATTTTTCCTTATAGTGAAATACTTTACGTGCGTTAATTATTTTGTGGTTCCTGGACTTATTTGTTAATTCAACAACACATTAATAGATGAATGTTTATTATCAGTGTTGTTTGCTCACAAGTTGAATATTTTTTATATTGCAGTTTAGGATTATTGAATAAAAATAAAGTACAAAATGAAAAATAATATCTTTTTCTAAGTAGTCCTAAGATCTTTTTTATGCAACGCCACCGACAATTTCATGACATCACTCATTGTTGTTTGACATCAGATGAGTGAAATTATCCGCTGAAATTGAACACTGTAATTGTTTAAAGGTTGCACTTTGTAAATACAGCTGTTTCACAAACCGCGCCTCTTTTGGAGAGATATATAATATTCATAGATATTTTGTTTCGTTTACCTATTTGTTCCCAGATATGATCTCTATGTTTCATCTCGTAGAGACATCACTTGTGAATGTTATGAGTATAAATACACATTTATAGCAGCCAAATTGAAATATGTGGAAGACCCAAAGTGAAGGGAGGGGTAGTACAGAATTTTATTATTAGTTTAAACTTTTAGCAGTTCGGACATATAAATGTTGAAAATATGCCGCACAGCCCTATATTTTGACCTTTGAAAAAAATAGTAATGCATATGAGCTTTCCATTCTAGAATATAATTATTTACGAAACTTCCTTGTAAAAATGGTACAGTTTAGCCGTAAAAGGAGTTCCTATGGAAAATTGCATTGTCTATATTTACAGAATTGCAACCTATATTGGGTGAAAAAAAGAGAACATGTAGAATTTCTCCAAATCTGGTTCATCTTCAGAATCTAAATGAAATTAACTCAAATATAAAGTTTTATAAATATTTCATAAAGATTGAGAATGTCATGGGTCTTTATTATGATGACTCAGCATAAATTCACAGTTTACAATATGCATAGTTTACCTTAAGCCCTGTATGCAAAATAAATTCATTATATATAGTTATAAGAAGATGTGGTATGAGTGCCAATGAGACAACTCTCCATCCAAGTCAAAATTTATAAAAGTAAACCATTATAGGTCAAAGTGCGGTCTTCAACATGGAGCCTGGGTTCACACCGAACAGCAAGCTATAAAGGGCCCCAAAAATTACTAGTGTAAAACCATAAAATTGAGAATGGAAATGGGGAATGTGTCAAAGAGACAACAACCCGACCACAGAACAAACAACAGAAGGTCACCAATAGGTCTTCAATGCAGCGAGAAATTCCCGCACCCGGAGGCGTCCTTAAGCTGGCCCCTAAACAAATATATATACTAGTTCAGTGATAATGGACGTCATACTAAACTCCAAATTATACACAAGAAACTAAAGTAAAATAATACAAGACTAACAAAGACCAGAGGCTCCTGACTTGGGACAGGCGCAAAAATGCGGCAGGGTTAAACATGTTTATGAGATCTCAACCTCCCCTATACCTCTAGCCAATGTAGAAAAGTAAACGCATAACAATACGCACATTAAAAGTCAGTTAAAGAGAAGTCCAAGTCCGATGTCAGAAGATGTAACAAAAGAAAATAAACAAAATGACAATAATACATAAATAACAACAGACTACTAGCAGTTAACTGACATGCCAGCTCAGACCTCAATTAAACTGATTGAAAGATTATGTCTTCATCATATGAATATCAGGCACAATCCCTCCGTTAGGGGTTTAGTATCATACCATCATAAAATATATGAGAAGAGCATAACCCGTGTCATGCCAACAACTGGTTTTAAATAAATGTGTTTAGTTCCGATGCAAAGACCCTATAAGTGAATCAATATTAAAGCCAAAATATGCAATCTTTAATGACCTGACAACAGTATCGTAACTATATCCCTTCTTAATAAGTCTATTTAAAGGTTTTGTTAGCTTCTGAGGTGAATACTGACATTTTAGTGCTTTATAAAGAATATTACCATAAAAGATTGGATGTTAAATACCTGAACGTATAAGAAGTCTGCATGTTGAGCTATATTTACGAATGATGTCCTTGTACCGATGATAAAATTTAGTAAATGTTTTGACTAGTTTGTGATATCGAAAACCCTGGTGTAATAATTTTCTGTAATACATAAATTTCTTTCGTTAAAATCTGAAATGTTGTTACATACACGAGCGAATCGTACAAGTTGAGATATATAAACACCGTAAGTTGGTGACAAGGAACGTCACCATCTAAAATGGATAATTAACGATAGGAAATGAAAATCATCTCTTTTATCATAAATTTTTGTATTAAGCTTTCCGTTAATGATATAGATATCAAGATCGAGGAAAGGGCAGTGGTCATTGTTAGTATTAGCTTTATTTAAAGTAAGTTCAACAGGATAAATTTCTTTAGTATACATACTGAAGTCGTCATTATTGAGAGCCAATATATATTCCAAATATCTAAAAGTATTATTAAATTTTTGTATCAGATGTTGTTTCGATGGGTCTTTGCTGATTTTAGTCATAAATTGTAACTCATAGCAATACAAAAACAGGTCCGCAATAAGTGGTGCACAGTTAGTCCCCATTAGAATTCCGATAACCTGACGATATACGGAATCTCCAAAGCGAACAAAAATATTATCTAGTAAAAATTCAAGGGCAGATATAGTATCAAAGCATGTCCAATTGACATAGTTCTTTTGTTTATTGCTACTAAAAAATGACCTAAAAGAGTTAGAACATATGTATTCACATTCTGACTTTTTAAATGCTCATTTAATTAGGTGTGTGAATTTGCACATTTGTAATTTAAATTGTTAAGCATTGCTTATATTAACTCTTCGCAGTCATTGCAACTCATAGATCATTGATAAATATTGTTGTTGGGTGTTTTTGTCCTGTCGAAAACCAAAAGTAAGCCGTAACACCTGAATGTGTTTTCTTGTGACTGTGGCATAAAAAATACAAGGTAGAGATACAGAACTACCTCAATAAAACTAACAATAGTGTGTTCTCTTCTAAAAATGTACTAAATATTCCATGTTCAAAGAAACACCAGAATTATTTTGCAAATTTGAGGCCCCAGGGGCAAAAAACAGAGAAAAATCCCTAGCCCCTGGGACTTAAAACAGATAATTTAGCCTGTAAAGGCTATGATTTTATTATTATAAAGGTCTTTTGAATAGAAAACGATAACCGTGCTTTGAATTTATGCAAAAAACAGATTCCTCACTGAGTTCTATAAAACTTTTAATGAATTCATATATCAAACTGGTTAATTCATACATACAATTTTTGCAAATATTGCTTTGTTTAAACACTTCTAGTCATATATTAGCCAAATTATGTTAGGTATATAGTAAGAGATAATATTATTGTGTCAAGATTTCTAAACTGACCATTTGAGGCAGAAATTGTGACTTTTTATAAAGAAATAGGCATACAGTAAGACGTTGACTGAAGACAGAGGCAGGATTGTATACTTTATATAATCTTGAATGTTGTAATGACTTACTACTAAACTTTACATTTATTTCTGAAATGTTTTCAATTTGTTATCAGAATAGTTTCAAAAGGTTCGAGACATTTCATGTCAGAAAACATGCACATAGGGAAAGCTGACATAAATTAAAGTCTTGTTTTCAAATTCTTTAAAAATTGAAACAGGGGTGGGGTATAAAAGGTAGTCTAAAAGAAAAGTTAGAGCATATGCAGTGATTTCTTTTAGACAATGATTCTAATAAATAACGATTGTTGTGAGAAAAAGTGTTTTTCAAGATTTTCACTATTTAAATAAATGTTAGTATAGGTTGCACTTTGTATATACAGCTGTTTCACAAACCGCGCCTCTTTTGGGGAGAATTATAATATTTATAGATATTTTGGTTTTTTTTTTACTGTTTCCTAGATATTATCTCTATGTTTCATCTCGTAGAGACATAACTTGGAAATGTTACCAGTATAAATACACATGAATAGCGGCCAAATTGAAATCTGTGGAAGACCCAAAGTGAAGGGAGGGGTAGTACAGAACTTTAGTATAAGTTTAAACTCTTAGCAATACGGGGCATATAAATGGTGAAAATATGCCGCACAGCCCTATATTTTGACGTTTGAAAAAATAGTAGTGCATATGAGCTTTCCATTCTAGGATATGATTTTTACGAAACTTCCTAGTAAAAGTGGTACAGTTTTAGCCGTAAAAGGAGTTCCAATGGGAAATGGAACACACTTAAAAAATCAATTGGAAAGACTAATCCGATCCACACAAAGCACAATAAACAACGAACAAAAAGATAAATGACGCTGGTACCGATTTAAGGTTATTCTCATACCGTACCTTTTTTCTTTACATTTTTACTTTATAAATATAACAAGAGAAGAGTAAGATCACACCTTCTACTCCGCACATACGGTTTAGATCCTTACCAATTGTACACAATTTGTATAAAACCAAACAAGCTGTTTCATTTTGTGGTAAGGTGAAAAATTTGGTTACTACTCATATAAGGATATAAGTATTTAAAAAAAATAAACACGACAAAGTTTAAAAACTCCATCTTCATTTATTTTTTTTTTTTTCTTATAATGAAATACTTTTTACGAATAATGTCAGATGCGTTAATTATTTTGTGGTTACTAGACTAATTTGTTTATTTATCAAATAAGGATAAAACACACATATGAAACGTCAGATGCGTTAATTATTTTGTAGTTACTAAACTAATTTGTATTTTTTTCAAACAAGGATAAAAAAAACTAGTACTTATATAAGAAAAGCTGTTTTGGAGTGGAAAAATTATTGAAAACATCTTCAGCTAATAGTTACATGTAAGTTAAAATCTAAAATTTAAATTTTAATATTTTTTTGTTGCTAATTTAACATTGGAGCAATGCTTGGACTATGTGTTAGTTTCAGAACAGGGTGAAATATAATAAATTGAAAATCATTCTCTCATGGTGTAATATCACCAAATCATAGTACGTCACATCCGGTTTCATACGAAAAAGGGTAGAAAAAATATTTCCATGATTTTGACAGTTGTTGGAAATTAACCATGCATTTCATTGAAGGAAAACATTTCTGGGTCATAAACATATATCTTGGGTGTTTAGAGGCACCATTCTATTTTTAGTTGCTGTTTCTATAAAATATTTTGAAAACTTCAAGTGACATGGTTACTAAAGCTCGTTAACAGGAAAAAAAGTTTGAAAAGTTGATTTTTTTACTTCCGGTGATGGTTATTATGTTATATGCAATGAAATGTTATGTACAATTTTCACTGTTGTACATGATAGGATAAAACTTTACTCATGCCAAGTATTTCTTTATTTGAAACAAAGATAAATTCAGCACAATTTTTTTGAAAAGTGTCAATTTAACAAAGACTAATAGGGGAAACTGAATGGTGGTATTACTCCTTATCAAAAAAAAAAACATAAAGTACTACTACGTGGAAAGTAAATTTCACTTAGTAAAACAAATCATACATCTGTGCTTTGGTCTGGCATTCATTATAGCCTGGCATGCTCAAGTTGTGCCTATTCAAAACAAGGAGAACTTTTTAAGTTCATCTTGGGCTCTTTTTATTTTCTTCTTTAATATCGTATTCAGTAACCCATTGCAAAACGTCAAATTAGTGGTCAAACTAGCTCGCTTGACTATAAGAAGAATGACTAATTTAGCTCTCTTGAATGGTAAAACGTCAAATTTACTCTTTTCCGATTAAATTTCAAACTAGTTCCCTTGACTTTATAAGCTTTGATTAGTTTTCATGTCTATCAAAACATCAAATTAACTGCCTTTACTATTTTGACAGTAAAACAAAATCTAAAAAGTTGAAATAATTGATCTGTTGACCATATAATAATTTTTCTTCACTATAAATTAAATATAAGTAATTTAAGAATTATACATCGATAAATATTAAACGAGTAACCGACCTGCACATAAATTAACGAATGTTAATTTTCCGAGTTGTTTGCTCACGAGTTTGATATTTTTTGATATTGCAGTTTAGGATTATTTAATAGAAATAAAGTACAAAATGAAAGAACAATATCTGTTTAAGTAATCTGTAGATCTTTCTTATTCAACGTCTCAAACTTCGTGACATCACTCTTTGTTGTTTGACGTTAGATGAGTAAAATTATCCGCTGAAATTGACACTCCAATTATTTGTATGTCACGATCTCTTATTGGTTGATCGATCCGATGTGTCGGTGTCTCAAGTCATGTTTTGCGGAATTAGATCTGTAGATTCCAGTATAGTCATCTGTTATGTAATTTTTCCGATTGTGACAGTTTGACGTAGTGTTATCGCATGACGGGGGATGCACGCATCGCAGAAGACGCTTACCCTGTCGACGCACCAGGTATTGCTCATTCCTTTTGGGGTTTCTTTTATCTTAACTCGATTTATCTCTTTTTAATCGATTAACAAGATTTGACAATCTGTAAACTAATGTCGCCTTGTCTGGGAAATCACGGTTTTCATTGTGACCAACATAAACAATGAAATTTTAGTTTTCTTGACTGCAAAAACGTTAAAAAAGCTGTCACATACCAGACTTTGTACAGGCATTTTCTGAAGAAAATAGTGGTTGAAATCTAGTTAAACCTTCCACTTGTTGTTTATTGCACCGTTATATTGACAAAACTGGATGAGCAACCCCAAAAGCCATAAAAGGTGAAAGTGACAAAATTTGGATTCAGCATCCAAAATTGTGCAAAAATACATCACAGACATACACAACTAATTAAAAAATTATACAAATAAATATAACAAAGACAACAACAAAAAAAGCGTTGAACTTGACATTAAATTTGACATTAACGTCAACACAAATGGTTTTGTAGTTGATATATAGTACATACTGTATTTGGTATACAATTTTGTTAAAAATGTAAACTTTAGCAAGTTATTGGAAAGTAGAATACTTTAGCTACATAAATAAGGGCTGTTTTTGACAAAACAAGGCACATGCATCAGGCATTTGCATCATTAATTCATGCAAAATAACTGAAGTCTTCACAATTTTAGTTATCGGGCTAAATTTTAGACAGTTTTTGTCTAAAATGGATGTGGCCGCACTTGTGTTCAGTCTTAATATTTAAATATATGTTGTATTTGATGATAATACATAACATATATAAATATTGAGACTGAACACGAATGCATTCACTTACATTTGTGACTAAACAAAACGTGTGCAAAGTGACGTTTTATGGCATATTTGATAGATTTTTCATATTTAAGCTTGAATTTGAGCGCTTTTAATGACCAAATCAGTTCAAATATTTTACATAAACCAAATAAATCGACTAAAGGAGACACTTAAGTGTTTAAAAAGTGTCAAAGATCTTTCATCCGAAGTAATTCTAGTTCTAATTTTAGGCCAAAATTAGCCCTTACCGGACCTACTCCTTTTATTATATTGCTATTGCTTTATTGTCAGTAGTTCTCTCATCATTTGGAACTACAAATCCAATAATCACTGAAGTTTTAAAACCTATCCGATTTCAAATAGCGTTCCTCTTTATAGCATCTATTCTGATTTGACATTATGCTACTGTATAAGATATGCTAAATATACACATTTGCACATGACTCTTATCCGTCTGGAATTCATTCTAGTACGATTTGTCAAAATGATATCATTGTTGTAATTGTTCTTTAGAAAATATAGAATAATGCTAAGTTAGTAGTTTGAGATATTCTAATAATAGCATAAGGTACATATTCATAATGTTTGTTTGTTATTTATACTGTCAATGAAAAAAAAATACGTAAACCAAATGTGTCGAGTCTTGTGATTGTATAACTACATAGAGATGTCAGTATATATTCTGGAAACTGCCGGGGTAAACAAGACATTTTCGCCGCGTTGGAAACTCAATAGCTTCAATCTTAACAAACGTTATTATGTGACGTAGATTTAATCTCCATTACAGTAAAAAAAAAGTCAAAGGCTAGTAAAGGGTAAAATCTGATCAGTATTTTTCAACTCTGCGTTTTTGATTTTACAATCATGCTATTCACACTTACAATACTGAATTAATTGCTGTTTGTATATTTATAAAGTATTGCATACAAGAGAAAATTATTTTCACTGCAAATTACAAAATGTTTGATGTACGCCGGTTGGGTTTATCAATATGTCTGGTGGTCTAAAGGTCTCTTGTGGACAGTTGTCTCATTGGCAATCATACCACATCTTCTTTTTTATATTAAATGCATTAAAATACACTAAACCAGTTGTAGGCATGATACGGGCTAGGTTCTTCTCGTATATTTTATGATGGTATGATATTAAACCCCTAACGGGAGGGATGTGCTTGATTTTCATATGATGAAGACATAATCTTTAAATCAGTTTAATTGAGGTCTTGAGCTGGCATGTCAGTAACTGCTAGTAGTCCTTTGTTAATTTATGTATCATTGTCATTTTGCTTAGTTTCTTCTGTTACCTTTCCTGACATCGGACTCGGACTTCTTTTAAACTGAATTTTTCTGTGCGTATTGCTGTGTGTTTGTTTATTCTACATCGGTTAGAGGTATAGGGGGAGGGTTGATATCTCACAAAACTTGTTTAATCCCGTCGCATTTTTGCGCCTGTCCCAAGTCAGAAGCCTCTGGCCTTTGTTAGTCTAGTATGTTTTTTTTTAATTTTAGTTCATTTATATGTTTCGGAGTTTAGTTAAAATATTTTTTTCCAGCTGAAGCCCACCTCCGGGTGCAAGATTTTCTCGCTTTGTTGAAGACCCATTGGTGGCCTTGGGCTGTTTTCTGCTCTTTGGTTGTGTTGTTGTCTCTTTGACACATTCCCCTTTCCATTCCATACAAACAGTGCATATAAAAGTTAAATACTTATTTAAAACCTATTTTATTGTGACGTCATAACATTACAAAGGAACTTAATCCATAACGTCTTAACGATTGTAAAAGTAAAATGTCCATCATGTAGTTAAGAAGGATAAAAAAAAAATGAAGAAGGCCAGTGGCCAAAACGTCTTACAAAATGATTTATTTATTACACTAATATAATATACGTTCCGTATTGGAATTTTGAAACAAGAATAAAACATACTTGTCAAGAGAAAAACATTTATTTAATTGATGTTCACAAACTATAAAAAACGTGTACAGAATATCTTAACCGCAGGGTAAATGTTCAACAAATACCTGCTACTGGATTAAAATACATTAAGGTATGGTTATTCGTAATATAAGTGAAATTTAGGTTCCATTCATGTGACCTGCATGAATAAATATAACATTTTTGTTTTCCGTTATCACAGCACCTACTTAAAATTAAATATCTACGTTTTAGATATATAGGACAAAAATAAAAAGAAAGATGAAGATTTTATTTGTTTGCTTCTTGTTTGGTAAGTCTTGTTTTTTTTTATTTATTTATCTAAAGCCGCTTTTCAATATTGTGAATAACACTGATTTAAAACAATATAAAGATTTGGTTTCAAAAACAACATTGAAACCAATTAATAATACTCTTAGTGACAAAGACTTAATTTTCAGGTTATCATTTTAAAGAGGTAAATATCAATATTTAGTACATTGTAATTATCGATGTTAGAAATTAAAGGGGCATTAGCTACGAGATATAAAAAGAAATTGAAATATGATATTTTTTATTCAATCAAAGATTAACGTGAAAGTGCAATAGTGAAATAATAATTCGCTTTTAGCAGTCAGTTTGGTTCTATTTTGTCAAAACAAGCTGAGAAACATCGCTGATGAATTATTCACTTGCAAGTGAATACTTCGATCTCATTGAATCCGTATTAATGTGACCTTCAATTTAACATCTTAGCTGGCGATGGTTTACGCATGTTTTCAGCTATTAAAAGGAAAAAATTGTCAACATTGAAGCGAAACAAGGATGAACCATTTTGTTGACTGATTCGATACACAAAAAATCATTCTTATACAGGTAAAGACAATGATAAACATACCTTTTAACCTCAATATGAGATCAAACAGAACTAGAAAAATCCAACCACGAGGTAGCTATCAATTTATCTTCAGATTTATGTTCATATCGGATTATATGACCGTCGGCAGTCTTCGGAGGTAATCTTGATGGTTACGTATATAACGTCTAGACAAAACTACACGCGAAATGCTGATACATATTATTGAGTCCATGCATTGTTAATTGTTTATTTTAGATTTTTTGTAATCGAGATATACGTTGTAGTATGTTATACATCAAATACGGGAAATTGAGTGAAATCGGTTGACATTACTATGACAGCTAATTACCCTTTAAGACAGTGTTTTTGAAGAGATGGAAAACTATCATTATCATTAAATAATTTTTTTTTTATTAAATCTCAATTTTAGTGATTTTTTTTGCACAACAGCTCATATGGATAGCTGGATAGACACTAATATCTATATACTATAGTCATATATTAATTGTCTTAAATTTACCTTTGTTGTAACGGTTCATACATTCAAAGATAAATTTTAAACTAATGCTTAAATCAACGTTTAAGTTTACAGATGTTCAATTCTCATAATCCACTGAGAAAATGAAATGTACACAAATCTATATTTAGTCAAAAAAGGCACAATTAGAAAAACGAGTTGAGACGACTATTCAACATAAAACTAAATACAAATTCATGATGGCCCTCTTATCAATGCACAATTTGATGTTTAGTCTAACAGAGTCCAACAAAATTCGTAAAAAAGTAATGCAAATGTATGGTTACAATGTCAATAGGCAACAATCTTACGTTTGTTAGATAATATTCTTTAGGAACGTATAACCATGTTTTGAGAGATTATCGTTTTTGAGAATAGGATGTAAATCAGCTTTGTTTAAAGATGCTAAAATTGGTTTAATAAGTTGTTTAAAACTGCATGACAAGTTAAAGACCTCATGACATTGCTTTAATCCTCACACAGGTCTAGAAATTGCAAATGTCCTGGGTAGAAGATGTGTTGTTTATACGGCGGGTGAAACTATTCCAGCCATTCCAAATGGTGCGAAATTTGGTAGAACGTGTCATTCCTTGACTAATGACAACAATAGGTACTGCATTGAATGGGATTGTCCCCCAGCTGACTGTTCTAATCCCATTAAACCAAATAAGGGTTGTCCTTACTGTAAAGGTATGTACAAGTATGTTCTGAAAGATGATTTGCTTGCTCTGATGTAAACATAAAATACAAACACAAACACGTACTACTTAGGGAAATATCAGGAAATTAATTTCAATGGTGTTGATCTGTTAGACTGTATTTGTTGATATTTGCACAGCAAAGAATACAAATAGGATTTTAGCAAACCGGAAAACTCATCTGTAGTCAAATGTCAGATTATTTTGTCTCGCCTGCGACAAAGATCGTAGTATGCAAGACCACCTTTGATAAGTATTTAGTATGACGATAGCTTTTCACTTCTGTACTCGTACTGTGAAGAACAAATTAATTTATTTTGTAAAAATATTTCGTACTCCTAACAACAAAATTATTATATTTAAATTTACTTGTGTACGTTATTTCATTTAACACCATTTTGTCCTAGGTTAGAGTTGTCTTTTTGACATTGTTTTACAATTTTTTAATTAATATTGTATTTATATAGTGTCATAGATCAAATTTATTCGTTCAGTGTATGTTTACTTGTTTTTGTTTATATGTCTTTTTGATCGAGTTAAGCCATTTCAATTGATATTTCATAGTGTTTCTTTTTATGTTGTAAAGTTACACTACTGTTTCATGTTAGGGTGAAGGTTGGCGCCTGTTAATACGTTAAAACCCGCTGCATTTGAATGCACCTGTCCTAAGTCAGGAGCCTATTGTTCAGTGGTTGTCGTTTGTTGATGTGGTTCATAAGTGTTTTTTATATAGATTACGCCGTTGGTTTTCCTGTTTGAATTGTTTTACACTAGTTATTTTGGGGCCCTTTATAGCTTGATGTTCGATATGAGCCAAGGCTCCGTGTTGAAGGCCGTACTTAACCTATAATTGTTTACTTTTTACACATTGTGACTTGGATGGAGAGTTGTCTCATTGGCACTCATACCACATCTTTTATTATGTTCATTATCAATATCTTGTTTAAAGATTCACATCTTGAGAAGTTTCCATCTGGAATCTGCCCTTTTTTCCTTTACTTCATCTTCACGGTCCAGTTATTTCTTTAGAAACTGAATAGTATGTTATTTCACGTTTTATCACATTATTATATCGTGGTCATGGCATTAATAATGAGGCAGTAATATTAAATCGATTTGCATGGTTCTCCATAAGGGATACAATGTAGGTAAACTATATTTGTTGTATACAATGACTACTGTGAACATGTCCGATTCATAAGTGTCATTGCAAAGACATTGATTGTCGAAATGCGCATACGGTGCAGTAAAATTGGTACCATTTATGTTATTTCATCTTACCTTGAATTTTAACACATTTTAACTCTCGTTGTACTTTCAAATTAAAACTCAATCATAATCAGTGCAGCATGCGAGACAGTTCAGCATGGTACTTAAGAGAAAGTTTGTTGTTGATGTTAAATATTTAATGATCACTATTGAATTTATTTCCTCATCTTGTCTGGACTCGGACGAAAGCTTGAAAAATGTATATAATCCATTACTTTTTATTTATGATAGCGCATGCACGATTGATCAATATGACAGTAAAAGAAAGTCGCTACTTTGGACCTCTCTTCTTGGAATATAAATAAACCAATACAAGCCACATTTTAGTTTTTCAAGTTTTTATCTTGTGAATATTTTAGATATTTCTTTGAAATTAAAGGTTTTCAGGACTTTTTTCTCAGTAAATTCAGATAATAGGTTTATATGCTCTAGAAAGGAACATTAATGTCAGAATAGTCAGTTTGGGTCATATCACTAACATAACTAAGGACCTTCACCAACATGGCAGCGACTTGATCGATGAAGCTTATTCCGGTTCGCAAGTTTGTATGTCTGATGACCAATAATTAATACAAACAAGAACAAAGAACATTTCGAAGCTCATCATGTATTATCCGATTCATTTGATTTGTAGGTACATCATTTGGATAACAGTCTAATCTACATTTTGTTACTGTTTGATTATTTTTCACAGTATAATGGCCTTTAAATCAAACATAGAAAGCATATAACCAATAGATTAAGTTCGAGTTATTAATTAGTTATAACAGTTCATCCGATTTCAATCGGTGTCAATGACGGCTTTGAACAATCGACTCTATAATGGACATCACAACATAAGCATTACAATATCTAAAATTACTGGTAATGCACGAATGTGGAAGTCGTTTATAGACCAATGTCGAGTTCCTTTTTATGTACGATTGACGGTTGTGAAAGACGTCTTAACTCTGCGACTTGCTTGTTATTTTTAAATGGTCTCAGACTGGTATTATCACATATCTTCCAACTTAAGATATAAAAATAAGGAGATGAGGTATGATTGCCAATGAGAAAACTATCCACCAAAGTTAAAATGAAGTGGATGTAAGTAATTATAGGCAACCGTATGAGAAAACCCCATGCCGTATAGTCGTCTATAAAAGGCCCTGACATGAAAAATATTAAACAATTCAATTGAGAAAATTAACGGCCTAATTTATTACAAAACAATTAACGAAAAACAAATATGACAGACATGAACCAACGACAACCACTGAACTACAGGCTCCTGACTTGTGACAGGCACATAAAGAATGTGGTGGGGTTAAACATGTTTGTGAGCGATCAACCCCCTCTCTGTTGTTCCTCCAATAAAATGTAGCATGCTAATTATAAATTATTTTCTCAAAGTTAATTCAAACTTCTGTTATTTATCATCGCAGGTACATGTGTTGCTGATGGTAGCGTGTATCAAGAAGGAGTGTCATTCAAATGTCCTGATAGATGTAATACATGTACGTGTGGCACTTCGACGGCGATGGCGTGCTTTTTGAAAACACCACCAAAAGAGTGCATTGGAATTAACTAATAACATTATACCATAAGATAAATTATGGTAAAATAAAACATGAAGTATTCCACATTTATATAATTCTTTGTTAAACGTGTACTTTCAAAACTATCTAATGTATTAAATGTCCGTGAATTGCAACTTTCATTTGAGATATATACTGCAAGTCATGTTCATTTTTTGATTTGGATAATATTCCTAAACTAAAAGTGAAAATAGAAAGTAATCATTGCACGATGACCACTACTTTTGAGATTTGTATACCATAATTGCGATTAATGAAATTGAAAGTGGATACTTTCTTCATTTAAGCCATAGTAAACTTGTGATGAACCCATTAGTTCCTATACTAAATACACAGAGAATTATCAATTATATCATCAAGTTGTTGAATGTTGGTCGATGATTTTTTAGTAATATAATCTGTCTGTGCATGAGTATATCAAAACACCTTTTCTGACCGACTTGTTTTTGTATGCATATGAAGCTAAATTCGTTCTCAAAGACATATAATGGCATCTTGTTGAATTCCTTGATGTAACGTCCAACTGTATGGATGATGTCATGTCACTCAATAACCAAAATTTCAGCGGAAATTCCCCTTAATCTATTTCATTATCCTCTTCATTTTCCTGATCAATTTTTACTACAATTCACAATATCATTATCGTCAAAGAAGTATTTTCAGGATAAAAGAACACCAAGAAAATATTATAAAATTATATATGATCACAGTGTATATTGGTAGCTCAAAACTGTATTTTTGACAGATTTTCCTATAGTCTCACAACTGTTCAGCATTCAATAACTTATCAGTGTTATCAATTAATTTGTTATGTAATTCCCTGTCATAGCAGAGCTTTTTATACTAAAGCATACAACAGTTTAGTTTACACTGGTATAGATTCAAGGTTTGCTGTATTAGCCTCGAGACCCGTAGGGTCGAGGCCAAACAGCTGACCGAGAATCTATACCAGCAATAAGAAACAGCCAGTTCATCGACAGATAAATAATCCAATGTTTTCAATACAGACTTGTTCTGAATGCTGTATACATGCATCAAATGTGAATATAGGGCCAATATTTCCAATACGGACTGGCAATGATTTTAATATTTCAATTTTATACGGATGGCAATGAATCCTGAATTACATTAATATATGTTTACATGTTATTCAGGATTCATTGCCAGTCCATGGAAATATTGACCAAATAAACCGCAATATAGATCACGTGATAGATCTTTGAACATCATATTTAAAGTCAAACTACACGCAAAACGCCGTTTAATTCATAGATTATTTTGTCTGATAAATGATTATTACAGTATTGCTTATCCAATGTTATATATCTTTTACCAAAATTGATATGGTAACCATTGCTATCCTTTCAAAATACCTTTATCATAGATTAGCGCAAGCTGTTTATAACAGACAGTGGTATTTCACAGTTTTATACGACCGCAAAAATTTTGTGGTCGTATATTGGTATGACATTGGCGTCGTCGTCGTCGTCGTCGTCGTCGTCGTCCGGCGTCGTCGTCGTCGTCCGAAGACGCATTGGTTTTCGCACTCTAACTTTAGTTTAAGTGAATGGATCTCTATGAAATTTTACCATAAGGTTCAATATCACAAAAGGAAGGTTGGGATTGATTTTGGGGATTATGGTACCAACAGTTAAGGAATTAGGGGCCAAAAAGGGGCCAAAAATAAGTATTTTGTAACTTCCAGACATAACTTGTGTGTTAGTATATGGATCTCTCTGACATTGTACCACAAGGTTCCATATCACAAAGGGAATGCTGGAATTGATTTTTGGGGGTAATTGCTCAAAATTTTAGGAATTAGGGGCCAAAAAAGGGGCAAAAAACAAGCATTTTTTTAGTTTCATGACAATAACTTGTGTGTTACTGTATGGATCTTTCTGAAATTGTACTACAAGGTTCCATATCACAAAGGGAAAGCTGGAATTGAGTTTGGGGGTAATTGCCTGAAACGTGTAGGAATTAGGGGCCAAAAGGGGCCAAAAATAAGCATTTTCTAGTTTCAGAAAATAACTTGTGTTCAAGTGTATGGTTTCTCTGAAATTGTACTGCAAGGTACCATACCTCAAAGGAAGGCTGGGATTGAGTTTGGGGTGATGAATCATAAGGGGTTCAAAAATTTTGGGGAGGATTTTTTTCATTTTTTCCCTTTTTTTTTTCTTTAAAATTTTCCATTATAAGTTGGTTATTTCTGATTTATATTTAAAAGCAAATAATAATGATATGGCAAGAGATACACACCAAACAGGATGTGTAAATTATTATATAATAAGTATTGTGCAGTAGCAAGAAATTTTCAATTGCACAGTATTGCGCAATAGCAAGAAATCTTCAATTGCACAGTATTGCGCAATAGCAAGAAATATCCAATAGCACAATATTGAGCAATAGCAAGAAATTGTCAATTGTACAGTATTGCACAATAGCAAGAAATATTCAATTGCACAGTATTGCGCAATTGCAAGAAATATTCAATTGCACAGTATTGTGCAAAGAAGATACTTTGTATAAATTGCTTATTTCTTGACCAATTTCAATGGGGTTTTATTCTTGAACTCTTGGGGTTCTTTAATATGCTGAATCTAACCGTGTATTAAGTTTTTGGATTTTGGGCCCCGTTTTTAAATTGGTCCACATTGAGGTCCAAAGGGTCCAAAATTAAACTTTTTGTTTGATTTTATCAAAAATTGAATTATTGGGGTTCTTTGATATGCCGAATCTAACCGTGTATTTAGATTCTTAATTTTGGTCCCGTTTTCAAATTGGTCTACATTAAGGTCCAAAGGGTCCAAAATTAAACTTAGTTTGATTTTATCAAAAATTGAATTCTTAGGGTTCTTTGATATGCTGAATCTAAACATGTATTTAGATTTTTTATTATGGGCCCAGTTTTCAAGTTGGTCCAAATCAGGGTCCAAAATTAAACTTTGTTTGATTTCAACAAAAATTGAATATATGGGGTTCTTTGATATGCTGAATCTAACCATGTATTTAGATTTTTGATCTTTGGACCCCGTTATCCACTTTCTCCACATTTAGGTCAAAAGGGTCCAAAATTAAACTTTGTTTGATTTCATCAAAAATTGAACTCTTGGGGTTCTTTGATATGCCGAATCTAACCGTGTATTTAGATTCTTAATTTTTGGTCCCGTTTTCAAATGTCTACATTAAGGTCCAAAGGGTCCAAAATTAAACTAAGTTTGATTTTAACAAAAATTGAATTTTTAGGGTTCTTTGATATGCTGAATCTAAACATGTATTTAGATTTTTGATTTTTGGGCCCCGTTATCAACTTTGTCCACATTGAGGTCAAAAGGGTCCAAAATTAAACTTTGTTTGATTTCATCAAAAATTGAATTCTTGGGGTTCTTTGATATGCTGAATCTAACCATGTATTAAGATTTTGGATATTGGACCATAATAGGTGAATGTCCAATTTAAAATTTTTAAGTTCTAAGACCACATTCATTCTGTGTCAGAAACCTATGCTGTGTCAAATATTTAATCACAATCCAAATTCAGAGCTGTATCAAGCTTGAATGTTGTGTCCATACTTGCCCCAACTGTTCAGGGTTCGACCTCTGCGGTCGTATCAAACTGCGCCCTGCGGAGCATTTTATTAGCAAATGAATTGAGAGATTTTTTACAGTTTTTATATGTTAAGTATCTTTTCTAACAACAATAACATGATTTCAGAAAAACGGCAACAAAGTCAGCTATTGTAAAACATTGATTATATGTGGATTCTCAAGTTTCAAAAAATTTTCTTGATGTCATTTAAAACGCGGTTCTGAAGTACCAAATGATATGCATATTGTCTTTGATAAGTTTTTACATCTGGACGTTGAAAATAGGAGTATTGTTGCATCCATCTATTGAAAACAATAAAAGAATTACTTTTAAAAAGAACATGAAATTTTTAGATTAAAAATTAGTCGTTTTATACATTTTGTAATCCAATTAACATTTGTTTTAATATTTCAATTTTATAATTATTTATTTAAACTTAATTATTTTTATATGTAGACCACACATAATTCTGCAAATAAGTCGTACTAGAGTTATAGAACTTTGAACATCATATTTAAAGTCAAACTACACGCAAAACGCCGTTTAATTCATAGATTATTTTGTCTGATAAATGATTATTACAGTATTGCTTATCCAATGTAGTATATCTTTTACCAAAATTGATATGGTAACCATTGATATCCTTTCAAAATACCTCTATCATAGATTAGCGCAAGCTGATTATAACAGACAGTGGTATTTCACAGTTTTTATACGACCGCAAAAAAATTTTGTGGTCGTATATTGGTATGACATTGGCGTCGTCGTCGTCGTCGTCGTCGTCGTCGTCCGGCGTCGTCGTCGTCGTCCGAAGACGCATTGGTTTTCGCACTCTAACTTTAGTTTAAGTGAATGGATCTCTATGAAATTTTACCATAAGGTTCAATATCACAAAAGGAAGGTTGGGATTGATTTTGGGGATTATGGTACCAACAGTTAAGGAATTAGGGGCCAAAAGGGCCAAAATAAGTATTTTGTAACTTCCAGACATAACTTGTGTGTTAGTATATGGATCTCTCTGACATTGTACCACAAGGTTCCATATCACAAAGGGAATGCTGGAATTGATTTTTGGGGTAATTGCTCAAAATTTTAGGAATTAGGGCCAAAAGGGCAAAAACAAGCATTTTTTAGTTTCATGACAATAACTTGTGTGTTACTGTATGGATCTTTCTGAAATTGTACTACAAGGTTCCATATCACAAAGGAAAGCTGGAATTGAGTTTGGGGTAATTGCCTGAAACGTGTAGGAATTAGGGGCCAAAGGGGCCAAAAATAAGCATTTTCTAGTTTCAGAAAATAACTTGTGTTCAAGTGTATGGTTTCTCTGAAATTGTACTGCAAGGTACCATACCTCAAAGGAAGGCTGGGATTGAGTTTGGGGTGATGAATCATAAGGGGTTCAAAAATTTTGGGGAGGATTTTTTTCATTTTTTCCTTTTTTTCTTTAAAATTTTCCATTATAAGTTGGTTATTTCTGATTTATATTTAAAAGCAAATAATAATGATATGGCAAGAGATACACACCAAACAGGATGTGTAAATTATTATATAATAAGTATTGTGCAGTAGCAAGAAATTTTCAATTGCACAGTATTGCGCAATAGCAAGAAATCTTCAATTGCACAGTATTGCGCAATAGCAAGAAATATCCAATAGCACAATATTGAGCAATAGCAAGAAATTGTCAATTGTACAGTATTGCACAATAGCAAGAAATATTCAATTGCACAGTATTGCGCAATTGCAAGAAATATTCAATTGCACAGTATTGTGCAAAGAAGATACTTTGTATAAATTGCTTATTTCTTGACCAATTTCAATGGGGTTTTATTCTTGAACTCTTGGGGTTCTTTAATATGCTGAATCTAACCGTGTATTAAGTTTTTGGATTTTGGGCCCTGTTTTAAATTGGTCCACATTGAGGTCCAAAGGGTCCAAAATTAAACTTTTGTTTGATTTTATCAAAATTGAATTATTGGGGTTCTTTGATATGCCGAATCTAACCGTGTATTTAGATTCTTAATTTTTGGTCCCGTTTTCAAATTGGTCTACATTAAGGTCCAAAGGGTCCAAAATTAAACTTAGTTTGATTTTATCAAAAATTGAATTCTTAGGGTTCTTTGATATGCTGAATCTAAACATGTATTTAGATTTTTTATTATGGGCCCAGTTTTCAAGTTGGTCCAAATCGGGGTCCAAAATTAAACTTTGTTTGATTTCAACAAAAATTGAATATATGGGGTTCTTTGATATGCTGAATCTAACCATGTATTTAGATTTTGATCTTTGGACCCGTTATCCACTTTCTCCACATTTAGGTCAAAAGGGTCCAAAATTAAACTTTGTTTGATTTCATCAAAATTGAACTCTTGGGGTTCTTTGATATGCCGAATCTAACCGTGTATTTAGATTCTTAATTTTTGGTCCCGTTTTCAAATGTCTACATTAAGGTCCAAAGGGTCCAAAATTAAACTAAGTTTGATTTTAACAAAATTGAATTTTTAGGGTTCTTTGATATGCTGAATCTAAACATGTATTTAGATTTTTGATTTTTGGGCCCCGTTATCAACTTTGTCCACATTGAGGTCAAAAGGTCCAAAATTAAACTTTGTTTGATTTCATCAAAATTGAATTCTTGGGGTTCTTTGATATGCTGAATCTAACCATGTATTAAGATTTTGGATATTGGACCATAATAGGTGAATGTCCAATTTAAAATTTTTAAGTTCTAAGACCACATTCATTCTGTGTCAGAAACCTATGCTGTGTCAAATATTTAATCACAATCCAAATTCAGAGCTGTATCAAGCTTGAATGTTGTGTCCATACTTGCCCCAACTGTTCAGGGTTCGACCTCTGCGGTCGTATCAAACTGCGCCCTGCGGAGCATTTTATTAGCAAATGAATTGAGAGATTTTTTACAGTTTTTATATGTTAAGTATCTTTTCTAACAACAATTACATGATTTCAGAAAAACGGCAACAGAGTCAGCTATTGTAAAACATTGATTCATATGTGGATTCTCAAGTTTCAAAAAAATTTCTTGATGTCATTTAAAACGCGGTTCTGACGTACCAAATGATTGTCTTTGATAAGTTTTTACATCTGGACGTTGAAAATAGGAGTATTGTTGCATCTATCTATTGAAAACAATAAAAAGAACTACTTTTAAAAAAAGAACATGAAATTTTTAGATTAAAAACCAGAAAACAATTTTACTCAAAACCATCTTAAACTGTACAACAGCAAAACTCCAGTCATTTAAGAATTTTAATAATGAGAAAATAAAATTAAATACATACTGGCTTCCGGACACGATAATCAGGTTTTCAGCGATGCATGAACGTATGAACGTATCTCTCAGGTTTTCCAAAAAGGTTTTATATAGTTAGATGTTTGAACGGTGTGAATTTATATTGAAAATTAAACGGGTGACGAGTAATGACACGGAGGCATCACACTAGATTTCAATAATTCGTCTGATTATCATTTCGTTACAAGAGCGCAATTATTCGTAATGCATTTTCTATAGGGTACCAGTGGTGTTCCGTATTTTATTTCTCGAAGACTACACAAACTAGAGAAAAACGGGTAGCAGTTCCTGTGACTAGAAATGCCAGTGTTGCATAACAACCAAAAAAAATATATATGGTCATGCGGCAAAAGTTGACGTAAAATGCAGTTGAAAAAGATCGTCTACTTTTTTCGCTTAATGAAAAAGGCATATTTTTAAGGGCCCCGACGTGCAGAAATGGAAGATATTTTCTATACTTTGTAAAATGTGAATATGATTTTCTTGAATTTTTAAACCTAATTGGATAAGATTTCGATCAAAAGTAATTCCAATCCTGTATCATCCAATCAGAAGCCGTTCTATTCTGAGTACCATCTTGGGGTAAAAAAACTTGCCGGTAAAATGTAAACAAATAATTGCGCTCTTGTAACCTATACGGTAATGCAAACATTTTCCTAAAATTAAGTGCCCGGGCCAAATGAAGCGCGAACGTCTATCTAGCTCATATCACATCTTCAAAACATTATCTAATCACTCTCTGAATTTTGAGAATTATTTATTAGACGTCGATCCGGCCAAAAATTGGAACTGATTTTTTGACCAAATACGGCACTGTTCAAAAAGACATGAAGATATAATGTTTATTTACTGCCCTGATTTTTAAAGTTCATCCAGCACTGATCATATTGCCGACAAAACCGTTCTGATATGGAAAATCTACATAGAATTTTGAAGAATGGCTTTAAATGAAATCATCTCTTGAACAAATACGTTTTTTTGAAACAGACTATATTTTTTTTTCCAAATTTCGAATATATGATAATATTACTACTTTGGTACGAAAAACTATTCTTTAACTACAATATTCAATGCCAAGATTAATTTTCCAACTTTGCAATTCAACTCAATCATTGGTGTTTGCCTAGGGACTCTTTTGACCAATTTTCACAAATTTGCTTTTAGCTAGAATAGTAACTGAGTCACGATCATTATGTTTAAAACCAAAAGTATCTCCAAAATCAAGATATATATTTGCTTTTCCCAATAAAAACAGTAGGTATCACAAAACGTTCTATTCTCTTCATACTGTGTCGACATTCGAGCATACCCTAGTTTCAGATATAGAAATCAATACAGAAAGGAAATAGACATAGCTTGATGGCACGCTGATGAAAAGTCCATTTGATCCCATAAATGACTGATTTGCATGTTTTCCAAGCAATATGACTATTTCTAACATTATTCAAAGCCTTATTGAAAAAATGTCATTTTCCTATAGGTTACAAGAGCGCAATTATTCGTAATGCATTTTCCATAGGGTACCAGTGGTGTTCCGTATTTTATTTCTCGAAGACTACACAAACTAGAGAAAAATGGGTAGCTGTTCCTGTGACTAGAAATGCCAGTGTTGCATAACAACCAAAAAAATATATATGGTCACGCGGCAAAAATTGACTTAAAATGCAGTTGAAAAAGATCATCTATTTTTTTCGCTAAATGAAAAATACTTATTTTTAATGGCCCCTACGTGCTGAAATGGAAGATATTTTCTATACTTTGTAAAATGTGAATATGATTTTCTGGAATTTTTAAACCTAATTGGATAAGCTTTCGATCAAAAGTAATTCCTATCCTGTATCTTCCAATCAGAAGCCGTACAGGATTCTATTCTGAGTACCATCTTGGGGTAAAAAACTTGCCGGTAAAATGTAAACAAATAATTGCGCTCTTGTAACCATTTGCATGCTATTTTTGTAAGTGAGTTAAAACTTAAACAAAATCTGGTAAAAATATTCATTCTCTAAAAAACATATATATTGTCGCCATTCAATCGGCCAACTTTAGCACAGTTCACTTGTTTGTTATGTTTGCCCATCACTTGAGCGGTAGACAATCGGCAAACAGTTTTATCCAGACTCAGATTTGACCAATATATTACATTTGTAGAAACGATTTTCTAATGCTATCATAAGAGATGTTGTAGTACGAAAGTATTTTTAACTTAGGAACGTATACGTATCGGCGTATCCCTATTATAATGCATCCTTTTTTAAACACACCTTGACTGATTTTAATTTCAGGTGTACACAAAAGTTAAAGGATTATTCCTTTTTCAAAGTCTCGTATTTAACATCGAAGATATTATATGTATCAATGAATATATCATCTGATTTATTTATATGTTTAACTTTACGCATACAGTAACGGATTGTGCTTAAAGCGAGGTGTTTTCTCTGACGCCGTTGACTTTTATCCGGATATTCCTGTGGTCTCATAAATATTTATCCCACATCACCTTAGCACAATGTGTGTTACGTTGTCTCATGGTCATCCTTTAACGTAGTAAGTTCTTCAGATAAAAAACAATTTAACAGAAAAAAATTTCGAAAATGAGATTGTAACCCTACAAATATCAACAAACGGAATAGGAGGATGCAAACATTTTTGACGTGTTTAATGTAATTTAAAAAAATCGGATTTGAATAAGGCGATACTACAAGTCTGAACCTCCGCATTGCACCTGTGCTAGTTCCTCGTTTTATATAATCCGGCTGGACACGTATTACTGGTAAACTTTATATTACCAGTAACACTTCTCTGTGAAACGTGTTATCCAAGAGCGCGAAATACCGTGATCAATCAAATCTATGAATTTGAAATACAGTTGTAAAAACAACCAAAAGACAAACTTCAGTCTACAAAACATAACAAAACAGACCTTTAATTGCATAGAGCGTTCTTGTTCCCAGAAGTTTGATAGTACAAAACAGGTACTCCTGATCTGAACAACAGGGCAAATGTGCTCTACTATTATAATTTTATATACTTTTTATTATTCAAATGAAACTTTCAACAAGGGTTCTACAGTGATTCCAAGTCCCCAAGCTTTCATTTGATACCAAAACTACCCAACTATCTCACATATTGACAAAGATACATCTATGCGTAGGAACTATTTTGTTTACAATATGTACTACTTTCTTGTATGTTCTTTCCGACCGGATCCGAATAAGTGGTTCTATACCATAAGCAAAACAATAAACTACAGATGTAGAACTGGATTCTACATCACTGCATTGAGGTCCTTAGTTACATAAAAAGTAAAAAATCAAAAAATACTGAACTCCGAGGAAAATTCGAAACGGAAAGTCCCTAATCAAATGGCAAAATCAAAAGCTAAAACACATCAAACGAATGGATAACAACTGTCATATTCCTGTAAGCGTACTTACAACATGTTAAACTGATAGGTCTGCTTAGATCTGAACGAAACATCTTTCCAAATTATTAGCATTATTTTATTAGCAATTAGAGCTGGGCTTAAGACTTATTGTGAAATTACCCCTTCAATGAGCAATTTGTTTATACATTTACTAAAAGTGTCCAAACATCTGTAAGTGAACATACGATCTTCGTCTCTTTCATTTTGAATTAGTATAAGAAAAAACACATTTGAAGTTTCAACCCCTTTCACAGGTATTCCCCTTCTGACCTTAAAAATAGATTTAAAGAATTGGTACAGCTTCGTTTCATAAAAGAGAATAACCACCATAGATAAACACATCTTGATACCAATTAAATCGTCTGACCAGCTCTATTCCTGATTGTGACATTTTGACTGAGTGTGATGTATGCATAGCAGGAGACCCTATCCTATCGACGCACCGGTCACGCTTCTTTCGGAGTTCATCAATTTCCTCAGTTTTTGTTTGTTTCTTTGATTTGTCACTTCTTAATCGAATAACGAGATTTTACATCGATAAGCTACTGTCATTTTAATTATGTAGAAATAAATCATACTAAAAATAAATACTGTTCGGTCATCAGTGAACAGAAGAATTTTTTCTCTTTCCTTTTCATATGACATAACTTGAAAACCCCAAAGCCTCATATATCTTGTAACATGAACAAAACCGAAATGTAGTATTCAATATGTAGGGCAAACTGGACGTGAATTTTTCAAACGAACACAAGAACATCTATACCGCTTTCGCAGACCTAAAAGAATCAAAAGTTTCATTTACCAACATTTAGAAAAACACAAACACAATATTAAATTTATAAAATTCCTACCACTTTAAACCGTCCAGAAACAACCAGGACAATCACATCAACAGTTTGAAGATTCCTGTAAATTTTCTTGGATTAAACGACTACGGACAGCGTATCCCCTAGGAATAAATGACAATATCATGGGCCAAGGGAACATATCTAAAACTTCCTCTATTGATATCAATACTTGTTGATAAAAGACAATGCCATCATAGGTCTCATGGCAATCGCATTAACCGGAATCAACATAATAAACATCGTTCTGATTTTACACTTGATGAATTTTTATTTATATTTAAAAACAATGGTATACATCAATTATTATGCAAACTTGGTCAAATACCAATTAGTAAATTACATAATTTTATAACGAGTGTGATACAGAATCGTTTTAATCCAAAATATGAGTGTACTTGTATTATTACAGCCTCTTGTCACCATACACTGTTCCCTCAAATTGACAAACCTGACGATCATAAAAAGTATTTCATATAAAGATATGAAATACATTAATAAAGGTATTGATTTTATTAATTTTTCTAGTATTTCTAAACTACATATCTTCATATTTTGATAATAAAGAGCCACCTATAATTTTTTATTCGTATGAAAAACCCAGTAGAAGTTTAATTTTTAATTATACGCCAGTTACATCAGACTTCAGTATAGAAAATAATGCTCCTTCGAAATGAGACAGTGAAACATCAAGGTTTAGATCCATATGACCATGTAATTACAGGGGACCTCAACATCGTTCAACATCGAGTTTTATAAACTTTCTGAAAAAGGGACTAAAATATCGTCCACTACACTATACATCCACACAATCTGCGAGTACTCTCAGATCTGTACTAAATGTTTTTTTTTTTTGGTTGTTAGGGATGGGGATGGATATATACATTGCCACGTCCTGTCTGTCTTTTTTGTTTGATGTTTTTCTTTGTATCGATCTGATGAGTTAAGCCCTTTTCAACTGATTTTTATAGTTTGTTCTTATGTAATGCTGTTACAGCACTGACCCAGGTTAGAGGAGGGCTGAGCGCTCACAAACATGTTTAACCCCGCCACATTCTTTATGTGCCTGTCCCAAGTCAGGAGCATGTAGTTCAGGGGTTATCGGTTGTTGACGTCTATTATATTTGTTTTTCGAAGATATTTTTGTTATAAATTAATCCGTACGTTTTTTATTTGAATTCTTTCATATTTTTCATATCGAGGTATTTTATAGCCGACTACACGGTACGGGTTTTTGTCATTGTTGAAGGCCGTACGGTTGGATATAATTGCTTACATTCACTTTGTATGAACTTTGGTGGATAGTTGGTCTCATACCACATCTCCTTATTTTTATACTATCATTCAAAGAAACAATGCGCTGAAACTATCATTATCAAGATATTTGAATTCTTTTTTGATAACATTTAAATTACATTTTGATGACGTTTTTTCGGCAAACAGACCGCTTTCCTAAGGTAACTGTACTACTCTTCTTTCTGGCTTGTTCCTTTATTCGTATTAGTCGTGTTTGAGATTCTATGGAATAATGAAAAAAGCTAGCATTATCTCTTAACTTCATGTTTCGCTATCTGGATGTGTCTACTCCCAAAATAATTCAAAGTTTGGTGACTATGTTAGACGAATCTATACAATATACCTAGAAATAACAAATTAAAAAAAACAATTTAATCCATCTTTTCTTGACTAGAAATTGGCAATGAAGGTCAGTTGAAACAAATTTTACGAAAAAAAAGGTGATTCAAACTACCCGAACTTTCTATTTCTATTTATCATCTCCCAGGTGATACGAGCTTGTGTTTCCTATCATGATATCCTTGATACAGGATTGCTGGTTACAATAAACTATTAAACCCAGGGTTCAAAGTGGTAACACTAAAGTATTCCGTTCGAAAATTTTACAGAAGCCATCACCAAATAGTTAAACGTTATGAAATATCTGTTGCACAACGTATCCGCTATCATCTGTGAAATAGATATTGACACAGATGGACGACTTCACACTAAAATCTATGACAAACGGGACGATTTCAACTTCCCAATTATCAATTTCCAATTTCCCAACACCAACATACCTTCTGCCCCATCGTGTGGTGTTTACATATCTCAGTTGATACGTTATGCTCGTGCATGTTCACACTATAAAGACTTTATATGCAGGAGTGTGCTCCTTACGCAGAAACTACTCAAACAGAGTTATGAGGAGGAAAGATTAAAAATGACACTCCGTTTATTTTACGGACACCATCACGAATTGATTGATCTATACGATGTTTCTGTGTCTAAACTAACTAACGACATTTTTACCCCGTCTTTTATTGTGGTTTACCATCTACGTCGTCTGGTCTGCTAAATACCGAACGTGACCTATTCCCGAATATGACTGTTTTCCGAGTGTGAATTCGCATTGCTATTTAATGTGTCTCGGTATTTATACATCCAGCATTCATGTATTTAGTTATGATGTTTCGTTTGTAACTCTTGTTGGATATTGTGTCATGTCTTATCGTTTGTGGTTTGAATTCTATTTTTATTGTCTACATGTATGTAAATGTTAAGATAATTAATCAGCTAGTTCATTGATATGATTTTTAGTTTAAAGCTACTATATGCATAGGATTAATTTGTTTTTACAGTTTTGAATTAGAAGAAAAACCGACATGGTTAGAAAATACAAATACTTACACCATTACTAACACAATTCTATATTAATATTCTTGTAATGGTTAGAAAATACATAAAATAACACCATTTCAAACTTAATCCAAATTTTATATTATATTTTTAGAAATTTACCTGTGACGTCACTTTTTGTGGCGTTGATACATTCGTGTGACGGACAGTTCATAATTATATTGTGGTGTAAATGAGAGGTGTCCGTTGTTATTCTGTGGTTTACTTGTTGTTATGTACTATTATATCATTTATTTATGTATAGATGTATGTCTATGTCCTGATTGTCTTGCGTTTAGTTGTAATGTATTCCTGTCACGTAATGTTGTCATTTTAGCGGTATTTTTAACATTGCCATATAAGCGGGAGGTTTGGCTAGCCATAAAACCAGGTTCAACCGACCATGTTTTCTTAAAATGTCCTGTACCAAGTCAGGAATATGGCAGTTGTTATGAAATAGTCCGTTTCTATGTATGTTGGCGTTCGTGTTTGTACCAATTCAGTGTTTATTTTGTTCCGTTGTTTTCCTCTTAAAGTTGATGTGTTTCTCTCGGTTTTGGTTTGTGACCCGGATTTCTTTCAGTTAAATCATTTTATGACTATTGAACAGTGGTATACTACTGTTGCCTTTATATTCCATAACGGTCAACTCGTGATGGTTCACCACTTGGAACCCTTGGTTTAAAAGCTCCCTTGTTAGCAGCAACCCTCTATCAAGGAAAGCATGATTGTAAATACAATCCCTTGAATATCGTATCAACTGGGAGATATATACTCCGTATACCGGTGCTGCTGGAATGTTGCTACATAGAAATGGAAAGTTCACAATTAGGAAGCTGAAATTATCTCTTTTGTCGTAAAGTTTGTTTTCAACCGACCCTCATTGTCAATTTCTAGATGTAAGTCAAGATATGAGGGAGACTAAACTGTATCTGTTGTATCCTTTATCTTAAGTTCGATGGAATAGAGACGTTCAACATAGTCACCAACTTTTGAATTATTTATTGAGAGATTCAAATTGTCATTACCATAATCTCGTGATCTTTTCATCAAATCTGACATTATCGAATGAGAATTATCAGGTGATTTGTAATTATATGAGCAACACGACGGAGTCTGTGTAATATTTAAGAGTACCTAATGTCACTCTTGGTATTTTATAGGGTTCGTGTTGATAAGTCTTTAGTTTTAGGTTGTGTTCTGTAAACTATTTGTTCTTACGTCGTCTCTTTTTGTTTGTTACCATTGCATTAACAGTTTGTATTCGATTTGTGAGTTTGAATATGTCTTAATTATCTTCCGATTCCCTTTTACGAAAAGTGTATCATGGTCTTTCATGTTTAAACCGAGGAAAGATATTTTAATGGACCTTTCACATTGAAATGTATGGAGACATGCCATTTTCCCCTCATAGTTCATGATAGAATTTTCGAGACCTCAAGTGCGTTTGGTTAGTTTTTACTATGGGTTACTGTATAATTGACCTAAACAACATTCCCATTTATATTCATACTGATAAAACTGGCCGCAATGAATTGTAGGAAGTAATCCCTATTGGACTTTACATTGTTGAAGCGAGGGGGAAATCCTGAATTCAAAATAAATGTCATCGTGTCGTAAATTCCCTGTTATTATGGATTATTATGTACATGTACATGTCTAGTTATCTTAAACCTGTAGAACGATATATTCATAGGATTATGTAACAATGGATGCATATATGTTCAATGTTTTATACAGCTGCCATCAATTAGCTCGATTAATCAGCATGCATTCACATACACTTTTACTTCCTCAAACTAATATAGTTGCTCTTATCGATTAATAAACATGTGTGTATATATATATACTTTTTCTTACTAATATAGTTCTTCAAAGCTCTAGCATTTGAGGTGTCTCTGAAAAACAGGTAATACAATTATATTGTTTTGAATAGCTCTAACATTTGAAGTGTCTCCGAAAACAGGTAATACAATTATATTGTTTTGAATAGCTCTAACATTTGAAGTGTCTCCGAAAACAGGTAATACAATTATATTGTTTTGAATAGTTTTGTTTTACTTGTTGGTTTATTATTTTTCTCTTGTCTGTCGCTTTATAATTCTCTTTAGTCTTCAAAGGGTAAAAGTTCGAAATAAAGGCAGCAGTAGTATACCGCTGTTCAATAGTCATAAATCGATTTAACCGAAACAAATCCGGGTCACAAACCAAAACCGAGGGAAACACATCAACTATAAGAGGAAAAACAACGGAACAACATAAACACTGAACTGCTACAAAAACAACGCCAAAATACAAAGAAACGGACTATTTGATAACAACTGCCATATTCTTGACTTGGTACAAGACATTTTAAGAAAAAATGGTGGTTTGAACTTGGTTTTATGGCTAGCCGAACGTCCTGCTTATATGGCAATGTTAGAAATACCGCTAAAATGACAACATTACGTGACAGGAATACCGTACAAATCAACGCAAGAACACTCAGGACAGAGAAATACATAAATAAATAATATAATAGTACATTACAACATTAGGCAAACAATAGGAAATTTCAGGTAGGAACTTCAAAAAATGGCTAAACTGGTTACCAGCGCGGACTCCGAATAAGAACAAGGATGGCAGTGTAGGTGCTTGTTTAATATCTTTAAGGTGGGAGTTTGCGCTGTGCGAATCTAAATTTAATATTGTGTTTATTTTAGTGACAAAAATTGTTTAACCTCGTTTACAGAATTTTAACAAGAATTTTGTCGGGTTGAAATTCATGTATCATTATAAGTCATATGTTCTATGGAGGAACATTATGCATACTTGCCAAATATATTTTTATCTCATTCAGTGCCAATTTGCCTAAGAATTAGACGGTGGTGAAAACATGACAAATAAAAACCCACTCAGGTTAACATTTATATATGTTCAAAATGTATAAAGGTGCACGAATATAACATTCTTTCCTTTTCCAGTTCTTGTAATTCAAGATATAATTTGGTTGAAATGCACTAGAAATTAACAAGTAAGCGGACCTAACTCCGTATCTTGCTAACATTCTAACCAAAAGTTATCTGGAGATTTTTCGAATTACAAAAAGAAACGAAAGACCTAGGATGAAAATAACTTAAAAATAGGATGGTTAAGTGGTGGGTTTTTTCGGCCATGTTTTGAATATTTTCAAAATTGCATGATTCTTGCAAAGACTTGCACTTAATATCTGTACAATTATACCTTCCAGCAAGCAAATTCTACATTTCCAGAAATATATCCTAATGATTCGTCTTGATATTTTCAATCAAGAAAAGGATACCGTTGTAAAGATGACGCACTGCCATGAAAGCTCTTGAAACTTGCATCAACACTTGAAAGTTTTTCAAAACCTATTCATTGCAAATTTATTCATATCGTTAGTAGTCTAATTTCGAATGCGCATTGTCGGTGCTGATAATAGTTGATTATAAAGACTTTTTTCAAAATATCAAAATAAACATGATGTTTCGCAGTTTTGATTATAATAGCAGATATCTTTTTATTCAAATTTAACTAACTAATGAAGATTTGGTAAGCAGTAGACTTTTCTTTAGGAAACTTAAACTGGTTACCTTATAAAATTAAATAAAGTGATGTTTTATTTTTTAATATAAATATTTTATTTGAAATGTGATTTGATGTGTTCATAGCAAGTAAATTGTAAAATATTTCCGCATATTATAATTTTTCGAAAAATATAGGCCCCATTTACGCTTCCATAACCTCTAGAAAAAATGTGGCGAAGCCCTATAATTCTCAATCTAAATGATTGTTTTATATTTTCACCGTTTGTTTACCACGCATGAATATAAACCAGTAATATCGACACCGCGTCTTACTACGTTACGAAAGTAGTTCCGGTATCAAGTTCATTTCCTCTACCAGTCAACAGAAGTATTACCATTTGCGAAAATAACAAGGTGCATTCGATTTAACCGTTATGCTTGTGAAGTGCATAACTGGGAAGATGCAGTTAATCTCACCAGTCAAAAATGAAAAATTCATTTGTTCTATTAGTTTTGATTTTGATACGATTTGTAAGGTAAATCAAACAGAAAGATACATTGAACATTCAGCCAATATTGATACTAAAATTCGATAAAAGTACAAAATGCACGATGCCTCTTCCCAATATTCTCTATGATATTGTGTGGCATGCCTTTATTAGAGACGGATGATACTAAAAGAACATGTAGACTCATGAGTCGAAGATAAAGACCTAAGATGGTTACTTGAGGCAGATGCCTTTTTGGCAATTTTTGTCCGTTGGGTTGATGTCATTGACATATAATCACCACCCCTTTTATTCATTCTGATAATACAAAAAGTAACATGCGTTGTCCTTACCAATAACACTTGCCGCTGTTTATTATAGGATTTAATCTAATTTTGGACCCTACATTATTTCAAAAATGTATTAACAAAAATACCGAACTCTAAGGATAATTAGAAAATTATGGCTATAAATCTTAACAAAGCATAACGTTCGACTTCATCAACCAACGGAACGAACGGAAGACAACTTTCATATTCCGGACTTGGTACAGGCATTTGACGAAGAAAATGATGGGTTTAAACTGGTTTTATAGCTAGCTAACACATTTTATGTATGATATATGTCTATTGTTCCGATATATTGATAAAAATGTGTGAGCAACCTAAACAAAATGGTTAACATGACAATAATTTGGACCCTGATGCAAAATTTGTGTACACATACATCATAGATATATCACAAAACTAATTCAAAAGATCCAAACAAACATACAAAAAATTCTGACAAAGACGCCAGCAAAAACGCTTTTGTTGTTGATAGTACATTATTGTAAAACATGATGAAATATACACTTTCCAAATTAAGTAAAAATAAATACATGTGTACACAAAATAAAAACAACACTATACAAACTCATGAGTTCGGGTCGCCTTTCGACCCACTCCCATCAGAAACGCCCATAACCAAAAATACGAAAACTGGATGCACAAATACCGAGCCAAGTCAACAAATAGAAGCATAGTACAAAGACAAAAAGGGGAAAACTGTATAAAGTAAACAAAAAGATGATATAAACCCGCAGCCAGAAATGTCACATTATATACCCTGTCTGAGACCTTTAAAGCAAAAAGCATTTTTGTCTTTCTTAAGTTACAAATTTCAGTGGGCACGACGGATGTTTAAAATTTTATATTAACGTTTTAGATAAAGAAGACAAAAATAAAAAGAAAAATGAAGATTTTGTTTATTTGCTTCGTATTTGGTAAGTCTGTTCGTTTAGATTTGAAGCTGCTTTTAAAGATTGTTGATAATATGATTTAAAAAATGTAATAAATAAGATTCAAAAACAATTTTGATACCCATTGATATTACGCTTAGTAACGTTATGATTTAAAATAGCTATATAGCAATATTAGGCATATTTAAATTATTATTGTTGAATATTTGATCTGTCGGTGTTTAGATATATAACACTATCACTAATTCTAATTAATCATTTTTTTTATTAAATCGTAATGTTCAATGGCGTCAGTGATTGTCTATTCAAGATGGATATACACTTATATTAATTTACTATACAAGTTTTCTTTAAATCTATCTCAGTTGTATATTCATACACTGAAAATTCAATCTTAAAGATAACACTTTCGTTTAATTTACCGATGATCAAATCACATAAAGTCCATTGGGGGAAAAATAGATTTTTAAAACAAACCAAGAGGGAATCGCATGAACTGCAAAAGGAGAAAGTCTGATTGCGACGACATGGTATGATATATATATATATAAATAAGAAGATGTGGTATGCTTGCCATTGAGACAACTCTTCACCAGAAACCAAATAAGTAAAACCTATACCGCAGAGACAGCTATAAAAGGCTCCGAACTGAAAAATGTAAAACAATTCAAACGAGAAAAATAACGGCCTGATTTATGTACAAAATAATGAACGAAAAACAAATATGATATACAGCAACAAACGAAAACACTGAATTATAGGCTCCTTACTCGGGACTGCCACATACAGATTGTGGCGGGGTTAAACTAGTTTGAAGGCGCTAACCCTCCCCTATCCCCTATCCTGGGACAGTTGTGTAACAGTACAACATAAGAACAAACTATAAAAATCAGTTGAAAAGAGCTTAACTCATCAGATTGATATCAAGCAGAATTACATATTACAAAAACGTTAACGTGGCTGGGGACTTATAAATCTCCACAACAAAAAGACACTAAGAACAGATCTGAGAGTACTGGCAGTTACTGACAGCTAGTTTCAAAGCCAATAACAACTTATAAAAAAAATCATGCATCGAAGACTTAAACATCAATCAGTATGCATACATTACCAGCAATGTCAATCCACATCGGGTTAAAAAGATCTCAGACGACTAAAACAGTTAACAAATCCTAGATTGTGGCATTGATAGATATGCATTTTAATAATCAGTTTAACAGTGTCTAGCCAAATTCTTACAAGTAATCGAAACGTATTGATAATGTATGCAGGCCAGATAAAAGTTTGTTATATCATATTTGTCATGAACGTATGACAAAGTCAATGTTTTGGAACCTGAACGTTTTTGAGAATTAATTTGTAAACCAGCTTTTTTTATAGAAATTTCATGGTCTAGATTAATCGTATGAAAATACATGACTAAATAATGGCCTCATAGATTTATCTCATGCAGGCGCAGGGATTGTAGGTGTATTGAGTAGAAGATGTTTTGTTTATACGGTGGGTGAAACTATACCAGCCATACCAAAGGGTGCCCGGTTTGGTAGAACATGTCATTACGTGACTAACGGCAAAAAAAGGTACTGCAAAGAATGGGATTGTCCCCCAGCTGACTGTTCTGATCCCACTATACCAGCTACTGGTTGCCCTTACTGTAAAGGTAAGTACATGTACAAGAATAACCATTAATGGTCAAAGTAAGTGTAGGTAAAATTAGTACCGTTAATGTTATTCTGATGGAGGCTATGTTATTCTCTAACTCAAACATAGTATGCAAACACACACTCATGATATCATAGGAAATATCCAGTTATTAATTTCAATGTATATAGTGGTTCGTTTTTTTATTCTGAATGTAGCTACAACATATGAAAATATTTTCCCTTTTCTGATAAGTTACAAAAATAAGTTTAATTTAAAAACAATAGGGTTATTTTGGCAAAAGAAAGTAGTTCGTATGCAAAACAAGCTTATGTATGTGATTTCCCTATTGGGAACCTTGTCTGTAGTTACATCTTCGTAATTATTGTTGTCTCACCTGCGACATAGGTGGTAGAATGAGAGACATGTGGATGCTTATCCAGCGATTTCTATAAAGCTTTATATTTCATAAGGTAGACGATCTGCATTATCCATATCATGTTTACAGACTTTTTATCGTCTGACGTTTCCGTCTGGCATATATCCGTTGACCTCATTTCAAAGGTCAACTAGCTATTTTAAAGGTATATGTTTGATTCATCACGGTATTGATTCAGTTATTATGCCATAATGTAATAGGAAAACTGTACTTATTACATGTACATGTCTGTCGGATTTGTCTGTTGCTCCGATAAAGTAAATTTTTCATGTACTATAATTTAATATTATATAATCTAAGAAGGTTCATTTAACTGTGATATAAAAATAAGGAGATGTGGTATGAGAGTCAAATAACATGGATAAAACTGACTTAAGGGCATCGTCCCGTACGGCCTTCAACAAAAGCCCATACCGTATAAGTCAGTCATAAAAGGCTCAGACGTTTTGTGTACATCAAAAGTGGATCAGTGTGACGTTTTGTGTACATCAAAGGTGTATCATTGTAACGTTCTTTGTTCGTCAATTGTACATCAGTATACTTCTGTTGTGTATCAGTTTGGCGTTCAAATTGCATTATTGGTGCATCAGTGTGTCACTCAGCTATATCAATGGTGGATCAGAGTGACGTTTAGTGTACATCAATGCTGGAATAGTGTGACGTTCAGTGTACATTAATATGACGCTCAATGTATATCAATGATGTATCAATGTGACGTTCAGTGTACATCATTGGTGTATAAGTGTGACGTTCAGTGCACATCAATGGTGCATAAGTATCACGTTCAGTTTTTAGACTATTTATCTGCTAATGACAGGTGTATCAGCTTGCCGTTCAATGTAGATCAATTTTGTATCAGAGTAACGTTCAGTGTTCCTCAACAGCGTATCAGTTATTTGCTAATTGTGCATCAAAAGTGTATCAGAGGACGTTTAGTGAATATCAATTGTGTATCATTGTAACGTTAGGTGTTCATCCATGGTGCATCAATGTGACGTTCAATGTTAAACAACGGTGTATCGGTGTGACATTCAATGTAAACCAATTATTTATCAGTGTGACATTCAATGTACATCAATTGTTTATCAATGTGACATTCAAGTTACATTATTTGTGTATTAGTGTGTCACTCAAATATATCAATGGTGTATCAGAGTGTCTTTAGAGTATGCTAATACAATGTGATGTTCAGTGTACATTAATGTGACGTTCTATGTACATTAATGGTGTAACTGTGTGACGTTTCAGTGTACATCAATGCAATGGCGTATCAGTTTGAAGATCAGTTCATAGTTCGTCAATGTTGTATCAGTGTTAATTTCATAGTCCATTAATTGTGGATCAGTGTTACATTCGGTGTACTTCTATGATGCATCAGTGTGACTTTCAGTTTGCATCAATATTGTATCAGAATTACTATAGTGTACACCAATGGTGTATCAGTGTGCCACTCTTGTATATCAATGGTGTATCGGAGTGATGTTTAGTGTACACTGATGCTGTATCAGTGTGACGTTCAGTGTTCACTAATGTGACGTTCGGTGTACATCAATGATGTATCAGTGTGACGTTCAGTTTTCATCAATAGTGTATACGTGTCACGTTCAGCTTTTATTTTATTCATTTGTCAATGACAGTACGGAACATGATTTGCTTATAACAAATAAACCAATTTCCAGTTCCTTTATATAAATTAGTTGTGTTCGATGACCCAAGGTCAAACGATGTAAATACGCCATTGAACAATTGATTCTTATCATGACATAGTAACATAAACATTGTGACTTCGAAATGAATGGTGAATGCACGAATGTGGAAGTCGTCTATCTTGTTATTTTTTAAATGATGCCAGTCTGTTATCATCCCAGAAAGCCCTTATTTAGTCTTTTTACTTCAGTAGTAGGATAATTATGAATATTGGTTTTGCAGGTACATGCATACGTGACGGTAGAGTGTACAAGGAAGGTACAGTTTTCAAGTGTGATTGTAATATATGTAAGTGTAGAATGTCGACGAGGGTGAGGTGTTTTTATTTCCTACCAAAAGAGTGCCTGTGATACACTCACCAGAAACATAATACCCGGAGGTTAATTATAATAAAATAACAGATGAAAAGTTCCAATTTTTCGGTAAAAATTCAAATTTCTATTATGTATTTATTGGCCATGAATTGCAACCTATATGGGAGATATAGATTGCAGGTCTTGGTACTGTTATTGATTTTTAAGGGAACATATGCGAACCAAAGAAACAAGAAATCAAAATGTTCATTGTCTAAATTTCACCAGGACTGTCTTTTCAGGCCTGTGAAACTGCAAGAAACACGGTGAATAATGGCAACTTTAAATATGAACTAGTATATACAGATTTCTTTATTGAAGCCATGTGACGAACCACATTGGTTCTAACAACAATACCATGAAACTGTTGTATTTCTATCGAAAGTTTTTCCCTGTCGAATTTTTGGTATAGGTAATTTGAAGCAAGCTGTCGGTATTCCATTTCACTTCTTCTGACCGACTTGTGTTTGTATGCATATGAAGCCGTTTCAAAAACTGTCCCAAAATCTAAACAAAACAGTATCTTGCTAAATTATTAAGTATATCGGTCAGATATATTGATTATATTATATCACTTCAAAAGTCTCCGTTCAACAGAACAGCACTTTAATCTATTTCACAATCCTGTTCGTTTCGTCTATAACTTTTACTAAAACTCACAGTATCGCATTCTTTATATGTGTATTTTGAAGATACAAAAAGCCACTGAATGCTTATTCTTAAATCCACGCCATATTAAATCTGGTGGATAGTTGTCACATTAGAAATCTTACCATATTTCTTTATTTTATGTTAATCAAAAAATGAAAACAACACTTTATGAATTGGATGCGTCGAAAGTGTCTTTTCTTGATTCACATTTCGGAACGACCAAAGCCAAATATTTGATAACCAAGGGTTTTAAGAAGCAAAACTATACGACAGAAAGGACCTAAACATAACAGCTAAATCTATCTCAGTTATATGTGCCTTGATAATTTATAAACGTTAATAGAACAAGTTTACAAAGGTTGTTATAAGTGATGTCAGAATCAAAGTAGTGACTACCCAACAGATGACACCCTCGGGCACTGGCAGTTCACCAGCAGCGGTATCAACCCAGTGATGTATAAAAATGAATACAAAATGTTGATGCTACTGAAGAGCTTTTTCTGGATTGACCTTAATCAGAAACGCTCAATGCCAAATACATTTAGCCAAGGATGCATAAGAACCGGAAAATTGAAGAGCTATTTGACCAAAAAGTAACTAAATTAATAACCTTATAATTAGTTTCTTGGTAATTTATAAATTTATAAACAGTTTTAATGTTTAATGTACTATTATATTATCTATTTATGTATTTCTCTGTCCTGAGTGTTCTTGAGTTTATTTGTACTATATTCCTGTCACGTATTGTTGTCATTTTAGTAGTGTTTTTAACATTGCCATATAAGCCAGGAGGTTTGGCTAGCCATAAAACCAGGTTCAACCCACCATTTTTTCTTACATTTCCTGTATCAAGTCAGGAATATGGCAGTTATTATCAAATAGTCCGTTTTTTTTGTAGCAGTTCAGTGTTTCTGTTGTTCCGTTGTTTCCCTCTTATAGTTGATGTGTTTCCCTCGGTTTTGGTTTGTGACCCGGATTTGTTTCAGTTAAATCGATTTATGACTATTGAACAGCGGTATACTACTGTTGCCTTTATTCATATGTCATGTCTGTTTTTTGTTACTAATTCAAATATGGATTGATTACACTGTCTTTTGATGGTTAAAACCGTAACTTTGATAGATTTTGACAAATTTTCAGCATTCATCTAAAAATAGGAATATATAAATTTAAAGGTTATTCCATCTCAATAGAGAGATTCTATAGAAAAATCATTTATCTATTTGTGGTAATAGCCGATGCTAATCCTTGGATTTTTTATTTAGTTCTATAAAAGTAAATAGTGTTATCCCATTTATAATTGTTTTAATGTAATAATGTTATAATTAATAACTCATTTAGAATATTAAAGACAACAGAAAAGTCGTCTGATCTGTAGATATACCGATTGTGTCATATTCTCCTTTTAAAGTTCATACAATTCCCTCAGTTTTGTTTTTATACCTTGATTTGTATCTTCTTAAAGGATTTATGGTATTAGAACATCGGAAAAATACTGCTGTCTCTATTAAAAAGATTTCTTTATTTTGCTGATTTTTTGTATAGTTTTGCAAGAACATACACTATTTTGAAGATAATTCGTGTAAGGGTTATAGAACTTTGTCCATGTCATTTACAATCAATTACTGCGTCTACGTGCAATACGTCGTTAACCAACTTATATTTTTAAAATCTTTCAACAATTATTGATAATTTTGTAATAAAATTATCCTATCTTGACCTTTCCAAATATGTCTCTTCTTAGTAATGATAGTCTGTTGCATAAACCAACATATGGTTAACTGTAAATTGTGAAAATTTTAGTCACTCTCCTTTCCAATTACCGTGATCTAGAATTACACAAGCCCCTAAAATAAGACAGTGGTATCTTACAAATTTTGCCAAATGATTTGACACTTTTTACAAATTTGATATGTTAAATACCTTTTCTAAAAACAGTAAAATGGTTTTAGAAAAACTCAAAAAGAGTCACATATTGTAAAACAGTTATCCATATGTGAAATCCTAAGGTTCATTATCTCAAAATCTATAACTGTATAGAAGAGGAACGAAAGATACCAGAGGGACAGTCAAACTCATAGATCGAAAATAAACTGAAAACGCCATGGCTAAAAAAGAAAAAGACAAACAGACAAACAATAGTACACAAAACACAACACAGAAAACTAAAGACTGCGCAACATGAACCCACCAAAAACATGGGGTGATCTCAGGGGCTCCGGAAGGGTAAGCAAATCCTGCTCCACATGTGGCACCCGTCGTGTTGCTTATGTTGTTACAAATCCGGTAAATAGTCTAATTCGGTAGGTCACATTCGTGAAAAGGGAAGGGTATTGTAGTTACGACATAAGGAACATATCCGATATCATCTGTGAAACGGTTATGCAATAACGGTCAACCAACTCGTGATGGCGTCCGTAAAATTTACGAAGGGATGATTTCAACTTCACCATTTGGAACTCTTGGTTTAATAGCTTCCTTGTGAGCAGCAATCCTCTATCAAGGAAATCATGATAGGAAACACAAGCCCGGTAATATCGTATCAATTGGGAGATATATACTCCGTATGCAGGCGCTGCTGGAATGTTCTACATAGAAATGGAAAGTTCACAATTTGGATGCTGAAATCATCTCTTTTGTCGTAAAGTTTTGTTTTCAACCGACCCTCATTGTCAATTTCTAGATGTAAGTCAAGATATGAGGCAGACTTAACTGTATCTGTAGTAGCTTTTATCTATAGTTCGATGGGATAGATTCGTTCAACAAAGTCACCAAATTTTGTATTATTTAGTGAGAGAACATTATCTATATAGCGGAACGTAAAGTTAAAGGATATTGCTAACTTCTTATCTTTCTTCCTAAGAAGTTCCTGTATGAAGTCAGCCTCATAATAATAAAGAAACAAGTCGGCAAGAAGAGGGCACAATTGGTTCCCATTGGAATATAGCTGTATTCATTCGCTTTAAATCAATACGATTTTACAGTTGCCATCACAAATTTGTTGACTGGGATAATATGTTTGTATCTCAACTCACTATCGACGTATTTTTGGCAGTCTTGGATCTTTAGATTTCAGAATAGTTATATGATCTGTAATTTTACCTATTGTGTCTTATACCCGATTGTAAAATTTTGACTGCATGTGGATTCGCATTGCGAGTAATGAATGGATTACTTACGATAGGAAGTGATTACCTTAGCTGTATTTGGCAAAACTTTCGGAATTTGGGTTCCCAATGCTCCTCAACGTTGTGATTTATTTGGCCTTTGAATTTTTTATTCTTCGTCACTGATTAGTCTTTTCAAGCGCGTTTGACGTACAAAATTATAAGCCCGGTATCTTTGATAGTTTTTTACCCTGTCGAGGTATCTTTTATGTTATTTCCTCAGCTTTTTAACCCTGTCGAAGTATCTGCTTTATGTTATTTCCTCAGTTTTTTGCCCTGTCGAGGTATCTGTTTGATGTTATTTCCTCAGTTTTTTACCTTGTCGAGGTATCTGCTTTAAGTAATTTTTCAGTTATTTTACCCTGTCGAGGTATCTGCTTTAAGTTATTTCCTCAGTTTGTTTACCCTGTCGAGGTATCTGCTTTAAGTTATTTCTTCAGTTTTTTTACCCTGTCGAGGTATCAGCTGTATGTTATTTCCTCAGTTTGTTTACCCTGTCGAGGTATCTGCTTAATGCTAATTCCTCAGTTTGTTTACCCTGTCGAGGTATCTGTTGTATGTTATTTCCTCAGTTTGTTTACCCTGTCGAGGTATCTGTTTTTTGTTATTTCCTCAGTTTGTTTACCCTGTCGAGGTATCTGCTGTATGTTATTTCCTCAGTTTGTTTACCCTGTCGAGGTATCTGATTTATGTTATTTACTCAGTTTGTTTACCCTGTCGAGGTATCTCCTGTATGTTATTTCCTCAGTTTGTTTACCCTTTCGATGTTTCTGCTTTATGTTATTTCCACAGTTTGTTTACCCTGTCGAGGTATCTGCTGTATGTTATTTCCTCAGTTTGTTTACCCTGTCGAGGTATCTGCTGTATGTTATTTCCTCAGATTGTTTACCCTGTCTAGGTATCTGCTGTATGTTATTTCCTCAGTCTGTTTACCCTGTCGAGGTATCTGCTTTATGTTATTTCCTCAGTTTTTGTTTGTTACCTTTAAGTGTCTTCTTAAGTGATTAATGAGATTTGAACATTGACTACTGTTGACTTGATTTACAATGTACGAAATAAAATAATTTTGAAAAGATAAGAATACCCAAACTGCATCAATAAAAAAAACCAGTCGAATGTAGGTATTCTGTTAATCTACAGGACAATAAAATATATCATTCTGTAGATTTGTTTCTATATTTGTATGGAACAAAACGCTTTAAAAATGACAAGTTGTGGTATGATTGCCAATGAAACAACTACCGTATAGCGGGTTATTTTCGCGGGTGTAAAATTTCGCGATTTAGGGGCAACAAAGTATACGAAATATTTTGGCGGTTTTTATTTTGGTGGATTCTCAAATCCCAATTAAATATTTTGGCGGATACTGAAATTGTTGCAGTTAAAAAGTTGTAACACTTGAAAAAACAAGTGTCTATTGTTATGGTAAAATGATTTGTTTTTACCGAAATGACGTCTTATTTATTTATATATTCTGATACAGTTATTAAATAAATAGAATACCGATGACTAAGATATTTGTTACAGGTATTCAAACGTCTTGTAAATTTTACGGTTGATTATTTACGAAATTAACCGGACCTTTGATGTACTTACTAATTAGGTTACAAATTATCACGAGTGTTTACAACTCTTGTATAGTTTGACACTAATTAATAAGGGTAATTATCTGATCAGAGTACCTTACACTCTTATTCTAATTGACACTTATCAATAAAGGTATACACACCTGACAGTCATTTTATAAAATACATGTATGTACAATGCCCTTTGGCATTTATGTTGTTAAAACTAACATATACCGCTATTGACTTGCCAACCGGGAAAAATAGATCGTTCACAAAACGCTTTAGCTATTAGAAAGTACCCAACGTATGCATAAATTTTCGCGGAATTTATTTTCGCGATTTTTGTTTATCCGCCAAAATAAGCGAAAATATAAACCCCGCGAAAATAACCCGCTATACGGTATCCATCAGAGACAAACTAATCTTGTGTAAACGAAACGAACGTCTGGCGCGCTAAATTATAAGACTAGTATATTTGATGAATGTTTACCTACACTGTAAGATCCTGAACGTGACAATGAAAGTGATGGTTCTCTCTGATAAGTCGAAAAATACTTTGTCGGTTCGTATATATGTTATTCGTTCCTTATTTTGTTTTCTTTAATCTTATCTCCGTTTGTTTCAATCCTTGTATTTGTCTACGCCTTTATGATATTTTATGAATATGATTGATACCGGTACTTCTTTTCAATGGACGCTTGCAATTTCAGATTTTCCTCTTGTAAAAGATTTGGTATAAAAACGCCTTATTTTGCTTCTTTGCTTACCACTGCTGATAGACAGTGATTTGCCGAGTGTTCAAACCACAAAGTAGTCATCACTATAGCATGGTCATGCTTCATTTGTTACATTTACTTAAATCAGTCCGTTAGTCCATATAGTATAAGCTTTTAGATTTATCAGATTTTATGGATTGTACCATTTTGAATTCACATTGGAGTTCGAGAGTTTTGTTTTGTTTTTTTTGTTTTTTGTTTTTTGTTTTTTGTTTTTTTAGTTTATTAATTTTCTTAAACTAAGGCAGTTCAGTGTTTCTGTTGTTCCGTTGTTTTCCTCTTATAGTTGATGTGTTTCCCTCGGTTTTGGTTTATGACCCGGATTTGTTTCAATTAAATCGATTTATGACTATTGAACAGCGGTATACTACTGTTGCTTTTATTTAATTAAAGACAATTGGTTGAATTAAAAAAGGCAAATTAGGTTTGGACGTTGACAAACGTTTAATGTTTAGTCTGTCTAAATGTTCCTGAATATGTTTATTCTAGAAACATTGGAGATCTGCACTTCAATCGGTATGTTCAGATCTCTAGTGTATCTGATGAGATTTATCTTTGGTTTTCTATGTTGTGTTTTGTGTACTGTTGTTTGTCTATTTGTCTATTTCTTTTTTAGCCATTGCGTTGTTCGTTTATTTTCGAGTTGTGAGTTTGAATGTCCCTTTTGGTATCCTTCGCCTCTCTTTTATCTAGTAACACAAGTCGTGCGCACAGGAATTAGTAAAGATTGTCGTATTTATCTTGATTTTGTGAACTTCACGTGTTTTTGTCTTACAACTTAGCAGTTGTTATCAGACAGTCCGTTTCTATGTATGTTGGCGTTTGCTTTTGTGGTAATTCAGTGTTTCTGTTGGTCCGATTTTTTTCCTCTTATAATTGATGTGTTTCTCTCGGTTTTAGTTTGTTACCTGGATTTGTTTTTGCTTAATCGAATTATGACTATTGCACAGCGGTATACTACTGTTGCCTTTCTTTATACATCCTTGTCTTTCAAAGGTTTGGGATTGATTGATCCTGATGATGGTAAATCAAGAAATTGATTCGGACAAACGAAATTGATAAAGTGTTATTTTTAGTTAAACTTTTAATAAAGATTTCCATTTATCTTTATATCAAAGTTGAGATAATACAAAAAAAAAAATGTTATATCTAAACCATGACGTCACAAAATATGTTGGCATAATAAAACTTCACTTTAAGCGTTTTCGGGAAAATACACAGATTTTGGTCGATTTAAATCTTTTTGAAAGAGCTGAGTACACGCGAGAATCAACTAAATAGTTTTCCTAGGTATTTGTCTCTATGAAAAACAATACATTTATAAATTTTCACTTGATTATGCCATGCGCTTCGCATTTCCACGCACAAATGTGTGACTGAATTATGTTATCGTTTTGAATGTTTGTCGTCTCTGGTCCCAATTACCTGTTTAACGCAAAACGCACATGAGTGTGTAATTATATACAATAATAAGGCGAAATAACGCCATAAGAACACTTAGGCAACTGTTCTTTTGATATGGAAAGGAACGTTTTCTTTAAAGATATCAATGTAACAGTGTAGTGAATTCTTTGAACAGTATCTTTATCTGCTCACAAAATATTTAGGTTCAGGTTCTGATGAGTCGAAAGTGAAAGGGAAGTTGTTTCTAGAACTGAAAGTTTAACACGAGTGGAGGTATCACAAATCTATTGTTAATGTCACTAAAATTAAAGGCAAAGATTTTAGAGTAGATCGAGTATGCTTATCAAATCAACTGTACGTAAGGGCGATAAGTACTGAAGTTTAAACTTTAGTTATACAAATTCAGTTGTTATTGTCGGTAAAAAAAAGAAATCCCTTAATCTTAAATTGTGTAGTTGTTAAACCTTAATTTCTTAGAAATGTCGATGATGTCCTTGTGCACAAATATATTTAACTCTATGAAACTTTTTTTTATAAAATTCTAAAATATCCAAATCAAACCAACAGATTAGGATGATTTTTGTTACAAACAATTGTAAATAGTCCCTTGTACTTGGCATTGAATTATTTTGTAGCCTTCAAATTATTGTATCGTATGTTTCCTTCATATTTTACTACGCAGTCTAAGAAAGGGGACGATTGCTCTAATAATATACTTCATCAACAGTACTTCTGAGGACGCACTGCTCTTATAAAGGTACGACTGTATTTGTACATATTTGCAATTTTATTTGATCACTGAAATATGGTGTAATATTGAAGATTTCGTTTCCATCAAAAAGACTTAAAATTTCAGTTAGGCTAACCACTTTTGTTGCATGTTAGAAATTAACAATAAGATGTTTGCCATTATCTTTTTGTCACTGATTTCAATTGTCTGTTGTCTTTAATGTTCCTGTTGGGCATCGTCCCCATATCCAATTTACAAAGAAAATAAACATCCTGTCTCTTCTACAGGTTATGTACGTGTATTTTATTCTTATGTCGTTTCGCGTGATATCTTGTTTTGTTTTTTGTAAGGGGTAATAAATCACACTATTAGTTTTTCCTTCTCTTACAACTACTATTTTTCATATATAAAACTAAATATTTGGCTTAATTTTTTATTTTACATTTCAAATGATATACAATGAAAAGTTTTTGTTTTGATTATTATTATGCAAAGTTTCACAGTTTTTATATCATTGATGATCATCCAAAATCTAAACATCATATCACAACTTCAGATATTTAAATAATATGTGTACCCTGAAAACAGACAAAAAGGTCAGCAATTTAAACATGTTATTTATTTACATACAAGAAATGGTAAGCAAAATAAGGAAAACTTAATAAATAAGTTTTCTCAGTATGTAAAGACCTCATAAAAATTAAAGACTCTATAGTGTAAACTTGAGAGCCTTACCACTTAATCCTAAGCGAACAAATTTACCATTTATCTAAGTTAACTCAAAATTTTACGGGAAAATGTCACATTTTTTCTCACGGAAGACTTGATAGACATGCTTTTAATTTTCCAAAGTTTCAATTTAGTTTGGAAAATGAGAGATCCGTTTTAAGATGTTGTAAATGGACAAACAAAAGATAACAAAGCAAAATTAAAACCAATAAATTTTCCTACGTTTTGCCTTACTGACAAAACCCTTGATTTATCCCTTGTTACCAAATTAATGTTATAATAGTTTCACATTGAAAACAGAGAGAAAATGATACATATATGCTGTAATTTCACATCATATTTTGCGATAATATCTATTAATTTAAAAGCAACAAAGGCCTGTCCCTTAATGAAAGTGTTTCCTTTTCACAGAAATCATATTACTGATTTTTATTCAGAAGGAAACAAAGACTTTATTGTTACATCAAGAGAAACGCAGGACATATTTATAGAGCTTAACATAAAGAATAGGTTTCTAAAGGCTTTTCGCAAACCTTCACGTATTTTTATTTCTTTTCATGTTACTTTTGGTGTATGATTTATTCATAGTTACCACCTTTACTTATTTAGGTTACTAAATACCGTGTTTCTGTTTTTTTTTTTTTTTTTTGTAGTAGGGAAATCAGGTCAGACTTAAAAAGATACCGCTTCATGTTGTAATAAGATGCTATTCGTAAATTCGTTAATATTCAATTTGTCATGACGCAAATTAGCTTGATCACGGCAAAATTGAACATTTCATAAATTGCTGCCAATAATTATGTTTTTCAAGGCTCACAAACAAGTGAAAGTATATAAAAAGTGAGATTAGTAAAACAATGGCAAAATAGGAGGTATGATAAGAGCCATTATTTGGCCCATGAAATCGCAAAAATAGTAAATTTATTCAAGTCTTTCAAACCTATATTGATTTAATTGATAAATGAACAGGTTAATATTATCTAGACAATTTATTGCAGAAAGGTCAATTAAAAAGGTAAGAAGTTAGAAACCCGTGTGCTAATATGCAAGAAACCCTAAAATTATAATACTGATGTCCGACAGACTTATGTCTTATTAGCATCTGATTATTGTTATTTTGAAAATTTATAACACTTTTTCAATTTTTAATTTCAAGGCACCAAAAGTGGCATTAGTATACCTTCTTCTTTACTCTAAAATTTGAAGCTAGCTTCCTTCTGGTCCTTTTTTTTTGTTTGTTTATACAATTATGACAAAAGTTGATAACAAATATATTGACAAGTGTAGAACTCAAAAATGAAATATTTACAGTTAAAAAAATGACCGTCGACATCTATATACAATGATAGCTAAAACCTTAGTGCATTATAGACCTATAAATACCAACCATAACAGTATTGTTCTTGCATTCATAACGAAATCAAGCATTAAAGACATTACGTAACGAATACATGAATACAACATATGTGTGTTTCAATTTTAATTGCTGAAGAACTTTTTTGCCAATTTATTGATTTTCAGCAATAGACCTCTTCATCATTTTGCTGCAAAATATTGCATTTAGTAATACCGTGATGCAAACATTGTACAATTAGGAGGGCGTGGAACTATGAAACATAAAACACTGAATGGAAACGTGGTAAGAAACATTTGTCATGATGTCAGATTGTTTTGAAGTCGTTTACATGCAACAAAGTTGCATTTCCAGTCCACTGAAAGAAAACCTGTTTTTTCAACTTTCAGAATTATTGCAATTGTCAATGAAACATCTTCATAGCATACGTCATTACATTGCAGGAACCCGCTTTACCGCTATGTTTTTATCTCTGTTAAAAACTGAATAGACGTCAATAAAACAAACACCACAGTAATGCAATAATAAATAATGTCACTAATGTTATGATTTTGTTCCTTTCTCCTTCTTTTTGTCCTTCTTTAGAATCTCTTGTGAAACCAGTTTGTTCATTAAATCACTCGTGGTGGTAATATCATCATCTTTTCCTGGAATGATTGTTATTTTTGATTTTTCACCTTTTGATTTTTGAATTTTGTTTTTCTTGCCACGTCTTCCGCGTTTATTCTTATTTTTATTCTTCTTCTTATTTTTATTCTTGCGTTTTTTATTTCCCTTTGTCTTCACTTTACCGTCGCGTCTTCGTTTTTTACTACGCATACTCTTCCGGCGTTTCCGCATTAATTTGCGCATGCGTTTTTGACGCCTTTTTTCAAGTCGGCGTTTTCGCCGAACTTCTCTGTCAACACCACCAGTTTTGTGTGATCTGACTAAGTAACCTCTGTCTATATAATTGGAGTAGTCAGGTGACTTAATAGGTTGTGTAACCACCACAGGGTCGTTTGAACCTAAACCGATCATTGGTTTCTGTATTACATTAGTTTGTTGATTAGGCATGCATTCGCTTTCACATTCAGTCTTTGATTTAAAGTTATTTTCATTTCCTCTGCAGCCTTGAAAATAAAACCAGCTACATTTTTGAATGTGAGTATTGAAATACCAACGTACCCATCTTGCCCCACAGTTTCCCGGTTGTGGAGGTTTTTGACAAATTCTCAATTTAACTATAAAAGAATACAAAATAAAATGTATTATCCAATGAAAACATAGATGCAAAAATTAATGTTTATTGTATATGTCCAGTGTCTTTTGTACTTAATGGTCCATGGTTTTGGTGGGGTTCGTGTTGCTCAGTCTTTGGTTTTCTATGTTGTTTTTTGTGTACTGTTGTTTGTCTGTTTATCTTTTTCTTTGTAAGTCATGGCATTGTCAGTTTATTTTTCGACTTATGAGTTTGAATGTCCCTTTGGTATTCTTCGCCTCTCTTTTACACTGTCGTTTTTAAGAACGAAATTAGTTAAATTATAAAATTTCAAGATAAGTAACTTATACAGTTCTCAGTTTGTACAAAATCAAAAATCGGGCTCTAATACCGTAGGTAAATACTTTTGATGAAATGCTTAATACTTTCGGCTTTCTTTTGTGTATATTGAATTAAAACTTCACACATTTTGTTTTATTTTGGGTATGAATATATTAATATGTTCGTATGTATTAGTAATCTAATTCATCGATAGTACTGAATATGCATGAAATATTGGCCATTTGACGTAAAGCAAACAAGAGTCAATCTTCGGTTTTGCATTTCAATTTTTCAGGACATTGTGATAGACAGAGTTATCTTTCTTTGAATGATTATCGTTGATCTAAAATTAGATACAAGTTATGTAGCAACGTGAAAAACAATACAGAAACATAACTTACAAAACGTGCTGAACGATAATAACGCAAGAAAAAAAATGTATTAAAATTATAAACCAAAACTCAAATACGACAAATGAAATAAAAAACAACTTAAATGTAACAAATAATAACTAAATAATGAAAATAAAAATAAAACAAAAACTCTATCTACCTTGTATCAACATACCCGAGATTTCACTTTCCGGGACACAAATGGGAAATGACATATTCATTGGCCATGATAGGTGTTGTATTACACATAAACTGCCTTCAGTACAGCTTTTCTTCCATTCCTTAAATAAAATGTATCATTATTATAATCGAACACTAAGAGCATAGCACACAAAGTCATATTTCACTACCCCATTAATTTGCAATAGATATTCTTAGAAACCTAAACGAGTATTTCGATCAAAATATCACGCTTTGCTCAATTTTTGGTGGCTGTTTTTTTTTTTTACATTTACCCAATCTCCTTCTCCATGCTAAGAATTAAGGTTACGTGTGCGGCCCATGAAAAAGCTATACAACAGAATTAGAGTCTCAATGCCTAAATACTTATACATTATTGAAAAAACTTTGAGTAACGCTGAGCAAAAACTGCATACCAGAAATATTTTAAGATAGCCAATATAACTAAGATTTTTACCCCTGACGAGTATGAAAAAGTCTGAATTTTACTCGACACATCTGAAATAGTCTAAAAGTTACTCGACGCATCTATTAAAGTCTGTATTTTAATCGACCAGTCTGTAAAAGTCCGCATTTTAATTGATCACTCTGTTAATGTCTGTTACTATTTTTGTCTAAACTTACAAACTTGGACAAAAACGGAGCCTTTCTCTGAACCGGATACTTAATCGAATCTAACCGGTACTTTACCAAGTCTGCACAGTTTTTGACTAAGTCCATTTTGACAGTCTGAATAACCCTGACCGATCTTTGATTATACCTATTCATTACAGTTTAGATCTGATCATGAATGGCTCTCCGAACAAAATACAGATAGTTCAAATAAGACACAAATCGGGACAAATAGAGACATTGCAGAGTTATTGAAATAATATTCAATACAGACAGCTGCTAGTACTAGTTTCTTTAAATCTTCCTTGTTTGTAGTGAAATATAATCATTGCAATAAATCACTGAAACTTAAATGGTTTTATATAACTCCAAAGTATCGGTACTGTGACAAGCTGGTTATCTTTTAGGTTCTCCTTATTTTAGGGTTATAAAACTTTTGTCACTAGACCTATTTTCAGGAGTGTTATTAGTGTCCTTCACACTGAAAAAGTCCAATTATAAATGTAAATACATACCTTGCATTTTAGTTCTGCATCTTTACCGATTGTAATTCTGTTTGCTCCAGTTACCTGAAAACAAACAAATAAATCAATTTACACTTATGTTTTTACATATTTCTATGTTTTCCATTATTCTTATCGTATGCATCCAATAAAAATAATTCTAATGTCGCAAAAAAAAGCAGTGATTTATTTACCAGTGCATTCAGGAGCATATTTTACCCATAAATAGCTAAAAAAGAAATATCTTTCAAACATTTAGTCTGATATAATAATACAACGTATGTTTGATCTCTAGATCGTCATATGAATATGTAGACATAGATAAACATCATTTCCTGGTGCTGCATAACATGTTTTCTTTCAAAGCTTTATCACAGGGATCTGGGACAAAGTTAAGATATTTTCAATAAAATTTATTAATCGTTTCGGTTTACTTTTTATTTTTATTATTATTTTTTTTTTTTCAATTGATGTGTTCTTGTTATCTTAAATGAGGAAAGTTTATATGCAGCGCCTCTCGACTTGTTTTTGGAAAGGGCAGAAAAGATTGGAAATTTAAATGTAAAAAACAAAGGAAAATGGGTCCATGCTTGAAATATCTGTGGACATCAGCGGACATGTTTAAAAAGCGATCACAGTGGGAAGTAACAGTAAGACCACAAAAGGTATGAATTGGGTAGGAATTTAGGAGCAAGATTCTGGAATAAAATAGACCTTGCAGAACAAGCTAAGATCTTTTAGATGCAAAAAAATTAAGGTTTTTTTATGCAATCCGCAATTAAACACAGCAATATTTATTTATAAACCAAGCATCAGCTCAATATCTATTTATAGGCCGAAAACTATTGGGTTTCGGGATGACTGAAGGACGGACATTGTCGTGGGTATCACTACATGGCCCGGTCATTGAGTAGCGGATAATTTAAAGAAATCAGTCTAAATCAAACCCGATATCGTTTGACAACTGCACATTAGGGACGACATCAAAAGATCAATGTAGGATAAAAAACTTAAATCAAACAGTTTGGGGTTGGGGTTAAAATTGCTAGTTTTGTTAATCCAAAATCGATTTTACATATATCCATATTGGTCAATCAATTTTCTCAAATTAAGTTTGGGGGACAGCAAAAACTATATGAATTAAGTTTTTATCCTACATTGAACTTTTGATGTCGTCCCTTAGTTTCCGTGACGATTTACGTACTAAAACCCCAATTTTGATAACATTTACTTCAAGCACCTGTTAAGTTGTTGAAGCCGTGGAGTTTAAACATTTACCAATGCCAAGCCTTGTTCTTTATCAATGGTTTACATCTTAGAAGTGTCTTCTTATAATATTAACAAGAAATTACATCAACAAAATGTTTGATCCTCGTAATGATATTGTTTGATCATGGTTATTATTAACATTTATAAAACAATTAGCAGTGATCAATTACATCTGATGGGCTTTTTGACGGAACTATAAATACTACTGTTATGTATATCGTTTGCCTTTGTTGGTACTTCAGGAAATGCAGTAATATGTTTATCGAAAACATAAACATATTTTAGAAGAAAAATTATTCAAACTTTCAAACGTTTCATTGAAGATAAACACATTTAAGATGAATAAGACTATAAATGAGAATAAATTAAGTTAGCAAAGGAATGATCCACCTGTCCTAACTAATAGTTGCTTACATATATGACTCCAAACTTGCGAATGTCTATGATGTAGCATTACGATTTTTCCTAATTTATAGTCAATTACTTTCCATTTAATTACAAGAAACTCCCAAATTTATATTTAGTATGCAATTGATTATGCGTCAGGATCTGGAATTAGCAAACATGTCGAACCAATCTCCTGAATGAAACATTGGTCTATTTAAGAAAAAGTAATATTCGTATTGAAAGTTGTTCCAAAATAGTTGCAATTTAATCAAATCAAATCAGTCCATTCCTATAGAATGTCTCCGGGAGGAGCAAAATAGTTAATTCAGCTGAGTGTTGAAATGTAATAATCATTCTTTGAAATATTTTTCTGGAAAATCGGCCGTATGCATCATAATTCATTAGTTTATTTTGCAGTATTGTACATTTATTGATAAAAAACAACATGATAGCATTTTTTTGTCAACCACCTATTCAAGTGACCTACTTCACACAAAACTGTCAGTTTGTAGAAGGGAGACAACTTGTATATCAAAGTTCTAAATCATGCATAACAATAACCCGATTAATATCAGTCGTTATATTCCGCCGATCTCCGAATTTGCGATTGCTACATAGGCTGTAGACCGCCAAATAGGTATTATCTAATACCCCAAAATTCATCAAGCAAAGCTATGGGAACTTATCTATAAAGGGCAGTAAAACCCAAATCGCTATCGCACATCCACTTAACCGTGTGAACAATAGTTCATCCATAAAACATAATTTAAAGTTCTATTTCTAAAAACCAAGCACTGACGGCAATAGGGCAACACTTTGGAACTTTACATTCTAGAAGTATAATTTTGATAATTGCGTTCGACTCTGTTTCCAGTGAACTCATTTTGGAACCCTGAAATCTACTTTATATATGCTACCAAATATATAAGAATATAAATCAGTTCTGTCGCAATTAAGATACGAAAAAATTCTGGTTGTTAAAGAGACGACCGACTACTATCTGACAAAGAGCCTACGTTACTCGATTCATATGTTCAGAAGACATAATCACTATGTTTTGGACTACTTTATTTGTTTGATACTATCATATAAGTCAACATATCGTAGTCTAAATACCAGTCTGAAGTACCTAAATTATCACATAATTACAGTGTATCCTTAGACCACTCGCTGAGGACTTTGAATGGATACATTAATTACGCCTATCTGGTACCACTGAAGAGGATATTAAACACCCGATGACCTTTAATACACAGCGGGAACCTGTTCATTGTCTTCTTTCTACTGATAATGGACAATAGTTATACAAACAATGTGTAAGCTACGTATTAATGTATTATAAAAATAAGAAAAATTGAAAATGAGACATCCGTTATGTTTTTCAATAAAATTGGAGAGACATTTTACGAGATGCAAGCTGCTCTATTTTGCTACAATATTCTACTCAATAATGTGTTTGCGAAGAAGAAGAAAAAACCCATAAAAGCGATAGAATGATTATCTTGTAAGGTGATACGAAACATGTCGCAATGCAACTATACCATCAGTAGATTTTTGTTCCTAGAGAGACTGCCTTTTTATGAAATACATTTTAATCTTTCTTTAAAGCAGAAAGGAATTGAAATTCTTTAAATTTTTACATTATTTTTTATGTTGATGTGCACTCATATTCAAAGAACATATTTTTAGCAACCAAGATTTTTTAGAATTAATGAAAAGCATAAAAGCGAATTACAGAGGAAAGTGCGAAGTTGATTACAGTTTTATGTCTTATTAACTGATATTAGGTGAATTAATGTCATACACTCTCTTTGTAAGAAGACCTCTTTTATTTATAATTAACTATTCCTCTGTGACGGAATCTATCATTTCCAGGTCCGTCCTAACATCAGAGCTTAGACATTTGTAGCTATTTGATTACAGTATTAAAACGTTATAGAACGTAAATTGATTTTCTTCATCAATTATTAGAACTTAATTAACTCAGAATATGCAACAAGTCTCCATTAAAACTGCTATGTCGCTAGGAGCCAGCATAAAAGAGTATGTTAAAAAAAAAACAAAAAAAGATGAGCATTGGGGTCGTCTGGTTCTGAAATAAACTCAAGAGCAGTATGCTAAACAGACTTACATGTAAGGTTACTATATAAGACATATTTGTTTTTGTAGTAGAGTTCGTTTGGTACGTTTTATATTATGTTTACAACACCAAGACAAACAGTATATCTCATCTCCTCCTATCTGTATTAAAATTATAAAAAAAAAAACCAGATCCGTGTAGTGTTTTTTTTTTTTTTTTTAATATGCCGACGTCTTGATAAAAACAATATGCTCTGACAGTTAAATAAACATACAGAAGTATATTATCTGAATCATTTCCTACTACACGTACTTCGGAGGTTTTTTTCATTAGTTTTTTGTGTGCAACAAACACAGAAAATATAAACATATATGCTTTTCAAATCCATATTGAAATATAGTGTTTAAACATAGAAAAATCAATGCCAATGTGTTTTTTCATATGCAAATGTTTTTTAGTACAAAAGTTCCTAAATTCATTAATGAATATCTCTAATATAATTCAATGTTTTCCCCGTATAATGAAATAATTTTATTTCAATATCGGGGAAATGGTCAACCGTTACGTGAAGAGTAACAAGAATAGTGTATATTCATCGCTGAAATAATTGAAGATGATATATTTTGTCTCAAATATTATAAGTAAAAAAAGATCATGTGACAATATTCTATATATATCTCTTTTACTGATCAATGTTCACTATACCTATCAACAATACTGTGATATATTTGAAAGATAAGATGATCGCGTTTCTTTCATGATATATATCTGAATATATAGGTTGATCATAATCAATAAACATTTACCGTAATAGAGTTTATGTCATATTTAGGCAACACATGAGTTAAGCCTAATGAGTAGTAAAAAATAATTAACCTCTGGTCCCGTGCCAATACGTTAATCTTCAGTGATTCGCTTTGAGAGAATTTGCTAATTATTTCTCAATTTTCATTCCTTAACATAAAAATTGAAATAAAGTAGCAAAATAAAAGTAGTTTAGATAGATATCTCTCTCAGTGGGGGATAAATACATAGATCAACCATAAGTGACTTAATTTTCAATACTTTTATCCCCTACAATGAAGGTACATTACAATGTCTTTATATAGAATTTATCCAGTTGAAAGAATAATACTGAACCACTTTGTTGCCGATTACCGACAGAGTTCTTTATAGGGAGGGTTAATTACAGTTCAGAACGAAGATTTTCAAATAGTTTTTACAACCCAGTCTTGGATTCCAATTCTTTTATTCACATAAGTTCTCTTTTTGGTTTGAGAGAAATGTTGGCATCGTGTAATCAAAATAATAAATATCCCCCAAAAGACACCTCCAACTGCGGTATTTAAGCTGGTTTCATGAGAATTTGTTTACAAATGAATATTAAAACTGATCCCTATTTCTATTAAGAATTACTCTCATGAATGAAATCTTATCCATTTAAATGCATTCATAAACAATATTTACTTTCTTAAAGTACGGTACTATGTCCTTTTTGTTGATTTAATTAATGATTCACGTCATTTATTTGCCTAATTTGACGCAAACTATATTAGTCTTGTGTTATATAGCATTAACTTAGAATTGATATTATCAGCTCTTCATTGGCATATTTATGGTTTTTGATAGAATCCTAAACTAGCTTAAAGATGCCATGATCCTTCGTGTAGCTAAGATTTTTTCAATTATGTCTATATATATATATATATATATATATATATATATTTGTGTTTGGCCTGGTTATTATGGATACTCCCTACAGATTGCAAGTTATACTGTTTATTTGTGTGGATGAATTCCTCAAACAGTTGGAACGATGCAGTTTTATTCGAAAGATCATTTAATTTATTTTTTCTGTATAATTGCTTTAACTTTGAAGCATAACAGAGACTGCATTAGAAAATTGTCTCTTCTACATGAAATGTAACTGTAATTTACAATAGAGGTGATCTTCTATAACACAGAACTAAATTCACAATACAGAACTAAACTTAGAAATACCAACATAAGAGTCACCAGGGGCAGTGTCAATAAAAGTATCCTAGGATATGTCCTAAATAAGATATGTCTTGGGACATTTATTATGATGATCTTAGGACGTGTCTGAGACATGTCTTAGGATGTTAAACAAAGCTATCTTAGGACAGTCCCAACTTCGATTGCCCTAAGTTCATCCTAACACATTTATTTAATTAATATACTAGTAAATATATAGAGAATTATTATCATTAAATTCTGCTTGCCAAAGTAAATAAGGTTATAGGGAAATTTATTTCAGCAAGCTATCAATTGTGGCGACGAATAATTAAAGGAGAAGACATGAGATAGCAAAACTATAACTACACAAAGATAAATTCTTCAAATACTGACTGAAGGCCATATGTGTGGTTTTTACTTCGACTTAGAACATCGTAAATTTTAAAACTATCCTAAGACCATCCTCAGACACCTATGTATAAAATTATTCTAACTTTAAGACCAAATTTGGGATATATCTTGTCTTAAGAGACTTTCATGAACCTTACTTAGGACTAAGACGTGCCCTAAGACCATCGTAAGACACGTCCTAGTCCTAAGACAGCTTCGTTGACACGGCCCTAGTAGATTATTTTTTTGTCGAAATAAAAACGATATAACAAAGAGCAGATTATTGTCCATTGAATACGATTTTATGATTAATTTATGCTTGAAACTGGTGTATAATAATGCTACATCAGTGTTACTAAAACACCCAGTTATTATCCGTACGATTGGTATTGACCAACGGAAATGCATCTCGTCCTCGTGGAAAGTATTTTTAGATCTGTAACAAAGAAAAAACTCGTACCCATGTCGGTCGACCACTACAGTAAAATAAAAACAGGTCTACAAAAACAACATGAAAACTCTTCCCGAAAGCACAATCAAGATTTCCAAATATCAGTTGTCATCTAAAAACTCGAACTTAATTTTCGATGCAGAAGTGCGATCAAGACCATTTACATATTGTTATTTACTGTTTTAGAAACAAAAAGCTAATTGGTATCTTAATGAGCATTCAGTGGTATTCTTTCAGTTCGTTCCTTCAAGTTTCTGTGGTATACTTCCGATTCTTTACTTTCAGTTCCGTCATACACTGATGATCAATCAAAAGGGTATTTATGTATCTTGGAACATTATATTTTTTATGCTGATAACTACAATTACAACAACACTCAGAGTTTTAAGAAATAAGCGAAATAATAAATTATCACGTACTATGAGCGTTCATGTTTATCGCAATTAAAAAATATTAATAATAACAATAGGGATTAAAAAATAATAAATATGACAAATCGTGCGAATAACAATATTGTTTTTCATATCGCACAACTTTGAGATAAATAATCTGTATTATCGTAAAAATAAAAATCACACGATCTAAAATTATTAATCTGATTTCTTAATGAGTTAAAAGATTTTTAAACTTTAAATTTCTATACTTTACTCGAGTTTATGGCATGAATCGTGAATTTTTAAATGATCCCTTTATTTAACAAGTTGAAACAGGGGGATATTTTTACACTTAAAGATCGTCTTCTCTCGTAAATCAATCGAAAAACTACAATAAAAGATTTTTATCACGTTCTAATACATTCTTATTGTCACCTTAAATACGGGACTAAAGAAAAAAGGAGTGTTCTTCTTTTGGGTATTTAGTCGAAAATAAAGGCACTTTCCACATTTAGTATTTTAAATCTTCTTTTTATCTCCGATCGACAGACATGGCACATTTAATTGTTATGAATGAGTTAAATATTAAGGCTAGATGTTATGGTGGTTACGTATAAACCTAGGGTACTATGATCATGTGAATGTGTTTAAAACATGTATTGTTGTAAGTAAAAAGGAATTCCTTCGGTGACTTAATAAAAGAATAACTAACTACCCTGAAATATTTTCCACAACATTCCTTGTCATAAGATGTTTATCAATATGCAGCAACAAATGAGACAAGATGTTGATAAAAGAGAAACTATTTAGCACAAAAGCTACTTTCAAAACTCATGTAATAAATCGTTTAAATGGGCGGGACTTTACACTTTCAACTCCATGTCAGTTTTTTCCCACTCAAAACAAGCGTTAAATTACACAAATTTCTTCATGCAAAATATGATTTTTTTTTTTTTCATTTCCAAAATCAGACTCAAAATTAAAACAAAGAGAAGAAAGATGAAAAGTGTATCCTGAACTTAAAAATGGCTGCTTCCTAAAATATGAACGAGTGACTAAGATAATTATAGTACCAGGGTATAGAGTACGTTACACAAGCCTTAAACCGAAATATAAGTCAACAAATTATACCATACTGGAGACTGTGGTCATCACGCTGGTCAGACGGGAATTTTTAACTTCCGGTGTAAATAGTTAAGGATTGTTCTTTTATTGTCATTTTACAGAAAATGTACCCACTAGGCTACCACAGCAAGTTAAGAAAATGTCCAGTTAGATTAGTACGCCTTTATGCTGTTCATATTTTAAAAATATTGTGGTAAATATACATATAGAAAAGAAATGTCTCCACATTAAATAAAATGCTCCGCAGGGCGCAGCTTGATACGACCGCAAAGGTCGAACCCTGAACAGTTGGGGCAAGTATGGACACAACGTTCAAGCTTGATACAGCTCTGAATTTGGATTGTGATTAAATATTTGACACAGCATAGGTTTCTGACACAGAATGAATGTGGTCTAAGAACTTAAAAATTTTTAATTGGACATTCACCTATTATGGTCCAATATCCAAAATCTAAATACATGGTTAGATTCAGCATATCAAAGAACCCCAAGAGTTCAATTTTTGATGAAATCAAACAAAGTTTAATTTTGGACCCTTTTGACCTCAATGTGGACAAAGTTGATAACGGGGCCCAAAACTCAAAAATCTAAATACATGGTAAGATTCAGCATATCAAAGAACCCCATATATTCAATTTTTGTTGAAATCAAACAAAGTTTAATTTTGGACCCCGATTTGGACCAACTTGAAAACTGGGCCCATAATCAAAAATCTAAATACATGTTTAGATTCAGCATATCAAAGAACCCTAAGATTCAATTTTGTTAAAATCAAACTAAGTTTAATTTTGGACCCTTTGGACCTTAATGTAGACCAATTTGAAAACGGGACCAAAAATTAAGAATCTAAATACACGGTTAGATTCGGCATATCAAAGAACCCTAATAATTCAATTTTTGATGAAATCAAACAAAGTTTAATTTTGAACCCTTTGGACCTCAATGTGGACCAATTTAAAAACGGGGCCCAAAATCCAAAAACTTAATACACGGTTAGATTCAGCATATTAAAGAACCCCAAGAATTCAAGAATAAAACCCCACTGAAATTGGTCAAGAAATAAGCAATTTATACAAAGTATCTTCTTTTGCACAATTCTGTGCAATTGAATATTTCTTGCAATTGCGCAATACTGTGCAATTGAATATTTCTTGCTATTGCGCAATACTGTACAATTGACAATTTCTTGCTATTGTGCAATATTGTGCTATTGGATATTTCTTGCTATTGCGCAATTCTGTGCAATTGAAGATTTCTTGCTATTGCGCAATACTGTGCAATTGAAAATTTCTTGCTATTGCACAATACTTATTATAATTTATAATAATTTACACATCCTGTTTTGTGTGTATCTCCTGCCATATCATTATTATTTGCTTTTAAATATAAATCAGAAATAACCAACTTAAAATGGAAAATTTTAAAGAAAAAAAAAAGGAAAAAAAGGAAAAAATCCCCCAAATTTTGAACTCCTTATGATTCATCACCCCAAACTCAATCCCAGCCTTCCTTTGAGGTATGGTACCTTGCAGTACAATTTCAGAGAGATCCATACACTTGAACACAAGTTATTGTCTGAAACTAGAAAATGCTTATTTTGGCCCTTTTGGCCCCTAATTCCTAAAACTTTTAGGGCAATTACCCCAAACTCAATTCCAGATTTCCCTTTGTGATATGGAACCTTGTAGTACAATTTCAGAAAGATCCATACACTTACACACAAGTTATTGTCCTGAAACTAGAAAATGCTTATTTTTGCCCTTTTGGCCCCTAATTCCTAAAATTTTGAGGCAATTACCCCAAAATCAATCCCAGCATTCACTTTGTGTTATGGAACCTTGTGGTACAATGTCAGAGAGATCCATACACTTACACACAAGTTATTGTCTGGAAGTTACAAAAATGCTTATTTTTGGCCCCTAATTCCTTAACTGTTGGTACCATAACCCCCAAAATCAATCCCAAATTCCTTTTGTGGTATTAAACCTTATAGTAAAATTTCCTAGAGATCAATTCACTTAAACTAAAGTTAGAGTGCGAAAACCAATGTGTCTTCGGACGACGACGACGACGCCGGTCGACGACGACGACGACGACGCCAACGTCATACCAATATACGACCGCAAAAATTATTTGCGGTCGTATAAAATATCCTTTCGATGTTAAATGACATACATAAGAGTACGTTACACAAGCCTTAAACCGAAATATAAGTCAACAAATTATACCATACTGGAGACTGTAGTCATCACGCTAGTCAGACGGGAATTTTTAACTTCCGGTGTAAATAGTTAAGGATTGTTCTTTTATTGTCATTTCACAGAAAGTGTACCCACTAGACTACCACAGCAAGTAAAGAAAATATCTAGTTAGATAAGTACGCCTTTATGCTGTTCATATTTTAAAAATATTGTGGTAAATATACATATAGAAAAGAAATGTCTCCATATTAAAAATTATCCTTCGTTAAATGATATACAGACATGCACAGTGAACATTGATAACGTGATCGTCCAGAACATGCATGAAATATTTGCCCCTGGACTTTAAGCAACCAAAAACAATCAACCAATTGATAACGTGCACGAAACACAAAAAAATGAGACACAAGACAAGCTAAAACGTGACATACAATCTTAGTAATGAAGTCACAGTCAACATTGATCACATGATAGCATTAATATTTCAAAATTTGAACGTGATTCTTTCGCGTCTATTTGGAACCTTGTTTTGGCGCACCAACCTCTCCTCTGGATTTAAAATTATTGTAGAATAACAAGCTCATATTGCAATATCAAACTTAGTAGTTATTCGTTTTTTTAACTATTTAAACAAAGGGAAGCGACCACTTATTCATTTTCTAAAGGGTAAAAATTAGTTTCAGATTGATTTTTTTATAACAAAATTAGTGGTGGTGGCCATCTCAGATTTTGATTTAGCAACAAATACCAACATGACCAATGAAGATAGTTTAAACCAAACATTTCGATTACTCCAGATTTTTTTTTCTGAATAGAATTTCTAAGAATTCAGCATTGGTCATGTTGGATGCAAAGTCTGCTCCAATTTAGCCTTGATGTTTATCAAAATAAACTTGACTTTCACACCACTATAAAAACTCATCAAAGATACCAGGCTTATAGTTTGGAATGCCAGACGCGTGTTTCGTCTACATAAAACCCATAGTCGACATGGACGACAGACGCCAAGTGATGACAAAAACTCCAATATTCGTTTGGAAAGGTGAGCTAAATGGGTGGAATAGAAATTGTAGAAAAAAGAAATCCGATTCAATGCGTTTAATATTGTGGTTGGTGTAAAATTTGTCGTCGGGTGTCGTTTGAGAAATTCGATTATATCTTTATTGATCTCCCTTTAAAACTGTCTGTTTAACATTGTCAAAGATGACAGAAACTAGAATGTTTATTACATTGTGGTCTAGTATCAACTAACCTCTGGTGACAAACATATCTTTTTACACTGTTGTCACGGTTATATTTCGCACTAAAAAGTTTTTATAAAGGAGAGAAAAATGAAACAAAAAAATAAAATTTGATCCTTCGGAATGCATTTTGCTTTATGGGATAAATTAACATAAATGAAGAATTGGGGTTTATAATAGTTATGTCATAAACTATAATAACGGTGGGTATATAGAATCTAAATCAACAATTTTACTGTAGTATTCTGGAGGATAAATGTGAAATTAAAACATTTTCTATTCACAAGAAAATTCAAGCGTTGTAATATTTTTTTTTTTATTTCAGAAAAGGGTTTTGTATTTGTTTTAAATGAAAGAATCCTTTTGTAATGTTTTGATCTACCGATTATTTTCTTACAATGGCCATTGTTGACAGATTATATCATTCATATGTGACATCCTCCCCGTATATTTATTGTCTCTGCGTATACCACACATCCATGCTTGGATATCATACTGACAATGTATGGTTTCGAGTATACAGTGTACAAAGAATGAACTCGCTGTTCTGTAACGGATGCATTATTGCAGAAAAAGATCAATAACATCACTTAAATTGTCACTTTCGTTTGTTTTAGTGGAGTTTGAAGCCACCTTCTATATTTGTATACTGAAAATTGTCATTTTCGTTTGTTTTAGTGGAGTTTGAAACCACCTTCTATTTTGTATACAGTCAAGATGTCATTTTCGTTTGTTTAAGTGGAGTTTGAAGCCACCTTCTTTATTTGTATACTGTCAAATTGTCATTTTCGTTTGTTTTAGTGGAGTTTGAAACCACCTTCTATTTTGTATACAGTCAAGATGTCATTTTCGTTTGTTTTAGTGGAGTTTGAAGCCACCTTCTATATTTGTATACTGTCAAATTGTCATTTTCGTTTGTTTTAGTGGAGTTTGAAACCACCTTCTATTTTGTATACAGTCAAGATGTCATTTTCGTTTGTTTTAGTAGAGTTTGAAGCCACCTTCTATATTTGTATACAAATTGTCATTTTCGTTTGTTTTAGTGGAGTTTGAAACCACCTTCTATTTTGTATACAGTCAAGATGTCACGTTTGTTTTAGTGGAGTTTGCCACCTTCTATATTTGTATAAGTCAAGATGTCATTTTCGTTTGTTTTAGTGGAGTTTGAAACCACCTTCTATTTTGTATACAGTCAAGATGTCATTTTCGTTTGTTTTAGTGGAGTTTGAAGCCACCTTCTATATTTGTATACTGTCAAATTGTCATTTTCGTTTGTTTTAGTGGAGTTTGAAACCACCTTCTTTGTTTGTATTAAGTCTTTGACATTGAGTTTTGATAGTATAGGAAGCTACAACCCAGTGTAATTCAATCAGCAATACCAAAGATTTAATTCTATTTAACAGCAGTACATCTAACTTTGATAATTTATACATTTGAGAATATGAAAAATTATGGGTGAATTGATTGGTCGTACACAAAAGGGAAAATAACATTGGTTTATATTATGAAAGTCGTCCTTTACCAATAACAACGTTTGGGTTTCGGTGTATGCGTTTGAAAAAATAGCCAGAATGCATTATAATTCTAAAATGGCAAATTGGCCCAAACGAATCTGATATCGATTTGTTATAGAAAAGATTACTGTGTACTAGTTTCAAGTCTACTTTGAAAAACATCAAAATGCTGTTATCTATAATGCTGAATACATGCACAACGCCACGCGGTATATTTTTAAGATTACATATGTCGCTATGCTAAATACATTTCCATGTTCTGTTTTAAATTCTATTACTATATTATTTTTTTTTTTTGTTTATTTCAGTGTAAGTTATTCTGTGCATTTTCCAAATTTCTAACAACACTCTGATTCAACGTCTCAAAAACGTTTTTCTGTTACATTAAATCGATGAAATATTTGTCTGCCTTTAACATCACACGTTGCATAATATAAACATACAAAAGTAATTACAACATACTCTCAAAAGATGGAACACATCATTCTGTCTTGTTTATTGTCATTAGTTCTTGTTTCACAGTTATTTTTAACGTTTTTCTTCCGTGAAAGCTTTTTACTATGTGCTAATAGACGGACAATATATGTCATTGTAAATTGCATTGCACTGGTGCATATTTTATTATTTCCTCAAGAATGTTTAGTTAATAGGAAATGACATTTTCGTTTTAGTGCAAACTAAATTGTTGGACACTAGTTCTGAACCTTTCAAACATATGCAACTATTGTATTTATAAATTATTTTTTTTATGAATGCGTTTCATTGTTGTATTCATAAATAAGAAAAAAGTTATAATTGCTTTCATCGAGAAAGCAATTTATTAAATACAATGTCAAATTATATAGTCAGTAATAACTTAGGGAATCAGGTTTTCACATTAACTGAACTGATTTACAGGTGATGGTAATGAATTTTAATTAGAATATTCTAGTTTATGTTACTATTTATGTCAAGCTCGTTATGTTTCAGCAATGTATGTATTCTATATCTATACAAAATCCTGTAAAACTAGGTTTGTTATCAGTTATATGAATTTGGCATCCCAATGGGAAAGCGTAAAGCAACCACCAATCAATCAATCAATCAATTATATAATAACAGTGTAGAATTATTGGTACATTTTTGTAATTGTCATGTTTTTGTTAAGCTTAACTTGTTTATTCATTTTCTAAGGACGACAGAACCAGTGAGATGTATAGAATTCGTGATCTGCTGAAAGAATGCAATCTTTTTGATGTGTAATAATTACTATTTAACAGTATTGTCTGCTCTAAAGAAAAACAACCGTCTCTTTCTCATATTGTCAAATGTGTTTACGGTATTTGCTTCTCTGTTATCATCGAAGTCTGGGATCACGGGTTTAAAATTTGCCCTCAGCCGCTACCTGAGCAGTGTGCCAGGTTATCAAACTATTATAGATGTTTATTCAGTTTACTGTCTGACTTTTACATGTACTGATGATGACACCGATATGTCATATTCGATTAGACCACATGTTATGTTAAAAATCAAATTAATTTTATTTATGTTAATAAAGTACTCAATAATTAGTTAAATTTGATAAATTATTGAATATAATAATTGTACAGGTGCGTCAAAGAAATGTAATTTTTTTTTGTTGAATATTAATACAGAATATGACAGTTTATAAATCAAAATTTCTTTGAACGCCTACGAAACTTTCAAACATTGCTACGTTTTCAAACATTCCAAATGTATTGATACAAGATTTATTTAACAATTTCCTCATAATATTTTAAAATCGAAGATTTTTATGAAATATTGTTTAATGCACGAGTGTTGTGAATAATAAGCATTATATTATGTGCATTGCTATTTTAAAAATGAGATATTTATCAGGTGCCTTTAAAATTCCATGATGGTCATAAAAACTTAAAGTTAAAATTTCAATTTATTTAAATTGAAAAGTCAAGTGTTCCGAAGGGTGAGTTAAAAGCTGTTTAAAAATCTCCATTTTCGATAAAGTTGAAATTTGTATATTGACATACCACTCGTATTAAGTGAAAAATAAATTTTGGCAGACCTTTGGACTACTATGTCAAAATTATATGGCAAATTATATCACTTTCACTAAGTACGTATACAATCCATTAGGAAGGGTTTATATGAAACCAACCACATGTCAGCTGTGTCAGCTATCTCCTTGTTAATGCGATTAAATCTCTAATTTGTTGATGTTGGAATCTTTCTGTTTGTTCTTTGATGCTGTCATCAGGACCTTTTTTTTTTCTTGTGAAAAATGCAAAGTACTTTTTTAGTTAAGGTTCTACCTAAGTTCTTACGAAAATGCAATCCCTGATTTCGATTTTTTTTATGAATGAATTCACTTGATAAATTGGCTGTTTGACAACGATATACAATGGTTTGTGTTCAAATGAATATATTATAAAGATAATACAAACATTGCATATCTGAAATAAAAACAACAAGACGATTTATGCAGTTGAAAGCTGTGTAGGAAATCGCCAGGGAAACTTAAGCTGGTATTAGATGGGTTATTTTCAAACATATACATCCATACATTTTAGAGTAACATACAGCAATCAGAAAGAAAAATGCATGCTGTCTACTGAACATAACAATGATTCGTAGCAATAAATGAAGCGTACAGGACATGACATTTTGGAAATACAACCGTTTATTTATGTATACATAAATTTTTTGGACTTGTTTAAAATGTCACCTTTGAGTAACCTTCTAATAAATTTATTTGATTACTATCTTGTTCCAAAACATACATATTTCTATATGAATGTCCGTCCACGCACTAAAGTCATTAATTATAAACACTAACAAGCTTGTGATGTCTTCTCTTTTGTTTTGAGTAATCGTCTAAACATAAACATTTGATATGATCTCCGTTAAACTTGGCAGGAGTCTCTAACAATTACAAAATCAATCTATTTGATAGTAACAGTTAAATAATATTTCTTCTTCTGTTAAAATGAAGACAGCTATCTTAGATATAAAATTTGATAAACGTAAGTTTATACTGTTCATATTGATTCAAAACACGATTTTGTCATTTGAAACATCATCATGAGTATAAGAAAGGCGCAACCAGGAAAGGGATATGTTATAAAAGACAAGACGCAGGATTTTGTAATTGTGAACTATAAAATTGAAAGACAATTAAAGTCTGAAATATTTTTTTCAAATGATACAACATAAAGATTGTAAGATGAAAGTTATGGTAAAATTGTCAGTGCTTACAAGTTGTGTTTCTTGAATTATCCTGCTTTTTTAAAAATTATTTTCGTGTTGCTCAAGCTTTTGCTTTCTGTAAAAATATTTTGTTGTTTTCTGTAAAATGTTTTGTAAACTATAGTTTGTTTGTTCGTCTTTGCTGATGGCCATGGTACCTTCTGTCTTTCTTCGACAGTTTTTGCGTAAACCCCTGAGGGTTTACGCAGTATATATTGGACGATAGATGTAGTCTTTCGGAACACCGGATGTTATTCGGAACACTTCTGTTCTTTCTATGACCACCTTTCAAATACATGCGCAATAGCTTACTAATCTGTTGAATAAGCATTAGCATCTTAAGTTGCTATAGAGATATTTTACGTATGATCTGAAATTTATTATGATATAATATTTTCTTGCACACGATTACAAGCTGCTAATATTAACCTACATGCGTAGTATTTTAATTAGAGTCAAACGTTGAAACCAGCTGTGTTTAGATATGAGATAAGATTTCATGTAAACAATGCGTTTTATATTCTGAACGAGAATAATTAAAATAAAATCTTTAGAAAGAGTTTTAGTAGCATTTTATTTTAGATTTTAAGTTTAGGAAGATGTACATGATGTAAAAAGCAAGCTATTTATTTTTTGTACTGAAAATTAAAGGAAGTCTTTCTTGCATATGATTAAATTACAGTTATTTTTGTGATTAAATATTGCAACTTTAATAAAAAAAAAATTGGTTATTAAAATGTAATTAAATAGATATTGAATATGAAAAATAAAATAAAACGGAAACCTACAACTAAAATATATTAAAAAAAATACCCTTGACTATGCAAATGTTTTGTCGTTTTTCGTTTGTTAATACAATACATGCAAACATTAATTTGTTTCTAACTTGAACCTCTTTAAACGATTTTTTTTTCTACGTTTATAAAAAGTATGTTTTTCAACAACATGAGCAAGAATTATTGAAAGTTCAAATAGGATCAGAAAAGAATTATTAAACGATGTTTCTACTTCTGTAGCAGTTAGAAAATAACAAACTCCTCAAAACGTTTTCAAAACTTTAGTTAGTAACAATTGCACCCTAAAAGTCCCGCTTTAATTACGATCATAAATCTTAAAATTAATCATGCATGCAATTTCGGTAGACTTAATAGGGTCAGCGATAAGATATCAAATGTCTATTTTTAGATACCGAGTGATGACAGATGCAGATAGAGATATAACCCGAATAATTCAGTCGTTATATTCCACTGCTCTACGATGGCTACATTAACGCCTGAAGGTCTGGTCAATGAAAAATTCGTAAGGGTTCCGCGGAACCCAGTGTCTCGCCTAATTTTGCTGTTAATCACAGGCTCAACAAAAATGAGGAAAAAAATCAATAAAAATATTCCTTTAGATACTATCTTTTGATTGTAAGAAGCTTCTGTCAAAATTTGGTATAAATTCAGGATAGTTTATGAATCTAATAAATGTTTTGAACTTTAACTGCAGACTGTATTTAATGTTAACTGGAAGAAAAAGTAAGTCCATTTATAAGTAAAATACGGATAAACAGGTACAAAATTTTAACAAAATTTCCTTCTAGATACTAGCTTTTGATCATAGACAAGCTTCTGTCCAAGTTTGGTACAAATCCAGGATAGTTTAAGAAAGTTATTAAAATTTTAAAAACTTTAACCACAGAGTGAATGTATTGTTTCCTGGCAGAAAACTAAGTCCATTTATAAGTAAAATACGGAAAAATGAAATTTTTTTTAACAAATTTACTTCTGGATACTATCTTATGATCATAAACAAGCTTCTGTCCAAGTTTGGTACAAATCAAGGATAGTTTAAGAAAGTTATTAAAATTTTAAAAACTTTAACCACAGAGTGAATGTAATGTTTCCCGGCAGAAAAACTATGTCCAATTACAAGTAAAATATGGAAAAACAGGAATTTTATTTTTACAAATTTAACTTCTGGATACTATCTTATGATCATAAACAAGCTTCTGTCCAAGTTTGGTACAAATCCAGGATAGTTTAAGAAAGTTATTAAAATTTTAAAAACTTTAACCACAGAGTGAATGTAATGTTTCCTGGCAGAAAAACTAAGTCCATTTACAAGTAAAATATGGAAAAACAGGAATTTTATTTTTACAAATTTAACTTCTGGATACTATCATATGATCATAAACAAGCTTCTGTCCAAGTTTGGTACAAATCCAGGATAGTTTAAGAAAGTTATTAAAATTTCAAAAACTTTAACCACAGAGTGAATATTTGTGGACGCCGCCGCCGACGACGACGACGACGTCGACGCCGACGGAATGTAGGATCGCTATGTCTCGCTTTTTCGACTAAAGTCGAAGACTCGACAAAAATCGTCAAAAAATCATTCGGAATTAGCTCGGGATTTACCTATCTCGATAACATTTAGCTATTAGCTGATTGGCTCTCTCTCACAGAGAGCACCAATCAAAATCCTGGATTCGTGACGAGTTTTTATCGTATAAAGAGTTCAGGCCCTCGCGAGTGGGAGAGTCGATCACGGGGAGGGACTGAATTATTCGGGTTAATAGAGATAAGAACAAATACTTTCTATTTATAGTTACCTTAGCCACAAATACTTTCTATTTATAGTTACCTTAGCCAGGGAACTAATTATCACTTCTGTAGTAATTAATTTTAAAATGTTCCTCTTTATAAAACAAAATAATTATTTTTTGTGAAAACAATCAGATAATGAATTTTCGGTTTTAATAGATTATGTATAAATTTGATATTTAGGTTTTTATGCATGTAAAATAATTTTATGAAATTTTGAAGTTTGTTTTATGAATAATTTTTTTTTTAATTTTATCAAAAGCAACAAAGCTTTGTGTGATCATTTTGATAATGTACTGATATAAACGCGTTCTCTATAAATTAATTAAAAGCTCCTGGTCAACAGTTCTCATAACTGTGTAAACTAAACTTCCTCTGATGTCTTATATAATCGCTACGGTGTATGGGTTGTATGTGTTTCTTTGTGGTGTTAAATTAGCCTTGCAAAAACAAATCGATTGTTGTACCAATTAATTAGTTAACAAGACAGTAAGTGAGTATAAAATTATTTTTAATTGATACTGAGAGATTCTTAATTATATAGAGCGACGCCTGTTGTTACCATTTGTTGCTGACATAATAGCTACATTGTAAAGTCCAAGCAGGTGTAGTGAGATGTAAACTTTACGAATGAGACAATAGCCTTTTCAAATGATTGTTTAGTAATCTAATTTAGAAAAAAATACTAAAAAAAATAACATAGAAAATCTTGCGAGGTTAATGATTTTTTTCGTATTATAATAACGTTTTATAATTTTTTAGTCGTTAACTACTTAAGGAAACCTTGCATATGACATATGGATCTTCAAAATTTCAAATCATTTTGGCAATCTACTTGAAAAACATTTTAATTAAAACAAGTATACCATTTTATTATAAGTGTAAATATATAATTGAACCTTACTTTAATTGTTGAGTGTTAATATTTTGTACTTTATAGTGCACTTTATAATAATACCAAGGACACAAGAGTTTAAGATTATTAGAATACAAGTTTATTGCTTAATTATGATTAATTTGTCAGAGAAAATGATTTCTTGACCGGTTAAAAATCAATATCTTAGCCAATTTCTTACTTAAACACCTTTCCAATTAATTTCAAATTTCAAAATCAAAGTTTGTTCAAGTAATATCTTTGCATATAAATTGATACATTGTATGTGTCTGAAAGTTTCAAAAGATTCTTAATTTTGAAAGGTTATATGAATCTTTATTATATTGTTATACCAGAGCTTTTGTATTATCTTAAATAAACTTGCCATGTTTGTTTAAAATAAAATGTTATTGGTATTAAATTGCTTTGTTTTTGCATTTACTTTTTCTTTCACTTAAAAGATATAGGAAGATGCGGTGTGAGTGCCAATGAGACAACTTTCCATTCAAATGACAATTAAAAAAAATAAACCATTATAGGTCAATGTACGTCCTTCAACAACACTGACGAAGCCTTGGCTCACACTGAACAAACATAGAAGCACCAAGAAACTTGACATTGAATGACATATATAATTGGAGATTACTTTCTCTAGATTCAGCTGGTTTGAGTTAAAAAAAATCAATTTTGGAAATCAATTAATTTTTCATTCAAAACAGATTCGCTTTAAAATTCAGAAGATGTGGTATGAATGTCATGGACACAATGTGGTACAATTAGGCAAAATGTAAATTTACAGGTTACATTTTTCTTTCAATACAAACCATCTCAGTGATCAGTAGGTTATACAGTGCACCCAAATGACTAGACTAGTATAAGAGAAGAAGGATAGGTCAATATAAGAAATCTACAAGGCTACTTCAGTTCAATTAAAATTTTAGATTATTCTAATGAAATAATCAAATGTCAGAGAGAAAATGTGTTTTAAAGTGGTAGGAATACCAAAGAGAACTCTCCAGTAAGATACAGTGTAGTTAAAGTAAGGAATTACAGGTTATAATACAGCCTTCAATATTTGGCTCACTTTGAACTGCATCCTACTAAGGGTACCAAAACACTGTTATAACAATTCAAACAACATGCTTCTGACAAAGACATGTGCTTATGAATATACCTGTTTTAAAAAATTTTACATACATACCATAAAACATTAATGTAACTATACCATGTAAAAGACACTTTTTTAAAAGTTAATGAAAGAACGTGTTCAAATATAAAAGGAACACCTTACAATTTTCATAATTGTGAATTTAAAACAAACTCATGTTTAACAAAGGGTATTCAGTGATAAATTCAGTTTGTATATGTTAATTTTTTTTTAATTTAAATTTCAATTTAGTTTGTTTATTTGTAAGAACTTAAACTTTTCATAGCACAAATCACACAACTTTAAATTGCCAATGCTTACAACCCTAAGCATCACTAAAACCTTGCAGAGCTGGTGTAAGGATCTTAATAATACAATAACAAGTCCTTGTTCAAATAACTTTGAACATACACTACAACTCAGGTGGATTCTGCTTTGTGTACCGGCCCACCAAAGGAGTGGGCACCGGGTGGGCAAAAATTCTACCTTGTCCACTCTGCCCACCCATAGGAGTGGGCATGTAGTTTCTTTTGTTTAATCTAAAAAACATGCAAGTACAATCACTTGAAAAAAGCAGATAAGCATTTGTAATCAATATTTTTACAAAAAAAGAGATTATAGCTAGAGTGGGCACGGGTGGGCAGGTGGAAAATGCAAAATCAAACACAGGCTGTTGTGTATCTCAAATTCCCAAAAAAAACAGCTATTAAGTTTCACATATTGCATTTCTTTTTTATAAGCACAAAAATCATTAATTTGTTATTAAGCCTAGAAACTAACTCTTTTCTTAAAAAATATCTAATATTTAATACCAAACATGCATTTTGGGTTTACGATTGCATTTCTTTTTTTAAAGAAAGCAACTTGTTTTTTCATTCTTCCCACTTGATATGTATATAACTGGAATTCATACGTACTAAGGTGATGTTGGAATTTTTATTGTACGACATGACGTGTCCTTCATACTATGCTTGATACAAAATATTTTGATTTTTTTCCCTAATACTTTAAGCATTATGACAAAATTTTAATTTTAAAAAGTCAATTTATAATTTAAGAGAATGGATTTCTAGTTTTCCTTTCAATTACAGCTTTAAAGTATACAGAAAATTACACATTTCTTTTACGCCTATTTCATTCATTTGAATGAATAGTTTAAATAGTTTACAGTTATCTTTAAACGTAACAATACTTGTGGTTTTAAACAGTCGTTGATTCAATCAGTTGTAATATTTTTGTTTAGTCATTTTAATCATGAAAGTAGAGATTGATTTAAAACATTAAGTTCTGCTGATTCATAGTCAAACAACAATACTAATGGTCACAAGTTTTTGGTCTAGACTTCCATTACAAGCACATATATTGTTTTCTTCAAATTTAATATTGTAAGACAGATTATTTGATCTGAAACATCAAAAAATAAATGAAATCAGCAAACTTTAGTTTTAAATCAAATAATGTTAGTTTATAATTCCACATTTCAAAAGTTACACTTATCATTAAGTATTTTAATCATAAACAGTTGGATTTTTATTTAGATATTTTTTTTTTGTTTTTTTGTGGTTTTTTTTGTGTTTTTTTTTTCGGGGGGGGGTTGTTCAATGTCACTGTTTGTTTTAAGTTCGACAAAAACGTTTTTCCAATTTTGTTTATAAGTACTGTTTACAACGAATGTGACTTAGTGTTACAACTTTTGATTGACGATAGAAAAGGAAATCGCTGTGTTTCATGCATTTCACAAGTTCTGATCATTTAAAATATATTATGTTCACAGTGCGAGTCTTACAAATCTTTATTTGAAAACGTAATATTAGTTGGTATTCCATGTTCTATGAAGAATAAAACAAGACACGTGATAAAAGTGCATAACATTGGGATTAATTATTAGTAATAAAAAAATTCCATCTTGAATTTAAACTTGCATCTGAAATAAAGCTTTCAAAATCGGTTCAATGCAGGCGACATGATTCGGACATCATTACCTAATTAAATATATTTTTGAAAGAGCTTACTTTCATAATTTGGCATCTCAACAGGCTTCCATGCAGTGAGTGATTTTATTGACTTGTACTTGTATAATAATAATCATCACATTATGCTCATAACCCGTACATACAGCATAGAAACAAATTAAATAATCTTTTGTGTGTGGCATCTTAAAATAAAACTCTCTACATAAACGTTAACAATTACAGAACACCTGGTTAATTTATAAAAGCTTAAAATTATTAATTTCTACGATATAACCTGCTGATATGCCTAAATAACAAATTACTGATAAGTATTCTAACGGGAGATAAAAGAAGACAGGCAAATTGGTTGCAGGCCGGAATTGAAGATTTTTTCCAATAAAACCTAGATACACTTATCCGTAATAGATGTAGAATGTCAAGAACTTTTTTAAGTATCAAAATTACATATTCTTTACAAACATTATAACAACTGGAATATTAAAGCACAGTATGAAACTATTTCGGATCAATTTTTTTTTTTTTTTTTTCGTTAAGAGTTACTTGAAACAATAAGAGTAAGAAACAAAACACATAAAATAAACCAGTGAATAAAGATATGCTGAATGAAGCCAAAATGTGATAAGAGTCAATAGATGTTTTTATTTTTATTAAATCATTTACAATTCAAAGAAATTGATTATGAAGAAGATTTCATGTAAGTTAACAATAAAATGAAAACAAATGATAATAGTTTTATACGTATGTCGCGATGGAAGAAAAAGAGGGGCGAAAGATACCAAAGGGACATTCAAACTCAAAAGTCGAAAATAAACTGACAACGCCATGGCAAAAAAAAGAAAAAGACCAACAGACAAACAACAGTACATAATACACAACATTATCATAGAAAACTAAAGATTGAGCAACACGAACCCCACCAAAAACTTGGGGTGATCTCAGGTGCTCCGGAAGGGTAAGCAGATCCTGCTCTACATGTGGCACCCGTCGTGTTGCGCATGTTAGTACAAACCCGGTGATAAGTCAATTTGGTAGGTCACATTCGGTGAAAAGGTGACGGGATTGTAGTTACGACAATAGGAACATATCCGTTGTCATCTGTGAAACGGATATCACATAACGGTCAACCAACTCGTGATGCAACTGTATTCCAAACGCTATTTCTGAAATTGAGATATTTGATTGATACCTATTCTTATAAATCCCCATTCGATGAGATGAGAGTTTAATGTTGTGAAGTAGATACAAAGATGTGTGTTACTTCAATATACAAATAAAATATATATTTCTAATATAGTTTGATTAAAATCAAGAAACTATATATATATATAAACCAACTACTGCGCGAAAATTATAATAGAGTATCTGTTTATGGCCATTGATCATTATTGTGGCGAAATAAATGTTAATTTTCAAGAGAAGGACAGACTCGTATAAAAGTTTTTTTTTTTATAATCCGTAACAAATTATATATTCTAAGGGAAAGTTAAGTTTTCGAACTTTTTTGGGAAGTACATGTACATTTCGCACCATCGTATCAAAAAGTGAATGAATTTGCCCAAAGTAAAAGTCGTGACTTTTGGTAAGGTTGCTCCATGCGGAACAAAAGTGAACTTCAATCATTTACTTACTTTCTTTGTTTTTAGGGGGTTTATTGATCTTTAATCTAGAGTTTGTAAACTTAGCGAAGTAAATTCGCGATTTACATGTAGAATTACTTTAAAAAACAAAATAAAAAACATGTATTATATGATTCATAAAGACTGATAAAAATGATGAAATTTTAATAACAATAGGAAATTATCAAGCGGAAATTATGAAGTGATGCCTATCCAAAAGAAAAAAAAGTTTTAAAGAAAATTTGGAATGTGTACGCTAATATATGGAAGTCTTGATTTAAATTTAAATATATACACATAAAAGATAGACATGTCTTTTTTTTTTTTTTTTTTTTAGCTAACCAAACTGTAAATTTCACCCTCAATGTTTATGTAACCCGATATACTCAGAAAAAACAAACCACCCCTTGTGAAATTACACTGAAAATGAGATTATAATTTATGTGACGTCGGTATAATGCAAGGCGATCTACTGTAACCTAACCTATTCATTACTGCTCAAAATAAACATCCAAGAGATTTATTTACAATGGCAAACATGTAGTTCGTATGTTCTTTTCAATGAAAGAAAACATTTTCCAGGTGCAAACGCATTTGAACAAAACGTTAACAATTTCTCTTTAGACGAAAAAGTAATGAGATACACAAGCAGGTATTGGGGAGACTAATTCATTTCTATTTCTTATGAATTAGTAACCAATCTGGATGTTATATGACACGATTGTCAACCGAATGTTCTTCTACATATACTTTTTACCTACAAATAGTTAGCATAAAGCAAAATATTTTTATAAAAGTTATTATTTCGTTTAACATTCAACAAACACGAAATAACTACTATTCCGTCAAAAATGTGATTATATACAAAATTTTGAAAACTTGAACCTGTTTTGTGTTGTTCTTTATCAGTTGGAAACTGCTTTTTGTAATCATCCAACAAAAATTAGAAGAATTTTCATTAGAAAAAATCCATTTGATTTTTAAAATGGTATGCTTTTCAAAATAACTCGGACGCTTAATAAACTTGTCTAAAAATTCTAAAATTACCCTTCAAATATCCTTGATCAAGTTCAATCAATTCATTTCTGTTTTGTACGTGTCGTAAAATATGAATGCTGTGACTTTTATATCGTACATGTCTGGTGGATAACATAGACTTATGTACACAATGTAGTTATTTTACAAGTTCCTGCATACAGTATCAAAAGTACAGCTTTCTGCACTAAGATATTTTCATTTTCATTGTAATATATCTTTTCTTAGGTATCAGCGATTTCATTCATAAAATTATAAAACATTTACCAACATTTATAAAATGAAAGGAATGGAATCAACTAAGCAGAAAATGGAACGTGACGTTATCTAAGACTTCTGTAAAAGTGACGATTACTGAATGAATGCATTGCAATTTAATATTCTTTGTAAAAAAGTTGTTTTGAAATTCCTATTAAAAAGTCTTGTCGGAAAGAATTTTATCACTAAATTGTTGTATTTTTTTACTTTTGGATCAAAAGTTTTATTCAATTCGGTTATCAAATTATTCACAGAAATTCTATAATTATACATAAACTGACATTATAGGGTTCAAATATTTCAAAGACTTTCGTGTATGTTTAAACCCAGTTTTATGAAAATATTTCCACTGTTTTAAAACTAGATCCAGATAGGTGAATGTTACTTATCTAGCCAAAACATCTTCCATCACAATAATTTTAAATTCAAATATTTAAAAAAGGTCCTTCTATGATTTTCTCTTATGAATTCTTAACTATGTACACTATACATGCAAAACACTTGACTTTTCAATATTCCATGAAGTGGCTCTAATGGAATACGCGAATACCACCCGATTTTACTCCACCTATTTGTGATTTTAGGATTTTTGGAAATCATTAATGTAGAAATCAAACACAACACAATTTATAGTTTAAGCGAAGAAGAACAGTGCAGTTATATATCAAATCCTCCATTTTGAGTTTATAAGTTTTCACCTTAGGAACCGTTCATACAGAAATAAATCATTGCGTGTTACAGGAAACAGTACGATCAAAGACTTTCGTGGTCATCACTGTAGCAACCAACTGTATCCGTAAGTTTATGTGTACAATTAACACACGTCTGGTCAAATATCACATGGAAGTTCAAATATTAAAATGAAGACAGTCAGAATTGGACAAATCTGAGCATGTCTTCAAATTAGACGAGACCCTGAGACTTGGACATTGTCACAATTCAGTTTTGTTGGAGTATATATATTTGTGTGTATGTTAAAGATCATTTCTATTTGTGACAAATACAAATAATTTTAAAATATGTTCTCTTTTTCTTTAAAATACATTTATATAAATATTGAGTCCTTTTATTCATATTCTGTTTTTATTAATCCAATTACACACATGATAACTTTTTTAAACATAGAGAGAAGATTCCCAAGGGACGATCAAAACCGTAAGTCGAAGAATGGCAAGTGTTTCTAACACGATATTGCATTATATTTGTCATCTTTGTATCACAGGGAAATGACGGTTTCATTGTTCTCCAGCTTTGTGTTTTTTATGACAAATATGGTTGATTGTATGCATTTATTATGTCATATTAAGTATACTAAATGTCAACAGAAACGCAACACTCTCATTAAAATGATATTAAACAGTTGCGTATGACTGCAAAGATTGGCGCTTGTATTTTATGATGTTATAAAATATACACAGTTTGGTAATTCTATCAGCTATCTGATATCAACTTGATTGTTTAAAAGCGTTTTGTCAGAAAATTTAAACTTCTTGACATTTTGGTTTCAAGTTATTTTGCTTTTTTGTCACCAACAGTGATAAAAGAACACACAAACGACATAACTATTGGTATTGCAGATATGTCAGTTAGACAGCAACCAATCATAGCAATGAACCCAGAACAAATCTATATATATACATGTCAAGTGTATTAAGACACAACAAACTATAGCTCAAAATATGTAAACGGATTGTATATCCTCATTGATTAAGTTAAAGTAAACCAGCCTTCTGACTGACAGAATTGGATGTGGGCTGTTTTATCCTACTCGTACTGTTTCAACTTTTTCTTATGGCTGATTGTTCATTAAAAAAATGTACGAAATATTGGAGTATAATGGTTGCAGTGATAAAACTATATCGTAATAATCTTAATGCTACAAAACTTATGTACTCCTCCTCTAAATTCTAAAATCAATGGGTCACATGGTTTGAAATGTTTATTTATATTGAATAGTGTATCCCAATTATTCCGTAACCCACTGTCCTTTAAAAAGTAGACGATATCATAGAGGCAAACCTATATTTGGAATGAAAACAGTGAATACAGTAGCCAAAAGAAAATGAGACGGAACATCATGAGCATAAGTCGTCTCTCCACGGAGCTCTAATATGATAATGTCCAGGTATTATGCGATGTAACAGAATCTCGGCAATATTCGATGAATAATTAAGCTGATAGATTGATATTTTTCGTTTTATATGCCACACTTAATTTCTCCGAAAAACTAGTGATGAAGAGTGCATGTACACGAGTCAAATTGAATATTCAAATGACAAATTTTTAGAACCGAACCTTTAATTCACACAACCTATTCATTTATTTTAGTTTTAGGTTTAACAAAAATGTTCAGCAACCGGTTATCAGATACCTGGCCATTAATCATGACAGCTATATACTGAAGATCATATTATTTTATTTCATTATATATATGCTGTAACATGGACCAAATTTATTGGCGTAATACAACCCTAAGTAAAAAGGCTTCCGATATATTCTGACACACTGACAGGCGGAGCAGTGTTGTAGATAAGCTTAATGTTGTCTTATCTAATTCATATATAAACAATACATGATACATTGACCTTCGATGTAAACATTCCAATTCATCCGCCATTTATACTCATCACATCACTAATTTATATAAAGTCCTGCTTCGACTTAAAAAAAAAAACACATGATATGTTTCAAGGAAATGCTTGCTATAAAAGTTTAGGAATTGTTGATAAATTGGAGTTGTATTGCATTGTGAAACTACGTAAGCTCTTGTCAATAGAAGTATTTGGGAAGTGACTTTAGTTTTCAATATGTACTCTAACAACATGCAGAAAAACTAAGTTAGGTAGACAGCAAACAAATATATACCGTTCGCCAAGCTGCATCATAGATTATATATCAATATATGTAAATAGTGTCACATATTTTGTCGTTTTCTAGAATCAGCATAGAATGAGTCCATATTTTGAGGTCATATGTAAAAGTACATTTCAGTTTGCCTCAAACCTCCAGATAATACATGACTGTTACATCACCAATATTCACCATTAATGAGATTTAGCTGCATGCATTTAGATTTAAGCATTTTTATTTGAAGCAATAAAATGTGATTCGCCGTGTGTTCTTGCCAAGTAGTTTTTGATTAAAGGAAGATACAACAGAATTATCTGCTTTGATGCAGTTCCATTAATTAGTCACCTCGTGAACTTTATTTATGAAGAACAGGTTTAGATTTGAACCAAAACTCTCCGCAGACAGAGGTCAAATACGATTGTGTAGAGATGAAACACTCCTGTGTTGCACATTTGATAGTTTTGACAATTTTACTCCCTGATGCGAATCTGCAGATAAATTTTGCATTATAAACTTGATTCAATAAATAGACGCATGTTGTCAGAATTAAGAGTACGTGATTAACGGATCAGTTGTGTATTTTGAAGTTTGTAAATGAATTAGGGGAAACCGGCTTAATCATGTTGAAAGCAAACTGCACATATATGTGGTTTATACGTCAATCAGACAGCAACTAAACGACACAAATAACAAAAAGGTACATATAGAGGTCAACATACAGTGAGTATACATCAATATACAGGCGTTGTCAAGCGTTTGATGAACCACGAATCTGACAAACGCGTTAGTAATGATACACACAACTGTGACCATTTCGTTAGAACTGTTGATTATTAAAAGATTGTTCTATTCATCAAACTTTTTATAATGATACATTATATTGATATTTACAAAAACAAAGATAAATCCAACACAATCCCTCAAATAAATCATTTCGCTCTTACTGTTGCGAATACGACATAAATGTACATTACCCGAATGCACTTTCAGTACTCTGTTATAAGGAACAATAAAGCAATTTACATATAATTGAAATGGAATTACAGAAAATAAACATCTTGAATCTCGTACATTATACAAGAGTTCCAATTATACGGAATAATAAGCTATGAATTTTTACTGAACAGCTCTATAGAATGGTTTTCTTAAGTCTATTACACATGAATAATAAAAAGGAAAATGTATATTACGGAGTTGACAAATACATCCACGCATTATTACAAATCAAATTAATACTAAGTATGTAATGTGTGTTTCAACAAGGAACAATATTGACGGGACAGTTTTATGTCTAAGTAAATAGAAATAAATCTCATGGATCTGACAAATAATGACAAATATGTAGTAAATGAATAATAACTAGTACATATTGATATAACGTACATTTTTATCATTACGACAAACATATTAATCTAAATATTCATACTATTTTTAATGTCTTATTAAATATCTACATTTTACTTTCCTTTTATTCGCGTTTGGTTGTGTAAATATTATTCTAAACCGTTTAACACGTAATTTAAGAAAAATGCCATACAAAATTCGCGTTCATTTTCAATTGAAACTTGACACAATTGTTCTCTTAAATTAAGCGATGCTTTTCACACGCTTTCAATATTTTTTGTTCGTTAGTTAGTTTACCAAAGCGGAGAAACTGGCATTCTTTGAGATTATGTTTAGGTTTTGAAAAATTTTTCACTTTTAATTGACCTAGGTATAAAAAAAATATGAAATTGGATTATAAGATTTATAGTATTTAAAAGATCGTTTAAATCTTTGAATAGAAAACTTCTGGTTAAGTTGACTAAAGAGAAGTCATACTATTGTCTGATTCGCTATGTCATCTTGTTAACTGAGATGGGCTTTTCTCAAGTCTTGTACTATTTCAATATGGTTCTTGTCAATTTAGCACGTATTCGGTACAATTGTATTGTTTAATATTATACAAGAATGTACATAACAAATATTGTATATATGAAGAAGTTACAGTCGGAGTTAGTTAGTACATTCATATCATTAAAATAAATATTAATCATATTTTAATTTATTAGCTATTTTTACAATTCAACATATCCGTAATGATATAATGATATGTATCACTGAATAATTATGAATTATCAGTATGACTGATTGCATAATTGGAATATCAACTACCAAAAGCCGATTAAAATTTTTGACTTTCAACAGCATATAAAAAGGTGTTCGGGTTTAAAGGTGATACAGTGTAGGACGTCAACCCCCCCTTTTTTACCCCTATCCCCAATAAAGAAGGTGATACAGAGTAAATTTTGGACATGAAGTTCTGGAAAAATATTGTACTTTTTTTACACAAATCCCTTTCGAGGAAACCAATCACAAATTGCGTACAATTCACTGTCGAGCCACACTTTGACAGTATATTAGGTGCCTGTTTATACATATTGTGGATGAAAGTAAGTATATATGTTATCTTAATAATACGGGATGATATGCAGTTTATAAGAAATGAAAATAAACCGTAATCAACAGTATATAATATCTTTAAATGGCTTCATATCGCGGCTTTAAAGAAAAACAAGGTCAAGAAGTACAACTTCAGATTGGTAAAAGTGTAATCTAGAAACATAATTAACTTACTCAAAATATTTTAAGTGGCGAAACGATGAGATTGCACATCAATTATATGTATGAAATTTGATTAAAATCACTGAAGCTCAGAAATATTTCTGTTGATAATTTATGAAAAGAGAAAAATAGTTATAAAAGGGATAACATAATTTATCTTCTTTCAAATTGAACACTGAACAGCTATTTCCGAATTATTAATGGTATGCAGTGCATTTTTCGTCTTAATTCGTTCAAGTTATACCACTATATATATATATATATATATACGGCCAATCAGTATTAAATATTGAAGGCAGATAATTTACTGAGAGGGGCAAAACATCCAAGAGCCAGTAGAAAACATTCTGTATCATATAACACATTTTTAATCAATTCCTCTTCTTGACACACTAGTAACCAAATTGACCATTTAGTACCATATTTACTGGATTTTTCGAGGTTTGGAGATGGATTCATTGAAGTGGCCGGACAATATGTTTAATTGCTATTGATAAATTCATATAAGTGATAAAAATCAAAATATATTTCATATTTCTGGTGTTGCCCATTTAAATAATCTACATGATAAAATATGAATTTTTCTTCATTAAAAACTACTTGGCATCTATAATCTATGGCGATAATTGATGAAATAAGTCATTAAAGTCTTCAATTCTATTACCATTCTCTAGTGATAAAGTGAATATTTTGGTAGGAAATAAATCATTTCGTTTCATCTTACCATTGTAAATCATGTGAAACGCGCCTGTTTTTGTCATTACCGCGATCATCTTCTTACTTTTGTTATTAGTTTCGTCAACTGACAAATTCTTTCATTATACATAAATACTACAAACACATTTTGAGTTCGTTCGAGTTGTTCTTACAAGACAAAATGCCATTGAACACACACGAAATTCATTTATATGTTATGTCAAAAAGGTAAAAACAATCGTTCTTTATAACTATTGTGCAAAAAAAACATATGTAAGACTATACTAACATTTAAAGAACTCGTATAGTACTTATTTCAGTACGAATAACACGTGCTTGTTCAATAACCTTTATACTATAGGTATGGTCCAGACACCATGTTTGTAGAATAACCTTCAATAGGTACGGTCCAGACACCATGTGTCTGTAGAATAATCTTCATTATAGTTACGGTCCAGACCAAAAGTTTGGAAAGACGTTTATCTAGTATCAAATCTATAAATCCTTGAGATTCATTTTTTGGGTTGAAAGCATTTACATTGTATCATAGGTCAAATTTATTTGTTCAGTGTATGTTCAATGGTGTTAATATGTCCTTTGATTGAGTTAAGCTATTTCAGTTGATATTTTATAGTGTGTTTTCTACGTTGTGTACTGATGGAGGTAAACACAGAAAAGCGCTTCGAATGCACCAAATTAGTAAAGTATTATTTTCAATATGGGCATACCAGCTAAAAGGATATAAACTGACCAGCTACAACCCCCTTGTGTTACCATTGCCTGAGACATCTGTAATCTTAGATCTCAGACGATGTGACATAAACAATATACTGAGCAATTATATTTCATGACAATCCTCAGTTTTATGAAGTTCCACTGTTTCTCATAATGTCAAATAAAGTTGATAAATGAAGATTAAACTCGAATTCTGCATGATATTATATAGGTTTAGGGATTTCACTATATTTCTAATGAATTCAATTATCATATAAGTGTTGAATACGGTATATGTAACATGGGTCATGAGGTTTTTTTCCACGTTAACCGTACAAAATGGTGTGTGTAGCTATGCCCTTTACAAATATTCTTATCTCAACGTGTTTTTATTGATGACGCATTTTTTTTTTTTTTTTTTGCATTTGGTGCGAAAATGGGGTGGTCTTAACAACTGCATTAATGCATGTAACTTTTATTTACCCACTGATATAATCAGCAACAATTTGAAATGTATTGCATGAGAAGGGTTATGCTTTGTGGTTAAGATCTCGGCAGTTTGACATTCAGTCTGCATCAAACCTGACTTCACGTACCAATAAAAATATAATTTGCTTTTGATTACCTAGTCATATTTAAATAATCTAATCATATTCGAAGAATATAATAAAAAGTATGAATAATAAAGATAACAATTGATATGTATGTATATTATATAGTCACATTTACTTTCTATCATAATATTAGGAAAATAAAACAACTATATCAATGCAAATTTGTACTCTGATGGATAGTTGTCTCATTGGCAATCATACCACACCCCCTTATTGTTATATCGATATCATTCATTTTTTTAAGTTTTCTTTTTTTTTTTTTTTAACAGAAAAACTTCAGAGTTTTGTTTAAAGGTGACATTTTGTCACATAAACGCAAGAATCCCTGCAGTATTTAAATGACAATTAATCTTCTACTGTATTTCAGATGAAATGTCAATAGAATCAGTAGAAAATGCCAAGTAAATGTTAATCTTTTTTATATTTATTTTCTCATACATGCATTTCGTTGTTTGGTATTTCTGGTATTGTCTGTCATAAATGCAAATATGTGTGTAAGATGCGCCAAAGGTACATTAAAGTTGATCTCGTTGGTTACAGATTTGATTTAAAAAGTGTTGCTCAGCAGACTGGCTGCCCAGACACTATTTGCTCATTTCGGTATGCTTATCAATTTAATTTATCCCTTAGATAAAGTGCAATCAATATGTATGCATGGAATATGATATTACTGGAGAAATTAAAAAGTATGGTTGCAAGACATTTAAACTACAGGTCGATTTTTATTTAACAAATCACACAAGAATGTCAACTGTATTATAGTCTGTTATATTGATTAAAAAGAGTTTTGTGCAAACATGTAAAAAACATACTGATAATAATTAGACTTGCTAAGGCGAAATCGAATAGATCCTTGTATAGAAACTAAATACTATTATCTTTCAGATGATTAAAATGGAAGAACTATTATTTTGCACGCAAATACCGACAGCGAAATGCCTAAACATCACGGATCTAGTAAACAGTTGAGCATTTAGCATGTTTCCAGACATTCAACTAATGTACTTTTAGCATGCATTCAATAGTCATGAACTTGAAAATATTTTCCCTTATATCAACCAATACCAAAAATAATTTGAAACATAATCTGCTATAGAAATATCAAATTAAAGTATTATTTTGACTTGAAATAAATAATGCAAATTTCACCATACCTTTATCACAGCTAGTAACAGTACTGTCGAAATTATCTCTTGAATCATCATAACTAACAATTAATCCAACATCGTAATGAGAAAATAAACATCCCACGGTAATATAAATAAAATTCACATTTTATTATTTTTTTTTTAAATATCACTTTAAAGTAAAAACATTATAATCTTGAAAATGTGCCACTGTTTTAAAGGTTCTGCAACGAAACATCCATCGAAATAAATTTAATTAATCCTTTAAATGCTCCACAACACGTTTTTGTTGCGTGGGACTTCTATATTCAATAAAATACCAAATTCGAAAGATATGTGTATCATTGGACAGGTGCAAACGTTTGAAAAAATAACTGAGTGATAAAAAAAAACGGCAAGAGGTCAAAGATCAACCAAAAGAGCACTTCAACCAATCACATGTCTCGTTGTAATCGGTCACTTCTACTGTCGTCTGTTAAAATCCCTTCTCTCAATGATAATTAACGTTTCGTTTGAATTAAACGCACAGTTGGTTAAAATGGGCTGGTATTTACAATATATAGGTATTAACACAATGCTACCTATAGCATGTCGACCACCTTAATAACAAACCGATTAAAGCGCCCCATTACTGTCGAAATACGTTGACACGAATAGCTTGATTGATAAGGAAGACACTGCAAACATAATATCATAGGAGCCTTCTTGTAATAGTTTTGTTTAATTTTCAATTATGGCATCTTATATTGACTTTTTCTAAAATTATTGATAACACTGAAACATCGTTATCGGGAATGGATAGAGTTACCTGTGCTAACATTTAATTTGCAATGACAGTTTTAAAAGTTTGCCGATGTTTTGTTACTTTCTATTAATATTTTCTGTGTTCTACATTCAGCTGCTTTATAAATGATATTGTTTTGAATTTTCTTTTGTTATAAATAGAATTACATCTTTCTGTCTTAACTGATAATTAAATGAAATAAATACTTGATTTCGTGCGCCCGAAGCGCTTCTCTGGATTTATTTTCATTAGGGACGCTCAAACCTAAGCATTTGAAAACCAAGGATAAGTACATGTAAATACGATGAAACGTTTGATTAAAATATCAAAGAAAGAAAGCTTACTTATAATTGGTTATAGCCTAGTACACGGTATCAGTTTTGCTCATTGTTGAAGACATTTTGACATAATATAAATAGACTTGCTATAGTTGCTTACATCCACGTACTGGGCCTCTGGTGGATAGTTGTCTCATTGGCAATCATACGGCATCTCATTATTTTTAAAAAAGAAAGGGAGAAGGAAAGTTCTTTATGAAAATTATTCAAAGGACTTACTTTCTTATAGTACAGACGTAACAATGAGAGAAGCTCGAGGAATGTACGTTCAAAATCATTATCAAATTAATTTATATAAATCGTAAAATATGATGTCATATATTTTAACAGTGTAGCAAAACTGAATGTATTCTGCATCTTAAAATTATATTGTATTTTTGCGGTAAGCCAATAAATTAATTTTATGAGACCATTAAATGGGACATTTCAGTAGACAGTAATGTCAAATTTCACTGCATTGAATATAGATGTATAAAACATCATTATTAATAGCCTTATTCTTAGCAGGGTCCCTACGTTATTGACTGTCAAACTGAAATATTGCCACACAGCCTATTCGATATTCTATCCTTCGAAACACCAATATTATATAAAAGCCGGTATCGAGGTATGTCAGGGAAACGAAACCAATTTAAGTAATCCTTGTTTAAGTGTCTGTAAGACCCCTCCATTTCTTTAGAAATTTATGATCAACAATTTACGCCGTATTTGCTTTAGCTATCAAAATATTTACAACAGATCGTATTAAGAGGATTTTCTATTTTATTCCCTTTCTCAATCCCCTTGTTCAAAGTAAATATATTTAGCTCGGCTATTAAACAGTATGTAGTCGCCATTCGGAATGCCTTTCTGAACGATATTTTATTAATCATGGTTTACAAATTTATATTCACCAATTTCTTAACAGCTGAAACCATTATTATGGAAGTAAATAAGATATGTATCACGACAAAGTATGAATGACAAATATTTATTGCTTTTGTCAGATATTATTCTTTTATCTCCTTATTAAGCTGTACCAAAATCGGATAAATCGTCCTTTCAGACAAACAAACTCTATTAAAGAGAGGCGAAATATACCAAAAGGACAATCAAACTCATACGTGGACAACAAACTGACAAGGTCATGGTAAAAAAAAACGAAAAACGATCAAAAGACAAACAACAATATACAAAACACAACATAGAAAACATAAGACTGAGCAACACGAACCCCACCAAAAACTGGGGTTGATCTCAGATGCTCCGGAAGGGTAGGCAGATCCTGCTTCCTGCACATACGACACCCGTAGTGTGACGCCTATAAAATACGTTGATTAGTTCGGTGCATTACATTTGCGCGCATTACCATAACATTTGCGCTCAAAATCATTACGTTAGTGCGCAGCTTTTAATTACATTTGCGCGCATTGTTTTACAGGTAAATTTAGGTAAATACAGGTAGATTATACTTATTTATTTATTTAACTGTTGTTTTCGAGCAGGATAAGTCCGTTTTATTGTGCACAAGCACTTAGTCCTGGAAATATAAACAGATAAAAATGTAAAAAACATAGTAAATCTAAAGATTAAAAGTACTGATTTTACACGTCGTTACATGCACAAAAATACATGGATGTGCTGAATAAAATTGCTCATTGTAGTGAGCATGGAATGATTCCGGGCCGTTTGTAGTACACCTGGATTCTGCTGACGGTATATTGATGCCCAAAGACGTTGAGGAAATAGTAAATCTGGTAAAATACCTTTGCAATTATGTTCAGTGCATCGCCATGAAATATCCCGGACTTACAGTGTTCTGTCGAAACGAATAGTAAATCCATCGTACACAAATGGTTTCCCACCGATTTGTTTCTGACAAACGAAACTCAATGTGTGTGCCCTGACGCAACTTTACAAACTTACTTAAATTATGTGTTAAATCGCTATTCGGTAAAATTATGAAACATAATGCTTTTTACTCTGAAATATTTGCAATTAACTTACATGTATGTCTTAAGCTATTATGGGATTTCTCATGATCATTGTATATTTTTTTAGAATTCAATATGAAAAATATATAATTTTAATTTACAAATAGAACATGTTCAAAAGTCATATTAACTATAATCATATTTATTATGAATTATCTTAATTTACCTGTGTTACCTTTAAATTGAATGCGCGCAAACGTAAAAAAATGTAATCCCCAAATGCGCGCAAATGTAATGCGCCCGATTAGTTACATATGAATTATCAAATTTAGAAATGACAGGTCGGTATGACAAATCGGTCACTTAATGATGACGTCATAAATGTTACAGTTTTTATACTTTCCTTCTGATAAAGCTTACCCGTTCGGAGCACCTGCTCTTTCTAGTTTATAAGGACTTCGTGTTGCCTTTGTTTTTTTTAATTTATAATTCAATTTTCCAATGTGTAAAATTGAGCCGTGTCAAAGAGACAACAACCCGACCACAGAACAGACAACAACAGAAGGTCTAGGTCTTCAATGCAGCGAGAAATTGTAAGGCGTCGCTGGTTTATATACTAGTTCAGTGATAATGGACGTCATACTAAACTCAAATTTCAAACTAAAAGTAAAATAATACAAGATAACGGCCAGAGGCTCCTGTGCCGTGTATGTAACGGTCGTGTTTATTCTTCTGTTTTCTTTTCAAATTTTACCAAAAATAACGGAAGTGTTTAAATTTGAACAGTTTGTTTCCATATGGTGTTGTTTAACCACTGTCACAGGTTAAGGGTAGGCTTTACCGCTAATAAACATGTTAAACCCATCTACATTCCTCATGAGCCTATTTCAATCCAGTGGTTGTCGTTGGTTGCTGTCATCCATATTTTGTTTTCTTTCTGGTATGATCTTGCCTTGACGGGGACTTAATAAGACAAGTCAATACAAACATAAACTGCACGTCTTCTCACAGCATCTATTATCAACTAAACAAAAACAGTGTTCCGGATCCGACCTTACACCCTAATGATCTGAAATAGCCCGACCTCGAACCGGAGACATTTTTTTCTTTTTACAGGTTGAACTCAGTTTGGTACTTATACATATATGAAACAATACAAAAACCTTTCTTATATGATATGAGTACCGAACTGAATTTAACCTTATCATAATGTTGGACCGTTGGTTTTCTCTTTTGAATTGTTTCAATTGTGTTAGTTTCTCATTCCGGACCTCTTGTATATAACTGGGACAGAAAATATTCTCCTATAGCTTTCTAAAGCTAATTGTTAAAATCTTTGTCTTTTATAGTCTATTGCTTATTGTCTCGTAAAAAAGACACTTGTAATTCCTCAGAACTCTAATTTACTTCTTTTTTTCCTTTTCCTTTTATTGCCGATTGTATTATGCAGACCATTCAGAATTAGTTGTAAACGCTAATGGTTCTAACACATTTTTCTCTACGTTCGTTGGTTCTTGAATCAGATGAATAGATGAGACGTGTGGTATTCAGGTGACCCAGAAGGGTAAGCAGTTACTGCTCCTGTAGTGATGTTTTTTAAAATTGATTGTAACGATAGTTATGTCCATCGTGTTCGGCAGGAGAGGGTCAGTTTCCAATTAAATTTTAAAAGGCTGACCACCATAAGACAGGTTAATATTTGGCTTAAATAAATTGATCAATTTTAGACACTGTACCTTACCTTTCATCAATACTATTCAAACATATAAAATCATATGATATAATATTTTGTAAAAGTATATAAATGGTTACTCATGCCAAGATTGACTTACTTGGTTCAGAGAAAAGGGACTCTGAAAAGTAATGCGAATATTGGTCATTTGGACTGGCCGCGCAAGAATTAAGATATACATTTTCATGTTATTTTTAATAAAAAAATAAATGTAATGTCATAGCCTAAACTAAACTGTAATCTCAAACAACAAAATTTGGCGACATTGACACTAAAGTGCTAAAATGTCCTTTTGCTATTTAATAATTCAATAATGTTTAGGGCAGCTCTATTACGAATCTTTTATTCTCAGATAAGCATAATATTTATCCACATTTATAACTGTTTGAAACCTTTACTACCTTATTGCAGTGAAATATGGGCACTTAATATGATAGTTAAAGACAATTCAAGTCTTGAATGTAGATATTTATCATTTTTGCCATCAAAATTTCAAATAAAATTTGCTAAATATCTTGTTGGTGTAAATAAAGCTGCAGTTAACACAGCAGTTTTATCAGAACTAGGTATGTTACCTATTGCTATTGATGCTTTAAAGGCTTCTGTAGGGATTTGGTGCCATTTGATAAATGCAAAAGAAGAAAGTTATGCTTCAAATTCCAATAAATGTAGTTTAAATTTACATTATGGTTTTTGCAGCCAAATTGAAAAATGCTCTTTCTAAAATAGGGTTCAATCATGTATGGGAAAATCAAAATACTTTCTCAAAAAAATGCCTGATTAATGCTGTAGGGAACAAATTGGCTGAAAGTTATACAGATTTCTGGAAAAATAGTCTGTTTAATGACCAAAGTAACCCTAATGGAAACAAACTAAGAACAGACAGAAATTTAAAAAATGATTACAAATTAGAAATGTTTTTATTAATAGATTTAGACCGATACATGATATCTAATTTTATTAAAATCAGAGCAAGTAATAGTAATCTAAATATTGAACAGGGTAGACATCGTAAATTATCCCTGGAAAAAAAATTATATCCCCTCTGTAAAAATGAGGTTGAAGATGAATATCATTTTGCTTTAAAATGTCAAATTTTAGAAAAATGTAGGCTAAAACTTTTTCAGGAAGTAGAGAGTATAGTTCCATCTTTCAACAAAATATCTGATGAGGAAAATTTTACATTCACGTTTACATTTAATGAGTATGACATAACTAAAATTATTGTTAAGGGGGTTAATGATTTATATGTACTAAGAAATAGCCTAGCTGACAAGAAAAACTAATCATGTAATACAAATTTGTGATTATTTTCTATTTTTCATATATATTTGTTATGTTATATTTTATAATAATAGCATTAAGAATATTGTACTTTTACTTTAAATTTGCAAAAGTATCACCTCCTCCAAAATATCTAAATATACAAGATACTTATATAATATGAATGTTGCTTTAATTTAGATATTGTATGTTTGTAAATATTGTCATGTTTGTCTTGGTAACAACCCAATATTTGGATTTTACATTGATTTGATTTGATTTGGTTACGAGTAGATTTCTGATGCAGGATTATTTATGCAAAAATAATAAGGTGTTGTAAGATTTCATTTTGTTAATATTAAAGGAGTTTTTTTCTGCAAATAATGTGCCATTAAATTAAATATGTATTATCAAACTAGGGCACAATCAATATAATGCATGTATCAAACATGTTTTGGCATGTTTATTCTCTGATGTGCATAACTATCAATGGCATCTATGCTTCACTATTTTTCATAATTGTGTGTCCAATCAACCGACGTTATTCAATTCATCACAGAAGATAAGCCCGTCATCAACCTCTCTTACAAAGGAATTTACAGGAAGTAGACAAATGCTTAGAAATTATAGATTTCTATTTATGTTTAAGATACACACATTAGGGTGTTACAGCGATTGGGTGTATATTATAGTTTATGCAAAATTTTCAATAATTTAGGAGGGGAGCTCTGAGCCATTTGCCTATGCTAAGGAAGAACATGATATATGCAGGATATCTTATAACATTAAATGGCATCTTCTTGGTGTAAATGAATGTTATAATTCTGAGATGAATGATCTGGTAGTCCTAGTTTTCTATTTCCATATCAATTCAAACATATTTTGACTCCTGTCTACTTCTAGATGATTACTCTAGTATCTTTAGAGGGAAAAGGTTCATGCCTAAAACCCTAGTTATAACAAGAGCACATCTAGCTGCTTCTTTTTTTAATCACTTGGAGCTGTATATTTGCAGTTGTATTTATTCTTTAATCTAAAAACCGTTTATAATTAGTGAAAAAGGCGAATCGTGTGACTCCACCTTACGATTGGTCTTTTAAAATATACACGTCTAATGCAGATGGACAACAGCTAAATTATATTACAAATAAGTCTCAAAGGTTAATTTTTAAATATCAAATCAAAACTTTTGATGATAACTAGGTCGTATAGAGAATCTTCCATATGAATACTCTACTATAAAGCCTTCCGTTTGTAAGAGTTAATCCGAATTGATACAGATTAAAAAAAATAAAAAACAATGTAGCTTATTACAAAAATGGCAAAACTTTCATAATTTATTCAATGTGTTTATTTTGATTCATTTTTACATGATAGTTATGTTTACGTCATTACGTGATAACTTTGGGTCTACAACATCGATAAAGTAATATCCTGTGAAATACTATGTAGATTACTCTGTCTATGAAAACAAAGAAACGTATAGTACCATCATGATGAGTCAAGTTTTTCCAACTGATTTTTCATAGTTTTTAAGTTTTGCTATTACACCACTGTCCCAAGTTTGGGGACGGTTGAGCGTTCACAAGTATGTTTAACCCCCACCAAATTTTTATTTCTATATACACCAGGCAATCCTTGCAGTCCTCTGTATGTTATTACCAAATTGTTTTCACCTGCATTTACATCTATAGCGTTACCTCAAATACCCCACATGCAGTTACAAAAACATTGTTATGAACTAACTGTAAACATTTACCAAATGTCCTTTAAAGTTTCAATGGAACCTTATGAGAAACAGGTCCATAATACAGAATGTAGATTACTCTGTCTATGAACACAAACAAACGTTTAGTGCCATCATGATGAGTCAAGTTTTTCCAACTGATTTTTCATAGTTTTTAAGTTTTGCTATTACACCACTGTCCCAAGTTTGGGGACGGTTGAGCGTTCACAAGTATGTTTAACCCACACCAAATTTTTATTTCTATATTTACCAGACAATCCTTTCAGTCCTCTGTATGTTATTACCAAATTGTTTCACCTGCATTTACATCTATAGCATTACCTCAAATACCACACATGCAGTTACAAAAACATTGTTATGAACTAACTGTAAACATATACCAAATGTATGTCCTTTATATTTTCAATGGAACTTTATGAGAAACAGGTCCATAATACAGAAGGAATTATCAGAACTTTCAGAGTTCACCAGGATTTAGTGAAGTCTATGTTTCTCAAATCTTTTAATGTTCATCGTGATGTCTATAGATTTTTGTTTGACCCTTACGTCTTTTTCTAAATCTTTCTGTCTTTGACTAATATTTCTATTGCCCCCTTGGTGTCTTGTTCTTTTTTACGGTTCACCCCAAATTTATACTGTTATACGGTTTGTATGACTCGAATATAACCTCAGAATTAGCATATTTTCGACTGAATGATCATTCCAAATCATACGTCAGATTTCATTTGTCTCAATTAACTTAACATGTTGAGATAGAAATCAATATTCTTTACTAATTACAAATAAAAATGCAATTTCAATAAACGTGATATGTAAAAACAAAGAAAATGATTGTTGAAAAGATATACATTCCAGATTCTAATTGAAACGTTAAATTCGGAACATCCCTAGTGTCTCCTGGGTCAGAGCTCAGAAATCATTAGCCATGTGATATTTGGTCTGTACTAGTTATCTACCATGATTTACATTTTTTAAATACGTAATTGCACTTATGTTGACATAATTACGAAGTTGAGACATTGAAATGCGAACCCTTAATACATGTGCATCAAAGACTTCATTTGGAAAAGTAAACCAGAGAAGATATATATACTCTCATGTTTATTTCAGTTTAACCTGACGATGTCGTATGATGGTAAAATACCGATAGATAGAGAGGTAATTATCTAAAAATGAAAATAGCTGACATGATCACATTATCTTTAGTCTAAACTATAGTATTTTCATGTCAACAGTAAAATAATATTCCTTAAAGTAAGTAGGATTTCTATGTTGTACTTTTTCAATTAATAGAATTAGTTGTTTGACAAATTTGATTATCAAACTGTTGTGTTTTTCTTTTGGATTCGGTCTCATAATCACTGCCCTGCTAATTCTGCTGTAACCCTTTGCGGATTTCTTGGATATATTTGTTTTCACATTGTTAGATGGTCTTTATCTCAGGATTACCTACATGTGTATGGTTATGGATTTCAAAATGATTGAATAGAAGACCCAGTGACCTTAGTCGTATTTTTTTCTTTCTGATCTGAGATGTTATTATAAACGTGTTCTGGTATAGGTTTAATGCTTTCAATTGGAAGAATTTTAAATAATTTAAAGACAGAAGCCTTCACAATAAATGAAAGTGACACTTTAAAAAGTTCGTGCATCAAAAGCGTTTTTCTATATTTATCTTCATCTGGAAAGCTCAAACCAAAACATTTGAAAGTCCGGGATGTATTAATACGTAGAAACGATAGGAGATAAATATATGATCAAAAGGGATCTAAAAAAATAGCAAAATTTATCAACGGGGAACTTTAGAAAAAAATGTTATTAATCATGTCAGTACCGAAGCACAAGATACTGAGCTGATGCTCAAGCTATCCATCTGTTTGTACCTTGACTAGTAAATAACCTTTTCAAGAAATCCTTCTTTATATACTTAAAGTAAGGAAGCTTCTCAAGAAATCTATTTTTATGCCTCGCTTGCAATATAGTAGAGTAATACGATATAGGATGTCGTTTTAACGACATGAAGATGTCGTTATTACGACATAGCGATGTCGTTATTTCCACATACTATGTCGTTATGTCGTTATTACGACATAGCGATGTCGTTCTTTCCACATAACATGTCGTTATTACGACATACTATGTCGTAATTACGACATAATTTATTTTTTTCGAATGACCCTTATCGGCTTCCGTATAAAACTGTATCGACTCCCTGTAAAAAAATACTGTAGTACGTTGTCGTCCAGCAAACTTCCGGTTTGGATTTTTTTTTTAAATGACACAAAAATATATATAATCTGGAAGCGATTTTGTATAAGAACACATTTTGCTTTAAAAACTAGATAAATCATGAGTGTATCCGACCAATCAGTTTCTCCTATATTTTATGTTTATGTTCACCTTATTTTATATTTAAACGAGAAAGACATTAAGTAATGCGTGTTGCGCTGTCATAACAAGCAGATATAATCTAGTGGTATCTTGTACTGGTCGCTGATACTGTGTTTAATCAGGCAAAGACGCTGTTAACACTAATAGCATCTATTTAGTGAATTTTTAGATAACTTTAAAAATACGATGCGAGTCTGACATACAATATCGAGCAAAATATTGTGAAAGCATGATTACATTTTGCCTTATTTTCGTGAAAATTTATACTACTATAGTGGTATAAATTTTAACGAAAAATGGACAATTTCTCATTTAAAAAAATTGTTGATTGTAGAAACTATCGAAATCGAACAATGTTGAAATCAGTAAATTAATATGACGCAATATGTACGAAAGACTCAATCTTTCAAACTATACTGTGATTATCCCGTCAAAAAACACAGATTGTGCTTGCTATCTTACATAGTGAGTAAAAATTACGTTTAATAGAGATGGAACAAAATCTATTTATATTTTTATTATCCATTTGACTTGAAAGTTATTTTGAAATTTCAATTTTTCATATATAATTTTAATTAGCAGTTTAAAAATGAAAACACTGGTTTCCTTTAAGGACTGTGTTAATTTACATTTGTATATAGACGACTTGCGTGACGAATTTATCAAACAGTGATAAAACATATAGTGCAACAAACTATTTTTTCATTTGTTTGTGTTTTCGATATCTTTCCATTTTAAATATGACTGCCTTGCCAAATATTGTGCATTAATGGAAAGTTTTTTTTCTCTCTCTGAATATCATTGTCATCTTTATTGATTGAACAACACGACGGGTGTAACTAGTGGAGGCATGATATGCTTATCTTTCAAGAGCATCTTACACTAGTATATGATAGGATCCGTGCTGCTCGATCTTAAATCTTCTCTGTATCGTTTTATGAAATACTGTTGTTTTGGTAATTTTGATGTCCTTCTTCCTTTGGTTGTTGTTTTGGTAATTTTGATGTCCTTCTTCCTTTGGCTGTTGTTTTGGCAATGTCATGTCTATCTTCCTTTGGCTGTTGGTTATGATTGCCCTTGTAGTATTTTCTCCCAGGTTTTCACTCTAAATCTTACAATTGACAAGTATTGTCAAAGCTCCATTATCGGCTCCTTTGTCTTGTGGTAGCGTGCTCTCCTCGAGTGCGGAGATCGTGGGTTCGATCTCCGACTTGTTTAAAACAAAGTTGTTATTTTTTTTTCTAAAAGTTTGATAACTTTTAGAGTTTACATTCCTCAAACAGGCTCTATTGATATCAACAAAGGGTAAGATTTAACATAGTCTGACTGCTAAGTTCATAACCCTCTATACCAAAGTTAAAAACCGTATTTCCTAAATTACTTTCATGTTCCTCGAATAATTATGAAGTTTGACTTTCATTGAACTTATTTTTTTTATTATTACCGACAACACAATGTCATGTTCTCGTCTCTGTATTTCTCATACGTTAAGAGGCAAATTATCATGTTCATTTTAAAAGTTATTAAATCAAATAGGGACTATATAAATAATTATTTTCATGGTTCGTAAAGCAGTTATAGCAATATATACACTTAAATGAAACGTTGGTGACAAAATTAATTCACATGAAAAAGCTAACAAGACGTCTACATTTGCTCACAGTTGAACGAACAGCCAATAAAAACGATCATAAATTTATTTAGATGGGAGAAGCAGCTGTCAAACGTCCTTTCCAAGCTTTTAAATTTGTTTGCTATAAATAATATATTAAATAATATTAAATAACATCTATATTGAAGTGTTTTTTGGTCTATTGACTTTAAACGACATTTTATGAATCTTCTGATTCATGGCTTATATCTAAATAATTTATTTCTGAAATCCTCGCAAATCGTAAACCGGGTGAAGGATACAGCTCTATTAAAAATTCTTTCTCTCCATTATAGTACCGCACAAAAAGAATTACGAAATGTCCTGATATTTTCTTCACCTTTTTACACAATATTTTTCAGTAGAAAAATTAATACCAAGGTTCTTTTTAAAACATAATTTATTATGATTTATATTACTGCAGTGAAAAATTAATATTTGTTGTCGTAGACGTAGATACTTCGACATCGGCCTTGATTATAACATATACTTGTCTAGTGTAAAGGTAAAACGAAAAGATTATGAGTTCAAGTAAGGTTCTACACCACCAAGGTTTGACTATGGTATTGAAATATGGTCATCCCTGGACCTCTTCCGTCCGTCAGCAAAATTCCGACTTGCCAAAATGGGGCGTCTGTTTGGTTGTGCGGGATGTATACATATGTGGTCATGTACGGTCAGAATGGTGTAGATAAATCCGATGCCTAGTGTAGGGCGAGAATCCTTGCATCAACTCTCTAGATGGCCTCTTTCATGGTAAAATGTCTGACCATTTATCACACATACCCTTATTATTTAAAAAGTGGTGCACATGCCCTGCCTTTCCGTCCGGTCGATGTTATTTGCAAGACCCACCTGTTGGTTTAATTGTTCTCGTCTTGAATATTCATGTAATATCTGCCATTAATCATTAATCAAGCAAAAAAAAAAAAACAATCGATATATGGTTCCGTTAGAATAAGATGTGGTTACAATTAACATGTGCATTTACATATACCATGTATATCCCTTCTTTTAATCACTCGATATTTACGTGCAGACTTTAACGTTCTGTTTTTCCTTACAGATAAGATTGAAACTTAAAGAAGAGTATGTTTTATGGTTGTAAAAAAATGTTAGAAGATACAAAATTGGCAGGGGCCAATCAAATACCGTAATTCAAAGCAAGAAAGAAATTATCATCGCCAAAAGAAAAGAAAAAACAGTCACTAAAATCCGGGAGTGTAAATATGTAACACATACAACTCCTGTTTGTCGTTTCAAAACGGACAGGTGCGTTTATTGGTATCTAAAATGCAGGAGGTAGGCTATAAACAATATCCAGGGTAACAACCAGAATGAACATGAGTATAAACACTGTTGTTACTAAATTGATGCGTTTAGACGTATGTTTATTGTACTATTTCACAAAATATCTGTCCACGGCACGAAATGACACCCCAGCCATACTCATCAATGTCAGTTGCTTAGCGCAGAAACAGCCAACAGCAGTCCGAAACTGCATGGTCAGTTTACATGCCTAAATGTTAAAACTACGACATCAAGCATTCAAGGCTATGTTGCTTCAGCGGGACCACTATTGTGATTAGCTGTAGATAGTATAATATTGTCTGCGAAAGTTGTTGATACAAAAGTAGAGGAAGTTTTATGATCACATGATTTAACCATCAAGTGGAAATAGTAACATGCAGTATTCCTGTTTCGAATCCATAGGTTTATCATGCTTAGATGCTTACTCATCCGGAGCACGTGATCTTCGCCATAATTTTGGGTGAACGTGCATAGCTAAAACTGAAGGTTTACGGATTCACTAAATGTAAAAAGCGTCGTAAGCACATCTTCGTCTATGTGAGCTAGTAGTTTGGTTTTCGTCAAGTACCTTTGTTAAGTTTAAGTTTCGATACAATGTCTAACGAACTTTTGATTTTTCTTGTACCATACATCAGTGTATTTACATTACCCCTAGTCCTCCGCCTTGAACAAAAAGGATACACTTGTACAAAACTAATAATAATAATACTTTTTATTGTAAAAGCAATATAGCTTGTAGGTATCAAGTACAAAACATATTATAGTATGAATCACATAAAACAATTTAGTATTTCATTAATACAATTGATATAATTTACAATAATCTAGAGAATGATATTGATTAGTGCAATTTGATACAATCTCGGATCATGATATTAATTAATGATCCAAGACTCACTCAATTGTGTCTTATTAATTTTTGTTGTAAAATATTGAAACAAATTCTGCAACATACTATATGAGATGAGAGGTATACTTCAATCACGCATCAACCCAACAACACAAAAAAATTTTAGGTAAAAAAAAGCCTTCCACAATTGACAGTTGTCAATGGAATATTTCAAGATTTTAGTCGCACAGAGAAGAACGAACAAAATTCTATATATCAAAGATTATCAAAGATCTGCCACCAACAACGAAAACACCTATGGACAATCACACTGAGATAAGGCAACCAATATAAAGATGCTTTTTTTTCGTGTAGAAAACACCACAACGCAGTTCTCTCAAGGCAAATACTTGTATTGAAGTCATCTCCATGAAATAGTTTTGCCCTTTTCAACCTACGTCAATCGATTACTTATTTTTTATCACCACTGCTTAAGTCAGTGTGCAATTGCTAAAAGATATATAATTTCGAGGATGAAAAAAATATTTAGATAAAATATGTGAGATTGTATTATCAATAAAGATTATTTGATATGAAATGTCATTTTTTATAAGAAAACAATTAATTCTTATTTGACAAAAGTAATAATTCACAAGAGGTCGTTTTTTTTTTAAAAATCCTGCAATATAATACAAGATTAAGTTACAAAGAGATGTTATTACAAAACATACACAATAGAACTTACAGTTAGGTATTAAAAAGTTTTAAACGTTTTTAATTCACTAAAAATTAAATTTTATTGCATGCGAATTGAAATTGAAATATTTCCATTATTCCTTTAAATAAAACGGAGAATATATAATTAGTTTTGCTCAGCAGGATTGTTAATTTACAATACATGTCATACCCTAGGGTTACGCAAGCTGTAATAATTAGAAACCCTGAGGGTCTAAAAAAAACATTTACTTATAAATTGGCATGTTATATGGAAAAATAACCAAAACACATTACATTAAATGAAATATACATATATCACGACCAGAAAATGTATTTAACTAATGGTTAAAAGTGACACAAATGTACATTGGTACAGATATGGACCTAAATTACAAGTTTTCATCATCCTAGGTACAAATATACTGTCACAAAAATCCAGGGATTACTTACATCATATCTCAGATTTGTTTACAAGAAAATGGTTTATACTGGCTACTTAAAATATCGACAGAGGGCGTCTGTGTAAAATATTATAGATTAAAACAAAATCTTTTTATGGTGTTTTTATGGTTATTGGTTGTCCCTTTACTGTATAACATTTTTGGCGTTTCAACAAATATACCGAACTCCAAGGTAAATTCAAAAAGGGGGATATCCATCAAACATTAAATTAATCGAACGCTAGACTACTGTAAACCAACGGAACGAATAGAAAACAACTGTCTTATTCCTGACATGGTACATACATTTTCCGAAGAAAATGGAGGGTTAAACCTTGTTTTATAGCTAGCCAAACCTCACAAAAAATGGTGTTATTATATATGACAAAATTTTGTTTATTTCCTTTTTGTTAATAACTATGTAATCTTTGAATAAATAAGAAGATGTTGCATGATTGCTATTCAAACAACTTTCCACCAGAAATCAAATGACGTAGAAGTTAGCAACTATAATAGATAGGGCCTTCAACAATGAACAAAACCCATAACACATAGCTAGCTATAAAAGGTCTTGACCAATTACATTGGGTCTTGACATGACAAATAAAAACAATTCAAACGAGAAAACTAACGACCTGATTTATGTACAAAACAAAAAACGAAAAACAAAGACGATGTACAACAAACAACAACCACTGTATAACAGGCCCCTGACTTGGAGCAGGAAAATACAGAATGTGGCGGAGTTAAACAACTTTATGCATTTTTGATAAGATGTCGATTTTTTACGTCGATTTGGTCGCTTTCGTAGTAAACAATTATAGGTAAAAGTACGGCCTTCAACACGGAGCCTTGGCTCACACCGAACAGCAAGCTATAAAGGGCCCCAAAATGACTAGTGTAAAACAATTCAAACAGGAAAACCAACGGTCTAATCTATATAAAAAACGAGAAAAGAGAAACACTTAAGGACCACATCAACAAACGACAACTGAAACAGGTTCCTGACTTAGAACAGGTGCAAACAAATGCAGCGGGTTTAAACGTTTAAACAGGCGCCAACCTTCACCCTAACCTGAAATAGTAGTGTAACATTACAACATAGAAAGACACACTATAAAATATCAATTGAAATGGCTTAACTCAATCAAAAAGACATACTAACAAAAACAAGTCAACATACACTGAACGAATAAATTTAATCTATGACACAATTTCAAAAAGACAACTATAACCTTGGACAAAATGGCGTTAAATAAAATAACGTACACAGGTAAATTTAGATATAATAATTTTGTTGTTACGAGTACGGAGATATTTTTTACAAAATAAATAAATTTGTTGTTCAAAGTACGAGAACAGCAGTGAAAATTTATCGTCATACATAATATTTATTAAAGGTGGTACAAATTAAAAATAGTGAGACGAGATATAACGCAAAATAAGTAAACATTGAATAACAAAAATGCATTGCAAATTGTGTAACAGGTCAAATTAACACGAAAGTACGATTTGAGAGTACTCGCAGTTACTGAAAGCTAGTTAAAAGCCAAAAAACAATTAATAATAAAAAATCATGCATTAGAACCTAAAACACATCCCAGGAATTTAGAGTTTTGACGCCATGGACAGTCAAAGAAGACATGACCTGTGCAATGCCAAAATAAAAGTATCGACAGGCAGTAGGATAGTTTGGATTTAACCTTATAATAAATATGTATAATGTTATATATATAGATAAAGCAATCTTCATATAGAAAATGAACGTGGATGTGTATTTATACATCCAAAAAAACCATTCGAAAAGAATACAAATTTAGTTATGTTTTAATTTGTTGATGACAAAATCGATATTTGTGCCAATGTAAACAATATTCAAAGATCTTATTACAACATTAATAAGATAACCTTTACTAATAAGTTTGTTGAAAGGCTCGATGAGTTTACACGGATCACATAGTGATTTCCGCGCTTTTAGTACAATATTACCGTAAAATTTAGGATGTGAAATACCGTTTTTAATAAGTTTTCTACAGTTACAGCCAAAGTCTGCTAATATGTCTGTCAGTCAGCATATTAACTCCTGTCCAATGAATTAAAGTTAAACGTATAGTCAGCAAAACACACAGAAGTTTAATTAAGAGATTTAGAAAAAAACGTTATCAATTCAAATGTATTATCACTTGAAATAAAGATAACTCTTATAAAGATACCTCCCTCGGCTGAACTCGAAAGACATTATTCCTGTTATTTCATTGCATCGCTTGCAACATCAACAATTGAGATTTAGTTTATAGTTTTCTTAGTGAAATATATAGTGATATATGTCTACTTTTTGGCACAAGTTTTATATAAACAAAATCTACTTGATGAATAACTACAACTGTTGTTTCAAATGAAGAATGATTTACTCTATAAATACAAACAATGATAAACCTTGATTTATACTATCATAGTAGCAAATACAAAATCTGTTGTAAAGTCCTGCATTTCTCCTATTAAGTCGAGCCCTATATTTCTCGTATTAAGTCAAGTCCTACATTTCTCCTATTAAGTAAGTCCTACATTTCTCATATCAAGTCAAGTCCTACATTTCTCCTATTAAGTCAAGTCCTACATTTCTCCCATTAAGTCAAGTCCTACATTTCTCCCATTAAGTAAAGTCCTACATTTCTCCTATTAAGTAAAGTCCTACATTTCTCCCATAATGTAAAGTCCTACATTTCTCCTATTAAGAAAAATATATTGACTACACATGTGGGTAATATTCGTTGCTCTGTGTAAGAAAAAATGAACCTGACGTATATCACCCTCGGTCTTTGGTCGGATTCGTTTGTTTAGCCTTATTATGGTAAAATAAGTTCGTTTGTTCAATCTTGTTATGGTATGGGTTTGTTTGTTCAATCTTGTTATGGTATGGGTTCGTTTGTTCAATCTTGTTATGGTATGGCTTCGTTTGTTCAATCTTGTTATGGTGTGAGTTCGTTTGTTCAATCTTGTTATGGTATGGGTTTGTTTGTTCAATCTTGTTATGGTATGGGTTTGTTTGTTCAATCTTGTTATGGTATGGGTTTGTTTGTTCAATCTTGTTATGGTATGGGTTTGTTTGTTCAATCTTGTTATGGTATAAGGCATACCTGTCAACTGACCCGTATCCTCCGGGTCACACCCGAGAATTCACCCCTTACCGTTTTTTTTTAAAATACCCGTCGGGTGGCTACAAAATCCCGGGATTTCAGAAAATGACCCGTTTTCACCCGTATTTCTGACTTGTATTGTTTCCGGTAATTTGAAGTCAAATATACTTTCGATTTTCTCGGCGTTTTTCCTTTGAAAAGGTAAACAATTGAAATTAGAATTTGCTTATTTACCGTGCCAATGGCAGCTATCAAAACATTACATTTGTTTAAAAAGTAACAATTGAGGATTGTTTGTTAATTGTACCACAGAAAGTTGAAGCCAGTCAAGCTTGACATACAATTCTATGTCCTGATTAAAAGATTTGTCGTTTGCAAATATCAAATATCCTGTAGAAATCATTTTAAAACAATTTGAACCTTTTTTAAAATACATTTCTGGTGGAGAGAATAATTTTGTTATCACTTAAATGTAAAAGCTTTAAATCAAATCCATATGCTCTAGATATTACACTGAAAGGAAACTCCCTTACTTCTTTCTATTTATCTTCCTCCTGTGTATAGGAGCACATTAGCTATAATATTGATTTCTAATTACATGTATAGCTGGGGTTTAGGACATTCATTAATAAGAAGAAGTAACTTAGTGTGAATAAAACAATAAAAGGGCATTGCTTTAGAAAGATATTTAGTTAATGATAAATATTTATATACTTAACAAATACAAAAGTGATTATTTTTAGGAAACTCAGTGGTACATGTATATGTTATAGTATATATAAAAAAAACTCAATACTAAAAGTGGACCGAAAAAGTTTGAGCACGTTATGACCTGACATTTTCTTCTTCAATGCAGGTCATGGCCTGCATTTTCAGTTTCAGAGGTTGACAGGTATGATAAGGTCGTTTGTTCAATCATGTTATGGTATGAAATCGTTTGTTCAATCTTGTCATGGTATAAGTTCGTTTGTTCAATCTTGTTATGGTATGTGTTCGTTTGTTCAATCTTGTTATGGTATGAGTTTGTTTGTTCAATCTTGTTATGGTATGGGTCGTTTGTTCAATCTTGTTAGTGAATGTTATGTTTTGTGAACTGTTGTTTGTTTGTTCGTCATTTTTTTTTTCATTTGGCCATATCTTCGACTTCTGAGTTTTAATTACGTCCTTGGTATATACCCCCTTTTTACCGGACATGGCTGCGTATTTATATATCCCGCACAGCCAAACGGACGCCCCGATTAAACAAGGGTTTTACTGCCGGACGTGATGTCCAGGATGATATTTCTCTAGGTTTAGTGTCACGATCTTTCCTCTAAAGAATCCTTGCAACTACTTTTAAAGGGATCCGTTGTTTGTCTGTTGCCACGCAAAAATTGCTGTCCATATCCATATAAATCATTTAAGAGTTCCGTCTAACATTGCATTAATTGTTAATTTCTTCACGTCCTGAACATGTATGAAATGTTTGCCACTGAACTTTAAACAAGCACCAAACAATACATCTTTTATAAACATGTAAATGATAAGAATTGCTTCAAATGGAAACAAAAAATCTCCGAAGTTGTACCAGTTTCCATCTCAGAAACCTATAAATATTTACCTGTGATGGAAACTTTTTTCTCTACTGCATTTATTACCGAAATTGTTTACAATTCATGTGAATGCTCAAGACTTTTATATGTATCAGCAAAATATGAGTATACCAACCTAACATTTTCTAGAGGCTACAAGCTTTATTTTCATTGCAAACAAGACACTGATTTATATGATATTTGAAGGGTTGGGTGCACTTTAAACAAGTATATCACACTATAGCGTGTTAATTCTTTCCTCGGAATTATCTGATATCTTATGTCGGTGATTTGTCTTACAGTTTAACACCTGTTACAAAAGTTATCTTTCTTAAAATCAAAATTGTTTAAATGTTCTTCTAATGGTCGACCCTCCAGTGGGATCCTATTGTCATATTTTCTCGTGCTAATTATCGGTTAATTATAAACGAAGGCCGCATGCTAAGATTTTCCCCTAATTTGTTTAAATTTAATGTGATAATTTCTAAATTACAATTTATGTCAATTATTACAAGAGCACATACAGGATTTTACTTCGAACACCTGGAGACAAGATCAATTAAATAATCTTATTCATTTAGAAAATTAAATGTGTTGAAAATTTACGACACACCCATGTGTGCAGATATAAAAAATCATAAATTATTTACAAAAAATACATTTATTTGATCTGTTAATATAATATCGTTTTTTTAAGTCAAATTAAGCTTAACATTTTTTGAATGAGAGTATTTGTAATGATTCATGTAACGCCCAATCTTGTTTTTCGCTCAAGCGAACAGATAAAAATCATGGATAAAAGTGTTCAAATCAGAGACTCAAAAATGGCCATCTTATTGTCATCTGGCTTAAATACATGTATAAAGGCAATTACTCGTGTATTCTTCTGTATAATTTAAATAACTAACAGAGGGTTTAATGAACATAAATGTTCCAGTAATTAGCGACTACCACAAAAATGTAAATATTTATCCATTTGCGGTCCCATGTAAAAGTGTAATTAAGGGTTATCGTTGTTTTCATCTTTGTTAATAGTTTTAGACCTTTGTGCTTTTTGAGAGATATTGAACATTTAGAACATTTTTAGAATAATGTGAAATCCTCCATAAAAGAATTATGTTTGGATGAGAATCGAGTAACAAATTACTTTAAAAGGTAGTTGGGTACGTTTGAATTATCAGGTTTATAGTAAAATTAAAATAAACCACCCATGAACACAAATGTATATTCTCACGACAAATAAATTCATTTCTCTTTACTAGACGATTATTTTCGTTTAAATTTCACAATTATACATGCTTCGAATTTAGAAATTTAGTAATTAAGTACAGTTCTTAAAAGATTTATTATCCTACCCAAGAACTGAGTGGGATATAGAACACGGTCATCCCTGAAATTCTCCAATCAGACAATGTTACCAGTGCTAATTAGGGTTGTTCGTTTGGCTGTGTGGAATGTATAAATACGCAGCCACATACCAGCGGAATCCGGACGATAAATCCGATATGTACCACGTTTAGCAAACGAGTTCCATTCTCTGCACCGCAGATCCTTGCGAAAACTCTTTGAGGAGCCGTACGTGGCCTGTAGCAAATACAAAATTTCTGCACCTATCCAACAGAATCCGTTATCCAGTTGTAGCCGAAATTCCCACCTTTTACCACGGTCAAATCACTATGCATATCCTACTTTGTGTTGATTCATTCTCGCCCTGCATGAAATGTTTTTCAAAGGACATTAAACAAACAATCAATCAATCGATCCATTCACCAATAGTATATGTATACCGTTGAAGATCAAACAATCAATCAATCGATCCATTCACCAATAGTATATGTATACCGTTGAAGATCAAACAATCAATCAATCGATCCATTCACCAATAGAATATGTATACCGTTGAAGATCAAACAATCAATCAATCGATCCATTCACCAATAGTATATGTATACCGTTGAAGATCAAACAATCAATCAATCGATCCATTCACCAATAGTATATGTATACCGTTGAAGATCAAACAATCAATCAATCGATCCATTCACCAATAGTATATGTATACCGTTGAAGATCAAACAATCAATCAATGGATCCATTCACCAATAGTATATGTATACCGTTGAAGATATAAGATTGACTAACCAAGCGTTTTAATGCTAGTCATCAATTGCGACTTTCAACTTTTCTATTTTGAATTCCGACTGACCGACTGAGAAATATACTTACACCACAAATGTTTTACATGGAAAAAAAATAAATAACCAAATAAATAAAATTGAATAAATACTTGGTACTTAATATATGTCCCTACGTTTAACATACATATAAAATATCATAAAGTGATAAAAAAAATACACTGCTTTAGACCAACAAACTGAGTATGATTTTGAACATGCTACTTACTCACAGGGTAACAATCCGCGGGAAGACAAATCACCTTTCTTAAAACGTTATTCTGACTCTGGGCATTTGATTCAACTCTTACTCTTAAAAGTCGCACGTTAACGTGATGGTTAGGGGAAAATAAAAAACTATGAGCAAATGAAAAGTTATGAGAAAACCAAAGCTATTATTTGACCTAACATGAAGAGACTACAAAAGATTTGCCTTAGACAACAAAAGCTATATGTTGACATAACAGAGACTATCAAAAATCTTCTTGAGACAACCAAAGCTGTTTGTTGACATAACAGAGACTACCAGAGAACTGCTTGAGACAACCAAAGCTATATGTTGACATAACAGAGACTACCAAAGATCTGCTTGAGACAACCAAAGCTATATGTTGACATAACAGAGATTACCTAAGATATGCTTGAGACAACCAAAGCTGTATGTTGACATAGCAGAGACTACCAAAGATCTGCCTGAGACAACCAAAGCTGTTTGTTGACATAACAGAGACTACGAAAGATCTGCTTGAGACAACCACAGCTGTTTGTTGACATAACAGAGACTACCAGAGATCGCTTAGACAACTTAAGCTATATGTTGACATAACAGAGATTACCTTAGATTTGCTTGAGACAACCAAAGCTATATGTTGACAAAACAGAGACTACCAAAGACCTGCTTGAGACAACCAAAGCTGTTTTTGATAAATCCGATATGTACCACGATTAGCAAACGAGTTCCATTCTCTGCACCGCAGATCCTTGCGAAAACTCTTTGAGGAGCCGTACGTGACCTGTAGCAAATACAAAATTTCTGCACCTATCCAACAGAATCCGTTATCCAGTTGTAGTCGAAATTCCCACCTTTTACCACGGTCAAATCACTATGCATATCCTACTTTGTGTTGTATCATTCTCGCCCTGCATGAAATGTTTTCAAAGGACATTAAACAAACAATCAATCAATCGATCCATTCACCAATAGTATATGTATACCGTTGAAGATCAAACAATCAATCAATCGATCCATTCACCAATAGTATATGTATACCGTTGAAGATCAAACAATCAATCAATCGATCCATTCACCAATAGTATATGTATACCGTTGAAGATCAAACAATCAATCAATCGATCCATTCACCAATAGTATATGTATACCGTTGAAGATCAAACAATCAATCAATCGATCCATTCACCAATAGTATATGTATACCGTTGAAGATCAAACAATCAATCAATCGATCCATTCACCAATAGTATATGTATACCGTTGAAGATCAAACAATCAATCAATCGATCCATTCACCAATAGTATATGTATACCGTTGAAGATCAAACAATCAATCAATCGATCCATTCACCAATAGTATATGTATACCGTTGAAGATCAAACAATCAATCAATCGATCCATTCACCAATAGTATATGTATACCGTTGAAGATCAAACAATCAATCAATCGATCCATTCACCAATAGTATATGTATACCGTTGAAGATCAAACAATCAATCAATGGATCCATTCACCAATAGTATATGTATACCGTTGAAGATATAAGATTGACTAACCAAGCGTTTTAATGCTAGTCATGAATTGCGAATTTCAACTTTTCTATTTTGAATTCCGACTGAGAAATATACTCACACCACAAATGTTTTACATGGAAAAAAATAAATAACCAAATAAATAAAATTGAATAAATACTTGGTACTTAATATATGTCCCTACGTTTAACATACATATAAAATATCATAAAGTGATAAAAAAAATACACTGCTTTAGACCATCAAACTGAGTATGATTTTGAACATGCTACTTACTCACAGGGTAACAATCCGCGGGAAGACAAATCACCTTTCTTAAAACGTTATTCTGACCCTGGGCATTTGATTCAACTCTTACTCTTAAAAGTCGCACGTTAACGTGATGGTTAAGGGAAAATAAAAAACTATGAGCAAATGAAAAGTTATGAGAAAACCAAAGCTATTATTTGACCTAACATGAAGAGACTCCAAAAGATTTGCCTTAGACAACCAAAGCTATATGTTGACATAACAGAGACTACCAAAGATCTTCTTGAGACAACAAAAGCTATATGTTGACATAACAGAGACTACCAAAGATCATCTTGAGACAACCAAAGCTATATGTTGACATAACAGAGACTACCAAAGATATTGGTTGAGACAACCAAAGCTATATGTTGACATAACAGAGATTACCTAAGATATGCTTGAGACAACCAAAGCTGTATGTTGACATAACAGAGACAACCAAAGATCTGCTTGAGACAACCAAAGCTATATGTTGGCATAACAGAGACTACCAAAGATCTGCTTGAGATAACCAAAGCTATATGTTGACATAACAGAGACTACCAAAAATCTGCTCGAGACAACCAAGGCTATATATTGACATAACAGAGACTACCAGAGAACTGCTTGAGACAACCAAAGCTATATGTTGACATAACAGAGACTACCAAAGATCTGCTTGAGACAACCAAAGCTATATGTTGACATAACAGAGATTACCTAAGATATGATTGAGACAACCAAAGCTGTATGTTGACATAGCAGAGACTACCAAAGATCTGCCTGAGACAACCAAAGCTATATGTTGACATAACAGAAACTACCAAAGATCTGCTTGAGACAACCAAAGCCATATGTTGACATAACAGAGACTACCAAAGATCTGCTTGAGACAACCAAAGCTATATGTTGACATAAAAAAGACTACCAAAGATCTGCTTGAGACAACCAAAGCTATATGTTGACATAACAGAGACTACCAAAGATCTGTTTGAGACAACCAAAGCTATATATTGACATAACAGAGACTACCAAAGATCTGCTTGAGACAACCAAAGCTATATGTTGACATAACAGAGACTACCACAGATCTGCTTGAGACAACCAAAGCTATTTGTTGACATAACAGAGACTACCAAAGATCTGCTTGAGACACCCAAAGCTGTTTGTTGACATAATAGAGACTACCAAAGATCTGCTTGAGACAACCAAAAGCTGTTTGTTGACATAACAGAGACTACCAAAGATCTGCTTGAGACAACCAAAGCTATTTGTTGACATAACAGAGACTACCATAGATCTGCTTGAGACAACCAAAGCTGTTTGTTGACATAACAGAGACTACCAAAGATCTGCTTGAGACAACCAAAGCTGTCTGTTGACATAACAGAGACTACCAAAGATCTGCTTGAGACAACCACAGCTCTTTGTGGACATAACAGAGATTACCTTAGATTTGCTTGAGACAACTAAAGCTATATGTTGACATAACAGAGACTACCGAAGAGTTGTTTGAGACAACTAAAGCTGTTTGTTGACATAACAGAGACTACCAAAGATCTGCTTGAGACAACCAAAGCTATATGTTAACAAAACAGAGACTACCAGAGATCTGCTTGAGACAACCAAAGCTATATGTTGACATAACAGAGACTACCAGAGATCTGCTTGAGACAACCAAAGCTATATGTTGACATAACAGAGACTACCAAAAAGCTGCTTGAGACAACCAAAGCTATTTGTTGACATTACAGACACTACCAAAGAGCTGCTTGAGACAACCAAAGCTGTTTGTTGCCATAACAGAGACTATTTACTCACTAGTATATAAACAAACATTACTTGACTATATGTTCCTTGTTTTTGGTTCAGGGTCACTACAGGAAAGGTTTTAATTAACATGTTGAATTGAAAAGAGTTTGACTTCCGGACATTAAAATATGCAGATTTTCAAAAAAATGAAAATGATTATTTTAAACTTTTGTATCTTCCGCCTTTCTTTTACAATATTAACATATGCTTTCGATTTACGAGAGCACGATGTTTCTATAATAACCTTCCCCTGGTACGGTATTACAGTTTTTATAGCAAATATATAAAACACTTATTTACATCAAATCAAAGGACCTAAAAAAGATCAACACTACCTTTTTATCATTTATACTAATTTTAGATAATATCTAAAATTAAGTAGTGTATTAATTGTATCATAATTGATGATGAGTTTTTATGGAGAAGCATTTTTTGATAAAGTTTAGTAAATGGACGAATCAACCATACACCAAATTAAGGAGTACGTATCCATTTCAAATAGTATGCATTCTAATAGTCTCATAGTACCATGTGCTTGTGTTATAATTATATTATTAGAATGCTTAAACTTGTACATGTATATTGTTCTCGTAATATATTTAATTGCGCACTCAACTTTACCCTTTAGTTTTTATGTTCGAAAATAAACATTAATTACGAGGTATTTTTCCATAGTTCCTTGTTAAAATCCCATAAACTTAAAATTACATATTATTATTAATAAATGTATTGAATAGATTTACATCCATCAAAATTTGTACAAATTAGTCATGTATTTCCTGAAGCCATTTATCAGCAAAAAATTAAACATAATGGCATTTGTGAAATCGAAATGAAATAATATTTATCATCAAAAGAACAATTTATATATGTTTATTTACGGGTCAAATATTTTAAGCCTAATAACTTCATATATAGCTAAAATCTGAAAATGAAGATTTAATCGGGATTTTTTCTCAAACTCAGCGAAGATTTACGCTTTCGATAAGCCCAATTATTGATATAGAAAGAGTAATTTAGTTTTGAACAATTTATCATAACACTTAGTCTATATTATAATGTTTTGTTCACTATAAAATGCGCAAGTAATTATGATGTATAATAAAGGATATTGTACAAGAATATTTTATCAAGATGAAATTAACAATAACACAATTCTTCAGGAAATTTAAATTGTAATTGTCAATTTCAAGAGTACAAAAATAGGTATTGCAACACAAAATCTTAAATGTTACTTTATATTTATTATACTTGACAAAAATAGACCAATGTACGTAGAAGGTTTTAATCTCATCAAGCAGGTCTTTACATCATAATTTACCAATATCCAATTCTAATTCTCTTTTCAAAGAAAATATCTCCTAACAAAGGTAGAGTTCGAACTATTAGAGTTTAGCATTGACAAATTTCACATCAGACAAAGGTTACATCTTTGAGCTTGCTTTTAGTAACTGCGAGCAGTATTCTTTGAAACGAAATTGTTTGTTATACTGTTTTTCTCTTATCCATATACCATTATTAGAGAGCAAGATGTTTTCCTGTACTGATTTTTATTATGTGGTCTTTTATGTACTTTTGCTATTTCACTGATCGAGATTAAATGGGAGACGGTTGCGATCTTGCACTTTTCGAGATCAAAAGGGAGACGTTTGATATCTAACACTGAGTGATCGAGATTAAAAAGAGACATGTGAGATCTAACACTGATCGATATTTAAGGTGTCAAACCACCAATTAAAAATCCCTATCTGTTCAACCAAATTTTCACAGCTTTCTAAATATTTTACCTTAAGTTTAACTTCATAGAAACCAAATATATCCTGAATGGTACAGGTATCACCTTTCTATATGCCAATTTTCAACATACCTTTAAACTCTTATAAGAAAGAAGAGACCTCCCGAACTGAGGTACCACTAAAAATAACCCCTGGTTTTCAGGAAATCTTAAATTAGTATACTATGGAGCGCATTAATCCTCAATGTTTAATGCAAACTCATAGACAAGAAAATTTTTGCTCAAAATGGTCTTAATATATTTCTCTTTCACCAAAAGTTTCATTTCTGCAAATTTGTTGGTTAGTTTAAGTAAACAATGACATCAAATGCACTATTTTTTGTCCGAGAAGGCCTACTTTTACATACGTTCTAAATTGGAGGGAGTAATTGGTGTTCTGACACCTAAACGGGACCGGATTGCGATCTAACACTTTTTCGAGATCAAAAGGGGGACGGTTTTATCTAACACTGATCGAGATTAAAAGGGAGGCGACTGAGATCAAATACTTTTCGAGATCAAAAGGGAGATGATTGAGATCTAACACGGATCAAAAGAGACAGTTGAGATCTACACTGATCGAAGGGAGACGGTTGTGATATTACACTGTTCGAGATGAAAAGGGAGACGGCTGATATCTAACAATGATCGAGATTTAAAAGAAGACGGGTGAGATCTAACACTGATCAAGACGGGAGACGGTTGAGATCTAATTCATTTCGAGATCAAACGGTAGACGGTTAATATCTTTCACTTTTTGAGATTAACAGGGAAACGATTCCGATCTTAAACTTTTCGAGATCAAAGGCAGACGGTTGAGATCTAATACTGATCGAGTTTAAAAGGGAGACGCACGAGATCTAGAACTGATCGAGATCAAAATGAAGACGATTGAGATCTATAACTTTTCGAGAATGAAAAGGAGACAGTTGAAATCTAACACTGATCGATATTTAAAAGGGAAACGGTTGAGATCTAACACTGATCAAGATTAAATTGGAGACAGTTGAGATCTTACACGAATTGATATTAAAGTGGAGACGGTTGAGATCTAACACTGTTCGAAATTTAAAAGGAGACAGATGAGATCTAACACAAATCAAGATTTTAAAAGGGAGACACATGAGATCTAGAACTGATCGAGATCAAAATGAAGACGGTTGAGATATAAACTTTTCGAGAATGAAAAGGAGACAGTTGAAATCTAACACGGATCGATATTTAAAAGGGAAATGGTTGAGATCGAACACTGATTAAGATTAAATCATAGACGGTTGAGATCTAACACGAATCAAGATTAAAGTGGAGACGGTTTAGATCTAACACTGACCGAGATTTAAAAGATGACAGGTGAGATCTAACACGTCAAGATTTTAAAAGAGAGACACACGAGATCTAGAACTGATCGAGATCAAAATGAAGACGGTTGAGATCTTAAACTTTTCGAGAATGAAAAGGAGACAGTTGAAATCTAACACGGATCGATATTTAATAGGGGAAACGGTTGAGATAGAACACTGATTAAGATTAAATTGGAGACAGTTGAGATCTAACACGAATTGATATTAAAGTGGAGACGGTTAAGATCTAACACTGTTCGAAATTTAAAAGGAGACAGATGAGATCTAACACGAATCAAGATTTTAAAAGGGAGACACATGAGATCTAGAACTGATCGAGATCAAAATGAAGACGGTTGAGATCTAAACTTTTCGAGAATGAAAAGGAGACAGTTGAGATCTAACACGGATCGATATTTAAAAGGGAAACGGTTGAGATCGAACACTGATTAAGATTAAATTGGAGACGGTTGAGATCTAACACTGATCCAGATTTAAAAGGAGACAGGTGAGATCTACCACAAATCGAGACGGGAGACGGTTGAGATCTAACATTTTTCGAGATCAAACAGGAGACGGTTAATATCTTTACTTTTTGATATCAAAAGGGAAACAGTTGCGATCTTACACTTTTCGAGATCAAAAGAAGACGGTTGAGATCTAACACGGATCGAGTTTAAAAGGGAGACGCATGAGATCTAGCTCTGATCGAGTTTAAAAGGGAGTTGATGAGATCTAGCACTGATCGAGATTGAAATGAAGATGGTTGAGATCTAACACTTTACGAGAATGAAAGAGAAACGGTTGAGATCTAACACTGATCCAGATTATAAGGGAGACAGTTGAGATCTAATACGGATCAAGATTAAAGTGAAGACGGTTTAGATCTAACACTGATCGAGATAGAATTGAAGACGGTTGAGATCTGGCACGGATCGAGATAAAAAGGGGGACGGTTAATATCTTCCATTTTTCGAGATCAAAAGGGAAACGGTTGCGATCTTACACTGATTAAGATTAAAAGGGAGACCATTGAGAAATCTAACAAAAAACTAGCTAAACCTCGCAACACATGAGTATGCGGCTGTCCACAGTCAGGAATATTGTCAGTGCTCTTGTTATATCTAAATTCGTTATTGGCCTTGTAATTTGGGAAACTTGGTGTAGATAAGAGGTAGTTAATAAACTCTGTTTAATACCAACCTTTTAAGACTCAAGGTGTTTAGAGCTTGACACATGTTTTAGACACCTGTCTATTGTTGCATGCGGTATGTTGATCTGTAGATTAGTTTTTTTTTAAATTTATTTGTATAGTTGGGTTGCTGTCTTTAAGACCTGTATCCCACATTTCCGTTAAAAAAATCACCTGAGCTGAATGTTTGACGTGTATATATGCTATACAAATGTCGAGCATCAAACAGATGGCGAAAAATACCGGGGTATGTTTTCACAGCATTGCGTCGTACGCAACAAAAGTCGATACCCCGCCTGAATATTATACTATTAATGGCTCTTTCCTCATCATAATTTTATAATATCTATGGTAATTGAAATTGACACTATGAGTTAGATTTTATTGAGTTCAACTGCTTCTGTCATTTAAGTGAATTTCGACAATGTAAAGTTCTGCATTCATTTGTTCATGTTTTGTTATATTTTGCCTTTTTACACTCCGTGCTATGCGTACATGAATACATTGCATGTTACACGCGGAGTTAAAAAAAATGGCACTCAGGTATTATTAGTTACATAGTGTGTTAGTGACCTAATACGATATATACGGGGTCAGTAAATTCCATGAGGTGAGAGCGACGCTCGAACCCCATATGGAATTTACTGACCCCGTATATATCGTATTAGGTCACTAACACTATGTAACGAATTTATCTTACCGACTATCTTTATGTGTTGCATTTAGACTAGAGTTGTCTCATTTGCAATCATACTACATCTTCTTATTTTTATACTAAAGTGTTCAAGTGTTCAATTTTAAGAACCTAATTCCATCGGTCTGCACACAAAAAATAATGTCAACAATAACAATTTATTATCAACAACCTTGATTTAACAATATTAAACAAGAATTTCAATACATTTAAACAATCAAATAGTGCCGAAGTCGTAACTCCACTACTAACCGTGTACTGAAATAAGCCCCGCCTCCCTACTAACCTAATATGGAATATACACGGTCTCCACGCGGACGCTTTTAATCAATCATATTCCTAGAAATGTATAGGCGGTAAGATAAATCTTATTCCTTATTCTTTTAGAATATCTGTCAACAAATTGTTGTGATAGAGTATTGCAGCGTACAAAAAACGATCAGACATAGTAAAATAATAATGATGAAAACCTGGTCGGATTAAAGACGTTGGATATTGTTCATTCAATCTCAATATGAAACTTTCATCAGTATGAATAAGAACAATATAGATTATCAATCCATTTTACCTTATTGTTTTTTAAGTTAGAATGTCATTTGCGCTTTCGAAATTTTTCTCTACTGTTTTATTCGAGCGTCTCTGATGAGTCCTACTTAGACAAAAATCGCGGATCTTAATAAATTCCGGTGAATTATAAGCCTGGTATCTTTGATGAGTTTTTACAACCTTTGGATCGATGCGTTTCGAGGATATCCCCACCCTAGTAGTTAGCACATCTATGCTGACATGAAATATCATTGACACGGTCATTTTCTGTCTTGTACTAAAATAATATAGAAAAATTCGAAACACTCAGCTTTTCACCCCCATGACATAGATGCCCTTAGTGATATTTTGAACATTTTACATTTTGGTTTTCGGCGATGCTCTCCAACGTCGTAACTGATTTTGGCCTTTCTACTGTTTTGATTCGAGCACCACTGATGAATCTTACCTAGATGAAAAGCGCGTCTGCCGTATTAAATTAATAGACTTAATGTCTTTGAAGTAAGGAACAAATACTTTTTTCTTCAATGGTGAAAGGGAGACAACTACAACCGTAAGAGAAGAAAATATACAAAAAATACCTATTTGCTAAGACAATGATGAATAATCATTAACTCTCGTCGTTAGTATGATTGTAAAATTGTTATGATCACTTTATGTGTCGCCTTCGAAAGTAATGGGTAATACCGGTATGTTTTCTAGTCTTTACGTCCGTCCGTCTCTATGGGGTGAAATTTTGGTTTACCGTAAGTTAAAGCTTTGGTTTAAAGAAGCTGAGATTCCATCAAGTTTGAAACGTATAGCGCATGTTAAATATAATGTGAAATTTTAAACGTAAAGTCAAATGTCAAAACTTCTTTACGTTTTGAAAATTCCACAATATATTTCACGTAAAAATATTTAAAAAATTCTCCTGAAGTTATTTCTTGTCCGATTTGAATGAAATGTTTATTTACCATTGATACAGAAAAGTCTGCAGTTTGCTGCAACTGAATATAGGTATGATTTATACTTTAAGTAAATCAATATTTAAAGACAACTAACGTGAGGGTACCCAAATTGCACCTATTTTGACAGTTTTTTCACTTACGTTTATTTATGATCCAGACTAAAGTTCCCATTCTGTGTTTATTTTGTAGATGTATCATTATGGACTATATGGTTCCACCAATTCAAATTTGAATCCATACTGAATCATAAAAAAATGGGTTTGAACAGACCTCCAAACGATCCATTATTCTGTAATGAGGAGTACCCAAATTGCATCCATGCTTAAATTCAAATCCGTAAAAATCTAATAACGGATAATTTGTTTTATTTCTTCAAATATTTAGAACAATCTGACATTAATCTATGCTTACTATTCTTTTCTTAAGAAATGGGGGCCTGTAAACTAATTTATTTGCTCATTTTAAAAAGATTACCTTTTTGTAAAAGTCGCATGGCGACGTTTTCATACATTTTTCCTTTTCCAGTGATACTTGATCTGTTGATGCATACTGCCCTTGATTAAAAAGCGGCAATGGAATTTTAACAGAGAAAAATGCTGCCTACTTCCACGTTTTCCGACAGCATAACACCATGAAAATTAGTTAAATTAATATTAATTATATGAACTTATCCAATGTAAGTGTATCGCTTGAACTTTTTATTGATAATCCTGCATATCTCGAAATTCAACTGTGCAAAGCGTGTATCGCACATAAACAAAATAGCGGACAATGAAATAACAATTGAATCTGTTATCAAAACAATTGAAAAGTCCAACGACCTTAATCTGGATAGCATTTTCTCAGAATATCCTCCAGAATGTATACCTACAAAGTTAAAAACGCCAGCAGGCGATAAGGCCAAACGAGCTAAATATGAGTCGATAGACATTAATCTATATGAGGACAAGGCAAACATGGTTGCCTATCGTGTGAAAGTTGACCGAATTCTCTTGTGGATCAAAACTCTTCATATATGGTATTATGATCATCTTGGTAGTTCCGCCGAACATGATATAAGGTGGTTTGACGATCCAGCAGATTGGAATAAGAATGCAGGAGGTAATAAAGCCATCCATATGTATTGAAATCTTAGCGAAACATCCACACGATTCAGAAACCCCCCTTTTATACAAAGTTACTTTTTTTTATTAGCACTGGGGTCATCCAGACACAGGGTAATGCCAAAGACAAGTTTGTCAAATGGGATTTTCCCATCTTAATAGAACTTATTAAGAAAATTAAAGAGTTCAATGGTGAACGAGTTATTCAGCACAATACGCCTACATGCAGCGAGGAGGACACTTTAGGCAAACTTGATGATCAAACACGTGAAAAACAATTATTTGAAAACGGAGGTGATGTAAACAATAACAATGAATCTAAATCAAGCACTCAAAGTAATGAATGGTCCGTAACACAATTTAGACCTGAAAAAATGTTAGAGAGAATGGAAAACTTTTTCGTACTTGCTCCAGATAAGATTTGTACAAAACAATCTGAACTTTTTTCAGCTAAAATGAAAACAATGAAAGATTCATATATCAATCACATAAAAGAAAATGATAATAAACTTGCAAAAGTACTTGAAAGTGTTTCCAAAATTCAAGTTGCCAAATCTGATTCCACAAATGCTTGTGATCAGAAATTGTTCAACAAATTAAATACACTTGAGCATGAGAATTCTGATTTGAAGATGTCATTACAACAGGTTAAACACACAACAGAATTAAACAAGTTTCAGTTGCAGTCAAAACTTGATCAGCAAACATCTCAGTCTGAGCTTCAAAAGGTGAACCATAACAAATCACAGAAGCAATTAGAGTTTGAAATTAATAAATTAGAAACTACAATACATGAGAAAGATGATAAACTTAAAACTTTAGTAAGCTCATGCAATGAACTGAAATCTAGATTAGAAGAAAAAGATGATGAGCTGTACAGTCTCAAACAACATGCATGTAGAGATGATGGTGCTGCACATTTTCAGGATGTGCTATCAAGAACTAGAAGATCCACTCAAAACATCTTGCGTCAAATTAATGCAGACAAACCACACGTTATATTAATTGGAACGTCAAATACTGAAAGAATCGATGTGTCGAAATTGTCATCTAAGTTTACAATGGAGAAGCGAATTGCTTACACATTACCTGATACCGAGTCAAGTTTGCGTGAAATTGAGCATTCTCCTGATATAATTGCGTGTCACTCCTTAACAAAATGAAAGAAATTGTGTCTTTAGCAGGTGAATTATATCCATCTTCAAAAGTTATCACATCTACACCAACACCTAGAGCTGACAACGAAAGCTTCAATATGAAAGGCCAGTTGATAAGTGTTTTATTGAAGCAGGAATACTTCGATACCGAAAAAGTATATCTATGTGATCATAGTAATCTAGCAAATAAAGGCAGAGCAATCCATAGATTTCTTAGTGAGGACGATAAATATCACCTTTCAGATCAAGGTGTAAATGTGTTCGCAGCAAATAATCGGGATATAGTTGATAAAGCTCTTAATTTACCTAAACGTAGACCGTTCTATAATAGCAATGTTAATCTGAATAATGGATCAAGAGGTGGATATCGTGGACGTGGTGGATATCGTAGTCGTGGTGGATATCGTGGTCGCGGTCATAACAATTATAACAATTATCAAAGTCGGGGTCGTGGATATGGGTAGCCTGATATTTAACTATCTTAACTATCTTATGAAAGAAGATAAAGTTGCCAGTTATAATTAAGTTTTGTTTAATATATATTGTAAGCAATTGTAGCTAGATTTTGTTTTGCTTTCTGTTTTATAAAAATTTAAATTGTCATTTATTTAGGACAAGAAAAGATTATTTCTTTTTTACCTTTCCTCAGTTAGAGGAGTTTGTTATTTCATAAGAGGGAAAAGAGTTTTATTACTTTACAAGGATTTCATATTCATATTACCTGCCCAAAAGCTGACTATCAATCTTAATAAAAGATTATTGTACAACTAACAAGTGGCCAGAGGGAATTTTAAAAGATTTGCTAAAAGAGCAATTATGACCAGTCAAAAGAAAAATATTTTTTCCACAACATAATATTTTGTGTTTGGAACATAGGGGGGCTTATTTCAAAGCACTATGATAAAATAACAGATCCTCTTTTTCTTTAAGAGATAAGAAAATATGATGTTGTACTATTAACTGAGACCCATGTAGGTTATAACACTACAGTCAATATTGAGGGTTTTAACTATTACCCTATTTGTAGACCTCAATCAGCTAATTCTAGATACTATGGGGGCTTAGGTATTTTGATAAAATATGAAGTTTGCAAGGGCATCAAGATTTTGACAAATACATGTAAAGATTATCAATGGTTGCAATTTGATAAACATTATTTTAATCTAAATACAGATATATTCTTATGTTTGGCATATATTATACCTGCTACTTCATTTTATGCTGACCAATCAGAAGATGACACACTAGAAAACATAGAAAAAGATATTAGTAAATTTAGTTATCAAGGTAGTATTATATTGTGTGGTGACTTAAATGTATTAGGTTTCTGTTTAGTTTTTTTTCCAAGCATATTGTGCATAATATTGTTGTAAAATGATGCCCTTTATGGGCTCTTGATTAGATTAATAAAATTCTTCTTCTTCTTCTTCTTCTTCTTCTTCTATACTGTGAACGTTTTGTGCATATTTGAATATATATACTTATGTTGAAAGATGTGCATAATGTCAAATAACAAAAATACAAATTGTTTAGTCTCTAAGAAAACATTAAGATTTCCGCTGCTTACTTTTGCTAAATAGGTGCAATTTGGGTACTCGGTGCAATTTGGGTACCGTTGTGACAGAATATAAGTTCCCCCATAATATTTGTTCCAAAGAACTTTTGGCATATAACAAAAGTTCCATTGGGAACTTTCCTTATATAATATTTTATCCAATGCTATAAGAAAATTTCCTTCACAAAGGATAAAATATTACATAAGGAAAGTTCCCAATGGAACTTTTGTTATATGCTAAAAGTTCTTTGAATAAATATTATGGACAATGTTTTATATAATAAAAGTTCCATGAATATTTGTTATATTATAAAAATCCAGGAAAATTTGTTATATTATGAAAAGTTCCAGGAATATTTGTTATATTATAAAAGTTCCAGGCATATTGGAATATTGGCTATAGTAGAGGTTGGTCATTTAAAACGTATCAACCGTATTCATTTGCGATTTTATCAAAATGATTAATAGATACATGTTTTCATATGTAATATAAACACATTAATTTTGATACATGTTTTCATATGTAATATAAACACATTAATTTTGAAAAAAAACCTGAGCATCGCTTTATTTGTCAAACAACAATTTGGTTCCACGAGCAACCAAGTTAGCACATAAACAAACGATTTTACCGTATTCACTCCTATCATGCCTGTAAACTGTACTAACCTTTGAATATTAAAAGTCGGATTACATGTTCCACAAAATTCGATATTTCCTAATTGTTTTCAAGTGAATTTCACGTGAAAAAAAATATATCATGGACGCGAGTTTCACGTGAAACTAATATGAAATCAGTTCACGTGAACTTTTCGTATAAGCTTAATTTACCCGAAAGGGATATAACTCAGAAAAAAGAAATCAATACATGGATATTTTTCGGGAAAACAAATATTTGTACAACGGAACGGGAGAAAACCAGATAAGCCCGGTTTCTAAAGACCGTAAAGATGAAATATATACATTCCGCATCGTGAATATTCTGCATCAAATAAAAATTTTATAGATCTTCTTGGGAAGTTGATGAGTTATTACGAGACTAGATTTCACACTGTCCTAAAAGATACCTATCTCTGATTTATAGTTAGAAAACATGTTTGATATATCTTTGAAAATATGTCTGTCAATAATGTTATACACATTGTAAAGCAATACCTACCACCTACATGTACATGTGTACACATCGTAAGTGCATGCGTTTCATATCCATCTTCCCATGTAGTAAACGACTTTTAAATCATATGAAATTGAAGCAAACACATTCAAGACGTTTTCCAAAAATCAAGTCAGATACACAATTAAATACTAGCATTAGAAAGTAATCAGTTGCCCATCTGCATTATTGAAAGTATATACAATTAAGGCTCGGGATCACATATTGTTTTTAGGTATATCTGCAGATGCGTATACGTCAACGTATATGATACGGTTGATACGTCTTTAAATGACCGACCTCTTATACAGGTAAATGTCATGTGAGGTGAACATTAATTAAGATGTAATCAGGTGTAAAAAATCAAATGACACGCTTTCTTTAAAGGAACAAATATTATGAAACCATATGACGTTTTAGTTCCAGGAAATTAGAACATACTCACCCCTTCTCGTCCAATTAAAAGTAAGTTTTTTCCCCTCTAATTTTCAAAGTACATGGCTTTCCATGCACTATAAAATGCTATACATGAATGACTTTTCATTGTAGATTAATTATGAAAGTGAACTCTTAATAACTACACTTACTAAGTGTACAATCCCCTGAGGCATTTTCCTTGGGAAAATAGCCTACTGATTAAAGATGAAAGAGAAACGAATAAAAAAAAACATTTTGAATTTTGCAAATGTTTATACATTTTGTAATGGTACACATATATTTAATAAACAAAAAATGAAATGGGGGTAAAGATGTAGGTAAAATAACATTTATTCAATTTTTATACCTGACATTCGAGTCAATTATTTTTTTTTTCTTTCAAGAAAACAATGTCAGACTGCTGATTTATAAAGCAAAGATTTTTTTTTTCTTTCGAAAAACACAATACATGTACATTTATCAATAAAAAGTAAGCATCTGATGTTGAATGGTCTGAATTCAAATATTTATACAGTGAGTTTTATAATTATAAAAAAAATCAAATTTCAAAAAGCGTGATTTATATAACATAGTGTGCTTTTTAAAATCAAAAAAATTAAGATATATAAGTATTAAATTTTACCCGAAGCAGAAGAAAAACTCATATGTTTGAACAATTTATCTTTTTTGTCCTCACAAACTATGCCAGTGCTATTTCATTCCATCCATTGAAATGATCATTACCTGTGTTATACATCCACTTCATTATAAAAGTGAACTCTTATTTAGGTTTGAATATTACAATCGCAAAGGATAATTTTGTAAGGTTACTCGAAAGTGTGAATATGTTCTAAATTGGTCAGACATTACTTGATCATGTTTTATGAAGATTTAAAGCCCTCGGCTACGCCTTAGGCTTTAAATCTTCATAGAACATGACCAAGTATTGTCTAACCTATAAATATCTTATGAAGGTGGAAATAATATTATGTAATGTTTGTTCCCAAGAACTTTAATTATCCATAGTTTTGTTCCAGGAGGAACAAGTATTATGCGGAACAAATATATGTTCATACCGTGACGTTATATATTTCTGCACGAATAAATACTAGTATACTAAGATAAGATAAGATAAAGACGTTTATTGCAATAAGCACAATTATGCTATAGTGTAACAGGAGTATGTTTTGTGTGTTGTGACTCGCACTCCCGTCGTTTCCAAGTTCGATATTTGATATAAACAAGTTTTACGTTTGATGATTTATTTACTTTCAAAGTATCTCATGGATTGTTACATAACAATATAATACACCTTATCGCTATTCCCGGCTGACCCGAGAATCTGTCCCGCTTGAACTATTGACGTCATACAACAATCACTTTTCCATTGTGACGTCAGATATTTTGTATATATGACGTTAAAATTTTAGGTAAACCTGTGTGATGTCCAGTCATGGCGGACAAATAGCGATAAGGTGTATATTCCTCTAGTGGTAGACGTTCTATAATTCTTACCAAGTGAAAAGCTAAATTGTCAGTTTCAGTTCTTAGTTGCTGACGTCAGTATCCAGGCTGCCAGGCAACCACGCGATGGCTGTATTTATACTTATAGCCCGACCGGGCTCGGGACGATAAAAGTGTCCCGACGGGAGTACAACGTTAAACAACGGGACTTTAACGCACATAAGGGAAATACGTTGTACGTGGGGTCTGAAGGTCTACCACTACACTAGCATATTCAAATTACAACATCATCATGTGTAAGCAACACGAATTTTATAATAATATAATAATGTATAGTTATATAAAACAGCAGAGAACACAATAAACGTTATGACCACTTTCAATTTAAAATCTGGAATAAGTTTTTGACAATTTAAATAAAAAATGTGTCAGTTTTAAATGGAATATGTAGCGGAATCTTCGAGTGGAGAGACCTTTTGACATCTGATTGTATATGCCAACTAATTGGTCAGATTAAGCTGTTCTCTGGACAAGTGATAGTTTGAGCAGGCCATGGTATCCTAATGACTTGAGCAGGCCATGGTATCAAAATGACTGTCATCTCGGAGAATGTGAAGCATCGACGGGTTTCAGTTTGGAAGGGATTTCCCTATACCCCGTTCACACTATGCCTTTTTAATCCGGGTTCGACCCGAAAAAGTCATATCCAGAAATCAACGCCACTTTACTTATTTGAATATTATGCTAAAGAATCGGATACGGGTCACGGAAATGATATTGAATGATAGGGAATATTGAAAAAAAACTGTCTGTTTTAACTTTAATTTAAGTGATAGACAGGTTGCGGGGACAGAAAATAATATACACAACAATATACACCATTTAAACGAAACATAATGACTGTCGTTGCAAAAATCAAGGTTCCTGAGCTATTTTACAAATCGAAGCGAGAGGCTTTTAACAGTGCAGTATAAAATACAGGCTAAAATGGCTGAAACGTCAAATTTGCAAACTTCGTGTTGAAAATTGGCTAACAAGGTAATTACAAAAACAGGTTGCGGGGATGAAACTTGACTCTTGAATGTCCAAAGAATAAGCAAGTCCAAACCTTGTATGTGTAGTCGTTGAACTCTAGGTACCCACGTAAAGTTAAAATGCCCCTATTTCAAGAAGAATAAACTCACGAAAACACGAAAAATTTACTAAATATTCGCGTTCATTGTTTTGATTTTGACCGCCTGACAACTTTACGGAAATATCACAGTGATTATAAACAAGGACTTTGTGACGGGCAACTTATAATATCCGTGTTTTAAAGAATTTAATGATATCGAGCCAGTCCAGTTCAATCTATTATCACGTGGTACAATTCTCATTTACATATAGAATATTAATTAGCAAAAGTACAGCTAATTTCTGGCTATGTTAATCCGGGTAAAATTTAAGTAGTGTGAACGTCTGAACCCGGATTAAAATTACTTCTCGTTTTAGTTGGAGTTAATGTGGGGCTAACCCGGTTTTATTACGTCGCCTTCTATATGTGAACGTAAAGTGGAGTTAATGTGACGTTGTTGCTATGGCGACACATGACGTTGTTGCTATGGCGACACATGACGTTTGCTTACGTCATTCGAAATTACAGCAGTCAGACCATGAGAGTGACTCAAGAATACATTAAAACAAAGAAGAATTCTATCTATACTAGCGTAGAAAGCAAGATACTGGAGGAGCGCTTTACTCCTCCACATGGAATACCTTAACATGGGGGTACCCACATTGAACATAGTTTGACAGTTTTTACTTTTAAACATGTTTAAAAGAATTTTTTTTTTCTAATATGCATGATAGTGAAAATCATTTTAACTAACGCGAGGGTACCCAAATTGCACCTATTTTAACCGTTTTTTTTTTTTTCACCTTCGTTTATTTAAGAAATACAAAAGTTTCCTTCCTGTTTTTATTTTGTAAATGTATCCCGAACGTATTCATTATAAAGTTTCACAAATTTAATTTTGAATTCATACTGAATCATGGAAAAAATAGGTTTTTAACCGACCTCCTAACAAGCTGAGATTCTGTTATGAGTTGCACACATGCTTAAAGTTTACACATACGAAAAATCGACTTACTGATGTTTTGTAAGAAATGGATGCTTGTGACATACTTTAATTCCTCATTTTAAAAGTCCACTTTTTGTGGACGGTTTGGTTTTCCGTAGATTTTACACGGGGGGAGGGGATCTCAACCCTACCCATTCATATATTTCATAAGCAAATCACAACCCATTTATGTATATATATTTCCCAGCTATCATGACATCTTATTTCAATGAGATGTTAACCACATTGGATCCGGGATTCATATTATGGGATAAAACGATCAGAACACAGTTTTTAAAGACATCAACATGTATGACCCATTGACATATAAATTTCTACCAATTGCTATATTACCTCCGTGAAATTGTACCCCGTTGATATATTTGACATTCCAAGAAAGTGACCAATACCAGCGGCACGTCTGTGTAAATCTTTATATATGAAGAGACCCCAGCAATAGAATATTAACCCGGCCTTTGTCGGTGCTTTGCTTTTGCGCCAATTAGCATTTCATTTGCGCCAAAAAAAATCTTTCATAATGATGTTAAAACACAGTTCTGTAATAAATCAACGTGATCATAAAACCTAAAAGAAAGCACTATACACTGAAGTGTTTGACCCAAGAAATTCTTCTAAATCTATATAAATGTATTTGTACATTTGCAGATAGATAATATAAGTATTATTCTATTTTTGATTTGGAAAATAAATTTTGACTTGCCTATTGTATGAGCAATATTGTATCGTATTTGGCAACGCAAAGATAATTTACCTTGTATAGTTCTGTGCATATAACCTTTGATGGTCTTTTAGTAATGTCACCAGATGCTTTTCGAACTCTGATTCTGAGTTGTTGTGATTCACGATATAGCAATGAATATTTAAACTTTTCCTGTTACCTGTAAAATGGCACAACTGTAGTTTTTATTTTTTGGCACAAATGAAATATATTTTTATCGACCTTTCCGAGTCAATAGCTAAATGATGAGCACTAATGCGAAATTGAATAAGGCTTTTTCGGGACTGACATTTATTATAGCTTGTCATAAATATGCTTTCCTTTTGAAGATGATTTTAAATTTAAAATAAGTAACAGTTACACAATTTTCCTTTTATAACATTTTCATTATCATCTATAGTATTTTTCCAGTAAATCCTACATCTACTAATCAAACATAACCACATGCAATCATATTGTGAGATAAAAAGATTAGAACACAGTTTTTACAGACATCTTAACAGAAGATTGTACTAAGAGGCAATGTGGGTTCTGTGACGTTATTCGCAAACGCGACAAGGAAAGTGGTTGATGCGGATTTCTTCGGAAGCGGCCAGGTGTGTGGAAAATAATTTCAGTCTTTGAAATAATACAACTGTGATGCAAAGATTTAAACAAGCACATTGGACAGATGCGGGTTACAATTTTGGCGCATACATTTCTATTTTTGTTAACAGGGGAAATCCCAAAGTGGGTTAATTTTCATTAAGAGTGAACTTTGTTAATTAACCCGGGTGCGACCCGGAGTAGATTTCATAGTGTGAACACGGTAATAGTCAGGAATTTTTAGAAAATTCCATATCTTCTCTTGGGTAAATATAAAGACGAGTAAAGAAAATCTTAAAAAAGCAACAGTGAACAAAAATAGAAATAAAATGAGTGCACACAAAAGAGTTAAAAATAACTGCCCTAGTTCGGTATTAAACTGAACCTGAACAAATATATAAAAATAAAACAAGACTATTTCAGTTCAACTTTATATCAGAATAAAAAACATTTCCTCAAAATCTGAAACATTTTTTTTTAATCGCAATACTTTTTTACTCTATGAATTTTTAATGTCCACGAAGTAATAATGCAAGGGAAAAAAATGTTAAAAAAAAAACCCACCGAACTCCAAGGTTTATTCAAAAAGAGGGAAATTCAAATTTTTTACCAATGGAAGGAATAGAAAAAAAACACTGTCATATACCTGACTTGGTACAGGCATTTATAGAAGAAAATATGAAATAAACCTAGTTTTATATCTAGCTAAATCTCCAACTTGTATGACAGTTGTATGCAGTTCCGTTATATTGACAAAATTGTGTGAGCAACCCAAACAGACGTAATGGTTAGCATGACAACAAATTGGATGCAGCAGCCGAAATTGTGTAAACACACATCAAAGATATATACAACAGAACTACATTAAATGATTCAAAACAAACATACAATTAAATCCAACAAAGACGTGAGCAAAAAAAGTTTTTCTAGTTATTGTGAACCAAATGAAACTTTTCCACAGATTCATCTCCTATTGTTCAATCTATTTAAACTTTTGTCAGTTCTATTGTCCCATTCAATAAATACAACAGCTATTGTTCTCTGTGTAGTTTAATCACTTTAAATGTCTTCTAAGAGAAATCCATCACTCATTGATTAATTTACCTGTGTAAAAAAATTTCTTCTAAATAAATGAAAATACATGTTTCAAATCACAAGACTGCATGTGATGTTCTATTTATTCAATATCAATAATATATTTTCAATCTGTTCAATATAAATGATGATTTATTCATAAAAAGTTGATTTTGAAATTTTTTCTAGCATTGTTCCTATTGAAATTTGCATTTTTGTGTTTTTGTTTAGTTATGGAATACATTTAAGAAGGCCTTAATTTAATCATCATCATTTTCACTTGTTTTTGTCAAACACACAAAAAAGCAAATTTCAAAAGGAACAATGTTGAAAATTTTGTCAGAAATCAATTGTTTTTGATTAAACCAGTGCTTGTATTGAACGGATTGAAAATATATTGAATAAATGCAACATCACTTGCAATTTTGTGATTTGAAACATGTATTTTCATTTATTTAGAAGATGATTTTTTTAACCAGGTAAATTAATCAATGAGTGATGGATTTCTCAATTTCTCTTACAATAAATTCATAGGTCCCAGTGAATAAACTTCACATAGAACAATAGCTATTGTATTTATTGAATGGGACAATAGAATTGACAAAAGTTTAAATAAATTGAATAATAGATGAATCTGTGGAAAAGTTTCATTTGGTTCGCAATAATTGTATAAATAATCTAATACATTATGTGTCTTTGTACTATTATGTCCCTTTTGGTCGTATGACTCTTGACGTGACACGGAATTTGTACATCAAGCTTTCGGGTTTTTGGCTTTGGGCGTTCTTGGTCTAGGTGGGTCCAGAGGTACAATTAGGACGTACGAGGCTTTTATTGTGTTGTTTTCATTTTGGGTTCCCTTGTACTTATAATTTACTTCATTTGTACTTAATCGGAAAAGTGTATACTAGTATGGCATAATGCTTAAATAAGCTGTATGTTCTATCAACCTCAATAACTTTTTTTTTGCGTCTTTGTCAGATTTATTAGTATGTTTTTGTTTGCATTTTATAGTCAGTTGTGTTGTAGGTCTGTGGTGTATGTTTATACAGTTTTTCCTGCTTGATCCCAATTATTGTCACATCATCCAATTATGTCTGTTTTGGGTTGCTCACACAATTTTGTCAATATAACGGAACTATAAACAACTGTCATGCAAGTGGGAGGTTTAGCTAGCTATAAAACCCGATTTAGCCAACCATTAATCCCAATTATTGTCACATCATCCAATTATGTCTGTTTTGGGTTGCTCTCACAATTTTGTCAATATAACGGAACTATAAACAACTGTCATGCAAGTGGGAGGTTTAGCTAGCTATAAAACCCGATTTAACCAACCATTTTCTTCAGAAAACGTCGACCTGAATTAAAGTCATGAATATGGCAGTTGTTTTCTATTCGTTCCATTGGTTGATATAGTCTAACGTTTGAATTTGTCAGGTTTAATGGACTTCCCCCTTATTTGAATTTATCTATGAGTTCGGTATTTTTGTAAATACTTTTTTATATCTGTTTGTGAAATTAAAATAGCAAGCGTCTTTGGTCTAATTGTTTTTAAAAGGGTCTGAAGAAACTTCGACTCCTATGAAGAAAAGAAACGGTTGACAAAGAGAGGAGTAAGTCGGTTCTCATAGGAATGACGACAACCTGCTGTAAATTCTTCCGCCAAATTAAACAAATTTATTATAATTATGACTATAAAATTCCTGTTTTCTCATTGGCTAAAAGCATAGAGAATCATCTTTTGTAAAACATTATATTCGCCGCGGGAAAAATAACGAGAGGTTAATATAAGATTTGGAACAGCTAACGTGTATCTAAATACAGATATTCAAAGTCAACGTCAATGACATAGGTTTATAACATGCCGGAAAATTCCAGTATTTCTTTTTCTGTTAAATTCGGTACATTTTTGTTGTTGTAAATATCATTGAATACATGTATTTCAACTAATAAAAATTAGCAACTGCAAAAGCAGCTGATATATTTTGTATAAAAACAAGCATTTACTAGGTGACAATTACAGAGGAAATAATTTCAATAAATGCCATTTGTTAAAACAAAAACCAAGCTGATTTTGTTTTGTCGTATAGACAATGTATAAAGTTTGTCAATCTCGGTATGTATCATAAAATCATGATAGTTTATCTTTTAAAAGATGACCTACCATTTGAATCCTTTAATAATTCTGACATTTTCGTGTCATTCTTTTAAAAAACCATATCAATATTTGTAATTTAATATCTTTAATGTAAACAGAAATACACGCATTATTATAAAGGCATTGCCTGCTAGCAATTGATTTTTGTTTAATAACCCAATTAAAATCAAGCATAAATATTTCATAATCACTCTGTATGTAGTATTATTGTCAAATATTCATTTGAAATCGATTATAGCTATCATAGCTATACACAAACAATAGACTAGAAAAAAGAGTTGTATATTTATTTATCTGAAATTGATTTACCATAAATATAGTTAAAATTTATCTGTTGATATTGAGGCAATTTACACAAAATAACATAATTGCTAACTGAAAATATTTATGTGAAATGCATTACATGGAAAGAGAACTACCACATTCGAATAATTTATCCGAGAAAGAAGAACGGGTACATCGAAAACGAGAAAGTGTAGGGAACAAAAATAGAACACGGAAATCAACGGAAACAATGTCTCATTTTAAGATAATGGAATCTTGTGACAGACTCTCTAAACCAGAAGAAGAAACCGGATATACAATCAGAGGTCCGACTGCACATGATCACGTTTGCAAAGAACACAGTCCGATGCCAGCTCCAGCAAGATTCACTGGAGACAAAAAAATGAAAGCTAGAGATATCCAGTCACTTGTTAATAGGCTCTCTAACAAAAAGTATTTGCATAGTGGTGTAGATACACGATGTTCTCATCAGCTGGATGTCAGGTCAGTCAAAGGTGTTGTCACCGCCAATTCATGGAGTAGATACGGAAGAAAGTGGACAAAGTCTTCTAAAAACTCTTTTGACGATTTAGAAAGGAAAGTTTACAATGTTTTAAGTGGGAAATTCTGAAATCATGTAACATAACAGTTAATAAAATTCATATACTATATTAAAATAATGTTACCCGTATTGTGTTTAATATTGTTTTAGTAAATTGTTCAATTAGTGATCAGTTAAAAAATTTGCCTGCTTCTTTTCTTAGGAGATTGAACGAAGGAGATATATGTAAATCGTTTTCAACAACAAAAACTCAAACAGATATATCTGTAAATTATTACCGTCTACAACGATGCATAAGGTCTATGCCATACTTGCGACAAGCTCAAGCTCTATTCACCCGCGTTACAATACTAGTTGTGAATACATTTTAAATGAAACTACAAATTACAAAAAGTAAGGTAAATATGTAACTAGCTTCACTAGGGATAAGGTTAACACCAAATGTTAAGCTCTAAAACGGACTGAGAAAATCACGCTCATTGTTATTGTATATGTTAGCGGCAATAATAGAATTTAAGTCTTGTACTTAAATTCAGTTATCACGGTGCGTTGTACCATATATGTTTTGTTTAGATATTAGTGAGTTTAAGTAAACCATAATCTCATTGGTGGTTACTGAACCTTAAAATCTGACGTAACGAGCCTTTTTCAATTTCGATCCAAGGAGGAAGGCAAAAGACAATTGAACTAAAGTATAAAACCAAAAATTTTTAATATTGTCAGGGAGTATTTAGAATTATTTAAACCTTTGAAGTCATATTTGGTGGTTTTACTAACGCAAGTGAGGTGTTTCGTCATAATGGGACGTTAATTATGACTTATTTTTTAACGTGTGCTGACTGAAATACAGAAGCATATGGCGACCACATGGAAATTTACCATTATAAAAATTCGAGAAAATCAATAATAAAACAATGCAGGTGACGATACTGATCAAAAGTTATTTTTAAACAACTATTGTATATTTAAAGAAAGTTTTGTTAAATTGTGTTATAAAAAATATCCACATCCATGCAAATGCACGATTTTTAGTGTTCAGTATTGATCGAGCTATTTGCATTAGAAGCTTGTGAAACTGAAGTCTAAAAAATGTTAATCTTTGCTGCATATTGATTAAAAAAATTGGGAAAAAAATCGCACATATAAAATCTAAAGATCTTACAGCACGTTACAATTTCCCAAAATATACTTATTGTTCACATCTAAGTATTTGAGTACACTGGCCTGCTCTTGTCGCGTGAGCATTCGATATAAAAATTGTATTTTCGTGAATATAACAATTAAAAAGTACGTCTGTGCAGGTTCAAAAATAAAAGTTGTATATTTTGATAAAGTAGGCATCTTTTTACTTATTTTTATACAATTTTAAGAAAAGGTCGTCTTGATTTTTTGTACATGTATAAGCGGTCGTTTCGATCTATTAACATTCAATGTTTACACCAGATAAGGTCCGTTTGAATTTGCTTAGGAACTTATTTTCAAAGTATTAATCTTTGCTGCTTATCAATCATTCCTTTAGAATTTTTTCCCTGAACTTTTCTGATCTAGCTGCATATATATCCGGATAATAAGCATATTACAGAGAGATATACAGCCAGTAGAAAAATAGATTGAAGTTGGTACTCAAGGAATTTATTTGCAAGCAACATTTTAAACCAATTTTATATCAAGCTCCTATAGCTTGCCGTACTAGTCGTTTGCTATTTACAGAGGGAAACAACATTAAATGGAGGTTTGTTTTTATTTAAACTTATTTATAATTGATAGCGTCCTGGCTAAAACGGGACAAACATTGAAAAGATCTAGTTTTCAGTGTTTACAGGGGAGATCATATTTTGTCACTAGATTTCCAACTTGAAGTATTAAACAAAAAAATATATATACAAATTGATATTTATATTGTGTTACAAAATTCGGAGTTTATTTTTAGTACTTATGTCTGCTTAGCTCAGACAGTCAGCAAGAAAAAGCAAACTACACCAAAAATTGTCAGTTGCAGCTTCTGCAAGAAAGTCAACCAAAGGCTACCAGCTATATTGATACCTGTACCACGGTTAAACAGCAACTACTTCTGTTACAAATCGGGGGTACATAGTATCAGCCTTCTTCAACCGAATGTTAAATACAACTGCAGGGGTATACACCACTACAAGCACAGATGATACTACATATACTTTTATTTTTTTTAACACTGGAACCAGTCGAGATCATTCATTAGGTAATGTTACCTTATTCAGTCTTATCGAATAACTAATGTTAGCATGCACACTGATGTATTTTTTAATGTTTCTGGAAGTATCTGAGAAAAAGTTGTAAAATGTCAATATATTGATTTTGGTATATTGTTTTCAAACAATAATTCAAAGCCGGATACACGTAAGCTTGCTTTAGAGGGGGTAAATTAGTTACACAATACACAAAATAAATTTCATTTCCTTCATTGAGCAATGAACATCTGTTAAATAAATGTACATGTATAATGTACAGCCCAATCCAAATAGATCCAGAAATAACTAAAGTACATGACAACTGTTAGTTTTGTTGCAAGGCGAAATATTTTAAAACATTCTTATATGGAAGTTGTATGATGAGCAATTCAGGTTACGTAAAGCATTTGATCCAGCAAGTTCATGCGGGAAAGTGGATTTAGAGCTTTGGTTATTAAACATGCAGGATATTATTGGCATGCCCTATTTGGGAATATTTTCTGCTGTTTATCGTGCATTGTCGGCCAATGCTGATTTGCATAAAAGGTTGAAGAGCTAGTCTTTCAATAATTATGGTAAATATTTCAAGCCTTTCTGTCATAAAAAAAAAGTCGTAGTTGAGTAAACAGTTTGATAATTTTCCTCAACAAATAAAAATTCCAGTTCAAATTAAATGCAACAAAGAGTTGTGAAGGTTTACCTGTCAAGATTTGGTTGTTGGAGATTGTGAGACATTTCCAGAAGCGAAAAGATATTAAAATCGATGGGTACATCTGTCATTTGTTAGAAACAATATTTTTTTTAATACATAACTTAATTGCAAAAAGTAAAACTCTGACGGATTAAAATGAAAACATAATAGACATGTACACAAGAAACATACAATACATGAAAAAATTTCTAAACAAGTCAAGTTAATATTAATATTATGCATTTGTATATACAAGTATATAGATAATTGACCAATGTGGACCTTATTTTCGCAACTCAATGGATTGCTTATATAGCCACAACACTAGACAAAATATCTTTATTGGACCATATTGGGATCTAAAATAGTTTTCTGTTTGAGTTAAGCTGGTTAAAATTAGGATAATGGGTTTTAATTGTATTTATAAGGGGATTTCTAATATTACTGCTGATTTGGCAATGAAGGAAAAAGTGTTCCTCATCATCTAAAATTTTGCAAACTTTACACACTCTTATGTTCTCTTGGAATTTTCTTATATCGACCTAAGGTTGTTTTGTTGCTCATGCATAAGGCAATTGGTAAGTATATATTTTCAACTACTGAAACAGAAGATTGATATAAAAATATATGTATGATTAATTATCTAGCTTGTATAGTTTAAGTTGCATAAAAAAATGATTTTTTGATTTTTCGGTTGTCGACGTCACTTTATAATTTAAGTTTGAAATGTTTTGATTATTGGTTAATGTATTTGACACACAGCTTGGCAGCGAACCCCCATTTTATTGCGGTTGACAGTGCAACCAAGGTCTGGTTTCAATGTCAATCTGGCAGAATTCTCTGCATCAAAAAACATTTCGTTTTATAAATAGTATCATTCACTACAGATGATCAATGTAAGGGTTTTAATCCATCACCTAGGTGTTCCCACGGTGATCCAAATTGTTTTAATCTTATATTCAGTTACCACAATCTGTGGTAGTCATTTATAAATATATATTTGATAGTGCGGTTGCCATAATCGGCGATATGCCGGTAACCTCATATTTTCAGATATACCAGTGACAGTTAAATTGCCAGCGATCTGCGGCACATACATACATTTATATTGAATGAGATTACTTAAATACAATATGTATAAATTTAGATAATATTAAAGGCTGTGGCCAAATACTGCCAATTTGTTGTTGGGTTTTAACAAGCATCTGGGATAATAGAATTTAAGTCCACTTAAATTCAGTTATCACGGTGCGCTGTACCATATATGTTTTGTTTGGTTATTAGTGAGTTTAAGTTTTCCATAATCTCATTGGTGGTTACTGAACCATAAAATCTGACTTAACGAGCCTTTTTCAATTTGGATCCAAGGAGGAAGGCAGAAGACAATTGCACTCAAATATAAAACCAAAAACCCGCCCTCCCTCATAGTAAATAGATTATTTTGTAAATATAACAAGTGTGGACACAGAGTTGTGTTATCTGATTGGCCAATTTTTGTAATGACTTGTGCAGGGGTTGATTCTGCAGAGTACCTGTAGGTGCACATGCCATTTAAATCAAAAAGTTTGTTGTGTTGTTTGGTTTGCAATGTTGACACTGTTTTACATCGAAATAGGAAACAAATACTTAAGAAGTAACAATACACTAACAATGAAGGACATCTCTCAGAAGAAACACTTGAAAATTACAATGACTGATATTGTTTTGCAAATATATTGCATATTTAATTGTCATGCCCTAATACTCTTTACACCAAACTGAAATTTAAAGGAGTAAAATAAAATAAATGTTATCGAGTCTTTGAAAAATTAATTTAGTGCAGAAAAAAAGCGTCAATACTAGAGAATATCAGTAAACAAATTTGTTACTGATTTTGAACATGCAATGAAAAAAATTAGCATTCTTTCTGTCTTGTAAATATAATAAGAATTAGAAACTGCTTTGGTTTATGTTATCTTTTCAGTTGATGTTTGAGTTGTCATTGCTGGACGCCTACATGTATTTTACAATAGCTGCAACAGCAATCTTACTCGTGTCAAAAGCAGATGAACAATAAAAAAAATAATAAAGTTTGAACATACAAATCTTTATTATTTTTTTTATTGTTCATCTGCTTTTGACACGAGGAAGATTGCTGTTGCAGCTATTGTATACAACAGTATATCCATAAGCATAGTCCCTTGGTGTCTCCAGCAGATGAACAAACTATATATCTTAATTTTATAAATCTTAAACGATAATTGTGCTGATGTGAACATGAGGTGCACTGCTGCACATAGAAATGATAATAATAATAATAATTAAAAAAAATTTTTTTTAAATACTAAAGAGTACTTTTAATGTATTTTTGTTATTAATGCTATTTTCATTTGTCAATTTAATGTCTGTCACGTTATAAACTGTACAATGTCTCATGTTTGTTGCTTATATTATCATAATTGTTTATTGTAAATGCCCCCTGTGGGACCCTGATTGGAATAATAAAATATTTGATTTGATTTGATTTGATTTATATTTGAAAGTACGGTTGCCATAATCGGCGATATGCCGGTAACCCTCATATTTTCAGATATACCAGTGACAGTTAAATTGCCAGCGATCTGCGGCACATACATACATTTATATTGAACGAGATTACTTATATACAATATGTATAAATTTATTAAATAATATTAAAGGCTGTGGTCAAATACTGCCAATTTGTTGTTGGGTTTTAACAAGCATCTGGGATAACCACAAGTATCTTGGTATCTATAATGTTAAATGTATTTGCGAATGAGCGAAGCGAGGGGGGATCTAATCTGGAAATACATTGAATGTGTGCTATTAAAAAACAGACCAAATGGCATTGAACTATCATAGCCCAACAGATTATTCACTAACAAAAAGAAAACGTGAAAAAGTCACGGAATTCCGGTCTTTTGCTCTACGAATTACATAACATTTTTTTTGTATAATTACAAAATGATTTGAACACTTTCAAAACTTTGTGCAAAGACAAATAAGCGACACCGGATCTTTCACGATCCTTTTCACAATCATAACTATCATTTATACTAATATTCCAATCTTGGTCCACTTTCTGATTAAGCTACTTCAAAACAATTTCGAGGACCACTTGAACATTAATATAAAACGACATTGTTCAGAGTAATTTAGTCATTCAAATAATGAAAACAATCATGTTTGTTTACATTTTTATTTCATTGAAAATGTTGAAGAGCAATCTGCCTTTTGTAGTTTCGTAAAAACAGTAATATTTTAATTTTAATTTTGTTTAAAAACCTAAAAATTTATTTTAATAGTTCATTTTTTGACAAATAACTAATTTTGTAATGTTTCTTCCCTTACGATTGTAATTGTCTCCCTTTTGCCATTGCAGTAAATAAAAGAAAAATGTGTCGGAGGACACGAATGCCCCCGCTCAAGCTTGCTTATAATACTTTATGAGAGCATTTGATATCACTGCTAGTTAAAGTGCGGAAACGGACAAAAAAAAAAAGAAAAAAAATGTAATTTCCCAAGTTATAAAGGAGCATAACTCTAGAACGGGCAGTGCTTCACTGTCCAAATTCGAACTCTGTCTGCGAGTTTCGTTTCTCAGCATTGTGTTGAGTTTCATTAAATTTGGTTGAGTGCGGAAACGAAAATGGGACGGACGGAAAGACGGAAGGACGGTCAAGGGTAACACTAATTAATGCCACCTTCGCAGAGAGGTGGGGGCATAAAATGTGATCACTTTTATATAAAAACTAATCAGAGATACCAATATAATATATTGTTCTTAATTAGAACAGTATTTTAAGAAAATATCACAAAACTAAATAAAACTTTTCTCCATTTTATTTCAAATTGCATAAGTTGCATTGATTAATTACCTGTAATTATCTGATATACACTTATCCATATAAATTACTATCAAACCACTTCCCGATTATCCCACATTTAAACTTTCCCAATTGTCCCACATAATTCCAATACTTTTTTCCCTGTAATTAAAAAAATGGGACAATAGGGTAGTTTACAACTTAATCAAATTGAACGAGCACTTGAATAAAGTTGTTAACGCCTTTACAGCGACCGATTTAAGAAGCGTTTGTTCTAATGAATAGGCTAATATACAAAGTCACCTGACCTTCAAAAAAATGCATAACAGTAGTTGTAAGTAGCATTTAAACTCGGATTTGAATCTTACTTTGTAACTTTCTTATTTTCGTACATTTCCGTGTTGAAAATACATTTCTTATAGATTTGAATCAGTAATATATAAATGAAATATTCTAGAGAAAAACATTACATATCTTTGATATGTACTATGATTCCAGTGTTAGGTCTCATGTGTCATGCAATAGGATTTGCTTCACCATTTTGGTACCATGAACACTATTCTTCAAAGTATGGATCAGAAAATTATTACCATGGAATGTGGAAAGCGTGTTCTGCAATTCCTGGATTACCGATTACATGTCATTACCATGATGCATCAGAGTTACGTAAGCATATCCCTTATATTTGTTTTAAAATTGAATGAATGAATGTTTTAAAATTAGAATACAACATTACTGCAAAGTGATAGTAGTATTTGTAAACATAAATATAAAGCTATAAAACTATCTTTCGAAAATACAAAATCAATAATAATGATAAAGCCAAATAATGCAAAAGATAATCAAATGCACGTAATATTTGAAAAGTTTATGTATAGGGGGTACATGTAAAACAAAAATTACCTTTCAACATTGCCTAAAATATTAATCAAAGTGTAAAACCGCAATGATTATTGCTGCAGTAATATAAATGGTAGCTTTTCTATTGGTCTTGATTTAATTTAAATCTTGTGATACACAGTGATGTGTATTAACATTGCACAGTTTATGACATTTCATAAACCTAAGCACATTTTTCATAGGAAAAGCAAAGAATTGAAGGAGATTAGACCAGTGCATTCTTTTCTATCTTTAGAATTGCCATTGCACTGTTTCGCCTTTTTTGGACCAATAAAAACACAAAAACAAACTCGAAATAGTTAAAGGGGCATTAGCTGTCTAATAAATGCTCCCCGATTTGACCCAAGTTCTCATATTTGATTTATAGCATACTAAAACGTATATCTAACTTACAAAAAAAGAAACAGTTAACAATGCATGGACTCGCTATAGTGAAAAACATTTCGTGTGTATTTTAGACTTGACATGATCTAATTATCTATCGAGATGACCTCTGAAGACAGCCGGCGGTCATATAACTCGATATAGACATGAATATAATATAAATAGACAGACAAGCACGTGTAATTGCACAATGACGATTTTTCAAGGTCTGTTTTATTACATGTCATAGGTTAAAAATGTATGTAAATCATTGTTCTACCTGTATGAGAATGATTATTTGTGGGCCAGATCAGTCAGCGAATTGGTTATTCCTAGTGTTTCCTTTGTTGTTTTTTTTTTACATTTCAATTCTAACGGTTGACATTTATTTCTTTTTAATGAATGACAATGCTGGCCGCATGCGCCATCTCCACTTAAGGTCAAATTAAAGGTTGCATGAATATGGTTTCAACTTAGTTATATTATTGACTTGCAAGCCAATTATATAACAGCGATGTTTTGTACCTTATTTTGACTAAATTGAACCAAACTGAATGCTTATAGCGAATTGGTATCTCTATCTGCAGTTTTATAAATGTTTGAAACCAAAAAAAATCATATTTCATATTTTGATTTTTTTGTCTAATTCGTAGCTAATGCCCTTTTATTTGTTCGAAAACCGTATTTAAAACCATTCTTTATCATGGTAGTCTGTCAACTCATACTCTAATTGAAAAGTGACTTTAATTGAATTTAACCCCAAATAGCAATACCAAAATGCCTTTTGAGTGCTGTAATGAATAATAACTTTTATGAAAGTATTAGATAAACAAGAGGCACACCTGTTCCTGTATCACTCCCCTGGTGAGAAAAGTTATGCAGGCTGCTAATGAGAACCTTAACATACTTATACTAGTTATTCTTTGTGTTTCTGGTCATACATGTGTTTTCAATTTACATGTTATTGTTTTTGAGAGAAAAAAATCAACATTTCAAGAGCAAAAAAAAAAAAAACGGGTTGTCAGATTTTCTGAAAATTTAGAACCTTGCTCCTACAGTATTCATGAAAACCATCAAAATTTACAAAAATTGGTGAAAAATTATCATTCAGGGCAATAACCCAAAAGCATTCAGTTGGATTTATTTTCCAATTTTCAGGGTGGATTCATCTTGTCGTGATAAATTTGTATGTGATATACACTTTCAAGTTAGCTCCTATATTTAAAAATATAAGTAAAAAATGTGAAATTTAAATTGGTAAAAAAAAAATACATTTCAGGGACAATAACTCCATAAACATGATGTGTCTTCAAATTTTTCCTGTACATTCTGAGGGGGAAAAGTCAACATTTGCGGGGCAACATCCCCAAAACAGGTTCTCATGTTTCTTTAATATTTCAGAGTAGATAGAACTCATTTTTGCATTTCACACTTTTACCTAGCTTCTATAGTTTTCGAATCAATAGCCAATAACTGCCAAAAAAGTTAAAAAATCAAATAAGATAGATCTTGCAATTGTTACACTGATAGTTTTTCTTTATTTGTTATAATTTTCGATATTTGACAAAAACTGTAGTTGGACCCCTCTTTTTTTTAGTCACGGTGAACATGTTTGTTGGTCAATCTAGACAAAAATCTTAAAATTCGCAATAAACATAGATGAATCCCACAAATTTTTAGTTTCAATCTATAAGCAGTTTCAAAGAGAGAAATGTTTACGGACAACAGACGCAGTGATAGCAAAAGCTCACATGGTCCTTCGGGCAAGGTGAGGTAAAAGTGTAAATGAAAATAAAGTAAAGTTACAATTTGTGTAAATGTACCGTGGATATAGAATAGTAAAATTGACTGAAATATAATAACTTTTTCTTAAATTTGATCAACTTGAAATTTTTTTTTTTGACAAATTATTGACGCCAAATTAAAGCGTGAAATGGACAAAGCCTTACAATATTTATAACAATTAAATCAGGGTTCAGCTTATTTAAAAGTTTGACCACTGTTTGAATGGCTCGTTACGTAAGTTTTAAAAACCGGATTAGAGACTTATCGTCTCTGTTTAAAGTAATAAGGTTTATTTCCTTAATCTTGGTTTTGTTTCGTGTGCGTGCAGACGCAAATAACAAACTAAGTATACCTTTAAGTAAATGCACGGACTGAATTTGAGGGACTAAACTAATAAGCATATAAAAGTAACAAGAAGCAGTTAAAGGAGTATTATCTGTCTAATTCAGTTTCCCCGATTTGACTCGAGTTCTCATATTTGATTTATGACATACTAAAACGTATATCCGAATTACTAAGAGTAAAAAAGAGACAATTAACTATGTATGGACTCGTTATATTGTATCAGGATTTCTTGTGTATTTTAGACTAGACGCCATCGTATTAACATCGAGATGACTTCCGAAGAATGCCCATGGTATTATGACCCGATATAAACATACATATACATATAAATACACAGACAAGCACGTGCAACCGTATCCTGACGATTTTTTAAGTCTCTTTGATTCCATGTCATAGATTTGAAAAATATGTAAATAATCTTTTTACATGTATAGGAATGATATTTTTGTGGACCGAATTTGCAACTAGTATGTTTTATTCGGTGGCTACCTTGTTTCACTTTCCAATGTTCACATTCTTATCTTTTTGATAACTGAACATGCCTAAATAGCTCATACGCAACCCATCTCCACTAAAGACCAACTTAAAGGTCGCATATATACGGATTCAAATGAGGTTGAATTATTGACTTGCAAGCCATTAATACACCAGCGATTTTAAAGTTTATTTTGACAAAACTGAACCAAAGGAACTTTTTTTAGTCTATGTCGTAGCTCATGCCCCATTTAACAGACAGAAAGTGATGTGCAAATTCCATACATAGACACTGATTGATTGATGAACATTCATTCATTTTTTCTTTTTATTGATAGATTGTCGTTTACTAAATGTCCAGTGATAAATATTTCACACAGATTCAGAGCGAAAACAAATTATCAATACATTCATTAGGTAGGATCTGGAAAATTGATTGTTTGGAATGAAGGGCGGGAATTTTGACTGTCACAAGAAAAATTGTATAGAGATAGGGGGTCGATTTTTTCCTGTTGGATGGGAGACTTCGCGGTGACCATATATTTATACCCAAACCAACCTTTAGGGAAAATCGTGTAATCCGTAGTTAGCATTTTTTGTGTAAAATGCATGAGATATTGTTTTACGAGAAAGCCATGGACAGATTTGGAACAAGTATTTGGAGTTTTTGGTTTTCAGTTCTTTTTAACTTCGTACTAGGATTTGATGTTTGCCTTCCAACTTGTCTAAATCGAGCGTCACTGGTGAGCCATATATAGACAAAACGATTGTACCAAATTCTAAGTCCGGCATCTTTGATGACATTTCGTTGGTGCCACTGCTAGTGGATATTACTCCCCGAGGGCATCACCAGCCCAGTACTCAGCACTCCTGTGTTGACATGAAATATCATTCATACGGTCTTTTTCTGTCCACTGTATGTTTAGAAAATATTGAATTATTTGACACACACAAAGGTTTTTGTACCCCAGGCATTGAAAAATAACCGATAGAAACCAAAGTGAGAAATAAAACTCACTAGTCCAAGAAAGGCCGACAAATGGAGGAATAAAAACGAAAAACGAAGAAAAAACAAACATCAGTAAAGACTAAGAAACACGACCCCCACCACAAATCAGTTGCGCGCTGGCCTTACACAGTTGCCATTGTTTTGGAAGTTTTGGTTTTAATGCTCTTTAACATCGTATTTTATTTGGCCTTCCAACTGATATGATTTGGGTGTGTTTTGTGTAGATGACACAGGCGACTGGTGTACCAAATCATAAGCCTGATACCTTAAATGAGTTTTTATTGTACAAAAAAGCACTCTTTTCTATATGTTCTACGTAGGCAAAATATTTAAATACGCGAAGGAAATACAGATTTATTCATATACTGTTGAAATCAAATGCTGAATTTTTAAATAGAATGTTTAGAATTGGATGTCCAACTCAGACTTTGTGTGACTAAGTCGAAAGTTGAAATTGAATATTAAAACATTAGTAGGTCTGAACTACATGCCCGTATCGGATATAACCTTTGAGGTATATAATATCCCAAATCTGATGTAAATATAATGTGCACAAAAAATCATTTCGAGGAAAATATTGCAAAGTGCAATTAATCAATTAAAATGCAACAAATTTTGGTTAGCAATTATTCTAAATACCTGATTGTTTATTTTAGATTGATCCCCCTAGCTAGGAAAATGGAGGTTTTAAGTTTCTGGAAAAGTCCGTAACCAAAAGTTGCAAGTATTGATCTAGTTAAATGTACTCTTGAATATTTTCGATAAAAACATAAATTTATATTTTCTGAACTATAAAATTATATCCTATTTGGTATACTCAATCCCTAATGAGTATTGAGTTTAATATAAGAATAAGGAGATGTGATATGATTGCCAATGAGACAACTATCAAACAAAGTTCAAATGAAGTGGATGTAAGCAATTATAGGCAACCGTACGGCCTTCAACAATGAAGAAAAACCCATACCGTATAGTCGGCTATATAAGGCCCTGACATGAAAAATATGAAACAATTCAATTGAGAAAACTAACGGCAAAATTTATAACAAATCAATTTACGAAAAACAAATATGATAGACATGAACAAACGACAACCACTGAACTACAGGCTCATGACTTGGGACCGGCACATATAGAATGTGGCGGGGTTAAACATGTTTGAAGGCGCCAACCCTCCCCTAACACAAGAACAAACTATACAAAACAATAAACGAAAAAAAATATGAGAAACAGCAATAAACGCAATAAACAGCAATAAACGTAATAGACAGGTACCTGACTTGGGACAGGCACATATAGAGTGTGGCGGGGTTAAACATGTTTGAAGGCGCCACGCGGCTGTGTTGACCTATTTGTCGATTTTGTTTAACAGATCATGTTTTGCTGTCATAAGCTTTTCTCTATCTATACTTTTGTTCAAGATAATAGTCTAAAAAAAATGGGTAAATCGTTTTGAATCAAATTGAGAATGGAAATGGGGAGTGTACCAAAGAGACAACAACCCGACAAAAGAGCAGAAAACAGCCGAAGGCCACCAATGGGTCTTCAACACAGCGAGAAAATTCCGCACCTGGAGGCGGGCTTCAGCTGGCCCCTTAACAAAAAATGTGTACTAGTTCAATGAAAATGGACGTCACACTAAACTCCAAAACATATAAATGAACTAAAATTAAAAAAACATACAAGACTAACAAAGACCAGAGGCTCCTGACTTGGGACAGGCGCAAAAATGCGGCGGGGTTAAACATGTTTTGTGAGATCTCAACCCTTCCTCTATACCTCTAGCCAATGTAGAATAAACAAACACACAGTAATACGTACAGTAAAACTCAGTTCAAAAGAAGTCCGAGTCCGATGTCAGAATAGGTAACAAAAGAAACTAAGCAAAATGACATGAAGTACATTTATTCTTATAAAGAGTCAGCCGACGATTTTGTTCATGCGACGTATTCGTAGATCTTATTATGCTTAGTAGTTTGTTGTTTACAGTTTCTCTCTATCTACCATTAGTACTACGTACAGTTTCTGCAACAACAAAATTTAAAAAATGTCTTTAAAGGGCATTAACTCCTATATAAAGGAGATCACTGACGATGTCCGCTGTTATGACTTGCTTGTAGATCTTGTTCTCACTGTCAAGTCTGCCTGTTCATCATGTTCATACAGAAAATGCTTTTCAAAGGTTTAAAAGAAAATTAAATGTTCAAATTGAGACAAAATAGGTTAAAATTCAATCTATATTCAAAATGTATAATAAACAGCGCAAATAATTTGGAACACGTTTCTGCGAGGTACGACACGACCCCTCCTCTCTCCCGACTATATATACACACATATTGTTCGGTCGGAATGTAAGCGTTAAATCAATTATTCGTGTAGCGAAAAACCTAGGTTTCTACACGTTAAAGAACCCTAGCATAACTCGTTGCATGTTCTGTAGGTGGCCAGTCCTACTGTGGCATGTTGCAAGATAAACTACTTCCCCTGTTCCACATCTTTTTTTCAATAGCAGTCTACAGTCCCATCCTTCATTCCAGAATACCGAATTTTGAAAAAACCTACCTACTAGATTTATTTATGAGTAGTTGTTGAGTAAACGTCAATAAAACAGTCATCTCACAACAACAAAATACTAAAAGACTTGGTCTTTAGGTATATCTTCATTTTATTTTATTTATGGAATTTTTGTGTTGATGGTAGATTTTGATAGTGTCTTAGGGATGATCATTGATATTCTGGGGCAGGAGGATTTGTTTTGATCGGTTATTTATTTTGTAGTCTAAAGTCTAAAAGGACAGATTATTTATTTTCTGCACTGTTGAAGCATGATTTTCATTTTCATTAAAACAAGGGACTGATTATTTATTTTCACAACTATATTTAAATTATTTGAAAACATACAATTTTATTCTTAGATAAAAGAAAATAATTCATGTATGATCAAGGCATTATGTACCATTTAATCAGAATGAATCTTCCGAATTCCCAACTGCATATACATGTATTGCATTCATACATGTATTAAAGGTGGGCTGTAATAAGCCTCTTTTAAAAGTATTACCAACCATTTGTTTATGAAGGGTTTGGGAGCCAATGTAAGCCCCAAGAAGATATAGAACAAATGATGCAAAATCATGCTTTCTGGTCGTTTCCTAGACCCTTTGAGATGCAAGTTCTGTTTTAATCATTTTTTGACAATATTTTGGTCTCAAAGTAAAATGTATAGATTCAATGTAAGACTTAAATTTTAGGGACAACATCAAAAGACCAATATGTGGGTTAATGTAAAAAAATAATTCACATAGTTTTTTTTTTTTAGTTTTTTTTGTGTTTCGGCTTGCAGAATTTTCTGTATGTGGGATTTTTTTTTTCAAATTAAGTTAAGAGGGGGTTGATTATCAGTGATATAACTATGCCAAGTAAGTTTTTTATAACACATTTCAATAACAACTTGATGCATAGCTCCTAACTGGGATACAATTAAAGTAGCCAAGTTGTAAAATTAGCTAAACAGTCCTCATTAAAATAAATAAAATAATACTTGTGATAAAGTTTTAAAACAAAATCATTAACTTACCAAAGGAATGTAACACTAAGAGAATACAGAAGGGCATTCAACATGTTCAATGAACAAAAGACAAACCTGGGAACAGATAAAACACAAAACGACGAACAATAGACAAATAACACTGACAACTACAAATAAATAAGAAACATGGATCCCGAAAAACAATGAAAAAACAGGGGCTACTTCTGAGGGAGAACAAACCTTGCTTCTTGCAAGACACTCGCCATGAAAACAATTTAACATGAAGACAGGCTTTGGGTTTTGAAATTTGCTACATTAGACAATAGCCCTATATAATAATAAAAGTGAGGTAAGTGTTCCTGACACATACTTTTTTTTTTTACCTCGACAAGTCTTTTGATAATTTTTTTGTCGGGTTGCTGTCTCATTGAAGTATACCGAACATCTTTTATGCATACCTACACCCTAGGCATTGTGTAAGGATTAAACAAGGATTAACTGTTACTTGCAATATTTACCAAAAGACGGATACGATTTTTTAAGACAAGTATAAAAATGGAAGATCATCTGTTGAAAATGATTTTACCGTTATCAGATAGTTGTCTTGTGTTGACAGATCGCTTTTTCTTTCAGAAATTAACACAAGAAAAATAAAAAAATGTTGGTAATAGACAGAGTTTGCCTTGCAGCAGGTCGCAACAGCTCGCTCGACGAGTTTTTGACAAGACCTTTTCTCGTGCAGAGAGCGTGGCACTTTCCCAACACCAGTCATTGACATAAACGTAAACAGTTTTATCGGCGGGGCTATACAATATATCTTACAAAGCTAAACGGATGTTCTGACTGCAGAACACGCACGAGATGTCCAGTTAAATTACATATCTCTTTGTCCGTCACCCTGTATAGATGAACAGATTTCATATGAAAGTTGATAGATTAAACTACTCAGTCAAGATTTGATAATCATATCCGCATTATCATTATTTGTGTGTATCTTTTACCTGTGGAGAACGATCTGCTCTTCCGGAGAACCTGATATCACTTTTACGCCATAATTTAAATCCTGAAATAATGATCACGGACACATGATCGTATGAATGAAGATAGAAAAGTTATATGGAAAAAGTGTAATACTTTAGCACATGTTATCGGTTGACCCTTTAAAATTTGCACCCAGAACTATTTCGTAACCTTACATTGGAGATTTTTTTTTTCAAATTTGAAAAACAACGATTTTGAATAGCAATGATATCTAACGCATAAAAAATAGTATAATTCGAAAAACATCAAGATAGAGAAACAAATAGCCATTTCGTTTCATCATGAACTGTGTGCTCTAAAAGGGTCTTACCAATTGTGTGGGAGCTAGAGATGTTGGCTCTAGTGAATCAAGAAAATAGCTAGATCTCATTTGTCAGGTATAACTATCTGCATGGTTTTGCACCTATTCGAGGTCACGTTAAAATTAATTATCATAGATATTATATATGATGCCAATATAGAGGATAATTCCCATTAGTTTGAACTAGCTACCTTTCACTAGTTTATAGAAGTCACTGGAAGTAGCATGATAGATGCTCCTTTGAAAAAAAATTATATACTATTTTTTACGCTTAAATGTATCTATTTACCTCCGCGGAATGACTTTTACACTTCAAACGTTAGTGTTAGCAACTAGAATATATAATAGATATTACTAGAAAAATAAACTAATAGAAAAGGAGGGAAAAAAGTATAACAAAAATATCGAACTCCAAGCTAAATTCAAAAAGACGAAGAAGACAATCTGGTCTACAAGTCGTCGTGTGGAATGCCGAAGTTGGTGCTTATTTTTGGCTCTGTAGTTCTTGAGAACAATGCTACTCCGCCGAAAGGTTATTATTCTGGAGTCTATTGACGATACTATTCCAAAAACAGAGTATATCGAAGATAATGTTCTAAAAACAGAGTCTATCGAAGATACTGTTCCAAAAACAAAGTCTGTGTAGATACTATTCCAAAACAGAGTCTATCGAAGATACTGTTCCAAAAACAGAGTATATCGAAGAAACTGTTCCAATAACAGAGTTTATAGAAGATACTGTTCCAAAAACAGAGTCTATTGAGGATACTGTTCATTAAAAAAGAATCTGTCGAGGATACTGTTCCTAAAACAGAGTCTGTCGAGGATACTGTTCCTAAAACAGAGTCTGTCGAGGATACTGTTCCTAAAACATAGTCTATCGAGGATACTGTTCCTAAAACAGAGTCTGTCGAGGATACTGTTCCTAAAACAGTCTGTCGAGGATACTGTTCCTAAAACAGAGTCTGTCGAGGATACTGTTCCTAAAACAGAGTCTGTCGAGGATACTGTTCCTAAAACATAGTCTGTCGAGGACACTGTTCGTAAACCAGAGTCTTTCGAGGATACTGTTCCTAAAACAGAGTCTGTCGAGGATACTGTTTCATAGTCTATTAAGAATACTGTTCATTAAAACAGAATGAGATAGCTTCACACTATGTTTATAATTGTGTTTATCATTTCAGCATTGATACATGTCATACAAGCTATTTCAGCAGCTGGTCTATTGGCCTATGGTTTAGGTGTTCTTATGCTGAATTGGAGAGCGCAGTGTTTAAATCAAAGTTCTTGTGTACAGTTTGTTGGTGCTGGGTTTTTGTTAGTAGCAGGTATATATAAATTTGTTTTGTAGGTATAACTTATTTATGAAATATAAGGTATTGAATAAAATCAAAATATAAAAATACGGTCACGAGAAAAAATCGTGAAACAAATTACATGTGATAGAATAAATTATGCACTATTTTTCCGGATTTAATTATTGTGCAACATTGAGCCGATGCATGCAGCTTGAAAGTTGTTAATGATATGTACTTTAATAAAAGACAACAGTAGTTTTCCGATGTTCAAATCTCATAAAACGAATGAGAAGAAAAAACCAAGGTTCGAACAAAAACTGAGGGAATCGCATGAACTCAAAAAGAAGCTAGACCCGGTGAATCGACAGGGTAACCGCCATGCGAATACACACTAAGACAAAATGAAATATCGGGAATTGGACACAATCGTTAAAACAACAGATTAGATTAGGGAGCTACCATTTGATTTTTATAGGGGGGGGGCTAGGATGAAATATTTTGTCCTGGATATTTTATTAGTTGTAATCTCTGTCCTGCCTTTTTATTTTGCACTCTATTCGGGCCTGCCTTTTTTCAAGTTTATCCTGTCTTTTTTTTTACCTAAATTGTCATCCTGACTTTTTTTTTGCAAGTGTCTCATCCTGCTTTTTCATAAAAATCAAATGGTAGCTCCCTTACTATTCTGGTATCTAAAGATCTAAGAACGCGAAAACATTTCGCTAGTGAGTTGAGACACAGACACATCGTATCGGTAAGCAAATTCCTGATGTTGACCATCAGAAATATGTAGTCTCGATTTCAGTCGTTCCTCAAAACTGTGTTTTGTGTAAGGAGCACAACCCTGTTAATGAAGTCCGTAAACTGTGAACATGCACTAGCGTAATGTTTTAGTTCGGGTACGTAAACGCCATACGATGTGGCAGAGGGTATGGTGCGGAATTTCTCGCTGTATTGAAGACCTATTGGTGACCTTCTGTTGTTGTCTGTTCTGTGGTCGGGTTGTTGTCTCTTTGACATTCCCATTTCCATTCTCAATTTTATTCTGCTGAGAAATGGGAAGGCGGCAATTGGAAAGTTTATATCATCACGTTTGTCGTAGATTCTAGTTTCAAGTCTTTCATCTGTGTCAATAGCTAGAAAAAGATCAAGATATGAAGCAGACGTTTTAGTTTCGGTTGTATCCTTAATCTGAAGTTCACTGGGATATATGAAACGCAAGCACTAACTGAAATGTGGTTAAATGAGTGACAGGACATCAAAATATCTAAAGGCGAAATAACATAACTTTACAATGCTTTTTTTTTGTCTATGAGAAGGTTCTGTGCGAGTTCTGCTTCATATGGACATTAAAACAAATCGGGCAGAAGGGGTACCCATTGTAATATCGAATGCATGCATGTTGGTAGTAATAACATTAACGGTACAAATTTCACAGCACCAAACCCGCATTTCGAAAATTAATGTCTATTTACTTATACCTTTAAAATGCCGCATTGGAATTTCGGCTTATGATATAGATGTAATGTACGGTAATCTTATCACACTATAAAATCTCCTACATATTCCATGACCAGTTACATTTTGTTTGTTCATAACTTTGTTATTTTGTGTCTATTTTTCTTTAGGATTTCTGTGTTTGGTTGGATTAATGATGTGGATGTTCAGTATGCCAGCATTTTTTACTAAACATTTTGGGTTGTCAATCCAACTGGAAGTTGTTTCAATTGTATTGGCAGTTGCTGCATCCGCCCTTATTATCATGGAAAATATTGCACACAATAAAATGGAATGTAAATAACACATTGGTTGTATATATATATATCCGTGTTGCATTCAGTATTTTAATGTGTGTTGTTGTTATGATAATATACGTGCCATGAAATATGTAAAATATGTTTATCCTTCTACGAGAACAAATTACGCTTTACATAAAGGTGTACTGAGGATCGTATGGAAGCGTAAAGACTGGACAGTCATCTACAAAAAGTATAAGGATCGAAGCGACCATATGAACAGCCATTTTGCCGAAGTGACATAAATTACTTGACTGTTAAAGTGTTCAAACAGATCATACGTTTTATTTGTACTTGAAATATGATAATTAAATCATGTGTACGTTTCAATGTTGTATGTCAATAGTACGATAACGTTCATGATATCACAATACAACTATATAATTATAATCATCATATAAGGATATGATACAAGGACCGTATGCGACGCCCAATAGAAACATATTTAAAAATAGAATGCTTCTTTTGTAGTTGTATTAGTGTGTGAATGAGTTGACTGCAACTTCATACTGCAATATGTACACGTTCATTGCTTTTTAATGCCAGGAAATTACGAGTTAAATCAAATTCAACAGAAATTTGAAACTATTACCTCACATTTTTGTAACGTTGTTTTCGAGAGCACAAGTTTGCAGTTAGAATGTTAAGTTTTATTCAGACATAAAACATTAATTTGGTTAACAATGTCCTCTCTTTTTATTTTTTGAATCATTTCACCAATTTTGCCATTTTATCAACATACTGTTTTGAAGCATCTTCGGATTTTTATAATTTGATAAAATGTTCGAAAATACGCCAATATGTTGTCTTAACCTTAAAGAACTTATTCCAATCTATAATTATAATATTAATAAAGATTGAATGTTATTCAGAAAAATGGCACTTGTGTGAAATAAATTCAGGGGAAATTGACCCCATCCCTTTCATGAATAAGAAGAGATCAAACTACCAAAGTGAGGAGAGACCAAAATCAAAGACAATCATCATCAAAAACATGAATGTAAAAACTTATTTGAACGGCAGTTGTGTATTATGTCTAATGTTTAGTAATAAACATTTATATGTTATGTATTACCAGCGTTACAAAATATATAGGAATTGAGATACATCTTTGTATAAAGCACCCGTGTTCATAAATTCGCATCAGATGACATTGAAACTGTCCACTACAGTAGTAAAAGCGCCGTCTGGATAAGTATATGATTTAAACCTGTTTTAAATTTCAACACACTGGTTCGCTTTATTAAATTTTAATCAGCAAGCTTATATTGAAGAAAAAACAAGGGATCTTCAAAGAAAGAACAATTTAAAAATTACATATATTCTAAACAACTAACTAAACAATCCAAAAAAAATATCCACCATCCCCAAAGGACTGACATCTTTTATGAAAAATTACATGTAAATAGAAAATGATGGGATATGGAGTAAATGTACATGGGACAAAATCGCAAACAATACATAGAAAACAGAAAATTATCAATGAACAGGGCTTTTATTCCTGTTCTTCATCTTGACATCTTGAAAACATATTTAAAACAAAAAATAAAGATATGTTCCGAACGGAAAATAAATCCATCATCCCAAATTTAAACACCACTTGTCCATACAGTTTTAGTATCACAAAATCGTTTCGATTCACTGTTGTCATTTACAATGTAAACTTTGTTGGGGTACATTTTTATGTTACAAATAACACATGATTAATATAAAATCAATTCTTCATTTAATCTATTTGCCATCGAACTGCAAATTCCAAATTTTCAAACCAATAGTCCGCATGCATAGTGATATGAAATGACTTTAGATTGAACTATAGGAAGTATATACCATACGTTAATAATGAAGGTACCTTGCTAGCTAAAAAAGGGGAGTAAAGTATTTTGAAAACCGTATTCTATAGAAATATCTGTATTAAAATGTTGTATGGTATGATTTTCTTCGCACAACATTTGGTTTAAGGAATTATATACAGATCATCTCAAGACCAACAGTCTAGAAAACAAGGAGCCTCTGGCCTTTGTAAGTCTTGTATGTTTTTAATTTTAGTTCATTCATATGTTTTGGAGTTCAGTGTGACGTCTATTTCATTGAACTAGAACATATTTTTGTTTAGGGGCCAGCTGAAGCCCGCCTCCGGGTGCGGGATTTTCTCGCTGTGTTGAAGACCCATTGGTGACCTTCGGCTGTTTTCTGCTCTTTGGTCGGGTTGTTGTTTCTTTGACACATTCCCCATTTCCATTCTCAATTTTATAATCATTTCAAACAGGTTGAAATGTACTTAAGTATTTAGACGATCTCCAAATTTTTCACTAGATGTAAATAAAATCAACAACTTGATTAATTTCGTGCGTTAGAAGTTTTTTTCTTGATTTACCTTTATCAGGAACGCTCAAAGACAAGCATTTATATAAGCCGAGGATGTATAACTCCTGAACACGTGAAGTGCTATATGATCAAAAGGGACCAAACAAAATAGTCAAATTCTTCCAAGTTCCACTTTGTCTACGGAAATGTAAGTGTGGTATGTCTGAACGTTATGACGATACTTCAAGGATAATGTAATTTAGTACAAATCATTGAAATCTGAAGACTCCATACATGTATCTCTACTTATTGAACAGAAACTGCTCAACCTTCATCTGCACCGTGTTCTATCCGGTTTATGATGGGGTTAGTGTAACTCTTGCCTCTTCATTTTTTGTATTGTGTTTTCTCTGTGTTATGTGGTTTTGGTTATCCCCCCCGGAAATTGGTTGCATAATCTGGATGCATTGATTTTATCTATCATATCTTCATATTTTGTTTCCTGGATGCCTTCAATTATTCTTATACTCGTTATTGAAAGTTTGTACTCTTGGTAGATGTTGTATAGATAAATTTAAAGTCCAATTTCCATGTTAAGTGAAACCATGTGCCATGCAACTTATAAGAAGGTTTCGTATATTTTTCTTGAGAGTAACACACCAGCTTCATTTGGGACCTATTATATGCTGACAATTATTTTAGTCTCATAAAACATCTCAAATTTGAAGGATTTCCTGAAGTTGCTTAAATCAATCCAAATATTCTACAGGAAAACTTGGTTTTGAAGAATGTCTTATTTTCAGAAGTTTTATGAATACCTGAACATACTCTCAAAAGAACCAATTTATATAAAAAAAATATGTAGATATTAAAAGATACCAGGATTAAAAAGTGTACGCCAGACGCGAGTTCAGTCTACAAAAGACTCATCAGTGACGCTCGAATGAAAAAAGTTAAAAAGGCCAAATAAAGTACGAAGTTGAAAGGAATTGAGGACCCAAAAATGGGTATTTTTTTCTGACCCGATGACTCAATCAATGTATTGATTAAATCAAAAAGTGGTATTTTGTCATGTGTACTAGGTTTCTACTGTATGCTTTATTTATATACAAAACATTGAGGTACTGAAGAATGATATTTAAAGATATAAATCAGAACAAAATGTAACTTCGAGATTCGAGTGTACCTTACTACTTGAGAGTGCTCTCTAACTACTGAAGAATGACTCAAAACTTGTGTAGATAAAATATCTGCCGTTTTCCTTATGTATTAATACGTTAAGTAGGATTTTTGAGAACAAGGTCATTTAGTCATTTTCACGAAAAAAATCCAAGCGAAATGTTGAATCATTATATTTATAATTCATGCAGGCATGCAAGCTTGTAGTATTTCATATCGTTCAATGCGCTACGGTACATCTTTATGTTCGTTAAACAATGTGTGAGTATGTTGATTTGCTTAGTACTAATACCTAAATAGTCACTTTACTTTGACGGAATTCAGAAAAAAATTAAAATCGCTTTAACTAAATACAAATACATGTATAAGACTGATCGATTTTTGAACATTTAAATTCGAAATAAAAGATGAGTTTATGTTTAAAAATTGAGTTAATAATAATTAATTAATAATAAGAACCCTACAAAACAAACATAAATTCGTTCTTTTATTTCGTATTTGAATGTTCAAAAATCAATCAAAGTCTTATACAGTTACAGACTTTGCATAGAGATAAGTATTGACCTTTGTTTTAATTGTATTGTGTATTGGACATGTTTATTTACTTCTAAGACTAATATGTGAAACGTTAATAAAATAATCATTATCTTGAGTGCATTTCTTTCTAACACAAACGATGCAAAGGCTAAGCACACACATGTTTTGATCATTTATTTCTAACATACGTTTGCAAAGTTTACATAAACTTTGACAAACTATGCACTCGCTAAAAGTGCGTCTACAGTTTGTCGTTCATCGTTTGTTAGTACGAACGCTACATTTGTTTCTAACTTCAACCTTGAATTTAAGTAAAATTATAAGAAAACATTGGAACAATCTGCAAAAAGACAAACAATGCAGTGAAATCTTCGCCCTAGTGCCTATCATATCGCATAAATGTAACAAAAATATAAAAGAATAACTTGCTAAATCAAGGCAATAGTTTGGAGACTTTTGAAAAGGGACCAATGCTTTAACAGTCTAAGCAAAAAATCCCGAAACACTGTTAGTAATAATCTTAATTATAGGCAACAAACTTTCATACATATGAAATAGCAAAAACGGTGTAAAGTCTTGAGATTTATTACTATGTGGTTGAAGGAACCGCATTTAATTATAGCCGCGTAATAAGTCTGTTTACCAACAACATGTGCATGCATTATTGGAAGTTCAAAACAGGGTCAGTAAACACTGATTAAACGATGTATTTGTTTCTACTTTTGTAGCGTTTACCAAACGATATGCACAATTATAGAAAAAATAAAAACCTATAAAAATAGCGTGAACAGTATTCAAACTAGCATGATTGAACCGTTCAAAAGTCAATTGAGTGTCTGGACTTGAAATTGACAAGGAAAGATTGTTTCATTTTAGCTAGAGCAAAAGAGGTGACAGATTTGTCAGGGATACATTATTTATTCCTCTATAAAAAATATGTTTGGATAATGAACCGTTATTTTTTCAAAATTATTAGTTAGTAGAAAGCATTTCACGATCAAATTCAGATATTTCCTCGAAGAAGTCGGTCCATGTGTCCTAAAAAAAAATAGTCAAAAAAAAAAAAAAAATAGTCAAGATTTTTTTAAATTGATATAGTATCTTATTTTATTTGTATATGTGTTAATACATTATTTGCTCATTGTTGAAGTCTACCCTACTGAAGCCCGATCAATTTCATACATTAATATTTCCACAAAGGCTACAAAAGTAAAACAAATCACATACATACATATAGATTATTATTAATGAATAGATAATAAAAGTCACTTAACTTATATATAATCTTGTGACAACTAAGCCTGTAGATATAATCACTAGGAAAGTAAAAAGTAGATGTGACAACTTAGCCTGTAGATATAAACACTTGGAGAGTAAAAAGTAGATGTGACAACTTAGCCTGTAGATATTAACGATAGGAGAGTAAAAAGCAGATGTGACAACTTAGCCTGTAGATATTAACACTAGGAGAGTAAAAAGGAGATGTAACAACTCAGCCTGTAGATATAAACACTAGGAGAGTAAAAAGTAGATGTGACAACTTAGCCTGTAGATATTAACACTTGGAGAGTAAAAAGTAGATGTGACAACTTAGCCTGTAGATATAAACACTAGGAGAGTAAAAAGTAGATGTGACAACTTACCCTGTAGATATAAACACTTGGAAAGTAAAAAGAAGATGTGACAACTTACCCTGTAGATATAAACACTTGGAGAGTAAAAAGTAGATGTGACAACTTAGCCTGTAGAAATAAACACTTGGAGAGTAAAACGTAGATGTGACAACTTAGTCTGTAGATATAAACACTTGGAGAGTAAAAAGTAGATGTGACAACTTAGCCTGTAGTCTGTAGATATAAACACTAGGAGAGTAAAAAGTAGATGTGACAACTTAACCTGTAGATATAAACACTTGGAGTGTAAAAAGTAGATGTGACAACATAGCCTGTAGATATAAACACTAGGAGAGTAAAAAGTAGATGTGACAACTTACCCTGTAGATATAAACACTTGGAGAGTAAAAAGTAGATGTGACAACTTAGCCTGTAGATATTAACACTTGGAGAGTAAAAAGTAGATGTGACAACTTAGCCTGTAGATATTAACACTTGGAGAGTAAAAAGTAGATGTGACAACTTAGCCTGTAGATATAAACACTAGGAGAGTAAAAAGTAGATGTGACAACTTAGCCTGTAGATATAAACACTTGGAAAGTAAAAATCAGATGTGACAGCTTAGCCTGTAGATATAAACACTTGGAGAGTAAAAAATATATGTGACAACTTAGCCTGTAGATATAAACATTTGGAGAGTAAAAAGTGGATGTGACAACTTAGCCTGTAGATATAAACACTTGGAGAGTAAAACGTCGATGCGACAACTTAGTCTGTAGATATAAACACTTGGAGAGTAAAAAGTAGATGTGACAACTTAGCCTGTAGCCTGTACATATAAACACTAGGAGAGTAAAAAGTAGATGTGACAACTTAGCCTGTAGATATAAACACTTGGAGAGTAAAAAGTAGATGTGACAACTTAGCTTGTAGATATAAACACTAGGAGAGTAAAAAGTAGATGTGACAACTTAGCCTGTAGATATAAACACTAGGAGAGTAAAAAGTAGATGTGACAACTTAGCCTGTAGATATAAACACTAGGAGAGTAAAAAGTAGATGTGACAACTTAGCCTGTAGATATTAACACTAGGAGAGTAAAAAAGTAGATGTGACAACTTAGCCTGTAGATATTAACACTTTGAGAATAAAAAGTAGATGTGACAACTTAGCCTGTAGATATAAAAACTTGGAGCGAGAAAAGTAGATGTGACAACTTAGCCTGTTGATATTAACACTTAGAGAGTAAAAAGTAGATGTGACAACTTAGCCTGTAGATATAAACACTAGGAGAGTAAAAAGTAGATGTGACAACTTAGCTTGTAGATATAAACATCAGGAGAGTAAAAAGTAGATGTGACAACTTTGTCTGTAGATATAAACACTTGGAGAGTAAAAAGTAGATGTGACAACTTAACCTGTAGTCTGTAGATATAAACACTAGGAGAGTAAAAAGTAGATGTGACAACTTAACCTGTAGATATAAACACTAGGAGAGTAAAAAGTAGATGTGACAACTTACCCTGTAGATATAAACACTAGGAGAGTAAAAAGTAGATGTGACAACTTAGCCTGTAGATATAAACACTTGGAAAGTAAAAAGAAGATGTGACAACTTAGCCTGTAGATATAAACACTTAGAAAGTAAAAAGAAGATGTAACAACTTAGCCTGTAGATATAAACACTTGGAAAGTAAAAAGAAGATGTGACAACTTAGCCTGTAGATATAAACACTTAGAAAGTAAAAAGAAGATGTAACAACTTAGCCTGTAGATATAAACACTAGGAGAGTAAAAAGTAGATGTGACAACTTAGCCTGTAGATATAAACACTTGGAGAGTAAAACGTAGATGTGACAACTTAGTCTGTAGATATAAACACTTGGAGAGTAAAAAGTAGATGTGACAACTTAGCCTGTAGCCTGTACATATAAACACTAGGAGAGTAAAAAGTAGATGTGACAACTTAGCCTGTAGATATAAACATTTGGAGAGTAAAAAGTAGATGTGACAACTTAGCCTGTAGAAATAAACACTTGGAGAGTAAAACGTAGATGTGACAACTTAGTCTGTAGATATAAACACTTGGAGAGTAAAAAGTAGATGTGACAAAGCCTGTAGCCTGTACATATAAACACTAGGAGAGTAAAAGTAGATGTGACAACTTAGCCTGTAGATATAAACATCAGGAGAGTAAAAGTAGATGTGACAACTTAGCCTGTAGATATAAACACTTGGAGAGTAAAAAGTAGATGTGACAACTTAGCCTGTAGATATAAACACTAGGAGAGTAAAAAGTAGATGTGACAACTTAGCCTGTAGATATAAACACTAGGAGAGTAAAAAGTAGATGTGACAACTTAGCCTGTAGATATAAACACTAGGAGAGTAAAAGTAGATGTGACAACTTAGCCTGTAGATATAAACACTAGGAGAGTAAAAGTAGATGTGACAACTTAGCCTGTAGATATAAACACTAGGAGAGTAAAAGTAGATGTGACAACTTAGCCTGTAGATATAAACACTAGGAGAGTAAAAGTAGATGTGACAACTTAGCCTGTAGATATAAACACTAGGAGAGTAAAAGTAGATGTGACAAATTAGCCTGTAGATATAAACACTTTGAGAGTAAAAGTAGATGTAACAACTTAGCCTGTAAATATAAACACTTGGAGAGTAAAAGTAGATGTGACAACAGCCTGTAGATATAAACACTAGGAGTAAAAAGTAGATGTGACAACTTAGCCTGTAGATATAAACACTAGGAGAGTAAAAAGTAGATGTGACAACTTAGCCTGTAGATATAAACACTTGGAGCGATAAAAGTAGATGTGACAACTTAGCCTGTAGATATTCACACTTAGAGAGTAAAAAGTAGATGTGACAACTTAGCCTGTAGATATAAACACTAGGAGAGTAAAAAGTAGATGTGACAACTTAGCTTGTAGATATAAACACTTGGAGAGTAAAATGTAGATGTGACAACTTAGCCTGTAGATATAAACACTAAGAGAGTAAAAAGTAGATGTGACAACTTAGCCTTTAGATATAAACACTTTGAGAGTAAAAAGTAGATGTGACAACTTAGCCTGTAGATATAAACACTAGGAGAGAAAAAAGAAGAAGCATAAGACATATAGCTAGACATAGTGTATTGAAATCTGTCTTCATTTTTGGAGACCGTATGTTGACATTAATATGTCTTTTGCTTTTTTGTGTTGTTGGGTTTCTGCCTTGATGTTAATCCCATATCGTCTTTCATTTCTGTCAAATATATTCTGAAAAATATGCTAAATCTTACTTCAAAAAGCCATTTTTAAAATACACATTCATAAGATCAGAATTGGAATGGCTCTGGATTCATTATAATTCGTGTGGTACCAAATTTCGTTGATTCTGATGGAATAGATGAACAACGAATTTAATTATTCAACGAGGTAAAAATTTCCTAAACGCTTGTATGCTAAAACCACGAATTTAGGTATCCACGAACGTAGTATTTTTCCTTTATCCACGAAAATGTGTACCAACGAAAATAAGCGAATCCACAGTACACTATGTTTTCCAAATATATGCGTCTGTTTTATCAACGTAAATATTTAATAGTTTAGAAAAATAAAAATTTCACCTTTAAATAAATTAACAGAAAAACGTTTTCTTATCGAAATTCAAAGTTTTATATAGAGCATGGAATGATGATACTCAAGAACAAAATTTTCAGACTACACCTTTAAATAAAATTATCTGAGATAAATGACCATTAATCAATGCAAGTACAATAAATTTTTAAATTGTTTATTTATATCACACAATTGAACTAAAATGAACGATCATATCTTTCGAAATGGATATTCAACACGTTTGAAATTTCTATATTCATCTTCTTGGTATTTAAATGGACTGATTACTTGAGAACATATATTTATTCACAATGTAAGCGAGGCTTTTACCACTTTATGATTTTCTTGAAGATGACAAATACAACTAAAAACAACGAAAGTTTTACGATTCGCCGGCATGTGGGATAATTTAGTTTTAGGTATTTTTTGTCATTTAATTGGAATAACTATGCCGTACTGGTATTATGAGAGTCACCTGACCAAATATGTATTGAAAACTTAATATTATGGACTTTGGAAAGGATGTCCTTTTATTCCCGGATTACAAGATAAATGTTTCAACCACGATGCAACAGAAAAACTTAAGAATTAACTATAATTTTGTATTTCATTTAACCATGCAAGGATTTGTATAGTAGTTATTGCCTTCAACCAATCATTAACAAATCTATCACTTCATCTAAGGTTTTTTTTTTCAGATAGCTGACAGCGTTTTCATCACTGCGCTAGGCTCAAGCTAGCAGCCACTCGCTAGCAGCCACTCTGCTAGCAGCCAGTTTTCAGATATGTCTATAAGGGGACGACCATTTGATATTTGGGGGCAGGAGGATTTGTTTTTGATCGGTTATTTATTTTTTTGTAGTCTTAAAGGACAGATTATAGATTATTTATTTTCTGCACTGTTGAAGCATGATTTTTCATTTTCATTAAAACAAGGGACTGATTATTTATTTTCACAACTATATTTATAATATTTGAAAACATGCAATTTTATTCTTAGACAAACCATGATAAAAGAAAATAATACATGTATGATCAAGTCTTTATGTACCATTTAATCAGAATGAATCTTCTGAATTCCCAACTGCATATACATGTATTGCATTCATACACGTATTAAAGGTGGGCTGTAACTAGCCTCTTTTAAAAGTATTAGCAAACATTTTTCGCCTCGCTCCGCTCGGCGAAAAAAAATAATGAAGGGTTTGGGAGCCAATGTAAGCCCCAAGAAGATATAGAACAAATGATGCAAAATCATGCTTTCTGGTCGTTTCCTAGACCCTTTGAGATGCAAGTTCTGTTTTAATCATTTTTTGACAATATTTTGGTCTCAAAGCAAAATGTATAGATTCAATAGACGGAATTTTCTGTATGTGGGATTTTTTTTTCAAATTAAGTTAAGAGGGGGTTGATTATCAGTGATATAACTATGTCAAGTAAGTTTTTATAACACATTTCAATTACAACTTGATGCATAGCTCCTAACTGGGATACAATTAAAGTAGCCAAGTTGTAAAATTAGCTAAAAAGTCCTCATTAAAATAAATAAAATAAAACTTGTGATAAAGTTTAAAACAAAATCATTAAACTACCAAAGGAATGTAACACTGAGAGGATACAGAAGGGCATTCAATTAACAAAAGACAAACCTGGGAACAGATAAAACACAAAACGACGAACAATAGACAAATAACACTAACAACTACAAATAAATAAGAAACATGGATCCCGAAAAACAATGAAAAAACAGGGCTACTTCCGAGGAGAACAAAACTTGATTCTTGCAAGACACTCGCCATGAAAACAATTTAATATGAAGACAAGCTTTGGGTTTTGAAATTTGCTACATTAGGCAATAGCCCTATATAATAATAAAAGAGAGGTAAGTGTTCCTGAGACTATATACCTCAAGTTAATTAATGAAACCCATTTTCAGACATTTCAAATATATCTAAATTATATTTATACTTTTATTATTAAAAGATTTGGGAAGTGGTTCCCGAAGTTTTTTTTGAAAAAAGATTTATTATGAAGAATTTGGTGCCATTTCGAATAGCATTTATAAACTGGCTTGAAAGACCTGCCAAGTTATTTATTTCCAAATAACCACAGAACAAACCATTCATTTTCGTGATTATCAAGGCTGAGTTATTTATTTTTAAAATCCTCCTGCCCCCTCCCCCCCCCCCAGAATATCGTCCCCTAAACCCAAAAGTTACATAAGACTCAAATGGTTTTTTTTATACTATATATAACGTTTTTTAATTTAACAATCGAAGACACCATGCATGAGTTTTAGGGATGGATCCAGGATTTTTGAAGGGAAAAAAGGGGGGCTAATTGCCAAAACATATATACCGCTGATCGGAGGATTGCAAAAAATTGTTGAACGATTTTATGCCGAAAAAAGAAGATATTTTTCCGTTTAAAGGGGAGGGTGGCGTACACCCACCACGCCTCATCTGAATCCTCCACTGACTTTTACATTTTCATTTTTTGATCAAGAATTAAAAGACATTTGTATATTTTATCAGCACACCGCGCTGCATGTTGAAAAGGTGAGAAATAAATTTAAAAAATATAGAGAACACTACAAGAGTGGAGAAATAAGGAATTTCTTTTTTTAAAGCACAATGTTAAGAAGCATTTTTAATCCTAAAAAGCATGGAAATGTGGAATAAATTTTTTGTTAAAAATCTTTAAAAATATGATTTACCTCACTTTAAAACTTATTACTTTAGAATAATTAAAATATTAAGTCTTCTTTGTTGCGTAAAACAACAAATACTTGTATCATTAGGTGTCAAGCATTTAATTATTGACAATTAATGATCATGTAACAAAAAGTTGCAGAAATTATATATAATTAAGATATTTTCAGTTTCATTTTATGTCCATTTCATGAGATTCATTATGAATATTCATGAACTTCTATTAATTACTTTAATTTCGCGGAACATTCATCGGCAGTAAGAAATATTTACATAGATAAAGATACAAAAAAAAAAAAAAAATTCAAAGGAGAGAATATAGATATTGAAAACTAGTCTTACAGAAAAAAACATCTAAATATTCCATTAAGCCTTAACGTTTGACAAATATGATCAGAAAAAAGGAAGTGACTACTATTTATTTTTAATTCGGTTGGTAAATTTTAGCTAGTCAGAACTTATAATAAGTAATGAAATGAATAAGCTGGCCTAGACGAAGTGAGAACTGAACATAACCTATCTTGTCGAAAACAGGATGAAATGAATATTCTACCCAAAATAAAGAATTATTGTGTACGAAATCGAAAGTAAATTTTCGCGCGGCTTTGCCGGCTCCCAAAAATGAGCCTGCATAGAAACCGGTAAACAAAAATGACTATTGTGAAGCTAACCGGCGATAACAGTTGGCCGCTTACTATTCATTAGGCCAACCTGCAATAATATTCATGAGCCTGCGATAATATTCATGAGATGACCTGGGTTCGATGAAGTGTTGTAAGAAAATATCGATTATAAGGATAAATAAAATAAGTTTGCTGTTTATATTTGATATTTCTATAAATAACAATAAAATCTGAACTCAATGGGTGTCTTCTTCGAGGTCTGCGTTTACTTAATCAATTATAGAAAAGGAACTATTACGTAAACCGATAATTACAAATATTAAAAAATGCCAATTGAAACATCAATGAATAGCATTTTATATTTAAACATTAAGCTGAACCAAAAAATACAATCTACAGATGCTTCTTAGTGAAGACACATTCCATATAAAATTACAAAATGGTGCTTATTAAATTTTCTTACATGCCGAGGTGACATTTTTTACTGGTTTTAAATCACTTTCAGAATTACTGTGGATTCATTTATTTTCGTGGGTACCAATTTTTGTGGATTGTTGAAAACCCGTGTTTTCGTGGATATTTGATTTCGTGGTTTTGCCAATGTCTGCATATAAGCTTGAAGAAAATTCCTACTTTTTTGAGTATTGAAATTCGTGGTTCACCTAAACCCAATAAATCCACGAAAATTGGTATCCCACGAATAATAATGAATCCACCGTATACAGTACCCATATTAACAAGTCTAAATTGAAAACAACGTTCAAACCTATTCCTTAAAATTACCAATTTAGTGTCAAAACCTATGATTGCGTTGGATAAAAACCGCAATTTTTATACGTGTGCATGCAAGACAAATTTCTTAGTAGAGGGGTCTAAATACAGCACAAACAACATTTTCCAAAAGACCAAAAAAGTGAAAAAGTATATTTTAACAAAACGCATTTGACTAGCAGGTCGAACAACGGATGTTCTTAAACCCTGCTGACTGCCATGGCGATTGCCAAATAAACGGAATACCAGATGTTACAAAATGGATCTTAATTATTAATTTAATACCAAACAGAAAACAATAAACTTGCGGAAAAGATGGTATACCGCAAACATGAGGTGCAAAAATTTGTACACCATATCTGGATTTCGACAATTAATGTCTCTTCAGTGATGTTAGGAATCGAAACGGTATTTGGAAGGCCATATAATTTACCTCAATTTAGGATAGACTCTTGAATTTTGAAGAGTCGAAATAGGATGAACGGATTATATAAACCCGAAGGCAAATATAATACAAGCCCAAACGAAAAATATAAACAAGTCTAAATTGAAAACAACGTTCAAACCTATGATTGCGTTGGATAAAAACCGCAATTTTTATACGTGTGCATGCAAAACAAATTTCTTGGTAGAGGGGTCTAAATACAGCACAAACAACATTTTCCAAAAGACCAAAAAAGTGAAAAAGTATATTTTAACAAAACGCATTTGACTAGCAGGTCGAACAACGGATGTTCTTAAACCCTGCTGACTGCCATGGCGATTGCCAAATAAACGGAATACCAGATGTTACAAAATGGATCTTAATTATTAATTTAATACCAAACAGAAAACAATAAACTTGCGGAAAAGATGGTATACCGCAAACATGAGGTGCAAAAATTTGTACACCATATCTGGATTTCGACAATTAATGTCTCTTCAGTGATGTTAGGAATCGAAACGGTATTTGGAAGGCCATATAATTTACCTCAATTTAGGATAGACTCTTGAATTTTGAAGAGTCGAAATAGGATGAATGGATTATATAAACCCGAAGGAAAATATAATACAAGCCCAAACGAAAAAATATAAACAAGTCTAAATTGAAAACAACGTTCATACCTATGATTGCGTTGGATAAAAACCGCAATTTTTATACGTGTGCATGCAAGACAAATTTCTTGGTAGAGGGGTCTAAATACAGCACAAACAACATTTTCCAAAAGACCAAAAAAGTGAAAAAGTATATTTTAACAAAACGCATTTACAATCGTTTTCGACCATATTTAACAGCTCAGACTAAAGATAAGACCAGGCACCCCCACCCTGTGCTGGCACAATCGTACGGGTTTAGAGCATAGGTACTATGAGCCCCTTTAGCGGCAACATCTGGTACAATGGCCAACATGAATAATCTCTAGGTTTGACCAGCCGGCAAAAGTTAAGTTGGACAATGTGACATCAGAGTATCAGGATCCCCTACCTGCTGACAAACTCGTAAGGGTCTATACATAAATGCTATGGACCATTTTAGATGCAATGTCTTTTTCTTCTACCTCTTCTATCATGGCCAACGTGACGAATCTCTTAGTTTGGCCAGCCGGCAATAGTTAAGTTGGACAATAAGACATACCAGGCTCCCTAACCCTATGGTGAAAACTCGTTCGGATTAAGGTCATAAGTGCTAAAGGCCATTTTAGAGGCAATGCATAATTCTACCTCTTGTATCATTGTCAACGTGAATAATGTTTTAGTTTGGCCACACTAGGTGCCCCCTTTTTATTCAATGCTGACGAACTCATAAGAGTTTATGGCATAAGAGAAATGTCTACCTCTACCTCAGGAACCAAAGCCAACGTGGAGAATCTCGAAAGTTGGCCAGCGGCAATAGTTACGTCAGACTATGTGACATACCAGGTACCCCCAACCCTATGCTTAAAACTCGGACGGGTCTAGAGCATCAGTGCTATGGGCCATTTTAGAGGCAATGTATACTGCTACCTCTGGTATCATGGTTAACGTGAATGATCTTTCAGTTTGGCCAGCCGGTAAAAGTTAAATTGGACTATGTGACATACCAGTTTCCCCTTTTTTACCCTATGCTGACAAACTTATACGGGTCTAGGGCATGAGTGCAACAAGCCATTTAAGAGGCAATATTAACCTCTACCTCTGGTACCATGGGTAACGTGGAGAATCTCTTAGTTTGGCCAGGCGGCAATAGTTAAGTCAGATAATGTGACAAACCAGGTACCCCAACCTTCACCCAATAGTGACAAGCTCATATAGGTCAAGGGCATAAGTGCTAAGGGCCATTTTAGACGAAATGTCTTCTTCTACCTCTTGTATCTAGGCCAACGTGGAGAATCTCTTAGTTTGGCCAGCCGGCAATAGTTAAGTCAGACTATGTAACATACCCGGTACCCCAACCCTATAAATAATCTTTTAGAATAGGTAAATTGGACTATGTGACATACTAGTTCCCCCTTTTTCACCCTATGCTGACAAACTCATTCCGGTCTAGGGCATGAGTGCAACAAGCCATTTAAAAAGGCAATATCTACCTCTACCTTTGATAAATTCGTATGGGTCAAGGGCATAGGTGATAAGAGCCCTTATAGAGACAATATCTTCTTCTAACTCTTGTATCATAGCCAACGTGGAAAATCTCTTAGTATGGCCAGCCGGCAATAGTTAAGTCGGACTATTTGACATGCCAGGATCCCATACCCTTTGCTGACAAACTCATACGGGTGAAGAGCATAAGTACTATAATAGATCATCTTAGAAGTAATGTCTCCATCTTCCTCTGGTAGTATTGGTTTAAAGAGAATAAAGTAGTGTATGGGACCATGGATAACGTGGAGAATCTTTCAATATGGCCATCCGGCAATAGTTAAGTCAGACTATGTGACATACCAAGTTCCCCCATCACCCTCTCCCACCTGATGCTGACAAACTCGTAGGGGTCTAGGGTATAAGTGGTATGAACCATTTTAGAGGCAATATCTACCTCTTCCTCTGTTACCATGGCCAATGTGGAGAATCTCTTGGTTTGGCTAGCCGGCAATAGTTTAGTCGGACTATATGACATACAAGATACCAGGACAACCCACATGCTGACAAACTGGTACGGGTCTAGGCATAAGTACTATGAGCTATTTTAGAGGCATTGTCTTCATCTACCTCTGGTATCATGGCCAACATGATGAATCTCTTAGTTTGATCAGCATGCAATAGTTAAGTTGGACAATGAAACATACCAGGCCTCCCTAACTCTATGCTAAAATTTATACGGGTCTAGACCATAAGTTCTATAGGCCATTTTAGAGGCAATGCAAACCTCTATCTCTCGTATACTTGTAATGGTCAACGTGAATAATATTTCAGTTTGGCCAGTAGGTAATAGTTGAATTGGACTATGTGACATACCAGGTGCCCCCTTTTTATCCAATGCTGAAGAAGACGTACGAGTCTAGGGCATAAGTGAAATGATTCATTTCAGAGGCAATATCTACCTCTTCCTCTACCTCTGGAACCATGGCCAACATGGAGAATCTCTTAGTTTTGCCAGCCAGCAATAGTTAAGTCCGACTACTTGACATACCCCCCACTTTTCACCCAATAGTGACAAGCTCGTATGGGTTTAGTGCATAAGTGCTAAAGACCATTTAAGATGTTATATCTTCTTCTTACTCTTGTATCATGGCCAACGTGGAAATCTCTTAGTTTGGCGAGCCGACAATAGTTAAATCGGACAATGTTACATACCCGGTACCCCCAAACCCTATGCTGACAAACTCATACAGGTGTAGGGCATAAGTGCTGTAGACCATCTTAGAAGCAATGTCTCCCTCTTCCTCTGGTAGTATTGGATAAAAGAGAATAAAGTATTGTATGGTACCATGGCTAACGTGGAGAATCTTTTAGTTTGGCTATCCGGCAATAGTTAAGTCGGACTATGCGGCATAGCAATTTGTCAAAATAAGCTCACAAACATCGCTGATATTGCCTTGCAAGTGAATAGTTCGACCTCATGTGAATCCGTATTCATGTACTAGGCGTGTTCAGCTATCAAACGGAAAAGAATGTCAACATTAAAAGTGAAATAAAGGTGAAAAGTAAAATAAATAAAATACCGAACTCCAAGGAAAATTCAAAACGGAAAGTCCCTTATGAAATGGCAAAATCAAAAGCTCGAACACATCAAACGAATGGAAAACAACTGTCATATTCCTGACTTGGTACAGGCATTTCCTTATGTAGAAAATGGTGGATTAAACCTGGTTTTATAGCTAGCTAAACCTCTCATTGTTTGACAGTTGCACAAAATTCCATTAAATTGACAACAATGTGTGAACGAAACAAACAGACATAATAGGAAAAAATGTCAAAAATATGGGTACAGCAGTCAACATTGTGTTATAAATTTAATCACTATAAAAACAAACAAATATGTCAACAAAGAAAAACAGAATGGCATATAGACAAAGCACATAAGAAAAAAATGAAAGACAAGAATACAAAAACAATAACACAACGGCGGGATGTATAAGTACCGAGCCAAGCCAAAGGGATATTACCAAAAATGGAATAAACAGTAAAGGTTAATAATTTACAAAGACAAATAAAAGAACACTTTAACGTATTTAAGATGATAAACATCGTCAGCACCTAGAATCTATACTTCAAGACCATCATGTATTACTTGTGAAGTTGATACGGAATATTTATCAACAAGGTCTCGGTATCTTCCGATGATCTTATTCGTTGACTGATTCGATCAACAAAAAAAATCATTCTTTTACAGGTGAAAACGATGATAAACTTATTTGTTTAACCTTTAACATGAAATCAAACAGACCTATAAAAACCCAATTGCACGTGGTCGCTATTTATCTATATTTATGTTTATATCGGGTTATATGACCGTCGGTAGTCTCCGGAGGTCATCTTGATGATTAATTAGATAGCAAATAAATAGGGCAGTAATGTAAGTATGAATGAAAGGGAGCCACTTATAAATTTTGGGATCGATCCGAAGTCGGAAAAAACTCCGAAAATCGCCGGCTTTTCACCACTGCTGTAGTCGGATTGTATTAGCAGTGGCACATGTCATTTCCACGGAGATACATGTAATTCGGTCCTTGTCTCTGAAAAAAATTATTTATATACTTTAATATAACACGTTAAGTATATAGCTAACAAAAATTCAGAGACAAGTGCCTGTGATTTTAAAAACTGACTTGTTCAACCCAACCCCATGAAAATTGACGGTTATCTAGCCGTACACCTGCCCGTAAATTATTGACCCTCAGTTTATGCCCCGGAAGTCACAATGGTTTTTTTTATTGATAAAATAAACTATGGTGTATAAAATAGCCGAAATGTGCACAAAATGTTGCAAACACAATTCTTTTTTTACTTCTAGAAATGCCTTTTTGCACCCAAATTTGTATTGAAAACTTGAAAAAAATATTTGCATTCACATATTCTATAAATTCTATAAAATCTATATTTCATGAAGATAGGAAAAGACCATTATACCATTTGTTAAATGAACAAATAGCCTTTTCATTACATGTAATTTTTTGTCATCGGTATGCTTCGACATTGTTATTATATCAATCACATATGTTACTGTGTTTTAATTTGTACATTTGCTATGCAATCCAATACACAAAAAGGTAGAAATCACCTGCTTCTCCTTTGAGCAGGCCGCCATTTTAGAAATCGGCAACCTTTACGACGGACTCGAAAAGCGCAACATCATAATACGGTAGCGACACTATAGCGGCGCGTATAAACAATAGTGTGATATGCCTTTAAATAGGATTACGCGACAAACCCCTCTCAACCCTGACAAAATCGTTCGGGTCTAGGGTATAAGTGTTGTTGAGAAAACCAATAGAAACAAGGAACAATCGAAAGAGAAATTCAAAGTAATCAACCGTAGGAAAAAATCTTTGATGGGTTATTTGCCTCAAGAACAATTAAATCCACAATCTAGATGGATCCAGAGACATTTCAAATTACCACCCGTTTAAAAAGAATGGAAATTATAAACGGGGTAAAACGAAAATGTGCAAAAGTAGATGTGATTTTACATTGTATGATTGAAAAGATGGTTGGTGATAAGAAGGAAGAAGAAGAAGCTTAGTAAACATTCATTGCTTGACAAAGTTTTCACAAAGGCGACCAACTTTGAAGATATATTGAAAATGATGAATAATAAAAGGAGAGAAATTTGCAAGTTGAACAGAGGATAAAAGTGAAAAGGCACTGAAAGAGGTGATTAGTATAAAATTTGATATCGGCAAATATAGATCAATTGCAGGATCTCAATACTAGGTCTTACATAAGTGACAAAAAGCGATCATGGATGTGAAAAACCAGGACGAGCAATGTTTTAAGTGGTTGGTGTTGGCGTCAATACACCACGAAGGGGTAGGTAGACCTTAAAAGTGTTGACCGGGTGACCAAGTACCAGCGATGGGAGACGAGTTAACGTTTGAAAGGATTGATTTCCCAGCGAATCCCAAGAAAATTACCAAGTTTGAGAGAAAAAAAATCCGAATATATTCATCAACGTGAATGGGTTAGAAAAGAAAAAGATTTAACCACTGACGATTTCGGACGCTTTGTTTTTTGCCATGGCATTGTCAGTTTGTTTTCGACTTTAAACATATCCCTTTGGTATCTTTCGCCTCTCTTTTAATCATTTCCAAAGTGACCCTATCCCAGGAAAAGAGCAAGGTAATGCCAAGATAACTGCGAATATCAAGATGCCGTATCAAGGGGCCTTTCAAGATTACAAAACATATGAGATCAATGAAGGCTCCAGAATTTGAATGCTTTCCTGAGGACTTCAAGTCAAAAAAATTGTGATGGATCGTAGAGAAAAAAATTCAAGACTTTGTAAAATAAATCAAGGAACAGAAAGAGATCTCGGCCGAAGAAATCATGAATCGCTGGTGCCGAATGAATGACTGCCAACCAGACACCATACCCTACCAGAGGCACACTACGTCCGGAATTTGCTATATCTTTAAGTGCTATGACGATAGGGTGTTAACTGGAGAACGACTTTGTTATACAAATTGTACAATGAAGAAAGAGAGGGAAGATGTGGTCAAGATCTTTGTGAATAAACTTGGAAAAGAGTTTTGAGCTCTGTACCAGAAAGATAAATATCGAATGTCCAAAGAGATATCGGAGGAGAATAAGCAACGGGTCTATAGTATAAGTGCTAAAAGACAATTTAGAGGCAATGTCTCCCTCTACCTCTAGTACCATGGCCTAAGAATGTCTAAGTTTGGCTAGTCGACAATAGTTATTTGTGACACACCAGGTACCCCTCACACTATGTGACAAAATCGTACGGGTCTAGGGCATACATTCTATTGGCAATTTTAGAGGCAATGTCTACCTTGATTTCTGGTACCATGGGCAACGTTGAGGTTATCTAAGTTTGGCCAGCCGGCTCATTAAAAATTCCAGAAGCTTACTTGTTGACCTAAGTCTAAACTTTAGATTTATGGTCAGTCGGGTAATTGGAGATATCGTGCCACTGATGTACATTTTCATATATCTATTTATAAATGTCTGTGGTCTGAATATTGCAATTGAGGCTGTTAGTATTGTGTGTGAAGCAGATTGTGGCTCGCGTTCCGTATTGGGGTTTGAGGTAGTCTTATTCAAAATCAGTCATCAATGTTTTAGCAGGTCCAAAATCTCATAACTTAGGTAGATTGGTTTGTCAAATACCAACTTGGTGCGTGTCCTGTGGATTACAGCCAATAATTCGTTAAAATATAGCCCGTTCCTTGAATTTGGGAATGATTTCTAGTTTTAAAACTTTCGTGTTGCTACGGAAACCAACAAGGTTCCGGATATTTTCCATGCCTTTTGCAAACACTTTCATCATCCTATTGAATTCTTTTTTTTAAATGTTGCCATAGGTTCTGCTTGGAGTTTCGTTTTCTTGTCAATGTAAGGTTGCATCTGTGGGATTTGGTTGAACATGATAACTTTTTGTATCTCCCTAAGTTTCAACCCCCGGGCCAGATACCTCTTTAAGTTCACATGATGCACCACATATGTTGTCTTGTTCTAAAGGTTAGCTACCGGTTCTTGATTCGACTCCGTTGATTTGCAAAGATTGTGGAGCCAGTGGAAAATCATTGTGGTAACCCTTCTTTGGCTATCATATCTCCAGCCATCTCCTTAACAGTAAACGTGATGTCACAATCAATTACTATTCTAGGAACACCATTGATGAATCCAGGCATTCTGTTGCGTGATATATATTCTTTGCGAATCATTAATACATCGAATACCAAAGTTGGTACATGTATCTTTTCCTCAGCCGAGGAAGGTTGTTTTCGACACAGTAAAGGCCAGTAAGATTTGATGACCAATCTTCGTGTCAATCTCATACATGTAGTCTTCGCAAATTAAAGTGTGTCTAATTTTTCCGGCGTATATTTTGCAATCCGAGTTTACTGCAGTCCAGGAGTCGGTTTCACAAAATTACTTACGACTAAGTTTGATCGTAAGTCATGAACAATTCAGTATACTTACGATCAGTATCTTAGTCGTAAGTTATTTTGTGAAACCGACTCCAGTATCCTAAAAAAACACCTTCTCCTGCAAGTAACGCATTACACTGATAGCATTGAGGCTGGCTAGGTAGTCGCGTATTCATGTTAGCTGGGTAGTCATGTCTACTTTAACTCCTTTGATATAGCGAGCCCTATGAGTCCGGATGATTCACAATGAACTCTTGCTTTCGCCTGTCCCCTATTTCTCTTATGGTTATGTTCCTACCATTTATCCGAATTGTGTTTTACTTTGTGCAATTTCGGGTCAAGGGAAAATTACTCCATACACTTTCTGTACACTACGAATGGAACTTTCATTGATCTCATGTGGTTTTTAAAATCTTGTTAGGCTCCTTGATCCGGTACCGTTACATTTGCAGTCATCTTTTTATTATAGTATTCTCTTTGCTAGGTTATGTTCTGTTTATTTTGGAAGTGATTAAAAGAGAGGCAAAAGATACCGAAGTGATATTTAAACTCACAAGTCGAAAACACAAAACTGACAATGACATGAAAAAAAATAAAACATTACAAAAAGACAAACACCAGTACACAAAACACAACACAGAAAACTAAAGACTGAGCAAAAAGAACACGTCGAAACCCGGGGGGGGGGGCGATCTCAGATGCTTCGGATGGGTCAGCTTCACATATGACACCCGTCGTGTTTCTCCTGTACAATATGTTCATTGGCTATATCAATTGATTCGTCATCACGCAATAACGGATTGGTAATTGGCTTTTATCTAACCCCAAGACAGAACCAAATTAATAAATCATCAACGTTTATGAAGTGTTATTTACATTTTATATACAACGAATTGGGTTATACAACTTTGAAACACCTAGATTATATGGCTGTGCAAAGTTTTATCAAACTAGATATAGAGCGAGCATTGTTACTCTTCTCGTAAACCTCGACGCGAATGACCATCGCATCATATACCTGAGACCCGGTAGGCCCAAACTGTTGGATAAAAAAACTTTGAGAAAGAATACGACCAAACATCAACATTGATTAAGGGAACTAAAAAAAGAATACAACGATAAAGGTCTGAATGTGTGTCAACCAACGATAGTTCGATGAAGACAGATCTAAATATGCAGAACCACTCAATTAGTTATCTACCTGAGCAAAGTCAGCAGATGAGCCAATGACTTAAGGCTGGAATGCAAAGACTTTTCACGAATTGGTCGCAAACATGACTGAAAAGAAGATTTATGAGCTAATTGAAAGCATGTTATCGATGGCCGAAAAAACAAGGAAATTGTCGACAGGTGACGGTTCAATTGAAACATTCGACTAAATCTAAGCGATCATTTACAACAGAAGATGACAAAATAGTGGTAAACGGCATAAAAGTTCTTTGTTCCATACCAGGTCCAAACGGAAGATGGGGAACTCAGGAAGGCTTGATAAAAAAATCTAGGATATAGTAACTTTTGAATTCTTTTGAATACTAGTAGGACCAAAGTTTGGATATGACCCCCTACCTCACCCTAACTTTGAGAGTTAATAAAAAATTTCCTGAGGCAATACTTTTTTTCCACACTAGGTGCAAATGAAAGTTGGGACCCTTAGGCATGCTTGACTAAAAAATCCAGGTGGGGTATAGCACGGATTTTTTTCTAAATTGGTCCTAAGTTGGGGTCCGACACCCTACCCCACCCTAACTTTCAAAGTTTATAAAAAAAATTCTGAGGCAATACTTTTTTCCACACTAGGTGCAAATAAAAGTTGGGACCCTAAGGCATGCTTGACTGAAAAATCCAGGTGGGGTATAGCACGGATTTTTAAAAAAAAATTGGTAATATAGCTAATTAGTTATGTCCTTGCACACTATACTTTGATTACTAAAAATAAACCCTGCGTGTCATCAAAACTAAGCGAAACCCAGTGTTACAGAAAAAGAATGAGTTAATAAAAAATTTCCTGAGGCAATACTTTTTTTCCACACTAGGTGCAAATGAAAGTTGGGACCCTTAGGCATGCTTGACTAAAAAATCCAGGTGGGGTATAGCACGGATTTTTTTCTAAATTGGTCCAAAGTTGGGGTCCGACACCCTACCCCACCCTAACTTTCAAAGTTTATAAAAAAAATTCTGAGGCAATACTTTTTTCCACACTAGGTGCAAATGAAAGTTGGGACCCTAAGGCATGCTTGACTGAAAAATCCAGGTTGGGTATTGCACGGATTTTTTTTTTAATTGATCCAAAGTTGGGGTCCGACACCCTACCCCACCCTAACTTTCAAAGTTTATAAAAAAAATTCTGAGGCAATACTTTTTTCCACACTAGGTGCAAATGAAAGTTGGGACCCTAAGGCATGTTTGACTGAAAAATCCAGGTGGGGTATTGCACGGATTTTTTTTTAATTGATCCAAAGTTGGGGTCCGACACCCTACCCCACCCTAACTTTCAAAGTTTATAAAAAAAATTCTGAGGCAATACTTTTTTCCACACTAGGTGCAAATAAAATTTGGGACCCTAAGGCATGCTTGACTGAAAAATCCAGGTGGGGTATTGCACGGATTTGTTTTTAATTGATCCAAAGTTGGGGTCCGACACCCTACCCCACCTTAACTTTCAAAGTTTATAAAAAAAAATCTCAGGCAATACTTTTTTCCACACTAGGTGCAAATAAAAGTTGGGACCCTAAGGCATGCTTGACTGAAAAATCCAGGTGGGGTATAGCACGGATTTTTAAAAAAAATTGGTAATATAGCTAATTAGTTATGTCCTTGCACACTATACTTTGATTACTAAAAATAAACCCTGCGTGTCATCAAAACTAAGCGAAACCCAGTGTTACAGAAAAAGAATGATTCGCTAAAACAGATTTGTTTGACATGAAAGTATTAAAGTACGAAGGCAACTTTGTATTCTTGTAGCGTAGAAATATTTTTACTTTTTTGGAACTATTTTACAGGATGCCGAGAATATGAAAAGCTATTTCACACAATATAGCACAAAAATTTTCTGATGGAAAAGTCGATACCATGTAACAAGAAAATTTGGCCAACATTTAAATAATGTCATTTTTTCAGTGTTGACAATTGAAGTGAAGTCTTAAAGCGTGTAGCGCATGCACGGTGTTAAAAGCACATACTATTGTTTTTAAAATATTGAACAGGATATGAAATTTCGAAATTCATTGAAAAGTATTTTCGACGGCTAAATTGAAGTTAAAACAGATATTGTAGTAAACTGAAACATTTTAGTAAGTTTGAATCTTATGCAACTTTTGGGTTTATAGACATATCTGAAAACTGGCTGCTATCAGAGTGGCTGCTAGCGAGTGGCTGCTAGCTTGAGTCTAGCTTAGTAAAGAGAAATCTAGCTTCTCAATGATCAAAATTAGTGTTTGTCAAACTGCTATATATTCAATGAAATTATCCCTGTAAATTGTGTGGTTCAAATTTCTAGATGTATTCATTACTAAACACGTTAAATTATTAAAAACCATAAATTATAGCCCAATTTCCCGTATCAAACATAAGCTAAAAGAACTCGCCAAGGAATATATTTTTGTCCCGGCTGATAAGGCTGCTAACAATATCATTATTGTTTGACGTAAATTTTACATTGATGTTCTACAAAAGGAAATCACGAATTCACCAACATTCCAACTGACTCCATTTTCGGAAAATGACATCTGTAACAAACATAAACTGTTAGCTACCTCTTTACAAGCAGAACCAAATACAATGAAAGTTCCAACTATGTACTGGCTTCCGAAGCTGCATAAAACTCCATACAAATATAGATTAATTTCGTCTTCAAGCCATTGTTCCACTACTAAACTATCTATTCTACTTACTAGTACACTTGGTACAATCAAAAACCTGGTAATAAATTGTTCAAATAAGGCCTTTGAAAATAGTGGAATTAATTACTTTTGGAGTGTCAAAAATTCGTTGGAAGTACTTGATAAATTGCATGCTTATATTGGTGATTTCGAATCTGTTCAAAGTTTTGATTTTCTACCCTATATACCACGTTGCCTCATAATCTTATTAAGAAAAAATTCACACACCTGATTAAATGGGCATTTAAAAAGTCGGAATGCGAATATATATGTTCAAACTCTTTTAGGTCATTTTTTAGTAACAACAAACAAAAGAACTATGTCAATTGGACCTGCTTTGATACTATAACTGCCCTTGAATTTTTACTAGATAACATTTTTGTTCGCTATGGAGATTCCGTATATCGTCAGGTTATCGGAATTCCCATGGAGATTAACTGTGCACCACTTATTGCGGACCTGTTTCTGTATTGTTATGAGTTACAATTTATGACTAAAATCAGCAAAGACCCATCGAAACAACATCTGATTCAAAAATTTAATAACACTTTTAGATATTTAGATGATATATTGGCTTTCAATAATGACGACTTCAGTATGTACACTAAAGAGATTTATCCTGCCGAACTGACTTTAAATAAAGCTAATACTAACAATGAACACTGCCCTTTCCTGGATCTTGATATCTTTATCTTTAACGGGAAGCTTAATACCAAAATTTATCATAAAAGAGATGATTTTTCATTTCCTATTGTTAATTATCCATTTTTAGATGGTGACGTTCCCTTGTCGCCATCTTATGGTGTTTATATATCTCAACTTGTTCGATTCGCTCGTGTATGTAACAACGTATTTGATTTCAACGAAAGAAATCTCTGTATTACTGAAAAATTATTACACCAGGGTTTTCGATATCACAAACTAGTCAAAACATTTACTTAATTTTATTATCGGTACAAGGACATCATTCGAAAATATAAATCAACATGCAGACATCTTATACGTTCAGGTATTTCACATCCAATATTTTATGGTAATATTCTTTACAAAGCACAAAAATATCGGCATTCACCTCAAAAGCTAACCAAACCTTTAAACAGACTTATTCGGAAAGGATATAGTTACGATACTGTTGCCAAGTCATTAAGGATTGCATATTTTGGTATTAATATTGATTCACTCATAGGGTCTTTGCATCGAAAATAAACACGTGTATTCTAAAACCAGTTGTTGGCATGATACGGGTTATGTTCTTCTCATATATTTTATGATGGTATGATACTAAACCCCTAACGGGAGGGATTGTAATTGATTTTCATATGATGAAGACATAATCTTTCAATCAGTTTAATGGAGGTCTGGAGCTGGCATGTCAGTAATTGCTAGTAGTCCTTTGTTCATTTATGTATCATTGTCATTTTGCTTAGTTTCTTTTGTTACCTATTCTGACATCGGACTCGGACTTCTTTTAAACTGAGTTTTACTGTGCGTATTGCTATGTGTTTCTTTATTCTACATTGGCTAGAGGTATAGGGGGAGGGTTGAGATCTCACAAAACATGATTAACCCCGCCGTATTTTAGCGCCTGTCCCAAGTCAGGAGCCTCTGGCCTTTGTTCGTCTAGTATGTTTTTTTTTAATTTTAGTTCATTTATATGTTTTGGAGTTTAGTGTGACGTCCATTTTCACTGAACTAGCACACAATTTTAGTTAGGGGCCAGCTGAGGACCACCTCCGGGTGCGGGATTTTCTCGCTGCATTGAAGACCCATTGGTGGCCTTCGGCTGTTGTCTGCTCGTTGGTCGGGTTGTTGTCTCTTTGACATATTCCCCATTTCCATTCTCAATTTTACGTATATATTGCCATCCAGTTATAAATATTTATGGTCTTACATCATGTGGATAATTATATTTTGGCATTGCCTAATGTGATGCATTTCTCAGTCAACTTATGGAGTATTTGCACTTAATTCGTTGGAGGTGCACTAATTGGTATTTTAATTTGAAAATAGTAAAATAGTATATTTATTACTTGAAATAAGGCTTTGACCTGCGAGTATTCTTAGATCTACATTGTGTGCACATTCTCATTTGATTAGTTGTTTGTGCTGTGTACTGATCTAATGGGTCAAGTCCTATTAAGCTGCTTGTTCTTCTGTTTGTGCTGGAACACAAATGTCGCAGGTTAGTGGAGTTGAGCGCCCACAAAACATGTGTATTCCCGCCATACTATGCATGTGCTTGTGACATGGTGTATTTTTCGTTCAAATTTAATTCCAGTCACCAACCACAAATACTAGTATCAATTCATTTATTAGAGAAAAGATAGTTTCAATAGTTCATTGTTCAAATAAATTATTATTTATTTCTTCATTTACATAGAAAACTTTCCAAATTACGGCCCAAGATAAAGATTTATTTATATCTTATACAATAGGTTTTAAGTTAACATTTTGAAGCGTTTAAGACGGAACTAAGTTTTTATTGTATTTATTTTGAATCTGGATTGTAGATTCCTTACGGCTTATTTTTAATACTTTTCTAGAATTTTATCAATAAGTCTTTATAATGAGATTAACACCTTTGATTCTACTCTATTTAGCTTTGGCAGATACAAACTTATAGACAGAGATTTAATTAAGCTGCTATTGTTATCGGCCTGAAATGTAGGTAAATTCAATTAGCACTTTTGACCAGGGCACGCTATTGTAGGACCGCCCTCATTTTAAGAAATGACAAATCCCCCCATATTTTTCTAAGGATCTAGAAATCCGATTGGTTAAACAGAAAATAATCCTAAAGGAAATTGAAATACTATTTCTTGGAAGCAAATCACTTACTGATTTGTTTCCAATTAATAAACATCTATATTTCAAGTTTCTCTTGGATTGTTTTCAGAACCCCAGTGAAGGATCTTATTCGATTACTGGTACACCCAAGTTAACCCGACACAACCCCCTTATCCAAACAAACATCAACATCTGCAACAAACAAGAAAATTCACACTCTGTCACTTGTTTCAAGACAGGAGCATGTTATCCAGAGTTTGTTGTTGGTAGTAGTCTGTCATAATTGCCTTTAGTTAAATGCTAATAGCTAGAATAAGGCCATTATTTATGCCGGTGTGTTTGGCAACTGACAATAGGGTATCCTGAGTTTTGTTCATGCATGGTTGTAGGTTGTACGGTGACCTGTAGTTGCTTACATCCACGTCATTTGACTCCTGTGTCTCATTACCAATCATGCAATATCTCTTCTTATTTTTATTTCATGTTTATTTTGTATCCTTCATCTCCTTATATTTAATAACATTTCCTCTACAAAATGTAATGTATGGAATCATTGAACTCTCAAATATAATTCTCCTCTGTCTCTTATACTAACAGTTGTATACTGCATATTACTATAGTATTAATGTATGGACTTTTCATATTGGCCTGTAACATGCCCCAGGTATTAATAATGGCCAAGGATGGTTGTAATGGCCCTGAGGCAACGCTGAGGGCCATTGCAACTGTCAGAGGCCATTATTAATATCAGGCATGTTACAGCCAATAATAAAAGTCCATATGATACTTTATTAACCAACTTAAAAAAACTTCATTCAAGAACAGTCTTCCAGACTCGGATTCAAATACAGCTAACCATGAATCGATAACAGGACCAATACAGAAAAAGCCAGTTCATAACACTTTTAAATGGTTTTAATTCTTCGATTAAATAAAGAGTAATAATCTTACCGCGAAGAAGATATGGGAATTCATAGCTGAACTTGTCTTTTCCCATTCACGGTGGATTTTTGGTCAACATCGTCAGATGTAATTTCTGATTTCTCATCCAAGTACTTAATTCTATGCTATTACAATTCATTTTATCTAGCAAATATAAAGTAGCTGGGAAGAATAAATCAGACAGTTTAACTTTTCTTACTCTTTGAGTAGTCTGCATTCTGATGATTGATCAACGGAAATGAAACAGTGATAATAATCGGAAGTCGTACTCAAAAAGGCTGTGAAATATTTCCGTTTCAAGTCGTTACAAAACACCAAGGATTTGTATAGTGAGATCTCACAATACAAATCCTTGAAAACACTGAACATCATTAACACTTTTTTAAAATATTAGTTAAAAAATTTTAAAAAGCTGTCCCTTATCTAAAAAATAAACGACATTTTGATTTAATCGATTTTCCGTTTCATCTGTTCATAATGCATGGCTGAGATTTCGTAATGCACGGGTGTGATTTCGTAATGCATGACTGAGATTTCGTAATGACTGGCTGTAGCAATTTCTCCGTTCATAATGACCAGTTGCCGAAATTTTCCTCTAATAAAGCATGGGCATTTCTGTACATATTGTAGTAAGTTGGTTAATAATTCTGTATATTAATCATATATTCTATAACATTTCCTACAAATTTGTCTATTCATTTCCTATATTTTTTTCTATTTAAGGTCAAGGAACAGTAAATGGGCTATGTCGCAGATTTTGCTTAAATTTTACATGCAACCTTGGCTCTTTGAACTACAACTGAAAATCAAAAAAATAATGCATTTATCTCTTTTATTATCTGAAATATTACAGATTGATTTCTTTCAATATGGGCGAATATTTGTATAGAAAGCACATAAAATCGGCGAAAAACCTTCTAAAATTTGTTTTAAAATCGTAAAATCTATAATTCTACTCCATAGATTTTTCTTAAAAAACTGTATGTTGTTGATACATAAATTTCTGTTTTAATAATATAAAATAATCATATGGTCACCGACTTCGTTTTTTGTCTAATGATCAATTTATTACCTTATTTGTAGTAAAAAACGTCAACAATCAACGTTTTCCGGCCTGCAACGCGATGACGTTACGATTATTTCGACGTTTTATTCGATTTTTTCACAAAAAACATTATTTGGAATGATGTTTACCGTAAAAACGAAGTCGGTGACCCTATCTTTATTTTGTATCATTAAAACTGAAATTTATGTATCAACAACATATAGTTTTTTAAGAAAATTCTATGGAGTAGAATAAGATATTTGACGATTTTAAGACAAATTTAAGAAAGTTTTTCGCCGATCTTATGTTCTTTCTATACAAATGTTCACCCATTTTGAAAGAATTCAATCAGTAATATTTCAAATGATAAATGAGATAAATGCATTATTTTTTCGATTTTCAGTTGAAGTTCATCCATTCAGAGTTGTATGCAAAATTTTACTGAAATCTGTGACATAGCCCATTTACTGTTACTTGACCTTAAACCATAAGTTTATTCCATTTATCAATAGTGTAATATGTGAACATCAAGTTTCATACATAAAATCAACAACATATATACAATGGTACCATAAAATTCATATACTAAGGTTAGTAAAAATCAAAGTATCATATCTGGATCTCACTACCAAGTTTCAACTCAAGTCAGATAACACATTGGCCACCATAAAATTTAACAGGAGGGTGGCTATGCGTCACTGTCCCCTCGTGTTAATTGAACGTCGACAAAGGTTCGTTCCACTAAGACTGAGCTCTGGCAAATGAGACCAAATACTGATTTTCAGATACTTTATTAAATATTCCACATAAATTTACATGTGATCAATGAAACCAAAACATGTTAATTTAGTTAATTAAAGTAATCAGTAATTAAGTGCGGAGCTAGTTAACCTCCTCTAAGTAAATCCACAGTCAAAGAGTGTTGAGCAAATACAGCTTCATTAGTCTTATAAAACCCCAACACTAAATATTTCTATCATAAGTCTATTCTTTTAACAATTTCATTTAGAAGGTATAATTCCTCCATAAAAATGGCAAAGTCTTGTATAAAATATATAGTAAGTTGGAAAATAACGTCTTTAAATCTTCATATTTTTTTTATATAATTTCATTTATGTCTTCACTTTGGTATTCCGTTTTTGCACAGTGATATAGTTAAGTTTGCGTCATCCCATATTCTAGCAAAGGAGATTATTTCAGCATCTCCGTTACACAATCATGCAATATCTCCTTATTTTTATTTCATCTTGATTTTGTATCCTTCATCTCCTTATATTCAATAGCATTTCCTTTACAACAATTTATGACTGTACTACTATTTTGCTTATTGTTAGGGGGGCTAATTTAATCGAAGTGACATATATATACGTTTAATGGTTGGCCGGCAGTTTTAAAAAGGCAGTATCACATACGGTTTTCACAAACAAATTAGTTGACAATTTCTATATAATATAGTATACTTTGTATATAAATTTCAAATGAAAGCTATTTTTCGCAACAATTTACATTTTATCAAAAAGCTGAATTTTTATCGGTCCGATAAAAGTTCACTTGAAATCCCGCCCCATATAATAATTATTCATATAACCAACCCTCAATTAACTTTATTAAAGGCATTATGCGCATGCGTACATAGTTTTATGATTTATGATCATTTATGAATAAGAAAACGTTTTACCAAGACTGCATGCACGCAGCGATAAAGCCTTTAGTTTTGTGCACAGGGACTCGGTTAGCAGATTAAAATTTTGTTAATCAATGTTTTTAATTTTTTTTTTCAGTGTTTCCTGTCTATTTGTATTACTTTATTAACGTATTTGACGTTGAAATCACTATTTCTTTGTTTTCTAGCAATGTGCAGTTTACTATCCATATCCGTATACTGAAAAATCCTAAAGGGATCTAAGTCGCCATCTTGAATTGCCTTCCCTACTTTAGATAAAAAATAATTAAAAATATTAATAAATTACTATATACTTACAAAGGCACTCATTTTCTTCCTAAATTATTCTTCTATCACATGCATATTTTGATTTTGGATCAACAGAACCCTTACGCAACTTCAGTTGCATTCAGATCAGAATATTCAAATTTCCCGGCGAAAGCAACGTAACTGGCAAACATGTCGTTTTCAGTAAGATAGACGAAATGGGAGATAACTCTTGTCATTCGGAAACTTTCGGGTTGATGCATTTACTACAACGATAACTCCTCATAAACTGACGAGTGCTGTCCCCGACATAAATATCGAGCGCAAATTTAATAACGAATAGAACCTTCCTGCAAACGGGGTAACATAAATCACTAACTTTTGGGAGACACATCAATAAAATGAAGTAGTTACTAAAAATATAAAAATATTGACGTGTTCAACAGGATTTACCAGGATTTCAAAAAGGGGGCAAGTTGGTAGGCTAACTTTTGGATTAATACTTTGAAAAAGTCTATGCATTTATCATACATGCATGTATGAAGCTCCATTAGGAGGCCCTTGTCCCCATAAATCTGCCTCTGATTATATACATGTTGTACTACATAAATCCTTGATGTGAAAAATATCAGGACGATGTCTGACAGAAAGTCACATTCCTTTAGAAAAAAAACCCGATAGTTTGGGGACAATCATTTGATATTTTCAATGGGCGGAAGGATAGGAGAATAATTTGATATTGAAACAACACATACAATGACTGTTCGAGGAAATTTTCGTTTGATATTTAATTTTATGAAGGATTCTTGGCGTGTAAATCTGTCTCAAATCTGATCGCTTGAGAGTAGGTATCAAGTTAGGGGACAGCACTCGTCAGTCTATGAGGAGTTATCGTTGTAGTAAATGCATCAACCCGAAAGTTTCCGAATGACAAGAGTTATCTCCCATTTCGTCTATCTTACTGAAAAACGACATGTTTGCCAGTTACGTTGCTTTCGCCGGGAAATTTGAATATTCTGACCCGAATGCAACTGAAGTTGCGTAAGGGTTCTGTTGATCCAAAAATCAAAATATGCATGTGATAGAAGAATAATTTAGGAAGAAAATGAGTGCCTTTGTAAGGTATATAGTAATTTATTAATATTTTTAATTATTTTTTATCTAAAGTAGGAAGGCAATTCAAGATGGCGACTTAGATCCTTTAGGATTTTTCAGTATACGGATATGGATAGTAAACTGCACATTGCTAGAAAACAAAGAAATAGTGATGTCAACGTCAAATACGTTAATAAAGTAATACAAATAGACAGGAAATACTAAAAAAAAATTAAAAAACATTGATTAACAAAATTTTAATCTGCTAACCGAGTCCCTGTGGTTTTGTGCTGATAAGGCGTTAAAATGACATCAGTTAATCAATCAATCCAAAACAACATGTACTATAGCAGACCGACAACTTTGACGAATTTGGCTATGAAAGTGATCTTAGTGAGATATGACCACGATATCCATAGAGAAACAGTGTAACCGTTAGACGAGTTTAAGGGCCTCAATGAACTTAAATATGTCAGAAGTCACAAAACCTCACCTGAATGAATCAACGAATTAAAGACTAGCATGTGCATTTACGATTAAATGTTTAAGCTATACGATTGCAAGTGTGTAATGGAATTCATATTCATGATTTAAGCAATGCTGTAATTCAAAACATAAGATAAGTGTGGAAATGAAATTTTAGAAGATAACTATTTACTGTAAACAAGGATGTTATCTCATATAACCTCCTTGCTGTAAACAAATGTGGTCAGCCGAGAGGCCCAATAAAGGGTACACAACATCATGAAATGTGGAAATGACAAAACAAAATAATTTATATATATATATATATATAAAACGTCTGAATAATACTCAACGATTTTTCCCACGAGGACTTTATTTTGTATCATTAAAACTGAAATTTATGTATCAACAACATATAGTTTTTAAGAAAATTCTATGGAGTAGAATAAGATATTTGACGATTTTAAGACAAATTTAAGAAAGTTTTTCGCCGATCTTATGTTCTTTCTATACAAATGTTCACCCATTTTGAAAGAATTCAATCAATAATATTTCAAATGATAAATGAGATAAATGCATTATTTTTTCGATTTTCAGTTGAAGTTCATCCATCCAGAGTTGTATGCAAAATTTTACTGAAATCTGTGACATAGCCCATTTACTGTTACTTGACCTTAAACCATAAGTTTATTCCATTTATCAATAGTGTAATATGTGAACATCAAGTTTCATACATAAAATCAACAACATATATACAATGGTACCATAAAATTCATATACTAAGTTCAGTAAAAATCAAAGTATCATATCTGGATCTCACTACCAAGTTTCAACTCAAGTCAGATAACACATTGGCCACCATAAAATTTAACAGGAGGGTGGCTATGCGTCACCGTCCCCTCGTGTTAATTGAACGTCGACAAAGGTTCGTTCCACTGAGACTGAGCTCTGGCAAATGAGACCAAATACTGATGTTCAGATACTTTATTAAATATTCCACATAAATTTACATGTGATCAATGAAACCAAAACAAGTTAATTTAGTTAATTAAAGTAATCAGGAATTAAGTGCGGAGCTGGTTAACCTCCTCTAAGTAAATCCACAGTCAAAGCGTGTTGAGCAAATACAGCTTCACTAGTCTTATTAAAACCCAATACTAAATATTTTTATCATAAGTCTATTCTTTTAACAATTTCATTTAGAAGGTATAATTCCTCCATAAAAATGGCAAAGTCTTGTATAAAATATATAGTAAGTTGGAAAATAACGTCTTTAAATCTTCATATTTTTTTTATATAATTTCATTTATGTCTTCACTTTGGTATTCCGTTTTTGCACAGTGATATAGTTAAGTTTGCGTCATCCCATATTCTAGCAAAGGGAGATTATTTCAGCATCTCCGTTACACAATCATGCAATATCTCCTTATTTTTATTTCATCTTGATTTTGTATCCTTCATCTCCTTATATTCAATAACATTTCCTTTACAACAATTTATGACTGTACTACTATTCTGCTTATTTATTTTATTTTTTATTTTTATTTTTTTGGGGAGGGGCTAATTTAATCGAAGTGATATATATATACGTTTAATGGTTGGCCGGCAGTTTTAAAAGGCAGTATCACAAACGGTTTTCACAAACAAATTAGTTGACAATTTCTATATAATATAGTATACTTTGTATATAAATTTCAAATGAAAGCTATTTTTCGCAACAATTTACATTTTATCAAAAAGCTGAATTTTTATCGGTCCGATAAAAGTTAACTTGAAATCCGCCCCATATAATAATTATTCATATAACCAACCCTCAATTAACTTTATTAAAGGCATTATGCGCATGCGTACATAGTTTTATGATTTATGATCATTTATGAATAAGAAAACGTTTTACCAAGACTGCATGCACGCAGCGATAAAGCCTTTAGTTTTGTGCACAGGACTCGGTTAGCAGATTAAAATTTTGTTAATCAATGTTTTTATTTTTTTTTTAGTATTTCCTGTCTATTTGTATTACTTTATTAACGTATTTGACGTTGACATCACTATTTCTTTGTTTTCAGCAATGTGCAGTTTACTATCCATATCCGTATACTGAAAAATCCTAAAGGGATCTAAGTCGCCATCTTGAATTGCCTTCCCTACTTTAGATAAAAAATAATTAAAAATATTAATAAATTACTATATACCTTACAAAGGCACTCATTTTCTTCCTAAATTATTCTTCTATCACATGCATATTTTGATTTTGGATCAACAGAACCCTTACGCAACTTCAGTTGCATTCAGGTCAGAATATTCAAATTTCCGGCGAAAGCAACGTAACTGGCAAACATGTCGTTTTCAGTAAGATAGACGAAATGGGAGATAACTCTTGTCATTCGGAAACTTTCGGGTTGATGCATTTACTACAACGATAACTCCTCATAAACTGACGAGTGCTGTCCCCGACATAAATATCGAGCGCAAATTTAATAACGAATAGAACCTTCCTGCAAACGGGGTAACATAAATCACTAACTTTTGGGAGACACATCAATAAAATGAAGTAGTTACTAAAAATATAAAAATATTGACGTGTTCAACAGGATTTACCAGGATTTCAAAAAGGGGCAAGTTGGTAGGCTAACTTTGGATTAATACTTTGAAAAAGTCTATGCATTTATCATACATGCATGTATGAAGCTCCATTAGAGGCCCCTTGTCCCCATAAATCTGCCTCTGATTATATACATGTTGTACTACATAAATCCTTGATGTGAAAAATATCAGGACGATGTCTGACAGAAAGTCACATTCCTTTAGAAAAAAAACCCGATAGTTTGGGGACAATCATTTGATATTTTCAATGGGCGGAAGGATAGGAGAATAATTTGATATTGAAACAACACATACAATGACTGTTCGAGGAAATTTTCGTTTGATATTTAATTTTTATGAAGGATTCTTGGCGTGTAAATCTGTCTCAAATCTGATCGCTTGAGAGTAGGTATCAAGTTAGGGGACAGCACTCGTCAGTCTATGAGGAGTTATCGTTGTAGTAAATGCATCAACCCGAAAGTTTCGAATGACAAGAGTTATCTCCCATTTCGTCTATCTTACTGAAAACGACATGTTTGCCAGTTACGTTGCTTTCGCCGGGAAATTTGAATATTCTGACCTGAATGCAACTGAAGTTGCGTAAGGGTTCTGTTGATCCAAAATCAAAATATGCATGTGATAGAAGAATAATTTAGGAAGAAAATGAGTGCCTTTGTAAGGTATATAGTAATTTATTAATATTTTAATTATTTTTATCTAAAGTAGGAAGGCAATTCAAGATGGCGACTTAGATCCCTTTAGGATTTTTCAGTATACGGATATGGATAGTAAACTGCACATTGCTAGAAAACAAAGAAATAGTGATGTCAACGTCAAATACGTTAATAAAGTAATACAAATAGACAGGAAATACTAAAAAAAAATTAAAAAACATTGATTAACAAAATTTTAATCTGCTAACCGAGTCCCTGTGGTTTTGTGCTGATAAGGCGTTAAAATAACATCAGTTAATCAATCAATCCAAAACAACATGTACTATAGCAGACCGACAACTTTGACGAATTTGGCTATGAAAGTGATCTTAGCGAGATATGACCACGATATCCATAGAGAAACAGTGTAACCGTTAGACGAGTTTAAGGGCCTCAATGAACTTAAATATGTCAAGAAGTCACAAAAACCTCACCTGAATGAATCAACGAATTAAAGACTAGCATGTGCATTTACGATTAAATGTTTAAGCTATACGATTGCAAGTGTGTAATGGAATTCATATTCATGATTTAAGCAATGCTGTAATTCAAAACATAAGATAAGTGTGGAAATGAAATTTTAGAAGATAACTATTTACTGTAAACAAGGATGTTATCTCATATAACCTCCTTGCTGTAAACAAATGTGGTCAGCCGAGAGGCCCAATAAAGGGTACAAAACATCATGAAATGTGAAATGACAAAACAAAATAATTTATATATATATATATATATAAAACGTCTGAATAATACTCAACGATTTTTCCCACGAGGACATTTGCGCTTTTAGCTATAGTCGTCTATCTGTAATTTTAATGAGATACGTAACATTGACACAGTCTTAAACATATCTAGTTAAAATTATAGAGAAAAGTAAAGGGAAAAATGTGTATGTCACGATGGATTTTATCATTGAACAACAGTCAGTAAATTACATTAACATTCGTTATATTGATGAACAGGCGTCTCAGTCAAGAATTGAGAAATGGAGACTTAAATATGTATTTGAAATGAGGGCGAAATACCAGTCAGGATAGATTACAAGAGCAAAATTGTTCATTCTTTGGGCTTCAGACATCAAGCGAAAACTGACCTGTGATAACTAAATAACTGTCTTTATGACATTTAATGTCTTTATAATGTTTAATTTTAAGTATATATATCAATGTGCTATGGAATGACTTTTATACACGAATGTGCTATGGAATTACTATTTAACTTTTAACCATAAAGAAAATATTGTAAAAGAGCAAATGTCCTATGCAAAAGCGCAAATGTCCATATTTAAAAAGGGCAAATGTCCTAGGTATGAATTGAAGCGCAAATGTCCTAAAAAGCGCACACGTCCCGCGCCGTATATTGCACAAGTCTTGTCAACAGCTGGACTACTTATGTATTGTTTTGGTGTATTAACAATAATAGTGAAGATTTATCTATTTAAAGAAAGGACAGATTTTTGCTTATTAGTGCTGGGTTTTATCAATAGCAGGTAAAGATATACACATAACATTATGAAAATCGCATACCATTCATAATTAGTGGGAAAATAAGATTTCAGAAGAAGTTTTCAAATTTATATTATGAGATGTAACTTTTATGTAGTTGTTATATGTTTGGTTATCGTCTCAGACAGATTTCCTTTTACTAGTACTAATTAGTAATGTTTGAACAACACTTATCCACACAAGCGATATGAATAAAATGGTTGCTATATATATAGTTTTATTCATGACTGTACATCTTATTCTGAATACTAATTAAACATGTTTTGAGCACAAACGACGCACAATTTCCTTATAGTTCACTAACAATTCAATGTTTTACATTGTCCGTGTTTTTTCGAGAGCAACATTTAAAAACGTCCGGGTTTTTCAAAGAAAATGTGATTTTACATATATCCATATTAGTCAATCAAAAATTAAGTTAAGAAAGAAGACATTGAATTATTCGGGCTTTAACTTTTTCTAGTTTGTAACTGTAATTTAGCGAAGGACAATACTATATATTCCTAATAAGTAACAAACCATTATAAGTTACATTTCGCTCGAACCCCATATGGAATTTACTGTCCCCATTTCTATCGTATTCAATGTGTACCGAATTTATCTTACCGACTATCTTAACATGTGGCATTTAGGCTAGTGGCCTATCAAAGTGATGAAGTCTTCAAGATTAAGAAACCTACTTCCATTGGTCTATACAAAAACAAATGCCAACAATAATAATTTGTTAGCTTTTAATGTGTTTTCTGCATTTATTTCAATAGTTCATCAGTTTCTTCGTCTGTTGAAACCTTTCAGTTTTTTCCTCAACACCGTGTTGTTTTTACAAAGGGACGTAATACCTCTACTAATCGTGTATTGAAAAAAAAACACGCCTACTAACCCCATATGAAATATACAGTCTTCACGCGGTTGCTTTTAACAAATCATATTCCTAGAAATGTATAGGAGGTAAGATAAATTACTATATGTTTATCAAATTTAACCCTTTTCTATTTAATAATAATTTTCTGTTCTGAAAACATTTTACCATAACCTTGCAGTATTAAGATATATTAGAAATTACTGGGTTCTTTGTAAAACTGTCTTTATAACCGAGAACAGGGGACTCATAATCTTTTCAATATCATTTCATGCTACGATATTTTTACAGTACATATAGTTTATGATTTATATATATTACAGTGGCGAAACCTGGAGTTTTAAAAATAGGGTTAAGAAAGAAAAGGGACAGAGGTTATAAATTCAGTAAAATGCAATATACTACAAATATTCTACTAAAAGAGGCCTGGGACCAGCCATTTGTTAAAGCACTGCTAACTGATGGAAAGGAAGCTATCATGGTGTTTTATTGCTGTGTGATCAAGTATAACGTACGCTTGATCATACTCCTCATCACAGTAGTAGCATTTGAAAATTGTTTTTGTTTTCCATTCATAGAACGACAAAACAAATTATTATCAAGACAAATAGTAAATGAAACATCTAGGATGTTTTTCCTTAAAAAAAACACATACCCGGTTGACACACATAATGTACTTACGTTTCAATCCAACATTGTACTGCTTGATACTTTAGTTTGGGAAAACAGGATTTATTTATTAGTTGTAACTGGCTTTGAACTAGCTTTCATTAATCGCGAATACTCTTATATCGATACTTTGTATCTATTGTTTTTATGTTAGTTGGTTTGTTTGTGCTTCGTATCGATCTATCGAGTAAAGCCATTTATAACTGATTTTTACAGTTTGTTCTTATTTTGTGCCGCAACACCACTGTCTAAAGTTAGGGGAGGGTTGAGGGCTTACAAACATGTTTAACCCCGCCACAATCTTTATATGCCTGTCCAAGTCAAGAGCCTGTAATTCAGTGGTTGTCGTTGGTTCAAGTCCGTCATATTGGTTTTTTCGTACTTTGTATTGTATAACTTAGGTCGTTAGTTTTCTCGTTTTAATTGTTCAATTTTTTCATGTTGGGGTCTATTATAGCGGACTATAAGGTATAGGGTTTTTTCATTGTTGAAGGCCGTACGGTGACCTATATCTACTTTCGTCTTCGTCATTTGAACTATTGTGGATAGTTGTCTCATTGGCATTCATACCACATCTCCTTTTCTTTATATATATATATATGTCTGTGCTCACTTTAATATTGTTTACAACACGAATATTTACTGTATGATATCCATATTTGGTTGAATTGACATCGGTATACTTAAGAATTGAATGCTTCTTTTTGTAAATTTATTGGGGTGTAAAAGCGTAGACCGAAGTACATTTTATATGAAGCGCGGAAGTGCTTCATTCTCAAAATGTGCACAATGTCAACGCCTTTACACCCCTATAAGATTACTAAATGAGGCATTCAATACTTATAATTACATTTTTTTTTTTGCCAATCAAAATAACGTATTATAATGAAACATACATGTAATGTAACTATGTACGTTTGGATCGATACAACATGTGTACCTGGACGTTGACTTGTTGGATAGTTCCACCATATTTACATGTTTGATCTATCCAAATATACCAATGCCCGTGTCCATACAATTTATAAGATGTGGCAAACAATAATATATACAAATATACGATGCCTTTTACGAATGTACGTGTTACGTACTACAGTATTATCAAACTGGTTAAATGCATTGGTGTCGTGCTTTGAAAAGTACTTTATTTGAACCTTTTCTTTATTGTTTTTAAACGCAATCGCACTGACATATAACATTTTAAGCCATTGAAATTTTGTTCAATCACTCGATCAAAACCTGGACCGCACTAAAAAAAAACTGGACTGCTCTCGAAAAACACGAACATATAAAAATGAATTTATTCTAAAAATGCAATAACAAGAATGTTTATAAAGTGTCTGTATATCTAAGGATATATATATATTTACCAAATATACATTTCCTTTAACATTTGGATGGGTACTTGAATAAAAAGAGCTTTATTCTATGTTTTGGAATAAAAGCATTGTAAAGCTTAATTAAACTTTTAGAACACAAAATAATGTAGGAGTGATGATTCCTTTTTATCACCAATACTAAGTTACCCTGTATGATCTTGTTTATTAAGCTTAAGCAACTATTTCACGTCTTACAAAAAAAGTCTGTTTGTTTACATTTTTGATCATATTTACTCGGAAAAACGTGGTCACACTCGAAAAAACCCGATCAAATCACTCGAAAAGACACGATCCTGGCCGGACACTATACCTACTGTGATACGATCTTCAACACTAGACAAAGGTCAGTACAAAAAATAAAGCTCTTTAAAAGGGCGTTAGCAAAAAAATATGTATTTTTTTCAATCATTAATGAAAGTGAAATAGTGAAATAACAATTCGCTTTTAGTAGTCAATTTGGTTCAATGTTGTCAAAATAGGTTAAAAAAAAAACATCGCTGGTGAATTATTCACTTGCAAGTGAATAATTTGACCTCATTGAATCCTTATTCATGTGACCTTCAATTTAACCCCTTAGCTGGACATGGTTTACGCATGTATTCAGCTATTAAAAGGAAAAGAATGTCAGCATTGAAATTAAAACAAGGAAGAATCATTTGGTTGAATGATTCGATCCACAAAAAATTATTCTTATACAGGTAAAAACGATGATAAATATACTTTAAAATCTACAATATGAAATCAAACAGACCTAGAAAAATCCAATTGCACGTGGTCGCTATCTAGTTATATTTATATTTATGTTTATATCGGGTTATATGACCGTGGGCAGTCATCGGAGGTCATCTCGATGGTTAATTAGATGACGTGTAGACAAAAATACACACGAAATGTTGATACATATTATCGAGCCCATGCATTGTTTATTGTTTATTTAAGACTTTTTGTAATTTGGATAAACGTTTTGGTATGTTATAAATCAAATATAAAAATTTAGGTCAAGTCGGTGAATATGAAATTGACAGCTAATGCCCCTCTACTGTTTAGAGTATAGAAAAGTGAATTATTTTACAGAAACCAGAAACTATCAAAAATCGGTTATAAATACCAAATTCATTAAAATGATAATATATTTTTTTAAATAAAACAAACGAAATCAACTGGAAAAATTAGTTTAGGAACATGATATACATGAAACTAGCTTTTGTCTCGCCTGCGACGAAAGTAGAGACATAGTCTACTACAATCCGGTGGCGGCGTAAACTATTTGTTTAAAGCTTTATATTTCAGAAGGTAGAAGACCTTGATGCTTCATACCTTGTATTCAGATACCTTATATTACGAAGTTTCCGTCTGTCATATGTCCGTTGCCCTTGGCCTCGTTTTCATGGTTCAGTAACTGCTTGAAAAAAATTTGTTTTTTGTTAAGTGAAATACTCACTTATTTTGAGTAATAGGATAACTGTATTTGGTATATGGGTTCGTTGTAACGTCTATATGCCCATCAGGTAGGGTTCACCTGACCTCGAACTTATTCCATGGCTCAGTGACCAAGTTTAAAGTTACATGGTCAAGTCCGTATCTCAGATACTATAAGCATGCAATAGGTCAACTATATTTGGTGTATGGAATGATTGTAAGGGGTAAATGTCCGACTGACAGTTTTCATCTGACCTTGACCTCAATTTCATGGTTCATTGAACAATGTTTAGTTATTGTGGTTTGGTCTATTTCTCAGACACTATAAGCAATAGGTCAACTATATTTGGTGTATGGAATGATTGTCAGGTGTACATGTCCTACTGACAGTTTTCATCTGACCGTGACCTCAATTTTATGGTTCATTGAACAGTGTTTAGTTATTGTGGTTTGGTCTATTTCTCAGATACTATAAGCCATAGGTCAACTATATTTGGTGTATGGAATGATTGTCAGGTGTGCATGTCTGTCTTGCAGGGTTCATTAGACCTTGACCTCACTTTCATGAATTTGTCAGTTTATCAGATACTATTAGCAATAAGTCAACTATATTTGGTGTATATATTTATAGAATGATTGTAAGGTGTATATATGTCTGTCTGGTTCATGGTTCATTGGTCAGTGTTTATGTGATACTTGTAGTAAAACCTTCATATTACAGACTTTCAATGATAAGTTCAACAGGCTAGACATTTCAGCATGTGCACTCTTGTTTTTCTGAATCCTTCAATCCAGTGGTATAACAGAAGGTACAGCAGAAATCAGTACAGGAAAATCCTGTGTATATAATCTGCATAAAGAAGACAAAACACGAGCACCAAAAACAATGATAAACCTGTATGAAACAGTTGACAAAGAGGGCGGTCAAACATAAAAACGACAAAAGAGTATGTATACATAGTTATGGCCTTTTCAACTGATTTTTATAATTTGCTCTAATGTTGTACTGTTACACCACTGTCTCAGGTTAGTGGGAGGGTTTTGCGCAAGCAAACATGTTTAAAATCCCACCACATTATGTATGTGCATGTCCCCGAGTCAGGAGCCTGTTGTTGTGTATCATATTTGTTTTTCGTTTATTGTTTTGTATTTTTTACATAAATCAGTAAATTGTTTTACATGTGTCATTTCGCGGCCTTTTGAAGTTTACTATGCGGTATGGATTTTGCTCATTGTTGAAGGTCGTACGGTGACATATAGTTAACTAGAAGGTCATTTGGTCTATGGTGGAGAGTTGTCTCATTGGCAACCATACCACATCTTCTTATATATACATACGTAATAATTTTTTATTTCCAAGTTGATTTGTTTTTGTATAACTTTTAAATTACAGTAGACAACGAGTGTGAACTTCTTTTCCTGAATTCCTTGTTTTTATTTCGCAATGCGCTGCATCCGTGGTAGTATTTTACGCGCATGCTTCAAAATAGCTGATATTAGTTTACTCAATGTTAAATGGTAGTTCGTTTACAAAATTGCATTTTCATAAATTGCTGTTGAGAAGAGTCATGTTTCTCTCCGATATGGTTCGTTAACTCTAATGTCCACCATACCATTTATATAATGTTAACATTTTAATATATCTCACTCTAACAAAAAGGCATGGCAAACTAGCGTTATAATATATAACGAAAACAAAAAGCAGCTTCGATATTGATTCACCAAAGTAACAACCAGGCAATTTTGAATCTAAATAAATATCAACCTGCATTGGTATTATAAGCGAAAGCTTTAAGGATATATGGTATGAATGTCAATGAGACAAACATCCACTAAAGGCCAAAGAACGAAAAAATAAACAACTATAGAGCACTGTACGACCTTCAATAATGGGCAAAACCAAGACCGAATAGTAAGCTATAAAGGCCTCTACATGGCAAAATGTAAAATTCAAAAGGGAAAAAAACTGTCGTATATTTGCTAAACACAAATAAGGTAGACAGCAACAAACGACAACCACTGTGTAACATTCATACCTATTACTTATTGACAGGCACATTAACATGAGGCGGGATTACACATGTTTGTATGCGCTCAACCCTCGTCCTATAACCAGGGACAGTGGTGTAACAGCACAACATTAGAAAAATATAAAGATCAGTTGGAGAAGGCACAACTCCTCAAATTGACACAAAACGGTTAACCACACAAAAAACCGTAACAAAAAGATAAAGACACAAGGTACCGATCTAACATAATGAGTACTCGCAATTACTGAAAGCTAAAGATGACCCGTTCCAATCAATAAACATGATAAATGCACCATGTTTTTCCGAGACATAAAATTCAATCATTACACAGTTACTGGATTAAGTGTAAGTATGTCATCAAAAGTTTGAGAAAGCAACTATCTTGATATAGGTGACAATTATCTGCTGCGGCGGTGAATGACGCTTCACAATAGTCTTTTCTGCCTAGACTCTATCATCTTATATATGGAATGAATTGCCAAATGTTGTTGTATTGTTTATATGTATTTCGTATATTTATGGATTATCGTTTGTCATCTCAACGAGATTGATTTTCTCGCTTGAGCCGGTACAGCGAAAGTGAGAAAAGCAATCGTGCCGTTGTCAATGAAATTAACAACGTTGTCATATGTAAAATAGCGATAAACAGATTCTTAATTTTTACTAATTTTTTTTGTCTTTTGATTTTTACAACTAATCCTTCTCTGAAAAGTAGGGAAGTATCTCTTCTCATTATTAAAATAACATAGTTGTACATCGAATTTCGTTTATTTTCTTCCTGATTTTTGTAAAGTAAACTCCTTTTTATATTTTTTGCTGGGGTTTTACTTTTGACTGGTGATATCAAAGGGAGATAACCACTTGCACAAATCGGCAAAAAAAAAACACCGCTTCGTGTTGAAAATAACTTGACGTTTACGTATCCAAAATTATCTTGCCTAGATATTCATATCGAGTGTTTGTCTTAATGAGATGTTTTATTAAATTTAAATTCAGCCCATCATTTTCAGTTTCCTCGAAAATATTTCGATTTTTCGATCAGGAGACTTGACAATTTTCACACAAACTTCAAGTTTGAAGATAAAATAAAGAAACAAGGACTTTGAGTTGATGTGTAAATTTTGAAGAGTGAAAACTATATATACTCAAGATTTATTATAATCTGTTTATCGCTATTTTACATATGACGACGTTGTTAATTTCATTGACAACGGCACGTGCGCCCTTAGTTTCTAGCGATAATTTTTCATATCACTCTACTGTGCTGAGAAATGAAATTATCAGTCAGTAAGATCACAGGAAAATTTCGTAAAATAGCGATAATTTCTTTTATGCAGGTTTTCTGTGTTTGTCTGGATTAATGATGTGGTTTATAAGTATGCCAGGCTTTTAAGCGAAGATTTGGGATGGTCGTTGCAATTGGAAGTAGTATCGGTGGTGTTAGCAATTACAGCATCAGCAGTTATCACCCTGGAATATATTTTCAGTGTAAAAAACAAACATTAGAACATCGTGTATTCCATAATCGTAAAACAGGCCAGAATGTAAGTGCGTAAGTAATGTCAGGTGATCAGTAAATTTTTGATATTTTAGGCACGTTTCGGAAACTTTTATGTGAATTGACTATCCAGCATTAAGCATACTTCTAGCTATGACTAACAGATTAATTGTGGTTTGGATAATTTGAAATAGATTCTGTGTGTTTTTATCACTGACTACCGATTGTGCGAGATCCATTAGAAGTCAAAGAATCTTTCAGTAAATCATATCGAAACAGGAATATATAGTTCAAAATTTTTTGTGTGATAAGTGCATACGAATAATAATTATATGGAACATCAAAACATTTATACCCATTACTTATTGACTTCATATACCGCGTAATTTTTAAAATGCATCAATGGCTTATATATGCATGTATTTCTAAATATGTTTTATTAGTAGGACTAACCGCCACGAAATAGCCAAGTGCTGAAAATGGGAGTTACACACAAATCATACAGAATGGTTCGAAGGATATATATTGCAAGGCAAATTTACCCTCGTATAACATTGGCTGGATATTTAGCAACAATTAATCATATAAAGCATTTGGAATGGGTAATGTAATATATTTCACAAATTAGTTTTTTATTTAATAGTTTTTCCTTTGTAACATGTCACATTGCTCACAAGAAATGCATTTAAGGTCAATTCTTGGAATGCCTCTTTTAGGTTTCTATGTAAACTCTGATTTCTGCTGAAAAGTTGCAGTGTAACCTTAAAAACTCTCTCTCGCTCTCTCTCTATATATATATCAATGGAAGTTTTAAATTTCAAACACACTTATGCAGGTGAGTCAATTTACACCCAACAAATATAACAAATAACCAAATTTCAAATCAAAGCAAAGCATAGCTGCAGAAAAGTCTAAGGCAAATTCTCAAATTAGTAAAAAAATAGAATATTTTGATATATAGAAAATGAAAATACATTACAACTCGCTAATATCATAATAAATGCCATATTACAAATCAATGCACTGCTGCTGAATAATTCTGATTTGAAACAAAATGAAACTAGAGGCTCTAAAGAGCCAGTTTCGCTCATCTTGGTCGATGTGCATATTCAACAAAGGAAACTCTCCCACATTGTAGACGAGAATAGAATTCATGACAAAAATCAGTTTTGTTGATCTTGTATTGCTGTTCATTTAGTCTGTTTACTTTCTCTTTATCTTCATTAGTTTTTGCTAAAATCACAAGAGGGTAAAAAAAAATCTTCATTTAAGGGCAATCATTCCTATAAAGAGTGACAGTCTACTACCTATATCAGCAAAACTCGACTTGTCAGTAGATCTTGCCTTGCTGGTCATTTTTGTGATTTAAAGTGTCCATCTATTATAATTTTTATCATGCAAGGCAAAACCCTCCAAAAATGGTAAAAATCGTCATTAAAGGGCAATAATTCCAAGGAGACGTCGGACAATTTCATCTAGATTGTCTTAATTGTAGATCTTGTCTTGCTGATCATTTTTGCTTATTTAAGTTTCTATCTATCTATTATAATTTTTAAGATATAAGGCAAAAATGCAAAAAAATTGGTAAAAATTATCAACAAAGGGCAATAACTCTAATAAGTAGTCAGCTGACGATTTCGACCATGTGGATTTAATTGTAGAACTTGTCTTGCTGATCATTTTTGCAATTTAATGTTTCTCTGTATCTTTTAGTTTTCAAGACAATAGGCAAAAATGAAAAAAAAGGTAAAATTTGTCATTTAAGGGCAATAACTCCTACAAGTCGTCTGACAATTTTGACCTATATGGACAATTGGTAGAGCTCAACATTCTGAACATTTCTGCTACTGTCAAATTTTCTCTATTCATAACGGTTTCCAAAATAATAGACAAAACGTGCATTTTACCCTATGTTCTATTTGTAGTCATGACAGCCATGTTGGTTGGAAGGTGGGGTCATCACATTTTTTTTAACTACATACCCCAATAATGATTATGGCCAAGTTTGGTTAATTGGGTCAGGTGAGCTAAAAAATGAGCATATAACCAGGGTAAAGATGAGCTTAAATCAAGAAAATGCAACAACTAATACAAAAGCGAGACGGGAAGATACCAAAGGGATAATCAAATTCCATCAGTCGAAGATAAACTGACAAGCCATGATAAAAAACAAAAAAAGAAACAAACTTACCAATACAATGCTATATGCAATATTTGAATCCTTGTAATCCAGTTGATAACAAGAATGTGTTCATTGTATATGAATGCCCCACTCGCATTATCATTTTATATGTTCAGTGGACCATGAAATTGGGGTCAAAACTCTAATTTGGGATTATAATTAGAAAGATCATATCATAGGGTACATGTGTACTAAGTTTCAAGTTGATTGGACTTCAACTTCATCAAAAACTACCTTGACCAAAAACTTTCACCTGAAGCAGGACAGACGAATTAACGGACACACAGACCGAAAAACATAATGCCCCTCTACTATTGTAGGTGGGGCATACAAACTCCATCAAAGACATGCGACAAGACAGTCAGTGTAAATGTGTAATGTTGACTTAAAAAGCGAGTCCATTTATCAGTACAATACAGAATTTTAAAAAAAAATCAAACTTTTTCTTACTTGGTCTTCTGTCCAAGTTTCATAACAATTCATGAAGGTTTACAAATGGATCATGTCAAAAAAATTTAATCTCAGACTGCCTGTAGTTGTTAACTGTAAATAACTATATATAAAAGTCCATCTATCAGAAAAACTGAAAATGAAAAAAAAAAAAAAATTCAAAAGATTTCTTCAGACATTATCTCAACCATAAAAAAGCTTCTGCCAAAGTTTCATAAATTCTATGAAGCTTTTAGTAATTGATGTTATATGATTTGAATTGATATTCAATTGAAGATTTCTTGCTGTTGTGCAATACTTAGTAAATCTGTGTTCAGACTATATACAAAGAATTAGCAAAATAAATTGTGACCCCCAATTTTTCTTAGGAAAATTGACAATTTCTTAAACCTTGAAAAGAAAATTGATGAAATTTTCTTTTTAATTTCTTAAATCTTGAGGAAAAAAAATCCCCCAAAAAAATCAATACACTTACCTTGAACTAGAAAAATGCTTGTTTTGGACCCCTTTTTGGCCCTTAATTCCTCAACGGTTGGGACCATCACCACCAAAAACAAAAACAATCTCAACCTTCCTTTTGGTTAAATTTCATAGAGATCCATACATATAAACTAAAGTTATTGTCTGGAAACCAAATGTCTTCGGATGATGATAACGACGTGATAGCAATATACGACCCCAAAATTTTTTTGCGGCCGTATAAAAAATTAAAAATAAATATTTTCAAAAAATTTTTTTTTCATAAACAAGCTTCTGTCCAAATTTCCTTAATTCCATGAAGGTTTGATGAAGTTATTGATGTCTAAAAAATCTTTAACCACATACTGAAATTAAATCACTGTCTCGCTTTCTGTCGCAGGCCACAAAAATATGTGAACTCCTTCTGAGGTCTGAGGTGGTAGTTGTAAACTCCCAGAAATTAACAATTATAAACATTGCAATTCATGTTAGAACTGCTGGACCTATACCTTTAGAAAATCAAACAACAAAGAAATACTAGATAAAAGACATTTTATTAAAATTCTCTGTTTTAACTCTAAGTCCACTGTTGATTCTAACTCATCTATTGCCTAATCAAGCAAAGATGGTAATGGAACTGAAAGCAAAGTTAAAAACGTACACCTGATCAAAATTTGTTAAAAATACAATATTTTAATAACAACTGACTGACAAATACATCCTTTAAAAGCAGTTTTGAGATCATCTGGATATGGATCCACTGCAGTAGAATTCTACCAGAATATTAGTTTTCTATAGGATAATAAACAAATCATTACAATAATGGCTTGTAGAAATGCATGTCTTCAACTTCTCTGGTCATTCAACAAGTATAAAAACAGACTGATTTTTAGTGTTATAAATATACTCATTTAAAAAAAAAGCCATTTTGTTATAGACTTTTAAAAAGGACAAAGATTAACTTTTCTTTCTTAATATTTACTTCATAAGACATCACATTTGACTATGCCATTAGACTGATACCATTTACAAGAGAATTTTTCATGGCCAGATGGTATTCTTTGACCTTGGCGGTTGAGGGTCTCTTGCCATTTTTATGACTGTTTGGCAGGTGCATCTTTTCACAGTACATGGACATACAAGACAAATTCGATCAATAGTGTGTACAACAAAAAAATGAAATATACATTTTTTAAAATAACTTACTTTCATGCATTTCAAACAATTATTATTTGAGAAAACATTCAGGGGATGTCTTGCAAGTTCGATATGAAAGTGAGTGTTATCAGATAGGCAAATGTCCCAATACAAACCAAATGAGCCAATGGAGTCTGTTTTAGTGATCTTTATTACCCCTTATTAGAATCAGAGCCACTTGGACCATGATACCCATCTTACCTGAAAGTGGACATCTCTCCATGGCTACTCTAACAAAACACCATTTATACCTATTAGATTTTTGAACCTTTATGTTTTAATATGTATAATTTTAGACGATAAAATAATGATAAACAAAAGCTTTCAATTATGTCAATCTACATGTACACAATCACTGTAAGTATTTTCTTATCAAGCAACTTACTCAAAAATAATGTCAGGTCAAAGATTCCCATGTTAAATCAGACATATTATTAACAGACTTTACAACTATCTAGGGTTCTTAGTACATGCTACTTGATTGATGATTTTACTTTTCGTAGCAATGAGAGGCAAGTCTGGAGATTAAGTGTAGCCTAACGCTTGTTAAAGACATTATTTCTTAAAATCTCAAAATATGGCATAATGTAGAAAAACTGACCTATGGTACTTTATCGTGCAAAAATCTGTGCATTAAAAAACATGTTATAAAATACACTGAGCTTTAGAGTTTCTTTCAATGAGGGTGATTTATCCTTATGAACTAGACAATGAACGATAGATGATAATGACTTAATTACAATGTTTAAATATTTACAATATAAAAAAATGTCTTGATTTAATCAGTTCCTGGTTGTGGTAGAGTATACAGACAGATAATACTTTCTACTCAAATTCATTCAAAATTTCTTGAACCTTTTATTTTTCATGCCCATAAAATTAAAGTTCAAACTATAACTAAAGGTTCTTAATTAATAATAACTTTTCCAATAATTTTAAAATTCCAACTTTTTTTGCTACCACAACCACAGCTCACATACAAGTATTTAAAAACCTGAATGTAAAAACAGCACTAAAGTATGTGCAAAATATCTGCTGGTTGACAAGAGATGTTCTGATCCCCTACTTTAATGAACAAGATACAGTCTTATGATTTCGAGTCGTCTTTGTTATCTTCGTCTTCATTATCATTGTGTGTATGCCACGTAAGTCTCTCTTCATAAAATGCTATAACAATCTGTGGACATTTAACATTTGCTTGTCGTGCTGGCACTAAATCTGCTTCATCACTGTCTTTCCTGTAAAAACATGTTGTACAAAATTTAAAGTATTTATCAAAGAATCCAGATTTTTTATGACTAATACAAGTTAAATGCCATTGAAGATGTATATATAGCTATGAAAAAAAGAAATTATTTGCACCACTGCTTGTTCATCCTTATATTGGTCATCTGCATTTTATTCAACTCTAAAATCAGCATGTGAAGAAAAATGGAGAAGCAAATAAATATTTTTTATGGGTCACTTTTGAACATTTAAATCTGGTCTTAACTCTTGAGAGTTTGAATGTTCTTTCTGTATCATTCAGTTTTGCACCAAGGAGTTTGTATTAATGGACAATGTGCACATTTACAATGTTTCATTAAACTCCTTGGTACCTGAATGCAGAAATATGCCATGGTGATATTCATATTCACCTTTCACACAAATAAAAATCCTGGAAAAAGACTATTTGCAAATATACCGGTTTTCAAGAGTGTTCCAGTGAAACCAATGTTATTATTACTTTATTACTTCTTCAATGCAATCACCACATTTCTCTTCTTAAATTCAATTTGCCCTTTACTGAGCTGTCATCTGAATACTTATAGCAGAGAAAATGATTTGTAAATCTCTTGCTTGTTTAAATAACAGCCCATGAAATGATTTGTAAATCTCTTGCTTGTTTAAATAACAGCCCATGAAATGATTTGTAAACCTAAGCTGGTTTGATTATAAATTTTGCAGTTTAAAATTTCTCTATTATTTCTTTCAATATAACATCCAACAAGAGTGCACATGCTGATATGCCTCATCTGTTTTACTGATCATTGATTTTATGATGAAAGTCTTTAAGATAAAGGCTTTACTGCAAGTATCACATAAACTTAATATTTTTTAAAGATCCATGACAATGAGGTCAAGATCAGATAAATCCGGTCAGACAGGCATGTTCACTTGACAATTATTCCATACACCAAATATAGTTGACCTTTTGATTATAGTTTTTGAAAAACAGACCAAAACACAAAAACTTAACACTGACCAATGAAACATGAAAATGAGGTCAAGGTCAGATGATACCTGCTGGACAGACATGTACACAGGCGAGATATAATGGTTAAAAAAAGAAATTATTGTCATTTAAGGGCAAAAATTCCTATCAGAAGACGACTGACATTTTCATACATGTATATGCTGACCTATTTGCAGATCTCGTCTTGTTGATCATTTTTGCTTTTTAAAATTTGTATCTACCTATAAGTTTTCAAAACAATTGGCAAAAACGCAAAACGAAATGATAATAAACTGTTGACACAGAGATATGTCTCGCCTGTTGGCAGAAAATTCAGAAAAAGATAATCTGACGTCAAATGATGAGAAAAGCTCACTTTGACCTTTGGACAGGGCGAGCTAAAAATTCTAGAAGGATGACAGGTTAATGGAAAACTCACATTTAACAATATAAAACTTTCAGTGAAATTAGCTTAACAAATCATGTATTGTGTTGGCCAAAACAAAATACATATTGAATTTGACTCCAGGAATTTCTCTACATATTTTAACTTTAATATATTATAAGATGTGGTATGATTGCCAATCAGATAAATGGAAGACAAAAGGAGGAGGATGTAAATAATTTATCTAAAACTAGAAGCACAAATACTGTTTTCTCAATCATGTGTGTTACTTTATATTTTTTTTTTCTTTCACCTCATAACAGATCCTCTCAAACAGAGCTTCTTTCCTTTTTATAAGACAATATATATATATATATGATGATGATGGATGGCGGTTTAACAGTGGCATATTAAAATTAAGTGCATATTCCGGATGACAATGTTAATGTGATATAAATATTCTCTGCTCTGTAATAGACAGACCCTTAAACCAGATTTTTAATGTGTTATGCCCACCATGTTAGTTTCCAGAAAGACATGACACCCTAACCAGACACATTACTCTGACTCTGAGCAGACCGATTTGCGGTTACTCCTTAATGCCCTGTGCTAATTGGAGAAGATGCAAAAACCAATTTTAAAGTCTATGGTTTGACCTGGCAAGGTATTGACCCCATGAGGCAGGCACACTATCACATGACCAAGGAGGTATACACATATATATAGGTATATATATTAAAATCTGGAAAATACAGTTTTTCCAAGTTGCATGAATTTGTTTTTAATGACGCCATACCATTTCATTAAGAACATTAGTTCCCCAGAACTGTCTGTTGCACCTATAATTCTTTCTGGCTGCAGCCCTCTGTCAAATCCTCTTGGTTTGTTATCCTCTTCCTATACAAATATAAACAATATTAGTTTAATAACCCATTGGTGAACTTGTTTTGTAGGAGTTGTGTAGTGTACTATTTGCATTATAGAGACATCAGAATGTTTAGTTTTGATGGTTGTGCTTTAGAAAAACTGCACTTCTTGGCTGTCACATGCAGATGCAAGGAATTACTGATGCATCCCAAGAACTCTTCTGTTCTGTTCTGTTTTCAACTTAAATTTGATAGGTCTTTTATTGCATCACTTCTTCCTAATTTTGTCACACCTCTTTTTTGTTGAAATGCCAACACATCGCTACATATTATGTCTTATTTAAGGGCTTTCTACAATACTTTGGTCAGCATCAATACATTATGTCATATTAAAGTTCGAATGACAATGTTAGTGTCTACAACTTTTGGATTAAAATACTATGGGCTCCCAGGCTGGGAGCCCAAATTTATCAGTTAGATGTATTTTTCACAAAAAGAAAAACTCCCAGAAGCCTGTATCACTCACCTAATATTTCTGCCAAAATATAATAAACTGCTTTGCTGAGCGCAGCTGGATACGCCCGCAGAGGTCCAACCCTGAACAGTTGGGGCAAAAATGGACACAATATTCAAGCTTGATACAGGTCTGAATTTGGATTGTAATTAAATATTTGACATATTACAGGTTTCTGAATAAATGTAGTCAAAGAACTTGAAATTGGTTATATGAATTGAATTTATATTCAATTAAAGATTTCTTGCTGTTGTGCAATACACTATGCTGTTGCGCAATACTTAGTAAATCTGTTGTCAGACTATAAACAAATAAAATTTATAAAATTCTAAAGGGAGCTTACATCAATAGATATAAACAATTCACCAAAGTTTCATAAGAATTGCTTAAAGCATTTTGAGTTCTTGTCTGAAAACTGGAAAATCCCCCCTTTTTTAATGAATAAAACCCCATAACTCGGAAATGTAAAATCTAAAATTTATAAAATTCTAAAGGGAGCTTACATCAATAGATATCAAAAATTCATCAAAGTTTCATGAGAACTGCTGAAAGCATTTTCGAGTTATTGTCCGAAAACTGGAAAATCTCCCTTTTTTTATATGAATAAAACCCGTAACTTGGAAACGTAACATCTAAAATTTATAAAAATCAAAAGGGAGCTCATGTCAATAGATATTAACAATTAACCAAAATTTCTTGCAAGTTGGTGAAAGCATTCTTGAGTTATTATCCGAAAACTGGAAAATCCCCCTTTTTTTAATGAATAAAACCCCATAACTCGAAAACGTAAAATCTAAAATTTATAAAAAATGAAAGGGAGCTCACATCAATAGATAGAAACAATTCATCAAAGTTTTATGCCAATTGGTTGAAGGGTTTTTGAGTTAATGTCCCACATGTTGACGACGGACGGACAACCGTATACCATAATACTTCCCGTAAACGGGCGTATAAAAAGATTACATTGCAGCAAGATTATTTGGTGAAAATAGGGGGAAGGTAGATCTTCAAATCTGAGCATTTATTCTGGTCAGATTTTCTCTATCTATATTGGTTTTCATGATATAAGACAATGCACTTTACCTTTTAGGCTTTATGTTCTGTTTTTAGCCATGGTGGCCATATTTTTGACTGACTGGGAAAGAAAACTTAATCTTTATACTACATACCCTAAGGATTATTCACCAAAGTTTTGTTGAAATTGGTTCAGTAGTTTCAGGGAGGATCTTTGAATAAGCAGTTGTGCCAAGAGTGCATGATACATCCTTATTATGCACAATGAAATATTGAAAATTGGATATTTAAAAGGCACAAATTTTCAAAATCCAAAGCAAATCTACATTCATCAACATTCTGCAAAAAACCTTTTGAAGCACTTGCTCATAGGGCTAGTGGAATAAAAAAAAAATAATTAGCCAATGTAATGTGTACTAGACCAAAAAGAATCTGTGTCACCGATGAGGATAACGAAATCACTTCTTGATCCTCACTTGAAAAATGCCTTTCCTGGTCTCACATTATCTGACCACCTCAACATTGAAGCCATGTTTATTATAACAGCTGATTAACTGATAACTGACTGACCAGGATGAACAATCTTTATACTAGACCACCCTTAACATATTCTTTGTTTGATGGTGCCTACCCATGCCTTGTAGGGATTTTTTTTTTTTACCAACAACATAAGTTGCATGTTTTAGACAAGAAAACGATGTAAGAGCATGAACAAAAATTTTGAAACAATTTGTCATAGAATTTTTCGGGTAGGCTGCTTTTTAGGTTGGTAGGTAGGCAACCTCAAACAATTTTAATTTTATTTTTGGTCCTACACACCCTAATGATCATTCACCTCAAATTTGGCTGAAATTGGTTCAGAGAAGATCTTTTGAAAAATAATGAGTTTGATATTGTTAATATGATGACTTAGCACTACCCCATTCTGTAAACGGTCAAAATTCACTGCTTTTATCAAAGATTAATCATAAATATGATCATACAGTTTAGGGTTATTCAATTGACATATACCCCCCCTCCTAAATATGAATGAATAAAACAAACAATACATTTATCTTGCTCAGTTTTGAATACAGATGTCTTAACTCTCATCATAACAAGAATGTGTCCCCAGTACACGGATGCCCCATCCGCACTATCATTTTCTATGTTCAGTGGACCGTTAAAATGGGGGAAAATCTCTAATTTGGCATTAAAATTAGAAGGATCATATCATAGGGAACATGTATTCTAAGTTTCAAGTTGATTGGACTTCAACTTCATCAAAAACTACCTCGACCAAAAACTTTAACCTGAAACGGGACGAACGGACGGACAGATGCACAGACCAGAAAACATAATGCCCATAAATGGGGCATAAAAACTTGACATCATTTTACTTGCAGAAAAGTTTGAAACCAGTCAATCAGTACATGAAAGTACTAACTTGAGTATCTTCAATGCATAGAACCACAAAGTTAGTACTTTGACATCACAAATAGTTTATATTTTTAGTATCTATTAATTTAACTGACATATTAAAATATTCAAGTCTCTACAAGGTAGCAATCAAAGTTTTGAGATATCATATGCTTATGTTCAAATTAAAGATCTAATATGAATTATACATGTCTATTTATCAGAGTTTATGAAATATATTTAGAGTTTGTCCTTATGTCTTGTGTATTATATTCTGTTATTTATATTATAAAACACTCCAGATTTTTGGTGGGTGTCAAATTTGCTCTGATAAATGTGCCAAACTATTCAAAGAAAGTGATATTTTCCACAAGGCTGTCAGTAAATTATGTTTCTAACCGTTAAATAAATGTCGCGCATTTTATTTGATCTAGGCCATCCTGCAACAGTTGACATTCATTAAGATTCATAGACATTCTATACATGCACATATAAATGGAGAAATGAACAAAAATGCATCGACTATAAACTATTGAGGGCTATTCCAAGAAAAATTGTATGGGGGTAGGTCAGAATGGCAAAACCCAACCATTTTTCCCAATTTCGGGAGGAAATTTTCCCTCATTTTCAGAAGTTTCACTGAAAATTGTTGAAATTAAATTTACACCTATTTTATTCATGACAGTTATGTTCTATTTGTTCAACTGCTAACTTTATGCCAAAAATCGGCAACAAGTAAAACCGAGTAAAATCATGTCTGACTAACAAAAACAACTTCAACAAATGGCGGCTTTAACCCAGAATGTAGACAAATGCAATACCAGATCAGATTTCAGAAGCTGATACGCCTAATTTCGGGTTTGTCAATCAAATACAAATAAAACTAGATGTGTCAGAATGACAGGAATGGCCCCGTCTCAAAAAGTTGAAAAATCTGCAATTTCAACAACACATGTGGACACAAGCATGAATGGATAGTATCAAGCTCTCAAGACCAATACTAGTTTGATGAAAAATTTCCTTGATCAAAGAGTAATTAAATTTCAAACTATCAGCAAACAGGAAGTGGATGTACTGCAGATCTAACAAGATGTGTTGAAATGACATGAAAATCAGCATAGCGGAACGAAACATAAACTTGATCTGTAACTCATCATGGTAGTCTCACATATCAAAAATCAGCGCAAAATCTGAAGGCGTATAGAAAAAAGTCTGTATAACTGTGATTTTCAAAGTTCTAAACCCTTAATTTCGTCAAAAATTAGCGGAGCGGAACGAAACTTAAACTTGATCTGTAACTCATCATGGTTAACACACATATAAAAAATCAGCCCAATATCTGAAGGCGTTTAGAAAAAAAGTCTGTATAACTGTGATTTTCAACAATTTATCAAAGTCCAAAGCCCGTAATTTCGGCAAAAATTAGCGGAGCGGAACGAAACTTAAACTTGATCTGTAACTCATCATGGTTAACTCACATACCAAAAATCAGCCCAATATCTGAAGGCGTTTAGAAAAAAGTCCGTATAACTGTGATTTTCAACAATTTATCAAAGTCCAAAGCCCGTAATTTCGGCAAAAATTAGCGGAGCGGAACGAAACTTACACTTGATCTGTAACTCATCATGGTTAACTCACATACCAAAAATCAGCCCAATATCTGAAGGCGTTTAGAAAAAAATGTTGTATAATGGTTTGTTGCGGAATGACAGAATGACGGACAAGGGTAAAACTATATGGCCCCGACAACTTTGTTGCGGGGCCATAAAATAAAAATCACCGCAGGAGACATTATACAGCTTAAGTATAAACTTTAGAAATGAAAACCAAAAGATATACGAAGAAGAAACAGGAAATATTTTATACAGAAACTCTAAAGATATTTTTAGTCCACAAATTTTCATGTCAAAATCCAATAAAAAGTTTCATTACTTTTCTTTATCACTAAAAAATTTTGATATTGGATGTTTTTATAATGCGAACACATTACTATAGATATAGGAGGTAATTTCTTCTCAATTTTGAAGGGCAAGTGAATTTAAAAAAGTGTTAGCCCGATTGGCCAGTTAAAAAAAATCTTATTTCTACCCCTGAACTTATTATTTTTATCTGTAACTGTCTTTTAAGGTGAAAAAGGCTGTAAATTCTTTTCACTTGCGTGCTTTAAGAAGTATGTTATTCTGCCACTAAAATAAACTTGATTGCTTTGTTGTAAAGTTTAAAAAAAAAAACAGAAAATAAAATTATAAATGGCAATCATGTAGTTTCTTACTTTATTTTCACAAAAAAGATAATTTCTAATGAACTAGACACACTAAAACTCACATCCGGTATATTCGTTGTTTTCCCCAATTTCATTATAAATCGTGTAAAAAATTCCAAAAACTGTGCAGGGTTCTTTTTCCCTAAATACCCAGAAAATCTAATCACCCATACAATTTTATATAAAAATAAATGGAGAATGTGTCCCCATGGACACAGATAATGCACCCGATTGCATAGAACATTATAAAGGGACATAACTCAAGAACGATAAAAGTGACGCTACCCAAATTTGTACTAGATCTGAGTTTTAAGGTAACAAGTATTGTGTATAGGTTTCATAATGTTTGGTTGGGGCAAACTTAAGTTACAGAACAGTAACTAAAAATTTTGCAATTTTTTTATTTATAATGGGGCATAACTCGATAATGATTAAAGTGATGCAACCAAAATTCAACTTGATCTGTGTTTAGTGGTAAAAAGCATTGTGTGTAAGTTTCATAACATTTGGTTGAGGCAACTTAAGTTAGAGACTGAAACTAAAAATTTTGCATTTTTTTTCATATTGAAAGGGTCATAACTCGAGAATGGTTAAAGTGACCCTACCAAAATTCAAACTTGATCTTTATTTTGTGGTAATAAGCATTGTGTATATGTTTCATAAAATTTGGTTGAGGCAAACTTAAGTTAGAGAACGGAAACTAAAAATTTTGCAATTTTTCAATTTATGAAGGGATATAACTCTAGAACAGTTAGAGTGACACTACCAAAATTCAATCTTGATCTGTATTTTGTGGTAATAAGCATTGTGTATAAATAATTTCATAACATTTGGTTGAGGTAAACTTAAGTTAGAGAATGGAAACTAAAATTTTGCAATTTTTCCATTTATAAAGGGGCATAACTCTAGAACTGTTAAAGTGATGACACCAAAATTCAAACTTGAGCTGTGTTTTGTGGTAATAAGCATTGTGTATAAGTTTCATAACATCAAAAATGCCAACCCTTTTGAGTGCAATCAGTAAAAAGGCAATAAAATTTCCGTAAGTAACATTTCATAATCAACTATGCACACAGTGATATGATTGATTGGTTATTGGTTGCTTAACGTCCAGTGGCAAATATTTCATGCATGTTCAGGACGAGGTTCAGGTAGGTTTTACAAGAGAAAATGAGGATATATTTGATATGGACAGAAATCTAGCATTGTAACAGGCCACCAACGGACCCTCGAAGAGTTGTTGCAAGCGTTAACATGTTAAGAGCATGGCACTCTCTACACGAGGCATCAGACTTAATGTCCTCATTCTGACTGGACGTGGCTACGTACTTGATACATCCCGCACAGCCAAACGGATGAAGACCAGTGTATGTATTCCCCAGTCACCCTTGGTGATAGTCCCAAGAAACTCAAAGGAAAATAACAGTCCAAACAATTCAAGCGCTAAACATTACAAGATTCTAATCAAAAATCATTTATAAAGGGAGAACTATTCTGGACAGGTAATGAACGTAAATCCGTAACAAATAGACTGTTAATCGTAACACCGTAATTTTGGTCCAAAACTCTAACAATTACAGGAAAACCGTAATGGTTGGCATCTATGTAACATTTGGTTGAGGCAAACCTAAGTGAGAGAACAGAAACTAAAAATTTTGCAATTTTTCCATTTTTTCCATTTATAAAGGGTCATAACTCTAAACGGTTAAAGTGATGCAACCAAAATTCAAACTTGATCTGTATTTGGTGGTAATAAGCATTGTGTATAAGTTTCATAACATTTGGTTGAGGCAAACTTAAGTTAGAGAACTGAAACTAAAAATTTTGTAATTTTAACATTTATAAAGGGGCATAACTCTTAGAACGGTTAGAGTGACCCTACCAAAATTCAAACTTGATCTGTATTTGGTGGTAATAAGCATTGGGTATAAGTTTCATAACATTTGGTTGAGGCAAATTCAAGTTAGAGAACAGAAACCAATTTTGGGACGTACGGACGTACAGGGGTAAAACTTAATGCCCCCTCCGCTACGGCTGGGCATAAAAAGTGTTTAATATTGTAAAAACTGTTCTGAAACCCATTACCTTCGTATAATTATATAAAATGCCTTTCAACCCCTCCCCTATATTTTTTTTCGAGAATAGCCCTGAAGCAAAACTAAAATGGATAAAATGAGAATGATGTCAATGAATATATTAACACCTCCCAACCTTCCTTACGGTGGATTTAGCATCAGCCACTTTCTTTTCTTTTTGCTGCTCCCTCATCTGGTCCATTGGTTGATTTTCTTTTCTTTTCCAAATCTTTCTTCTTTTCTTTTCTTCAAACTCCTCTATGAGATCAGGACAGTCTAGGTTTTCCATAGGTTCCCATGTATTTTCTGAACTGGAATATTAAAGCAGACATGTCATGCGAAGAAATCATGAAACAATCTTTCATAGCTTACTATATGGTTTGGGTTTTGCTCATTGTAGTTGACCAATAGTTGCTTACATATACATAATTTAGTCTGTGGTGGATAGTTGTCTCATTGGCAATCATACACCACCTTCTTATTTTATATAAAATTTGTTACTGTTTGAACGATAATATTTTAAGACTCCTTTTTAAAATTCTAAGAAATTAAGAGTCCCTCCCCCTTTTTCAAATGGCCCTCCACTAAACAGTTCAAACAAAACTTTTTATTTAGTGCCATCACCCATACAATTTCATTTTACTTTGCATACATAACCACACAATTTGAACTTTGTGTGCCATCTCCCACCTATATAAAACTAAGTGCCTTTTATATCAGACTATACAGTATTGGTTTTTCTCATTGTTGAAGGCTATAAGGTTGCTTAAAGTGATGACACCAAAATTCAAACTTGAGCTGTGTTTTGTGGTAATAAGCATTGTGTATAAGTTTCATAACATCAAAATGCCAACCCTTTTGAGTGCAATCAGTAAAAAGGCAATAAAATTTCCGTAAGTAACATTTCATAATCAACTATGCACACAGTGATATGATTGATTGGTTATTGGTTGCTTAACGTCCAGTGGCAAATATTTCATGCATGTTCAGGACGAGGTTCAGATAGGTTTTACAAGAGAAAATGAGGATATATTTGATATGGACAGAAATCTAGCATTGTAACAGGCCACCAACGGACCCTCGAAGAGTTGTTGCAAGCGTTAACATGTTAAGAGCATGGCACTCTCTACACGAGGCATCAGACTTAATGTCCTCATTCTGACTGGACGTGGCTACGTACTTGATACATCCCGCACAGCCAAACGGATGAAGACCAGTGTATGTATTCCCCAGTCACCCTTGGTGATAGTCCCAAGAAACTCAAAGGAAAATAACAGTCCAAACAATTCAAGCGCTAAACATTACAAGATTCTAATCAAAAATCATTTATAAAGGGAGAACTATTCTGGACAGGTAATGAACGTAAATCCGTAACAAATAGACTGTTAATCGTAACACCGTAATTTTGGTCCAAAACTCTAACAATTACAGGAAAACCGTAATGGTTGGCATCTATGTAACATTTGGTTGAGGCAAACCTAAGTGAGAGAACAGAAACTAAAAATTTTGCAATTTTTCCATTTTTTTCCATTTATAAAGGGTCATAACTCTAAAACGGTTAAAGTGATGCAACCAAAATTCAAACTTGATCTGTATTTGGTGGTAATAAGCATTGTGTATAAGTTTCATAACATTTGGTTGAGGCAAACTTAAGTTAGAGAACTGAAACTAAAAATTTTGTAATTTTAACATTTATAAAGGGGCATAACTCTTAGAACGGTTAGAGTGACCCTACCAAAATTCAAACTTGATCTGTATTTGGTGGTAATAAGCATTGGGTATAAGTTTCATAACATTTGGTTGAGGCAAATTCAAGTTAGAGAACAGAAACCAATTTTGGGACGTACGGACGTACAGGGGTAAAACTTAATGCCCCCTCCGCTACGGCTAGGCATAAAAAGTGTTTAATATTGTAAAAACTGTTCTGAAACCCATTACCTTCGTATAATTATATAAAATGCCTTTCAACCCCTCCCCTATATTTTTTTTCGAGAATAGCCCTGAAGCAAAACTAAAATGGATAAAATGAGAATGATGTCAATGAATATATTAACACCTCCCAACCTTCCTTACGGTGGATTTAGCATCAGCCACTTTCTTTTTCTTTTTTGCTGCTCCCTCATCTGGTCCATTGGTTGATTTTCTTTTCTTTTCCAAATCTTTCTTCTTTTTCTTTTCTTCAAACTCCTCTATGAGATCAGGACAGTCTAGGTTTTCCATAGGTTCCCATGTATTTTCTGAACTGGAATATTAAAGCAGACATGTCATGTGAAGAAATCATGAAACAATCTTTCATAGCTTACTATATGGTTTGGGTTTTGCTCATTGTAGTTGACCAATAGTTGCTTACATATACATAATTTAGTCTGTGGTGGATAGTTGTCTCATTGGCAATCATACACCACCTTCTTATTTTATATAAAATTTGTTACTGTTTGAACGATAATATTTTAAGACTCCTTTTTAAAATTCTAAGAAATTAAGAGTCCCTCCCCCTTTTTCAAATGGCCCTCCACTAAACAGTTCAAACAAAACTTTTTATTTAGTGCCATCACCCATACAATTTCATTTTACTTTGCATACATAACCACACAATTTGAACTTTGTGTGCCATCTCCCCACCTATATAAAACTAAGTGCCTTTTATATCAGACTATACAGTATTGGTTTTTCTCATTGTTGAAGGCTATAAGGTTGCCTATAATTGTGTACATCCACTTCATTTGAACTGGTAGATAGTTATCCCATTGGTAGTCATACCACATTTCCTTATTTACATATCAGTGAGGCCAGGGAAAAATGATTGTTGGTTTCCCCTAACCTGACCGGGTCTATTTTAAACTTAAATTTTTCTCTCTTGACTGAACGGAAAAAAATTTTTAAAAATAAATGTGGAATGTGTCCATGGGACACATATGATGCCCCTGCTTGCATATCATATAAAGGGACATAACTGAAGAACGGTAAAAGTGATTTTCAATTTTGATACTTCACCTTGCTTAATTAAAGTTTTGTGATTATTCTATTTTCTAAAGATGATGAATAAAGTTAAGCAGTGATAAACTTTAAGATGAAAATTTCTGTCACTGTTGTTTTTCTTGTATGGAAATGTAGACACCCTTCTCTTGACTTTGCGATTATTATACTTCAATTATAATATCCAGTCTGTGTCAGTGAACACTTTCTTTACCAACACCGCACTGTTTAAAAGGAAAAGCGACCAAGACAGAACAAAATATTACATTAGTTTGAAAAGTTGAAATGGAACAATATGCTCATGATGATCATTCATTTGATGTGGATGAAACAACCGATGATGAAACAGATGAATCAGAAAATGAACTCTCTGTTTTCAATATGAATGTGAATTTTTAATTGTTTTTTTTCTTCTAATTAAATGCTCAATTAAAATTACATGTCTGCAACTCTGGTTCAATTTGAATATGAAAGGGAATCAAGGGACCCAATGATTAAATGCCATTATGGAAAACAAACAATTTACAGTTGAGGATTAAAGACCAGGCCAAGAAAAAAAATTAAATGGTTTTTTTTTTATAGAAATTTCAAAATTTTTCTATATAAAATCATGATTTCCAAATAAAGAATTTTGCTGCCAGGAGAGTGCCAGAATGCAGGATTTGCACAATTTACCCCAGAGCTTTAAGGGACCTTAACCCCAGACCCCTACTGTAATGCACCTCGCTTATGCGAGGTGGTAGGCACACTATGGCACACCTGTGGGCCCCTTACTTCTTAAGTGGTCTTACCTAATTTTTTTTTTAGTTGCCCACTTGGCTACTGCTTAATTTTCTTAGCTTCAAACCCTGTGCCTAGGTAGGACCTATATGTCATGGTATTATTATAAGGAAAAGGAGAGATAACTTAAGACTCTATTTAAGTCTTCACAATACACTTTTGCAGCCATAGGTCCAACACTCACTTTTTGTATTGATATTATTAGCCTGTAGAAGAAATTCTTACAGGCCCAATTAGAAATTTTTACAAGCCTGGGCTTGTGGACCTTTGGTAAAGCGTGAAGACTTTATAATACTTAAAGGCTTCCTTTTTTGCATCATCTTTATTATTTAATCTACTTATGCATCATTTGTTCTGATGCAGCATCATGATTATTAACAGTGAACTGCCATAAGAGGCATGACATGTCAAATAAATATTCACTACATATATCACATGGACTGGTTTATACTGATTTCGTTCTGAAATGTTTACAATGAACCAGATGGGTATATGGTCCATATTTTGGTATGTGTCATAGATACAAAATTAACTGACACGTAAATAATTTATAAATAATCAGGACAAATCAAGTGCAAACAATCCTATTAATGAAGTTTTCAACGACTTGCAGATTATAATTCTTTCTTTGGGAATATATGGTAAAAATCTTTGAAAATTAAAGAAGATTTGTGAGCACACTCACATACCCCACGCCCCCACATTGTCTCTGGGCAAACAAAATCTCACCAGATTCCAAAGTTCAAAGACTCATAACTCCTAAAAAAGTCAACTGATAAAAATTTCATGTGGATATGCACATCTAAATATTATTTCCTCATTAACTACAAAGTTTTATGAAATTATATTGTGTGATTCCAGAGGAGTTGCCATGACAAACTATTGCAGCAGTATAGGATAAAATTCTAAGTACAAAGAGGAATAACTCCTAGAAAAAAAATTGAATCATAATTTCCTGTCAAGATGCGCATCTACATAGTATGTCCTTATTATCTACAGAGTTTCATGAAATACTGTTGTGTGGTTTCAGGAGTTGCGATGACAAACTGTTGCAGTAGTATATTAACCCTTAGACTGCTGCATTCATTTCTATTGTACTTTTGTGTATTGCTGAATAAAATTTTAATCACTGATGAAATAAACATATTTACTTACAACTGCTATATCTTTGTAAATATTGAATATTCATTAATAAAAGTTATATAAAAAAGTGTTGTTAGATTCTGTATTTTTTATTTATTTTATTTTTTGTAAGACTCTCTGGTCATTTATTACCTGTACAGGTGCAAATAGAGGTAAACAAAGGTAAATTTAATTTTTTTCATGTTTTATTAACGAATCGAATCCATCAATGTAAAAACTTTACAAAAGTAACCATGACTTCAGAATTGAACCAATATTGTTTAAAATCTCTTAAGAACTAGTTCCATTGCAATTATCAAAAGGAAAAAGTTTCTTCTCGGACCAACGGCCTTTTTTATGCAACTATTTTCCGGTATTTTCCTTCCGACTTTCACTTTGCCGACTTTTACTTCCATGTACAAATATGTTTATACAACAAGTTCATTGATATAGCTTTTGTCAATAAATAATCTTAACAAATATAAAGTTCGGATCTATAGATGTCAGTGATCAATATTGATTCACATTTGAAAGGCGCAATGATAAACATCGCAAATCCTGTTTCATGTCATACATTTTGAACATCGTCTGAGGAATCCCTGTGGTTCTCGCTTTAAAAGTCTTCTGTACGCAGTTTTGCTAGAATGTTTCCATTTCCATCTATTATATCTTCTGTTCTCGTCCAAATCCTTTAAATTGGCCGCTGCTGTTACAACGTTATCATTGAAATACTTCTGAACGTGTTGGCCATCACTCCAGACAATATCCGCCATTTTGTTACTTTTTCATCAAAATTTTTCACTTTCTGTTTTATCGCTTATACCTGATTTAAAGTCGAGAGAAACTCAAAAGAATGCAGAATTTTAACCAATCAGAATCCATACAAGTCTAAACTGCCGCAATCTCATGAATATTGACTCCGCCCATTCCATGGTAACTGTGTAAACAAAAGAGTTACGGAAACGACAATAGTCGCACGTAGCAGTAGCGGACTGCTTTATCGGAACGACAATAGTCGCGCATAGCAGTCTAAGAGTTAAAGCCAAAATTCTAAGTTCAAAGGGGCATAACTCCTACTAAAATTGAATCATATTTTCCTGTCTATACGCACATCTGCATTGTATGTCCTTATTATCTACAAAGTTTCATGAAATTCTATTGTGTGGTTTCAGAGGAGTTGTGATGACAAGAACAGGACTGACGGATCAAAAATATTATACCCTACGTAACTTCAAGTTGCGTGGGATATAAAAACCTTTTTCAATAGGGAAAAGGGGCCGATATTGGTCTGTATATCTAGGGTAGAAAAAGCCTTGTTATTTAATGTTAAAAAAAATTACTCTGGATATCCTTTCCATTTGAGTAAGTATTCTTTTTTTCCATTTTTCATCCTTGAATCTTGAACTTTTTCCACTGTATATTCTTCCTCCTCTTCTTCACCATCTTCCATTTCTTCAACAGGATCTTTTTCTTTTGTTGCCATCTTTGGTCTAAAACACAGCAACAGATACATATAATACATTAACATTTCCATTTAAAGCTAATAACACATAATTAGTTATTCTATTAAAACTAAGATACCTGAATTTATGGTGTCCTACAAAACTTTTTTTTCTCGATCAGTTTAATAAACCACTACTTAAGGATTCACTCTTCTCTCGCTAGTTTGAAGTTACAATATTATATTTATTCTGTTACATGTACCATGACCTTAAACTGGATACCACAAAACACAAAATCACATCAGATTCTTATGATGCTTAATTGTTCAATATGTGTAATATTATGTATGAAACTATTGTTCAAGTTGTTAGGTTTTCATTTCATATTTGTAAAGATTTGCTTTGATGAAAATATGTTATAGAACAGGAAGCCATTGATATATCAACAAAAAACCATGGGGCCTTATTTCTAAAAAACAGTTGACAGGCACTGATTTTGGAACTTATGCCAGACGTTGCTCAAATAATCCTAGGATATGAATTTGATAAAAACCATACAGAAATGTAGGTTTGAGAGCGCTAACAAGAACAGATGATCAGATCTTTATGCACCTGGTCTGCATTCTGATAGACAGGTTGGTAACAACCCCTCAATGTAATGACTATCCCTTTTATGAGGGGTACATTTCAAGTGATAAAATTTTTTTTTTTTGTAAAAACCACTTTTTAGTACAATTGAGCAAATATTTTTATTATTGAAAGAAACTTTTCCAAAGAACTATACATCTATCTGGTATTATATGGTAAAAACATGTCCAAGAATTTTGTAATATTCCTGGACTTGTATCTTGTTTATTATTAAAAATAATGGGACCCCTCTTTTAGAAAAGTTGTTCCAAATATAATGAATTTCTCCCCTTTGAAGCTAAAATATCTAAGTATTTCTTTTTTTCTTTTCTACAACAGTAAAATGACCCTTTGCCTGAGGGACAGTCCCTCATTTAAGGGATATCCCTCATTTGGCGGGTTGTTCCCAACCTGATAGAGACAAAAATATGGAAATGCAAATCAGTTACAAGTTCATTTCAGTACAGGTGATTATCTTTCAAATGATATTTAACATTAGTTCTTTGTAACATGACCATATTGTGAAAAATCTATTTTCAATGCGACAATTTGAATAAAAACGGAGAGGTACAGATGTTTTGTTAACTTCCAGTATTCAAGACTCTATTTGCTGACGGTCTTTATTTCATCAAAACACCTTTTCATGCATTATTTGCAAGCTTTACTTCATTCCTTTGGTTGTTAGGTAGCAATGATGCTTTCCAGAAGTTTTTCAAAGAACTGTTTGGTCAGGCAAACTGCAATGATTCATCAAGCCACCGAAAGACTTTAGATTCATCACTATCATGACTAAATCATGTTTCTGTAGGAAGCAAACACGGTAAAGGTCAATTTCAGAGCTGTTTACCTATTTATTACACCATCAGTCATCATCCTTTCTGTCTGTATTTTTGGGTTTGTAGTAGTGTCACTGGTTAGCGTGGTGAAGCGATTCGATCCTGCAAGAGGGGATATAGGGTCATGTTCCATTACTTTTTCTTTCTATGAAGACAAAACATATTGAATAACAGCCTTCAGCAAGGCCAATGAGAGAAAAAAAAATGGCACACGCCATGTATGAACTCTTAACAATACATAGGGTTCACAATAAAGATAGCTTTCCTCCATTCAACTGTTCAAAAAGAACAAGGAGATGTAGACCATATTTTCAGGAGTAATTAAGTTTTTCGTTAATTAAAACATTAAAATGCCAAAACTATTGCGAAGATATTTATAACAGCCTTAGGCATTGGACAAGAAATGAGTTTTGCAATGTGTTTTACTCCAACATCATGTTTGGGCGCCATCTTGTGTTTTTCACTTCATTATGTACACGTTCTTGTCTTATTGTTTGTAATTATCATCTCATACCAGCTGACATGTATACTAATTCCATGTGTAAGTTTAGTTTTTATCATAAATAAATGTCTCGTAAATGCATGCATCTGTTTTTACCTGCAATTCTATGCGCAAAATAATTTGTATCAAGTTTACCCGGTGAATTTGGGATTGTGCGCATGTGCTTTAAAAGATCACGCGGGAAACTCTTCAAATAGTCTTTGTTATCGTTTTACATATTATAATTTTGTTTAACTTTAAATCACGCAAAGTATTTTTAAAAATGCATCCTTTTTATTCCTGTGTATGCGTTTTATTTTATTTATATTTCAGGATTATAAAATGATTTCAATTTGAGGTGCGTTCTGAAAATGATTTTCAGTTACTTCAACACCTGATTAAATCTGGGACTATTACTAATCAATATATTATGCTCCAGATTAAATCTACTCAAAACAATTAACTAAATGGTGTTTTCCGTTACAGGATCATACCGGTTCCTCTTCAACCAGACTCAAATACTATGGTTTGTTCTTTGTTATTTTTGTTAGATAATCAGAATAATAGATTTCTCCATTTTCCCACGGTTTGTAGATAGAAAAAAAAACTAAACCACGATGCCAACACTATAGATAATTGGTGTTTAAACAACAAAATGGTAATAAATCCTTTAAAAACAACTTCTTTGCTGGTTGGAACAAATCAAAGACTAGCTTTGGTAGGTCATAAACTAAATATATCATAACAAGAATTGTAAAGATCTACCAGGATTATACTGGATGCAATACTAACACCTACTGTAAATTTATTTAAAGAGCTAAAATGGTTAAACTTCAAATCTAGGATTTTTTTTTTTATCATAAATTGATTATTGTTCATAAAATTCTCAATATTATAGCACCTAATCACCTTAAAGAACTATGATGTTCAATTATAAACCTACAGAGAAAAGATATAAGATCTTCTGCAAACAATAATCTAGCTGTAGTGATCGAGGCATAATACAAAATCATTCGCATATAACTTCTCAATACTTTGGAATAAACTATCAAATGAAATAAAACTATGTGAAAATCTTACCGTACTTAATTTTAAAAACAATGTTTAGAATTTTTTAAAACTATGAATGATGTGTAACAACTCTCTAACTCTATCATGTCTTTTCTATGTTTGTGTATGAGGTACAATTTTGTTTTTCTTGTTCTGAAGACAATCATTTAGCGTGAAAGTTGAATTATATGTTCAAAAAATGTAATATTTGTAACACTTGTTCTGTATATTATTTGTGAGAGCCGCAAGGTAGATTAGTGAATGTTAATTGCGTCAATGCACCCTCTTTAAATAAAGTCATTATTATTATTATTATTATTATTATTATTATTATTATTATTATTATTATTATTAATATTATTACTATTATTATTATTATTATTATTATTTGTCTGAGAGGCATTTCGGAGCGTTTATTGACGGGGCCTTTACAGCAAAGCTTATCCTCATACTTGTTTTAAAACTTTGGTGAATGATTTTATTACTATTTATTCAAAACAGTAAACCAGATTGACCACATATTGGTGAACAACAAGTGGCGTAGATCATCAAGAGATGTATGAGTACTCAGGGGTGCAGACGTAAATAGTGATCACTATATCTACTGAAAGCCACCATCAAATTAAAACTTAGAAAGGCACCAACTGAAAATCGGACAGAAAGAGACTAGACACAGCAAGGCTGAAGTCACCAAATGTCAAGAAAGCATTTTAATTGCTTAGAATTGAAAAATCGGTTTCGTGTGCTAGACAACTCTGATGATGGAGAAGGCAGTTTACAAGATAAGTGCATGGGATTACATCAAAGATATTTATGTAAAGACTGCAGGAAAAACAGTTGGTCACAAGACAAAAAAGAACAAAGATTGGCTAACACCGGAAACCTGCTAAAAAATTGAAGAAAGAACAACTATAAAACAGAGAATAGTTAATGCAAAATCCAAAAGGTAACAAGATCAACTACAAGTTACATACAGAACAAAAGACAAAGAAGTTAAAGAAAGTGCTAGAAAAGATAAAAGACAATATCTGGAGGACTTGGCAAAGGAGACAGAAAAGGCAGCTATTCTGGGAGAGTTGAGTACAGTTTACAAAATCACCAAACAACTTTGTGGAACATCAAATGCCAAGACATCACATGCAAACGACAAAAATGGCAATTCATTGAAAACAGAACGGGAACAAGCAGAAAGGCGGATACAACATTTCAAAGAGGTATTAAACTGCCATGAGCCTGATGTCATAGCTAACCCTGAACCCTCAGAAGATGATTTAAACATCAACACAGAACCACCAACTATAGAAGAAGTAAGAAATGCCATTAAATCATTGAAAACAGGCAAGGCACCAGGCATTGATTCCATCCATGCAAAGATGTTAAAGGCAGACTTAGATACATCATCCAAAGTACTTCACAATCTTTTCCTTGTCATCTGGAAAGAAGGGGACATACCATCAGACTGGAGCAAAGGCCTCATTGTGAAACTATCAAAGAAAGGTAATCTACGCAACTGTGACAACTGGAGAGGGATTACATTACTTTCTGTCCCTATAGTAAAGTATTCTGCAAAATTCTTTTAAAAAAGAATTCATCTAACGTAGATGAATAGCTTAGAGAAGAACAAGCAGGCTTTAGAAGAGGGAGAGTATGCATTGACCAAATGTTCACGCTCAGGAACATCATTGAACAATGCATAGAACGGAACACACCACTTTTCATTAATTTTATTGACTTCAAAAAGGCTTTTGACAGTATGCATAGAGAAACTCTTTGGAGAATTGTAAAATCATATGGAATTCCACCTAAAATTTTGATGCTAATAAAATCCTTCTACAACAGCTTTGAATGTAGTGCCATCCTTGGCAGCTCTATATCTCAGACTCATTTGAAGTTAAATCTGGTGTAAGACAGGGATGTATTATGTCACCCATCCTGTTTTTATTGGCCATTGGCTGGATACAAAGGGGCATACAACATCAGACAAGAGAAGGGGTATCCAGTGGACCATGTTTAATCAGCTAGAAGACCTTGATTTGCTTATGACAATGCCATATTATCAACAATAAGCAAACACCTCCAATAGAAGACCAACATACTTAACAACTATGCAAAGCAAACTGGTCTGAATGTAAATGCCAAGAAGACCAAGGTAATGTCAATAAACACCAGAAATACAACACCAATTACAATCAATGATCTGCCAGTAGACAGTGTTGAAGATTTCACTTACCCCCAAACCTAAAATCTTTAGATAAAGATTTGAAATTAAGGACATGAAGAGATTATGAATACAGATTAATGGGACAATATAAGTTAATGAATTCAGAATATATTTAAGTTTGCGCCCCCACACACTATATATGTATATGTTAGCGGCAAAGTAAATTCTAGGGCTAAGGCAATAAGCTAACGCCTAGGCAGTAAGTCTATTGTCTAGATAATCACAGGTTTTTAACTCTTCAGGTTCCACGATCCCAACATGGCGGAAGTAGAAATCGGTAAAATCGTTTTCTGCTAATTTCTCCGTGCAAACATTTTGTTTTCAAGAATTACACAGCCGACATGTTGATCTGTACGGTTTTGTTGTGTGTGTGTATTCTTAATATCATATATGGCTTCGTTACCAAAATAATAGCCATCGAAAATTTAAGGAATTAAGATAATCGTCACTCCGTGAAATTTGTTTGATATGATAATCGTAACTGGACTATCAGATAGTCGTAATTTGGATTTGATTTGATTTTTGGTGTTTTAACGCCACTTTAAAGCACCGTTTTGGGCTATTTCGTGGCGGCCAATTTTTATTGGTGGAGGAAGCCGGAGTGCCCGGAGAAAACCACCGACCTTCGATAGGAAAACTGACAATCCTAGTCAATTAAGATAGGAGTCGAGTGCACCCAAACGAGCGGGATTCGAACTCACAACCTCAGTGTTGACTGGCTAGTGATTACAGTAGTAACTACTTAGACCACTCGGCCACCGAGGCCCTCGTAATTTGGACATTACAATAGTAACTTATCAGTGATAATCGTAACTTTTCTGTTGATGGGAATTCGAAGGCGACTATATCTAAATCTTGTTTAAAAGTTTGATAGTGAGACCAGAATTAGTGAAAAATTGGTCATTTTAAACTAACTAACTTTTTTGCTTTGTAGATATAGCTTTATATTTTACAAGTTAAAATTTACGGTAAATGCTGATGGTACATTGTATACTTAAAGAAGAAGAAGAAGATATGCTCCCTTTTTTAAATGATTTCTAAAATTTTATGACAACAAATTTCAATCAATCAATATCCGTTTTTGCATGCCAGTACCGAATTACTGGCTACTGGGTTGGTGATACTCTCTGGGACTTACAGTTCACTTACAGGGATATGGTAGTAATAACTTTAACGGTACCAGTTTTCCTGCACCAGGTGCGTATTTCGACAACTAATATTATGTCTCTTCAATGATGCTCGGTGCCAAAATATTTGAAAATCCGAAAACTTTTACAAACGTTGAAGAGTGGTCTGGATATAACCAAAAAGGACGTTCAATTTAGCCAAATCTGGATAGGGAATCAGAGCTTTGCATGCGGGAGATATATTCCTTAATTCAAATGATTTTCAAAATTTTACAACAACAAATTTCAATCAAACAATATCCGTATTTGCATGCCTGGTTACGAAGTACTGGCTACGTTGCTGGTGACACTCTCGGCGACTAACATACTACCAGGAGAGGTATCGAACCAGTGGTAGAAATGACATTAACGGTACCAGTTGTACTGCACCAGATGCGCATTTCTACAATTTTTTAACTCTTCAGTGATGGTCGAGGACAAATTGTTTGAAAATCCAAAGTCAAATACAAACGTTGCAGAGGTGATAAAACCTTGAAGAATCTAAAGTATACCCGAATCTGGACAAGGAATCGGAGCCTTGCATGAGGGACATATATTACTTTTATTTTATTTCTCAAATTTTATATCAGCAATGAAAAATATTGTACTTTTGTCCAAATAGCATTAGTCATCAAAATCATGTCATAATATGTCTAATACTATTTTTGCGATGTCATAATCATGAGAACATAGTTCTTATTCTGAAATTAATTATTATTACCCTTTTCCAAATCGTGACGTTAAGGTACACTCCCTTTTATTTTTTTTGTTGTTGCTTTGTGTTGTTCTGATGAGTCGTTACGCCTTTGTCAACTGCTTTTTATAATTTGTTCTTATGTTGTGCTCTTACACCACTGTCCCAGGTTAGGGGAGGAGGGAGCTCAAAAGCATGTTTAACCCTGCTACATTCTGTTTGCGCTCGTCCCAAGTCAGGAGCCTGTTATTTAGTGGTTGTCGTTAGCTTTCTCTGTTTTGCACATAGTTGAAGGCCACACAATGACCCGTAGATGCTTACATCTACGTCTTTTGGTCTCTGGTGGATAGTTGTCTAATTGGCAATCATACCACATCTTCTTATTTCTGTTTTGAAAGTTAAACAACTATCAGTTTCTGATTCATTTCTATACACATACTACAGTATTTGTAAAAAATCTAAATTCAAAGTGGTCAAAATTAGTGTTGTAAAGATTGAAAAAGTTGTGTGCAAAATATTTTCATACCATGCATATTTTAGTCGTCCATTGAGGTATGGTGGTGAACAAAACATGATATAGCACTATCGCGTACGTTGTTATTACGACGTAACCTTTTTTACAAATATTCCGTTAGCAGAGGTTACTGATAAAAATCAGTTACTATTATCATTGAAATATTCTACAGTTACGATTATCACTCCAGTTATTTGTCCACAAGTTACGATTATCTTCTTTTGGAGTTACGATTATCTTCCTTAAATTATTTTGGTAACGAGGCCATATCTGATATTAAGAACACACACACACAACAAAACCGTACAGATCAACATGTCGGCTGAGGAATTCTTGAATACAACACGTTTACACAGAGAAATTAGCAGAAAACGATTTTACCAATTTCTACCTCTGCCATGTTGGGATCGTGGTAACTGTAGTTACCACCATCAGTTTAACACCAGTGATGTTGGGATCGTGGTAACTGCAGTAACCACGATCAGTTTAACACCAGTGATAATGTTTACTATGCACAATGTGCAGTTGCAGTGAAACTGAATTTTCAAAATGGCTGCCATTGCCATGGAAACAGGCCAAAAGTTTACCATCAAACCCTATGGGAAAACATTAAAGTAGCATTTACTTGCACAACATGGTAGGTCAAACTCAGTGAACTTTAATTTTAGGTTTCCTGTCATGTGGATCATGATATGGCATCTAAAAAAAAATGAAAACAACACGTTATAAGTTTCGTGCGTCCGAAGCACTTTTCCGGATTTACCGTCATCAGGAACGATCAAAGCCGAATGTTTGAAAGCCAAGGATGTATAAGAACTAAAACAGTTGAAGAGCTATATGACCAATACATGCATAAAACGCTCGGTAAGTCTCGCGCGTTTCAAATTTGAAAATTTAATTCTCTCGAGTGGAGAAATATCATATAACACTTGATGCATTGGTAGAATTTTTATTTAAAGCGACATGGTGAATGTTGGAGACGTATATTTTCCACTCTATAAGAGATACTTCAAAACAGTTTTTGAAATCACAGGGGCTCGGTTACAATTTGTTAATCATAGTATATGTTTTAATCTTTAATTCAAGTCTGTTTTTTCCAAATTCACGTGCTCGCTCGTTATACTAAAAATAAATTTAAAGTTATGTAATGTTATGTGTGATATCACAGGTATATTTGCTCCATATCCTTTCATTTTTCGTTTACCCAGTCTGTATTGTTTTACACACCCCTCTCCTTTGATACTTTTACCCAGTCTGTATTGTTTTACAGACCCCTCTCCTCTGATACTTTTGCCCAGTCTGTATTGTTTGACAGACCCCTCTCCTATGATACTTTTACCCAGTCTGTATTGTTTGACAGACCCCTCTCCTCTGATACTTTTGCCCAGTTTGTATTGTTTGACAGACCCCTCTCCTATGATACTTTTACCCAGTCTGTATTGTTTGACAGACTCCTCTCCTATGATATTTTACACAGTCTGTATTGTTTGACAGACCCCTCTCCTATGATACTTTAACCCAGTCTGAATTGTTTGACAGACCCCTCTCCTATGATACTTTTACCCAGTCTGTATTGTTTGACAGACCCCTCTCCTCTGATACTTTTGCCCAGTCTGTATTGTTTGACAGACCCCTCTCCTATGATACTTTTACCCAGTCTGTATTGTTTGACAGACTCCTCTCCTATGATACTTTTACCCAGTCTGTATTGTTTGACAGACCCCTCTCCTATGATACTTTTACCCAGTCTGAATTGTTTGACAGACCCCTCTCCTATGATACTTTTACCCAGTCTGTATTGTTTTACAGGCCCCTCTCCTATGATACTTTTACCCAGTCTGTATTGTTTGACAGAACCCTCTCCTCTGATACTTTTACCCAGTCTGTATTGTTTGACAGACCCCTCTCCTATGATACTTTTACCCAGTCTGTATTGTTTGACAGACCCCTCTCCTCTGATACTTTTACCCAGTCTGAATTGTTTTACAGACCCCTCTCCTATGATACTTTTACCCAGTCTAAATTGTTTTACAGACCCCTCTCCTATGATACTTTTACCCAGTCTGTATTGTTTGACAGACCCCTCTCCTATGATACTTTTACCCAGTCTGTATTGTTTGACAGACCCCTCTCCTATGATACTTTTACCCAGTCTGTATTGTTTTGCAGACCCCTCTCCTTTGATACTTTTACCCAGTCTGTATTGTTTTACAGACCCCTCTCCTATGATACTTTTACCCAGTCTGTATTGTTTGACAGACCCCTCTCCTATGATACAGAAGAAGGTATACAACTATATCTATCATGTATATAAACTGATTTCACTGGCTGTTAAGCAAACAACAATTAACCAATGAATCGAGACAGTAAACCGTGAACATCAATGAAATAGATATGTTTGCTTTTTTCCCTGGTTTCAATGATCTGCTACGAGGATGCTTTTGCCAGATCGTCATTTAGAGAGAACAAATACTTGACTATTTAACTACACAACAGTCATGTTTCATTCTTTTATTTCACTACCGCTATATTTAGATTTGGTCATTTATATGTTTCTATTGTGTACATAAAATGTGATATTCTGAATGTTTGTACTAATTGGTTGATTCTTGTAGACTTAACTTCCGGTGACAAATGTGCCATGCATTTTCATTTAACAAATAACATACATGTACAAATCTTATAGATATGTTATACAAAGTTGGTCAACTAGGATAAAGGTCGGGGGATCTTATGACTGATACTAATAAACGAAGGTATGTTGGATAAGGGCAGACATTTATTCTTGCAATGGACCAATTATGGATCCCTGAAGAAGTTGTTAAACAGTATTTTAACACGCAGAGAGCATGATACTTTTCCTACAAGGGACATAAGATTTACCGTCCCAATCCCGACGGGACGTGCTTGCGTATTTCAACACCACACAGAGCCTAACAAACAATTATTTCGCGGAGTCCTATACCCTAAGATAGGGAAACAGTGATCTATTTTTATAACCCGGGGAACCCTCAAGCGTATATATATATATAGTTTGAAATCCACCTACTGCCTCTCAACATTCTCCTGTAACTCTTTTTGTTTAACCTTTTAGCCAGACCGGGACTTGAATTAGTTTCTACATCCATGCAAACCTGACTGAATATTGCCGTTTAAAATCTAAGCACTGCTTTAAAACCAAGATGTGTCCGTTTCTTCGCAATGTAAGGTATATGCTTTCCGCACCTTAAAATCCTGCCGAATTTGTATTCTGTAAAAAAAGACTTAATAAAAAAATAAAAATGTGTGGCGCCGCAACCCGGATCTCAGTGAACGGGGTGACTATATATTCATATCAATATTTTTGTTAGCAAAGCATGAATATATATACTTTTTTTTATAAAAATATGTTTCAATTATATCTGATGCTGTTACTCAAACCTTAACGGGGAAATGAAAACATGTGACCTGAATAGACCTGCATTTGTACAAGTAAATGTCTTAAATATTTTTTCAATGGATTCAATCTAATTTGGATTCTGTTAAATATAAAAATAAATTTTTCAATTAGTTTTAATCCTATATAACTTGGTCCTGAAAGTAAAATAAGAAAAAGGCAACCTTTTCTTATTTTCAAATCGTTAATACAAAAATTTATATCAACCTTTTCTTCAAACTCCGAAACAGTGGTAACCGCCATTCTTGCTACGCTACGTTGACTTTAACCACTGCAACCAAGTCCCTACGGTAGCGTAGAATTTTTTTCAACATTCTTGAACAAAAAATATAATGTGTTCAATTTAGTTTTATTTCTATTAATATATATATTTCGATACTGTTTATTTGATTAAACATATATTTTTAAGACTATAACGTATGCTATAAGTCATTTTGGGAAAATTATATTTTAAACTGGAAATATATTTTGGTGTACGAATACTTATTTATCCCACAATATTCCAACACGGATGTGAAAGAGACAATTCGGAACGTTCAGTGTCAGCTGTATCCACTGTTGAATTTGAAACCTGAACAAATATCTTCTATATATAAAACATCATAGAGGGAAATTATATATAGTCAATTTGCCTGTTGGGTTTGAAAAGAGTATCATAATTCATGTGTTGCCCAGTGAGTAATTTCAACAAACATCTTGAAAGTGTTCCCGTTCATCATTTAGGACTTTTGTTTTCTTTCGTGGCCATTTTCAGATTCACATTGAAATATGTTTAATAAATGGCAGTGGCTATTTTGCCGCGGCGTCGGCAAAATACTCAATTTTACCTGGGACTATTATATTTACAATATCAGTTTAATCAATAATTATGTCCCAGATTTTGCCGGCTCTAATGAAAACTTGTTGAATCATACATTTGTCTTTTGGATACTGAATAATTGTATGCATTGTCAATATTAGTCCAAATAATTATGACGCCTTGAAAGGCTGTTTTAATTTTTTCTGATGACAACTTCACAGAAAAAAATTAAAATAGTCTTTCAAGACGTCATAATTATTTGGACTATTTCAATATAAAGGAATTGAAGTATAATTATATAAATAACATGCACAATTCATAAAATACACACAACATTTTAAAAACATTGTCAAGCAAAAAACATACTGAAACAGTAAAAAGTCACAATATAAATGTTGAATTATTTTGTAAGAATGAATTATTATAAAAGAGAGGTGGTAGTTAAGCAAAGCAACGTCACCGCTGTTTCGGACTTTGCCTTTTCTTTAGTAGAATCCAAATTTGAAGGAAATCCATTGGCCGAGAAATAAAAAAAAAAAGTCGTAGATCTCTCGAGGTAGATCTATATAAATTTGAATAAAATGACACGGATACTTTCAGGTCCGTGTTTGGATCTTTTGTGGAATCTATGTGTTTTTGCTCTTTTCTTTTCATTTTTTTTATTTGTATTTACTTTTTTCCTACTTAACATTTGAATGTTCGTTTCATTGAATTATTTTTTTATTTGAACATCAACGGTGATAATACGAACGCACTCTAGTTCCTCTGACGGACAAATCACGTGGTCTTTCTTTCAACCGTCCATTCTACCACTAACAAGGAACAACAATGCCAGGCTATGGAAATTTTGGGGGAGGCGGCGGAGGAGGTGGTGGAGGAGGGGTAAGAAATCCGTTAATTATAAACATTAATCATGAGCAAATTTAATGCAATTATACATATTAATATAAACAGTATTCTTGAGCACAGGCGATGTCGAAGTAAATCCGCGTGGGGCATTTTTCCAACGCACGCGGTTCTAATACGAGGGAATGACTATTGCAGTGAAGGCATAACATGTTAAATTTTATGTAGATTTGTCAATTTTAATGAAAATCAAGAAGTATGTAACGTCAGGGTAAATTTTAGTATTGTATTAGCAATTCATTTTTATCCAGCTTCTGAGCACTTTAGTCTTTACGCAAATAATTTATAACGAGATTCTATATTAAAACTGAGACTACTATAACAGTATACTGTGTTATAGTAGTCTCAGATTAAAACAAAAGTATATTAATTCATGTATATTTGAATGTCTCGGTAATCGTGAGATTTTAAACTAAACATGGGTTTTAATAGATATAAGAAGATGTGGTATGAGTGCCAATGAGACAACTCTCCATCCAAGTCAAAATTTATAAATGTAAACCATTATAGGTCAAAGTACGGTCTTCAACACGGAGCCTAGGCTCACACCGAACAGTAAGCTATAAAGGGCCCCAAAAATTACTAGTGTAAAACCATTCAAACGTGAAAACCAACGGTCTAATCTATATAAAAACGAGAAACGAGAAACACTTATGAACCACATTTATTATTTTTCCAGAGAGGAGGTCGAAATAGACCATTCAATGACCCAAATGATCCAGAATCAGAGCAGTACAGAAAATTATTTGTTGGTGGACTAAGTTATGAGACAACAGATGATGGACTTAAAGAACATTTTGAACAGTGGGGAGAAATAGAGGATCACATTGTAATGAAAGACCCCCAGACAAAGAGATCAAGAGGTTTTGGGTTCATCACATACAAGAAATCACACATGCTAGATGATGCTCAGTCTAGCAGACCCCACAAAATTGATGGCCGTGAGGTTGAAACAAAAAGAGCTATGCCAAGAGAGGTATGACAATCAACATTTGAGTTCTGAATACAAATTTTTGTGCTTGATTTTTACAGTTACATGTAAGGTATCTTGTATCTGTAGGTAGCCAATAGTGTCTAAGTTACAATTTTGATTGCACTTATTCAGATTTATTTCAGAGTTCTGGAACAGAAATTTGTTATATTCCACATTTGGCATGTTTGGACCGACATTGTCTGTATATAAATTTTTTCATCCCAAATTAAATTTTTATCAGTCATGTGTCACAGTGTGCAAGTAACAGTAATTTTATACAAAAATTCTCTAACTTGTTTCAGACATTTGAACTGACATGGTAACTGTTGGACATACGCCAGACATTTCAAATGTTTATCAAATGCAGTGTTCCAGCTTGAATCTCAGGGCAGAAGGTAGTCCAAATAATTATGACGTCTTGAAAGGCTATTATATTTTTTTTCTTTGACGACTTACATCGGCGTCATAACGCCGAACTCATATATGCGGTTGGACTTTGAGAGGGAATTTACTGCTTTATTAAATCGTTTAGCTGATTTCTCCTTAAGATGCTTCACTTTTGGAGTATAAAATATATTTTTGAACCAAACTCGGTAAAATTTGACGGACCTGAATTTCGGGATAATATAAAACAAAGGTTCCGGAAATTTAGGTCTGTCAAATTTTACCGAGTTTGGTGCAAAAATTTATTTTGTGCTCTCCTAAAAAGAGATCAGATTAAGGTTTAAAAAAAAGCAGTAGATAATCGTACGCCTCGGATGGAATTGTAACTTATTTTATTATTACTTTAGGGATTTATTGGAAATATTTTGCATAAACAAACACATAAAAAGTAAGACTTTTTTTATACGACCGCAAAAAATTTTTTGTGGTCGTATATTGGTATGACGTTGGCGTCGTCGTCGTCGTCGTCCAAGACACATTGGTTTTCGCACTCTAACTTTAGTTTAAGTAAATGGATCTCTAGGAAATTTTACCATAAGGTTCAATACCACAAAAGGAAGGTTGGGATTGATTTTGGGGTTATGGTACCAACAGTTAAGGAATTAGGGGCCAAAAGGGCCAAAAATAAGCATTTTGTAACTTCCAGACAATAACTTGTGTGTAAGTGTATGGATCTCTCTGACATTGTACCACAAGGTTCCATATCACAAAGGGAATGCTGGGATTGATTTTGGGGTAATTGCCTCAAAATTTTAGGAATTAGGGGCCAAAAAGGGCAAAAATAAGCATTTTCTAGTTTCAGGACAATAACTTGTGTGTAAGTGTATGGATCTTTCTGAAATTGTACTACAAGGTTCCATATCACAAAGGAAAGCTGGAATTGAGTTTGGGGTAATTGCCCTAAACGTTTAGGAATTAGGGGCCAAAAGGGGCCAAAAATAAGCATTTTCTAGTTTCCAGACAATAACTTGTGTTTAAGTGTATGGATCTCTCTGAAATTGTACTGCAAGGTACCATACCTCATTGAAGGCTGGGATTGAGTTTGGGGTGATGAATCATAAGGGGTTCAAAAATTGGGGGATTTTTTCCCCTTTTCTTCCTTTTCTTCCTTTTTTTTTCTTTAAAATTTTCCATTTTAAGTTGGTTATTTCTGATTTATATTTAAAAGCAAATAATAATGATATGGCAGGAGATACACCAAACAGGATGTGTAAATTATTATATAATAAGTATTGTGCAATAGCAAGAAATTTTCAATTGCACAGTATTGCACAATAGCAAGAAATATTCAATTGCACAGTATTGCGCAATTGCAAGAAATATTTAATTGCACAGTATTGTGCAAAAGAAGTATAAATTGCTTATTTCTTGACCAATTTCAATGGGGTTTTATTCTTGAATTCTTGGGGTTCTTTAATATGCTGAATCTAACCGTGTATTAAGTTTTTGGATTTTGGGCCCGTTTTAAATTGGTCCACATTGAGGTCCAAAGGGTCCAAAATTAAACTTTGTTTGATTTCATCAAAATTGAATTATTGGGGTTCTTTGATATGCCGAATCTAACCGTGTATTTAGATTCTTAATTTTGGTCCCGTTTTCAAATTGGTCTACATTAAGGTCCAAAGGGTCCAAAATTAAACTTAGTTTGATTTTAACAAAATTGAATTCTTAGGGTTCTTTGATATACTGAATCTAATCATGTATTTAGATTTTGATTATGGGCCCAGTTTTCAAGTTGGTCCAAATTGGGGTCCAAAATTAAACTTTGTTTGATTTCAACAAAATTGAATATATGGGGTTCTTTGATATGCTGAATCTAACCATGTATTTAGATTCTTAATTTTTGGTCCCGTTTTCAAATTGGTCTACATTAAGGTCCAAAGGGTCCAAAATTAAACTTAATTTGATTTTAACAAAATTGAATTCTTAGGGTTCTTTGATATGCTGAATCTAAACATGTCTTTAAATTTTGATTATGGGCCCAGTTTTCAAGTTGGTCCAAATCGGGTCCAAAATTAAACTTTGTTTGATTTCAACAAAATTGAATATATTGGGTTCTTTGATATGCTGAATCTAACCATGTATTTAGATTTTTGATTTTGGGCCTCATTATCAACTTTGTCCACATTGAGGGAAAAAGGGTCCAAAATTAAACTTTGTTTGATTTCAACAAAAATTGAATATATGGGGTTCTTTGATATGCCGAATCTAACCGTGTATTTAGATTCTTAATTTTTGGTCCTGTTTTCAAATTGGTATACATTAAGGTCCAAAGGGTCCAAAATTAAACTTAGTTTGATTTTAACAAAATTGAATTCTTAGGGTTCTTTGATATGCTGAATCTAATCATGTATTTAGATTTTTGATTATGGGCCCAGTTTTCAAGTTGGTCCAAATTGGGGTCCAAAATTAAACTTTGTTTGATTTCAACAAAATTGAATATATGGGGTTCTTTGATATGCTGAATCTAACCATGTATTTAGATTCCTAATGTTTGGTCCGGTTTTCAAATTGGTCTACATTAAGGTCCAAAGGGTCCAAAATTAAACTTAATTTGATTTTAACAAAATTTAATTCTTAGGATTCTTTGATATGCTGAGTCTAAACATGTCTTTAAATTTTGATTATGGGCCCAGTTTTCAAGTTGGTCCAAATCGGGTCCAAAATTAAACTTTGTTTGATTTCAACAAAATTGAATATATGGGGTTCTTTGATATGCTGAATCTAACCATGTATTTAGATTTTTGATTTTGGGCCCGTTATCAACTTTGTCCACATTGAGGTCAAAAGGGTCCAAAATTAAACTTTGTTTGATTTCAACAAAATTGAATATATGGGGTTCTTTGATATGCTGAATCTAACCATGTATTTAGATTTTGATTTTGGGCCCGTTATCAACTTTGTCCACATTGAGGTCAAAAGGGTCCAAAATTAAACTTTGTTTGATTTCATCAAAATTGAACTCTTAGGGTTCTTTGATATGCTGAATCTAACCATGTATTTAGATTTTGGATATTGGACCATAATAGGTGAATGTCCAATTTAAAATTTTAAGTTCTTAGACCACATTCATTCTGTGTCAGAAACCTATGCTGTGTCAAATAGTCAATCACAATCCAAATTCAGAGCTGTATCAAGCTTGAATGTTGTGTCCATACTTGCCCCAACTGTTCAGGGTTCGACCTCTGCGGTCGTATCAAGCTGCGCCCTGCGGAGCATTTTATTATATATGCAAAAATTTTAAGCCTCCAATGAAAATTTTATGGCTAAATTGGGTCTCAAAGTTGAGAGCAAAATTCCCTCTCAAAATTCAACCAAAAAAGATGGCTTCAGCGTTATGACGTCGCTGTAAGGCGTTAAAGCAACAAATAAAATAACCTTTCAAGACGTCATAATTATTTGGACTAAGCAGAAGGGTGCTAGTTGTCTGAAAGGGCACTTTAGCGTAATAACCTAGATTGTAAGGGCACTGTTGGACAGTGTATAAATAACCTTGAATATTGCTAGGCTCAGCTGGAGAACATTAGTTGTATTTAAACCATATTCAGAAATTAATGTGTTTTTGATGTTGGTTTCAGTAAGAATTTTTTTTTCAAATTAACATACCATGAAGCAAGGCATATCATTTTGATGTTAATCTAAACAAACTTGTACATTTGGTAAGGAAAATAATCATCAGAAATTTCAATGTTTTATAACTTATACCAGTCTATAAAAATAAACAAGTAGTTTTGAAAGATAGAGTTATACATGCAAAATTGAATGTTTAATCTAATTAGATTATCTACATTTAAATTGCTTGATCAAACATATAGTATATTGTTATTAAAGTTATTTATTATCATTTCAATTGTTACAAAAAGTATTGTTAAGTGCACATCAAAGTGCTCCTAAGTAAGGAGTTTTATAAATATAACAGGTGAGACAGGAGATGATCATATATTATATTGATGCAATAATATATTGCATATATTACAGGAGGTATAAACAGTTACTTTTTTCCATCATTGTTAAAAATAAAAGCATTTGTTGAGTGCTCCTATAAAAGGAGGATTATAAAATATTAGAAGTATAACAGGAAGTTATGTTCAAAGTACAAATTTCTTTGATTCTTCTTTAAATTTCATACTCATGGTTATAAAACAAAACATTTTTTACCAATTTAGTCAAAACTATGTATGCCTTTAAAATTGTTTTACATTTTATTTTATATATTATGCGTACTGAAATAAATTTTTTCATGTGTACATGCTGTACATAAACATTACAAATGGATAACATGTGGACTTTTAATTCTGTATTAAATATCTAGTATTTGTTCAATTATCTTAAATCTACTAATTAGCAGTAACCAATCATTAACAGAGGTGATAAAACTGCCAAAGGCATTAGGTATTTAACTTAATCCCATTGTCAGTTAATTAGTGTTACACAATCAGGTAACAATTTTACCGGAAACGCCAGTAGGCATGAAATTTGGAAATTGTATTTTTTTGAAAAGGCAGAGGGGTGCATTCTTTTGCTTTGGAGGGCAGAAGGGTGGGGGTAAGGGCACCAAGGGCGGACCGCCCTTCTATTTAGGGCAGGCGGGAACACTGAAATGTTCTGGACAGACCCTTTTCAAGAATTCTGACTCGTGCAATGCCAAACAATTGATTAAAGTTAAGTCTTTCCATTTGTATTTTCTTTTTGTGGAAAAGATTAATCACCTTCACTTATCTTGTGACCTAATACCATGGGTAAAAGTTTTTGTAATTGAAAGTACCGAGACTGTTAGTATGACCGTTTTGTGCTCTACGACTTCAAACTTTTAACTATAAGAAAGTTTTAAGGCATGACTGGATCTAGATATTTAAAAGTTATATGCAGTTTATGTTCCAGAAAATTAAAACCTCACCTGTCTTTTGATGTTGCATTTTTTTCCAGTCTGCAGAAGATAGCAAAATAAACAAACACTTGGGTCTCATTTGATACAGTCCACTCAGTCACACAGTTGAAATCACCTATTGCTTGCAGATATCAATTGTCCATTTAAATCAATACAAGTCACAACAACTATTATATGAGGGGAACTTCTCAAAACTCTTTCCCCAACTTAAGTTTATTTTGGCATCTTCTGCAGGAATGAAAAATAATTAATAGCAAATTCCAGTTAAATTTTTGATATTCTGAAACTTAAAATGCATTTAAATTTTATATATCTAGGTCTAGCCATGCTCTTAAACTTTTCCAGATGCACAGGTTTGTCTATACCCAGAATGAAATTTGCGGTGTAAATATCTCCTCTCAAGCTTCTACAAACAAATTTGGCTGATAAAAGTATATATAATTTTTTGACAACTATGAAACGGACAGTGTGTACATAATTTTAAAAATCTCCTCTCAAGCTTCTACAAAAAAATTATATTGGCTGATAAAAGGACATATAAATTTTTGACAACTATGAAACAGACAGTGTGTACATAATTTAAAAAATCTCCTCTCAAGCTTCTTCAAAAGATTTGGCTGATAAAAGGATATATAATTTTTTGACAACTATGAAACAGACAGTGTGTACATAATTTTAAGGTTCATCAAATATGCCCATTTTTTAAACATTCATTAGAAAATTTGAATCTAGCAAATTTATTTCGAAATCCAGTACCTGTAATTATTACCTGCATTTTCAAGTATAAATTGTACATAAATTACTTGTATAAGTACATGAAGTACCATCTATATGTTCATTGTTGATTTATTTTTAGAATCTCTATATATTTATATTTTAATAGGATTCAGGAAAACCAGATGTTCATGAGGCTGCAAAGAAGATGTTTATTGGTGGCATGAAAGATGGAACATCAGAAGATGATATACGTGAAGTTTTTGAAGAGTTTGGAAAAATTGCCAAAGTTGAAATGGTTACAGATAAAGCAACAGGCAAACAGAAGAGCTTTTGCTTTGTAGAGTTTGAAGATTATGATCCAGTTGACAAGTGTGTTTGTAAGTATAGCATAAACATATACATCATGTAGACTGGAAATCTTGTTTATTGTTGATATTTTGTTGTATTATTATCACCTTTAGTAGGATTAGAACAAATTTTTGTTACGGTAACTTATTCAAAATTTGAGAAAGTAGTAAAATTTTAATTTTATTTACATGCATTGTAGAATATATATATTACATGAGGTCTCACCTTCTGGCTTATTGGGAAATATTGCTACACATTAAGTTGAAAAGAATCAACCTGAAATATTGCTATGATCAATATAATTGATAGGGAACTAATTAATAACTTTTCTATACAATAATTAAAAAACCAACGGGGGGAAACCTTCTCAAATTTTTAGGCCACAGGCGCCAGACAGAGGGGGGCATTATCAGATTATCATGATAATGTTTAACCTTGTCTGTCTGTAAGTCCCAAAATTAGTTTCCGTTCTTTAGTTTGCATTATCCAAATGTTATGAAATTTTATACACAATACTTATTACCACCGTAAACAGATCTAGTTCATATTTGGTGACAAACATTTTTCACTGTTTCTCATTTTGTGCCCTTTTATAAATGGAAAATTGCTATTTGCTGTTTTTGTGCATTTCCAGGCTCAAAAGTTTAAATTAGTATATTGACTCTTGCATATTTATTAGCGGGTGCACTTGTGTCCCATGGACACATTATTCTTTTATTTTTATACAAAAAACAAGCAGAATATTTACACCATAATTTTCAAAAATAATATGAAAATAAAACAAAACAAGATTAATCAAAGTATAACATGATTATTTTTTATATGTTGTTTCTCATGACAATTTACGTTAAAGATTGGAGATTTTCACTTTTGCTGATCTGGGGTTACAAGTCTTAACTGATTTTAATATGGCTCTATGTTGTTTCTTTTCAATAACTTGAGAACCTTTCATCCAAACCTTTTTTCAAATTTTCATATGTTGTTTCTCATAACAAAATGGTGGTCAAATTGAAATTTGATGATTTTCACTTGACCCTTGATTGCTTCAACAATGACACCTTAAAATGTGAAAAAAAACAAATTAGCTGTCATTTTGACGGCCAATTATTTTTAATATGACTGAAACATAAAAAAATGCATTTATATTTTCTGTAAATGATATGAAAATTAGGAGATATGGTATGATTGCCAATGAGACAACTATCCACCAGAGTACAAATGAAGTGGATGTAATTTATAGGCAACCATACGACCTTCAACAATCAACAGTGAGAAAAACCCATACCATATAGTCGGCTATAGAAGGCCCAGACAAGAAAAATATGAAACAATTCAAACAAGAAAATTAATGTCTTGATTATTACCAAATTTACAAAACAAATTGATAAGACTTAAATACTAATGAGGGAGTCTACCTGGTGTTTTGCATTCACTCATTTTCTTTATATCTCCATGATTATCATTTAATTTATCATTTTCAAATTACAGTGAAGAAAGAATTTATCCTTAATGGCAAGAAGATAGAAGTTAAGAAAGCTCACAAAAAAGAGGGAGAAGGCGGTGGTGGAGGTGGCAGAGGAGGTGGTAGAGGTGGAGGCAGGGGAGGAAGAGGCGGAGGTATGTGTTTAATTCTTTAGTTCTATATATCATTATGCCAATTTTTATGCCCCTGCCGTAGCAGTGGGGGCATTAAGTTTTACCCTTGTCTGTACGTACGTACGTCTGTCCGTACGTCCGAAAATTGGTTTCTGTTCTCTAACTTTAGTTTGCCTCAACCAAATGTTATGAAACTTATACACTATGCTTATTACTACATAATACAGATTAAGTATGAAATTTGACAGCGACACTTTTACCATTCTTGAGTGATGTCCTTTATAAACATAAAAATTGCTGAATTTTTCGTTTCCGTTCTCTAACTTTAGTTTGTCTCAACCAAATGCTATAAAACTTATACACAACCGTTCTAGAGTTATGCGTGTTTACAAATAGAAAAATTGCTGAGTTTTTAGTTTCTGTTCTCTACTTAAGTTAGCCTCAACCAAATGTTATGAGACTTACACACAATGCTTATTACCACAAAACTCCGATCAAGTTCAAATTTGGGTAGCGTCACTTTTACCGTTCTTCAGTTATGTCCCTTTATAACTATATGATATGCAAGCGGGGGCATCATCTGTGTCCACATATGGACACTATCCACATTTATTTCCAAATAAAACATAACATAATTTGTTTGAATGAGATGGAAATATGACTTTGAAAGTCTTAACACTAAATGATCTTCATTATATCAGGTCTAACTTAAAAAAGTATGCATGTCATACATAACTGACCCTAATTCCGTCATCTTTTTTGGCCCGGGGTGGGGGCAGGGGCAGGGTTCTGTAACTGAAACACTAGACTAGAAATCCAGAATACCGCTTTTTTTTTACCATATTCTGTTAAAATTTAAATTACCACTGTTTTTTCATGAATTTACCATATTTTATCAAACAGTTTTATGTGTAAGATGGGGAAGTTAAATAGTGTTCATTATTGGTGTTTTGTGTCCTTGTACAATGTATTGAAATGAAGAGTACAGTACAGTTAAAGGGAACATGTTTCCAAACTCCATACACCGCAATTATTCACGGAGTGACACCAGGAAACTCTGATATCCCTCCCTAAATTCTCGGAGAAATTTGGGAGTACAGTAGACTCCACCTAATCGGATATCGGCTAAACGAATATATCGGCTATTGTAATATTATCTCGAAACACCAAACCCTTCCCTATATGTTTAATGTTAATTTTATCGTAATCGAATATCGGATATAAGAATATATCGGCAAATTGGATAAGAATATTCAGGTAATTTTGTTCAAAACCATGCACAATCGGATATTTTCAATGTTTTTCTGACAGGAAATGGACCCGAAGTTACAATTTACAATCTTGCAGACAAGAAAAGTTCGCTTTTACTAAATGAAAAGGAACTATTTCTTAATAAATGGTTGTCTTTATTCATTGTCTTCCTTTGTCATGTGAATAAGATGCCCTTTTACTTCAAATGGTTTGAATCCATTTATAAAATATACAAGACTCAGTTGACAGGATACGTTGCTGTTTGGAGAATTTTATTAAACTCTAAATTCTCACAGAATCAGAAATATAATCTAAACTGAATGTACCTCCTTCTGATTAATTTATTGCAATAAAAGTATAAATCCTTTGATTAGAGAAATCTGACTTTGTCAGAAATATTTTTTCACGTGTGCAAAAGTAAACATATGTCATGGACGCCATTTTGGTTTTGTAAACAAATTTGTGAGGAAGCCTCTAGAACCATGACCTAAACATAAATAGTCTTCAGAAATCGTAAACTTTATGCAATAATATTTTATCAATCATGATTATTTTCATAAATTTAAATTTGATTATTTAAAGAAATAAAATTATAACAAATACGATTTTAGTTTAGAGATTCTTCACAGACATGCTTTGATCTATTTATAGCCAAATTAGTTTACCTGTGTGAAAATGTAAATAATGGATATTAATTTGTTTTCAAACCAAATAAAGTCACAAACTATGGATGGTAGACATTTATTCACATAAATATTTCAGGACATTTGATTTATTTTAATAAATATAGGATTCAAAACTGCAAACAATTTAATCATTACATAACCAGCTGATAATTTTTTACACAAACATCGTGGTCATGTAACTGATAAAAATCACTCCACCAATCCTCCAGCCCTTTCACATATTTAGCAATTGTCAGGGTTAGTAACATCTCAGGATTAGATTACTCATAATTGCAGAATAGTCAATGAATATACATTCATCGTCTAATTGAATATATCGGGTAATCAGATATTTTAGCTGACATTTTGGTATCCGATTTGCGGAGTCTACTGTATTCCTCCGACTTCTGCATAAATCTGCTACCTTTTGTTTATTGTATTAGCGACATCTCTCCCAGCACAGTGTCACACCAGGTAATTAATTGCCCTAATCCGTCTGATCTGTGCCGCACGCGACAGACAGTCAGGGTATTTGAAATTCTTATGTAACAGTGATATTGTTTGCCTCAAATTACATCCGAAATTCAGCTTTTTTCCCTAGAGAAAATTCCCAATTACTAAAAAAAAATGGCTTAAAATTCCTCCCAATAAGTTTTACATTTTCCCAAAAGTGATGGCAATGGTAGTAATGAATGTAAATTTCGTATTCATGTTATTATTTTGATATTATGAAAGCACTTTTGAGATTCAGGTTTCTGATCAGAATCATCACGGTGTTTGTAACAGATGTGGTTTTCAATTCATTAAGTATCATCATTGTTTCCGTCTCTTCCCATCCCCAAAAAGTACCTTTCGGGTTGAAAATGTCTGACAATCAAAATATACGTGATAAAATTGCAAAAAAGACAGTCAAGTTTAAAAATAGGAGATGGGTTTAAAAAAAAATAAACCAATTTCCCAATTTCAATAAAATTATGCATTTTTCCCAAACAAAAACAGTAGAGGTAGTTTTGATAAAAGACAACAATATCACTGTGTAATTAAACAATTGTATGTCCTGTCTATTTATAATCAAGTTATATGTCTAATTGCTTGAAACAAATAAAAGATTTAAAAGCAAAATGTTGTCTTTAATTCCTCAATTGAATCAAACAGTTTTATTAAAAAAAAAACTATACTTGATTTTGACCTCGTTTTTTTTTTCCTTTCTCACCAGTAAAATAATATTTTATTTACGATGTGTAAAAATAAGAAAACTATCGCCAATTTATAAATGTGAGCATTTTAACGAGAATTATGTGTCTCAGACTTTTGTATATGCAAATAAAAAAACATTATTTACCATTCATTTTGTTTAAGTCTACGGCATTTTCTAACTACGATTGGTTGGCATTTCTTTGATATTTAATACATTTCGCGACAACAGGAATACTTCCATAGCTAAATCAACCTTGGTACACAAATATGTGGTTTACATGACATATTTGTCATACAATGGGTATTAATTGAATGAATGAATGAGTATTAACTCTGTGTGATCTTTTCTGATCAAATTATTAATTAAAATTTGCTCTTTCTTGCGAGCAGGGGAAAGTTATAACCTATGTATAACACTATGGTCAACTGGTATGGCAGCATCGTGCTTTAATGGTACTGCATTGACTCGTCGTTGCATAATATTTATTTACGCACAATGCATGTGAACTTGTATGTTGTATTTTGGACAGCGATCTTAACCCTTTCAACGCTATACACGGCATATGCCTCGATGACGTACAAACCAGAAACATGGTGCTTGCTTTTATCAATTCACAAACTTGAGCTTGGTTGGGATTAGGAGAAGCAATGAAATCTGCTTATACTGACAGTGTAGACGGAGGTGTATTCCCCTTTTCATTAGAAGTCATTGGTGTGAAAAAAAAATTCTACTTCCATCATCTACCTTTTGCTTATAATTCACCCCTTTGTTATTTGCAGAGAACATGTTCATTCAGAATTAATAAAATCGAATATGGTTAAGATATTTGGTATACAACTTTTTAAAACAATTTTTTTTTATAATGAACAGCTGATCAGTTTCCGTAGTTTCACATTACGCTTCCGTGCGTATTATTGTTTAATCCTATCTTTGGCAGATAGATATAAACGAAACTTTACAAATTCGTTAAAGTTAAAACCATTGAAATTATTTACCAGTGACATTATACAGAAGCTGTGCGATTCTGTACCCGTGTTGATTGTCACATATTTCCCGACGCATTGATTCACGATCGATGTTCAATGATCATTTTATTTCTAAAAATATGACAGTTTCAGACGAATTTACCTTGCAAGCAACATTTTTTCGCTTTCTATTAAAGTAAATCACTCCTCGTTATCTTTAATCAAACTTTATTTTAATTTTTTCAACTACTAATACTTTCATTCATAGTTTTCATCGTAAATATCTTTAGCAATGTGTATTCAAATTTAACATGTGTATTCAACACGCTCATTGGTCGTGTTTAAATAGATTCTTCTTCTCACCAATGAAAAATTCATATATAAATGGTCAAGTGATCACACACACGATGCGTAAATACAATGTATTTGCGATCTATTTCTTCAATTTCTGCACTAAAGTTTTTAAAATTTTTAATTTTCTTCAAAAAATATCTATCTTCTTGATGATCATTTACGCTATTACCTGATAACATAGTCCGATAAGGCTGAGATAAGCGTGGCTCAGGTAAAACTAATTATCAGTTATTGCGTAACACTGACCGACCCATCAGCGGTGATCAGTAACTTGACAATTTTAACCAACATTTATAATGAAAATGTGAAATTAACACGCCTGCGGGATCAAGTATTAAGGGACAGCGCCAATTAAGACGCTGCGGATCTACAAAATATTATGAAGGCGCTATGGCACCGCAGCCATATCGGTCTGGGAGAACACTGACACTATGCTTATTACTACATAATACAGATTAAGTATGAAATTTGACAGCGACACTTTTACCATTCTTGAGTGATGTCCTTTATAAACATAAAATTGCTGAATTTTTTCGCTTCCGCTCTCTAACTTTAGTTTGTCTCAACCAAATGCTATAAAACTTATACACAACCGCTCTAGAGTTATGCGTGTTTACAAATAGAAAAATTGCTGAGTTTTTAGTTTCTGTTTCTACTTAAGTTAGCCTCAACCAAATGTTATGAGACTTACACAATGCTTATTACCACAAAACTCTGATCAAGTTCAAATTTGGGTAGCGCCACTTTTACCGCTCTTCAGTTATGTCCCTTTATAACTATCTGTATTCCCTCCGACTTCTGCATAAATCTGCTACCTTTTGTTTATTGTATTAGCGACATCTCTCCCAGCACAGTGTCACACCAGGTAATTAATTGCCCTAATCCGTCTGATCTATGCCGGCACGCGACAGACAGTCAGGGTATTTGAAATTCTTATGTAACAGTGATATTGTTTGCCTCAAATTACATCCGAAATTCAGCTTTTTTCCCTAGAGAAAATTCCCAATTACTAAAAAAAAATGGCTTAAAATTCCTCCCAATAAGTTTTACATTTTCCCAAAAGTGATGGCAATGGTAGTAATGAATGTAAATTTCGTATTCATGTTATTATTTTGATATTATGAAAGCACTTTTGAGATTCAGGTTTCTGATCAGAATCATCACGGTGTTTGTAACAGATGTGGTTTTCAATTCATTAAGTATCATCATTGTTTCCGTCTCTTCCCATCCCCAAAAAGTACCTTTCGGGTTGAAAATGTCTGACAATCAAAATATACGTGATAAAATTGCAAAAAAGACAGTCAAGTTTAAAAAATAGGAGATGGGTTTAAAAAAAAAATAAACCAATTTCCCAATTTCAATAAAAATTATGCATTTTTCCCAAACAAAAACAGTAGAGGTAGTTTTGATAAAAGACAACAATATCACTGTGTAATTAAACAATTGTATGTCCTGTCTATTTATAATCAAGTTATATGTCTAATTGCTTGAAACAAATAAAAGATTTAAAAGCAAAATGTTGTCTTTAATTCCTCAATTGAATCAAACAGTTTTATTAAAAAAAAAACTATACTTGATTTTGACCTCGTTTTTTTTTTTCCTTTCTCACCAGTAAAATAATATTTTATTTACGATGTGTAAAAATAAGAAAACTATCGCCAATTTATAAATGTGAGCATTTTAACGAGAATTATGTGTCTCAGACTTTTGTATATGCAAATAAAAAAACATTATTTACCATTCATTTTGTTTAAGTCTACGGCATTTTCTAACTACGATTGGTTGGCATTTCTTTGATATTTAATACATTTCGGCGACAACAGGAATACTTCCATAGCTAAATCAACCTTGGTACACAAATATGTGGTTTACACATGACATATTTGTCATACAATGGGTATTAATTGAATGAATGAATGAGTATTAACTCTGTGTGATCTTTTCTGATCAAATTATTAATTAAAATTTGCTCTTTCTTGCGAGCAGGGGAAAGTTATAACCTATGTATAACACTATGGTCAACTGGTATGGCAGCATCGTGCTTTAATGGTGCTGCATTGACTCGTCGTTGCATAATATTTATTTACGCACAATGCATGTGAACTTGTATGTTGTATTTTGGACAGCGATCTTAACCCTTTCAACGCTATACACGGCATATGCCTCGATGACGTACACCGTCCGCCACTGCTATTCGCGGCGATGTCAATGGATTTTTCATCCAGACTCTTGAACCATTCGGTTTTCATTCGGGTCCTCTCTATTTTTTCCTCCTATGAATCAAGGATATACAAGGTCCCGTTTGCGCTTGAAATCCTTGGAATTTTTATGGTAAAATCATGCAGTAGAAGGAAAATAAAAACAAATATTTTGACAAATGCAAATGGCGGAAATCGGAAAAGACGCTGTAATTATGGAAATATTTCAGCATTTCTATGGCGAAACTGACAACGAGGATTAGTTAAAAGGTTTCCTGTTATCTCAATGTGTTTATTACATTCAATTCGTGTGGGAAATATGATTTGATCGACATAGAAAAAGGGGGGAAACGGAGGTTGACTGAAAACTTTGAGGACGGAGCCACTTATTTGCGCCATGTTTACATTATGCGTTGTGTATGGTGCAATACGCTACAGAATCGCAGCCTTCATGCTTAACTTTTGAGTCCACAAGCCAGAACCTCAATTTTAAAAAAATTTAGTTGGATTCTGTTGGCTTGTAGAGAAGAATTTTACAAGCCCGAAACGGCGAAAGCAAGTTTACAAGCCAATGCTGTAGGACTTGTGGTTAAGCGTGAAGACTGGAATCGAGCAGCTGGTATCTTCTTTATTTTATGGCAGATAAAAAAAAAAAAAAAATGAAGGTCGTTTTTATTCAAAATTCAACACAAATACAATAATTTACACCTTTTACCTGTTAATTACCTGAAAATGCAGGTAGCCTGATAAAAATTTTACTAAAATAACTGCATAACATTACAGTTCATGCTCTCCTGAGCATTTTTCATGCACTAACTTTGTCTGTATCTCATAATAAAAAAGATACAGCAGTCTGAAAAGGAATATACTGTTCTAATTAATGAACACGAAAAAAATGCAGCAGCAGCAGCCATTTTTATCTGACATAAAAAATTTTGTGGTCGTATATTGGTATGACGTTATGCGCGTCGTCGTCGTCGTCGTCGTCCGAAGACACATTGGTTTCGCACTCTAACTTTAGTTTAAGTAAATGGATCTCTAGGAAATTTTACCATAAGGTTCAATACCACAAAAGGAAGGTTGGGATTGATTTTGGGGTTATGGTACCAACAGTTAAGGAATTAGGGGCCAAAAGGGCCAAAATAAGCATTTTGTAACTTCCAGACAATAACTGTGTGTAAGTGTATGGATCTCTCTGACATTGTACCACAAGGTTCCATATCACAAAGGGAATGCTGGGATTGATTTTGGGGGTAATTGCCTCAAAATTTTAGGAATTAGGGGCCAAAAAAGGGGCAAAAATAAGCATTTTTCTAGTTTCAGGACAATAACTTGTGTGTAAGTGTATGGATCTTTCTGAAATTGTACTACAAGGTTCCATATCACAAAGGGAAAGCTGGAATTGAGTTTGGGGGTAATTGCCCTAAACGTTTAGGAATTAGGGGCCAAAAAGGGGTCAAAAATAAGCATTTTTCTAGTTTCCAGACAATAACTTGTGTTTAAGTGTATGGATCTCTCTGAAATTGTACTGCAAGGTACCATACCTCATTGAAGGCTGGGATTGAGTTTGGGGGTGATGAATCATAAGGGGGTTCAAAAAATTGGGGTGGGGGATTTTTTTCCCCTTTTTCTTCCTTTTTTCCTTTTTTTTTTCTTTAAAATTTTCCATTTTAAGTTGGTTATTTCTGATTTATATTTAAAACAAATAATAATGATATGGCAGGAGATACACACCAAACAGGATATGTAAATTATTATATAATAAGTATTGTGCAATAGCAAGAAATTTTCAATTGCACAGTATTGCTAATAGCAAGAAATCTTCAATTGCACAGTATTGCAATAGCAAGAAATATCCAATAGCACAATATTGCACAATAGGAAGAAATTGTCAATTGTACAGTATTGCACAATAGCAAGAAATATTCAATTGCACAGTATTGCGCAATTGCAAGAAATATTTAATTGCACAGTATTGTGCAAAGAAGATTCTTTGTATAAATTGCTTATTTCTTGACCAATTTCAATGGGGTTTTATTCTTGAATTCTTGGGGTTCTTTAATATGCTGAATCTAACCGTGTATTAAGTTTTTGGATTTTGGGCCCGTTTTAAATTGGTCCACATTGAGGTCCAAAGGGTCCAAAATTAAACTTTGTTTGATTTCATCAAAAATTGAATTATTGGGGTTCTTTGATATGCTGAATCTAACCGTGTATTTAGATTCTTAATTTTTGGTCCGTTTTCAAATTGGTATACATTAAGGTCCAAAGGGTCCAAAATTAAACTTAGTTTGATTTTAACAAAATTGAATTCTTAGGGTTCTTTGATATGCTGAATCTAATCATGTATTTAGATTTTTGATTATGGGCCCAGTTTTCAAGTTGGTCCAAATTGGGGTCCAAAATTAAACTTTGTTTGATTTCAACAAAAATTGAATATATGGGGTTCTTTGATATGCTGAATCTAACCATGTATTTAGATTCTTAATTTTGGTCCTGTTTTCAAATTGGTCTACATTAAGGTCCAAAGGGTCCAAAATTAAACTTAATTTGATTTTAACAAAATTGAATTCTTAGGGTTCTTTGATATGCTGAGTCTAAACATGTCTTTAAATTTTGATTATGGGCCCAGTTTTCAAGTTGGTCCAAATCGGGTCCAAAATTAAACTTTGTTTGATTTCAACAAAATTGAATATATGGGGTTCTTTGATATGCTGAATCTAACCATGTATTTAGATTTTTGATTTTGGGCCCGTTATCAACTTTGTCCACATTGAGGTCAAAAGGGTCCAAAATTAAACTTTGTTTGATTTCAACAAAATTGAATATATGGGGTTCTTTGATATGCTGAATCTAACCATGTATTTAGATTTTTTATTTTTGGGCCCGTTATCAACTTTGTCCACATTGAGGTCAAAAGGGTCCAAAATTAAACTTTGTTTGATTTCATCAAAATTGAACTCTTAGGGTTCTTTGATATGCTGAATCTAACCATGTATTTAGATTTTGGATATTGGACCATAATAGGTGAATGTCCAATTTAAAATTTTTAAGTTCTTAGACCACATTCATTCTGTGTCAGAAACCTATGCTGTGTCAAATAGTCAATCACAATCCAAATTCAGAGCTGTATCAAGCTTGAATGTTGTGTCCATACTTGCCCCAACTGTTCAGGGTTCGACCTCTGCGGTCGTATCAAGCTGCGCCCTGCGGAGCATTTTATTATACGATCGTAAAATTTTTGCGGTCGTATATCCGTATGACGTTCGGGTCGTCGTCGTCTGAAAGACATATTGGTTTTCGCACAATAATTTTAGTTTAAGTGAATGGATCTCTATGAAATTTTACCATAAGGTTCAATACCACAAAAGGAAGGTTGGGATTGATTTTGGGGGTTATGGTACCAACAGTTAAGGAATTAGGGGCCAAAAATAAGCATTTTTGTAACTTCCAGACAATAACTTGTGTGTTAGTGTCAGGGTTAAATTTGCTATGTAATGATTGACATTTTTGTGCGTTAGTATTGAGGCTCTGGAAGGTCCATTTACAATTGATTTACCAGAATCTAAAATATAATCCTTTTCCAAATAAAAGAAACACCCTGTCTTTAACTATTTTATTTATTATATTTTATCAGTCTGGTAGTTATACGTCCATGGTCAACAATATTCATTTAAGGTTGGGGAAAATACAGTGCATGTCGTTCAGTAGGGCGTTGGTAAAGATCCTCAGTGAAAATGTGTAAATCGTTAAAATTCTGTCCACTTATTATTTTAACATAATCTTTTCTTGTAGCATAAGTGCATCTGGGCACACGTGATAATTTAATTTAAATGTTTTTCATAGATATATTTGAATTTATTTTTTTTTCATAGTAATTGTTGAAATAATTTTGTTTTCATTACGCCAAGGATTTATAACTAACATACGTATTATGCGCATCCGATTTTATTTTTTATAATTAAAGATCAATAACAGAGGTAAACGCATGCATTTTTTTCATATGATTAATTAAGTTGTAAATGTTGTGTTGCGGCTTGGGTGCGAAATTTCTCTCAGTAAAATGTTTTTATAACAAAGGGCATGCATACAAAACGTGATCCCTTTTCTTTAACAGAGCTGTCACTTGACAGTTTCTTCTCGAAACTCTAATAATTAAAGTCAGTTACGTAACGAGATAATGAAACATTGCAAAATAAATTGAGAATGACAAAGTTCACTTGTTGAACAGATAAATTTACTTTGTGGTTCAGATTGGACGAGTTACCTTAAAAACAACATTTTGTTTTAAGCCAGTTGATTTTTATACAGTGAACAATTAATGCACCAGATATGGCTTTTTGAGTAAGTCATAAAGTTTCCTAATTGTTGTAAAATTGTCTTTGTTGAAAGAATGCAATGTTTGACCTGACCGGACTATAATACAAATACAAAATAACAAATTTTTTTCTTCATATTTTTATTCATTCGTACGTTTTTTTAAGTGACAATGACATAAGGCAAAAACATATAATAATAATTACATTGTATCTTCTTCTGAATGCTGATGTCGCATCTTATCTGTCAAAGAAAGGAAAACGTTTGTTATTAAGATTTAATATCGTGTTTTTACAAAAACACACAGGTGCAATCAAGATCAATTAAATGTACATAGGTAAATAATCTGGCTAATCCGATTATGTTGTCACACATTTTTAAATTTTAGTACATCCGATGGGCAATAAATCAATAAACAGCCACGCAGTGTTGGGAGAGAATTTTTGGAGGAAATTGGGAGTATAATCCGTGATTTGCAGTGTGACACCGCTACACTCCGAAATCGATGGAAAGAGTTCGCGATTACTCCCTCTCTGCATGTACTGTAAGATGTTTGTGTAGGGTAAAATTTGTAGTAAAATGTCTTACACAAAAAATTCCCAATATATGACATTCATTGAGAGAATTACTGTAAAATACAGGTAAGACCTTTCTTTTTTGTGGAGGTGACTAAACACAGATAGTCATTAAAGTTTTGAATTTTTCTTTTGAATAGTTAAATTTTAGAATTTTATGATTTCTAATAAGAAGTACAATGTATCTGGGGTTTTATTTTCAGGACAAAGTAGCTATGGCGGTTATGGTGGTGGCATGGGTCAAAGCTTTGGTGGACAAAGTGGAGGCTATGGTAATCAAGGTAATTATAGAAAAACTTGATTTTTAAGACCACAATTCATTATATGACCTATTTTAGCCTTACTATCACCAGTTTGTAGTGAATTCAGATTTCTACTGAACACACACAATCACATATTTCAGAAAGAATCCGCCATATTTCTATACTCATTGATGGAGAAGTAATAATTTTTGGCACATGTTCTTGATACTGAACATGAACAATACAGCACTTACATAGTGGATTTAGGATTGTCCACTATTGAACAGGGTTCAAATTAATGGATGTCTGAGGTCCATGACCTTTTAATTCCAATTTTGAAAACCAAGTCCTAAACCTTACACTCCTGAGAGTTAATTTTAAAACCTTACCTATCACTTTCTAAAAGGTACTTATTATTTGTATGTCCAAAAGTCCTGGATCTATCACTCCTGAGAATAATTTTAACCTCTGACCTATTAGTTAATTGTGTTTCTAGATCGATATGCAAATATAGTATTATTATATGTGTTTCTAGGTGATATGTAAAGATCGTCTTATAAATTTCGTTTCTAGGTGGATATGACTTGGATTGTATTATTTAGTGTGTTTCATGGGGGTGTTCTTAGACGTGGACTTGCGTAATTTAAGTATTTTTTCTTCAAAATTTGCCCTATCAAAGTTGCTGTGCATTTCTTGGATGCTTGATTTTCTGGAATGCAGCACAAAACGTCTGTCAAGTGTGGCTGACTCTGAAATATTTGTAAAAAAACCTGTTTAACGATACATTTTGTTTTTATGATGTTCAAAAAGGTCAATCAGAACTACTCTGCCATTTTTCGTATGTTGGTATCACGTCGTCTTCGTCCGAAGCCAGTTGGTTTCCAGACAATAACTTTAGTATAAGTAAATAGAAATCTATAAAATTTAAACACAAGGTTTATAACCACAAAAGGAAGGTCGGGATTGATTTTGGGGTTATGGTCTCAACAGTTTAGGAATTAGGGGCCAAAAAAGGGGACCCAAATAAGCATTTTTATAGTTTCCAGACAGTAACTTTTAAGTGTATGAATCTCTCTGAAATTATACCACAAGTTTCCATACCACAAATGGGTGGTTAGGATTGACTTTGGGGGGTCATGGCTCAAACCATTTAGGAATTAGGGGCAAAAAAGGGGGAAAAAACAAGGGTTTCCTGGTTAATGGACAATTAAGACAATTTAAAAGCAGTGTAAGGGAGGTAATCCAAACACATTTAAAGTAAAATGTTGTGTATGATTAGATTACCTCCCTTTCACTGCTTGTAAATTATGTATACAAAAATGTAGATTGTCTTGGGGTGATTTATAGCTGTCAATTTATTTTTAGAAGTTTATATTAATTAATATTAATTAAGGCCATACGTTATTTTCTATTTTAAGACTTTTATGATGTATTTAAATGGGTAATTATGGTTGCAAACTCCATTAGAAAATTGAATTGGGATTCTGACAATATCTTGAGGGAAAAAATTTTTTTTTTTAAAAAGGGAAAAGGAGAGGAGGGGGGAGTGATCAAAAATTAGGGGGACAATTTTTCTCATTTCAGATTTCAGAAATTAAAAGAAAATTTCTTCAAATATTTTTTTTTGCCAAAAATGGGGGGGGGGTCAATGGTCAATACGCAACAGCATAGTGTATTGCACAAAAGCTAAAAAAAGGGTAAAATTTTATTTTTTGGGGGGGTGGGGGGAAGAAGAAAGCAACGTTAAAGCAGGAAATTTTTTGTTACGATTTGTGTGATAAAATTTTTCAGGCAGGCTGATTTTAAGGTGGGTAGGTAGACAAGGGCAACATCAAACAATTAAAACATTTTATTTCTGGCCTAAAGATTGCATTATTAAGTTTTTTTCTACATGTATGTGGATATGACTTAGATTGTATTATGTAATGTGTTTCTAGGTGGATATGGAGACTTCAACAGTGGTTATGGTGGAGGATATGATGATGGTAGTGGTGGTTATGGAGGTGGCTACAACCAAGGTGGTGGATATAACCAAGGTTATGGTGACAGTGGATATAGCAGTGGTTATGGAGGTGGACAAGGTTAGTATTGGGAAGCTTAATACGCTAAAATATGAACTGGGGAAAAAAGAAAAAATAGAAAGTTGAGATAGTGCTGATTGCTGTCAAATATTAGTCATCATGAGATACCTTATCTCTTGCCAAGATTGCATATGGATGTAATACACCAGATTTTGCTGTATTTCAATTTCAATTTTTTTAAAGACTGGTCAAAGAATGTCATCTTCATACATTTTGTGATAAACCAAAGTAAGAAGATACAATGAGGGTTTTCAAATTCATGTCAAAAAAGGTCATACAACACCTTGGATAAAACAAAGCTTGGCTTTGTCAATGTTGCATGGTTGGATTTTTATTCCATCTAGCAATGATTTATGAATTTAAAGTTAACACATGTACACAGTAACACAGTTGACAAAAAACAGTAAACTCAAAATTGTCCATTTAATTATGGCTTTCATATACAATTAAACAACGACCGTGAGAGGGCTTTATAGTCAGTCAAGGTCATTTAACACTCCCGTAGTAGTAAAAGATTAAGTGTCCTTGATAGACCCAAATGACAGAATAAATAATTTATCAACCAACTTTAAAATCAAGCACCAGTTGGTCAATTAGATCCTCCATGGACATTTGAAAATTATAAATCAATCAGAGTTGTTGAAATCTATTTTAAGTTTGTCAATCCTTGTGGCCTATGTATCATTTTCATGTTTAGTATTAGACACGACACATTTTTGATGTTCAGGATGGAGGAATTTCAGCCTCTCTGCTGTGAAGCAGGTTCTAGTTTAATGTTTTAATCGTAAGAAAATATAAAAATGGTCATAAGAGTAAATCTATATGAAACAAAATGGTATAGTATGATAATCCTGAGGGCCCTTCTTATACCGGGTTACCCATATTAATGCCTCTGGGAAATATTAGTTAGTGATTGCTAATAAATTTTTGTCTGTGTTTTTAATTTACACCTGACAGTGATCACAAGCTCAGAACTAATATTATAAAATTTCATGACAATTTTCTTCATTATTTCATTACTTTTCACCAAAGACAATCGTCAATTCTGATTTGAAAAATTAAAACTTGATTAAATTTATGTGGCAAAAAGTAATTTTCACGAGTCAAAATTCACAATTTCACCTATTGCTTTATTTCGTATGCAAACAGGTTCCAATTCTCATTTTGACCTCAATACTGAACACATATTTTTATGCCCCATTTATGGGCATTATGTTTTCTGGTCTGTGCGTCCATCCGTCTGTCCGTTCGTTCGTTCGTTCGTCTGTTCGTCCCGCTTCAGGTTAAAGTTTTTGGTCAAGGTTGTTTTTTGATGAAGTTGAAGTCCAATCAACTTGAAACTTAGAATACATGTTCCCTATGATATGATCTTTCTAATTTTAATGCCAAATTAGAGATTTTCCCCTATTTTCACGGTCCACTGAACATAGAAAATGATAGTGCGGATGGGGCATCCGTGTACTGGGGACACATTCTTGTTAGTTATGGTTATATTTTGGTTGTTAAAAACATCAAAATGGCTGTTGTTAGAAGTTGAAATGACTATTTCGTTCAAAATTTAGGTGAACACTGAATGCGTAAGGCAGGTGACTGCTGAAAAGAGTTAAATTATTTAGAGAAAACGTTTGGGAGGGTCTGAAAGTGGCCATAAGAGGCAGGTGACTGCTGAAATGAGGGGGTCGTTGAGGCAGGTTTGACTAATAAAATAAATAAATCAGATCGTTTCCTGTCAATTTGATAAACAGAACAAACCTCGGAAAATAATCCTGAATTAATGGCACTTTTGTATTAACGTGAAACTTCCAGTATTTATTTTGTCTTCACGAAAGAAGCGTTAGCAATTCTCAAGAAATTTACCGTTATGAGTCATTAAAATCATTTCAATTTGAAACTGTTGCATTCCATAAATTGTTCTTAAACATTTTGAAAAACGGTAAGAAAGTTCTTGAAGTAAATGCGATGAAACAGTCAATACAAGTTTGTTGATGCTGTGAATCTAGTTTGAATAATTTGACAGTTTGAAAAAAGGGTCCCAACTTTTAAGTTACCTAAAAATGAACGAAATCGTGTTAAAAAATTTCCGGTTCCTTGCTTGTACACTAACATGTATACTAACTTGACACAAATGGTTTGAAACTGGTGACAAGAATTAAAAGCATGCAATTTTTTCAGTGTTAACTTTTGGAGGCCCGCACATCCCATGTAAAAGAAAGGGGGACAAGGCCTGTCCACAAAACAAATACACAAAAAGATGGGAGCACATTAAACATTTAATTTTTCATATGATGCCTTTCAAACTTGTCCCGGTTGAATATCAGGTAACTGTTTATTGTTAATTTGTTAATGATGAATTTTTTTCCTAAAGTAAATGGGTTATTATTTTGAAGGAGATTGGAACCAACAGTTTGGACAAGGTTATGGTGGTAATTCTGGAGGTGGACCAATGAGAGGAGGACAGTATGGTGGCTCTCAGAGAGGAGGAGGGGGAACACCTTATCAGAGTTAGTTCTCTTTGTATTTAATGCAAACTTGTTATTTTATATGACCGCAAAATTTCGTATATTGGTATGACGTTGGCGGCGTCGTCCAAAGACACATAGGTTTTCGCACAATAACTTTAGTTTAAGAGAATGGATCTCTATGAAATTTTACCACAAGGTTCAGTACCACAAAAGGAAAGTGGGGATTGATTTTGGGGGTTACGGTACCAACAGTTAAGGAATTGGGGGCCAAAAATAAGCATTTTTGTAACTTCCAGACAATAACTTGTGTGTTAGTGTATGGATCTCTCTGACATTGTACCACAGCGTTCCATATCACAAAGGGAATGCTGAGATTGATTTTGGGGGTAATTTCCTCAAAATTTTAGGAATTAGGGCCAAAAAAGGGTAAAAAAAACAAGCATTTTTCTAGTTTCGTGACAATAACTTGTGTGTAAGTGTATGGATCTTTCTGAAATTTTACTACAAGGTGCCATATCACAAAGGAAAAGCTGGAATTGAGTTTGGGGGTAATTGCCCAAAAGATTTAGGAATAAGGGGCCAAAAATAAGCATTTTTCTAGTTTCCAGACAATAACTTGTGTTCAAGTGTATGGATCTCTCTGAAATTGTACTGCAAGGTACCATACCACAAAGGGAAGGCTAGGATGGATTTTGGGGTAATTTCCTCAAAATTTTAGGAATTAGGGGCCAAAAAAGGGTAAAAAAACAAGCATTTTTCTAGTTTCATGACAATTACTTGTGTGTAAGTGTATGGATCTTTCTGAAATTTTACTACAAGGTGCCATATCTGAAAGGGAAAGCTGGAATTGAGTTTGGGGGTAATTGCCCAAAAGGTTTAGGAATAAGGGGCCAAAAATCAGCATTTTTCTAGTTCCCAGACAATAACTTGTGTTCAAGTGTATGGATCGCTTTGAAATTGTACTGCAAGGTACCATATCACAAAGGGAATGCTGGGAATGATTTTAGGGGTAATTGCCTTAAAATTTAAGGAATAAGGGGCCAAAAAGGGGCCAAAAATAAGCATCTTTCTAGTTTCCAGACAATAACTTGTGTTCAAGTGTATGGATCTCTTTGAAATTGTACTGCAAGGTACCATATCACAAAGGGAATGCTGGAATTGATTTTGGGGGTAATTGCCTTAAAATTTAAGGAATTAGGGGCCTAAAAGGGGCTAAAAACAAGCATTTTTATACGACCGCAAAAAAATTTTGTGGTCGTATATTGGTATGACGTTGGCGTCGTCCGAAGACGCATTGGTTTTCGCACTCTAACTTTAGTTTAAGTGAATGGATCTCTATGAAATTTTACCATAAGGTTCAATATCACAAAAGGAAGGTTGGGATTGATTTTGGGGGTTATGGTACCAACAGTTAAGGAATTAGGGGCCAAAAAGGGTCCAAAAATAAGCATTTTTGTAAAATCCAGACATAACTTGTGTGTTAGTGTATGGATCTCTCTGACATTTTACCACAAGGTTCCATATCACAAAGGGAATGCTGGGATTGATTTTTGGGGGTAATTACCTCAAAATTTTAGGAATTAGGGGCCAAAAAAGGGGCAAAAAACAAGCATTTTTCTAGTTTCATGACAATAACTTGTGTGTAAGTGTATGGATCTTTCTGAAATTGTACTTCAAGGTTCCATATCACAAAGGGAAAGCTGGAATTGAGTTTGGGGACAATTGCATGAAACGTTTAGGAATAAGGGGCCAAAAATAAGCATTTTTCTAGTTTCCAGACAATAACTTGTGTTCAAGTGTATGGATCTCTCTGAAATTGTACTGCAAGGTACCATACCTCAAAGGGAAGGCTGGGATTGAGTTTGGGGGTGATGAATCATAAGGGGTTCAAAAATTTGGGGATTTTTTTTTTCCTTTTTTTCCTTTTTTTTTCTTTAAAATTTTCCATTTTAAGTTGGTTATTTCTGATTTATATTTAAAAGCAAATAATAATGGTATGGCAGGAGATACACACCAAACAGGGTGTGTAAATTATTATATAATAAGTATTGTGCAATAGCAAGAAATTTTCAATTGCACAGTATTGCGCAATAGCAAGAAATCTTCAATTGCACAATATTGCGCAATAGCAAGAAATATCCAATATCACAATATTGTGCAATAGCAAGAAATTGTCAATTGTACAGTATTGCGTAATAGCAAGAAATATTCAATTGCACAGTATTGCACAATTGCAAGAAATATTCAATTGCACAGTATTGTGCAAAAGAAGATACTTTGTATAAATTATTTATTTCTTGACCAATTTCAATGGGGTTTTATTCTTGAACTCTTGGGGTTCTTTAATATGCTGAATCTAACCGTGTATTAAGTTTTTGGATTTTCGGCCCAGTTTTTAAATTGGTCCACATTGAGGTCCAAAGGGTCCAAAATTAAACTTTGTTTGATTTCATCAAAAATTGAATTATTGGGGTTCTTTGATATGCCAAATCTAACCGTGTATTCAGATTCTTAATTTTTTGTCCCGTTTTCAAATTGGTCTACATTAAGGTCCAAAGGGTCCAAAATTAAACTTTAGTTTGATTTTAACAAAAATTGAATTCTTAGGGTTCTTTGATATGCTGAATCTAAACATGTATTTAGATTTTGATTATGGGCCCAGTTTTCAAGTTGGTCCAAATCGGGTCCAAAATTAAACTTTGTTTGATTTCAACAAAATGAATATATGGCAGTCAGGGCTACTACTTGTACAAGTTAATTTTATTTACTTGAAGAAGTAAAAAATATACACATATAAGTAAATAAATAACGTTTGAATAATCTCCTTAATTTTCTCAAAATTTACTTGTATAAGTAAATTTTTCTTACAAACTAAAATCCTCAAGTTTTGAGATGTAAAATCATGCCTTTAATAATTTTTCCCAGGTTTGCTCATATTTTTATTAAAGTTCAATGTTTCATCTCATTAATTCAACAAAGAAACTGATTGAGCAAAGATCTTGTATATTTGTGCAAGGCCTTCAAAAATTGCTCCTTTGGGGCTTGTAAATGAGCAGTGTTATGAAGATAACAGACAAATGGGATTTTCATTGTCCATGAAATAACACTTAAATGATTAGTAAAGACATCTGCAAAGGGTACACAATTTAAAATTCTGTTAGAGCAAAGAAATCTTAAGAATTCAAGAAAAGAAGAAAGGATGACTTTTACTTGTACAAGTAAAAATTCTGAATGTCTAAGGACATAACTAAGACAATTTTTTTTACCTATACAGGTAAATAAAATTCACTTGTATAAGTATCCTACAAATTTACTTATATGTGTCTATTTTTCACTTCTTCAAGTAAATAAAATTACTTGAATAAGTAGTACCCTGATATGGGGTTCTTTGATATGCTGAATCTAACCATGTATTTAGATTTTTGATTTTTGGGGCCCGTTATCAACTTTGTCCACATTGAGGTCAAAAGGGTCCAAAATTAAACTTTGTTTGATTTCATCAAAAATTGAATTGTTGGGGTTCTTTGATATGCCGAATCTAACCGTGTATTTAGATTCTTAATTTTTGGTCCCGTTTTCAAATTGGTCTACATTAAGGTCCAAAGGGTCCAAAATTAAACTTAGTTTGATTTTAACAAAAATTGAATTCTTAGGGTTCTTTGATATGCTGAATCTTAACATGTATTTAGATTTTTGATTATGGGCCCAGTTTTCAAGTTGGTCCAAATAGGGGTCCAAAATTAAACTTAGTTTGATTTTAACAAAAATTGAATTCTTAGGGTTCTTTAATATGCTGAATCTAAACATGTATTTTGATTTTTGATTATGGGCCCAGTTTTCAAGTTGGTCCAAATCAGGGTCCAAAATTAAACTTTGTTTGATTTCAACAACAATTGAATATATGGGGTTCTTTGATATGCTGAATCTAACCATGTGTTTAGATTTTTGATTTTTGGGCCCCGTTATCAACTTTGTCCACATTGAGGTCAAAAGGGTCCAAAATTAAACTTTGTTTGATTTCATCAAAAATTGAATTCTTGGGGTTCTTTGATATGCTGAATCTAACCATGTATTTAGATTTTGGATATTGGACCATAATAGGTGAATGTCCAATTTAAAATTTTTAAGTTCTTAGACCACATTCATTCTGTGTCAGAAACCTTATGCTGTGTCAAATATTTAATCACAATCCAAATTCAGAGCTGTATCAAGCTTGAATGTTGTGTCCATACTTGCCCCAACTGTTCAGGGTTCGACCTCTGCGGTCGTATCAAGCTGCGCCCTGCGGAGCATTTTATTTTTTTTGTTGGGTGGGGGGGTTCCATTTCACAACAGCATAGTGTATTGCACAAAAGCAAAAAATTGAATATAAATTCAAATCATATAACCAATTCTAAATTCTTTGACTACAGTTATTCGGTGTCAGAAACCTATTATGTGTCAAATATTTATTTACAATCCAAATTCAGACCTGTATCAAGCGCGAATATTGTGTCCATTTTGCCCCAAATGTTCAGGGTTGGACCTCTGCGGTCGCATCCAGCTGCGCTCAGCAAAACATTTTATTAAATTATGTATAAAGAAATGTTGTATTGTCTTGATGTGATTAGCTGTCAATTTATTTTTAGAAGTTACTATTTCAAAAATGTTGATGAAGGTAATTTAATTTTAGCCATGATTATGTATGTCATTTTCTATTTTAAGACTTTTATGATGTATTTAAATGGGTTATTATGGTTGCAAACTCCAGTGGAAATTTGAATTGAGAATATGACCATATCTTGAGGGAAAGAATTTTTTTTTTTGGAAAAAGTGGGTTGGGGGGCAATTTGTTCTCAAGATTTCAGAAATTAAAAAGAAAATTTCAAATATTTTTAAATTTTTTTATGGGGGAGAGGGGGGGTCAATTAGCAACAGCATAGTGTATTGAACAAAAGCAAAAAAATGAATATAAATTCAAATCACATAACCAATTCAAGTTCTTTGACTACAGTTATTCTGTGTCAGAAAACTATTATGTGTCAAATATTCAATTACAATCCAAATTCAGACCTGTATCAAGTGCTATATTGTGTCCATTTTTGCCCCAACTGTTCAGGGTTGGACCTCTGTGGTCGTATCCAACTGGGCTCGGCGAAGCAATTTATTAATTCATATTTCATAAATTTCTCTATTTTGAGAGTCTTCAAATGGACTGAAGCACTGATATGAGAATTTAAAACTGATATATATATTTGTTGTAGGTTATGGAAGAGGGGGAGGAGGCGGAGGATACAATCGATAAGTCTTCATCTTCATTTCATCATTTCAGGTAAATAATCTTGACTGGTTACAATGAATTTATTTCATATTCAGGTGTAAAGGTCATCTTTACCACTTGATTAACTCCTGTTTAAATAATGATGTTAACCCATCTGTTTTAAACAAATATATCCAGGGAGTTCTCAAAATGTTAAAACTTTTGACCCGCTATCAGCTTTGTCCAACCTAATCCATGTCCAAATCTGTTTAAAGGACAAAAATTAACTCTGGGAAGGCACTTTGAAATCAATTGTCTGGTATATGGAATCAGATGTTATAATTTTTCTTGTCTTGAATAATTTTGACATAAGTAATTGTATTGATATGAATGGTAAAAGTGCAAAAGCTTGTGTAATTTCCCAAGAAACTAGTGTTGATATGTACCAGAGATTTGATGAATAGTTTACAGTGTAATACTATAAAACTGAAATAAATTCCAAGTTAAGTTTTGGCTTATCCAGTGAGAAAAATGTACAAAATGGTGGACGCTTTTGAATAAAATTTGATATAACCTGAAAAATCCTAATTAGATTTAGGAGCAACTTGGATTATTTTAACTTATTGTAATGAGTAAAATTAAATCATTTGCATTTGTGATAATTTGAATCTCAACTCTAGCATTTGGACTGGGGTGGAAGGCCTATATAAGTGATTTAGTTCATCTATTGACCACTTTTTCCTGAATTTGGGTCACATTTACACATTTTCTTCTAATTGACAATTAAAATTGAAATATTTAATGTGTAATGTAAACTTTTGTTTTTGTTATATTTTATAGTGCTTTTAAATATTTTATAATAATATTCTTCTTATACATTACATTAGGCAGGTATATAGGCAGCAGACATCAATAGGACACATGTTAAGCATCCTTTTGTTAAGGAGGTCCTAGGTTGCAGAAAAATCAACATAAACATTCCAGTTAAGTCATTAAGGGAAGGAATAGGATGCTGCACAGAACTGCTTTACTACCCCTTAAGTAGATAAGGGAAAGAACTACACCGAACCGCTTTGTATTCGATCCAGTTTAACTATTAAGGGAAGGAAGCTAGATGGAATTGTTTTACCACCCGTAAGATGTTAGGGGATAACAGAACTGCTTAACTACCCCTTAAATAGTTAAGAGAAGGAACTCAATAGAAGTGCTAAGTATTTTATCCAAATAAGGGACAACAGAACGAAATAACATCCATTTAACTAAATGGTTAAGTGAAGGAACTCCAGCAGATGGCTTAAGTGTAAACAAATTAAGCAGTTAAGGGAAGCATTTCCAACTGAATAAAATACTTCACTTTGAATAAGTGGTAAAATGACATATTAAACTGCTTTAGAAGTAGTTTAGGGATAGTATTACAGTTCAACAGAAGTTTATTTTCCACATAGGTAAGGCAAGGAAAAATGAATTAAGTTATCTTTTCCTGAACTGCTTATTTCATATTAGGTGTTAAGGAAAACTGTTGAATCTCAAGCTGATTTTTTTCATACATTGTTTCATAGGTTGATGCTTTAAGATTTCCTAGTGAAATAATTTCTCATTTAACATTAGTTTTGAAATATACCTGTCTGAAATTGAATATACCCATGAATTTGGTTGTTGTTAATTATTATGTCCATCATGATGTTATGAAATTGAAAATATTGTGTTTTTTATAGAAATGTCATTCATCTGTATATAACTCACTGTCACCAGTAAAACTGTCAAATAAAAATATAGAATATACCATACTTTAGTTTCATTCCACTTTACAACTTGATCTCAGATTGTTAGTAATTTATTTCATAAAGTAGTTATACAAACTTTGATTAATTCTGCATACCTATTTAATGCATCCTAAACTCGCAGAACATTGAATGATTTTATGTTGCATATATTAGGTGATGATACAGAAATTTTGTTTTAGAGTGGCAACATCCCAAAATTGGTCAGTCCGTACAGGATTATTTGCATGAATAATTGATCTTCAGTATTGACTCACAGTTTTTCAACCTTTGTTTTGGATTTCTTTTCCTTCATTATTTTGGGATCAAGCATCATAGAAGAGAAATTTAATGAAGTCAACAACTGGCTTGTAAAGATGTATTGAAATATAGAAAATACTTTTTCCCATGTGCAGTCTTAAAAATTGACATGAGATGAAGGCATCAATAACCATCACAAGTGAGTGAATGAATGGTGTATTTCCAATCTGCAGGTTTGAATAGGAACCTTTTTTCCTTACAGATTTTTCTTAAAAAATTACATGCATGTTCCTATATCTCATAGGTTCATGTAGTTCAGAGTCATTCGCTTCATTTATGCTTAACTGAATTTTTATACGACCGCAAAAATTAAAAAAAATTTTGTCGTATATTGGTATCAAGTTGTTGTCGTGATCAGCGTCGTCCGAAGACAGATGGTTTCCGGATAATATCTTCATTATAATAGAAATCATAAAAATTTTAACTCAAGGTTTATAACCACAAAAGGAAGGTTGGAATTGATTTTGGGGGTTATGGTCCCAAAGGTTTAGGAATTAGAGGCCAAAAAAGGGGCCCAAATAAGCATTTTTGCAGTTTCCAGACAATAATTTGTGTTTAAGTGTATGAATCTCTCTGAAATTGTACCACAAGTTTCCATACAACAAAGGGATGGTTATGGGGGGTTATGGCTCAAACCATTTAGCAATTAGGGGCAAAAAAAGGGGGAAAACAAGGGTTTTTGTCGAGCCTGTGACTTTTGTCGCAGAAAGCTCGACATAGGGATAGTGATCCGGCGGCGTTAGCTAACTTCTTAAAAGCTTTATATTTTAGAAGCTAGAAGACCTGGATGTTTCATACTTTGTATATAGATGCCTTATGTTACGAAGTTTCCGTCTGTTATATGTCCATTGTCCTTGACCTCATTTTCATGGTTCAGTGACTACTTGAAAAAAAAAAGTCAACATTTTTTGTAAAGTTAATTTCTTTCTTATTATGAGTTATAGGATAACTATATTTAGTATGTGCGTACCTTGCAAGGTCCTCATGCCCATCAGACAATTTTCATTTGACCTCGACCTCATTTCATGGATCAGTGAACAAGGTTAAGTTTTCGTGGTCAATTCCATATATCAGATACTATAAGCAGTAGGTCTACTATATTTGGTTTATGGAATGATTATAAGGTGTACATGTCCAACTGGTAGGTGTCATCTGACCTTGACCTCATTTTCATGGTTCATTGGTCAATGTAAGGTTTTCCTGATTAAGACTGTTTCTTAGAAACTATAAACAATAGGTCAACTATGTTTGATTTATTGAAGGATTGTAAGGTGTACATGTATTTCTCGTTTGGTTTATCTGACCTTGACCTCATTTTCTTGGATCATGTTAAGTTTATGTGTTACTTGTAGTTAAGCTTTATATTCAGGACTATCAACATAAAATCAATGGTTAGTAAAGAAGGCGAGACATTTCAGCGTGTGCACTCTTGTTATGGTTAAAGGACAATTTACACTGCTTGTAAATTATATATTAAGAAATGATGATTGTCTTGAGATGATTAGCTGTAAATTTATTTTAAGAAGTTACTATTAATTAATATTAATTTTAACCATGACGGTATGTCATTTTATATTTTAATATTTTATGATGAATTTAAATGAGTAGTTATGGTTGCAAACTCCATTAGAAATTTGAATTGAGATTATTTTTGGAATAAGGGAAAGGGGGAGTTAAAAAAAATGGGGAGGCTACAATTTTTCTCATTTCAGATTTCAGAAATTAAAAAGAAAATTTCTTCAAATATTTTTTTTTGGGAGAGGGGGTTAATATTCAACAGCATAGTGTATTGCACAAAAGCATACTTGCCCCAACTGTTCAGGGTTCGACCTCTGCGGTCGTATCAAGCTGCGCCCTGCGGAGCATTTTATTTTTTTTGTTGGGTGGGGGGGTTCCATTTCACAACAGCATAGTGTATTCCACAAAAGCAAAAAAAATGAATATAAATTCAAATCATATAACCAATTTTAAGTTCTTTGACTACACTTATTCTGTTTCAGAAACCTTTTATGTGTCAAATATTTAATTACAATCCAAATTCAGACCTGGATCAAGTGCGAATAATGTGTCCATTTTGGCCGCAACTTTTCAGGGTTGGACATCTGCGATTGTATCCAGCTGCGCTGAGCGAAGCAATTTATTATATTCTACAGTCAAATGGTAAAGAAATTATAAGGGTTTTTATGGCATTATAGTATATCAATATTTTACTGTAAATAAGAAGATATTTTGAAGCCCACTGTTTTGATTTGAGGACCACTGATAAGTTTTATTCTAATAGACTAAACATATGTCAAAGGTACCAAATTATATAAAGCCTGTTATCTTTGAATAGTTCCGACAAGTATAGACGCCTATTTACCATAGAAATAAAACAGTTGTACATCAAACTCCTCTTTATATGGTTTATATATGCAAGTCTTTATACTGTGAACATTCATACTAAACTTCACATTTTTTTCTTCCATTCACCTATTGAATTAATGACAGGATGAAAAAATAGTTCTCAACAGTTTCAAATGTGGAATATTTGGTATTCCTCCTATTTTCTGCTGACAAGTACTCATTGATTTCGTTTTGTTTTAAAAAATAACCTGTCAATTATTTGGTAATACTGTACTTCGGTCATTAAAAATACTATTATAATGTACATAATACTAGTGTATTAAGCACATTGCTATTATGGTATAATTCTGTATGTCATGAAAGCCACCTTAAAAAAAGAAAAGAAATATGAACATATAAAAAAACAATACTAGCACTTCATTTCATGGATATGAATATAAGACTTGTTTTTAAATTTTTATGTAGATGTGTTCTTTTAGTTGCAGCCTTGTTACTTTAAGATTAGTTCTCCAAATGATTTGAGTTTGATTAAAATTTGCATGATATTGAATTCGTGAAATAGATATTCCAATCAAATTCATTCAGAGTAAATTATTCACAAATTCTAGTTTTGATTTGTGAAATATTGTCTATTGAGGTAATGATTCTAAAGACTTTGAACATCTTTAGAGGCATGCTGTCTTAACAATGTTCCATTGTGGAGTAATCAATATTTTGAGAGATATTATTGTAAGAATGGAATAAAACTAGCCTACCCTGTCAATTCCAGTCGTACCATGCATTTAGCAAACCGAAGTATAAGCCTGGTATCGGAGTTGCTACCAATTTTCTTTTGACTCGCACACCCAAAAATCTGTCTTACAAAATTTATGTAAATTATTATGGCTTGTTTTGCCTCCTATCTTGAAAATTTTACTGACCTGGGCTGTAGGGCTTGTGGTTAATCATAAAGAATTCTTGAGGCTTAAAAGTCCATTTGTAGGCTATCAGAGATGGACTGTCATCTTGCATGTTTTGCAAAGGATGCACCAAGGTGCTGTCCTGTCACACAAGAACTAAAAAATCAGCTAAATTGAATTGATTGATTGTAATTCTACGCTCCTGCAGCATGAATAGGCTGTATTGAGGCGACACTTAACATAGATGATATAAAATGAAGGTAGAATGACTGCCACAGCAAATTGGAGAGAGTTTTGTAGGGTAAGGTAATTAAGCCACAGTATTTGCTCCAAATTAGCCTACCATTAACAAGTAAAGCTTTACTAAATAGAATCAACTAACATAACTTAAGAAATATCAAGCTTCTTATAAAAAATTGAGGTCTGATATATGGTCACTTGAATAAATACCAGTCCATTTGATCTTTTGTCACCACATACAAACGGTAAGTTGTAATCACCTAAAACACACCAGGTTTCCAACTTAGGAATATTTTGGCTATCATGATCAGAGCGTCTAGATATTCATCATACATGTATAGGTATTTGTATAGCCCAACCATTGAAAACAGCTGAATCAATTCAAACAAAAATGACATGTCAAAGTTTTGCATTTGTAGTAAAATTTTGTTCTTGCCATATTGAAACAAAATATATAGTTTCTTGTAAGGTACTAGGGGCCTCAGTGGCCGAGTGGTCAAAGTAGTTACTACTGTAATCACTAGCCAGTCAACACTGAGGTCAATAGTTCAAACCCCGTTCATGCGGGTGCACTCGACTCCAATCTTAATTGACTAGGATTGTCAGTTTTCCTATCGAAGGTTGGTGGTTTTCTCCAGGTACTCCAGCTTCCTCCACCAATAAAAACTGGCCGCCACGAAATAGCCCAAAAGCGGTGCTTAAAAGTGGCGTTAAAACACCAAAAATCAATCAAAATCAATCTTGTAAGGTACTTACCTAGTGTGGTAACTTTAGCTTATCGGCGTGCCTATGTGGCTGCCATTTGGAAACAGTAGGCATATTTGAGCTTTTGGGTGAAATATTTATAATATAAACAGTTAGGGAGGAATTGAAGAATCAGACTTATTCTAACTTTGTTGGACTGATTTTCTAGGCACTATATAATGTAAGGTATTCTAAAAATGTTTTTACTTTCGGCTAGCAGGGACCCGATCTTACATTTGAGACTGAAAACTGAGATATCTTTTTGTGTACTTCATCATTAAATGTATGGAACTCAAAGGTTTGGTATGACATAATGAGTTATTTAATGAGTATGTTAAGTGTTTCTCTGACAGGTGCTTAGGGCATGGATCCACCTTTTTTTCTATTTTCCATTAAATGTGTTATTTTTTATTTTTATGTATTCTTGCTCTTTCCAATATAATCCTACAATAACTAGTTTATCACTTGCTGCCCTCTACTATTATTTTCTACAGCACATATAAACTACTGTTATTGTGATTCTATATGGATAAGAGCATGAGCACATTAAGTTAGGAAAAATGAGTTGAAACAATATAGAATAATTACAAAAAAAAAATCTTGGAACATTTAAAAAGAGAAGAAAAATAGAGAATCTATACCCCAAGCACTTGTGACTTTGGTAATACAAGGTAAATAGCCTCTCCTTGTCTTTGGTTTGTCTTCTTAAACTACAAAGTCTTCGGAATGTAAAATTTCGTTGTGTGAATCTAATAGTGTTATATGTCCACATTTGTTAGAAATAGAGATAGCTATATATTTGAGATCCAAGTGCAATGGTCTATCTCCCTTCACAACTATAATACGAGATTTCTACACTCTACAAGTTTTTGTCGGAACTACACTGTTCTATCTCTACGCCCTCCCATTGGATTATAATTGCACGTTAAAAAATCCGGCTCAGCGTGTCGATCCAGTACAAAGGGTTAATATTCATATTACATTCACATGTTCTCGTCCTGAATATGCATATTAATTTGCCGCTGGACGTTAAGCAGCCATCCATCATCATCATCCCATTGGATTATACTAGCTTATTCAAATATTTTCATAGTGTTGTATCTCCACCATTTTTTCAGGTATTTTTGCTGTAAAATAATTATCAAAATTATCTTTGTAGTACTATGCTTAAATTGTTTGCATGGTTTGAACTCAATCTATGAGCAATTCTTAGCAAATCCAGCAGTACAGAATTGGGAATATTACAATAGAAATATAGGGATAAATGTCTAAAACAACATTGTCTGTAGTGAGGTGTTCTACAGAAGAGGGGATGCATTATTTATCTAAGTTGCTTTTCTTTCCAAAAAAAACCAACCAAACAGAGTTTCTCTTCACGTAAGTAAATTCGATTCCTATATAACTTTTATATCTCATTCAAATATTTATGATATTGCACTTTAAACTTCAAATTCAATTTCCCAACAGTTAGAAAAATGGGAAATACATCATTATAAGATTCACACTACGTCTTGTTATTACACATTCGAATTTTTAAACATCCATAGGGTAACAGGTGTTTAGAGCAATATGGTGGCTTCAAATGGTAAGCTACCTCGGTTTTCCCCACCGGTGAGTAGAACACATGACAGGTGCCTGTTTGACTGAACGCGCATCTGGCGTACACATTTTTAATCCTGGTATCTATAATGAGGTTATTTCATTGACTCTGCGGGAGATATAAAGGTACAGGCTCATCCGATCAAAATGGGGTTAAATACGATGCCCCGCCCCGGTGTAATTAGAGATTACGCTTTAGAACACATTTAACAATTCGTAGGAGAGTGATTAAGAGAATACTTTTGACCCTTTGAAAATTAACATCTTTTCTGGTGAAATTCGGATTTCCCGACTGTAGTTCATGTACACATAGTGGTCCACTTTTCGAACCTCAATATAGATTAATTAATACAATGGTTTTCAAATATAATATGAGATACTCTCTTTTAGCAAACAACAATTGATTTTTACAGTAAATTCATGCACTATCACAAACTGCATAAACGTTTAACAAGCTCAGAATCTTCTACTTCTATATTATGTATAAAGGATGTAGTTAGCTGAAATTAAAAAAAAAAAAATAGAATTTAAAATTGATACTATGTCAGAAGAGCATTAGTAACGGAACAAAATAAGCTAAAAATATTGATAGGTTATGGAACATCTGACAAAAATTCATAAACCTGACCTGAGTACATCCTTAAGTATTTTTGAAAGACAGTAGCTAGTGTTTTTTGTCGTAAGGATCATATAGCATTTGCTACAGTTCTTGTAGAGAAAAAGGTGAAAGACCTGGATTTGAAATATAAACATGTATCTGCCATTCACTGTAGGTATACCTTTGAAATCGTTATGCAATAAATGAGTATAAATTCAAAGGTCATAGAAGAAGTCATAAGAAGCATGGATAAGCTGGCTTAAGGTTAAGGTTTTTGTGTTGAGGTAGGTTAATTTTATTTCTTATATACGATGTCGAATTAAAAGAAAAAGATTAATTTTTAAATTGTCCAATGTACCATATACTGACTACACATAATTTGTCATTGTTTTAAGATGTTACGAACGTAACCGTCTGTCCATGAAAGAAGTATGTTATAGCTGCAAATTTCTAATTCACCGAAAGCAATCGTTTTCTCTCAAAAATCATTCGACAGTGTACTTGGTTTAATTGATTCCTCCCACAACGAGTGGATATATAATCAAATGAAATTCGTCATTTTTCTATGACTGAACAAATATACATTAACAATCACGATGCTAAGTGTAACATTTGTGACTTCAGCAACATGACGGGTGTCACTAGTAGATTAGGATCTGCTAACCCTTCCTCACCAGCTAAGTGTACCCGAAATTTTTATGAGGTTCGTTTTGCTCAATCTTCAGTTTTCTGTGTAGTGGTGGTGGACTGATATTGATCTTTTATTCTGTTTTCTTTTGTTGGTCTTTCTCCACTTCAGCTGTTTGATTGCCCGCGTAGCATATCGACAGGGAATAGTTGAAAAACTAGCCAAGTAAAGTAAGGATAGACACTACGGTAAATCTTGAAACACTTATTAGCAGTACCATCTTACATGTCTCATTTTGGCATTTATCCTTTTATAATCTCTGAATAGGAAAATTAAAATCAATTCTATTACAAAAGGCATAAACATAATTGTTATAAGGACTAGATTTTATTTTCAAAATCAGACGAAATATATTGTGAATCTTGTATAACTTTTTAAAATCTGATTAAAGAACATATACCCTTCTCACCAGCTGAGTGTACCCGAAATTTTTATGAGGTTCGTTTTGCTCAATCTTCAGTTTTCTGTATAGTGGTGGTGGACTGATATTGATCTTTTATTCTGTTTTCTTTTGTTGGTCTTTCTCCACTTCAGCTGTTTGATTGCCCGCGTAGCATATCGACAGGGAATAGTTGAAAAACCAGCCAAGTAAAGTAAGGATAGACACTACGGTAATTCTGGAAACACTTATTAGCAGTACCATCTTACATGTCTCATTTTGGCATTTATCCTTTTATGATCTCTGAATAGGAAAATTAAAATCAATTCTATTGCAAAAGGCATACACATAATTGTTATAAGGACTAGATTTTATTTTCAAAATCAAACGAAATATATTGTGAATCTTGTATAACTTTTTAAAATCTGATTAAAGAACATATGAGGGGAAAAATAACGTAACAAATGTATAGTTTCAAAACTTTCGTTTTTATTATTTTCCCTCTTATTAGGGACAAGTGGCAGGGAGGACCGGAACCTCCACCCAAAGTTTTTATTATTTTCCCTCTTATTAGGGACAAGTGGCAGGGAGGACCGGAACCTCCACCCAAAGTTTTTATTATTTTCCCTCTTATTAGGGACAAGTGGCAGGGAGGACCGGAACATCTACCCAAAGTTTTTATTATTTCCCTCTTATTAGGGACAAGTGGCAGGGAGGACCGGAACCTCCACCCAAAGTTTTTATTATTTTCCCTCTTATTAGGGACAAGTGGCAGGGAGGACCGGAACCTCCACCCAAAGTTTTTATTATTTTCCCTCTTATTAGGGACAAGTGACAGGGAGGACCGGAACCTCCACCTAAAGTTTTTATTATTTTCCCTCTTATTAGGGACAAGTGGTAGGGAGGACCGGAACCTCCACCCATCATTCACAGTCGTAGTCAGATCGTCGTGTTAAACTTTTAAAAACACTGAAATGTTTTGTCATTAGTATTTATGTCATCCTAATAGGTCTGAAATCCGACGCTTTATAAAACTTAGAATGGGATTGTAATAAGCTGTGTTTTCAAATTTACCGGCTTAGTTGTAGATAACTAATCACTGTGTAGAAAGACGACTATGGTGTCTGCTAATTTTAAACTTTTAGTTATAAATTCTAAACTACAAGTCTTTCTTGTCAACTGAAGTGTTAAAGACATTTTTAGCTCAGCTGTTAGGAAAGACCAGTGTGGGATTTCCTCCTCCATTTGCATCTGTTTATTGACCCTCCTCCGTAAGTTATTCGATGGGGTTATACTTTAAAAAATCTTTCCCATATTAACACTTAGACAGTTTGAACCAAGCTTTGCAACAATATTGTTTCTGGATTTTAAATTGTATATGTAAATTCGATGTTCCACAACATTAAAAAAAATCGAATATTTAAGACGATATAAAAAGTGCTGTAAAAATCTTAATAGTTATAAAACTTTATGAAAAAGATACCTTGGTTACGCCTCTTTTGGCTCACCTGGCCCATAGGGCCAAGTGAGCTTTTCTCATCACGTCGGTTAACTTTTACAAAAATCTTCTCTTCTGAAACTACTGGGCCAAATTTAACCAAACTTGGCCACAATCATCATTGGGGTATCTTGTTTAAAAAATTTGTCCGATGACCCCGCCTGCCAACCAAGATGGCCGACATGGCTAAAAATAGAACATAGGGGTAAAATGCAAGTTTTGTCTATTATTTTGAAAACCGGTATAAATAGAGAAAATCTGGCAGGGGCAGAAATGTTCAGAATGTTGAGCTCTACCAATTGTCCATATACGTCAAAACTGTCAGACGACTTCTTATAGGAGTTATTGCCCTTAAATGACATTTATCTTTTTTTCATTTTTGCCTATTAACTTTAAAACTATAATAGATAGAGAGAAACTTTACATTGCAAAAATGAGAAGCAAGACAAGTTCTACAAATAAGTCTTTTGGTCGAAATCGTCAGTCGACTCTTTATTATAGTTATGGCTCTTTGATGACGATATTTACCTTTATTTTTGCGTCTTGCCTTATATCTTAAAAATTATAATAGATAGATCGAAACTTAAATAAGCAAAAATGATCAGCAAGACAAGATCTACAAATAAGACAAATAGAGGAAATCGTCCGACAACTCCTTATTGGAGTTCTTGCCCTTTAATGACGATTTTCACCATTTTTTTTTGCGTTTTGCCTTGTATGATAAAATGATAAAAATTACAATAGATAGATAGATACTTTAAATCACAAAAATTATCAGCAAGTCAAGATCTATTAACCATTTAAATTTTGCCGACATAGTTAGTAGGCTCTCACTCTTTATAGGAGTGATTTTCCTTAAATGAGGATTTTTATGCCCCCGCAACTAAAAGTTGAGGGGCATATTGTTTTACCCCTTTCCGTCCGTCCCATTATAGGTATATAGTTATTCCAGATAACTCCTCCTACAGTTTGAATGCTAGGAAGTTTTAACTTTGCTGGCTGTTTGTACATATATGGAAGGTGGGCATGTGTTCAGGGTTTTGATTTTTATTGATATTTTCTCTTTTTGGGAGATAGTTGAATTTTGTCATTTTTGGAGTATTTACTTGCATAAGAGGTGCATAGCGTTTCCGGATAACTCCTCCTACAGTTTGAATGCTAGGAAGTTTTCACTTTGCTGGCTGTTTGTACATATATTGAAGGTATGCATGTGGTCAGAGTTTTGATTTTTGTCTCGCCTTGACGGAGTCAAAAAGCGAGACAGGTATGCTGTTTCCGGCGTCGGCGGCGGCGTCAACAATGTATTAGTTTGTGATTAGGTCTTAGATGTTTGGTCTAGTTTGTGGTGAACCACTAGTGGTAGGTCAATGATATTTGGTATGCAATTGTAATAGCATTGGCACATCTCATTTCTATGGAGATAATGTGGCCCTGCCCCTCAGTTATTGTCTATTGACCTTGAAACTTTTGTTTAGTTTACATGTATTAGTTTGTTATTAGGTTATGGGGAACCACTAGTGGTAGGTCAGTGATATTTGGTATGCAGTTGTATAAGCATTGGCATATCTCATTTTCATTTGGCCCCGCACCTTCAGTCATGGTCTATTGACTTTGAAACTTTTGCTTAGTTCACATGTATTAGTTTGTGATTAGATCAATTTAAGGAGAACCATTAGTGTAGTCTAATGTGATTTGGTATGCATTTGTACAAGCATTAGCACATCTCATTTCGATGGAGAATATTTGGCCCCGCCCCCTCAGTCATGGTCTATTGACTATGTAACTTTTGCTTATTTTACAAGTATTAGTTTTTGATTAGATCAGTTTAAGATGAACCACTTATGTTAAGTCAATGATATTTGGTATTCAAATGTATTGGCATTTGCAAGTCTCGTTTTCATGGAGATTATATAGCCCCAACCCCCCATCATGGTTCATTGACTTTGAAACTTTTACATAGTTTACAAGTTAATGTTTGTGTTTAGGTTTATATTAAGGGAGCAACTTATGATAAGTCAATGGTATTTGCATGCAGTTGTATTTGCATTGGCACATCTCATTTCCATGGAGATTGTTTAGCCATGTACCTTCAGTCATGGTTCATTGACTTTGAATATTTGCATAACTTACATGTTAAAGTATTGCTATTTTAATTTAAACATTTGCATTATCAAAATTTCAAAAAAGGCGAGACATATCTCTGTGATAACAGTTTATTATTAATATTTGCTCTTTTGGGAGATAGTTGAACTTTGTCATTTTTGGAGTATATACTTGCATAAGAGGTGCATAGCGTTTCCGGATAACTCCTCCTACATTGAACCATAAACACATATGCTCCCATGCTGAACTTTGTGTATTTTAAAATAACACTTTGCATCTGCGGGGGCATCATTTGTGTCTCCCAGATACAAAAATATCTCAAAGAAAATCCTACATTGACTTTGTTATAATACAGTTACTTCAGAGTGGAGTGCGGGGGCATCACTCTAGTTTTTACCCTCTTTTGTGTTTTGAGCAAAAACTAAAGAAGATAGAGAGAAACTAAACAGACTGAATGATCAGCAATACAAGATCAACAAAACAGATTTTTGTCATGAATTCTTTTCTCGTCTACAACAGGGCCGTAACTACATTGAGGCAAATGAGGCAAATGCCTCATGTTGAAAATTTCGAAAAAAAAAATTGATAAGTTGAAACAAAAGCTTGTCTTCATATCAAATTGTTTTCACGGCGAGTTTATTGCAAGAAGCAAGTTCTGTTCATCCTCGGACGTCGTCCCTTGTTTTTCGGGATCCATGTTTCTCATTTATTTTTAGTTTTCAGTGTTGATGGTCTATTGTTTGTCGTTATGTGTCTTATCTGTTACCGGGTTAATTTGTCTTTTGTTCGTTTATTACCCTTCTTTATGACTATTGTCTTACTGTTGAATTTCATTTGTAAATTTAATTTAGTAATTTTGTTTGTTTTATTATATTTAAGGACCTTTTGTCAAATTTTAAAACCTATTTTAAATTGTAGTATATTTGAAATTAACTCTCGCTTTTTTGTTCTGAGACGGCATTAAGCGAACACCAAACAAACTATCAATCAATCTTTATGACAAACGCTTCAGTTGTCCAATATTAAGCTGTTGTTGATTCTTCTCGTAACATCTGTATGTTGTAAACGTTCATTCTCTGCTTTGAGTAGACTTAAAGCTTGGGAAAGATAAACGATGAAGGGTGAAAGTTTGTGTGGTTTGGCAATGTTGCATGTCCATCGATGTCCAGATATTGTTCGAAAAATGGTTTGATGCTACCGGACATAGAAAAATTGGTTTTTATTTTCATGGAAAATTAAACTTTATATTAAAGAATACAAGACTACAATGGCTCTCTTTTCTGTAAATAAAACTAAAAAACTGACATGGGTTTAATTAAAGTGAAACAACCAATCTCCCGGAATCAAATCATTTAAAAAAAATCATGTATTGCATTACGACCTCTTACATTGAAGGGCTAAACTTGCATTACTCCGTGTTCAGGCCCTTAAATAGAAAATAAACGGATATGGAGTAAATGTGCATTGGGACAAAATCGCACACACTACATAGAAAAAGTACAAATTATCAATGAACAGGGTTTTTATTCCTGTTCTTCATCTTGACAGTCCAGTCGCTTGAGGGTCTTCAACAATGAAAGAATCATTCATACCCTACAACAAGGTCAAGACGGCCCCTAGCGTCGACTTAGGCGGTACTTAAAGTATTGTACTGTGAATAAATTTCAAAGTCACAAAAAATACACCAAAGTCTAAACACAATACAAGACCAGAACAAAAAGATCCGACATTAATAAGCCGGTATAAAATGTAGCAATAAGGTCTAAGAATAGTTTTCCTGAGTCTACCTTGAGTGTACCCTTTTATCCCAGTTAGGAACTACATCAAGTTGTAATTGAAATGCGTTAAAAATCTGAATTCACATAGTTAAATGAAAATCAGCCCCCTCATAACTTGATTTGAAAAAAAATAGTTGACAGGTATAATACGTTTTATGCAAGCCGAAACTCAATTAAAAAAAAAAGTAGCCACACAATTAATTATGTGAAATAGGATTTTTGCTTTATCCTACTTATCGGTCTTTTGATGTTGTCCCTAAAAACTAAGAGTCTTACAATGAATCTATATATTTTGGTTTGAGACCAGAATATTGTCGAAAACATAATTAAAACATAACTTGCGTTTCAGACTAAGACGGGTCCGAGAAACGCTAAGAATGCACAATTTTGCGTCATTTTTTCAAGAGCCCTCGCCGAAATTTTTTTCGCCTCGCAACGCTTGGCGAATATATTTTGCCTCCCTTTAAAAGAGGCTAGTTACGGCCCTGCTACAATGTTAGAGAGTGTCCTTTGTTGAATATGCACATAGACCAAGGTGTGCGACACAGTCTCTTTAGAGCCTCTAGTTAAAGTTTAAAATTCGGAAACGACATGTTGCTACCCGAGTTTCGACGAAAGATACGCTTCCGATCCCCTTTGTACTTGAACACGATCAAACAAAGCACCGCCAATATTGAAATTATCAATACACAAATCTGTAAAAATCCTACAAATGAACTCATTTTACCATATTTTTCGTAAATCGCCTTTGAGATTTATGGGTAACTCAACTGCCATCAAACATGACTCCATCGTATACGATATTTTCTTCCGACGGATGTATACTACCTAGATATATACGGTCTACATTACTAATAGTGGAAATTTTAATCTGACAGTGTTTTATCATGAATATTCCTGTATACATTGTAGGATGAATAGAACATAGTCTCAAGCAGACATTCCAGCATACTCACGTCTGTAGACAGAAAAGAAATAAGTTCTGTTGCATACCATAAACGGGTAAATATAAATTTAATAGTCACATAATTGCATATTTGAGAATGGTAAAACTTCTTCTCATGTGTTTCCTTATTAGTTAGTTAGATTTACTAGTTCCGGTTAAAACATTCGTTGATGTTGATGTTCTCAACTTCGTGTCAAAGAGGAATATGCAGTTTTTGTAAGTCTATAAATAATAGACATGTTCTATGAAATGCGTAAACTAATAAGTCAAACTGCCTTTCATGTAACGTATGAGTGACATCAATTAAATTCCCTGTTTGCATGCAAGTTTAAAATATCCCTTATTGAGTTGGTTCCCTTCGTAAAATACTCAATACGCCTTTGGAATTTACAAATATTAACTTGTCAAATTACTTACCAGCCATGTCACTTATAAGTTGAACAGTGATAATTTGTTAGTGCACAGTGACGCTTCGCTTACAAGCAAAGTTTGGACACAGGATCTGTATTTTAATCAGATTGCACATGTATAGGAGCGAAGATTCAAACCTGAACATCATAACCTGTACTTCATGTTAGGACTTTTGTGTTGAGATTCAGATTTTAAGCAATTACAAGCCTTACATGGAACAATATTGTGTTATGAGATATATGAATTCGAAGTAGGAGTAAAGGTCGATGCAAACATTTGGCAATCTAGAACTACAATTCACTCTATTTTATTAAAAATAAAGGAACCCAACACACAACTTAATAAATGAAGAACACATCGACTTAAAAAAAAAAAGAACAAATGATTATACAGGTGTTGTAAGGAGCAACACGACTAGTGCCACAGGATCTGCTTACCCTTCCAGAGCACCTGAGACCACCCAAGTTTTTGGTGGGGTTCATGTTGCTTGGTCTTTAGTTTTCTATGTTGTGTTTTGTGTATTGTTGTTTGTCTTTCTTTTTTAGCCATGGCGTTGTCTGCTTATTTTCGACTTATGAGTTTGAATGTCCCTTTGGGATCTTTCGCCCCTCTTTTATAATCAATTATAATGACATTTATAGAATCAAATATTTATACATGTGTTATATTTTATTGTTAATGACCTTTTTTGCAGGTTCTGTAGAGAAGTAAAAGAACTGGAACAGGTGGAATACAGTTGCACGAAAGATGAACTTTTTAGCTACAATTTATACCGTAGGACTGAAAATTGGGAAAACGATAAAGGAATAAAGCATAATTTTAATATAATTAGTTACATACATATGCCAGGTGCCAAAAAATTGATTGCAACTTTTGCGCTCACCTTCCCACCACTCATGATACAACGATGAAAAAACGTTTGTAGTGACAAGATCACAAAAACCAGGTATTAGAATCACAGTATAATCCTATACCCTGGATATTGCTGGTAGCCGGTACACGATCGATTATAGGACAGGAAGCGTCATTATTGTACTATTGATTGCTACTGTATTCTTATTATGTAGTAAATAGAATATAATTTCTCAAGTTAATGTGAATTTGGTAGATAACAAGGGCAATCAAAATCAGAAGTCAAAGACCACTTTCATTTTCAAAAACGTTCGATAACGCTGCTGTGGAGATGTATGTTAATGACAGCATCATCAGCTCAGTAGTGAGTCCCAAGGTAAAGACATGAATTATGACAACGTTTTCAAATTCGCCGTTGATAAACTTAAGTTATCATTAAGAAACTAACTAAGGTGGCAACTCCCTCAGGCAAAGTTGACTAAGATGGACTGGACTTTTATTTTTTAGATCCCTTTTAGTGTAAACAATATTTTATTTAGAAGCAGATAAATAAATACGTACATCAATACAAAACATGGATTGGAAAACAAGTGACAAGTCACTTATACAAATTCCTCTTCTTGCTAATAAGCTCCTCATGAATTCCAGTGGGTATACATCCTTGGCTTTAAAATTTGGGGGTATAAGAGTTCCTGATTAAATAAAATAAAAAAAGCATTTAAGACACACTGAATTTACAAATGGTTATTTTCAATTTCAAAGAATAGACAAAACTATGACCAAAAGTGGTCTACAAATCACTACGCAGAAACTTAAAAAAGAACAACAAAGGAAAGTTTGAGAATGTATGCCCTTCTAAGACATATATGATGGTAGCTTCTGGAGTACACAAGATTACCCTGTTTTTGGTGGGGGTCTTGTTGCTCTGTATTTTATAGTCGACTTAATTATCTATCGACGTTTTTTCGTTTTAGCCACGATTTTGTAGGTGTCTTTTTTTTGTCTTCCGTCTCTTTTTCCCCATATGTAAATCTTATCATCCTAAACAAATGAATGTTCAATACATTACGTGTGGCAGAAAATATTTATGACCCCGCCGTAGCGGAGGGGGCAATAAGTTTTACCCTTGTCCCTGTGTATGTACATACATACATCCATACGTCCCAAAACTGGTTTCCGCTCTCTAACTTGAGTTTGCCTCAACCAAATGTTATGAAACTTATACACAATGCTTATTACCACAAAACACAGATCAAGTTTGAATTTTGGTGGTGTCACTTTAACCCTTCTAGAGTTAAGCCCTTTATAAATGGAAAAATTGCAAAATTTTTAGTTACCGTTCTCTAACTTAAGTTTGCCTATACCAAATCTTATGAAACTTATACACAATACTTATTACCACAAAATACAGATCAAGTTTGAATTTTGGTGAGGTCACTTTAACCCTTCTAGAGTTATGCCCCTTTATAAATGGAAAAATTGCAATTTTTTTAGTTTCCGTTCTCTAACTTGAGTTTGCCTCAACCAAATGTTATGAAACTTATACACAATGCTAATAATCACAAAATACAGATCAAGTTTGAATTCTGGTGAGGTCACTTTAACCATTCACGAGTTATGCCCCTTTATGAATGGAAAACAATACAAAATTTTTAGTTTCTGTAACTTAAGTTGCCTCAACCAAATGTTGTGAAACTTATACACAATGCTTTTTACCACAAAATACAGAACAAGTTGAATTTTGGTTGCATCACTGAAATCATTATCGAGTTATGCCCCTTTAAAAATTGAAAAATTGCAAAATTTTTATTTTCCTTTCTGTAACTTAAGTTTGTCCCAACCAAACATGAGACCTATACACAAAACTCAGATCAAGTACAAGTTTGGGTAGCGTCACTTTTATCGTTCCTGAGTTATGTCCCTTTATAATGTTGTATGCAAGCGGGGGCATCATCTGTGTCCATAGGAACACATTCTCCATTTATCTTTTTCTTTATTTTGTTTGGTCAAAGGTAAATGAAAGCGTTGAACCGAACTATTATAATGTCAACAGTAAAATAACAAAAATATCGAACTCCAAGGAAAATTCAAAACAGACAGTCCTTTATTTATCAAAGGTTAATCAGAAGCTCAAACACATTAAACGAAGAAAAACAACTATCATATTCCTGACTTGGCACAGGCATTATCTTACTTAGAAAATGGTGGATTAAACCTGTTTTTTATACGACCGCAAAAGTTTTGCGGTCGTATATTTGGTATGACGTTGTCGTCCGAAGACACATTGGTTTTCGTACAATAACTTTAGTTAAAGTGAATGGATCTCTATGAATTTTACCATAAGGTTCTATACCACAAAAGGAAGGTTGGTATTGATTTTGGGGGTTATGGTACTTTAGGAATTAGGGGCCAAAAATAAGTTTTTTTGTAACTTCCAGACAATAACTTGTGTGTTAGTGTACGGATCTCTCTGACATTGTACCACAACGTTCCATATCACAAAGGAATGCTGGGATTGATTTTGGGGTAATTGCCTCAAAATTTTAGGAATTAGGGGCTAAAAGGGGCAAAAACAAGCATTTTCTAGTTTCATGACAATAACTGTGTAAGTGTATGGGTCTTTCTGAAATTGTACTACAAGGTTCCATATCACAAAGGAAAGCTGGAATTGAGTTTGGGATAATTGCCCATAACGAAATTTAGGAATAAGTTTGGGGGCCAAAAATAAGCATTTTCTAGTTTCCAGACAATAACTTGTGTTCAAGTGTATGGATCTCTCTGAAATTGTACTGCAAGGTACCAAATAATAATGATATGGTTTGAATAGGTAAATTAAAAATTTAAAAGTTCTTAGACCACATTCATTCGTGTCAGAAACCTATGCTGTGCGGTCGTATCAGGCTGCGCTCAGCGAAGCATTTTATTTACAGCTAGCTAAACCTCTCACTTATATGGCAGTCGCATAGAATTCCATTATATTGACAACAATGTGTGAGCAAAACAAACAGACAAAATAGATAAAAACGTCAAGAATTGGGTACAGCAGTCTACTTGGTGTTATAATCTTAATCACTATAAAAAAAAAAAAAAAACTGTGTTAACGAAGAAAAACAAAATGGCATAAATAAGCTCTTTAGACAGCACATAAGCAAAAATGAAAGACAAGAATACAAAAAATGACCATAGCACAATAATACAATTGCGGGATATATGAATACCGAGCCACGACAAAAAATATTACCAAAAATGGACTAAACAGTAAAGGTTAAAAATATACAAAGACAAATAAAAACAACACTATAACACGTAATTAAGAAGATGAACAACGTCTGTCCTAGAATCTATACTACAAGATCATAATGTATTATTTGTGAAGTTGATAAGGAATATTTATCATCAAGGTCTTGGTATAATTTTTTAGAAAAAGGACTAGACGTTCTTTGACATAACCCTGGTTCATCAACTTTCTGCTCAGACACTGGTGACGTTTTATAAAGTCTGAGTAGTAGCTGCAAGCTCTTGAATACCGAATGAGTTGGGAAATGTATATCCCATATCATGATATGGAGTTGAAGTTGGTATTTTGCTGCTAAGGTGGGGGAAACTTATAATTTCAAAATTAAAATCGTCTCGTTTCTCATATATTCTGGTACTGAGATGACCGCTTATGTCAAATTCGAGGTGCAAGTCTAAAAATGAGACGAAGGAAGCCGTGTCTGTTGTTTCTTTAATTTCCAGTTCTGAAGGATATATTATTGGAACCCAATCAGAAAAGTTTGGTTTATTAATGGAAAGAACGTCATCAATATGTCTGAATTTGAAATTAAATGATATGGCTTCTTTGATCTTTTTTTTTTTTTTTTTTAACAAATGTCTGAAGGAACTCAATTGTATGAAAAGGAAGGCTGGGATTGATTTTGGGGTAATTGCCCTCAAAATTTTAGGAATAAGGGGCAAAACAAGCATTTTCTAGTTACAGGACAATAACTTGTGTGTAAGTGTATGGATCTTTATGAAATTGTACTACAAGGTTCCATATCACAAAGGGAAAGCTGGGTTTGAGTTTGGGGGTAATTGCTCTAAACGTTTAGGAATTTGGGGCCAAAAAACAAGCTTTTTTCTAGTTTCCAGACAATAACTTGTGTTCAAGTGTATGGATCTTTCTGAAATTGTACTGCAAGGTACCATACCATAAAGGGAAGGCTGGGATTGAGTTTGGGGATGATGAATCATAAGGGGGTTCAAAAAATTGGGGGGGGGGGATTTTTTTTCCCCTTTTTATACGCCCGCAAAAAAAATTTTGCGGTCGTATATTGGTATGACGTTGGCGTCGTCGTCGTCCGAAGACATTGGTTTTCGCACAATAACTTTAGTTTAAGTGAATGGATCTCTATGAAATTTTACCATAAGGTTCAATACCACAAAAGGAAGGTTTGATTGATTTTGGGGGTTATGGTACCAACAGTTAAGGAATTAGGGGCCAAAAATAAGCATTTTTGTAACTTCCAGACATAACTTGTGTGTTAGTGTATGGATCTCTCTGACATTGTACCACAAGGTTCCATATCAAAAGGGAATGCTGGGATTGACTTTGGGGTAATTGCCTCAAATTTTAGGAATGAGGGACCAAAAAGGGGCAAAAACAAGCATTTTCTAGTTTCATGACAATAACTTGTGTGTAAGTGTATTGATCTTTCTGAAATTGTACTACAATGTTCCATATCACAAAGGAAAGCTGGAAGTGAGTTTGGGGTAATTGCCCAAAACGTTTAGGAATAAGGGCCAAAAATAAGCATTTTCTAGTTTCCAGACAATAACGTGTTCACTTGTATGGATCTCTCTGAAATTGTACTGCAAGGTACCATACCACAAAGGAAGGCTGGGATTGATTTTGGGGTAATTGCCTCAAAATTTTAGGAATTAGGGGCCAAAAGGGCAAAAAAACAAGCATGTTTCTAGTTTCAGGACAATAACTTGTTTGTAAGTGTATGGATCTTTATGAAATTATACTACAAGGTTCCATATCACAAAGGAAAGCTGGGTTTGAGTTTGGGGTTAATTGCCGTAAACGTTTAGGAATTTGGGGCCAAAAACAAGCGTTTTCTAGTCCCCAGACAATAACTTGTGTTCAAATGTACGGATCTCTCTGAAATTGTACTGCAAGGTACCATACCACAAAGGGAAGGCTTGGATTGAGTTTGGGGGTGATGAATCATAAGGGGGTTCAAGAATTTGAGGGGCCTGGGGGGATTTTTTTTCATTTTTTTTTCTTAAAAGCAAATAATAATGATATGGTTTGAATAGGTAAATTAAAAATTTAAAAGTTCTTAGACCACATTCATTCGTGTCAGAAACCTATGCTGTGTCAAATATTTAATCACAATCCAAATTCAGTACTGTATCAAGCTTTAATGTTGTGTCCATACTTGCCCCAACTGTTCAGGGTTCGACCTCTGCGGTCGTATCAAGCTGCGCCCAGCGGAGCATTTTATTTTCCTTTTTATTTCTGAAAAGTTTCAAGAAGAAATCTTCAATTGTACATTATTGCGCATTAGATTTGTAAGATCTTTGACCCCATTTATTTTGTGTCAGAAACCTATATTATGTCAAAAATTAGATCACAATCCAAATTTAGATAGTATCAAGCTTGAATATTGTGTCCAAATTTGCCCCAACTATTCAGGGTTCGACCACTGCGGTCGTATCAGGCTGCGCTCAGCGAAGCATTTTATTTACAGCTAGCTAAACCTCTCACTTATATGGCAGTCGCATAGAATTCCATTATATTGACAACAATGTGTGAGCAAAACAAACAGACAAATTGATAAAACGTCAAGAATTGGGTACAGCAGTCTACTTAGTGTTATAATCTTAATCACTATAAAAAAAAAAACTATGTTAACGAAGAAAACAAAATGGCATAAATAAGCTCTTTAGACAGCACATAAGCAAAATGAAAGACAAGAATACAAAAATGACCATAGCTCAATAATACAATGGCGGGATATATGAATACCGAGCCACGACAAAAAATATTAACAAAATGGACTAAACAGTAAAGGTTAAAAATATACAAAGACAAATAAAAACAACACTATAACACGTAATTAAGAAGATGAACAACGTTTGTCCTAGAATCTATACTACAAGATCATAATGTATTATTTGTGAAGTTGATAAGGAATATTTATCATCAAGGTCTTGGTATAATTTTTTAGAAAAAGGACTAGACGTTCTTTGACATAACCCTGGTTCATCAACTTTCTGCTCAGACACTGGTGACGTTTTATAAAGTCTGAGTAGCAGCTGCAAGCTCTTGAATACCGAATGAGTTGGGGAAATGTATATCCCATATCATGATATGGAGTTGAAGTTGGTATTTTGCTGCTAAGGTGGGGGAAACTTATAATTTCAAAATAAAAATCGTCTCGTTTCTCATATATTTTGGTACTGAGATGACCGCTTATGTCAAATTTGAGGTACAAGTCTAAAAATGAGGCGAAGGAAGCCGTGTCTGTTGTTTCTTTAATTTCTAGTTCTGAAGGATATATTATTGGAACCCAATCAGAAAATTTTAGTTTATTAATGGAAAGAACGTCATCAATATGTCTGAATTTGAAATTAAATGATATGGCTTCTTTGATCTTTTTTTTTTTTTTTTTAAACAAATGTCTGAAGGAACTCCAATTGTATGAAAATAAGGAGAGGCTCACATTTCGTTCCAATAGGAATGCCGACAATTTGTTGAAAAAATCGACTTCCAAATTCAACAAAAATGTTGTCAATAAAGGAGCTACCATTTGATTTTTATGGGGCTAGGATGAAAAGTTTTGTCCTGCATTTTTTTTTAGTTGTAATCTCTGTTCTGCCTTTTTATTTTTCACTCTATTCGGTCCTGCCTTTTTTTTATTAGTTTATCGTTACTTTTTATACATCAATTGTCATCCTGCCTTTTTTTGCAAAGTTGCTCGTCCTGCCTTTTTTTTTACTCGAAACTCCTGTCCTGCCTTTTTTTTCAAATTTCATCCTAGCCCCTCCCCCTAAAAATAAAAATCAAATGGTAGCTCCCTAAGAAACTCCAGTATACTGATCACTTGTTCCTCGGTGTAGCATGTTTTACCATTAATTTTTTTTAAGTTTTTAATTTTTTACACTAAAACATGAAAGAGCATTAGTTTTGACATTCATATTCTCAAAAACTTGCCAACGAGGCAGGCAATCAGGTCTTTATGAAAATAAGGAGATGTTGTATGATTGCCAATGAGACAACTACCCACCAAAGTGGATGTAAGCAATAATAGGCAACCGTACGACCTTGAACACTGAGAAAAACAATACCGTATAGTCGGCTATATAAGGCCCCGACATGAAAAATATGAAACAATTCAATTGAGAAACTAACGTCATAATTTATAACAAAACAATTAACCAAAAAAAAAATATGTCTAACATGAACCAACGACAACCACTGAACTACAGGCTCCTGACTTGGGACAGGCACATACAATATGTGGCGGGGTTAAACATGTTTGTTTTTTTTACGTAAAAAATACACCGAGATACACACGCCCCAGTACTCTCATTCCAACAACGTGTACCAAAGAAAAGACAATAGATGAACACATCTCAATACAACAATCAAACGTGCCACTAAAAATTACAAGATCTCCTTTAGTATTGGCTACAAACTACACGAGAAACATTACAAAATTTGAATTATATATACATCCAGTAAAAATTCAACTAAAACATTTCAGTTCTACGGAATGCACGGTTAAATCATTTTCAGAGTTTTCGATTGCTTTCGGTGAAATGAAATTTAACAGCTATAACATACTTACTCCATGAACAGGCTATAATGTATCTTTCTAAAACAATCAGAAAACAAGCAAATATTTGTAGTCATTCTAAGGTACAATAAGTTATTACTTTTAAAAGTAAACTTTTAAATGACAATAAACCTACCTCATCCTTCATCCTTTTTGTCCGTGCTCATTACTTCTATGAACTTTAAATTTCACACTGTTGATGCATTCTGTCTCGCTTCGTATAAAGCATCTTAGGCTTTCTCTCTCCAAGGATGGAATAAGCTTTTTGGACATCGGTGACTTCTGTTGACTCTGTTTTATGGAGATTATTCCAGTTGAAGGTGCAGTAATTAGTGTTTCTAAACATTTGGTGGTTGCAAAGAAAAAAGATTTCCTACTTTGGTCACGTTATTCATCCATATGGAAAAAAAAATAAAGATGTCTGTAGCTTTCCATAAAAAATGGTGTTAAGACCAGTACTTTTTGTAAAAAAGGATGGAATTGCATAGTGTTATAACTATCACTCAATCAAGATTAGATGTCGGTCTCGACAGCTTCACTCCAGAAGTTTATAAAAGTTTGGTCTCGTTCAATAGAATATTATTAATATTTACAGAAATTAAGCCTCATATTGCGATGTTTTTCCTCCAATTGAATCCATTGAGGATTGTTTTAAAAAAAAGTTAAATCACAAAAATACTGAACACCGAGGAAAATTCAAAACGGAAAGTCCCTAATCAAAAGGCAAAATCAAAAGCACAAACACATCAAACGAATGGACAACAACTGTCATATTCCTGGCTTGGTACAGGCATTTTCGTATGTAGAAAATGGTGGATTGAACCTGGTTTTATAGCGCTAAACCTCTCACTTGTATGACAGTCGAATCAAATTCCATTATATTGACAACGATGCGTGAATAAAACAAACAGACATAATAGGTCAAAATGTCAAAATAGGGGTACAGCAGTAAACACCGTGTCACAATCTTAATCACAACAAAAACAAATATTTAACAAAGAATCACAAAAAAGCATATGTCACATTTAACAACCTCGTTCGTTGCTTACTCATTTTTGTATTTTATTTATGTATGTCAAATCAACCCATAAAGGATTGAGGGATTTAAACACTGGGACCGAATCGTTATTTTAACATTAACTCTGTCGTAGAATCGCGTGTTTGACGTCAGAATGTAAACGTCACACAGGTAGAGATATAAAATAATTTTGTCGTTCAAAGTATGCAAAAATTATAATAGAACAATAACACAATGGCGGGATGTTTAAAGTACAGAGATACCTCATATGTATCAAAGAAACATAAAGTCACACGGACAAAGCACACAAGTAAAAATGAAAAATAATACAAACAACAAAATGACGGGATGCATAAGTACAGAGCCACGTCAAATGTATATCACCAAATACAGACCAAACAGTAAAAGTAATATTAATAAAGACAAATAAAAGAACATTTTAACACGTTATTAAGATGATAAACAGCGTCAGTACGCAGAATCTATACTTCAAGACCATCATGTATTATTAAGTTGATACGAAATATTTATCAACAAGGTCTTGGTACCTTCCGATGAACTTTTTTAGAAAAAGGAAGAGACGTTCTTTGACATACCCCCTGGTTCATTAACTTTCTGCTCAGACACTGGTGACGTTTTACAAAGTCTGAGTAGGAGCTGCAAGCTCTTGCATACCGAATAAGTTGGAAAATGTATATCCCATATGCAGGTGAAGTTGGCATCTTGCTACTTAGGTGGGGAAATTGATAATTTTGAAATTAAATCGTCTCGTTTGTCATAGATTCTGGTACCGAGATGACTGCGTATGTCAAATTCGAGGTACAAGTCTAAAAATGAGGCGGAGGAAGCCGTGTCTGTTGTTTCTTTAATTTCTAGTTCTGGGGGATATATTAATGGAACCCAATCAGAAAAGTTCGGATTGTTAATGGAAAGAACATCATCAATATATCTGAAAGTGAAATTAAATTATCCGGCTTCTTTGATCCTCTTGTTTTAATATCATCTACCGTACATTATTTTTGTGAAATTTATTTACATTGGTCTCGCGTTTTAGAGGAGAGGATGATAATACGACCTCCCATGGTTTCAATGGGATTTTTTTTCCAAATACGGTTCTGTTGTCATTTAGCGTTTTATGTAACTGGTGTATGACCCAGACATACCATGTATGTTCAGTGCAGCTAAAACAAGTATCTGTAATTAAAATTATCGGTTCAGTCAGTCAGTTCATATTGCAGTTTGGTCTTCTGCAACTCACTCTAGATGATGTAGATTGACTTGCAGACTACAGTAAACGATTGGACACTGCCCCATAATCTTGATATTTTAAATGCTTTGTAAGAAAAAAGTCCAATGTTTGGCCGAGACTAGTGGGGAATACGGTTCAGTTGTCTGATGCAAGTTGATGGCAGTATGAAAGGCTTAAATCACATGACTGCTTGGACATAAAAACACTCATCAAAGATACTAGGCTTATAATGTGTTCGCCAAACAGGAGTTTTGTTTAAAGATTTTTCATTGGTACTCGCATGAGAAGATTAAAAGGCCAAATCAATACAAGCAGTTGAAGAGAATTGAAGACCCAAAATTCTGAAAGGTTTTGACAAATATAGCTAAGGTAATCTATTCCTGGTGTAGTAAATCTTAGTATTTCTTACAATACAAACTTTTGTAAACAGTTAATTTATAAATACGGTCAGTTGTTCAAAAGCTAACCCATGAAATTGTTTCCAAGAGATGTTTTTTTTTTATATGGTGTTGTTAAGTAAATACTGCCTCGAAGTTCTTTTTGGTTTCAACGGAGTCAATGAGGTACAATCTTCCGTTATTGCCTAGAGTCGCATATAAGCACGTTCTTAGCCCATGTAAATGACCTCATAGTTGAGTGGAAATATTTCGGATTTGCATACTGATGGCATTAACCATGTTCCAGTCCTCACAACGGCGATCGGACTCTGGATCCTTCTATACATTATTGCTACCAAAATATGATTGAAATTAAAAAAGCAGTTTCAGAGAATATAAATGTGAAAGTTCTATTTCGTTTTAATGAGCACCATGTGATACCAATGTCGCAATTATTTCCATGTTACGGTTTGATAATAGCTGCAGTCATACCAAATGACGTAGATGTAAGCATGTTGGTTGATCGGCAGAATTTCGAGTAGCAAATTTGTATCAGTTTCAGCAGTGGACATGTTCTTATTGAAGAGTTAAGCTCAAGCTGGCAACTTTGACTAATTGTTGCTTTTTAGTCAAGCGAGTTGCTATCTTGAACCAGGGGAGCAAACAAGGCTCTACAAGGCAGGTATCACTCCACCAGACATATGACTTGTGTCAAGTCTCATTCCCTACTAGTGGAGAAGGAATGGCTTACCTTTCCAGAACAACTGTTTTGTAGATATTATGCTTCTATGCTGCAAAACCATTGCATTTGCATGGTTAAGACCCTATCTGGTTTCCGATTGTTAGGTGATCATGGCTGTTGTCAATCATACTTATATTGTTATCAGTACTCTTACCTAATAAAATTAGAAAACGGAAACAAAAAAATTTGTACTTGATCTTAGTTTTGTGGTAATGAATATTGTGTATAGGTTTCATAATGTTTGGTTGGGCAAACTTAAGTTACAGAATGGAAACTAAAAATTTAGCAATCTTTCGATTTATAAAGGGGCATAACTCAATAATGGTTAAAGTGACACTACACAAATTCAACTTGATCTGTGTTTTATCAGTGGAAGTCAAAATTAAACATTGCATTGTATAAAGCATTAATTGTAGTTGATTCAACTATAACCATGGACAAAGGAAGATAATTCCAATTATAAAAATTTCTAAATACATGGTTAGATTCAGCATATCAAAGAACCCCAAATACTCAATTTTGTTGAAATCAAACAAAGTTTAATTTTGGACCACGATTTGGACCAACTTAAAACTGGGCCCATAATCAAAATCTAAATACATGTTTAGATTCAGCATATCAAAGAACCCTAAGAATTCAATTTTGTTAAAATCAAACGAAGTTTAATTTTGGACCCTTTGGACCTTAATGTAGACCAATTTGAAACGGGACCAAAATTAAGAATCTAAATACACGGTTAGATTCGGCATATCAAAGAACCCCAATAATTCAATTTTGATGAAATCAAACAAAGTTTAATTTTGGACCCTTTGGACCTCAATGTGGACCAATTTAAAAACGGGGCCCAAAATCCAAAAACTTAATACATGGTTAGATTCAGCATATTCAAGAACCCCAAGAGTTCAAGAATAAAACCCCATTGAAATTGGTCAAGAAATAAGCAATTTATACAAAGTATCTTCTTTTGCACAATACTGTGCAATTGAATATTTCTTGCAATTGCGCAATACTGTGCAATTAAATATTTCTTGCTATTGTGCAATACCGTGCAATTGAAGATTTCTTGCTATTGTGCAATACTGTGCAATTGAAAATTTCTTGCTATTGCACAATACTTATTATATAGTAATTTACACATCCTGTTTGGTGTGTATCTCCTGCCACATCATTATTATTTGCTTTTAAATATAAATCAGAAATAACCAACTTAAAATGGAAAATTTTAAAGAAAAAAAAGGAAAAAAAGGAAAAAAAAAAATCCCCCATAAATTTTTGAACCCCTTATGATTCATCACCCCAAACTCAATCCCAGCCTTCCTTTGAGGTATGGTACCTTGCAGTACAATTTCAGAGAGATCCATACACTTGAACACAAGTTATTGTCTGGAAACTAGAAAAATGCTTATTTTGGCCCCTAATTCCTAAACGTTTCAGGCAATTACCCCAAACTCAATTACAGCTTTCCTTTGTGATATGGAACCTTGTAGTACAATTTCAGAAAGATCCATACACTTACACACAAGTTATTGTCATGAAACTAGAAAATGCTGGTTTTGCCCTTTTGGCCCCTAATTCCTAAAATTTTATGCAATTACCCCCAAAATCAATCCTAGCATTCCCTTTGTGATATGGAACCTTGTGGTACAATGTCAGAGAGATCCATACACTAACACACAAGTTATGTCTGGAAGTTACAAAAGCATGCTGCAAACCATTGCATATTGCATTTAAGGCCCTTTGGTTTAACTGTTGGTACCATAACCCCAAAATCAATCCCAACCTTAGTTTTTGTGATATTGGACCTTGGTAAAATTTCATAAAGAGATCCATTCACAAATTAAACTAAAGTTAGTGGAGTCGACATTGTATAAAGCAAAAGTTTTTTAACCATGGTCGATAATTCCAATTATAAAAATTACTTGATATTTAGAAGAAAATAAAAATTTTGCAATTTTTCCATTTATAAAGGGGCATAACTCTAAAACGGTTAAAGTGACGCCAACAAAATTCAAACTTGGTCTGTGTTTTGTGGTAATAAGCATTGTGTACAAGTTTCATAACATTTGGTTTAGGCAAACTAAGTTAGAGAATGGTAACTAAAAATTTTGCAATTTTTCCATTTATAAAGGGGCATAACTCTAGAACGGTTAAAGTGACGCCACCAAAATTCAAACTTGATCTGTGTTTTGTGGTAATAAGCATTGTGTATAACTTTCATAACATTTGGTTGAGGCAAACTCAAGTTAGAGAACGGAAACCTATTTTGGGACGTACGTGCGTACAGACGGACAAGGGTAAAACTTAATGCCCCCACCGCTATGGCGGGGGCATAAAAAACAAACTAAAGACACCTGTACTTGAATGAACTGTAGAGCTCTAAAGATATAATCCAAATGTTTCACAGTTCCTATGTGCCTAAGTACAAACACGAGAATTATAGGGAACTATATAGTGTGTTTAGATTTAGTAGCTTATCTGGCTATTTTCAATTGGGAGGCCGGTGACTTACGAAAGAATTGGATCAATAGTTCCAATCTTTTCAATAATTATACTAGAAACGACATTTGTTTACTATCAATTAATAGTTTAGTCACCATAGTGGTCACTGATAACATGTATAGACTATAGAGAAAAGTTATCTTATTCGGTCACATATTTTCAACATACCTTTAATTGCATATTAGAGCATACTGGTTCCCAGAAGTTTTATAGTACAGAAACAGGTACTTCTGATCTGAACAACAGGGCAAATGAGCCCACCTATTATAATGTTATACACTTTTTATGTTATTCAAAAGAAACTTTCAACAAGGGTTCTACAGTGATCCCAAGCCCCCAAGCTTTCATTTGATACCAAAACTACCCAAATATTTGACCTATTGACAAATATACAGCTATGTGTAGGAACTATTTTGTTCAAAATATGTACTGCTTTCTGGTATGTTCTTTCTGACCAAGCTTGAATTAGTGGTTCTATACTTTAATCATAAAATATTAAATTCCCTTCAAGTGAGTGGGCATGAATCGCTTCTGCTTTCAATCCTCTTTTTAAGGAGTCCGAATTTTAATAAAACTTGACAACTGTTGGCAGAAGAATCCGCTTTTCTAGTCGTGTTTTCATATATTGAATATTAATGGACGTAAGTGTGGTTTCCATATACTATTTCTAGCATGTTAGGTTCAATTCACCTATGCAGTTTCACCAAAAATTCAATGAGAGATACATTAATGATTACAGATCCTTTATGTCAAATGGTCAACAAACTTAACTTAAAATATGTGATAATGAACAACAATAATAATGTCTTTTCAAAGTTTATTAGAAGTCAAATAATCCTGTACAAAAACCCACAAAACAAACATAGTTCACATTGAACATCAAATCCATAAATAAATCTACAAATATGTAGATGAAACATGATTGCCAACTATCAACCTTTTCTAAGCATGTTCATATTTGAGAGGAAGAGAAGAATGAAGTATTTTTTTCCGTTTCTTAATATCATAATTTTTAATTCATAAAAATAAAAAAAGTAAATAAGACGGAAAGTCATAACATTGAATTAGGATCACAATTACGGAATATGTAGATAATAAGTAGCGCATGGCAAAAAATCTGTAATAGTTTATTTTCGTTACAATTCTCATTAACAAGACAACTTTTTTGCAAATTGGAAAGCTACCACGCAGATGAAATTCTTATGAAGAGTGATGTCTATCAACCATGATCCCAAAATTCTACAAAGAAAAACATGGTAAAATTTCATTAAATTTGTACAACATTACACAGAAATTAAAATAAGTTTATTTGAAAAATATGTGATGTTATAAATGTATCACAAAGAGTAATTCTGAATAAAACCAATATTACAGTAAAACTTATTTTAAGGTATCAATAACATGCTCCACTGGGCGCAGCTTGATACGACCGCAGAGGTCGAACCCTGAACAGTTGGGGCAAGTATGGACACAACATTCAAGCTTGATACAGCACTGAATTTGGATTGTGATTAAATATTTGACACAGCATAGGTTTCTGACACAGAATGAATGTGGTCTAAGAACTTAAAAAATTTTAATTTACCTATTCAAACCATATCATTATTATTTGCTTTTATATATAAATCAGAAATAACCAATTTAAAATGGAAAATTTTAAACAAAAAAAAAGGAAAAAAAGGAAAACACCCCCAATTTTTGAACCCCCTTATGATTCCATACACTTGACATAAGTTATTGTCTGGAAACTAGAAAAATGCTTGTTTTTTGGCCCCAAATTCCTAAACGTTTAGAGCAATTACCCCTAAACTCAAACCGAGCTTTCCCTTTGTGATATGAAACCTTGTAGTACAATTTCATAAAGATCCATACACTTACACACAAGTTATTGTCCTGAAACTAGAAAAATGCTTGTTTTTTGCCCCTTTTTGGCCCCTAATTCCTAAAATTTTGAGGCAATTACCCCCAAAATCAATCCCAGCCTTCCCTTTCTGGTATGGTACCTTGCAGTAGTTTCAGAGAGACCATACACTTGTACACAAGTTATTGTCTGGAAACTAGAAAAATGCTTATTTTTGGCCCTTATTCCTAAACGTTTTGAGCAATTACCCCCAAACTCAATTCCAGCTTTTCCTTTGTGATCTGGAACCTTGTAGTACAATTTCAGAAAGATCCATACACTTGCACACAAGTTATTGTCCTGAAACTAGAAAAATGCTGGTTTTTTTGTCCCTTTTTTGGCCCCTAATTCCTAAAATTTTGAGGCAATTACCCCCAAAATCAATCCCAGCATTCCCTTTGTGATATGGAACCTTGTGGTACAATGTCAGAGAGATCCATACACTAACACACAAGTTATGTCTGTAAGTTACAAAAATGCTAATTTTTGGGCCCTAATTCCTTAACTGTTGGTACCATAACCCCTAAAATCAATCCCAACCTTCCTTTGTGGTATTGAACCTTAAAGTAAAATTTCATAGAGATCCATTTACTTAAACTAAAGTTAGAGTGCGAAAACCAATGTCTTCGGACGACGACGACGCCAACTTCATACCAATATACGACCGCAAAATTTTTTTGCGGTCGTATAAAAATGATTATAAACAGAGAACTGTTCTGGGCAGGTTGTGAACGTAAATCCGTAACAAATAGACTGTTAATAGTAACACTGTAATTTTGGTCCAAAATTCGTAACAATTACAGGAAAATCGTAACAGTTGGCATCTATGCTATTTGTAAAGGGACTTTCTGTTTTAAATTTTCCTTGGAGTTCGTTATTGTTGTTATTTTACATTTTACAACCAAAAAATAAATCCTTTTAGGGGTGTCAGTAAAATGCAAACAAATGATTTAGATTAAAAAAAAAAATTCACACAACTTTTGGTTGATCATTTGGCAGACTGAAGCATTTATAATTCAATCCAATTAAATATAATGACTTAGCAAGGATTGTTCAATCCAATTAACTTATTTTCAATATTAAAAAAAAAACATACTTTGACTTTATCTTAGTGTAGGAATGAATTAGCAATGCAAACAAATAATTATTCATTCAGATTTCCAAATAAACAAGGATTTAAATCAAGGAAATCAATCAGTCCTAAAAAATACCATTTGTATCCTAGCTCATTACAATGCAATTAGAGATTGACCAGGAACCCAGGATATCAATGTTATCCTGCAAAAGGCAATAAAGGCACAAGCAGCCTTTCAAAAAACAAGTTGAATATTTAAGAACAATCAAGTCGTTGGTATTATCTGAAACTAATTATAATAAATTATTTTTGAAATTAAAAATGAATATTCATAATGACCAAACACTAATAATCAATGAAATCTTATCTTTAAACACTAAAAATTAAAAAAGGAATAGGGATTACTTTATACCCTCAATGTTTCTTGCAGGTCTTTGCCACACTTGTACTTGATTAACATCAGTTCATTTGACAAAATTTTGTCTTCTCCCTAAAAATATATAGAATACTATTAACATGTCTACTTAAAATCATTATCAAATTGAAGTACCAATACAAAAGGCATTATCAGACTAAGACATTATACACAAAAAGTTAACTAACTCTGCATTTGTCTGTATAGGGTGAAATGTATTCATAGGGACTCAAACTTTTGAACTTATAGGTTAACAACCTGGCTCATAAGCATGTCTGTCTAGCTTAAAGTAGGTTGTATATTCTTAACTTTTTAACAAGCAGGTTAACAACCTGGAACAGCATGTCTGTCTAGTTGAAAGTATGGTGCATATTCTTAACTTTATAACAAGCAGGTGAACAACCTGGAACATGTCTGTCTAGTTTAAAGTAGGGTGCATATTCTTAACTTTTTAACAAGCAGGTTAACAACCTGGAACAGCATGTTTGTCTAGTTTAAAGAAGGGTGTACATTCTTAACTTTTTAAAACGCAGGTTAACAACCTGGAACAGCATGTCTGTCTAGTTTAAAGTAGGGTGTATATTCTTATCTTTTTAACAAGCAGGTTAACAACCTGGAACAGCATGTCTGTCTTGTTTAAAGTAGGGTGTATATTCTTATCACATCAGTATGTTCTCATGCATTCAGTTTGGATGTTTACCAGCCATCCATCGTCATCGACAATATTAAACAATAGAAAGGCATGATATCAATTCAGCAGCACAAGTTCTTTAAGCTTGCTTTCTTTGATGATGTAAGGTTTATTATTGATTTGCTTGTCCCTGAGATTATATTATCTATTATAACTATTTTAGAGTTTCCTGTTAAACAACTTTTGTAGTACTATTTCATGCACATGTTATTCAACTGAATAATATTAAAAGAGCAAGTCTCAAGTCAGGAACCTCGTCAATAATTATTATATATTATTTTGTTACTGGTAATAATGGAAAATCTTCAAACTTACGAGTTTGGATGTCCCTTTTGTATCTTAAGTCTCTCTTTTTCGTTATTCTTGGTTGATATTTCTAGACTAAGGGCAATAAAGAGCTTGACATAATGTTCAGGTATTTGTCTATTGTTGAATACTGGTTGTTGACCTATAGATTGTGGTTGTTGTCTCATTCATTTACAATTCAAATGTTTTGTAGTAATTTTATTCTGAAATACTTGTTTCTGTACTGCTCATTTCACTTATGTATGCGCACAATCACTTTCAAGGCCCATTCTACAGCCGAAAAAACTTACATTTTGCTGTAAATACATCTTAATGCTATAACAGGTCTTCCATATTTCAACAGAATGTCATTCTGTACATCCTATAACAAATATCATATCAAAATTAGCAAATGCCTAGACAAGACAACTAATTTGCTAATAAATGCATAGTTTTAACATCTGAATAAACAAAGCTGCAAATCAATTTGAATCTTTCAGTTGAAAAAGAAGTTTTTATTTAATGCTTTCACTATTTAGAACATAAAAGATTTGTACTGAAATCACATTTACTTGTGTTTTAATGGAAGTTGGTAAAACAAAATGCTACCTTCGTTTGTAAAACCTCAATCTATATACATATATATATTAATGATAATCTCCTTACAGAAAAAAGTTAGATTTTGAAAAAAACTGCTCTTTTGAATCAGGACAATTTGAAGTTTTTTTCTGTTACCTCAGTCAGATTATAAGATATTACAAATCAGCAAGTGATATTGCACCTTTTGTAACTCTATCTTTTGACTCCGCAATGAAAAATTACTTATAAATTAATTTAAGAGGCAGATAAGTCTCAAAAGAAAAGACAAAAACACAAATAAATCTTAAATTCAATATATGATTTCTCAGATTGTTTTAAAAATGACGAAGAAAACCTTGATTTGAAAACGACAGATTAAAATAAATGTCATAAACAACCCCGATTTAAAGGATTCTTTAATTGCATTTCTTATTTTTTATTAACACCGACAAATTCAAAACTTTTAAGCGAGTATAAAGATTTTATGCTTTGTAGGAATTTGCATCAAAATTTGAATGGTCTATCAAGATACATTTTGGTGTCATTCTATTGCAATAGCCTACTTATTATCAAACACGAGGCAATTAAGATCCTATAAAGATATATTTCAAATCTATGAACATAATTTTGAAACTCATAAATGTTACACTGTTATAGTTCTTCAGCATAACTTTTATAGCTGGAAGTCCTTGAAATCTTTTTTTAAATTAACTAAATTAAAAATTGTTTTTTTTAATCTTAATTTGATGTTTGCCATATAGAATACCAGATTTCATTATCTTAAATTTAATCTCTGAATTCTGATAAGTTTGGATTAAAGAATACAAACTGGATATTACAAATACAATATAGGAACTTTCAGAATAAAAGGTATAAAATAACACTCAGAAATTAAAAGTTTAGATATTTTTTATCACAAAATCATGAATTCATGATACTACTACACAGCATGTACATGCTTTATAGGTTAAAAATATACATAATCTGCTTTTGACACCTGTTGACCATGTTTAAGGTAATTGCTAAAAAAAAATATTTTACCAAAGAGTACACCAGAAACCTATTTTCACAACTATATGTTTTTTACATGAGCATGATCAAAGTCAGTGTCTGGGTGGACAAGTATTTTTAAAGCAATGGAGGGGTATGACTGAATCATGATTGAACACTTCAAAATTAATTCTTGTGTAATTGAAAATTTAATCTGTGAAATTAATACTTTTCTAATCATAATTTAAAAATTTATTTGTAAATATCAGGTTAACGCGCTTTGGTTTTATGATTTCCTTTCTTTTGTCAAATTTTTATAAAATTTTCATGTTGATAACTTTGTTGTTAGTGGAAACAAAATATGACAGATATCAAAACCAAGACAATACAAGATATGCATATAATCTCACTACATCAAATATGAACCTACCTTACCTATCTGAAGGAACCTATTTATTGCTAATTGATCTGTTATCTTGAACCCTAGATGTCTTCATTTGATCTTCATGTAATTGTTACGGAAGTCCCTATTATATGATATTCAGCAGAAGCTCTACGATCTTGATGATGAATTATCCCTACAGCCTACTGAGGTCCTGTTCTGAGCATTGAAGGCTATGTATTTTTGAAATCTCACATTATGTACAAAGCCCAAATCCCAATGTTTATTAGTATCAACACACAAATCTAAAGTTTATTCAACTAATTGAGGTGAAATAAATCCCACCCGAGTTATCAGCAGTGAATCAACATTTACTACCCTATTAAAGCAGCATTAATTATACAGGAACAGTGAAGAATTAGCTGCTTTAGTTTCCTGACAATTAACATGATTTACAGATATAATTCTGTTTACACCAATTCTAATTTTTCTTCACCATATATGTTATTGAATGTATAATTACCAATATTGGAATACAAGAAAGCATTATCTAAATCAGCAGTTTTAGTTATTTTAGATTACATTTTTGGACGAATCTTCATTATTAAATGTTTATATTTGTAATACCAATATTATAGAGTAGAATGCATTTTTTCTGAACTTAATTTTGAATATTTTTTATGTACCATGTGTTACTCCACTGCTCACATTAAAATGGAGAAGATAAAGAGTTCCCAATAAGACTGGTTTTTCTTAGCTTTGTTTATGTGCATGTAACAAATCTTGAACCAGGTTAGTGGTTTTATTTTTATGTCAGAAGTGATTTTTCAGATGGAAATGTGAAACCTTTTCATTATAATGTCACCAAAGATCTAGCACTTCTCTGTGTTACATTTGAATGAATTTCAACTTTAAATAGGTTGTTGATAGATTTATTTTAGTACAATATCGTTGGGAGCTTTTTGTTTTATATGACCGCTCCACTGGAGTTCATATGATAAGATTCCCTCATGTTTTGTTTTTTGCATTAGTTTGTATCTTCTTGATGGATTTACATCAGTAAACTATTGTTGCCTCTAATTCTTGTGAATAGTTTCTCAGCTGTAATGTTTTGTGTAAATAAGCAGAGATGCACAGTTCAAGCCAAAAAAATATTCCAGTCACTGTGCAATCACTTCATGGTTTTAATATTCTCCCTTGCATAGGAACCACTTTTGCACCCTTTTTTTATATTTGTTTGAAACAGACTGAAAACATTCTAATTTTACAAAATTAATTAGCACAAAGACAACTTGCAATCAGTGGGGCAAGATCTAAAGTAAACCATAAAAAGCATACATGTATTTTAAACAGTTGTAAGCTGTTTACATTTTACGATTTACTTAATTATTCATTTTTGATTCAATATTGCGTAGACCTACATGTAAATATGTCACCTCCATCGTCCAAGGTTTTGTCATACTTTAAATGTAATGCCAACTGAAAAATGGTGAAATGCAAATCGATTTATGTATATTTGGTGGTACGAGTAACACGCTTAATCATCTCAAATTGAAACACTTCACATTATTTTCAGAGACACCAGAGAAAATGAAACAATCGATGGTTTCAGACATTGTCAATTTGACGAGATCAAGAAGATTTTCATCTTCTCAATCTGAAGTTATTATAAACTTCATAGTAGATACGGTAGAATTGGATTATTAAAAGTAAAACTTCACCAGAAATGCTCAAAGCATAGCCATGCCCAAGAATAAATTTCAATTTATCGTATCATTAAAACGTACATGTGAAGGGTACTATAGATAAGGCCTTTTAACACTTACTTAACTATCGGTTAATCGGTCAAAGATTTTCCAAGTAACTGGTTAGGCAACACTAGAAATACCCTAAATTCAGAATGGCAAGATAGAGCAACTGATCAGAGTATTTTAAAATTTATATCTGACAGGGTTAATGCCAAGACATGTCATTTCCGCTTCTGTAACCAAACAGATGTACTGGACCCATTAAGCAAATGTTTCTGATGATCCAATGCACCCTTTAGTTTTAAATAATCATTGATATATTATGTGCCTCTGACCAATGAACCTAAATTATATCTGACAAAAGTCACTTGAGGGTTAAATGAACATCATTGGCACTCATATTTCCAAAACAAACGAATTTACAAGGGGATTGTAATGGTGAAATATCAGCTTCATAACACAATAGGTACCAAAGAGACTTATCTAGACCTCAAACTTCACAAAAGTCATTCAAGCCTCAATTATAAGACAAAGTGACCTCAATGAAAAGGATCAGTATGAGGTAGGTTTATAAGTGCCAAACATGCAGCTGAACTTTTGGGGCGTAACAAGTGGAGTGTCAGAGGTGTGTTCACACCAAAGAAACTAAAACACTAACAGTACACTGAAGAATTAGAAATAACAGAAAGATAGTCCCAGTGCATCAAATAAAACAACTGAAAATCCCCATTTAAATATAAATATTTATAATAAAATAAAAAAAAGTACCCCAGAAAAATCCCTGAAACACAGACAGCAATATCTCTACTTAGTCTTAATTGAAAGTAATCAGTGGTAATCAGTGCTGGGCATAAAATTACAAAGGAAATCATTCATTACAATCTAAAACTGAAAAAATATGGATACTTCTAAAATATTTTTAATTGATGACAGTAAACTATTAACAGATGGTTGACATGATCATTAAAAAAAGTTGTAACTTTCTGTTACGAGACACACAACATTTATCACAGGATAATACATTAAAACTGACAATCAGATTGTCAGGTATTGGCAATTTTTACACAGGTATATAAATCCATAGTGTTTTGATATCCCACAGCTACTCTATGAATATCAGTCTTAAAAACGTTGAAATAGACCAAATGTTGAATATATAATCCTTGTATTTATGGCATTGAAGATGTTCACTATTATCTCTTAGCATCTACCTAACACTGGGATGCCTATGGACACTTGCTGAACAACATAGTCATCGCCTAATATGGGGATGCTTATGAAATCTAGTTGAATACTGTAGTCATCGCCTAATATGAGAATATTTATGAGCACATGTTGATTCCTTGCCTAACAAGGGGATGCCTACAGTGGTTGTGTTCTACTTCTTGCCTAGTCTCTATATACCTGCCTAATGTAATCAAGAGTAAATATTATTAATGAATGCAATAATTATATTGACATTTTAAATTTACAGTGAATTATAAAACACTAAACCATCATAAGTTATTAGGGCATTTCAAACCAAGTCTTATTTTACATAAGACCATTACAGTCTTCATGCTTAACAACATACATTTAATATTTCTAGATACTTAAATATTCATTTTGGATTATCATTGAGTTGTATCAAAAAATAAATGTTTCAGGTTTTCCCCTTTAAGCCAAGTAGTGCTGTACAATATAAGTAACATTTTGTTTACGATTATTAATTTCCCCTACCTACCTACCTAGCCAAAGTTAAATATGAAACCTGAAACACATATTCTTTTTTAAAAGTTGATGAATTAAGTTCAAATATTAAAAAATTGTGCTTCCTTTTTAATCCCATGCTGTATGATTATTATTTATGTTTTAAAAGATACATTACTATAGCATTTAATGTCTTGGGATTAATACATACGTAACATAAATTAGAACAGTTCTGGTTTCCATCCCAATAAAGTCAAACAGCTTGAAACTGATCATGTCATGACCATTGAACAAGGGTAAAATACGTATCTATGGTAACTAAGACAATACACTTCTTTACTATGGTTATAAATCCCTTCCTTTTCTTACCAAATCAAAATTTTCATTATCTTCTGCAATTTAAATCTGCTTTTGATAATTAAATTGCCTTGCTTAAATTTCTCATTAATTATGTCATGACTAAATTTTAAACTGCACATTTAAGTTTTTTTAAAAAGGTTTGTCAGTAGCACAGGTCAAATATAGGTGCTTAATACAATTAATTTAACAAAGAGTACTAAATATATTCCCTTTTTCCATTTTAAACTTTCCCTGATTATTGTCGGAGACGTTACCTAAAAACTGTTGAGAAGAGAGTATGATTTATCTGTTGTAACTGCCTCTACCTCTTCCTCCACCTGTAACGAAAAAGTTGGTGTAAAACACAACGAAAATAAATACCCACGTCCATTTAAAAAAAAATCTTCAACAAAATAACACTCGTAAATCATGTAGATTTCAATATAATTTACAATCAATATTTACTTTAAGGTTTTGTTTTGTGAAATAGCCACATTACTGTTCATTCATTCATAACATGCATGTATTTATGTGTGTGAGTTCAAAGAATTAACAATTTGACTGAATAATAATAATGGTCCCAAAACATAATTATTACTCTGATAAGGTCCTCCTCCTCCGCCTCCTCGTTTGTTACCATACTGTCCCTCATTGGTCCTCCACCAGAATTTCCTGTGTAACTTTGTCCAAACTGTTGGTTATAGTCACCTCCCCTGTAATATAATACTCAATTAAATAATCATTGATATATTATGTGCCTCTGACCAATGAACCTAAATTATATCTGACAAAAGTCACTTGAGGGTTAAATGAACATCATTGGCACTCATATTTCCAAAACAAACGAATTTACAAGGGGATTGTAATGGTGAAATATCAGCTTCATAACACAATAGGTACCAAAGAGACTTATCTAGACCTCAAACTTCACAAAAGTCATTCAAGCCTCAATTATAAGACAAAGTGACCTCAATGAAAAGGATCAGTATGAGGTAGGTTTATAAGTGCCAAACATGCAGCTGAACTTTTGGGGCGTAACAAGTGGAGTGTCAGAGGTGTGTTCACACCAAAGAAACTAAAACACTAACAGTACACTGAAGAATTAGAAATAACAGAAAGATAGTCCCAGTGCATCAAATAAAACAACTGAAAATCCCCATTTAAATATAAATATTTATAATAAAATAAAAAAAGTACCCCAGAAAATCCTGAAACACAGACAGCAATATCTCTACTTAGTCTTAATTGAAAGTAATCAGTGGTAATCAGTGCTGGGCATAAAATTACAAAGGAAATCATTCATTACAATCTAAAACTGAAAAATATGGATACTTCTAAAATATTTTTAATTGATGACAGTAAACTATTAACAGATGGTTGACATGATCATTAAAAAGTTGTAACTTTCTGTTACGAGACACACAACATTTATCACAGGATAATACATTAAAACTGACAATCAGATTGTCAGGTATTGAATTTTACACAGGTATATAAATCCATAGTGTTTTGATATCCCACAGCTACTCTATGAATATCAGTCTTAAAAAGCGTTGAAATAGACCAAATGTTGAATATATAATCCTTGTATTTATGGCATTGAAGATGTTCACTATTATCTCTTAGCATCTACCTAACACTGGGATGCCTATGGACACTTGCTGAACAACATAGTCATCGCCTAATATGGGGATGCTTATGAAATCTAGTTGAATACTGTAGTCATCGCCTAATATGAGAATATTTATGAGCACATGTTGATTCCTTGCCTAACAAGGGGATGCCTACAGTGGTTGTGTTCTACTTCTTGCCTAGTCTCTATATACCTGCCTAATGTAATCAAGAGTAAATATTATTAATGAATGCAATAATTATATTGACATTTTAAATTTACAGTGAATTATAAAACACTAAACCATCATAAGTTATTAGGGCATTTCAAACCAAGTCTTATTTTACATAAGACCATTACAGTCTTCATGCTTAACAACATACATTTAATATTTCTAGATACTTAAATATTCATTTTGGATTATCATTGAGTTGTATCAAAAATAAATGTTTCAGGTTTTCCCTTTAAGCCAAGTAGTGCTGTACAATATAAGTAACATTTTGTTTCGATTATTAATTTCCCTACCTACCTACCTAGCCAAAGTTAAATATGAAACCTGAAACACATATTCTTTTTAAAAGTTGATGAATTAAGTTCAAATATTAAAAATTGTGCTTCCTTTTAATCCCATGCTGTATGATTATTATTTATGTTTTAAAAGATACATTACTATAGCATTTAATGTCTTGGGATTAATACATACGTAACATAAATTAGAACAGTTCTGGTTTCCATCCCAATAAAGTCAAACAGCTTGAAACTGATCATGTCATGACCATTGAACAAGGGTAAAATATGTATCTATGGTAACTAAGACAATACACTTCTTTACTATGGTTATAATCCTTCCTTTTCTTACCAAATCAAAATTTTCATTATCTTCTGCAATTTAAATCTGCTTTTGATAATTAAATTGCCTTGCTTAAATTTCTCATTAATTATGTCATGACTAAATTTTAAACTGCACATTTAAGTTTTTTAAAAGGTTTGTCAGTAGCACAGGTCAAATATAGGTGCTTAATACAATTAATTTAACAAAGAGTACTAAATATATTCCCTTTTCCATTTTAAACTTTCCTGATTATTGTCGGAGCGTTACCTAAAAACTGTTGAGAAGAGTATGATTTATCTGTTGTAACTGCCTCTACCTCTTCCTCCACCTGTAACGAAAAAGTTGGTGTAAAACACAACGAAAATAAATACCCACGTCCATTTAAAAAAAAATCTTCAACAAAATAACACTCGTAAATCATGTAGATTTCAATATAATTTACAATCAATATTTACTTTAAGGTTTTGTTTTGTGAAATAGCCACATTACTATTCATTCATTCATAACATGCATGTATTTATGTGTGTGTGAGTTCAAAGAATTAACAATTTGACTGAATAATAATAATGGTCCCAAAAACATAATTATTACTCTGATAAGGTCCTCCTCCTCCGCCTCCTCGTTTGTTACCATACTGTCCCCTCATTGGTCCTCCACCAGAATTTCCTGTGTAACTTTGTCCAAACTGTTGGTTATAGTCACCTCCCCCTGTAATATAATACTCAATATATTAAATAAATGTGTATTTTGTTTACCTGTTAGTAAATCAAAATGGCTGTTAAAACTGTTTGAAAGAAACCATTTTGTACAAATTTGTCAAGACTGTCAAGTCTGTTTACTCTGTTATATTAACGAGTTGACTGGTCATACACATTCCAGCGATGCAGTTTTGACATCACTATTCCTGTCTTGTGTGCATACCTTGTCCACCTCCATAACCACCACCATATCCACCCGCACTGTATCCACCGTCACTGTAACCTTGGTTATATGTACTACTTTGGTTGTAGCCACCATTGTAACCACCACTACCATCGTCATAACCTCCACCATAACCACCGCCATAGCTCTGGTAGCCTCCTGCTAATAAAATACATACTTGTGCTTTTATCTTACACGATGATAAATTGATGGTAGGTCGTCCTTTGATGTAATCTGTATATTCTATTGGCTAAAACATGTCATGTGGTGTGAAGTCAAAATTTTCATACCATATGAAAACTGGTTACCATTTAAAAGAACATGATTACATCAATATGTGATGAATATTTTCAAATTGAAATAATTATACTGATAATAAACATGATAAAAATTTAATTAGGCTATTAAATAAATAATATTTATTCATATTTTCAAATTAAATGCAAATTTTGTGAGTCTGACAAGAAAGCAACTGATACAGCACATTTTTAAGCACAGAGCACATAATTTAAAATGTACTATATAACTTGCATTCAGATTGCTTATATAGCTTTAATTTTTCAACAAATATTTTATCTAGAATTGTTTTCTTTATACTGAATCAATACCATTTAGAACTAGAGCATTTGAACAAATCAACAGAATGTGTTATAATATATATGTCATCATATAAATAACACATAGCTGAGAGAGTGATAGAGCAGATTGTTACCCTGAGAAAACATTGTCAACTGAGGCAAAGCCAAGGTTGACAATGTCTTTTCGAGGGGTAACAATCTGCTCTATCACCCTCTCAGATATGTGTTATTTAATTTATTATACTGAATGTTCTGTTATAACTGTCGATTAAATTTCAAATTCAAAGTAATAAACTTTGACGTCTTGTACATAACAACCATCCGTATTTAATAAAGCGCACACTTGATCAAGTGTCTCCATGAAGGGTAATAGAGTAAATTAACACCATCGTATAAATATGGCATTTTAACGTGAAGTATAATAATTTATTTTGCTTTATAACGGTTCCTTTAGTTTGTCAGAGCACCACTTATATGACAAATATGACCCAAAAAAATTACCTTGACCTCCATATCCACCACTTTGACCTCCAAATCCACCACCTTGACCTCCCCTACCTGAAAATAAACATGAAATTAAAGCATTGTGATTAGTAAACAGAAAACTATTGGCATAAAATTTAAAAGATACACATCATACTGAACATGTTTACTAAGCTTCAAGTTGATTTGACTATCCAATATTGTAAACTATATATTAACCTAATATTTTAACTAGATACAAGACAAATGATAAGAATGACAGTCGCATGGACCAGAAAACAATATGCCCCCTTACTATCCAAGGCAGGGCATAAAAAGGACAACATAACAAGATAAGGAAAACCTGTTCAGGAGGATAGAAACATAGGGATTTATTTTGTTTTACCTGATAAAAATCTCTGATCTATTTCTCAACATCAAAGAATGGGGTTGATTTTTTCTGCTTCAAATTCAATCATTTTATATCTGAAGTGAAACATTTATGTTTGGTCATTTTCTTTGAATTAATGTTACCTTGATATTTTGAAAGACAAATGTATTCGTTCAAAGAGCTTGATATATTGGAGGGAGAGATGATGTATTCACTTTTTGGGTCAAGAACCAATAAATAAAGCAAAACCCTTGACTGTTGCAAATATGTTTTTGGGAACTTTTGAGATAAAGAGTTCCGTCCCAAGTCAAGCCCATAATTCAGTGGTTGCAGTTGGTAGCTGTATATTATATATTTGTTTTTGTTTATTGTTTTGTATATAAATCAGGCAGTTAGTTCTCTTGTTTTGAATTGTTTGTCATTTTATTTCCACATGTGACATTTCTAAGGGACACAACTGATCAGAAAACTACCAAATAAAACAATCCTTCTTACCTCCTCTGCCACCACCTCTTCCCCACCACGACCTCCTCCGTCACCATCTTTTTCTTTGCCTTTTTACTTCCACACTTTTCCCAGATAGAGTAAAATATTTCATCACTACAAAAACAATGTTTCAGTTGTGAAGTAAATCTTAATGACCTATTTGCCTACTCAGACAAAAGAAAGTGCTATATATTATATGAATATGTACTCTCAATGACAGATAGGAAATCAAACCAAGTTTGGTACAAATTATACATATTTTTCAATAATGACATTCAGAAACCAAAGTTTCAGTCTATCATTAGCTGTGGTGACATTGACCTTTGATCTAATGACCCCATAATATTTGAGGGTCTTCCTCACCTCATTGGCCATTATCTAACAAACTAAAGTACAGGTTGACATATTGTTCAAAAGATTAAATCAAGAAACCAAAATTCTGACCAAATTACTGTCTATCACTAGCTGATGTTTCTTTTACAAATTTAACCAAGAAAACAATAGGTTTTCCTAACCCCATGTGGCATTTATGGCATACAAAGTTGGAACAGATACTGTGCAGTGATTAAAAAAATGTTGTCTGCAAACTGATATGTTAATGTAAAGACAGATGGACTCTAACATTCAGCACAATATAAGCCAAGCTGGACTTTGTTGCAAATTGTCCAAAAATGCATTATTACTTAGCTAGTTATCATCACAATATTATTCACACAAGATATCACTTTATGATCTGAACCATATATACTACGTAATTATACTCACAAACACATTTATCAACTGGATCATAATCCTCAAATTCTATAAAGGCAAATCCTTTGAGTTTTCCTGTTGCTTTGTCTACTGGTACATTTACTTCCTTAATAGATCCGTATTGTTCAAATACATCACGCAGATCTTGTTCATCAGTGCCATCTTTCATCCCTCCAATAAATAGTTTTTTACATGTCTGCTGTACGTCTGGGTCATTGGAGTCCTATCAAAACAAAATAACAAGTCAACATTCGGAACAATTCACTAATACAATCTGAAAATAACAATAAGTATAGTATGTATTTAATTATATTATGTGTATTATCACTCATCTGGTATCTTAATCCAAGATTACTACCATGTCTTTCCCACTTTTTTGGACTTCCTGGGGCTGTGGGATGTCAGAGTGGAGTTCTTGACTTCCTGGGGCTGTTGGATGTCAGAGTGGAGTTTTGGACTTCCTGGGGCTGTGGGATGTCAGAGTGGAGTTTTGGACTTCCTGGGGCTGTGGGATGTCAGTGTGGAGTTCATATAGAAAACATGGAATTACAGACACAGAATTGGAGTGACAAATTTTTGTCTCAGAATCATTTTAGATCTATTTTCAGGTATAATCATACATCATTCTATTCCTTAATTAATTTTACTCCATGAATGTGTTTTTTTTTTTCTCAATACTCATGTTTTTTTTCTATAATTAATCACCTCCTGTAGCACAAATGAAAACTTTATTTCCACCAACCCACTATTTTCAACAACAAACGTAAACTTTAAACAAGATATTCCAATCTAGCACTATTTCCTGACAGTACTTGCTATCATGGGAGTTAATTTATGCAAATAGGTCAGTGTTCTCCCCAGATATTTCATATAGCATCCTGGGGAACAGGGAAATTTGAAATACCATCTTGTTTCTAAAAATTATAGCATCACATCCATAACACAACCTATAAGAAAATCAATTCAGATAGCATCACATTCATTTGACATTAAAAAAATATAGCATCACATTACCATGATGCTAAAAGGCCCTGGGGAGAACACTGTAGGTGTGACATATATGTTGGCTACCATTGAATACAATATAATGGATGAAGAAGTAGATATCCTTAATATAGACCATATATGCCTAAATTAACTTTTGCATAAGATACATGTATATTGGATGAAGAGGCAAATCTCATTAAAATACAGTGAATGCAGGTCACCAGGATGGTATGCACAAATCAATTCAGAATTTGTATGTGCACTGAATGAAATAGCAGTCTTGTGAAAACTTGTTCACAGTGAACGGATGAAGCAAGACAAGAGGGGACTGAAGGGAATGAATTCTTCATTTGTGCTACAGGGTTTTAATTCTGGTGAACCCAATTTTTTCTCTGTAAATTCTGACCAACTAACTGGTTTTTTTTATGAAGGTAACCATATGCATAAACACACATATTTGTTTTTTGGCCTAATTATTCTACAAATGCACTTTTGAATATAAAAGTATTTATGAAACATCTCATTTATTAAATGGAATAACATTAACCCTTTCCCCAACGAATCCCCGGTTAATAGGATTCATGCTTCAGACAGCTGATGATGAGTCCCGGTTTACCGGGATCGGCATACCTCTTTTATATTTCCCACTGAAAAACACTGCGAACACATGCTATCTCTCTTTGTTTATTGCCTGAGTGAAAGTATAAACATGACCACCGTTTGTTGAAAACCGTGTCAAAATCAAATGAAATTCTGGATTTAACTGGAATCTGAAATAAGGAACATTATTTTGTAAGAATTTGGAAGAATTGAAGGCAGACTAGTATACTATTTTGACATAAAATGCTTTTTATGTACAGAAACACTCGGAATGGACATCATTCAGTGTAAGGAATATAGCGAATTTCATGAATTTTATGTATTTCAATGCCGAAAATTAGCAGATTTGATTTTTTCTGACAAAAAATTTATTAAAACATAAACAAAACTGTGTTCATGGTGCAGTGAATAAAATAAAGACATAAATAACTACAGATAAGTTTTTATTGATATTTAATATGAAGTTCTCTCACTTGTGTCACAATAGCCAGGGAAGGCATTGTCTCAGAGTAACTTCTGTCAGGGTGGCTATCAGTGAAAGGGTTATGATTAATTGACAATATAGTAATTATCAAAATTATTTGATCAAATGAATATCATCATGATCATTGTCAATTAATCTTCATATTAGCTGATGTAGTATGATGTGGAATGAGATAACTGTCCATCTGCAATCAATTTACAAAAATCTCACAAGAGAAAGATGTTATGACATTTCAGTATATACATGTTTACTAAGCTTCAAGTTGATTTGACTATCCAATATTGTAAACTATATATTAACCTAATATTTTAACTAGATACAAGACAAATGATAAGAATGACAGTCGCATGGACCAGAAAACAATATGCCCCCTTACTATCCAAGGCAGGGCATAAAAAGGACAACATAACAAGATAAGGAAAACCTGTTCAGGAGGATAGAAACATAGGGATTTATTTTGTTTTACCTGATAAAAATCTCTGATCTATTTCTCAACATCAAAGAATGGGGTTGATTTTTTTCTGCTTCAAATTCAATCATTTTATATCTGAAGTGAAACATTTATGTTTGGTCGTTTTCTTTGAATTAATGTTACCTTGATATTTTTGAAAGACAAATGTATTCGTTCAAAGAGCTTGATATATTGGAGGGGGAGAGATGATGTATTCACTTTTTTTGGGTCAAGAACCAATAAATAAAGCAAAACCCTTGACTGTTGCAAATAGGTTTTTGGGAACTTTTGAGATAAAGAGTTCCCGTCCCAAGTCAGAAGCCCATAATTCAGTGGTTGCAGTTGGTAGCTGTATATTATATATTTGTTTTTTGTTTATTGTTTTGTATATAAATCAGGCAGTTAGTTCTCTTGTTTGTCATTTTATTTCCACATGTGACATTTCTAAGGGACACAACTGATCAGAAAACTACCAAATAAAACAATCCTTCTTACCTCCTCTGCCACCACCTCTTCCCCCACCACGACCTCCTCCGTCACCATCCTTTTTCTTTGCCTTTTTTACTTCCACACTTTTCCCAGATAGAGTAAAATATTTCATCACTATAAAAAACAATGTTTCAGTTGTGAAGTAAATCTTAATAACCTATTTGCCTACTCAGACAAAAGAAAGTGCTATATATTATATGAATATGTACTCTCAATGACAGATAGGAAATCAAACCAAGTTTGGTACAAATTATACATATTTTTCAATAATGACATTCAGAAACCAAAGTTTCAGTCTATCATTAGCTGTGGTGACATTGACCTTTGATCTAATGACCCCATAATATTTGAGGGTCTTCCTCACCTCATTGGCCATTATCTAACAAACTAAAGTACAGGTTGACATATTGTTCAAAAGATTAAATCAAGAAACCAAAATTCTGACCAAATTACTGTCTATCACTAGCTGATGTTTCTTTTACAAATTTAACCAAGAAAACAATAGGTTTTCCTAACCCCATGTGGCATTTATGGCATACAAAGTTGGAACAGATACTGTGCAGTGATTAAAAAAATGTTGTCTGCAAACTGATATGTTAATGTAAAGACAGATGGACTCCTAACATTCAGCACAATATAAGCCAAGCTGGACTTTGTTGCAAATTGTCCAAAAAAATGCATTATTACTTAGCTAGTTATCATCACAATATTATTCACACAAGATATCACTTTATGATCTGAACCATATATACTACGTAATTATACTCACAAACACATTTATCAACTGGATCATAATCCTCAAATTCTATAAAGGCAAATCCTTTGAGTTTTCCTGTTGCTTTGTCTACTGGTACATTTACTTCCTTAATAGATCCGTATTGTTCAAATACATCACGCAGATCTTGTTCATCAGTGCCATCTTTCATCCCTCCAATAAATAGTTTTTTACATGTCTGCTGTACGTCTGGGTCATTGGAGTCCTATCAAAACAAAATAACAAGTCAACATTCGGAACAATTCACTAATACAATCTGAAAATAACAATAAGTATAGTATGTATTTAATTATATTATGTGTATTATCACTCATCTGGTATCTTAATCCAAGATTACTACCATGTCTTTCCCACTTTTTTGGACTTCCTGGGGCTGTGGGATGTCAGAGTGGAGTTCTTGACTTCCTGGGGCTGTTGGATGTCAGAGTGGAGTTTTGGACTTCCTGGGGCTGTGGGATGTCAGAGTGGAGTTTTGGACTTCCTGGGGCTGTGGGATGTCAGTGTGGAGTTCATATAGAAAACATGGAATTACAGACACAGAATTGGAGTGACAAATTTTTGTCTCAGAATCATTTTAGATCTATTTTCAGGTATAATCATACATCATTCTATTCCTTAATTAATTTTACTCCATGAATGTGTTTTTTTTTTTCTCAATACTCATGTTTTTTTTCTATAATTAATCACCTCCTGTAGCACAAATGAAAACTTTATTTCCACCAACCCACTATTTTCAACAACAAACGTAAACTTTAAACAAGATATTCCAATCTAGCACTATTTCCTGACAGTACTTGCTATCATGGGAGTTAATTTATGCAAATAGGACTAAGGTGTGACATATATGTTGGCTACCATTGAATACAATATAATGGATGAAGAAGTAGATATCCTAATATAGACCATATATGCCTAAATTAACTTTGCATAAGATACATGTATATTGGATGAAGAGCAAATCATTAAATAATACAGTGAAGGTCACCAGGATGGTATGCACAAATCAATTCAGAATTTGTATGCACTGAATGAAATAGCAGTCTTGTGAAAACTTGTTCACAGTGAACGGATGAAGCAAGACAAGAGGGACTGAAGGAATGAATTCTTCATTTGTGCTACAGGTTTTTCTGTGAACCCAATTTTTCTCTGTAAATTCTGACCAACTAACTGGTTTTTAAAGGTAACCATATGCATAAACACATATTTTTTTTGGCCTAATTATTCTACAAATGCACTTTTGAATATAAAAGTATTTATGAAACATCTCATTTATTAAATGGAATAACATTAACCCTTTCCCAACGAATCCCGGTTAATAGGATTCATGCTTCAGACAGCTGATGATGAGTCGGTTTACGGGATCGGCATCTCTTTATATTTCCACTGAAAACACTGCGAACACATGCTATCTCTTTGTTTATTGCCTGGTGAAAGTATAAACATGACCACCGTTTGTTGAAAACCGTGTCAAAATCAAATGAAATTCTGATTTAACTGGAATCTGAAATAAGGGAACATTATTTTGTAAATTTGGAAGAATTGAAGGCAGACTAGTATACTATTTTGACATAAAATGCTTTTTATGTACAGAAACACTGGAATGGACATCATTCAGTGTAAGGATATAGCAATTTCATGAATTTTATGTATTTCAATGCGAAAATTAGATTTGATTTTTCTGACAAAAATTTATTAAAACATAAACAAAACTGTGTTCATGGTGCAGTGAATAAAATAAAGACATAAATAACTACAGATAAGTTTTATTGATATTTAATATGAAGTTCTCTCACTTGTGTCACAATAGCCAGGAAGGCATTGTCTCAGAGTAACTTCTGTCAGGGTGGCTATCAGTGAAAGGGTTATGATTAATTGACAATATAGTAATTATCAAAATTATTTGATCAAATGAATATCATCATGATCATTGTCAATTAATCTTCATATTAGCTGATGTAGTATGATGTGGAATGAGATAACTGTCCATCTGCAATCAATTTACAAAAATCTCACAAGAGAAAGATGTTATGACATTTCAGTATATACATGTAACTTAATGTCTTTGAGATCAATTTTAGCTGTAAGATTTTTTTGCTGATCCATATATTTGCAGGGGAAGCTACATGTATTTCTCCATTTAATTCTGAAGTATGATGAGACATGAATTTTGTTTGATAGTATATTTACAAAACGTAAAATATAAAATATTGATCAGATGTGGTAGGATTGCACATGAAACGACTGTCCACGAGACTGAGAGTTCAAATGATGCAGCTTTACAAATGTAAGAACAGCATGTAAATATCTCTGTATGGCCTTCCATGTTTTAATATATGGTGTACTGTCTCATTTACATTTATTCAATATCTATTTTCTTAATAATACATTGTATTTACAAATTTCACAAAAAACATTATACATACCTCTCTACGCATAGCTCTTTTAGTTTCAACTTCTCTTCCATCTAGTTTGTGTGGTCGACAATTCTGTGAATCGTCCACATTTTGAGATTCTTTGAAAGTTACAAAACCAAAGCCTCGTGACCGCTTGCTCTGAGGATCTCTCATGACAACAACATCTACAATTTCTCCCCATTGTCCAAAATGTTCTTTGAGACCTTCCTCATCTGTTTCGTAACTTAATCCACCAATAAATAATTTTCTAAATTGCTCTGACTCTGGATCTTCAGGTTCACCAAATTTCTTTCCTGATCCTCTTCTTCCTAAACATTCACAAAATACAAAATTAGGAAATGAGTTGTATTTTCATATACATCAGTCAAGGGTCTAACTTAAATAAGTTATTAGAGAAAATAACATATATTTGTTATTGAGGGCTAAAAATCAAAATCTGTGATAACATATGTATGTTACATGTTTCAAAGGGCATTATACATCCTTTATTTTGTTAAATTGTGTACTAGGTCTATTGATATTATAATTGTCTTTATGTATATTAAACTTTAGAAAGATATAACAGCCCATAGTTTGCCAATCATGCATAACACACCCATGTTATTACAGAAAAATATGCCTGTAATAACTAAAGGTGTTATTACAGCTTCTCAATCTCTTCAAAGCCTTTTCTCCTACATATATCACAATGTATTTTAATTTATTGTAATAAATAATGATAAGAGCATGTAATGAGGTTCTGCTTTGATAAGCTTCCTAGTCATTGCCAAGTGTCTCATGTAATAAGTTAAATGCCTGTAATAACTAAGCCTTGTTATTACAGCTAAGTTATCACTTAAAAGCCTTGTCTCATTGATTTACCATGGTTGATCAAAATGTATTAATTGAATTGGAAAATTAGTTTTCAAGGTTATGTAAAAGTTACATGCTAAGTTTCAAGAATTCCCAAGTGCCCACTGAAAATAAAAATTTTATGGTACATTCAACTGATAACAAACATATGTTACTACAGATTAAGAAAAGTATTCATAATAACACATGTATGTTATTTTCTCTCAATAACTTATTCAAGTTAAAATCTCATTAAAATACATGTACAGTGAATGCAGGTCACCAGGATGGTATGCACAAATCAATTCAGAATTTGTATGTGCACTGAATGAAATAGCAGTCTTGTGAAAACTTGTTCACAGTGAACGGATGAAGCAAGACAAGAGGGGACTGAAGGGAATGAATTCTTCATTTGTGCTACAGGGTTTTAATTCTGGTGAACCCAATTTTTTCTCTGTAAATTCTGACCAACTAACTGGTTTTTTTTATGAAGGTAACCATATGCATAAACACACATATTTGTTTTTTGGCCTAATTATTCTACAAATGCACTTTTGAATATAAAAGTATTTATGAAACATCTCATTTATTAAATGGAATAACATTAACCCTTTCCCCAACGAATCCCCGGTTAATAGGATTCATGCTTCAGACAGCTGATGATGAGTCCCGGTTTACCGGGATCGGCATACCTCTTTTATATTTCCCACTGAAAAACACTGCGAACACATGCTATCTCTCTTTGTTTATTGCCTGAGTGAAAGTATAAACATGACCACCGTTTGTTGAAAACCGTGTCAAAATCAAATGAAATTTACGGATTTAACTGGAATCTGAAATAAGGGAACATTATTTTTGTAAGAATTTGGAAGAATTGAAGGCAGACTAGTATACTATTTTGACATAAAATGCTTTTTTATGTACAGAAACACTCGGAATGGACATCATTCAGTGTAAGGAATATAGACGAATTTCATGAATTTTATGTATTTCAATGCCGAAAATTAGCAGATTTGATTTTTTTCTGACAAAAAATTTATTAAAACATAAACAAAACTGTGTTCATGGTGCGAGTGAATAAAATAAAGACATAAATAACTACAGATAAGTTTTTATTGATATTTAATATGAAGTTCTCTCACTTGTGTCACAATAGCCAGGGAAGGCATTGTCTCAGAGTAACTTCTGTCAGGGTGGCTATCAGTGAAAGGGTTATGATTAATTGACAATATAGTAATTATCAAAATTATTTGATCAAATGAATATCATCATGATCATTGTCAATTAATCTTCATATTAGCTGATGTAGTATGATGTGGAATGAGATAACTGTCCATCTGCAATCAATTTACAAAAATCTCACAAGAGAAAGATGTTATGACATTTCAGTATATACATGTAACTTAATGTCTTTGAGATCAATTTTAGCTGTAAGATTTTTTTGCTGATCCATATATTTGCAGGGGAAGCTACATGTATTTCTCCATTTAATTCTGAAGTATGATGAGACATGAATTTTGTTTGATAGTATATTTACAAAACGTAAAATATAAAATATTGATCAGATGTGGTAGGATTGCACATGAAACGACTGTCCACGAGACTGAGAGTTCAAATGATGCAGCTTTACAAATGTAAGTAACAGCATGTAAATATCTCTGTATGGCCTTCCATGTTTTAATATATGGTGTACTGTGTCATTTACATTTATTCAATATCTATTTTCTTAATAATACATTGTATTTACAAATTTCACAAAAAACATTATACATACCTCTCTACGCATAGCTCTTTTAGTTTCAACTTCTCTTCCATCTAGTTTGTGTGGTCGACAATTCTGTGAATCGTCCACATTTTGAGATTCTTTGAAAGTTACAAAACCAAAGCCTCGTGACCGCTTGCTCTGAGGATCTCTCATGACAACAACATCTACAATTTCTCCCCATTGTCCAAAATGTTCTTTGAGACCTTCCTCATCTGTTTCGTAACTTAATCCACCAATAAATAATTTTCTAAATTGCTCCGACTCTGGATCTTCAGGTTCACCAAATTTCTTTCCTGATCCTCTTCTTCCCTAAACATTCACAAAATACAAAATTAGGAAATGAGTTGTATTTTCATATACATGTAAAATTGTCTGGTGCCTAAGCAAAATCTCATGCGACTTCCCAAGTTGAGAGATCAGACATTATCCAGGGCATACATAGAATTAACACATTTTTTTGAACATTTTATTACTGATAGATCTTTAATTTTTACCAAGTAGCTGATTATTGATTCTGTCAAAATCTTAACAAGTTTAGATGTTCAATGTTTAAACATGTTAAAGCCAAGTATTATTTACTGACAAGGGGAACAGTCTAAGAAACCCAACAAAATTTTACAATGTTGAACCGTTAAAATTTTTTCGCCAATATTTTACACAAAAAATTAATTATTTTTCAATTTTTTATTTTTTTGGTCAAAACCTTGTGTTATGCCTCCAACTGTCAGTCAGAGCTCAGACATAAATAAGTCTAAATCTGCTTTTGACTCAAAGAGGTCTAAATTTGAAGGTTTCAAGATTTGTCTCCTTAATCTAAGACAAATTATGACTTCAATAAGTCAATTAGTGTTAAGCAAGAAATATTTGACCTAAATTAAAGAGTTGCAAATATTGACTCCTACAAGTCAATAAGTTACCAAAATTGGCCAACTTCAAGACCCATGCATATTTATAAAAAGGTCATGCATCTACATGAAATTATGACAACATTGAAAGACAATGCTTTGTCTTCTAAGGAAAAATATGCATGAGAGTCTAAAAAATCGGAGATAATGTTTATTTACTTTACAATGCAACCATCTGTAATCACACAAAATGAGGAAAATAATCTATGTTAAGTAAAAATGTTCAATTAGATAATTAAATATAGATAGCTCAGGTCATTGTGAACTCTCACACAGGTTTATGATGTCATAGGTGGTGCACTTTGGCCACTAATTAAAATTAAGTCTTTTCATAAACATAAATAGACCTAAACAAGTCTGTCATTTTCTGACTTAAATAAGTCTGAAAATGAAAGTACATTTTATAATAAATACATTTTTGACTTATGTAAGTCAAAACAAAATCGACTTGTTTATGTCTGAGCTCTGACTGACTGTTAAAATAGGATTATAAATTCCAAAATCAAACTTTGTACACCTCTTCAGTTCTGTCTAGGGTCTTCTTTCTTCTTTCCAGTTTAATACATGTATACATATTCAGTGTTGATGAAAAAAACATCATCTCGAATGAACTGATCAATAGACCCCTTTGCAGTTAATGCAGCCATATGGAATAGGCAAAATTTATTAAATCACTCATTTAAGTAGCAAATTAGAAATTCTGTGATTTTGTAATTTTACCAAAATTTTAAACATACAGGTTTAGATTATATCTAATTATTAGTAAAGTTGAAATAAATGAACCTTTTGCTTCTTTTAAGTAGCAAGGTTTATGCCTTTGATGCAATCATTCATCCATAAATTGTATATTTGTTGAAAAAAATGCTATAATGAAGCTTTACATAATGATCTAATACTTTCTTAAGAGATTTTTCCTAGCAGTGAGAGTTTTTTTCTGTAAAAATCAAGGTTTCATCTTACAGATTATATAATAAAATTTTACTGTTTGCGACCAAAATTTCACTGTTCGGGGTATTGAAATTAGTGGGGGAAATTGAAATAATAATACTTAAAAGAAATCATTTTTTTTAAGAAACTAGAGGTATGCTTCTTAAACAAGTGATTTTCATGTCATTATCCCAGATTCAGTACAAGGTCATCACCTGACATGACCGGTCATCCTATAAACACAGATGTTGGTTCTAATAATTTTAGCAACATAATTAGTCCCTGGATCATTAGTATAGACTATAGTATATTTAAAGCTACAATAAAATTAAATCACTTAGTCTAGTGATTTATTTGTACTACTTAAATAGGTGATTATTAAAGAAAGACAACTCTTACTTCAAACATGTTTGAAAAAATGTTACTTGAATCAGTGATTTCATAATTATTCATTTAAGTCAATCTCCTGACTGATTATTTCCAAGATATGAATAATGAATATTGTCATCATGATCAAAGACTAAGTCATTCGTCTCAAAGACTTGTAAAAGAAAGGCAGAAGATTCCAAACGGCTATCAAACTTGTCACAAGCTGTTATCTTTATTTTTTTCATTTAAAATCTTCCTTGTTTTCAGTTTCACTCCTACCAAGCTAACACATAAATATAATACCAAATTAGCTTTGTAAATACCAATTATGAATTAACAGCAATCTTATATAAATCATAATAGACCATTTCTCTAATCATGTCTTTCACCGGAAAATATCATCAATTTCGCACGCCTTTTATGACATTATTTACCAGGCAGAAGTGCCTGTATCCCTGCTCTAATAAAGTTTCAAGCACTTTCAGAATTGTCATTCTGCAGGGTAGTTTAGAAATAATTTATGTTCCATAAGTACATAATCTTAATTCCCGTATCACTTAAGGGAGGGTGACCAACTTATCAGATTTTAATTTTCCAAATATTTTGTGCAGTACAAGATCAAACTTTTCACCCGTTCGCTCAACATGTGTTGGAAGCGACGATGCCTACATTTTGGTCACGTGGTGATGGAAGTCACATGACAGATTCAACTAACTTAGTACCGTATCCCCGAACTGGCCTATTAAAAATTAATCATCTAATCACAAAAAAAATATTTCATTAAAAAAATTCACGAGTTTTTATTCATAAAAATAAAAATATTTTGATATATTCATCTAAAAAACATCAACCGGTATTTGAATTAAAATAGGGTGCGAATGTGTTTTGGGAGCGAACGGATACGACACCAAGGTTTATCAAACTATTTAAACATGGCCGATCAATAAAATTAACACACGTCGAAATGACTCTCGTTTCGTAGCTAACAAAGGGGATACATTAAGTCTTCTACTGTATAGAACTATATCAAACACTTGGCAACCCTTACTACATAGTCATATGATAAGAATATTTCAAATTTCGATTGTAGGCTCATCAAACCAGTCAGATCAAGTAAAAACCTTGTGATTATCTAACGATAACTGGTACAATACCAGTAATTCGAATATGGGATTAAAATCAGATCGTGCGAAAATATTCATACTCCTCCTCTGCCTCTTCCTCCACCGTAATTTCCATAGTCCATTATATATTTGTGAATTTCCTTTGTCACACGTGTGGATAAGTTATGTGCCGCTGAAAGCAAACGCAAAGAACCACGTGATTTGAATATGTCAACTCGTACCTTTGCCAACTCGTACAATATTCTTACTGGAATTAGGACAACTCGCACCAAAAGCAATTGGGACCAAGACAACTCGGACCAATCTAAAAAACAACTCGGACCACTTTTAAAGACAGCTCAGACCAGTTTGAGAGACAACTCAGACGAGCTTGAAACACCTGTCAGACCAGTGGCTCTACGTGGTTTTTACGTTTAATATGATTTTTTTTGTTTTTATCTCGACTCACCATCTTAGCTAGTCTGAGATTACTCTGACCACGGCCCCAACTTGTCTGGCAAAACAGCCGTTGGACGTCAGAGTAATCTCGGACTACATCTTAGCTTGCTGTGACCACTGTGGCTGTGACAACTTGTCAGTTTGATAGCTCTTTTGGTTTTACCATGTCTCTGTTCTGTTACTATTAATTGATTTATAAATGAAGACCAAGATTCTGTATAGTCTCGACTATCGTTAGCACTATCTTGATTTAATTTGTATCGTGATTCGACAAACAAGAGACATATTATCTGGTCAGACAAGATTCATACCCAAAATAAAATCCGAACGCATCCAAACATAATCAACAAGGTCCAAACCGACTTCTTCGACAAATAACCAAAAGAGATCTTCATCCAGTTAAATAAAGACAATTCAATGACCGCTCCGCAAGACACTAAACAGATAAAAAATGCCAAATACCGCCAAAAGAAAATGAATCAACCGAGTAATCGGAACAACAAAGCCGACGAAATTCTAGAAGTCCTCAGTATGCTGAATGAACATCCATTTGTTCAGCAGGTAAACCATAAGAAAGGACAAGTACCATCAATCATAAGTTACACAGAAGATCAGAGGACGGACTTCAAGATGTTTTTGGCAAGATCAGGTGGTGCTGTTGGTGTTCAGTGATTGGACTTTCAATCTCGGTAATTTTTTTGTTACTGCACTAGTTTACAAACACCAGAGAGTGGTAAAAAAAGACACCAAAGACAACCCTATATTCATCGGACCGATGCTTTTACACAAAGATGCATCCTACAAGACCTACTTTACATTTTTCTCGCACCTGGCGTCAGAATTCAACATTAACAGTTTGGAGTTAAGGATTCCAGAGGAACTCGTCTTCGGGTCAGATAATGAGAAGGCATTGACCAAAGCCATCACTGACGCCTTCCCAAAATCTACACGACTTCTCTGCACTAAGCAGTTGAAGGACAATCTGAAACATTACCTCCAGAACAAAGTTGGAGCAGATGTTAAAGAAAGGACCAAGTTGATGGATGTCATTTTTGGTACAGAAGGTGTTGTTAATGCTGAAAACACAATAGACTTTGAAGAAAAATCCAGTAACTTCAAGCAGGGGCGTAGCTACCTTCTTAATGAAGTGGAATCACAAACTAAAGGGCGAGGGGTCTGGGGCCGCCTAAGGCCCCAGTAGGTCCAGGGCAAAGCCCTGGTAAGGTGGGGGGGGGGGGGCAGGGGTCAAAGCCCCCCCCGGAAGCTCCACATATATAGCGTTTCAAAACAATCACAACCGTAATAAAACTTGCACATTTTTGTTGTTGTTTTTTGGTCAACTATTTGTTTAACTATTGTCGTTTGCGTTTTTTGTACGCCGTGAGAGCTTTTAAAATCACGGAAATTTGTTTCATTTGCTAGTATTTGTATTGAGCAAAGTAGATGTATAAAAAACAAACAATAAACATAAACACAATTATGTATGTGGATATATTGGGGGAAGGGGTGGGGTTTGGTTTTTTTTATAAAGTTTTGAATACTAGTACCAAGGGGATTCTGAAGGGGATGATTTTATTTTCATCGTATGAGGCATAACTCTTAAGCCTGTCAACCAATGAGCTTAGTCTTTATTTACTCAATACAAAATAGACATATGTGAGCTGTTGCTTACTAGTGAAACCCTACATTAATTACAAAATGGTATCAGTTGGTAGACAAGAAGTAGGGAGGGAACTGACAGGTAAAAAATTCATGAAGCTTGTTACTAAATATTAGATTTCTGCGGGAGTGCCAGAAATAGTTCCTGAGAAAAATGCCACGAAAACTTCCATATATGACCATATGTACGAAAATAAAAAGAGGTCGGGAAACAGGAAGTAGGAAACTGAGGAGTATTTTGCTGTGATGAATAGTTGCTGAGAAAAATGTTGTTACGGACGGACGCACGGACAGAGATACACAGTAACTAGTATACCTCGTTCTCCGTTGGACAAGGAACCGGAGGATAAAAAGAAAAAAAATGTCATTCACAACAAGTGCATTATGTGGGAACCAAACCAGCCGTTTTTACAGGTGTTTGCCACAGATTGCACGACTAAGTAATCTTAACATAGAAAATACATTCTGTATATATTGTTCAATTTCTTTATAATTGCCTGTACCAACTCATGGACCTAGAAATTCTATAGGGTGAGTGTTTGGATGTTTTTCTTTCATAATAAGGCTGCATTTTTTTTCCATTTCAACTGCAATAACTATAAAGAATTTCCATGTAAAAATTGGGTGCGGCCCATCCCTTTCTTTGCATCGGCACATCGATGGTGAGTCATCGTTCTTGTCGGATTGTTAGTGATTGATGAAGGGGACGCTATGGGTTTTTTAAACTGATCCTAAAGTTTGAGGAAAAACATAACTTGGCTTCGATGGGTTTAATAATCGGATGCTTTTTTTCACTAAATAAACAATGTTAAATTATGAAATAGTTTGTCGTGCCGCATAGAAAATTTTGCCTGAGAAAAAAAACATATGGCCCCCTCTTCAAGTTACATTGTCGGTCCCTTAGTTCGTTTCTCTCTGGACGCTTTACTCTATGTTCGGTGTTTTTGTTCTTAGACTTAGATCTACCCTTATTTACTTAAAAATACTTTTGTTCGTAAAATTATAAATGACCTTAAAGGAAACTTGTATTTTGCAACATTTTCCCCATGATGTTTTGTCAGCAAATCTAGTTTCACTCTGTCTTCTTGTAAACTGGCATTCTATGGAGATATTGCCTATATCTGGATAAGGAGGGTGGTTAGATGAAGACGGAGTCGACGAGTCAGTTAGTGTGTGTGCGTGTGGGGGATGGGGGAGGCAAGACACAAACAGTCTCTGAACGTTAAAGAAATATCACGTTTCATAATAGATTATAGATGCATCACGTTTATACCCCACCCACTCTGTCCGACTGACCACTTCCTATATGTTAACTTTGTCCGTCTCTCTCTCTCTCTCTCTCTCTCTTCCTTTTTTTTCTCTTTTTCTTTTGTGAAAACGACGTGGATGCACGTGCTGTCGTGCCTCCGGGTAGCTACGCCCCTGTGACAAGAATGAAATTGAACAATATCCAAAGCTTCAAGAGTACTTTTTGAAAAACTTTAAGCCAAGAATTCAAGAGTTCGTTGACGAGCCCCGGCGCACCCATAAAGACAATTCACCAAAACTTTGGACTAATAACAATGCCGAAAGTATTAACCATGTGTTTAAAGCTGCAATAAAATGGAAGCCACAATCAACGCCAGACTTTATAAGAAAAATCTATGACTGTGTCCTTGCACAATTCTTCCACCTGAGAGGTGCCCTACATGGACATGGGGACTTTGTGTTAAAACCCAGTGAAATGCATTACTGGTTCCAGATCAGTTGTGGAGATGTAAATAAAACGAAGAGAAGATAGACATATTCCAAAAGTACTTGGTTGACAAAAAAGGAAGAGAAAAATAGAGATGATAAGTTCTTTTGATGGAAAGTTTTCAGTTGTCAACAAAGCAAAATCAATCGCCAAAAAGCCATGCCAAAGAAAACGCCCGACAAATGAAAGGACAGCCAAGAGATGAACAATCTAACTTATTTTGATATTGTAAATTTTTGTAATATATATACAAGATTACTGTAATAAATATGTATTAAGAAATGTAACTCTTATTTGTTTGTTAAAAAAATAAGGAAGGATCAAGAAGGCGAAATTTAACTATATAATACAATGACAAAACAAACCCTAAAAATGACATAAATATATATATTGAACAAAATAAAAAAAGAATTCATCTGCCCAGAACCAAAAATATACAATAATTAATTGAAAAAGACATTCAATAATGACGTCAATATATATGTAGTCAGTGATTTGCCGAAACAATAACATAATAAATAGACTTTCAACAACGCTGTGTGTATTCTCCGTTTAATTATTCTTTGAAATTGCGATAAAAAATCAACAAATTCAACAGTTTTCTGCTTTTATTGACACACATTATTGTTTTTTTTCATAGTTTTAATTCCATTTTTGGGTGTTCGGCGGTGTTTTGCGGTGGTCGGTGGTGTGTGGTGGTGTTCGGTGGTGAAAAGACCGCCCCAGACTAATGGCCGAGAACCAGTTACCGTCAGAAATTCGCAGTTTTTCTGGAATTATTTTTTACAGGAACTCTTTGGGAGAATGTTATTTTAACATCCAAAGGGTTACCAAAAGTTAGGTTTGACACCATAGACTTAGACTTTAATTTCGCTTAAAAACAACGAAAAATATGGTTACTACTGTGCCGATTTTTTTGCCGGGAAACAGTTACCGTCACTTTTGAACCTTGTCATTAACTAATTGATAGAATTTACTTTTTGATCGGGCAATTTATTATGTATTTGCTTTCGTGTAGCAAGAAGTGAAAAAAGTACGTTAATTAAAACTAGACACATCACCATTATGACCATTATTTTGGAAAATTTAGAAGGTCCTCGATATCTTCCTATTCAGAAAGTGAACTTTTTGTCACTTGAAATCAATGTCTTATACTGTTCAATTGAAGAGATGTAAAGACTTTTATTTTGAAACTTATAAACTCTCTAAATTCTTTTGAAGATAGTGGCAGTTGACGGTAACTGGTCCTTGACAAGTATCATTATCGTGATTCGCCAACGTACCCTTATCCGGCGTGGTTCGTCAGAGGTCTCAATTATTTATCCTTTACAGTTATAAACGGAGCAAAAATATACAAAATACTACAAAGGTATAACAACGTTTTAAATATAGCTCATATTATGTCGGTTGGTCGTCCAGATACAAGTGGAAATAGAGAGGCGAAAGATATATCAAAGGGACATTCAATCTCATACGTCGAAAATAAACTGACAACGCCATGGCAAAAAAAAAGAAGAAAAAAAAAAGACAAAGACAAATAGACAAAAAAAAAAAAGCATAGAAAACACAACACAGAAAATAAAGACTGAGCAACACGAACCCCAACAAAAACTGGGGGTGATCTACGGAAGGGTTACAAGATCCTGCTCCATATGTTACATGTGGAATAAAGAAATTGTTGAAATCATGAAGACGTTTTAGGCAATGTCTTTTATATGAACCAGATGGTTAAATATGAGTAACACGACGGTTGTCGTTAGTGGAGCAAGAATATAACTGCTTACACATACGAACCATCAGCGTTCATCCACTATTTTTGGTGTGATTCGTATCGCAAAATCGTTTCTTTTCTTTATGGTGATTTTGTGGATTTTCTTTGTATTTTCGCCGTTTTTCTTTTGGCCATGTTCTAGCCTTTTTTTTCTAATTTGATAATGGACTTCGTATCACGTGTCAAAGACAGTTTTTAGCAGATTATCTCAACAATGGACAATAATTGTTTAATCCATAGTTACATTATTTCTTTATAATACTATTTTATATACTTCTTAAACATGTTAAAACTAATCTATATTAAGTTTTGGAAAGGTACTCTAATCGTAAATACCGGACTCAATATTGTAACATCGTTTATTAAATTATTAAACTGAAAAGATTAGAAGAAACATACATTTGAAACCAAAAGATAATTATATCGGGAAATCTGAGCTATAGATGACAATAAAGAGATATAATTATTAAAGTCCGAAAGATGATAGTCCATATAATTGACCTGCTTTTCGTCCGGTCACATTTGACTTAAATCCCGTTTCCTTGTATAAATATTTCAAAACACACAGATATCAATCAGTGGATACAAATCTGAATCGAAACACATTATACATCATTTATAACGATATGATATTTTTACATTTCATTAGAAATAAATTATTTGCAGATATTTAAAAAATGCCAACGCATTATTTACTATCCTATATCTATAACAAACAAAATTAATGTGTTGATATGCATGTAATGGGAGAATTTAAAGAAAACACAGAATTAAAATATTTTCAGTTTTATTTTGTCAAGACAGATATGAAATTCACAATATGTTAAGAGGGGGCAAGGGGGATCAATAACAGCAAAACAGCAAATTGATTTGGCTTAAAACAGATAACAAGGAATTGAAAAGGATAAAACAGATAACAGTAAATGAAATACTAAAATCATTCGGGTCCAAGACCAATCCAGCATATCTTATTATAATCCTTTGTAATAAATTCCATTTTCTATAAACATATAAACATGTGTTTTAGAGTTTTCTAGAATTGGTTTACTCAATGTAAGATAATAATTTTGTGTTATCCAAAACAAGTAGACCCAACCCTTGGATCACTATCTTTTGTAGATGATCTACTTTCGAGTAAAAAGGTCTACAGAACAGTATAAATAAATTTAGTAGTTTCTGTGAAAATTGGCAACTTCCTTTAATTAAATATAATAAATAAAACTTAAACCATCATTTTACAGCAACATATTGCCAAAGGGTAGTTTCATTTCTTTACTACAATGGCAATATGATAAAAAATGAGTTAGAATATAAATTCAAATGACTCTTATAAAGAGCAATGTTAACCTTATTTCAAGTTTAGAAGACCTAGTAAAAACAAGGCAAGAAAATCCATGTTTTTGGTTAAAGCCAAGGTAGCTTCATTATGAAATCTTACAATAGAAATTTCTAGTAATCTTTTGATAAAGAAGTTCGATTAGTTTTAACTGATAACTCGGAGATATCCTGTTTGAATAGCTTAGCTGCTATATATTTGTTTTCCTTGTGTTCATTTCTTTTAGAATTGTAATTTCTTTGCTATATTATGTTTGTTTCTGTTTTTGTCACAAGCTAATTATGTTTATATGACAATAAAAATATTATATGATATAATGGCCATATGTTTTCCTTTGTGTAACATTAAGAATTGTTCGAATTTAACATTTACATAAGGGGATACAGGAACATTATCTCTATATACAGGAACATTATCCCCATATATATGTGAAAAATCAAATTCGAACGATTCTTAATATTACAAAAAGTGAAACATATGGTCAGGGATACATGATGAGAATCGGCCTAGGTCCATACGACCTTAACAGAAACACCTTTTTAAACAGGGCTGAGTCTGTGTTTCTTATTGTATAAATTTTATACAATACGGAACACACTCAACTCTGTGATTCTTTTCTAAGAATACACACACTAATTTATTACAAGCATGGGTCAGTTTCTTAAAAGCACCAAAAAATGTTGAAAAAAGTATTGAATTCCATAACAAAAAATAATCATACATTGAGTAAGCCTGAATTCTAGAAAACTCTAAATACATGTTCATAGAAAATGGAATTTATTACAAAGAATTATAATAAGATATACTGGAATTGTCCTGGACCCGACTGATTTTGATATGTTTAAAGGATGTGAATGTTACTGGAATCCTCTCCAGATAAGGGACCACCATATTACCTGTGGTAAGACCCAAATGTTGAATGATTTTCAATTTCTACCAAAATTGGCTGTCAAAATGGTAACATTCAATTTCCAATAACAGTTAACATCAAATACATTCTCACAATAACAGATAACAAAAATTAATAGTCTTATAACAGCTAACAAGGAATAAGCCAATAACAGCTAACAGCAATTATATTTTCAGAATAACAGATAACAAAGAATTAAAATGCCCCAAAACAGCATAACAGTTAAACCCTTGCCCCCTCTGTTAACATAGTTGAAAGAATTTATTAAATGTAACGATTTTGCAATATCATAGACAAATATTTTAATTGCTTTTATCAAACCTATTCCATCCTGCGGTGCCGCTAGTGTAGGCATCACTCTACTCTTAACAGCAAAGTTGTGTGGCGTGGTCAATTACATCAAAGAGTTGATGGTCAATACTTAATGATCTTTCATCTTGATTAGTGTGACAGTTTATACGGTACATGGGTTGCACAGTAGAGTTGCAATAACATTGATAAGTTTATCAAAATATTCTAAGACCATAAAGCAATGTTTAGTCTAAATTAAGAACAGATGTTAATAGCACGATATTGTGAGAAACTTTATATTGGTCAGTAGTAGCTAGAAGTAAAAAGTTGTATGCACGAATGTTAATTCGAAATTATAATTGTGAACCTTTATATATATTATACATGTACTGTTATATGTAGATCCATAAACATAAACATGTGAACATTAAATAGGATAAGGGGTCCGTTGACTGTCCTGATCGGAGATCATTCGGCTGTTGACCACTCAAATCATTTTATTTCCTAATTAAATGGCCCTAAGGGCATATCAATTATAAACAAGAAAAATAATAAAGAGACAAACATGTATACATCATTTTAGACAAAACCATTCATTAAACATTATTTTATGATTTATATAACATGTACATAGATAAACAATTTGTGAGAGAGCCAGCTGGGTGCAAGAAAGATAACTCAAATCTTTTTTATGACACTAAGAACAAAAACCTGTATTTAGGTGTTTCAGTTTGGTTAATTTATTTTCCAATTTTTAAATAAACAACCACTGTTGTTAAATAGACTTAAGTTATGGTGTATTTATTCTTGAGATAACTTATCTTATGTGTGCCACATCATTCTCTCAATTTTAGGACAGTTTATGTTAATAGGTTTTGGTGAGACGCACACCACCTATTCTTGGCCCTCATTCCTATCCATGTTGAATTTTTCACTTCGGGACATCTAATGGAAGCGAGATCAATGTGCCTGTGTTTCATTAAGGTCTAGATTACTCACCTACTGATAGAGCCCCTGCTGATATAGCACCGTCAGCTGGCGATATGGCACCTTTTACTGTAAATTTGATTTGCCTCCCTTTGCCCATAACTTAAGTATTCAGAGCTTATATTACATTTTAAATTTACTTGACCGAAATTGATAAAACAAATATCCACAACCATATTGTCAAAGGACCAGCTCTAAAATGTATATTAATTTTCAAAATCTTTATTGCAGCTTTAAACGTCTTCAAAGAGTTGTGAAAGCCTGAAGTTTTAACAGAAAAGGAATAAATATAGTTACAAGTTTGTATTCTTAATTTTACATTGAAACGAAAATGGTGTGATTCCTCATGCATTTGTGCGTTCTCATTTCAGATAAATCAATCAAAGATTATAATGAATTTAGAGTTATGAATGATCTTTACTCTCATAAGCCATATGCATAGTTACAGATTACAGATATATATATATATATAGTAGTTTTAACCAGGAGGATTTCGGGCGCACTTTCCACACAAGGAAAGGCATCTCCCAAAACTCCAAAGAAGAAGGATTTCATAAATCTACTGAGTTTTTCCACTGCAACACAATTTCAAGTTGAATATACTTGAATGAATCTAATAACATTTACATTATCATTAAAATATTGATGTAAGTGTGTATTTAGATGTAATAATATATAATGGTATTCGTCACCGTTGTCAGCTGAGTCGCAATGCAGACACATTCTATCAGATCTTGGTATATTGGGGCAGTCCCCACCTTCCTGTCTCAATTGGCAAACCGGATTACTAGTATTCCTACATATACATGTGTATTTTATATTTCCAGACTTTGAAGATTGGCTTTATTCTCATATTGGTTATTACTCACTTCTTCTAATTTGATGGTCTTAGCTTTTCCGCTTTATTTAGGTGCACACATTCCAGTATTTCATTGGTCATATTTTTTGTGTGTCTATAAATAACTTTCTGAGTTCTCTGGTTAACTTTGGATTGAAGTTCAAATCGAACAAATTACCAAATCATACATTGTATTTTTTTTAAATTTAACTCTTTAATCTTAAAATTGTCGTACGATTTGTTATAAGGATGTTATGCTATATCTTTCCCCCAGCTATCAAGGTACATGGATGGCAACAACTCACAAGTCACCGTACGACCTTCAATAATTAGCAAAATTAATACCCCCTGAATGGTGAGATATAAAAGATACTAGTGAAGCAAAATATGAAGACAAGTAATTCAAAAGAAAACAATTAAAGATAATAACATAAACCAAAAGAAATTAAGAGAGATGGAAATCTCAGTACGAAAAAAAGAAGAATTAATATACGTTTTTTCTTCGTCTTATTTTGAAGTTGATCAGGCCCATATTGGCATTTGTGTCAGCTTCCTATTTGACTTGGACAAAAAAAAAAAAAAAAAATTGACGATCTTGTGGAAGCGTGTTCGCCTCGGGTGCTGGAGTTCGTTATTTCTATCCCTGACCGGATCAAGTAAAACTTGGTATTTGCTGATGATCCGCAAGCACGCTGCATTCAGGAGTAAGAGCTGTAACTGGTTGACCCTAAGTCGGAATAATGTGCCAATTAATTTCCCGTCTTTGCATAGAAAACTTTGTCAATACAGGTTAAATAAGAAGGAGAGAAATAAAAAAGGCACATCTTGTAAATAATACATGGAATAGCCAAATCTGCAAGCATATCGTCAAATAACCAGTGTGTGTCCATTAAGCTCCTCAAAAGACCAATGATCTTTTGAATGAATACACGATCGTGCATCTCAGAAGTTACTTTAATAGGTTAAAACACCTCATCATGACCAAGCGATGAACATGACATTTTTTGGCATGTGCTGTTTATAAATATGTCGTCATCCATACACCCCGGCAGTATGTAAACACATTTCTTCTGTTTTATTCACTATATGTAATGCATAAATATTTGGAATATATAGGTACGCATACCAAAAATATTCCTAACGGAAACTAACAGAAATGATAAGAAAAAACGAAGTTGTAAAACCATTCTCACTAAAATAAACTACATAAGAGACGATTATAACTTTGCCATCACAAATTTCCCTTTTTGGACGTCTTTATTAGATGTGGTATGATTGCCAATGAGACAACTATCCATCAGAGTTCGAATGACGTGGATGTAAGCTATTATAGGTCACCACTCCCACCCCCAGATCTAAACTTGGGACAGTGGTGATCTGCCAATTAAATCAATGCACAGATAACAGATATAGCAATATATTTTTGATTTATTTTCACTTGTACAAATAAAGTCTCCGGTTATCCTGCTTTCATCAATTTGGAATATATATAAAAAAACATTGTCGGAAAGTATAAAATTTATTTGTACTGATGAAGACCTACAGAAGATGGTTACTTGTAAGCCTTTGAATATTTACACATTTGAAGAAGAATTTTTGTATTACTTATGTACCATAAATACTAAACTAAAATATATTTAGATACCTTATTATATTACTTGTTATATTATTATTCTTGAACAGCATAAGAAATTCTGATCTCTTGCTCTTACTTTTAACTTACATGTTGTATTTTTATTTGTTCAAAGGTAATATTCAGCTGCCCTCGTACACAGTTTACACCAACTTTTACTCCATATACTTTTTAATTTTATGTTCCAATGGGGGAGGATACTGAATAGTCAGCCCGCAAAATATCCTCCTGACTCCCACCTCAAACCACCCCAGATTAGCAAATGGTTGTCCCCCAACAACAATTATGGACAAAATGATATCTCCGATGCAAAATACATGTAATGCTTACTGAGTAATTTTTAGCAAAATGAGTGCCATAATTACACGTTAATGTGTCGTCCTATTCCTTAACCTGTAACCCATAGATACTAATCGATGAGGTTTGCTGTAGTCTGAAAAAGCAGTTGGCTTCAGTGGACACATACAAAGTTAAGTTTCCACCTCGTAGACAAATAGTATTTGGTATCGCTATCCATTATAAAAGATCCATTTTTTTGCTCTTTTTTTGCGAAGAAGCATGTTATCAGACGTAATTGTTCAAGAATCGTATCTTAATAACTTACACAAAGATGTCAATAATTTAAATGTAAGTGGTATTTTGCATTTATCATGTTTTTCCTTAACATAAGGTTAAATTTTGAAAGATCACCCCTCCAAGAAAATTACCATAATATATTGGTGTCACCGGTATTATATACTTTCAGTCGGGCTAATACCCTCATGGGTGTATTTCATCCTTGCACACTTGCCATAAAAATGGAAACCATTATCAAACTTCTCAACCGAAACATTGATGTTTGCCGTTCGTTGCTGTAAAGCACTGATTTTGGTATTTGATAAATTTTGTTTTTAGTCTCTCTTCATCCTAAAATAAAATTATATTCGTTAAATAACTGGTAATGGAAATACAGGCCTGCACAATCCCCAGACTTGAGCCCAATCAACTTACTTGGCCTGAAAAATCTCCAGACTTGAGCCTAATCGAAAATATTTGGCTTCTGATGAAGAATAAAATAAAAAAAAGACTTTATCTAGTTCGTAACGTTGAAGAACTCAAGTCTGAATTATTGCGTGCCTGATTAGAAGTGCCATTATTTTATATTCAGAGACTTTATTCAAGCCTTCAATGTCACTGCAGACAAGTTCTAGTTATGAAGTGTGGCATAACAAAATATTAAAAGTATAAAACTTGTATTGTGAGGTTAGTTTTTATTCAAAGTTCATTTTAACATGTAAGTTCTTTTAGGCGTCCATTAAAAAGTTGACTCATTTATGGCACTATACTGTATTTTAACACGTACATTGATTAATAATAGATCATAGCGAGTGCAACGGTATACGTTTAATTGATTGCTTCATCAGTCGAAAAATTTTAGACACTTCATTCAGGCCTTGTATATTTACATCAGTATGATGAGAACTGCCTTATTTGTAAACGTGAATAAAATATAAAAAGAAGACGTGGTATGAATACCAATGAGACAACTCTCCATAAGAGACCAAATGACACCGAAATTAACAACTATAGGTCACCGTACGGCCTTCAACAATGAGCAAAGCCCATACTGCATAGTCAGCTATAAAAAGGCCCAGAAATGACAAATGTAAAACAATTCAAACGAGAAAACTAACGGCCAAATTTAAGTACGAAAAACAAATATGTTACACAGCAACAAACGACAACCACTAAATTACAGGCTCCTGACTTGGGACAGGCACATACAGAATGTGGCGGGGTTAAACTAGTTTGAAGGCGCCAACCCTTCCCCTAACCTGGGACAGTGGTGTAACAGTACAACATAAGAACAAACTATAAAAATCAGTTGAAAAAGGCTTAACTAATCAGATGGATACAAATAGAAATACATCTAACAAAACACAGAGTAGACGTGGACGGGTACTTATACATCCACACAACAGAAAGACACTAAGTACAGATCTGATAGTACTCGCAGTTACTGACAGCTAGTTCAAAGCCAATAACAACTAATAAAAAAAGACATGCATCTAAGATTAAAAGTACGTTTGAAAAGACATGTAAAATGAGGGTATTAGTATGATGTGCAAGACCATACATTTAATCCTGTTTGTTTACGAATGATTTTAGCGTCCTGGTCTTCCTTTTTGATGTATTCATTTATGAATATGCATTTAATGTACAATAGAATATCAACAGTCTTATTATTAGTATTCGAATTTTAAATTAACGTTTTTCGTCATTTTGTGTTTAATTTATACATTTTATTCTTCAAATTTATTTGTAATATTTGCTATTGGTTTTCCACAGTTTTCTTACATTACAAATTACACAAACGTTGTTTATAAACAAAACCCTAGGTCAGGTTTTCGGAAATTTGGTTTACAAAATGGTGAATGTAGCCAATTCCACTTTTTTTTATGTCCTTAAGAATTCTAATAAAATGCTAATGGTGTCTTATTATATGTTTGTTCTTGTTCTTGGGATTCTGTCTCATTCACAATGCAAACGTTGATCAGTTAGTAATAACTTCCCAAAAACGATTTATATGTAGTTTAGCTTAACATAAGCATATTATTTATACACAGTCATGTCCTCATAACATATATAACCTACCTACCTACCTACCTATTCCTTGGTATGTCAAGAGGCACATATGGCAAAGACTATTACTTTATATATACCACAAAGTCACACAAATTTATTTCACAATGATTGATATAACTGACGATGTTGTTATGTCTAAATATTCATAGTCCTGTTTTCCTTGCTACATGCGGCAGATAGCTGAAAAGATATCTTTTGTAGACAAAATGAGAAAAAAGTTCTTCCTTACTAAAACGAATCACAAAAAATATCTTTGACTTTTACAAGAAGTACTTATATGTAAAAAGAAATATTTTTTTAACTTGTTATTATACTTCGTCTTTTGTCAAGGCCAAACAAATAAAGAGTTATCAATTTCAATCCTTTCACACTATATTATGAATACGTTGACCTCTCCAAAGTAATGTTGCTATCTTTCTATTTAGTTTTATCAAACAGAAGAAAAAGTTAGCATGTTTTGCCATATCATAATTCGCACTCTTCAGTCATACTTATAGCATGGTATGGTAGCATGTACAATCCAGCCATAGCATACTATCATAACATACATGCATGCCATTGTATTTGTACCATACAATACCACTGTACCACAAACTCATCATAGATACCAGGCTTAAGATTGTGTACGCCATACGCACGTTTCGTCTACAAAAAACTCATCAGTGACTCTCCAATAAAAACAGTTAGACTGAAAAGGCCTAGTAAAGTTCGAAGTTGAGGGCATTGAGGACCCAAATTTCTAAAAGGTTTTGCCAAATACAGCTAAAGAAATCAATTCCTGGTGTTGTAAATCCATAACATATTTTGCAGTATGTAAAATATAACAGACTTTCCGAAATATGTGGAGATTGATTAATTTTTAGTAAGAAGTATACCAAATAAACTTCTGATAATGATGTGAAAAAACATTCTTATCAATAAAGCTAGTATTATGTTACATATGGATAGATCACATATAAGGCGTATTCTAATGGGGGTTATTCACCCAGCGACATTTTTTGCTGTTGTAGAATTACGGTCTAAAAATGAAATGCAAGAAATGCAGGAAATGCGAAAATATAATATTATACTATAACAAGAACGAAACATTAATTTCGTATTTCTGCACTTCGTACTCTGTCCACCTAATTCTTCAAATAAGAAATCAATTGAGATAAATCTTAAACAGTAGACCCTCATAGAATGAAAAAAAATGTACACAACAATATTTCATGAATACAAATGACAATGTTCCATCCGTTATAAAAGCATGAAGCTGAACAAACGTTCAAATAGCATTAAACGACGTTTGCCGTGTTACAGTATCCTGTCTCCATTTTGAGCGAATTTATACTGTTTATGTTACAGTCCAATTTTGGGGGTTCTCACGAACTCTTTAAAAATCAAAGACGAAGATACAGAAATAAACCTGGGTACCTTCAATAATACGTACATTGATGACATATATGATTTATTTGTTCTGGTAACGAAACCGAAGATTTAAAGCTTGAATAATAATTGTGATTTAAAAAAAAAGACTTCTAGTTCTGTTTATGTAATGATGATTTTGGGAGTAAAGGTCTAAAATCCTGGAATAATGAATAAAAATAAATGACAGAAAAAGTTTAATCCTTGCATTTTGTGTGGCAAAGATTTTTTTCCATCCAATCATTCCGTTTTGCCAAGACAACATATCCATTTCCAAAAATCCTTTCGAATATTACCCCCTTTTTTACCGCACGAAATTCAAAAAGTTATCCCTTCAGAACAAGAGAACTATGAACACTTTTATTTTATTTATTCCTTATAAGATTTTGAACAAAAAAGGTTTTGACTGTTCCAATAACAAAGTTAATAAAAAGTTGTTTTATTTGTTCTTTTAGAATCATATTGTTAGAAAGTTTTCTTGCAGCGTACATTTTTTATCTATCGAAAAACACAGAAACAAAATTAATCCATTTATCAGTTAAAATCAAATTGAGGGGCCTCATTCTCTGTGCCCTCTTCGGTGTAGGGCTATACTGATTTATCATAATTTCTATTATTATTATCAATTAATTTATTTATTAATTAACTAAATCTTAAAATTTGAAAGTGAAAATAATGCTATGTGGACTGATTGCAACCGAGAACTATCAACCAGAGAAGTCCTGATGCAAATATCTCAGATAGAAATATAGAAATATAAATGCGTTTTGTTAAAATATACTTTTTCACTTTTTTGGTCTTTTGGAAAATGTTGTTTGTGCTGTATTTAGACCCCTCTAACAAGAAATATAAATACTGATATATATCTAACTAAGGCTTCTGAACATCAAAAGTTTTCAGATTTTTAGATTTGAGGGTTTAAAAAGTTGCCACGTTGTTACTTTTCATTCCCCTAAACCCCTAAAGGAATTGTTTGCGTCACAAAACATTAAATTGCATTTGATAGGACCGACTGTTTTATTAAAGCATTAATCACATTAAACACATTAAAATGTCATGTAAACTAGTGCCGATTTCGAATATGCGCCTTTTATTACACCAGCTTGTTTCAAATACATTATAGAATAAACTTTGCAGTTTTGTAAATCTATGGTCTTTTTCTCCATCTTCCCTTGACAGTCGTAGAAATTACATCCAACTCGTAATGACATTTATATGTTCATCGTATTCTGTATTTAATTAATTACATATACATGTAGAAGTCAAAGTAAGGTTTTAAAAATCCAAATGTTATGGCTATATCAACATCATAAAGAAACTATTCATCAGATAATCTTGTTGATAAGATAAACTCTAATTGTTATGCTAACTTGCTACACTGCTAATAACTATTATAAGTTATTTTATTATGTTTTTATTATCTCGCGTTTTATATATTTCTGTTGCAAAAGATTTCAAAAAGAACCGTTCGACTTTTCCCAGTTGTATGAAAAAATATTATCGTAATGTTCTGTTTACCATTCAGCTTCTGTTTGGGTCATTTTTAAAAACCTTTGTTGGCTTGTAAATTTCTCGATAAAAAAGGGAATTTGTTTTAGAAGGAAAAAAAAAAAATGTATGTTTTTACATCTAAAAATATAGACATTTGTTCCTAAAATCTCTTGTTCCCGTCTTATATTGAAAATATACATGTACTATTTTTTTTATTCAAATTTTAAATTTATATTTCTATATATTTATTTCTTCTTTAGAAATATTATTGTTGTTTATTTAAATTTTATAAAGATATATTGAACTGAATATTGCATTTTGACTGTTTTCCATTGTTACTTAAGAATGTCAATATCAAAATTTATTTTCACTTTTGATGTTAACAATATAAAAATAAGAAGTTTTGGTATAATTGCCAATGAAACAACTCTCCACCAGAGACCAAACGACATATGTGTTAACATGTTAAGTTACTTGAATTCCTCCTACACGGTGCAACCGTATGTGAAAATGAACATTTCTCGACAAGAAAGATCGGTGATTGCTCGACTAAGATGCGGAGTGTTCCCGTTAGAAATCGAACGGGGTCGCTATCGATGAATTCCAGCAGAAAGACGCTTATGTAGGATATGTAAGTCAGGCTCGGTTGAAGATGAGACTCATTTTGTACTCCATTGCTCAACATATGCAGCACAACGATGTACCATGTTAACAGACTATCAAACCAAATATAACTATGATCTTACAAATCTATCCGATATGGACAAACTTAAAACCTTACTCAGTACAGGAATAAAAGTAGTTGCCAAATTCGTTATTGATATTTTTAACATTCGTACACAAATTTATCTGTAACTTAAAAACCAACTTTTTGCACAAATGACATTGATATAAAGAACTTTCTTAGAATAATTGATCTTTAATATTTTTTGAACAAAGTGCTTCATAAGCCTATGGAGGCTGGCTGATATTTGTATTGTAAATTGTATAACTATGTATATATTCAGGTTGCACTATAATGAACAAATATATATAAGTTAACAACTATAGTTCACCGTACGGCCTTCAACAATCATCGGAGCAAAACCCATACCGCTAAGTTTGCTTGGTAATTTTTGATTGGATTTATCTCTTTTTTTTGTTCCAACTGAAATATGATGATATCGAAAAACTCAATCATCTTTAAAAAAATGTCATGATTTCAAGTTGGTATAATCTCCTTGGATATTTTGTACTTCATTTAGTTATTAAAAATTAAAAAAAACTGAAACAAAATAGAATGAAGAAAAACTGATTTTGGGAATTTGTCTTTTTTGACCACTTGAGCGTTAACAGATACAACTCATACTTAAACTGTGCTGAACAGATACTTTTATAAGGGAGGATGTTTATTAATAAAGGAATTTAAAAAGTAACATGTTTAATAATATGTGACAAATTTTGCACTTATGAATTAAAAGGGATATGGCAGTTATAAGTTTTCAACGAATATAAATATCATTATACAATATTGGGTTTATCATATTTCTATTTGCAACCAAAACTTTATAATTCTATGTTTCCCTAAAATGAACATTGGTAAATGACAAAATGAATAAGAGAATGTGGTATGAGTGCCAATGAGACAACCCTCCATCCAACTTACATAAAAAGGCGATTGGTACATTGCCAAAGCTTAAGGTAATAAAGTATAGTAACATAAAACGTCTATGATAATTTAGCATTTGAACCATGTAATTGAATTTTTATTCATTAGGATAATTGTCTCTCCTGATTTAAAATATATTTCTATTAAGACTATTTAATTATCAGATAATGTACATTTCATAAAAAAATTATGTTTTAATTATAATGATATGCGCAGATATTATTTATTAATTTTCGCATTATAGTTGTTTCATATGTGTTCCATTTATTATTATGTATTGTTTATAAACGCATTTGGAAACATGATTAATCTGACCATGGAAGTAATATGATACTTTCATGATATGAAGGACGTTAATCAATCAATCAATCAATCAATCAATCAATCAATCAATACATGATCTGACAGTTAGTAAGTACAATTATTTTCATACTTTGTTATTCATCATTGATGTATAAATATTTCGATTGGATTACAGAATCGCATTGCAATTAGTAGAGCCATTGGTACACTAAAGGGCTCCCTACCAGGATGTTTCCCTCCAGACCAATATGTTATAGATGCATATGCTTTTTTCGATTTATTTAAAAAACCTTGTTTTGATATTGACGGTATGTATAAAAAGAGAATTATTGATACAGCTTTAAATAAGTCAGCTCGAAAACAATAAATGTATGTTGTTTTGTTTGCATTCAAAATTAGCTTTGTCTATTACCTATTCGCGGCGTTGCACGAAGCGCGAATTTAAATTATGTCAAACAATTTTCCCGACATAAATAGAGAAAAAACTATTAATTTCAATAGGCATCAAAGAACAAAATTATTTTTAAAATACAATGTTTTTTTTTTTTCCTATTGGAAAAAGTTGTCTTTTCCCTTCTGGAACAAAGTATTGTTTTTTTTCAAGAAGTTTAGAAGTTTATAAATTCTATATTCAAATGTGTATGTGACAATTCTGATACTTTATATCATGGTTAATTACTCAAATCTGGGCGTTTTGGCTACCTTTTTCAAAACAAAATATTAGTGTTATTTATCCAATGGTTTACAGTATTGCATTAGGGAGCAACTGTAAGATTCTATGGGGTTAGGGGCGAATGCATGAATTAACAACAAGTTTGCTCTTGAAAAATAAAACAAATTAAACTGTTTGCACCAAGAATTAAGAAAAAAAAGAATAATTAAAATATTTGACGAAAAAAATAAGTTGTTGCGAAAAGCATGATCCCTTTTTAGCATAAAACTGTAAAACAAAATTACACACTCTTCGCTCGGCGATATCATTACAATTATAGACAAGTTTGAGCTTTCTAAAAAGCTATGGAGTGCTTCGCTCTACCCTAATTTAAGGTAATATGTGTGCATGTGTTGTTAATTAGTATTGGAAATGTGATATTTTTAGATATTGATTGACATAAAATGGATGTACTTTAAGAGTGTGCGTTATACACCCATGCTTTTAAAAAAAATAAATTTCTTGTTGAAAATTAAAACAATTATAAATAGACACGACTCTTGTGGGGTGCCTTGCTGGAGGTGTGCCTAGATTGTCAGAAGTTATAAACTACAGATAATGCATTTCTGTAAACATTGTATAGGAACATTGTTTAGCAAAGCAAATCGTGCAAATTGCAGAGTAACAAAGCAAATAAACACGTATTAATAATTGATATTTCAATATTGAATTTATCTGTGAAATGTATGCATAATAAAACGAACATAAATTAATGACAGTTGATCGGAACTGAAATACACATAGTTAATTTTCCGGCATTTGATGTCTTATCCTGAACGAGAGAAGTCTGTAATTCTTTATCTCATTTAAGCCAATAGCTGTTGCTCTATCTCAGCCGCATCCAATCAGAATCTATACGTGATAAGTAATTTATTCAAGATGGCGTGTATTTCGACCGAAACTAATAGCTCCGCACCGTGATGCGAAGCAACGAAGCAATTAGTTAGTCAAGGGGAGATTCGTATGAATCTTAGGCATACCACAATTCCGTTTTACATTTCTTGATTAAATAACATGCATGTTCAAAAACAACTATTATATAATTTTTTTCAAATTTTCTTTATATTTTCATGAAAAGAATTCTGATTATTATCAAAATTATTTTATTTCACAGATCAGCTATAATGTCCTCAATAGAAAACATAAGGAGATAGGGAAAATCCATATCGTATGAATATCTTTAAGAGGCCATGAGATGACAATATTTGCAACAGTTCAAAAAAGAAAATAGACAGTCTGTTTTTTTAACTACAATATAAAACTGAAATGTAAATGGGGAATGTGTCAAAGAGACAACAACCCGACCAATGAGCAGAAAACAGCCGAAGGCCACCAATGTATCTTCAACACAGCGAGAAAATCCCGCACCCGGAGGCGGGCTTCAGCTGGCCCCTAAACAAACATGTGTACTAGTTCAGTGAAAATGGACTGTATATGGCAAACAGCAACCAACTACAACCCCTTGGTTGCAGGCTCCTGTAAATCAGGGGCCTGTTTATCGAAGCTGTCCTAAGATTTGTCCTAAGACCTCTCTTAGGAATAAATTAGGATAATGTTAGGACCGACTTACGACATGTCTCAGCATGCACATCGAAGCTATCTTAGGACTGTCTTATAGCTAGGATGTCCTAACCGCTGTCCTAAGTGTTAGAGTAAAGAAAAATAGGAATTCAAAAATTTCAATTAATGTTTAAGAATGCATTTAATTTCAGCAGTAGTAAATAATTACATGATTAAAAATTAGAAATATTATTAGTATTATCATAAAGAAAAAATAATATTCATCTAATGATGGTACAATTCAAACTTTATGAAACAAAAACAAAAACACAAAAATGTAACAACTTTTTATATATATAATTGATAAAATTATTTGAAAACAACAGTGAAGACAATCGGTAACAATCATTATATATTTTTGAGTGAGTTTAATTCGAAGTGTCACGGTTTTATACTTTAAATAGTTCAAAGGCAAATCTCGTGCATCTTTCATAAAAATACGGAATACATAAATTATTTCATTACGGATCACATGTGCTTGGGTAATGGACCCCCTTTTTTCTTAACTTTTTAAAATAAATATTCTTTAATATTTTAACCTATAGAAGATGTGGTATGAGTGCCATGTCCATTTATTTTATTTGTTATATATATATATATATATATATATATATATGATGCTCTATTATCATTTTCCATGTGGAAAATATGAATAGAGGTGTCATATATATACTACTGTTTTTGTAATATCTTTTGGATAAGAGCAAGAACACATTTAATAAATAAAAATAGAAAAATATTTAGAAAAAGAGGATCCATATATAGATGGCGGTGGTATATGTTTACAAATTAACCATCATGAAATATATCCTTAAGTTAGGACCATCCTAAGACCATCTCAAGACACCTACTTAGGTGTCCTAAAGTAAGGACGATTCCTATGACTTTTCCTAAGTTACAACATGTTTGATAAACGCACTTAGGACAAAGATACGTCCTAAGATGATCTTAGGACACGTCCTAGTCCTAAGAGCGCTTCGATAAACAGGCCCCAGTTTTATTGGATCATATGTTATTCATATAAAAAGTTGTGATAAGTGATTGAAAATAAAACAAATGTATCTGAAGTATCTTCAATCGTGTAACTTTATCTCAAAAATGGAAAAGATAATATATTTTTTCCCCGAAAATTCAAATCTATTTTTTTCTTATTAAAAACCCATGTCCCGTTCCCCACAGAAGATGAATGTTAGGTGCCTAACCAATTACACAAGACTGAACATACATTGGAATTATGTTTTTACTACGTAACCTTCAATTTGAATGTTTTGTTTTTAAAGCTAAGGAAACTCCACAGCCAGAGGAAAATATTCTTTATGACTATGTAGACGCTGATAGATTCTGGGAGCAGATTTCCCTAGAGATAGTTGCTCGAGGATTTATCGCAGGTAAACAGTTGTAATCTTCACAAAAAAATTAGCAAAATACTGAAAAATTAAAGAAAAGATGTTATTTATTTTATTTTAATTCCAATTTCAGTGTATTTTAGTCACAAGGAAAGTTGTTTATCACTTTGTTTTAATATGTCTTTCTTTTTGCATAAACTATTGGAAACAAATCACCACCGATACATACGAATAAATGCACCTTAGATGACAAGATATATTGATATGGTACTATACACAGTTCAAATGACCACGATGAAAATAAATAACATCATTTTGTGTCCGTCGTCTGTCGTAAATTTTGTTTTAAAAATCCCAGAAACTGCAAAATCCATTCAAATCAATGTCAAATATTTGATCCTTACGGTATCCGGGAAAAGTCTGTGGCTAGAAATAGAACATATCATTAAAATAAAAGTAGTTATCATATATATATATATGGATTACCTTAAAATCATAGAGGAAATCCGATACTGTAAAATGTTCAGAGGGGCAAGATTTACCTACCTCCCTATTAGGAGGTGATGAGGTGATTACTTGCCAGTTATTGCCCTGAAATGAGTATTTTGAACAAGTTTACCAATGTCAATAATAAAACTATGATAGATAGATCGCAAGAATACAATATCTTCAAAAATGTCAAATATAACTGAAAGTATAAATAGCAAAAATAATCAGAAATGCATGATTTACAAAAATGCAAAATGACTGATACCACTATGACTTGTATGAGATACATCCATGATGGCGCAGCCCGATTAGTCGTACTTAATTTATACCATGATATTAATGAAAAATATTAGTAATGAAAATAAGTAATAATTGTATCTATTTATACAAATTTTAAAATACATTTACACCATGATGCCATTGAAAGTAAAGGAGACCTACCATTATCATGATTATCATGATCACCATAAACGTGGTTAAATTTCAGAATGCCCCACCCCAAAATAATGAAATCTATCTTTTGCATTAATCATAAAATCATTGTGTAAATTATATTAGTTGTATGATTAACTTCTTTTAGTGGTCTTCAAACAATAATCTTTAATTTTACCAACAAAATCTAACCGTTCTTTTTTAAAGAAATATAAGTTAATTTCCTGTGCATGATAAGTTTAAATTATTTGATTTCACTTTTTTAACTTTGCAATGATTTTAAAATACATCACTGTTTTCCCAAACAATTTATGTACTCTTATTGTGAGCTATAAAAAAGACAAAACTTTAAGCAGTGTATTCAAAATTTTATAAACCATTTAAATTATACTTTCCTGCGATCTTACATAATTAATTTCTAGCTGTTATTATTTTATCTTTATTAAATTAATAAAATTAGATGACATTAATTTTCAATTTAAAATCTGTTAATGTACAAAGGGAAGCAACTTTAGTTTTTCTACATAGGGGCAAAATTGGCGGGTTAATGGTGCAAAATCAGCAGGTGCCGTATCAGCAGATGAGTGATCTAGACCCGTCTCCTGTGTTTATACATCAGACCGTACTGCACTGGTTGCCGGAGTTTTGGATACACCAAACCAGGCACTTCATATCTGAGAGACAGGCTATATGTGCCCTCAGTTTTGGAATTCAATCATGCATTTTTGTATTGTTCAAGATTGTCAGTGGATAGTGTGCTCTGCAGGCATCGCCAGTCCTTCACCTTTCATCTGATACCTTAATTACTAAAATATATGCTACATCATTTAAGGTTTACACCTGTGTGTAGGAACTATTTTGTTTTTAAATATGTACTACTTTCCAGTATGTTCTTTTTCGACCGGGCCCGATTGGGTGGTGTAACATCTTACAAAGTCTATCCAAATTATTTTTGCAAAGAGTTCCGCTTGGGTCGGTGCTGGGGGCCGTCTTAGACTTGCAGTGAGGATAGAGTTTTTTTTGCTCAGTGTTGAGGTCTCGCTGTGACTTTGAGACGAAGAACAGCAATAAAAGCGCTGTTCCTTTGCTTTTTGTATGTTTTTTTTTGTTGTGTATTTACTGATTTTGTGTCATGGATGGATACCTCATTTCCTTTGTTTTCTATTAGTTATAGACAGTAGTGAGCTGCGGAAGAAACATTACAATATAGCTGGTTTCCTATGCTAACGGGCAAAACATGGAATAATCGATCCCGGATACATAGATCCGAAAAATGACTAGTTTCAAAAAAACATCCCGAATAAAGCCCCGTTACAGTTGAATTGTGTAATTTCATGTGATAAAATCGCGTCATTAGTGCAGAACGTTACATGAATTTGGCGCGTACTTAAATGTTAAAAATCTCAGGAGCAAGAAGTTGGAGATTATGTAACCTGTTGATTAATGTTATAATTACGTAAATTTTACAGAAAATCCACAGCATTTCCCCTTTTACTCCAATATTTGTACAATATTGTTATCAATCGATATGTGGTAGCGATGAATTTGTGAAATTTTGCATCTTTATTTGAAACTATTTTAAAAGGAGTGTTTTTCTTGATTCGACATTTCTGGTTTTTCACTGATAAACTGGTGTGTCATAAAATGTCATTACTCTTATGTTAAACGAATAGTTATTTTTATCGAAATCATTTGATATGCAATATTTGTTTGTCAATTTAATTGTATTCACTTTCAAATTGGAGAAGAATCATTTTAAAACGTTTTTATATTACATATAATCTAATTATAAACATTCTAATTGTCAAATTATTTATATTCATTATGTAAGAATTATTCAGTACATACTGGGGCTATTTTACTAACATATTAAGTTCCATGTCCCAGGTACAAACATATGTCTTTACTCCGTACGCAATTACCTCCTTTTGTTAACCCTTTAAATCAAAGTACTGACGTGCAGTTTACTCGGATGAGCCCAAGCTCTGATAAATAAAAAAATGTTCTATCTCCATGTAGACTACTAGCAGTTGCTTTTATTCAGGTCAAATATCAAACATTTCAGCCACATTTAAGAGGTTAACATACTCAACCAGTATTCTCAACATGATTTTGTAATCAATTGTCTAGGTTCTGTGCGGGGCATAGAGGGTCGAAGGGGTACACCAAACGTTAATTGTGTTTTGCACTGTCCGAAGACTGGATAATGCATTTAATGAATGCATTTCGATCAGACGTGATTGTGTTTAAAACAGACATCCTTCCCCAATACAAGACTGGCGATGTTTACTGACTATAATTCTCTATTCACTTGACTTTTGCTTTTGTAAACAGTATACGTTGGTTTCCCTTTTCCTTTAAACTTCACAGAATGAATGGATGAATGATTTTATTCTCATAAACTAGTACATAGCCACAGAGAAAATAACAGTTCATATGTAATACATATTTTGTTTTGCGTGTGTGAAAATAAATAACAATATAATAGTACTACAGTTCCTCTAACCAGGAGATCAGACTTTCACTGATATGCATCGTATAAATCTGTACAATTTTTCTAGTTCAACAACATTTTTAGATGAGAATATATGATTAAATGATTAAATTTAATAATGTTAACATTTTTTGACAATAATGTGGTAAATTTTTTCTTTCTATGTCGAAATAATTGCATGACATAATGTAGTGAAATTCATCGCCAATGTCATTACTTTTTTGCATTTTCCTTACTAGATCATAAGTAAACTTTATCACGTCTTTTTCCACGTTCTTGAAGTATTATAGCTTAAATTTTAAACCTTCTAATTTTTCGATAGCAAAGTATAAAGTATACTGTTATGAAGTGAAAAATTGTCTTTTGCTGATTTTTAGGTTATTTCTCAGTAATAGCAACCATTTAAGACTAATATTTAACGTTGCTCATTTGGTGAACATGGTTAATCTGAACCATTTTGTCAGATACTAGATATTAAATGCGAAGGCAAAATGAAAACGTAAAATGATAATATTTCATAAAACTGATGATAAATCACTCTCAACTGACCGGTAGAATACTTGATACTGAACAGATTTTTTCAATGTAACATCTCATTTTACAAGTGTAGATTACACGAAATAATTTATCAATAAACCGAGTGACGCCATTTTGTCCTAAGAACAAGTACATTAGTGTTGTTAGTACACAGAAAGTATTTTAACACATTGGGGTGAATTTTAGTATGCATCATTAAGGCGGACACTTTAAAATCAATATTACTCAAACGTCATACAAAATAACTTCAACTAAATGAAAAGATTTCATATCATTATTTTATTTTCATTACCTATCATGTGTCTTGAACGTAAAGATCTATCCAACTTATACAAATCACAGACGTCCAATATTTGTTTTGGATTTACTAAAAGTAGAAAAGAAAATAGTTTCATAAACTATATTCAGAAAGCAGTATTTCAACCTATGGTAAACATCTTGAAGGCTTACATGAGTAAAGTCAAAGAAAATTTGCGTATAAAATTCAATGAGACATCAACCCAACGACACAAAAATAAAAGACGTCAACAGTTTGGAAAGTGCGTAATTATTTCTCTTAACCCTGTTATACGACCTTCCTTATATACACTGATATGTTATTGCCAGTGAAATTTCTGTTTCATTGATGTAAAATTCGTATGGGATCATTGGATTCGTTTTGAATATAAATAAATGTATAGTTAAATCTCCTGAACATCACGAAAAATCAATTATTGTCCTGACTAAAATTGTGTACTCACGTGTGAGGATCTTTCATTTTCGTATTCTTTAATTTTTTACGCCATTTTTCTCTATTCTTTATATTTTTGCCAAATGTTCTCTATTCTATATATTTTAGCACCCTTTTATTCTCTAATCTTTATTGCTTGGTAAAATTTTCTCTATTTCCTATTTTTTTTGCCTATCATTCTCTATTCTGTAAACCCCACTAAGGGCCTCTTGGGTATATTTCAATACTTGTAAACACAATTCTAAATACAAGATTTTACAATACAAATGAATCTTTATAAATCCATAACAAAATAATATCTTGACCTAGTTTTAATTTGATGTCTTGGTCATTATTCTTGACCTAGTTTTAAATTTGATGTCTTGGTCATTATTCTTGAACTAGTTTTAATTTGATGTCTTGGTCATTATTCTTGAGTCGCCCTTTCATTTTAATTTTTCAAATATAATCCTTTCATATTCATCAGATATACCTTTAATTGCATGATCAAGAATATACTGCGACTTCTCCATAGCCTCTGATCTAAAGGTAACAGGTACGCTAATGCATACATCTCACGGCTCTTTTTAAATTCCTTCATGCAACTTATGCACAAGAAACTGGTTTGCACATGAATATCTAAATATATATACATCTGTAGCTTTTATCCTTTCCGAGAGAATGTTAACTTTATAACCGAAAAATAGATATAAATCAGAAAAAAAAAACTGTAAAGATCAATTTGAAAAAGCTTGACTCATCAAATCGACACCAAGCACACCGTAAAACAACCATGACCAAAAGACAACAAACACAAGGTAGATATCTAAGTCTATTTGTAGTTAATAAAAGCTAGCCGAATGTCAACAATAACTAAACTGTGTTTTCCAGTTTTAAATATAAATCATTACACATCCAACGGATTTAGTGTAAAGACACCATAAACAGTCTGTAGGTTGCAGCAAAAATTTGATTAGATTTTGTGGAAGTATAGTGTAGAGTCCAAAAGTCATAACTGCTAACCGTCAAAAGCAGGTAATTTATCTAAACCAGACTACGTAACCTTCAATTTGAATGTTTTGTTTTTAAAGCTAAGGAAACTCCACAGCCAGAGGAAAATATTCTTTATGACTATGTAGACGCTGATAGATTCTGGGAGCAGATTTCCCTAGAGATAGTTGCTCGAGGATTTATCGCAGGTAAACAGTTGTAATCTTCACAAAAAAATTAGCAAAATACTGAAAAATTAAAGAAAAGATGTTATTTATTTTATTTTAATTCCAATTTCAGTGTATTTTAGTCACAAGGAAAGTTGTTTATCACTTTGTTTTAATATGTCTTTCTTTTTGCATAAACTATTGGAAACAAATCACCACCGATACATACGAATAAATGCACCTTAGATGACAAGATATATTGATATGGTACTATACACAGTTCAAATGACCACGATGAAAATAAATAACATCATTTTGTGTCCGTCGTCTGTCGTAAATTTTGTTTTAAAAATCCCAGAAACTGCAAAATCCATTCAAATCAATGTCAAATATTTGATCCTTACGGTATCCGGGAAAAGTCTGTGGCTAGAAATAGAACATATCATTAAAATAAAAGTAGTTATCATATATATATATATATATATATGGATTACCTTAAAATCATAGAGGAAATCCGATACTGTAAAATGTTCAGAGGGGCAAGATTTACCTACCTCCCTATTAGGAGGTGATGAGGTGATTACTTGCCAGTTATTGCCCTGAAATGAGTATTTTGAACAAGTTTACCAATGTCAATAATAAAACTATGATAGATAGATCGCAAGAATACAATATCTTCAAAAATGTCAAATATAACTGAAAGTATAAATAGCAAAAATAATCAGAAATGCATGATTTACAAAAATGCAAAATGACTGATACCACTATGACTTGTATGAGATACATCCATGATGGCGCAGCCCGATTAGTCGTACTTAATTTATACCATGATATTAATGAAAAATATTAGTAATGAAAATAAGTAATAATTGTATCTATTTATACAAATTTTAAAATACATTTACACCATGATGCCATTGAAAGTAAAAGGAGACCCTACCATTATCATGATTATCATGATCACCATAAACGTGGTTAAATTTCAGAATGCCCCACCCCCAAAATAATGAAATCTATCTTTTTGCATTAATCATAAAATCATTGTGTAAATTATATTAGTTGTATGATTAACTTCTTTTAGTGGTCTTCAAACAATAATCTTTAATTTTACCAACAAAAATCTAACCGTTCTTTTTTTAAAGAAATATAAGTTAATTTCCTGTGCATGATAAGTTTAAATTATTTGATTTCACTTTTTTAACTTTGCAATGATTTTAAAATACATCACTGTTTTCCCAAACAATTTATGTACTCTTATTGTGAGCTATAAAAAAGACAAAACTTTAAGCAGTGTATTCAAAATTTTATAAACCATTTAAATTATACTTTCCTGCGATCTTACATAATTAATTTCTAGCTGTTATTATTTTATCTTTATTAAATTAATAAAATTAGATGACATTAATTTTCAATTTAAAATCTGTTAATGTACAAAGGGAAGCAACTTTAGTTTTTCTACATAGGGGCAAAATTGGCGGGTTAATGGTGCAAAATCAGCAGGTGCCGTATCAGCAGATGAGTGATCTAGACCCGTCTCCTGTGTTTATACATCAGACCGTACTGCACTGGTTGCCGGAGTTTTGGATACACCAAACCAGGCACTTCATATCTGAGAGACAGGCTATATGTGCCCTCAGTTTTGGAATTCAATCATGCATTTTTGTATTGTTCAAGATTGTCAGTGGATAGTGTGCTCTGCAGGCATCGCCAGTCCTTCACCTTTCATCTGATACCTTAATTACTAAAATATATGCTACATCATTTAAGGTTTACACCTGTGTGTAGGAACTATTTTGTTTTTAAATATGTACTACTTTCCAGTATGTTCTTTTTCGACCGGGCCCGATTGGGTGGTGTAACATCTTACAAAGTCTATCCAAATTATTTTTGCAAAGAGTTCCGCTTGGGTCGGTGCTGGGGGCCGTCTTAGACTTGCAGTGAGGATAGAGTTTTTTTTGCTCAGTGTTGAGGTCTCGCTGTGACTTTGAGACGAAGAACAGCAATAAAAGCGCTGTTCCTTTGCTTTTTGTATGTTTTTTTTTGTTGTGTATTTACTGATTTTGTGTCATGGATGGATACCTCATTTCCTTTGTTTTTCTATTAGTTATAGACAGTAGTGAGCTGCGGAAGAAACATTACAATATAGCTGGTTTCCTATGCTAACGGGCAAAACATGGAATAATCGATCCCGGATACATAGATCCGAAAAATGACTAGTTTCAAAAAAACATCCCGAATAAAGCCCCGTTACAGTTGAATTGTGTAATTTCATGTGATAAAATCGCGTCATTAGTGCAGAACGTTACATGAATTTGGCGCGTACTTAAATGTTAAAAATCTCAGGAGCAAGAAGTTGGAGATTATGTAACCTGTTGATTAATGTTATAATTACGTAAATTTTACAGAAAATCCACAGCATTTCCCCTTTTACTCCAATATTTGTACAATATTGTTATCAATCGATATGTGGTAGCGATGAATTTGTGAAATTTTGCATCTTTATTTGAAACTATTTTAAAAGGAGTGTTTTTCTTGATTCGACATTTCTGGTTTTTCACTGATAAACTGGTGTGTCATAAAATGTCATTACTCTTATGTTAAACGAATAGTTATTTTTATCGAAATCATTTGATATGCAATATTTGTTTGTCAATTTAATTGTATTCACTTTCAAATTGGAGAAGAATCATTTTAAAACGTTTTTATATTACATATAATCTAATTATAAACATTCTAATTGTCAAATTATTTATATTCATTATGTAAGAATTATTCAGTACATACTGGGGCTATTTTACTAACATATTAAGTTCCATGTCCCAGGTACAAACATATGTCTTTACTCCGTACGCAATTACCTCCTTTGTTAACCCTTTAAATCAAAGTACTGACGTGCAGTTTACTCGGATGAGCCCAAGCTCTGATAAATAAAAAAATGTTCTATCTCCATGTAGACTACTAGCAGTTGCTTTTATTCAGGTCAAATATCAAACATTTCAGCCACATTTAAGAGGTTAACATACTCAACCAGTATTCTCAACATGATTTTGTAATCAATTGTCTAGGTTCTGTGCGGGGCATAGAGGGTCGAAGGGGTACACCAAACGTTAATTGTGTTTTGCACTGTCCGAAGACTGGATAATGCATTTAATGAATGCATTTCGATCAGACGTGATTGTGTTTAAAACAGACATCCTTCCCCAATACAAGACTGGCGATGTTTACTGACTATAATTCTCTATTCACTTGACTTTTGCTTTTGTAAACAGTATACGTTGGTTTCCCTTTTCCTTTAAACTTCACAGAATGAATGGATGAATGATTTTATTCTCATAAACTAGTACATAGCCACAGAGAAAATAACAGTTCATATGTAATACATATTTTGTTTTGCGTGTGTGAAAATAAATAACAATATAATAGTACTACAGTTCCTCTAACCAGGAGATCAGACTTTCACTGATATGCATCGTATAAATCTGTACAATTTTTCTAGTTCAACAACATTTTTAGATGAGAATATATGATTAAATGATTAAATTTAATAATGTTAACATTTTTTGACAATAATGTGGTAAATTTTTTCTTTCTATGTCGAAATAATTGCATGACATAATGTAGTGAAATTCATCGCCAATGTCATTACTTTTTGCATTTTCCTTACTAGATCATAAGTAAACTTTATCACGTCTTTTTCCACGTTCTTGAAGTATTATAGCTTAAATTTTAAACCTTCTAATTTTTCGATAGCAAAGTATAAAGTATACTGTTATGAAGTGAAAAATTGTCTTTTGCTGATTTTTAGGTTATTTCTCAGTAATAGCAACCATTTAAGACTAATATTTAACGTTGCTCATTTGGTGAACATGGTGAATCTGAACCATTTTGTCAGATACTAGATATTAAATGCGAAGGCGAAAATGAAAACGTAAAAATGATAATATTTCATAAAACTGATGATAAATCACTCTCAACTGACCGGTAGAATACTTGATACTGAACAGATTTTTTTTCAATGTAACATCTCATTTTACAAGTGTAGATTACACGAAATAATTTATCAATAAACCGAGTGACGCCATTTTGTCCTAAGAACAAGTACATTAGTGTTGTTAGTACACAGAAAGTATTTTAACACATTGGGGTGAATTTTAGTATGCATCATTAAGGCGGACACTTTAAAATCAATATTACTCAAACATCATACAAAATAACTTCAACTAAATGAAAAGATTTCATATCATTATTTTATTTTCATTACCTATCATGTGTCTTGAACGTAAAGATCTATCCAACTTATACAAATCACAGACGTCCAATATTTGTTTTTGGATTTACTAAAAGTAGAAAAGAAAATAGTTTCATAAACTATATTCAGAAAGCAGTATTTCAACCTATGGTAAACATCTTCAAGGCTTACATGAGTAAAGTCAAAGAAAATTTGCGTATAAAATTCAATGAGACATCAACCCAACGACACAAAAGTTAAAAGACGTCAACAGTTTGGAAAGTGCGTAATTATTTCTCTTAACCCTGTTATACGACCTTCCTTATATACACTGATATGTTATTGCCAGTGAAATTTCTGTTTCATTGATGTAAAATTCGTATGGGATCATTGGATTCGTTTTTGAATATAAATAAATGTATAGTTAAATCTCCTGAACATCACGAAAAAATCAATTATTGTCCTGACTAAAATTGTGTACTCACGTGTGAGGATCTTTCATTTTTCGTATTCTTTAATTTTTTACGCCATTTTTCTCTATTCTTTATATTTTTGCCAAATGTTCTCTATTCTATATATTTTAGCACCCTTTTATTCTCTAATCTTTATTGCTTGGTAAAATTTTCTCTATTTCCTATTTTTTTTGCCTATCATTCTCTATTCTGTAAACCCCACTAAGGGCCTCTTGGGTATATTTCAATACTTGTAAACACAATTCTAAATACAAGATTTTACAATACAAATGAATCTTTATAAATCCATAACAAAATAATATCTTGACCTAGTTTTAATTTAATGTCTTGGTCATTATTCTTGACCTAGTTTTAATTTGATGTCTTGGTCATTATTCTTGACCTAGTTTTAATTTGATGTCTTGGTCATTATTCTTGAGTCGCCCTTTCATTTTAATTTTCAAATATAATCCTTTCATATTCATCAGATATACCTTTAATTGCATGATCAAGAATATACTGCGACTTCTCCATAGCCTCTGATCTAAAGGTAACAGGTACGCTAATGCATACATCTCACGGCTCTTTTTAAATTCCTTCATGCAACTTATGCACAAGAAACTGGTTTGCACATGAATATCTAAATATATATACATCTGTAGCTTTTATCCTTTCCGAGAGAATGTTAACTTTATAACCGAAAAATAGATATAAATCAGAAAAAAAAAACTGTAAAGATCAATTTGAAAAAGCTTGACTCATCAAATCGACACCAAGCACACGGTAAAACAACCATGACCAAAAAGACAACAAACACAAGGTAGATATCTAAGTCTATTTGTAGTTAATAAAAGCTAGCCGAATGTCAACAATAACTAAACTGTGTTTTTCCAGTTTTAAATATAAATCATTACACATCCAACGGATTTAGTGTAAAGACACCATAAACAGTCTGTAGGTTGCAGCAAAAAAATTTGATTAGATTTTGTGGAAGTATAGTGTAGAGTCCAAAAGTCATAACTGCTAACCGTCAAAAGCAGGTAATTTATCTAAACCAGCCAAAGAGTTTTTTACACTCTAAAATAATCAATTTCTTTATTTTCATATACTTCATTACAAAACAAAATATGAATATTTTTTTTTAATTATAGTCATCGAACTATATGTAGTTAAATGATAGAACGGTTTAATTTATAAAACAATTTACGAAAAACAAATATGACAGATATGAACCAACGACATCCACCGACATCCACCGAATTACTTGCTCCTGACTTGGGACAAACACAAAAAGAGTGTGGCTGTGTAAACATGTTTTCGAGCACTAAACCATACCTTTAATCTGGGACAGTGGTGTTACAGTACAACGTTAGTATACAACATATAAAAATCAGTTGCAATTTTCTTTACTCAAAAGATCGATACGAGACACAAACACACGTCTGGCTACTGACAAACTTGGTCCATACTGGTTTCAGAAGCTATTTTTTATTATTAAAGGTTGAGGGCGAACGACTAGGAATATAATATGATGAAACCATCTCTGATTATATAGACAAGGTGAGGATTTGTCATAGAAGATATTGTAAATCCCTGATGCGTCCGACAAACTAATGACGAAAGTGAAAGATGAATACAAAATTATTTCTTTCTCTTGTGATTATGACATAACACAGTGGTATGTCGTAGATCTATTGAAATATTTCACCAACCTTAATAACTGATTAAAAATTGAACAACTTATGGAAGGTTGACAAAACACCTACTTGAATTAGCTTCTTCGAGTACCAAGGAATACAAACGTGATATTGAATTTGAATTAAAATTTAATAACATCTACGAATAAGAGGATGTGGTTCATTGCCACTTTGAGAATCATACTACATTTATGTTTGTTTTTTAAAGGTGTTCCATATAACAACCCGACTGTCAAGTGCCTTGATATTAATTCAGTGGAAAGATGTTAGCATGTAATTAAAGAGCGTGAGAAAACATAACCGGAATAATTCAAGCTTTCTATGGAATCGGTATTTTTTATTCGTTTGGTAGCCATCGCAGATCAGCGGTATTAATGACTGTTAAATCATTTCGGGTTAGAGAGAAAACATACCACCAGCGAAATGCGAAATCATTTCTTGTTGCGATTTCGCGTTTTCACTCTCGTCATTTCGCTATTTTGCCTCACTATATCCCATTTCGCGTTTTCGCCTTTTTTCCTTTAAAAATACAACGCGAAATCGCGAAAATGCAAAATTGGCCGCATCCGGCTCCAATAGACTGTTACAACAATTTAACGGTAGAGGCATTCACGCGCGGTAGCAATAACAACATTCTTAATCCAGGTAATGATGAACAAAATAAATATAAGGTATGGAGAGGTATACTTGCCAATGTGGAAAGTATCCATTGAGACCAAAGGAAAAAGATGAGAACAATTACAGGTCATCGTACGACCTTCAAAAATGAACAAAATTCATACCGTATAATATAGGTAGCTATAAAAGGCTTTGGGGATAACAAAAGTCCAAACAATTTAAAAGAGAAAACCAGCAAACAGAGTATCGATCTAATAGTTGATCTATTACTTATAAATCTAGAACCAACCACTTTTCGGAATCGAAAACGGACCGAAGTTAAGCCTTTTTCAACTGATTTTTATAGTTTGTTCTTATGTTGTACAGTTACACCACTGCCCCAGGTTAGGGGAGGGTTGAGCGCCCGCTAACATGTTTAACCCCGCCACATTCTGTATGTATATGCCTATCCCAAGTCAGGAGCCTGTAATTCAGTGGTTGTCGTTTGTTGATATGTTACATATTTGTTTTTCGTTCATTATTTTGTACATAAATTAGACCGTTTGTTTTTTGTTTGATTTGTTTTCATTTGTCATTTCGGGGCCTTTTATAGCTGACTATGCGGTATGAGCTTTGCTCATTGCTGAAGGCCGTACGGTGACCTATAGTTGTTAATTTCTGTGTCATTTGGTCTCTTTTGAAGAGTTGTCTCATTGGCAATCATACCACATCTTCTTTTTTTTTTATACTTATCACGAAAACTTAACATCGATTTAATTTGATTTGATTTGTTGATAATTGATCAATGAACGAAGTCGAGGTCAGGTAAACCCTGTTTTACACGGGTGGTTTACGGACATGTTTACCTTACTATAAATAAAGGTGTCCTATTACTCAATACTGAAAAAAATAGGACAAATTCTATAAAGCTTTAAATCAGTCGCTGAACTATTAAAATCAGGTTGAGGACAACGAACATATACCAGACGAAGACTTTAAAATTCTTAAATTATTCTTTATCTTTAAAAATAATGGCTCTTCTGTGATTACTTGATAACTGTATTCTGGACATTGTTCTTTTCTGTAATTAGTATATTTTTACCCAATTCTTTAATGTTTGCAGTTATTCTTTACATCTTAGCACCCCATTATTATCTTTTTTTTTATTGTTTGTCCATTTTTCTCTATTCTTTATTCTTTTTGCCTATTATTCTCTATTCTGTAAACCCCATCCGTATCCAATCCTCTTCTTTCTTAATTATAAATAGTTTACACCGTCGCTCTCCGTTAATAGTCTTTATGTCTCGCTTTCTGTGACTTTTGATGCAGTCGAGACAATAAACCAAGTTCCTCCAGAATAAGATATTAATCAGTACACCTCTTAACTGGTTAAAAATAATGAATGTTTAATTCATATTTATATTTTACAATTAATATAATGTTGTACTAATTTTGAAACATGAATTAAAAAAAATCAAACCCTATCACATATTTTTTTTTAAATAAAAAATACACCGATATAAAGCTACCATGGTTACGCTATTTCACGGAGAGATAAATAGATTTGACAAACATCTGGTGCATTTACGACTATGGTTTTAATAGCATCTTTTAAAAAATATCGAAATCTGATTAGTTTCAGATTCGTTCAGCAACTTATACATGTTATATGATATATTTCATTTTTCCAGCGGTTCATCCCTACCACGAGGTTAGGTGAATTTCACAACCTAACATATTTACGTTATTTAAAACTTCTCTAAGTATATGTAAGAGAATGATAATACTAGCGAGTACTTATCATGAATTAAACCATTGTGGTGACGTCAGCCTATTCATTTACCGTGGATTCTTTTCTAGAATCAACGCTTCCTAAATCTGCTGAAATGGACTCACCAAATTATATTCAATTGTTTCCTTGTGTGTCTAATTTCATTAAGGTTGAATTGGCTAATTTACTGATTTCTGTTCACTAATGGAATTAATTTAAAACTTAACTTTAATTTTGTAATTTGTATATGCCTTCACTGGGAATCGAACCCTTCCTTGAAATCTGTTATGAATGACTGACATCAACACATCGACGAAACCTCTCGGCTACCAATGGGTTATAACTTAGATGTCTATTATATATATATAAATGAACATCGGACACACAGGGGTTGTACCTTTATATATACACAATGGGCAGTTGTATAGTATAAGTTGGTAGCCGCGAGGTTAGCATGCTTAAAATCAACGAGTTAAAAGATAGGATTTGTCGGTTTAGGTTCGAATCCTGTATTATCTCTGTTGTCCCAATTCTGTTTTTTTTTTTTTTTTTTCTAATAATGCATGTTATAGTGGATATTTTGTAATAATAGCGAGTTTTACCGTTTATTTTTGGATTATTATTGGCTATTTCACATGTTTGAAACAAAATGATTACATTCTATTTGTCAATTTTGTTGTAAAATATAGTATGATTTCATCTGTTTTACTACATAATTTTACAAATGTGTATTCGCAAATTCCTATGAGAAAATCGTGATGTGCCTAGAGTGCTAGAAATTTCGATAACATACTTATTATATATACTTTATATATGCTCTTGGTCGGGTTGTTGTCTCTTTGACACATTACCCATTTCCATTCTCAATTTTATTAGAAATAAGTTCGAATATGTCTTATTTTGTAAAACAGATAATATTCAGATGCCTAATAAATATAAATATAAATATAAAGATCTTTAAAGGTGGAAGTGTTATATTTGTATTTTGTTAACACATTAATTGTGATCTGAGATTTATCAATGCATCGTTGGACACGATAACATGGTTATTTAAACTCACTTACAATACCTTCTAATTAAGAAAAGGCTTTAATTTTGAAAAGAAATTAACACAATAGTTTAAGTTATAGATACAATGGATAAGCGTAGATTCATGAAAACAAACCATTCGCCCTCCGGGCTCATGGTTTCTTTTCAGAATCCACGCTTATCCATTGTATCTATATAACGTAAGGGATTATCATTCTTTACAAACTTAGAATATTGTAAAGTGCTCAAGGCTCAAATGATCTCTTGATTGGTTGTATACAAGAATTAGTTTCATTGTCAGTGTTAATTAAATGTTTATAATTGATGCATGACTTCATTTTTCAGCATTTCATTTGTGGGTTAGTTTTAGTGATTTAAGGAATTTCTTGTAATTTGAGAAATATTTAAAAAAAAAAAATGCGTTATAGACATTAGGTGACACATAAGTACAAAGAAAAGGTAGAAATTGTTTATGTTTCCTGATTGTGAGTATGAATGTTTGTTCGACTTTGCCCCCAGCAGAGCTATAGAAAAACAGTACATTAACGGGTGTTACACGGACACTTTTTAGATGATACACGCACACTTTTTAGTTGTTACACGGACACTTTTTATGAATAGAATCACTCGTGCATGATCAATGAGTTCATGGGCACTTTAAATTTCAATTCGATTTGAACTTTTTGTTTCACCGACATATTTCATGTCTTTTTTATTAAAATATTTACGTTGGCATCAATAACTATATTTTTTTCAAACAATTCCAGTATATTACTATTCATATCAGTACACTAAGGGATTAACCATTTAACTTCAAAAGGGGGGTTATGGTTTTTTCCTAAAAAATATTCTGATCCCCAATTTTCTGAGAACAAATATATTGTGGTCAAGCAGATGACAAAATAATGTTCTGATTCCTGATTCCTGATTTTACGAATACCGTATATAATAGTGCTAATTTCGAAAAAAAAAAATATTTGGGTGATAGCGCTGAAAAACCACATAATTTTCTGAGAAAAAAAAACATACCCCCTTTTGAAGCTAAATGGTCGGTCCGTAAATGTATTTTTTTCAATATATTGACATGGATAGTATTCTGGACAATACTGAAAGTGAAGAAATGCTGGTACCGACGGTTATATTTCAACAAAAAAGACAGGAACTTTATATAAGAAAATCAAATCTAATCAAAAGATAAAATCCCTATCAACTCACCAAAGCACGATTAATCCTATAAATAAAAAGTGTCCGTGTAATACATGTTCAGATAGGCAAAAAATCTTGCGGCTTTTGAAATAAAATACTATTTCATTATGTCAGGGGAATGGCCAGATAAAATCCTTTCAATCTGATAAATGTACTTCGGGGCAGTTGTAACTCATTTATAAATACTCTTTGTTTTTGAACTGTAATAGACCCACATAAAAGATCCCTTACTAAGAACATGATTTACATTCATTCTTCACAATTAAGAGACATCAAATCCTACAATTTCATTGGTCGAGAGCACTTGCTATATTCTAAAGGAATGAACTTGATGACATATATATACAAATTTTGACTTGGATGGAGAGTTGTCTCATTGGCACTCATACCACATCTTCTTATATCTAAATACCAAATTGTAGTCACATGTTTATGTCTCATCGCTTCATTTACCAACCCTAAAGTAAGTATGAAAAGGGGATTACATAATTATCAATAAAGCTATTTATAATGAGTTAGTTAACAGGTTTTATTACGCAATGTTTTTTTTTATAGTTAAAGATTATTTTGATATCTGGTGTGTTTCGATTAACAATGAATAATTTATTTAAAGAAAATGGCCACAGGATTTCAACATTTCCCAAAACTTGTGAAAATTCAATGAGGTGAGAAAAGTATCAGTGTCCTAGCTAGGCTGTCAATATCAACAAAAATCGTATATATATGATAAACCATAAGTAGGGCCAACTTTCCTCGTATTTGTTTTTTTTTTGCTGAAATTATTAAAAATGACTGGGTTGTGAATTAAATAAGAGAGTATTGTTGTTAACACTTTACATATTTCCATAAAATCAAAACGTAATTTACATATATTGCTTTTCAAAACAATCGTGATGCAACAATGCGAATTTTGCATGTTTTTGTAAAAAAAAGCATCTAAAAAAACTTAAATTAAAAATGTATTAATTTGTACCCAAAGCAAAGCATGGAATTGCTTCTAATGGAATTTATTGAATTTTTTAGCTGTCTTGTGGCATTTGTAGTTAGGTCATATGTCCAGAAATGAGTCACAATTTTGTTAGAAAAACATCAACTATATACATTTAGCTGTGAACTGAATTGTAGTAACACTGAAAGATTTTAATAAATGACCACATAAAAATATATTAATGGAAAATTGGCCTTACAATTTTTTATCATATTTTTTTTAAAGTAAGAAAACACCAAAGTGAAATACGAACCAGAAGTTTTTGTACGTTTAACACCGCTTCTCATTGGTGGAGAGAACTGTAGTACCCATAGAGAACCACACAACCTTCGGTAAGAATACTAACAATCATTATGATCAGAGTCCAACACACCTCGCCACATACGACATTTAAACAAGAACTGACACATTTCCTGGCTTCGGTCAGTTACATTAGCATGTATTGGCATGGATTAAATTTTCGAGCCCATCTCCCTGTCAAGGTACCGACCATTCATCTTGAAGGGTCATGGTTTTATCTCGGAACACACATTTTTTTCGACTATCTTCAAAAACAAACATTTTCAATAGCATACAGGAACAATATTTTTTAATCTTATTGTCATATTAATTTATATCCCTAGTTTTAATGAAAGAGAAACATTACTTCCCTAGGTTTTGAAACAAACTATTGTTTTTTTCAAGAAATTTGGTTTCAAACAGGTTATTAAAAAAAATTAAAAAATTTCCCACCCATTTCAAAGATAAATGGTCGGTGCCTTGTAACGACCAGTGAAAAAAAAAAAAAGACTCTTTGAGAAGAACTCGCATATAAAAATAAGAAAATTCGAAATGGATAAACCTTAGTCTAGACGGGTGAAAAAGAACTCTATCGTGAATCGTGATATTTGCATCAACCTTACTAACAGCCAATGAAAATGTTGCAATTTGATAATGCATTGTAGCCATATGTGGAGCAGGATCTGCTTACCCTTCTGGAGCACATGAGATCACCCCCAGTTTTTGGCGGGGTTCGTTTTTGTTCATCTTTAGTTTTCTATGTTGTGTTTTGTGTACTAATGTTTGTCTGTTGGTCTGTTGGTCTTTTCCTTTTTAGCCATGTCGTTGTCAGTTTATTTTCGACTTATGAGTTTGAATGTCCCTCTGGTATCTTTCGCCTCTCTTTCGTAGAATAGTCCAACCAAATCAACGCATTTGCGTTACCGCTTGTTGATACCGATATCCGTTCAATGTGCTACGAAAAAAATATCTGTTCATTGGCGTTATAAATAAAAAGGACACAACCATCAAAGAAATATAGATTATACCACTGCATCGCGGGTTATACGATATTTCTCCTCTCGAGACAATTAAAAATATTCAAAATTTAATGCGAGAGTGGAGACATGTCGTATTGCACGAAGTTTGAAGGTATAATCTGTTTCTTTATTAATTTTCAGACAACATGCAGACAAACTTAATCCTTCTTTTCCAATTATCTGCAAACGATGTGTTCTTTCTATGTAACGTCCTCACGAATGGTCGCCTTTTTTCGTGACGTCGCAATAAAAATTCTGAGGAAAGCAACGTTGATTTATTAAAAATAATCAACGGGTCAGGAAATTGATAAATCGACTAACTTAAGAATTAGAAAAAGAAACTCATATCATATATTCCAACTTAATCTAAAATCGGATTGGTTTGATGCGTTGTTAGTTTAATATCCGTACGTACAGATTTAGTATGGCAAGCCGTTCTCGTCAAAACTATGTTTAAACCATTTTTTCGAAAAAATTACACACTGAGATTTAAGAACCTTAAATAACACACTGAGAAATTGAAATTACACCCTGAGAAATCGAAATTACACACTGAGATTTTATAATTACACACTGAGATTTAAAAATATGAAAAACACACCGAGAATTTAAAATTACACACTGAGATTTTAAAAAGACACACTGAGATGAAATAAATTGAAAAACACACACTGAGAATTGTTAATTACACAATGAGATTTCAAAAATACACACTGGGATTAATATGCAAATTACTAATGAATATTCATGAGATAAATAATTCAACAGATTAATATCTTGGTCTCCCGAACTCTTGTCATTATAATGAAATGCGGTTCCTACAACCAACATTCGAAATAAATTTCAAGGCTTAACAATTTTTTTTGCTAACTCGTATTCATAAGTTTTTTTGCCTATAATTCAGATTATTACTAACAGTATATCGGGATTTTTGCTTTAAACTGTTTAAGCATGGTCCCTTTTCAAAAGTCTTTCAACTGTTACCCTGATTTCGCAAGGTAATCTTTTATATTTTTGTTACGTATATATGCTATAATAGGCACTTGGGAAAAAAAATCACTGCATTGTTTGTATTTTTGCAGATTGTTCCAATGTTTTCTTGTAATTTTAATAAAGTTTTTCACCATTTGGTTACATTTTGTAATGAGAGTAAGTGGGTATTTTTCTTGTTCTATTGGTCTTTAATAACGTAGTTTTTCTATTAGTTGTATTTCTAATGTTTTTTATAAAACATTTAGCGCCAAATTGAAGGACTAACGAGTTCTGTCCCCCAGTTGTTTTAAGCTTGTAATAGATTCAGATTGATTATGCTAATTAGATATGTGCGCATAAAAAGTGCGCACAAATCTCAGTGTGTAATTTTAAATTCTCAGTGTGTAATTTCAAATTCTCAGTGTGTGTTTTTCAGTTTATTTCATCTCAGTGTGTCTTTTTGAAATCTCATTGTGTAATTTTCAATTCTCAGTGTGTGTTTTTCATTTTTGGTAATCTCAGTGCGTTTTTATGAAATCTCAGTGTGTAATTTTTAATTCTCAGTGTGTGTTATTAGGTTTTTTAATCTCAGTGTGTTTTTTTTTAATTCTCAGTGTGTAAATTTTTCGAAAAATGGTTTAAACATAGTTTTGACGAGAACGGCTTGTCATAATTTAGTATAACTTTAACTATTTACTGCCTTTACGGTAAACAAATGAAGCAGGTCAGCATTGCTGAATTCTCATTTTTCTTCTTCTAAAAACCCTATAATCGCAATCCCTGATGTGTAACTTCTATTCTTTAATCTATAATAAGATTCGATAACCGCAATGACTTTTGGCACAGAAATACGATGCATCTTGGAAGCAATCAACTAATTAAAATCTAGCTTCCTTACAATGTTCTGAAGTTTAAGAAAATAAATGATTCACTTCTTTTCACATTGTAATTATTTGTTGCTATCTCTCATACTTTATCATGAGAAAAGGGGTTGTCTTGTTCTCTCACATTCCCACCATACTCTAAAATGGTGTAAATACATGTTCACGGGACAAATTCTTTTGTTGTTGGATTTTATTTAGTGTTTAATGAAACATAGTTATCAATGAATCTACATGAACAATTCAGTAATATTACAAAAAAAGGTGCGAAGTATACAACATGTGACAAACTCTTACATGAATCCATTTCTGTAAGATCGAAATTAAAGTTACAAAACTGTATATTTACATGCTGGTAGGTATATAGATATAAGAAGATGTGGTATGAGTGCCAATGAGACAACTCTCCATCCAAGTCACAATTTGTAAAATCAAACCATAATAAGTCAAAGTACGGTCTTCAACATGGAGCCTTGGCTCACACCGAACAGCAAGCTATAAAAGGCCCCAAAAATGACTAGTGCAAAACCATTCAAACAGGAAAACCAACGGTTTAATCTATATAAAAAACGAGAAACGAGAAACACCCATGAACCACATCAACAAACGGCAACCTCTGAACACCAGGCTCCCGACTTAGGACAGGCGGGATTAAAACGTTTTAATAGGCGTCAACCTTCACCCTAACCTGAAACAATAGTGTAACATCACAACATAGAAAAACACACTTTAGAATATCAATAGAAATGGCTCAACTCAATCAAAAGACATATCAACAAAAACTAGTGAACATACACTGAACGAATAAATTTGATCTATGACACAATGTAAATATTGGATATGTAGTCAAAACCCATCAAATATGCAAGGCTTATCATTTGGTACGCCAGACGCGCGTTTCGTCCTCAAGTGACGCTGGAATCAAAGCAGTTGGAAGGCCAAATTGATAACAAATTTGAAGAGCAATCGAAACCAAAAATTCTAAAAAGACGAACCAATCGGACTTAGGTCATCTATGCCTGGAATAGAAAAACCTTATTTTTTTAAATGTTTTTCCCCCAAGTAATTCAACATTTGGGAAACATTATATTTACCGAAAATGATCGTATCATTGTTATTGTAAATTGATTTCTTTTCACAAGGAAATAGTACACAGCATTAAAGAAAGTATCTTTGCCAGTATGGTCGATAAATAATCTGGCTGAATAAAAAAGATAATGTATATACTAGTAGCCCACAACTAAATTGAGCGTCCTCTTAATGGAACTTAATATATGTTTACTAAACATAAACAGCTTTCAAGTACAAAAGCCATCATAATCACATGGTTTGGATTTCTCGGTCCATTTACCAACCCCAGTAAAATTAAAACGGGTATTGTATAAATTTCAAGATTTGGTTAACGGCCAGAGGAATACTGGAAGACTAGTATAATGAGGTAATATATTTAATCCAATATGTCGTATGTAGTTCATGATTATTTCCATAACTAGTATCTAATATGTTTATTAACTTTTATTAGATAGAAATAGCTATTGATTATAACATAGACATTATAATAATTCAAATACTAGGCATTTTCGAGACATTTGAAAATATAAAGAAAATTGAAAGATGAGCAGTTTAAGTACAATGTACAATCGCCTAGTGGTCTAGGATTATCATATTTTTTTAACTTACCGAGAGAGTAAAAAGTTTGGTGTTTGAAACATTTCTATCTGTTTCAGTGGAAAATAATTTAAGAAAAAACGTACTCTAGCTTAATATCAAAATGAGACGTATAACATATATATATATAAGTTTAAATTAAAAACAACGTTTAAACCTATGATTGCGTTGGATAAAAACCGCAATTTTTATACGTGTGCATGCAATACAAATTTCTTGGTAGAGGGGTCTAAATACAGCACAAACAACATTTTCCAAAAGACCAAAAAATTGAAAAAGTATATTTTAACAAAACGCATTTGACTAGCAGGTTATACAACGGATGTTCTTAAACCCTGCTGACTGCCATGGCGATTGCCAAATAAACGGATCACCAGATGTAACAAAGTGGATCTTTATTATTAATTTAATACCAAACAGAAAACAATAAACTTGCGGAAAAGATGGTATACCGCAAACATGAGGTGCAAAAAATTGGTACACCATATCCGGATTTCGACGATTAAGGTCTCGATCTTCAGTGATGCTAGGAATCGAAACGGTATTTGGAAGGCCATATAATTTACCTTAATTTAGGATAGACTCTTGAATTTTGAAGAGTCGAAATAGGATGATTGGGATTATATAAACCGGGGAAAACTGACGTCTTGAGAAACTTTTTACAAGAATTGAAAAGTGTTCAATATTAATATTACTATTGTTTTAAGTGATATATATATTTATTTATTTATTTCAAATGCGTCGTAGTTTATATACCTCTCGGTGATTTAATTCCTCCTCCTTTTGAATAATCAAACTACAATGACGTCCTCTTTTCCCTTAATGTGACCTACCGAATTAGACTTATCACCAGGTTTGATTTGAGTATGATCTGATAACAATTTCATGATTTTGTATGATTTCCATTAACTTGTAGAGTTTGAAGTAAAAAAAAAAAAAACCGAAAACGTTCGTCACTTTTTAAAATCAATACATCCAACATGGTTCTCAAAAGTTGAACATATATGTCTAATAACATATCGAATAACACAAGTTCAATCAAAGTTCAAGTCTTGAGGACCATGTTTCAAATATAATTTATAAACGGCAAATTAAACATTTTGAAAGGGTTTTAAAGGTAAACATTAATTCATTTGTGACTACGGGCAATATATTTTGCATTCAAAATAACCGTGAAACACATGAGACGTTTGAGGGGCCGTAAAAACTTCAACCCCAACTTTGCTGTATAAGGCCAATGAAATGAGCGTCCCTCTTCTTTTGTTCAATCATCGTGGTGTCAGTGATTTTATATAATTCCTTTGATTAACAATATCTGTTATTCCTTTCTAAAAAAATATACATTTTCCATTTAACTGTTAATTTTGGTTGACAATTACTTGTATGTTTTTTTTTTACATTTTACGATAAAATAACACTTAAACGTGTGCTTTAAATGATATATTTTTACAGATTGAATAAACACTAGTAGGTGCCACCAGTGTAAACGACAGATATCTAAAAAAATAACTCATTTTGGATTATAAAAATGAAAATTTCAATGTTTTCACTCTTATCGCCATGGCGTTGTCAGTTTTTCTTAGCCTAGAATAGACTAGATCTTTATTCTCGTTAACTAAATACCATAGTTACAGAGATGATAATATACACAATATTATATCACATATTTTGCAAATGTAAAAATTACACCAATTATAAACCGTACTTGGCGCCTTCAAACGAGTTTAACCACGCCACATTCTGTATGTGCCTTCTCAATTCAGGAGCCTGTAATTCAGTGGTTGTCGTTTGTTGCTGTGTACCATTTTTTTTTCGTTCATTATTTGTACATAAATTAGGCCGTTAGTTTTCTCGTTTCAATTGTTTTACAATTATCATATCGGGACCTTTAATAGCTGACTATGCGGTATGGGCTTTGCTCATTGTTGAAGGCATATATCGTTCTTTTCTAAAAAAAAAAAAAAAAAAAAAAAGGACAAGACATTACAAAATGGAAGTCATCCGCCGGTGACTGCAGTGTCAAAAGGGTTGCTTGATCTCTCTAGTCTTGGAACATTATGCCACCTTCCTGTCTACACTGACAATTCCATAATTGTTATAATCAATATATATGTTACAGTGAATTTGTATAATCAGGAATTATGTAAAATCCTGATTTTTCAGGGATTTTGCATAATTACTAAAATCATTAGTGATTATATATAATCCTTGAAAATGACCAGTGATTTTACATAATCACTGAAAATTTTAAGAATTATTTTACAAAGATCCTTCGTTTGATTGGAATTAATCAAATATAGACAAATAAATCATTTTTTTCCCTTTATGGGTTGAGTGGACAGTTTTCATTCTCTGTCTATTTATCGAATCGTATAAAGTTAACAGTTTATCCGGTGATATTCTATTCAAATGTGTTGACCGCATTAACTCACAAACAGAAACGTATTCAAAATATTGTGTTTTCTTTGTTCTTAAGAACAAAGAGTTCAAACCAAGCAAAGAATTGCAACTAAAGGTACTGAAACACAAACAGAACACATGTTTGGTACTGAAACACAAACAGAACACATGTTTGACAGATTGAACACAGTTTTGGAGGAGGTCGCTTCCGCATGGTGATCGTGGAAAAGGAGACCCCAAAAATTTAATGGCCATTGTTCATAAAAGCACTGAAAATAATAACTGCCTGCGAACCATGAATTTTTTCTTAGATAATATACAAGCCGTCACAAGGAATAAATTTGAGGTGTCTGATTGACCTTTTTAGCACCTTCAGATGTTTCTGATGAACACTTTAGTTCTCTTCAACGAGCAGTAAAATCTGATTCAAAACTAGTATGTGAAGGCTAAGTTTTTGTTTTTTGTTTTGTTGCCCCCCCCCCAAAAAAAAAAAAAAAAAAAAACAACCACAAACAGCCAAGCAAATGTTCAATAGTAGAGGGTCTGGATTGGGTTTACAAACAAAGAATAATGGACAAAAATTCCAAAATAAAGGACAAAAAATAAAATAAAGAAAAGAAAAATATACAAAAAGATAAAGAATAGAGAATAATGGAATGTTAAATTATACAGAAAAGAGAATAATAGGAAAATAAATAAAGAATAGAGAAAAATTATCGAAAAATTGAAGAATAAAGAAATAAAGGATCCGTATCCAGACCCTTATCATAAATGTCATCCAAATTTACAATGTCGTATGTAAAATAAATAACGTGTATATTGTGCTTAAAATTTTAATATTTTTGTTTCTAAAGATGTTTAAATTTGATTTTAAAGAACAAATTATTTAACTCTTATTCATTGTCTCTTCATTCCAGTTATTATGTATTATTCCTGACATTTTTCTAGTGATTATGCATAATTCCTGTATTATCAAAAGGTATCACCAAAATTTCATCATCCAAAATTTAACGTGTATAAAATCGGTTATATTCCCAATCAGTCATAGTCATTAAATTAGGAGTTGATCTTTTTAGCCACAATACATGCTTACAAAACTCAAATGTACCCTTTCCAAAATATCAAGAGTTTCGTACCCCAAGATTTCGGCTCCTTACAAAAGAATAGGTGAAACAGCCTACTGCAATTAAATCTTTGAAAATTGTTTTGATTGGTATATATATATTGATTTTGTTATCAGTAAATTAAAACCATACTAAATATTATTGTTATACACATATGTACTTTCACGGTCATGACTACAATCTGTCGATACCTATATTTAGGCATTGTGCAAGGTCATGTTTTTCTCTGACTGTTAATGACGACTTTACACTAATTCTATTGGATGTTTGATGTGTACGGATTGATATTTTAGTCTTAGATACATGATTTTTTTTCTTAGTTGTTATTGGCTTTGAACTAGCTGTCAGTAACTGCGAGTACTCTCAGATCTGAACTTTGTGTCTTTTTTTGTTGTTAAGGACGAGGGATGAATATATACCCTGCCACGTCCCGTCTGTGTTTTTGTTTGATGTTTTTCTGCTTTGTATCGATCTGATGAGTTAAGCCTTCTTCAACTGATTTTTATAGTTTGTTCTTATGTTATGCTGTTACACCACTGTCCCAGGTTAGGGGAGGGTTGCGCGCTCCCAAACATGTTTAACCCCGCCACATTCTTTATGTGCATGTCCCAAGTCAGGAGCCTGTAGTTCATTAGTTGTCGTTGGTTCATGCCTGTCGTATTTGTTTTTCGTAAATTGTTTTGTTATAAATTATGCCGTTAGTTTTCTCAATTGAATTGTTTCATATTTTCATGTCTGGGCCTTTTATCGCCGACTGTACGGCATGGCTTTCTCCTTTTTAAAGGTTGTATGGTTGCCTATAATTGCTTACATCCACTTCATTTGAACTTTGGTGGATAACTGTCTCATTGGCAATCATACCACATCTCCTTTTTTTATATTTATCAAACACATCGAGCAAGCAATCTATAGATAAATGGTTAGATCTACACTTCTTTATAACACAATACATGACTTTAATAGCTTGATTTCGAAGATAGTTTCTAGTGGCAAAAAAAGAGAGATATATTTCAGGAGAATTTAACACCAAGGTATTCATATTGTTGTATTTTTGTGAAAGAATTTAGTACGGAAATCTAAGCCTACATTTTTTAGTCAAATTAAGACACATTTTAACTATTTTCAATATATTCTTTAAACACACAGCATCATGGAGTCCTTGGCAGAATTAACGATATAAAAGTTTTGAAAATAAAATTAAAAAAGTAATATTTAACATTTCGAAACAATTTTCAGTTTTGGAAATTGAGTTACTTTGCTAAATGTAAAAATTCCCCTAAAAATTAAAACGAGTTTTATTAATAATTTTGAAAGAAATAATAAAAAAATAAATTCTGTGGACGAATGAAATTTAGAGCTTTTGTGCTAGTTGGAGATGAAGTTGAAGTTTGAACTATATAATAGTTCGTGTTTAAGGTAATATATTCAAGTTAGAATTTGAGTATGAGTTGAAAAACGAATGAACAAAAGTTTTAAATAAAATCATCATAGATACCAGGCTTAAAACTGTGTCTACAATAGACGCCAATGACGCCAGCTCGAATTAAAAACGTTAAAATGGCCAAATAAAGTACGAAGTTGAAGAGCAATAAGAACCCCATATTCCGAAAGGTTAAATTCGAGGTACGAAGTTGCAGATAAATGGTTAAGAATAGAGTTCGATTTTGTTCTACTTCAAAGTTTGAATAACCACTGGAAATCAATAAATAAATATTTGCTATTTATAGTCACATACCGGTATCTGCACAAATTGACGATGACATCTTTACCAACATTATAACTCAAGCGCCAGGGGCGATACAATGCTGTAGTTGTTGCAAGTGAAGAAAATATAGATATAATGTCTTCCAAATGACACCATTTTAAATCTTTCGACAGAACTGAGGTTGCGGTTGATCTTTTCTGCAGATGATCTATTTAAATAGCCCGTTATTGTATACGTGCATTTCTAAAATACTGTGTACCCTGCACAAACTCGAAAACACTATATATCTGACCTGTCGACAAGTACTTATCATTTTGACAGTCACTGGAAACTGGATATGTTTGATGGGAGCAGAAATATTGCCTTGCAACAGGCACCCTTCAAACCCCTAAACGAATTGTTGAAAGGCTAGCTGTTACAAAGTACAGTGAGCGCGACACTATGCATATATACGAGGCATCAGATTTAAAGGCATATACGATACAGTTACAGGGGAGGTAATTACGTTGATAATGTAAAATGTTATTTTTCGAGACGTCAAACTGAGACTTATCGGGAAAAGATCCTATTTCGACTGATTTAAATCATTAGCTAGAAAACGAGTACATGGACTCCTCTTTTTTAAAGTGACATTTATCTTTAATATGAGTGAAGATTATTTGTATTAATTTTCATATACGATAAATAAACACCAAAAAAATGAAGGTTTTTTTTTAAATCATGAAAATTTAATGAAAATGAATTATTTCCAAATTTACATAAATTTATAGCATCTTATGTAAAAAAGATATTACAAATGGTTTTACAAAAATCCGCTTGTGTTTATCTTTTGAAACAAAAAAGTTAGGTATGTCCTTCTGAAGGATAGAAATTACATTATGTATTGTTCTCTGCTATCTGTCATTTTGTCATACTGTGTATACATTGTCTATCTATTGCCATAGCATGTTATTTATGCTTTTGAAAATAAAATATTCATTCATTCATTCATTCAAACCTCGATTTTGGGTAAATGTCTAGAATTTCGACCCACTCATCTCTAAAAGTAGCACATGAAGGTATATTTTAATAACATACATTTGTATTTTAATTAACGACTAAAAGATTAGCTTGAATGCAAATTTTCGTTAAAAATCACCGTGAGATCAAAATCGTAATTTTGTTCAGTTTTCAGTTTCTGCACATACAGATCAGTGCCGGCGGCCTCGGTGAATGACAGTTTTTCAAGTCAATAAAACCACGAATTTGCTTATTCAATAGACAGTAATTATTGTATATAATGAAAATAAACTTGTTATTGACCACCTTTAACATATTGTATTGTATTTTATTATACTTCATGTCAAAATGCCTGATTTTGATTGGTAAATACGAGGGAGACAACTTATTCTATCCTATGGCAAACACTCTATTACCCTTCACGGAGACGCTTGATCAAGTGTGCGCTTAATCAAATACGGATGATTGTTATGTATAAGACGTCAGTTTATTACTTTGAATTTGAAATTTAATAGACAGTACTAAAAGAACATTCAGTATAATAAATTAGAAAACAAATAGCTGAGAGGATGATAGACCAGATTGTTACCCCTCGAAAAGACATTGTCAACCTTGGCTTCGCCTCAGTTGACAATGTTTTCTCGGGGTAACAATCTGCTCTATCACCCTCTCAGCTATGTGTTATTTATATAGTGTCCCGAGGTCACAAACTGGGTACATTCTATTAAGATTGCCAAAATTGCGTGTCAAACTTGAACGTCTTAAATAAACTCTCAAAGCTATTAAAATTTAACCTATTGAAAAATGTAAAATTAATGAAATCTATGTTTGTTTTACTCTGTTTGATCCACGAACTATATTTACTCAACATACGGGCATTTAATGGTATATATATAGACAATAACTGTTTAGTGCCTTTTCATATCAGCTGTATTTGTACGAGTATAAGAAACCGGTGTAATGCGAGCTTGAGCCAGCTATTACTTAGATATAGGAAGATGTGGTATGAGTGCCAATGAGACAACTCTCCATCCAAGTTACAATTTATAAAAGTAAACCATTATAGGTCAAGGTACGGCCTTCAACACGGAGCATTGGCTCACACCGAACAGCAAGCTATAAAGGGCCCCAAAAAATTACTAGTGTAAAACCATTCAAACGGAAAAACCAACGGTCTAATCTATATAAAAACGAGAAACGAGAAACATGTATGAACTACATAAACAGACGACAACTATTGTAATCAGATTCCTGACTTAGGACAGGTGCAAACATTTGCAGCGGGATTAAACGTTTTAATGGTACCAAACCTTCTCCCTTTTCTGAAACAATAGTATAACATCACAACATAGAAAAACACACTATAAAATATCAATTGGAAGGCTTAACTCAATCAAAAAACGTAAATTAACACACAATGAACGAATAAATTTGACCTGTGACACCTGAATGCAAATACACAGTTAATAAAAAATTACAAGGGATAAATAATTAAATTCAAAGTAAAATATTACCCCTGTACCGAGCCGGATCGGAGACTGGAACATTCACAGACGGAGCAATACGTCATTGGAATGCGATTGCAATACACATTCTGAGGTCACGAAAGTTCATACAACACTCGTCAACAGCAACACTCAAAAATAGTACGGCAGTGGGCGGAGCTTTAAAGCGATATCTGTATGGTATACAAATACAGGCTAGCGATATCTGTTGGGCTGTTAATGTATAATAAAAATACATATTAAATTTAATGTGTTACTAAAGGACAATTGTCCATTTTGACAATATTATTAAACATTAGATCTTTGTAGTGTTCGTAACTCAAATAACTCACTGAATTTATTTTAATTAACATTTACGTAAGAAATCAATTTTCATCTGTGATTTTTTTCAATGAATACAAGTGTGGACACAGATCGGTGTGGATAGTTTTCGAATGAAAAATAAGTCAACTCTTGATAGTTTTGATATGCTAAACGTATAAAGTCATTCATTAAAGGTTTTGCGTTGTTCTCTCAATAATCATATTTTTCACTAATCAAGAATGGGGATATATTTTTTGCAGAATACAAAGATGTAACATTTTTTCCTGTGGTTTTTTGTGGTTTGAATTTTGTTAGTTAATTGTATTGGAATTGTAACTGTGCATACTACTTGTGAAATATATATATAACTATTATATACAAATTATAATATAAAACACATCTGGTTGCTTTTTTCCACTAACCAAATGAGTTATTTATTCAGGATCACATTTTTTTTTCAAGTGTTTTGACCTTTATTTTTGAACTTAAGTGCAATCTTACTGTTTCTTTTATTTTGTTTTACCCGAATATTAGTGGCTAAATGTTCAGCAAACTCATTGATTGATTGATTGTTGGTCGCTTAACATCCAGTGGCAAATATTTCATGCATGTTCAGGACGAGAACAAATTAACAATAAATATAATAAGTAGGTCCTGTAATAGAGGCCGTCCAGGATAAAGGCCGTCAAACTTTGGGATGCCACTGGAAATTAAGGGTATATTGGATAGGGACATACACTTATGCCTTGCAAATGGCCACCTATGGACCCCCCAAAAAGTTGTTGCAAGGGTTCTTAACGTGCAGAGAGCGTGGCACTCTCTCTTCGCGAGGCATCGTTGAACGGACGTGACCGTGCGTACTTGTACATCCCGCACAGCCAAATGGACGCCCGGCTTTGTCAAGTGTTTTACTGTCGGTCGGAAGAAAACCAAGAATGAACATATTTCTATTCACCAGTCACCCTTGGGGGTTTGGGGGCAGCAAAAGGAAATTAATCGTATACTTTCATAGGCTATTGCTTTTATCCTAATTTTCTTCGGACATGGGATTATGCATGACATATTTTGCCACATGACGTTTAGTAGGCAACAACCAATCAATCATCTGAAGAGGAAAACAAAACTAAAATATAGTTTTTAATGAACACATATAAATGTACATACTCAAAGGGTATATTTGTGACAAATTGTTGTTACTTTGTTGTACTATAGTAAATGCATCATTTGAAGTTCTCCTAAATGTTTAAAATTGTTTGTATCTATTACCATTTACTTCTTTCACGGTACGTATGAAACTAAATGAAACTATTTTATAAGTATTATTCGCGTTAGAATAGGAAGCTTAACAAAATAATTTGGACTACAACAATGGCGAAAGATGCAGAGACAGTCAGTGGGTGCTGCCCTTTAAATACCACATGCATATTAATTTTGATATTGGGATTATTTTTATAAGATGCAGTCTTATATATGAAATATCATTCTTATTTCTGTTTTTACTTATTTATTTGTTTGGAAGGATTGGAACATTACTCAAAACTATTGTCTGTGTCGGCATTGCAACTGCCTATCCTAATTTTAAAGATATCCTGCCGAATGGAAACGAAGTACCACATCCATGTAAAGCAAACTACTTGTGGCATGGTGTAGGCCACAACAATCCACTTGGAGGTGGAAGTAGAAACCAGTTTGGTTTGGATTTTAAAGCAACGGGATTGGTATGTTGAAAGCATAATTTTTATACAACACGTATAAAATAAATGATTGTTGTTTGTTTGTTTGACGTGTCGTGTTGATCTTTATGACCGTATATACTATATTAAAACATTATGTGCGTTTTGTAAAGCCTGACCGTGATAAAGAGCATGAAATTTAGACTGTATTTGGAAAAGAGGTATTTTGGATACGGATAGAAATTTTGTCTTGCAACAGGCCATATACCTCCGATGGTAGAGTTATTGCAAGGGTTCTTGAACGCGCAGACTGCGATTCACTCTCCCGGCACGAGGCATTTTATTTCCCAGTTTGCACTAGGTGTACCAAAACAAAACACTGTAATAATCGTCTGAATGTTCCTGGTTATTGATAATTTCTGCTGTTTTTTACTGTAGGTTTAGTATGGTAAAAATTTGTAAGAACGCTTCTATTAAAACACATGTACCAGTAGAGTAAAGCTTCAGTGAGACAGAAAATTAAGAAGAAACCCAAGGACGGAACATTGAAGCTTTTACATTTAAAGCACGATTCAACCTTTTTGGTCAAACACGTAAAACACATTTTATGGAGTAGTTTTAGTTTATCGCTTAGCCAAAATATCTTACGTTGAATATCAAATAACTGATTCTCTTTGTCATTTTTATTTATCAATGGTCATAGTCGATTATACAATGAACATTGAAGAATTCACATTTAAAGCACTATTCAACCTTTTTGGTCAAATATGTAAAACACATTTTATGGAGTAGTTTTAGTGTATCGCTTAGCCAAAGTATCTTACTTTTAATATCAAATAACTGATTTTCTTTTTTCATTTTTATTTATCAATGGTCATAATCGATTATACAATAACACCAGGCATACAATTATAACTTTTTTCCTTCTGTTTTTACCACTTGGGTTGACTGGGATAATCAAAGTAGGCATATATTTAGACAGATACATGCTAAAGAGGTGCATCCGTTCCGCTGGGGAGGATACGACGACACGTGCGTTTAACCGGGCCGTTAATCCTTGGGCCGTGTGTAGTAAGAGTTTCACAATCTCCGCATGTTCAAGAAACCTTTAGGGGTCATATTGTGGCTTACTGATTTTTGCCCTACCAACTTTTTTCCACTGACTGCCGAAATATACTGTTCAGCCCGAGGTGAGTCTACCTTGCTTCACCATATCTAAGTACTTGATCTTAATATATAGTTGTCTTACTGACAACCATACAGCATCTCCTTTTATTTCAATTCTCGTCCTAAATAAATAGGTAAAAAATTACCAGTCATTGAAAGTTAAGCAAACAACAATCAATAAATGTTTTGTGTTTCAATTTTGATTGTTCTATCTTAGTTTAAAAAGTATTTATTAATGAAAAATCATAACAATGAAGTAGTACAAAGTTACATGAAATTCAAATATGGGATTCGGAAACAAGTTTGGAAAACTTTTATTAATCTGTCTCATTCTATCTTCGTCTGTTTGTTCATAATAGAAGAAGTCTACAGTTTTAAGCGTATAACTTATAATACGTGCACAATAAAAAAGATAATGAATTCAAATATCAAATATTTAATCTCATCTTCAATGACGTCGTCTCGCGGCAAGACACATTTACCCATACGAATTTAAAACTGATTTATAAAATGTAGAACATTGTTGGCTCTGACGGATTACTATACAAAGAATCTAATCAAAATTAATTTGCATTTAGTCATGGACGCTTGAATTGTGTAGAAAAGATTCTGATGGAGACGGAAGAACAAATGGCGAAGAACTTGGAGATCCTGATTGTGTCTGGAAACAAGGAAATTTACCATCACGTTTAACAGATATAACACACCCAGGTAAGATTGAAAAGTGGAGTGAGACATGTTTCGATCAAAAGGTCTTGTGACATTCTCGGTTTTAATGTAACATAGGTGCTAGATCAGAATTAGGTAGATTTACTTTGGACTCCTATATAAAAACTCAAACATTCATGTATTTTTGAAATTAATCCCTGACTCATGTGAGACAAGCTTATGATGGTGTTTTTACATAAATTTATAATTGAACTCTTAAAATATGTTCTATTATTCTATATATTGTATTGTATTACATTGTATTGTATTGCATTGTATTGTATATAATTGTTTGATTGTATTGCTTGACCCTTATGGGTGTAATTTTGCAATAAAGATTACTAACGGAGCAAGTGCAAGGCACGCCTCAGGACATTGATGCCGAACTTCATCAAAAACAAAATAATATATAAATACCAAATATTATAAAATATTGAAGTTTAGTGTTGAACGTCTGCGGCTAGAATGATTTTCAAACAAAAAGAATGTTAAAACCCGCTTTCACCTCATTAACATAAGAATACTTATTGACACAATCCAAATGATTGGTCCACGTAACCATGTTCAGAACTACACATAATATAAATTGCTTCGCTGAGCGCAGCTGGATACGACCGCAGATGTCCAACCCTGAAATTTGGGACCAAAATGGACACAATATTCACGCTTGATACAGGTTTGAATTTGGATTGTAATTAAACATTTGACACATAATAGGTTTCTGCCACAGAATAACTGTAGTCAAAGAACTTAAAAAATTGGTTATATGATTTGAATATATATTCAATTTTTGCTTTTGTGCAATACACTATGCTGTTGTAAATTGACCCCTCCCCTAAATAAAATTGACCCCGTTTTTTGCTTTTGTGCAATACACTATCCTGTTGAATATTAATCCCCCAAAAAATATTTGAAGAAATTTCTTTTAATTTCTGAAATCTGAAATGAGAAAAATAGTCCCCCACAAATTCTTATTCACCCCTTTCCCATTTTTTTCACCTCCCTTTTCCTTTTCCAAAAAATCATTCCTCAAGATATAGTCATAATCTTAATTCGAATTTTAATAAAGTTTGCAACCATAATTACCCATTTAAATACATCATACAAGTCTTAAAATATAAAATGACATACAAAGTCATGGCTAAAATTAAGATTGATTAATAGAACTTAACTTTTAAAAATAAATTGACAGCTAATCACCTCAAGATAACCATCATTTCTGAATTCATAATTTACAAGCAGTGTAAGGAGGTAATCAAATATTGTTGTTTTAAATAGGGATTGGATTAGCTCCCATAGACTGCTTTTAAATTGTCTTAATTGTCCTTTAATCAGAAAAAACCTTGTTTTCCCTTTTAACCTCTAATTCCTAAATGGTTTTAGCCATAACCCCATAGTAAATCCTAACCATCCCTTTGTTGTATGGAAACTTGTAGGTATAATTTCAGAGAGATTCATACACTTTTACACAAGTTATTGTCTGAAACTACAAAATGCTTATTTGGGCCCTAATTCCAAAACAGTTGAGACATTAACCCCTAAATCAACCCCAACCTTTCTTTAGTGGTTATAAACCTTGTGTTAAAATTTTATTGATTTCTTTTACTTATACTAAAGTTATTATCCGAAACCATCTGTCTTCGGACGACGCTGACGACGACAACGTGATACCAATATACGACCAAACATTTTTTAATTTTGCGGTCGTATAAAAAAACGCAATAACATACCCTTCTTAAAAACGTTCCTTTTAGACAACATTTTCCGCTATACTCCGAAATGCGGAAAATACATTTCTCAATGGAATCAGTATTATAATAAATTCGGTAAGGATTTAACATCGGTCTCGCCTTCGATTGCTGATGTCTGTGTAAAATTGTAATGTTGACTGTAAAAGTTTATATCTCTGTAACATACAAGATTTGAAAATAGTTTTTTTCTGTATATTCTTTATCTTGATCTAAAAGATTAACTTCTATACAAGTTTTATAACAATTCATGGAGAGTTACACATTTATCAGGACAAAAAATTTTATTAACTGCAAAAAAAAAAAAAAAAAAATAAGAAGATGTGGTATTATGAACAGATATATCATGTTAAATAGAGTATTTGCGAAAATACCAGTCGAGAGAATGTTAAATTTCGCGAGCCGGAAGGCGAGGAAATTCATTCTCAAGACTGGTATTTTCGCAAATACCCTCAAGAACATGCTATATCTGTTTAATTACACCGAATGTTAACGTTCAAAACGCATTGATGATCGTGACGTTACAAACGTCCAGTCGGATAGAGTATTTTTGGCAAATACCACGGCAGAGAGGGTAAAAAGGCATATCCTTTTACATATACCCCGGCGGCGTTAAAAATGAACGATATTCATTTGATAACAGTAAATTGGTGAAAAATACACTGGCTATCAACCAATCAAAACCCAGGATTCTTACATAAGGTGTAATTATAGCAAATATGACATCTCTCCACCACATACCGTGGCAAATCACGGAGAAGTTAACAACTCTATGTCACTGTATGGTCTTCAACAACGAGCAAAACCCTCACCGCATGGTAAGCTACGAAAGATCCCGAAATGACAAATGTAAAAAAACCGAGAAACGTAACGATCTAAATGACGAAGACGCCGACGACGAACTAAAGGTTTGTTGTTTCTCATTTCCGTGACATTAATCAAATGACTTGAACTTCATGGTCAACAAATGAAACACTTTTAATCAACTCTCACTCAAGTTACAGGGAAACGACGGATAATATATGTTTCAATTTTCGTAACCAGAATTCCGTCCTCTTTTCCTCGAGGATGACCTACCACATTAGACCAAATAACTGGGTTTGTAATTTCACGAATAACACGAGAGGTGACTCACGTTGTGCAGGATCAGCTTACTCTACCGGAGCATCGAGATCTACGCCGGATTTTGATGAATTTATATTAGGCAGTAATACCGAGTGCTGACATCCTCTTTATTTAAACTCTGGCGGCTAGTTGTCTCATTGGCAATCACCATCACCACATCTCCTTACTTTATTTATTAGTGACGTTGGCGTCTTCGGAAATTTGTATTTATTAAGCTTCATTTCCAAATTGTTTTTTTTTATAAATGTCGAAAATAAATTGTTCGCTAGATTTTTCTTTATGAATGTCTGCTTCTTTTTTTGTCCTAAAAGTAAAAACCATTGCAGCGAATTTGTGAAAAGAGTATTAACTGAAACACAGTCACATATTCTCTGGTTCATGTAAGAAATCGGATATTTACGTCCCGTATGTGCGTGTCCATTCGTTCGTCCTTAACACTTGTGAATCTTTGAAGTAGTAACGGCTGCGGACAAAATCCAAAAAGAAACTTAATTCAACAGCGGGGTTTAGATAGCAGGGTTCGTGTGATGTTTAATAATTTTCTGTAAAGTATTCAGCTGACTTCTGATTGTCTTTTCGTTCTTTTTTTTTCTGTATGTTGCTTGTGTTTTATACTGATGTTATTGGCATCATTGAGCACAGATCATACATCCAACCATTAAACAAGATCTTATAAATATATATGATAACTTTTAGGAGTGTGTACGCTATCAGATGGGTCCATTTGTGATGCGGACAAGGGATGGATAGATTGTCAAGTGGAAGATGGACTGAAAAACTGTAATGTTATGAAAGAACCAGGTAAAACCAAAAACATTAAAAAGCAAATATAAGAAGATTTATTTTTTTTATGAACTAATTTTATGAGGTTAAAACAACCTTGATAGCAAGAGTATATCAAAATATACTATTTTTATCCATACTTTGTGTCTAATTTCTTTTATCCAGACATTTACGTCGTACCATTTTGTTTTCAGAGACATTAAATACAACCATTCGCTTTCCTGAGACAGCAGTGCCAGCGGAAGAAACAACGTACTCCTGTATGATCTTCAATCTTCCTTCTGACCAAGATTATCATCTGGTGGCATATGAACCTTACATAGATAATGAGATGGTCATGCATCATATACTAATTTACGGATGTGATCCGAATGGTAGGTACAATATGATAACAAAACAAATGTCATGCGTCCGAAGCGTTTGTCTGGATTTAGTTTCATTTAACATGCTCAATGCCAAATTATCTAAAAGCCAAGGATGTATAAAAAAAGGCAAATTATTCCAAATAAAACTCATTACATACAACCAAACAAATACCTTTCACAAGAAGATTATTAGAAGTACAACACAAAGGACTTATACAATCTTATTTTTGATAAACATATATATTTGTTTTTAAATGTATATACATGAAAAAAAATGTGCAAATTTGTTATGGGTTACAAATAATTTCGTTTGTGCCTTCCCTTCAAGGTGTTGCTGAAGTTTAAACATATGTCTGTTATTCCAACAAGAATGTATAACTTGAAGCAAACACAACATCGACGACAAATAATACCATCCATATTTTTCATATGAAATGACTTATGACAACTATTTTTAGATTACCCGTTGATAATTTAGAAATTACTAGAAAACCATTGTTTCAACTCACTCAAGCAAAGTTGACTTTATATGGATTTAACTATAATTCGTTATTTATCGCTTTTGATATTTCTGTAGTGTCCTAAAGGGCACTGTTACTATGTCAGCTTGACATGCTGTCTGAATGTTTAACCTCTTTTTTAAAGTTGATAGTGTCTGAAAAAATTGCGTTAAGTTCTTAGTTTCTTGATTGGAGCAATTCCCCAGTTATTATACATAATAACCGAACCACTGACATATGATAAAAAAATGTTGTATAAGTATGAAAATGTAATGGACTCCTTATTTTGACATCATTAAGATTGGGGCCACATTGGAGCTCTGCTTACACTTTTGGAGCACCTGAAATCACCCCCATGATTTGGTGGGGTTCGTGTTGATCAGTCTTTAGTTTTCTATGTTGTGTTTTGTGTACTGTTGTTTGTCTGTTGGTCTTTTTCTTTTTTAGCTATGACGTTGTCAGTTTATTATCGACTTATAAGTGTGAATGTCCCTTTGAATTATTTCGCCTCTCTTCTAAGTAATAGTATTCATGATTGGATCAGTACCTTAGCAATAAAACTAGAGATACGAGTATTAATTATTGTCGAGATAAAATAAGTTTTCATTTGAATCTGAGAAGAAATTGAATAAATACATGTTTATACTTAAACAGAGGACCCTGTGCCAGATGAACAGCTCAATACAGTTACCAAGTGTGGCATGGGAGCAGGTGGAAGCTGTAATAAACTGATAGGATTATGGGCGGTTGGATTTTCTGGATATTGCATAGATGGACCAATGGGATTCCGTTTTGGTCAAAATGGATTTAAACAGGCCGCATTAGAGGTTCGAAAGTAGAAAAATCTTTAAAATAGGATTTCACAGAAAGAGAAGAAATTATACACACCTACTCGTAGTTCCTCTGATTTTGTAGATCACGAAGTTTTATAAAGATGTCTAATAACATTCTTCTGAAGCTAAAATGTTTGCATTAGGCCTTCAAACGTTCTAAATATAAAAACCACACAATTCATCTAATTTTGAAATTTAATATGAACAATATCTAAAAAAACATTTGACTTCACATCGATGTGATGATATGATCAACACCGTCGCCCTAACGAATTTTTGCCACAAAGATGTCGATGTGAGTCAAATGTATTTTTGAGTAATTTCGTTTAACACTATCATTAACTATTTGTTTAATGACACGTTTTACTTAATTATAAGAATCATAACGGGTGGATGTCACAATGAAATCGAGTTATCGAAGTTATATTTCGTCAGTACAGTGATCGTAGTGTGTCAGTTTATCATTTGTTTTTTTTTTTAAATTATTCAGCTTAAAAAGAGTTGAAATAAAAAAGAAGATGTGGTATGATTGCCAATGAGACAACTCTTCACAAGAGACCAAATGACACAGAAATTAACAATTATAGGTCACCGTACGGCCTTCAACAATGAGCAAAGCCCATACCGCATAGTCAGCTATAAAAGGCCCCGAAATGACGAATGTAAAACAATTCAAACGAGAAAACTAACGGCCTAATTTATGTACAAAATAATGAACGAAAACCAAATTACAGGCTCCTGACTATGACAGGCACATACAGAATGTGGCGGGGTTTAACATGTTAGTGCCCCCCCTTAAACCTGGGACAATGGTGTAACAGTACAACATAAGAACAAACTATAACAAATCAGTTGAAAAAGGCTTAACTCATCAGATGGATACAAATAGAAATACATCTAACAAAAACACAGAGTGGAGGTGGCTAGGTACTTGTACATCCCAACAACAAAAAGACACTTAAGTACAGATCTGAGAGTACTCGCAGTTACTGAGGTCATTTACTTTGTCAAATCTCAATGAAATGTTATGAAACTTGAACAAATGCTTCCTCATGATAAAAACACAAGCATTTGAAGAAAAATGTTCAATTACAATATTTTCCTCGTATTTTACTGATAAAAGGATTTAGTTTTTGGCAGTTAACTGAAGTGGATAGCTGAAAAAGTTAAATATCAGAAATTATGTTTAATTTTTGTAAAAAAAATGATAACTGCTGTTGAAGAGAAAGAGAGAGAAAAAAAAACTTTTAATCAAAAAGATTTATTTGTTTTAAATGATAATTTTACCAATTCATAGTTTCACTGGAACAATCCACAGTTAGTAGCGGACTGGAAAGATTCATCGGGAGTTACTCTTTATTATACTCCGAAACTTCGAGCAAATGATGCTGCCATTATGCAGACTGGTCAGTCACATATTGAAATTCCACCTGGACAACAGAGTTACACAGTAGTTGGGAAATGCCATTCAGAATGTTCAAGGAAATTAATACAAGCACCAATTAACATATTTTGGGCAACAAACCATATGCACTATTTAGGTAATAATTATGTCTTATTTTAGAAAGCCTGTATTAAAAATAGATGTCAATACTATGCGAATTTGCAAATTCATAACATAAAGGATGAATGCAGTTATTACAGACCAAGGCTGTGTTGATTCCTTTAATTATAACTAGCGGCCTTTGACATATTACTAATAGACCACTTTCGAGTTCGCTGCATTTCCGTAAAAAACTTTGGTTTTAGTGAACATCATTCGTCCGTTGTCATTTCCTTTTCATGTTGAGCAAGCGGTTGAAAAATTAGGATGCTATATTGCACAAATTATTCGGCAACTTAAATTCTTATAATTGATTATCAGCACTGCTGTCATTAGGGAATTGTGATAAAGTACCTACGGAACAAACATTATTTCTAGTTTATCATGTACAATGACGACTACGAAGATGCTTGTAATAGTGCAGGGATATAGGCGATCCCCTCTGTCTAGTAAATGACGTTATAAAGGCGCGCATAATTGACTAACGTTTCCAGTGAAGGACATTACTCAAAAGTGGTCTATTAAACACACACATTCTAATATTTATCACTCTTTTATTCATTCACCACGTTAGCCCTAGAGTCCTAGTGATTTTCCTATTATTTTACATTAATTACAACCTTTTTAACCAATATACATTTTTAAAACAATTCATTTAGTTATTAATAACAGCCTTTATCGCACATATTCCTTTTAAAATTACATATACATTCCACCACTGCAACAAGTGTGTTACGATATTTCTCCTCTCGAGACAGTTAAATTTTATTCTAATATGACGTGCTTCTTTCGCTTTGTAAACAACACCGTGATTAAATTCTCGATATATCTATACTTAGCGCAGACTCCGAGATGTACATAATAATGGCTGTTAAAATAAACCTCCCTCGTAAATCCACATGTATCGTAACCTATGTGCAAACGCTATGTCGATTTCGCTGTGTCAAAGATTACAATTAAAAAACCTACAAAAACTTTATTCTAATTCTAAGGCATAACATAAAGAATTAATGCATTAGAGATCAGAAAATCAAAATAAAATAAAATTCCGCGAAATTCCATTAATGTTTTGGCGCATTAACGTCATTTCAAAACATGACGTCATACGAATGAAAACGACAAAGATGAAGGTTTTTCCATTGCGTTTACCTTCTAAACTCGGATAATATTGCATTAAAATAAAATTTTGAGGTAGGTGTTACTTTTTTCCTATTCTATTGCATTATTCACACATTTACTGATTTCAGCAAGTCAACATGGCGGCTCCTTCGTTACAAAATGTCAACAGTGAATTTGACAGTAGCCTACGAGAAAAAAATGTGAATTAAAAATGGCAAATGTTGGGTTTGAGAATTAAAAGAATCAATCATATTTTTCTAGCGGTTATTTAAGAAAAGATTCATGCAAGCTGCAGATTTTTTTAGATTTTTTGTACATTTATCTAACAGTGGGTAAAATAGAACAGCCACACACACGGCATACCCACCCTCGCTTCAGTTTTTTAATGACAGTATTTGTCCTATTAGAATCGAAATAATTTATGGAAGCCATAGATTTGTTGTTAATTTACACATGGCCTGGGCCGTGATATTCGTTAATTTTATTCCTCGCCAACGCTCAGGATAAAATTCGAATATCACGGCCCAGGCCATGTGTAAACTTCCAACAAATCTATGGCTGCCATGAATTATTTCTTAAATATTTAAAGCGCGAGGCTTGCCGAGCTTTTTAAATAATAAAAATTTAACTGTTGAGAGTGGAGAAATATCGTAATACACGAGTTATAGTGGTGAAATCTGTTTCTCTAATGATTTTTATCCTTCCTTTTCAAAGAATTGCAGAAAGTTGTGTTCTTTATATGTGACGTCATCAGGTATGGTCTCTTTTTTCATGACGTCACAATAGGAAAACTCAGAAGAAACAAAGAAATTTGACGTCATAATTAAATTTCGACCAATCATTTGCCGAGAACAGATATTTCACTAGTGAGGAGAAATATTTTTCTCACACCGATCAAGAAATGTTAAAATAGCACAAAAATTAGAGAAAGTGTTTTCTAAATGTCATTAGGTTTTAGCTTCTGCACACTGCTGTATCAGTTGATCACGTATATTCGTATACGTTATATACATAATAAAGCTGACAACTGGTTAAAACTGAGCATTTAACAATCGAGATGAAACATAAGTATTTTCTTTTTTCCTTGGAGCTCGGTATTTTTGTTATTTTACTTTTTCATTTGAATTCATTAATACTATTTCATGTGCATTTAAATTGTACGGTTGCTTTTCATTCGGATTCAAAAGGCAGTAATCGAACTATGATGATGTGATGTATAATTTTTTTTATAATTAAGTGGTTTACAATTAGTTTGTTCCGTATAAAAAAAATATTTTAAGATCACGAATTCGTTGACCGATACGATGTTTTTATGTCTCAACTCAAAAGCGACATGTTTTAAATCTTTAATACCAGAAAAGTAATTTACTGATTGTGTCCTATTCCCGATGGTGATATTTGACTGAGAGTGGATTCGCATGAGGAGTGATTATCATGTATAGCAATAGACGCCATGTCGTCGCACCTGGTCTCGATCCGTTGGAGTCGTGAGTTTTCCTCAGTTTTGTTTATCATGTGTTTGCATATACCGTATATACTGATTTAGGACTTATACATCAGTATAGTAATGTTGTCTCGCTCTAATTCCTTAAGACCTAAGACCATTATGAAGTGAACGTTGTTAGTAAATTTTGATTGTGTTGGTGTCATTGCATAAAACTACAGGGTATGAAGTTAGTTACGTTGAAATTGGATTAAAGTAAGTTTAATTGCAAGTTTTTGTATTTTTCTGTCTGAAGAGTTTTTTTTTTACGCAGCAAATCTCCTTCCTTGATTTTGGTTTTGAGTAGGTAGTTGTAAACGATAGTTACTTATTGAACAATGTTACATATTATGTTAATGTTTGGTTTCCATTCGTGGTAAAAGGATAAGTAATACAAAGAGAGAGCGACAGAGAGAGACATCCGGACATTTATTTTCTGTAAATGCATATAAAATGAGTATAAGCAATGATTAAATTTATTGTGTTAGCATTATTCATAAACAGATAATAAGTCTTTGCCTGAGTAATCGATAGAGTTAAACAGGAGAGTCTTAGATTCTAGGTGAGTTTTGTAACAAGCTAGATTTGATGAATAAATATAATTTTGTTGTCAAAAATATTTCAGGACATGAAATGAGTATTCAGGTATACAGAGACGGTGTGTTTTATACAGAACTTACAAATGATGCCATTTATAACTATGACAGTCCCGTAGAGAACAAGTGAGTATACAAATCAAGTTTCATTGAGCTATGTAAATCTAAAAAATCAGAGTTGTGAGTTACGTTATTTATCTTGCTTTTTACTTTTTTTATCTAAATATATAGATAATACAAACTCTCACAATTTATTTGCAAGCAATTATACTCGACTCGTAAAATAGGGACTATAATGCAATAGCCTTGTCCGACTATTCGTCCGTCCGTCTGTTCGTCCAACAAATATTTTTGGCACACGTATCACAAAAACCAAAGAACAGAACAACTCTATATTTGGTCAGCAGCTTGACACTGATGAGTTGTACTATGCGAGCACTTTTCGGATCTGGCTGAAACCCTCTTGCTGTTTACAGACACTATAAAGATTTTAATAAATTGAATGAGCTTAAAATTTTCGTCTCGCAGTTATTCAGTTTACTAAACAGAATGCATTAATATTTGGCCAACAGCTTTGATAAAGATGAGTTTTAATGTATGTTGATGTTTTATCTGTTAGATACCTGCTTTCTGCTTGCCGATACTATGAATTTTTCAGCGTATGGAATGAAAAAAAAAATCTGTACACGTGATATCTCGTTTCTGATAGTTTGAATTACTAGTGATTAAATGCTTGCATTTATTGCATTTATTGTTGATGAAATGTCAATTAGGTCTAGTATACAAATTTCCCTTGATTTATTATTTTTAAAGAAGGCTGTTTTCAAACAGTCTATCAATCTTGACCTAACTGCACAGTTTCACAGCGTCATGTGTGTATATTGAGGTTCTTACACTATTATGGCGTATTTCTAACTATATGAGCGAACTAAATGTGGTCAAATAGAAAGATGAAGATTGCAACAGAAGAGTATATGTACAAAAAATGTATACGAATAACATTCTTTAACAAAACCAAAATTCAAATTGAAGTAACGTTATATACCGGTGTAGTTTAACATGCACAAATTTAAATGTTTTGATTAAAGATCTCCCCGATGTCAAATTTGACCAAAACATATTAAGTGTGCATAATTGGCCCATCTATTTACAAAGAAGTTACAGAAAAGGTTTTGTATCAAATGTGATTGGACGAAGCAGTAATTTGTGAATTTTTCACGTCACAATTAACATGAAATTCATCTTCATCAAGTTACAATTAAAAGTGGTCAATGTTATCGTAAAATAAACTTTCCTCCATATAGTTATTTTCTGAATGGGCGTTGTTTTAGTATAAGACCAAAATTATTAGAGTTTGGATAACAATAGAAAAGTATAGGGCATCATTTTCGCTACCACATAAGAAATTTGGATTTTTGATAGTGTATTCTTGACAAATGATACAACTCGAATGGACTCGATTTACAGCTTGACATATTTTGTTGATATCTGTCTAATGACTGCATAATACTCTCTATTCGTCTTTTGGTTATTTGTGTAGATGGGTTGTTGTCTCATGGGCGTATTTCCCAAATCTCCCTTGTTCATGTTTGTAGTAATCATGAAAAAAGAACTCGGCAAAGATACCAAGCTTATAATTTTGTACGCCACATTTATGGAATTGACCCTTTTATGCAATGTCAGTCATTACACTTCTTACAGGTCTACAGGTCGGTATTTGAAAATTAAAATATTTATACTTAACATGTAAAAATCAAAACGCAGTAGTGCTTATTCATGTTTTTGTTGATTTGGCAATTGTGATTTCTGAAACAAAATGTATGTCAACTGATTTTAAAATGTAAATTTTAGATATTCAACTGCAGTTCAAGTGCTACCAGGAGACGAAATTGTAACGACATGCAAGTTCAAATCCCTTTCAAGGCCAAAGACCACGTTTTATGGTGATGCTACAAGTGACGAGATGTGTTTCGGATTCATGGCTTTTTACCCTGCTGCAAACATGCCATTCTCTACGTGCACAGCATGGAAAGATATCCCAACATGTAATTTGTGGCTTACCCAAGAACATAACGATTGCAAATGGGCTGATTTTATATTGATCAATGTAAATGACACAAAGCGTGTAAAGGATGAAGTAATGGCAAATTGTAAACCGTTCGGAAATTGTCTATCTGAATGCAAAGCGACACTTCAGGTCCTTTTTGCAGAGCATCCATGCATGAAAGGTGACGTATACGAATTGATCAAACAAATGGCTATTCAGTTGGACAATAAGGAAATGCAGGGATTCATTGTAGCAGTTGATTCATGTAAAGCTGAAATGGCTGCCGATTTGTACCTTCAAAATCTTCAAAATGACAATACTAATGGATCTGACCGCTTGGGTAGCATCAGTTCACTACTGGTATCTCTGATTGTTTATATGATGATCAAATAATTATTCTTTACTCTTTGTAATCTAAAATCAAAAGTTCAAATGAGAGGTAAAATATATACCAAATTGAACCCCGTACTTTCCATTGACCCTCTACCTTCCCCTTCTTGAAAAATCTGCATCTTCCACTGATAGGTATGATACACAAAACTCGATGACACAAACCCCTAGGCTTACATTTCGATGGTGTATAGCATCCTACTTCGATTCGATGACGCTTCACGATTCCCTTTTACTTAATGCAGAAGTCAGCTAATTTAACTTAAAACTTGACTGTGTGAAGTCAACGCTGTTATCAGCATAGCCCCAACATACACATCACTGTAGATGATGTCGAAAACAATTTGTTCTGGTATATTTATGAAAACTGTCCAAAATACCTGCGTTTACGCTGATCGATAATACGATACGGTACAAGTTTTACTGCACCAGTTATAATACAATACACTATCAAGGATAAAAAATACAACTTCGACTTACCACTGATAAAAATCATACAAAGGAAACAAAAATCGAATACCTGAACCACATCATTCCTCATCCCTCTGAACAAACGGGTGTCATTTTAAAGCATAGAATTTTATTATCTCTTTGGTTGTCTCACATTAAAAGCAAGATAGTTTTCGTCTTAGAAGCTAATATTTCATTTCTTTTTTTCAGTGGTGTTTTTAAGAATCTTACTTACACATTTTTGTGTTACTGCTTTATGCATATTTCGATATTCATGAATCTGAATAAATAATTTACATAATTGTTTCCACTATTTATATTGATTTACTGATGATATATATAGATGTTCGAGAATTGTTTACTTGAAATCCATCCTAACCTCCTCTTATTCATTTAATAAAATTACAAAGATATCTCAATATTGTCTTCTGATTTTGTTGCAATTTTGCACAACAGGTGGTCATCATAGTAGATAAAAGTAAGGGTTGGCGGAATGTATGTTCGTTAAAGATATGTTTCTGATAATGATTCATCCAGAAAAGCTTTTCAAACGCAGAAAAGATAATATTTAAGCTATGTTAGTCTTTGATTCACTTATATCAGGAACTGTAAATTTACTGTGTATAAAGTATCGAAACACTAAAGGTTTTCTTCCCAAAGGCATATATTCCTTTAGATGTATTAGGCTAGTTTGTCCTAAATAGTTTTCGAGATATTAACAATTTACGATATGAAGATGTCGAGGCAACACGCCTATGAACAAAATGTTTGACGGAATTTCACGACCTCCGAGGCCAAAACCTATGCTCGACATTTATTTAGAACCAACTATGTTGTTGCCAATTTCCCCATTTATTCTTATAATGCAGAATTCAAACAAGATCTACTCAAGAAAAGTGGAAAGGAGCTTACAATAACCATTGGCTTTACATGTGGAGCAGGATCTGTTCACCTTTCCGGAACATCTGAGACCACCTCCGGTTTTTGATGAGGTTCGCTTTGCTAAGTCTTTAGTATTTTATGTTGTGTTTCGTGTACTGTTGTTTGTCGTTTGGTCTTTTTTTGTTTTGTTTTTTTTCATAGCATTGTTATAGCATTGTTAGTTTGTTTTCGACTTGACTTTGAATTTCCCATTGGTATCTTTCGCCTCTCTTTTACGTTCCGCTATATACATAATATCCTTCTCTGAATGAGTAAATCTTTTCATAGTCATCAGACATACCTTTATTTGCATGATCAAGAATATACTGCGACATCTATATAGCCTCTGATCTAAAGGTATCAAGTACGCTAATGCATTCATCCCCAGACTTGGGGTTATTGTAATTGTAACCATTGATCAGCAATATGATAAAAGATAATAGAACATTTACCTAATCAGCACAAACAAAATTGTGATAAATATGTTTTAATTCTCATATTTTGTTAAGAATTATACAATATTTTAAGTAATCATTGTAATCATTAATTAGCCAAAAATCTGATTACATGTAATTTAATTTGATCAATTACTTTTCAAAATACCCTGTAATCCTGATTACTTTTTGATTACATTCTGATTACAATGAAAACAATTCTCAAATTGTGTATATGGTCTTAAATGAACATTTTTAAGTTGTACAGCTGTTATATCTGGATATACAAAGACAACTTCAAACTTTTTGACACATCTCAAGATTAAGATTATTATTATAACATGTTTGATTTATTAGATTTATCTGAGGTCAATGAGGACAATTAAGACCCTGAGTTTGATTTTTATTGAATAATTCAAATGAAATATGAATAATATTGATAACAAATTTATTGGATTCAAAAATCTACATTTCTGATATAATTGAGATATGAAGTGAAAGGTTTAACATCCTCTGGGTTTTTAGATCAAAAAGAAGGAAAATATTGAAGTCTGTTTTATTTTTGATATTTTTTTCTCTCTCGAGGAATATCAATTTTATTGAACATAGGTCTATATTGTTAATATTTCATGCTAGTATTAGTTAAGACTTAATTGATTTATTTACTTTAAAATAAACTGTTACAGTATTGAAAGTCCTCATTAGCCTAAGTAAAAGCATTATACATATATTCCCAATTAAAGATGTATATTTGATAATGACCGTTTTATTTAAGTTATACTTTCCTTTAACACTGAATTATAATCCTTTGTTAATATTGTGATTATTATAACCTTTGAATTGACAGGTAGGAGACCAATTAAGGTCTGTTTTTATTGCAGTTACCAATTGTGTGCAGCTGTACCTAGGGCAATATGATAAAAGATAAAAGAACATTTACCTAATCAGCACAAACAAAATTGTGATAAATGTTTTAATTTTCATATTTTGTTAAGAAATTTTAAACAATACTATGACAATTTTAGATATTTTTTCCACTTGTAACTGAAATACATATAAAATCTGTATGTAACATCCCTTCATGCAACTATAGCACGACAAACTGGTTTGCATATGAACAAGATGAATATTGTAACAAAAAATATATATCTGTAGCTTTTATACTTTCCGAGAGAAAATAACTTTATACCCGAAAATTGATATAAATAAATACAAGCTATAGAATCAATTGGAAAAAGCTTGACTCGTCAGATCGGTACCAAGCACACACAAATACACCGACCAAAAGACAACAAGCACAAGGTACAAATCTAAGTCTATTTATAGTTACTGATAGCTAGCCAAATGTCAACTTATAAATAAACCGGGTATTTCAGACTTAGATATCAATCATTACACATCCAACGGATTAAGTATAAAGACCTTATAAACAGTCTGTAGGTCGCAGCAGATAAATTTGTTTCGATAAGAAAATCTCTGTTTGATTAGAATTTGCGGAAGTGTAGTGTAGAGTCAAAATTCATAACTGCCAACCGTCAAAAGCAGGAATTCCTTTATTTTCATGTACTTCATTACAAAAAAAGATAAGTTTTGTTTTCAATTATAGTCTTGAATTACATGTAGTTTAATGACAGAAATATCAGTTTGATTTTAGTACATTTACTATAAAAACCGAGATGAAACGATATTTGACAATTTTTGTAGTTTACGTCGCCAAAAACAATTCAATTGAGTAAACTAACGGCCTAATTTATAACAAAACAATTGACGAAAACAAATATGACAGATATGAACCAACAACAACCACCGAATTGCAGGCTCCTGACTTGGGACAGGTACACACAGAATGCGGCTGTGTTAGCCATGTTTTCGAGCGTTCAAGCCTCCCTCACCTTGGACAGTGGTATTACAGCACAACGTAAGAACAAACTATAAAAATCAGTTGCAATTTCTTCACTCAAAAGAGATACGAGGCACAAAACAAATCTGGTAACTCGGGCACGTACATGTAATGCTCTAAATCCTACAGAGTTGAGATTACCTTGGTCACTACTTATTTCAGAAGCTATTTTAGTAAAGGCTGAGAGCGAACGACGAGGAATATAATATGAAACCATCTCTGATTATATAAACAAGGTGAGCATTTTCGTAGAAATTATTGTAAATCCCGACGTACGAATGACGGGCGTGAAAGATGGACACAAAATTATTCATCTCTTGTGATTATGACATAACAACATGGTATGTCGTAGATCTATTGAAATATTTCAACAACCATCCTTAAATAACTGATTATAAAATGAACAATTTATGAAGGGTGACAGAAGCGTTTACTTAAAGTCTATCATTAACATATATATATATATATTTGCTTCTTTGAGTTACAAGGAATACAAGCATGATATTTGATTTAAATTAAAAAATCATAACGTGTATGTCTTTTTTTATAGTGTTCCATATAATAACACGACTGCCATGTGCCATGATATTTATTCAGTGGAGAAATGTTAAATAAAATTAAAGAATTGAGAAAACATAACCCGTATAATTTATGTTCTCTATATAATCGATATATCTTACTCGCCTAGTAGTTATCGTAGATCAACGGTATTAACGACTGTTTAATCATTTCGGGTAAGGAGAAAACATATCACTGCGAAATGTGAAATAGCAAAAACGCGAAATCACGAAAGCGAAAACACAAAACACGCAATTTACTTTCGCGTTTACACTTTCGTATTTTCTCGCGTTTTACTCGTAGTTTTGCGATTTTGCGATTTGCGTTTTTTCCCGATATCGCAGTTTGCGTTTTCACCTAAGGTGCTTTTTCCTTTAAACATACTATGCAAAATCACTCAAAGTCGGCCGCATCTGGCTTCCATAGACAGTTAAAAATCAATGATTTAATTGTAGAGGCATTCACGCGCAATAGCATTAAGGACCTTCTTAATCCAGGTAATGACGAACAAAATAAATATAGGTTATGGAGAGGTATACTTGCCAATGAGGAGAGTATCCATTGAGACCAAAGGACAAAGATATGAACAATTACAGGTCATCGTATGACCTTAAAAATTTAGCAAAATCCATGCCTTATAATCGTGATAATGTGGTTAGCTATACAAGGCTTTGGGGTTGACAAACGTGCAAATAATTTGAATAAGGCTTCTCCATAACGATTTGTAATCTTTATGTAAATAGTTTACACCGTCGCCGTTATCTAATAATCATCTTCATGTTCCGCATTCTGTGAAATTTGATGCAGGCGAAACAATAAACAAAGTTCTCCCAGATACCAAGCAGTACACCTTAAAACTGGTACAGCGTAAAGACGTCATTGGCAGTCATTTGTGTAATGCCAAGTTATAAATATCGACAATGTAGGACAAAAGAGCCGTATCTATTTAGTTATACTAATAAGTTTGGAAAACAAATGACTGTGTAATTCATATTTATATTGTACAACTATCAATATAATGTAGTACTAATTTTGAAACATGAATCTAAAAAATGGTGTTAAACTCAATTAGATTTAAACTATCTATGGTATACAAGACCACGTTTGCATGCTTCCATGTTGTTCAGTGCTCGGGAATCGGTGGGACCAGCAGCTGATATATCAAGTACCCTACCGTTTTCACATACTTTTAATAAAAATACACCTAGTATATAAAATTATTATTATTGTTACGCTTTTCCACGGAGAGATAAGAATATTTGACGAATGTCTGATGCATTTACGACTGTGGTTTTAATCGCATCTTTAAAAAATTGAAATCTAATTAGTTTCAGATTTTTCAGCAACCTAATAAAGTAATTTGATGTATTTCATGTCAATTTCTCGACCTTATTACATATTATCAAACATGTGACCTATTCTAGCGGTTCATCCCTACTATAAGAGGTTATGTGTATTTCACAACCAACATATTTACTTTATTTTAAACTTCTCCAAAGGAGTGAACTTGTTATGCAAATATACAAATACCAAATTATAGTCACATGTTTTTTTCTCATCGCTGCATTTATCAACCCGGAAGTAAGTATAAATAGGGAATTACAAAATTATCCAGAAGGAAATTTTATAATGAGATTACAGGATTTTCTTATGCAATGTTTTGTAAATGTAATGATTATTTTTGTATCTGGTGTAAATTTCGATTAAACTTATTAAAAAAAAAATTGCTACACGATTTCAACATTTCCCAAAATTTGTGAAAAATTGAATGGGGTGAGAAAAGTATCACTGTCCTAGGCTCTTGAAACAGAATGGTCAACTTCAACAAAAATCGTATATATAATAAACGATTAGTAGGGCCAACTTTCCTCGTATCTGTTTCTCTCGCTTGGTCAATATCTAGAAATAGTTAAAATTGACTGGGTAATGAATTAAATAAGTGAGTAACTGTTGTTAAAACACTTTATCATATTTCCATAAAACCAAAACGATTTGACATACGTTGCTTTTCGTAACAATCGTGATGCAACAATGTGAATATTGCATTATTTGTAATAAAAAAGACTCTAAGGAAAACTTAAACCAAAATGTATGAATTTGAACCCAAAGTAAAGCATATAATTGCTTCTAATGGATTTAGGTTTTGATTATAATTGAATTTTTTTAGCTGTCTTGTGGCATTTGTAGTTAGGTATATGTCCAAAAATTAGTCATAATTTTGTAAAAAACCCAAACTATGTATATATTAAACTGTGAACCTGAATTGTAGTAAGACTGAAGGATTTTAAAAAGTGATACATTAAAAAACAATTAATGGAAATTTGGCCTTACCTCTTTTAATTATTTTTGTTTAGAAAAAGTAAGAAAATACCAAAGAAAAAACCGCACCACAAGTTTTGTTTGTATGTTTAACACTGTTTTAAGTGGTCTTGGCAATACCAGTTTTTCATTGGCATTGGAGGAAACTGTACCACACTACCTTTGGCAAGAAAACTGAAAATTATCAAAGTCGAACACAACTCGCCCCATGCAACATTTAAATAGGGACGTTAGCGGGGTTGGGGGCATAGATGACATTTTTGAGCCCATCTCCCTGTCTAGGTACCAACCATTAATCTTCCGTGAGGGGTCATGATTTAATCTCGAAACACACATTTTTTCGTCTTTATTCACAAAGATTTTTTTCAATAGCACAGAGGAACAATTTTTTTTTAATCTCATTGCCGTATTTATTTTTAAATGTATATGAAAATAAGCAGATGAGGTTTGATTGCCAATAAGACAACTATCCACCAAAGTTCAAATAAAGTGGCTGTAACCAATTATAGGCAACTGTACAAAAAACCCATACCGTACAGTCGGCTATAAAAGGCCCAGACATGAAAAATATCAAACATTTTTCAATTGAGAAAACATACGGCCTAATTTATAACCAAACAATTAACGAAAAACAAATATGACAGGCATGAACGAACGACAACCACTGAACTATAGGCTCCTCCCTAGTTTTAACGAAAAGACAATTCACTTTACTTTGGAAACCAATTATTCTTTTTTCTCAAGAAATTTAAAATCAAGCAAAACTTAATCCTGCTTTTCCAATGATCTGCAAACAATGTGTTCTTTATATGTAACGTCATCAAGAATGTTCGCCTTTTTGTGAGACGTCCAATAGGAAATTCAGAGAATGGCAAACATATTTGACGTTATAATTGAATTTTTCCCAAATGAAGACCTGAAATCAAACGAACCGCAAGGTGAAAATTAAGAAAAACCAACAGGTCATGAAAAGAATAAATCGACTAAGAATTAGAGAAAGGAATTCAGATCATAGATTCCATTGACTCTAAAATCGAATTGGTTTGATGTGTTGTTTGTTTAACAAATTACCAATTAATCAGTAATTTATCAGAATAGATTTGGTATACCTTTAAAAGTAACACTGGAATCCAGTTGGAAGGCCAATTCGATAACAAAGTTGAAGAGCAATCGAAACCAAAATTTTCTAAAAAGTCGTCCAAAACCTGTCTTAGATCATCTATGCCTGGGATAAAAAACTTTATTATTTTGTTGTTGATTTTTTCAAGTAATTCAACATTTAGAAAACATTATATTTACCGAAAATGACCGGATCATTGGTATTAAAAATTGGTTTCCTCTCAAAATGAAATTGTACACAGCATTAAAAAGAAAGTTGCTTTGGTCGATGGATAATCTAGCTTATCAAAAATGATTTATATAGTCTACAACTAAATTGAGTGTCCTTGTAATGTATTTTTATACATGTGTACTAAACATCAACATTTTTCCAATAGAAAAGAAAATTATAATCACATGGTTTGGATTTTTCGGTCCATTTACCAACCCCATTAAATTTAAACTTGGTTGTATATAAAGAGTTTGGTCAACGACCAGAGGAATATTGGAAGATTAGCATAATGAGGTAATAGTTTTAATCCAGTCTTATGTAGTTCGAGATTTTTTTTCATAACTAGTATATTTCTGTTTTACATTTATTAGATAGAAACGGCGATTGGTTATAACAGACATGTATATATGTCTCTGATTGTAATAAATCGAGTACTGATCATTTTCAAGACATTTAGAAATATTATGTGAAATTAAAGATGATCAGTTTAAAGTACAATCGCACTAGTGGTCCAGAATTGTGATTTCTTTTGTAAACCTGACCGAGAGAATGAGATGTTTTATCATTGAATCATTTTAATCTGTTCTTACAGGGGAAAAAATGAAAAATCGTACTCGTATTAAATCAAATATAAGTTTTCGAATGTTTTCATAAAGATTTAACAAGCCAATCTGTTTTTTTATGAAGAAAAACATATATAACCGAGAAAAGGTGAAATTTAAGAACTTCTTACACGAGTTCGAAAGTGTTCAATATGAACATAACTATGGTTTCAAGTTGTATATTTCTTTATCTATTTCAAATGTGTCGTAGTTTAGATACTTTTCGATGACTTAATTCACTTCTCCTTTTAAATAATTTAATCGTATTTTCAGTAGTTTAAAACTCGTGAATTGCAACATCTTGATACATGTGTATTTTTACAAACAAATAAAAAAATGATTGGTTGTTTCGGTTGTCTAAATTCATATCCTGGTGTAAAGTATATGATAATAATTTAAGCAATTAAACAATTTCTATATAAATCCCAATATCGTGCGGAGTACAAAAAATCTGTGAATAAAGAAGAAGCTTTGATAATGTCACTTTGTGGTTCATTTAACGACAATTAAAAAGTATTATAAACGTAACAAATAACACCAGGTACGTAGGTAACAAAGGATTTTGAAATTTGTGTTTTTCTTATTTCGGATAGGTGACCACTGACTTTACCTATTTCCGCAATACAATCTTTGCATTTGTTGTCATTGTGGTTGTTTCGGTTGTCTAATTGAATATCCTGGTGTAAAATATGTAATGATTATTTAAGCAATTATACGATCATATACAATATACAATTTCTATAAAAATCTCCGTAGCGCGGAGTACAAAGAATCTGTCAATAAAAGAGAAGCTAAGGTAATGTTGCTTCTTGGTTTCTTTAACGACAATTAAAAAGTGTAATAAATGAATCAAATAACACCATTCATTTGCTTGCTATACAATAGTCTGTCAAAAATCAGTATTTTTATTTTTCAATTCTATCTAACAAATGATATAAGATTAATTCATTAATTATCCTTCCTGTTTTTAGGAATGAAGTCTGTTACTTTCGTTCCCAACGACGAAAGCATGCTTACTAACCGCTCGACACTGTCTGTCCGAAGAACCTTGGGTAGAAAACTTTCACTTAAATTTTATTGACTTATATGGAATGGACCGATTTTATATTTAGTCTGTACGTGATAATGTTGAGCTGTAGAGTGTAAGCAGATTTTACATCTGCCTTGCAGCCACTTCCTCTTAGACAATAGTTTGAAATTTTACAACACTCATTTTACAAGATCATTTGAGTCAAACTTTTTTTGGCTTCGATGGGGGTTGGTTTTATATTTGGTCTGGAGCTTGATGATGTTTGGTTGTAGCGTGTTAGAAATTTTACATTTACTGTGCAACCACTCCTGTTAACCTATAGTTTTAAATTTTAAAACACCTGTTGTACAAGGAAAAATGAAAAACTTTTTTTGGCTTCTATCGAACCGAATGATTTTACATTTTGTCAGCAGCTTGATCATGTTTGGTTGTAGTGTGTCAGAAATTTTACATTAGCTGTGCAACCGCTTTCTTTTTGCCGATAGTTTTAAATTTTACAACACTCATTGAATAAGAAAAATTTTCTTCATCGTTTTCTTGGCTTCAATGTTTTAAGGGAATGATCAGTCATACTTTAGTATACATGTTACCTCAAACAATTGCATTGAGCCGCACAAGTCCAGACACGGTATTGGTCTTGTTTGATCATACACTACAGTATTCAGAATCACCGACAATACGTGGTGCATAGATAATGACATTGGTACTATAGAATGTCTTTGGACTCACTAAATTACAGTAACTGTTGATTTGAATTTGATCTGAAAATAATGTTTCATGATTCGTTACGACTTGTAGAGTTTGAAATGAAAAAAAATGTTCCTCACTTTAAATCAGTACATGCATCTAACATGGTTCTCAAAAGTTAAACATTTATGACTTATATCATATTACACACGTTCGCTCAAAGTTCAAGTCTTCTGGACAATGTTTCAAATAAAATATACAAATGACAAACAAATCATTTAAAAAGTGTTTTAACGGTAAAAATGAATTCATTTGTGATTACGGGCAATACATTTTGCATTTAAAATAACCGTGAAACACATAAGAGATTTGAGGGGCCGTTAAAACTTCAACCCCAACTTTGCTGTAAGAGCCCAAGGAAATGAGCATCCTTCTTCATTTGTTCAATCACCAAGGTGTCAGTGATTTTATTTATCACCTGTGATCTACAATATCTACAATACCTGTTCCCCAAATAATGTGCATTTTTTACGATGTACATGTCAGTCTGGCAGGTTTTATTTGACCTTGACCTCATTTTCATGGTTCATCGCTTATGTTAAGTTTTTGTGTTTTGGTCTGTTTTTCTTAAACTTTAAGCAATATGTCAACTATATTTGGTATATGGAATGATTGTAAGGTGAATATGTCTGTCTGGCAGGTATCATCTGACTTTCACCTCATTTTCATGATTCACTGTTCAATATAAAATTTCCATGGTTTGGTCTGTTTTTTTATACTATAAGCAATAGGTCATCTATATTCTGTGTATGGAATGATTGTATTAAAGGTGTACATGTATTTCCGCCTTGGTTTATCTGACCTTGACCTCATTTTCTTGGATCATAAATGTTAATCTGATACTTGTAGTAAAACTTTATATGTAGGACTATCAACATAGAATCAATGGTCAGTATAGTAGGCGAGACATTTCAGCGTGTGCACTCTTGTTTTTAAAATGCATACATAAAAAGACCAATTCCTATGTGTTAACTTAATCCGTCTCTCTGTCTTTATCTCTCGGTTAATTGTTTTTGGTGAAAACGACCTGGATGTACGTGCTGTTGTTCTTCCGTATAGCTACGCCCTGCGAGTCATCAGATTTTAAGGCATACGATATAGTTACAGGGGAGGTAATGACGTTGCTAACGTAAAATGTAATTTTTCGCGACGTCAAACTGTGACTCTAAAAAAGATACTATATCGACTGATTTTAATCATGAGCTAAAAAAAACGAGTACATGGACCCCCTTTTTTAAATAGCATTTATCTTTAATATGAGTGAAGATTATGTGTATCAATTTTTATGAACAAATCACCGATGACTTTTTTTCAAATACGATAAACAGCAAAAAAAAAAAAAAAAAAAAAAAAAAAAAAAGACTGTTTTTCTTAAATCATGAAAATTTGATAAAAGTTAATTATTTCTAAAGTTACATAAATTTGTAGCATACTTATGTAAAAAAAATATTACAAATTGTTTTACAAAAATCCGCTTGTGTTTTTCTTTTGAAACAAAAAAGTTAGGTATGTCCTTCTAAAGGATAGAAATTAATAAGAAACCCCGATTTTGGATAAATGTCTAAAATTTCGACCCCATTCATCTCTAAAAGTAGCAAATGCAGGTATATTTTTAATTACATATTTGAATTCCCGACGTAAAGAATAGGTGGAATGCAAATTTTCTTTAAATAATCACCGTGGGATCAAAACTGTATTTTTTATTCAGTTTCTACACATACAAATCAGTGCCGGCAGCCTCGGTGAATAAACGTTTTTTCAAGTCAATGAAACCACGAATTTGCACCTTCAATAGACAGTAATTATTGTATAAAATGAAAATAAACAAGTTATAAACGTTCCACTTTAACATACTGTATTTTGTCCTTAGGTTAAAAACTGGGTACAATCTTTTAACATTGCCTAATTGCGTGTCAAACTTGAACGGTTTAATCAAACTCTCAAAGCTATTGAAATTTAACCCATTGAAAAAAAAAATAAAATTGATTAAAATTTATTCAAGATTTTCACGGCTTGGATATAGATAGTAAATTCATTGAAATTATGAACTGTTATGATATACAATATTTCCTATGCAAATTTTTATATAAATTTTTCGGGTGTAGAAAATTGTTTTACAATTGTTTATGAAATTTTATTAGCCTGAGAGTTTTATTATTATAATTTTACCAGAAAAAGTAAAAAGACAATTTATATATATATATATATATATATATATATATATATAAATAATAATAATTTGAGTATATTGATTAGTAATTTTAAATGGTAAATTTTGTGACGATTTTGAGTGATACATTTGAAATTTTACTTTAATAAACTATTTACTTATTTACTTATACCTACTTACTTACTTACTTACTGACTTACTTACTATCATTACACATAGGATGTTGCCTTTGTTTATATGTTGGTCCATACATCAACTTTTTTATTTTACAACATGTAGATTTTCATAAACAAATGGATTGCACAAATGTTGATTACAAAAAGATTTTGTAACTTATCTTCGAAATATTTCGTCGATAAATCGAGATCAACAGACCTATACTTCTCATATCAAAGCACTTACTTTGTAAATTGTAACTCTATACAAATGTAGATCAACGAACTAAATCTTCGATAAACCAAATTACGCCTTTGAACATGATATCGGTCTGATTATGAATGTAAAAGAGTGTAACATTTACAATTGGTCTTTGCTATGTTAGCTCTACAGTTAACTAACATAAAGAAGGAGATCGGTGCTCTGTTTTCAATATTTAACTTCATTGAAAATTTTAAGATTCTATCTTCAATAGTATTTGAAAACCATCCATCTCAACATGTTTGTTAACATTGGAATTACCTTTAATTACATATTTTTTTTTACAATCCAGCAGCATTCTGCTATTGAAAAATGTAAATACATGAATTAAATGTGTAACTTGAGGACAATGTTCCATTTTGAGAATATTATAAAACATTAGACCTTTGTAGTGTCCGTTACTCAAAAAGCTTACTGTGTTTATTTTAATTAACCTTTACGTAAGAAATGAATTTTCATCTGTGATTTTTTCCCAATGAATACAAGTTTGAATAGTTTTCCAATGAATAAAAGGTCAACTGTTGATAGTTTTGATATGCTACACGTATAAAGTCATTCATTAAAGGTTTAGTGCTGTTCTCTCAATAATCATATTTTTCACTAATCAAGAATGGGGGTATATTTCTGCAGAATACAAAGATATATTTTTTTTCCTGTGATTTTTTGTAATTTGAATTATGTTAGTTAATTGTATTGGAATTATACCACTTGTGAAATATATGTATAACTATTATAGATATTAATCTATACGTAAAGATATAAAATTGAAGAGGTTTATATTACACAAGTATTGTCCGTAACTAGCACGTGCCTTACCAGGTACACATTATAATATAAAACACATCTGGTTGTTTTTTCCACTAACCAAATTAGTTATTTATTCAGGATAACAATTTTTTTTTCAATTGTGTTGACCTTTATTTTTTACCCTAAGTGCAATCTTACTGTTTCTTTTATTGTGTTTAACCCGAATACTTGTGGCTGAATGTTCAGCAAACTAATCGATTGATTGATTGTTGGTCGTTTAACGTCCAGTGGTAAATATTTCATGCATGTTCAGGACCAAGAATGACCATATTTCTATTCCCAAGACACCATTAGGTGGACAGTAAAAGGATATTAATCGTATACTTCTATGGGCTATTGCTTTTTATCCTAATTTTCTTCGGACATGGGATTATGCATGACATATTTTGCCACAGGACGTTTAGTGAGCAACAACCAATCAATCATCTGAAGTGAAAAACAAAACTAAAATATAGTTTTTAATGAACACATATAAATGCACATACTCAAAGGGTATATTTGTGACACATCGTTGTTAATTTGTTGTACTATAGTGTATGCATTGTTTGAAGTTCTCCTAAATGTTTAAATTGTTTGTATCTATTACCATTTACTTTTTTCACTGTACGTATGAAACTAAATGAAAATATTTCATCAGTTTTATTCGCGTTAGAATGGGAAGCTTAACAAAATCATTCGGACTACCATAATGGCGCAAGATGAAGAGACAGTCTGTGGGTTCTGCCCTATCAATAACACATGCATATTAATTTTGATATCGGGATTATTATTTTTATAAGATGCAGTCTGATATATGAAATATCATTCTTATTTCAATTTTACTTATTTATTTGTTTGGCAGGATTGGAACATTACTCAAAACTCTTGTGTGTGTCGGCATTGCAACTGCCTATCCTAACTTTAAAGATATCCTTCCGAATGGAAACGAAGTACCACATCCATGTAAAGCGAACTACGTTTGGCATGGTGTAGGCCACAACAATCCACTTGGAGGTGGAAGTAGAAACCAGTTTGGTTTGGATTTTAAAGCAGCGGGATTGGTATGTTGAAAGCATAATTTTTATACAACACGAATAAGATACATTGATTTATTGTTGTTTGTTTGTTTGACGTGTCGTGTATATCTTTATGACCGTATATACTATATAAAATTCATTAGGTAAGTTTTGTAAAGCATGACTGGGATAAAGAACAGGAAATTTAAACTATCTTTGGAAAAGTGGTATTTTGGATACGGATAGAAATTTTGTCTTGCAACAGGCTATATACATGCGATAGAGTTGTTGCGTAGGTTCTAGAACGTCCAGACTGAGTTGCACTCTCCTGGCACGAGGCATTTTATTTCCCAGTTTACACTAGGTGTACAAAAAAAAAACCTGTAATAATCGTCTGAATGTTCCTTATAATTGATGGTTTCCTGCCATTTTAACAGTGGGTTAAGTATGCTAAAAATTTGATAGAACACTTCAAGTAAAACACATGTACCAGTAAAGCTTCAGTGAGACAGGAAATTAAAAACAAATACCCTGAACATTGAAGCATACATATTTGAAGCACCATTCAACCTCTTTGGTCAAACATGTAAAAGATATTTTATTAAGTAACGTATATCGCTTAGCCAAAATATATTGCGTTAAATAACGAATAATTGATTTTCTTTTCATTTTTTATTCATCAATGGTCATAATCGATTATGCAATGACACAAGACCCACATTATAGAATTTTTCTTTCTGTTTTTACCGCTTGAGTTTACTGGGATAAAGAAAATAGACATAGATTTATAAAAATGCATGCTAAACAGATGCATCCGTTCCGCTGTAGAGGTTACACCGACACGTGCATTTAAACAGGTTTTTAATCCTTGGGTTGCGTGAAGTAAGAGTTCCGCAATCTCCGCATGTTCAAGAAATTTTGAGGGCCCTACCAACTTTTTTCAGGTAGATGCCGATTATGCTGTTCAGATCGACGTGGTTCTACCTTGCTGAACCATTTCTAAGTACTTTAATCTTTATATATAGTTGTCTTATTGACAATCATACAGCATCTCCTTTTATTTTTATTCTAGTCCTAAATAAATAGGTAAAACATACCAGCCATTGAAAGTTAAGCAAACAACAATCAATCAATGTTTTGTGTTTCACTTTTGATTATTTCTTATTTTATCTTTGTCTGTTTGTTCATAATAGAAGAAGTGTAAAGATTTAAGTATATAATTTATAATAAGTTCATAATAAAAAAGGAACATGAATTCAAAAATCAAATATGACGTATTTAATTTCACCTTCAAAGACGTCGACTCGCGGTGGGACCCATTTACCCATAAGAATTTTATAATGATTGATAACATGTAAAAAACTGTTGACTGTTCATGCATATCTTCTCATCGAAATTAATTTGCATTTAGTCATGGACATCTGAATTATGCAGAAAAGATTCTGATGGAGACGGAAGAACAAATGGCGAAGAACTTGGAGATCCTGACTGTGTCTGGAAACAAGGAACTTTACCATCACGCTTAACAGATATAACACACCCAGGTAAGATTGAAAGAGGGAGTGAGACATGTTTTGATCAAAAGGTCTTGTGACGTTCTCGGTTTTAATGGCAATTCGCCTACATGAAGCTTCATTTCAATTTTTTTTATAAACGTCGAAAATAAATTGTTCGCTAGATTTTTTTTACGAATGTTTGCTTCTTTCTTTGTATGAGTGTTACCCTTGACCGTTCGTCTTTCCGTCCGTCCGTCCCATTTTCGTTGCAATCTTGAGCGGGCGCATTCGTGTCCTCAGACACAGTCTTCTTTTATTTTGCTTTAGGTTGTTTGTGTTGTATACTGATTTATCGGCATCATCTAGCACATATCTGATATCATATAAACAAGATCTTATTTGAATAATATGATTATTTTCAGGAGTGTGTACGTTATCAGATGGGTCTATCTGTGATGCGGACAAGGGATGGATAGATTGTCAAGTGGAAGATGGACTGAAAAATTGCGATGTTATGAAAGAACCAGGTAAAACTCTTAAAAATTATTACCAGAGAATTACACTCAAGGTACAGAACGGAATTTTATATATAGTATATGAAATAAAGGGACAATGGCTATAGGAAATTGACTAGTTAACTAACTCCTGATGCATATGAGGGATATATGTAATTTGTAATGAGATATCAACTAAACGGCACAGGAACCCAAAAAAAGATTTCAGGTCTACAATTGATATGTGCCTCAACATTACGCAAATCCTTAAATAGCCGCGAGTCTTTAACTTTTAAGATAACTATTAGATAAAAAAAGTATGCCATCAATACAAAAATCCTAAAAGACAAAAAAATAAAGATGTAACATAAGATTACCACTGACGCTATTACTGACTTTGGACAGGCACATGAACATTTGTACTGGAGTTATGTATACAACTCTATTCACTGGTTTCAATATCTTCCCGTGAAATAGCAAAAGATAATTAAAAAAAACTTAGTGAGTTCTGATGTAGGCATTTATGACAAATTGAGTATATATAATATGTGTCTTACACTGAGATATCCCGTTATGTTCTCCATCGCTTTGTTCGTCCGCACATGAACTATTTCTGGCTATATATAAAAGAAACAACAAAGAATGTTACGGAAGAAGATACGTGTCAAAAAATTAAAATAACACGTTATTGATTTCAAGCGTCCGAAGCACTTTTCTGGGTTTACCTTCATGAGAAACGCTCAATGTCATTTTGAGAGTCAACTGTTTTAATTGGTAGACTTAAGTCATGTTAACGATAGAACAAAACATCAAGAAAAAAGTCCATAGAACAAATTTTACATTTTCATTAGTCTCGATTATCCAGCCGCTTAATTTTTAAAAGTGTTTATGTATGCATCTGGATAATCGAGACTACATCTCCATCTGAATACATAAATCTACAAAAGAAAATACAAAAAAATGGAGTTTTAATCTAGGAATTATGCTACATTCTAAATAAGAGAAAGTTGTCCAACGAGTTTGGTGCAATGAAATGAAACGTGCGTGTAAAATAGTATATAAAGTCTGAAAACCGATTTACTCAATATTGCGAAACTAAAACTGTGAAATAAAAATCATCTCAAAACGAATAGAAATCTTTTCGCTTCAGAAATGAAGATTTTTGGTTTTTTTTATAAATTTCTGATCTGAGGTTTAAGTAACTTTGAAAACAAGAGAATATTAAATATACTATTCGTATCCATACTTTTTGTCTAATTTCTTTTACCCAGACATTTACGTCAGACAATTTTGTTTTCAGAGACATTGAATACAACCATTCGCTTTCCTGAGACGGCTGTGCCAGCTGAAGAAACAACGTATTCCTGTATGATCTTCAATCTTCCTTCTGACCAAGATTATCATCTGATGGCATATGAACCTTACATAGATAATGAGATGGTCATGCATCATATATTAATTTACGGATGTGATCCGACAAGTAAGTACAATATGACAACAATACAAACCTCATGCGTCAGAAGCGTTTTTCTGGATTTACTGTCATTACGAATGCTCAATGCCGAACATTTAAAAGTCAAGGATGTATAAAAAGTGGTCCAATAGTCTCAATCAGACTCTTTAAATACAACCAAACAAATACCTGTCACAAGTAGATTATTAGAAATACAACAAAACGGCCTCTTTCAGTTTTTTTGTTAAACATGTAGAAAACCGGTTTTTTCAAAAGTGATTATTTTCTAAGGGTTAAATATTTCGCGGTGGTGTCTTGCCATGGCTTTGTTTGGACTTGTTTGTTTGCTTTTTGGCCTTGAATGTTTGTCCCTAATATTTTATTAACTATGTATTTACTTTCAGGTATCACAGATCGAATTTATTCGTTCATAGTGTGTTAATTTACGTTTTTTGATTGAGTTAAGCCTTCCAATTGATATTTTATCGTGTGTTTTTCTATGTTGTGATGTTATACTATTGTTTCAGAAAAAGGGAGAAGGTTTGGTACCATTAAAACGTTTAATCCCGTTGCAAATGTTTGCACCTGTCCTAAGTCAGGAATCTGATGTACAGTAGTTGTCGTTTGTTTATGTAATTTATACGTGTTTCTCGTTTCTCGTTTTTTATATAGACTAGACCGTTGGTTTTCCCGTTTGAATGGTTTTACACTAGTATTTGTGGGGCCCTTTATAGCTTGTTGTTCCGTGTGAGCCAAGGCTCCGTGTTGAAGGCCGTACATTGACCTATAATGGTTTACTTTTATAAATTGTTATTTGGATGGAGAGGTGTCTCATTGGCACTCACACCACATCTTCCTATATCTATTTCTTTTTAAATGTATATACATGACAAAAATGTGCAAAGTTGTTAATGTTTACATTTACTTTCGTTTGTGCCCCCACTTCCCTTCAATGTGTAACTGAAATGTAAGCATATGTTTCTTATTTCACCAGGAATGTATAACTTCAAGGAAACACAAATCGAAGACAAAAAAATACCATCCATATTTTTCATATGACATAATTTATAATATTCCTGTCCTAGAGTATCCGTTAATAAATTTAGAAATTACTAAAGAACCAAGGTTTAAACTCACTCAGACAAAGTTGACATTATATGGATTCGTTATAAATCACATTTCATATTGCATCAGTGTCCTATAGGGCGCTGTAACTATGCCAGCTTGACATGCTGAACCTCATTTTTTAAGTTGACAGTGTCTTAAAAATTTGCGTTAATTTAATTAATCTAAGTTTCAAGATACATAACAGCTGACCACTGGCATGTGTTAAAAATTTGTTGTATGAGTATGGTTATTTAAAGAACTCTTTATTAAATACAAGTACTCATGATTGGATAAGTACCTCAGTAATAAAACTCCTCCATTTTACAAAAGTTATCCATATGTTATAGGTTTGTCAACATTGTTAACTACTGTCGAGATAAAATAACTTTTCATTTGAACCTGAGAAGAAATTAGATAAGTTCATGTTTATACTTATTATACAGAAGACCCAGTGCCAGACGAAAAGCTCAATACAGTTACCAAATGTGGCATGAGCGCAGCTAGTAATTGTAATAAACTCATCGGATTATGGGCGGTTGGATTTTCTGGATATTGCATAGATGGACCAATGGGATTTCGAATTGGTCAAAGTGGATTTAAACAGGCCGCATTAGAGGTTCGGAAGTAGAACAACCTTTAAAATAGTATTTCACAAAAAGAAAAAAAAAGATATGATATACTACCACATCTGATATTGCAGATCACGACGTTTTATAAAGATGTCTAATAACATTCTTCATAAACTTTCATATTTGAATTAGTCCTTCAAACGTATTACATACAATTGAAAAAACCCACAATTCATCTCATTTTGAAATTCTAAATGAACAAAACCTAAAAACATATTTGACTTCAAATCGATGTGAAGATGTGAAAAACACCCCACTTCGTCACAAAGGTGTCGATGTGAGTCAAATGTATTTTTAAGTAAAATTGCTAATTTAGTTTAACCCTAGTACTAATCATGTGTATTGTAACCGGAGTGAATGATTCATATTACAAACTCACATTGTTTCCTCCGGGACTCAAACCCGGGACCTTTGTGTTAAAAGGTGGTGCTCTAACCGACTGAGCTAAAGAAGTACTACCCTAGCTCAACCACTTACGGCTGGCTAAGTATCTACTAAATGTACTAAGGGAAGCAATCCCGTCAAACTATAATGGCACGTTTTGCTAAAAATCATAACAATAATAACATGTTGATGTCACAATACCATCAAAGTTATATTTCGCCAGTACAATGATTGGAGTGTGTGAGTGTATCATTTTTTAACATAATTAATATAGCTTAGAAAGTGTAGCGGTCATTTACTTTTAAAGGACCAATAATGGTTTTACATTCCATCGGAATCGGCGTCGGCTGTGTCAGCATTCAGGTTCAGTCTGCGGTTAAGGTGTTTTAAAACATCAATAACTTTATCAAACCTTCATGTAATGGTATGTAACTCGGACTGAAGTTTTTGATGATAATAAATACAGAGCAAAATTTTGACAAAATATTTTTTTTAATTTTCCGTATTTTACTGATAAAAGGACTTTTTTTTGCATTTAACAAACAGATACAGTCTGATTATTTTTTAAAGACATAAACAACTTTGTCAACCTTCATGGAATGTTATGAAACTTGGATAAATGCCTCTTCAAGATAAAATAAAAATGCTTCTGAAGAAAACTGTTGAATTCATTTTTTCCCTCGTTTTATACTGATTAATGGATGTAGTTTTTTGACAGTCAACATTATATTACACTTTACACTTCACAACAATATTAGGCGAATTTGTTTTTTATGTCAAAGAAAGTTTTCATAAATGAAAAAAATAACAGTCAACAAACTCTACATAACATAAACCCTACCGAAAATCTTGGGTTAACTGAAGTGTTAACCTAAAAAAAAATAAATCATCAGAAATAATAGAACTTATTAGTGAATTTGATTAAATAACATATTAATGTACAATCCATAATCATGAACACTATAACAGCTGCTGAAAAGAAATAAAGAAAACAATATTTTTATCAAAAAGATTTATTTGTTATAAAATATAATTTCATTATTTTTTTTCATAGTTTCACTGGAACAATCCACAGTTAGAAACGAACTGGAAAGATTCATCGGGAGTTACTCTTTATTATACTCCGAAACTTCGAGCAAATGATGCTGCCATTTTGTCGACTGGTCAGACACACATTGAAATTCCACCTGGACAACAGAGTTACACAGTAGTTGGGAAATGCCATTCAGAGTGTTCAAGACAATTAATACAAGAACCAATTAATATATTTTGGGCTACAAACCATATGCACTATTTAGGTAATATTTAACTCTTATCTTAGAAACCCTTTAAAAGCTATATATGCTTGGTGTTTCTCAATCCAAGAAATGATGTCAATACTATGCGAATTTGTAATTTCAAAACTTATAGGATGAATTTAGTTATTACAGATCAATGCTATGTTGATTCCTTTAATTGAGATAACGGCTTTTTGACATTAAACTCCATAGAAATTAGTTAAACACACACATTATAATGCTAGTAGTTGTAGTTCCTATCATTCATTCATCACGCTAGCACTAGCGACCTGGTAATTTTCATATTATTGAAACTATTGAACCAAACTTACTGGGACGTAATATGGTAAACTGTTCGTCTTCGACACTTCGGACAAGAACTCAAAAACAATTTCAGCAATTTTCATGAAAGAATTGTCTGTGTCTATTGACGTAAGCTCCCTTTCTACTTTTATAAATTTTAGATCATACGTTTCCGAGATATGGAATTTTATTCATACAAAAATGGAGTATTTGCCAATTTTCTGATTATAACTCAAATGCTTTGAGCAATTTTCATGAATCTTTGGTGAATTGTTTGTATATAATGACATAAGTTCCTTTTCGGTTTTTAAACATTCTGATTTCACGTTTTAGAGTATTGGTACTTTTTTCATAAAAAAGGGGGGTATTTTCCAGTTTTCGGACAATAACTTAAAAACGCTGTGAGCAGTTTTCATGAAACTTTGTTGACTTGTTTATATCTATTGAAATAAGCTCATATTTGTTTTGTTTTTTATAAGATTTCTGATATGACATTGCTGAGATTTGTTGAAAAATTGTTGAAAATCACAGGATTTCAATTTGATCATATAAACTCATTTAAGAGAGTCTGGATGAGAGATCCTTCATTTCTGTATTTTTTAATTTTTTAACTTTTCTCCATTCTTTATACTTTTTGCCCATTAATCTCTATTCTTTATATTTTAGAACCTCATTATTCTCTATTCTTTATTTTTTGGGTCCATTTTTCTCTATTTTTTATATTGTTTGCCCATTATTCTCTATTCTTTAAACCCCCATCCACACCCTAATTAAAAGCATAAAGACAAGTTTAAAGGGGGATGGGCGTATCATGCGCTCATAGCACAGCTCTTTATTCTGCTTTGTATCGATTTGATGAGTTAAGACCTTTTCAACTAATTTTTATAGTTTTTGTTTTACTGTTACACCACTGTTCCAGATTAAGGAGAAGGTTGGACGCCCGCTAACATGTTTAGCCCCGCCACATTCTGTATGTGCCTGTCCCAAGTCAGGAGCCTGTTATTCAGTTGTCGTTTGTGTCTGTATATCAAATTTGTATTTTGCTTATTTTTTTTTCACATAAATCAGCCCGTTAGTTTTCTCGTTTCTTCTTTCGGGGAACTTCATAGCTGACTATGCGGTATGAGTTTGGCTCATAGTTGAAGGCTGTACGGTGGCCTATAGTTGTTAACTTTTATGTGATTTGGTCTCTGGCGGAGAATTGTCTTATTGTTTATTATACCTGATCTTTATTTTCATATTTACATTTATTACAACTCTTTTACCAAAATAAATTTGTAAAAATAATTCATTTTATAATGCACAAATGCAATTAACGCAAATTTTCCCTAATATCTGTCATTAGGTCTTAGCTTTTGCACACTACCTGTATCAGTTGATCACGTATTGTCGTATACGTTACATACATAATATAGCTGAAAGCAGGTTAAAACTAATCAGTTAATAATCTAGATTAAACATAAGCAGTTTATATATGAACTCATTAATATACTTCCATGCGCATTTAGAAGAGAGGCGAAAGATACCAAAGGGACATTTCATAAATTGTACGTTTGATTTTCAGTGGGAATCAAAAGACAGTAAACGAGCTATGATGATACGATGTATGAAATTTATATTTTTTTTGTGGTTCAGAATTAATTAGTTCGCAACGTATACAAGACTTTTAAGATGGTAACATTGCTAGTTGGTTGAAAGATACGATGTTTCTATGGCTAAACTCAAAAGCGACATGTTTAAGATCTTTAGGTACCAGAAAAGTCATCTGTTCTGTAAATTTACTGCTTGTATCCTATTCCCTTTCGTGATGTCTGACTGAGTGTGGATTCGCATGAGGAGTGATGATCATGTGTAGGAAAAAACACCATGTCGTCGCACCTGATCTCGATCCGTGTCGGGACGTGCCATTTCCTACGTTTTTGTTTATCCTGTATTTGCATATCAATATTGATTTAGGAGTTATACATCAGCCTAGGACTGTTGTCTCAATATTGAATTAGGAGTTATACATCAGTCTAGGACAGTTGTCCCTGCATATCAATATTGATTTAGGAGTCATACATCAGCCTAGTACTGTTGTCTCTGCAAATCAATATTGATTTAGGAGTAATACATCATGTAGATATAAGAAGATGTGGTATGAGTGCCAATGAGACAACTCTCCATCCAAGTCACAATTTGTTAAAGTTAACCATTATAGGTTAAAGTACGGCCTTCAACACGGAGCCTTGGCTCACACCGAACAGCAAGCTATAAAGGGCCCCAAAAAATTACTAGTGTAAAACCATTCAAACAGGAAAACCAACGGTCTAATCTATATAAAAACGGGAAACGAGAACCATATCAACAAACGACAACCACTGAACATCAGGTTCCTGACTTAGGACAGGTGCAAACAAATGCATCGGGTTTAAACGTTTTAATAGGCTCCAACCTTCACCCTACCTGAAACAATAGTGTAACATCACAACATAGAAAGACCCACTATTAAATATCAATTGAAATGGCTTAACTCAATCAAAAGACATATTAACAAAAACAAGTGACCATATACTGAACGAATAATTTTTATCTATGACAAAATATAAATATAAAATTAATAAAACAAGGGGTTTGATGTTTAACAATATCAGAGAGACAACCATAACCTTGGACAAAATGCCGCCAAAAATAATAACGTACACAGGTAAATAAAAATAATTTTGTGGTAAGGTATACATGGAGTTCGGATATAATTTTTACAAAATAAATAATTTTGTTGTTCCTAGTACGAGAACAAAAGGGAAAATTTATCGTCAGTCTAGGACTGTTGTCCCTGCATATCAATATTGATTTAGGAGTTATACATCAGCCTAGGACTGTTGTCCCTGCATATCAATATTGATTTAGGAGTCATACTTCAGCCTAGTACTGTTGTCTCTGCATATCAATATTGATTTAGGAGTTATACATCAGCCTAGTACTTTTGTCTCTGCATATCAATATTGATGTCATACATTAGTCTAGTACTGTTGTCTCTGCATATCAATATTGATTTAGGGGTCATACGATAGTCTAGGATTTTTGTCTCTTATTAATACTCAACACCTCAGACCATTATGAAGTGAAGATTGTCAGTATATTTTGATTGTGTTTCTGTCATTGCTTAAAACAACAACGTATGAAGTTGGTTACCGCCAACTTACGTTGAAATTGGATTAAAGTAAGTTATATTGCAAGTTTTGATATTGTTGTATATGAAGAAATTGTTATAGATCACATCTCCTTGCTTGGGTTTGGAAATTTTGAGTCGGTAGTTGTATAAGTTTTTGTTGTATTCCGGTTGACGTACCTTCTCGACATAATTTTTCTTTGGATTTAAAAAGAAACTTATAGAACGCTGTTACATATTATGTTGATATTTGGTTTTTATATGTGGTAATATGTTAATACAAACCAATACTGCTTGGGTTTATTTCATTTTGTTAAAATTGCCTGCCTTTTAGTCGAAAAAGATTATATGAATTGTCTTTGAACGCACATCTGTGTGGTCATACCTATAATCGTAATGTATGTCACTTCTCTCTTAGAGGTGTGTTTGAAATTTAAATAGTAACTTAGAATTGACGAATTTATAATTTTGTTGTTAAAAAATTTCAGGACATGAAATGAGTATTAAGGTATACAGAGACGGTGTGTTTTATACAGAACTTACAAATGATGCTATTTATAACTATGACAGTCCTGTAGAGAAAAAGTGAGTTTACAAATCAAGTTTGTTTGAGCTATAAAATCTTTTAAAAACAACAGCGTTATGAGTTACGTTATTTTTCTTGCTTTTTATTTTTTTCTATATATGTAATACAAACTCTGACAATTTATTTTCAAATAATTTTACCCCACTGTTTAGGTGAGTACTTTATAGCAATTACCTTGTTCAACTTTTCGTCTGTCCGTCTGTTTGTCAAACAAACAGTTTTGTCACACGTTTCACAAAAACCACTGAACAGAACAACTTTGAATTTGATCCGTAGCTTGACACTAATGAGGTGTATTGAGTGAGCACTTTTCCGATCTTTCAGAAACCTCCTTCCAGTCTGCACTCACTATAAAGATTTCAATAATTATAATAAGCTTAAAATTTTCATTTCACATTTATTCAGTACTACTAAACAGAATGACTTCATATTTGGCAAACAGCTTGACAATGCTGAGTTGTAACGTATGAGCGTTTATTTGGATCTGTTTGATACTTGACTTTTGCTTGCCGATACTATGAATTTTCATCATATTGAACATGTTGAATGAAAATAAATATTTTCTGGACACTTTTATTCAAAACTACTGAACAGAATGACTTCATATTTGATCAGCAGCTTGACTGTGATGAGTTGTGACGTTTGAACACGTTTTGGACATGTACTTCTTGTTTTCTGATATTTTGAGTTACGAGTGGTGGTGTGCTTAGCACTTAAACGCTTGCATTCTTGGTGATAGATGGTCAATAAGGTCCAATAGACTTGTTTCCCCTGAAGTAATTATAAAGAAGGCTATTCTCAAACAGTCTTTCAATTTTGACCTAGCTGCATAGTTTCACAACGTCAAGTGTGTACATTGAAGTTCTTACAATATTATGGCGTATTGATAACAATATGAGCAAATTAATTGTGTCCAAAAAGAAAGATAAAGTTTTCAACAGAAGAGTATATATATAAAAATGTATACGAAGAACATTTTTTAGTTAAAACCAAAATGCTATTTGAAGTAGAGTGATATATAGTTTATCAGTCTGATTTGATTAAAGATGTCCTCGATGTCAAATTTGACAAAAAAACATGTAAAGTTTGCAAATTTGGCCCGGCCATTTACTAAGAAGTTAAAGAACAGGTTATGTATAAAATATAATTGGACGAAACAGTTACTTAACAATTAACTTGAAATTCATCTTCATCAAGTGACAATTAAAAGTTGTCAATATTATCATAAATGAACTTCCCTCCATGTAAATAATTTTTGAATGGGTTCTATTTTAGTATGTGACCAAAATTGTTAGAATTTGAATAATAATAAAAAAAAGTATGGGACATAATATTCGCTACCACATAAGAAATGTGGAATTTTGATAGTATATTTTTGGCGAATGATATAATTCGAATGGACTCGATTTATTACATATTATGTTGATACCTGTCTAATGACTACTCTATATTTGTCTTTTGAGCCAATCGTGCAATGTCTATCATTATACTTCTGGGTAGGTATCTTAACATTAGAGCATTTAATTCATACAACATGTTCATTCACCTTTCAGTTGATTGGGCAATTAAGATTATTGTTACAAAATGTATGTCAACTGATTTCAAAATGTAAATTTTTGAAAAATAACCCAAATTGCAAATGTTATAGGTACTCAACTGCAGTTCAAGTGCTACCAGGAGACGAAATTGTAACGACATGCAAGTTCAAGTCCCTTTCCAGACCAAAGACCACGTTTTTTGGTGATGCTACAAGTGACGAGATGTGTTTCGGATTCATGGCTTTTTACCCTGCTGCAAACATGCCATTCCCTACGTGCACAGCATGGAAAGATATCTCAATATGTAATATGTGGCTTCAACAAGAACATAACGATTGCAAATGGGTTGATTTTATAGTTGTAAATGTAAATGAAACAAAGCGTGTAAGGGATGAAGTAATGGCAAATTGTAAACCGTTCGGGAATTGTCTTTCTGAATGCAAAGCGACACTTCAGGTCCTTTTTGCAGAACACCCATGCATGCAAGGTGACGTGTACGAATTGATTAAAGAAATGGCTATTGAATGGAACAATAAGGAAATGCAGAGTTTTATTGTAGCAGTTGATTCATGTAAAGCTGAAATGGCTGCCGATTTGTACCTTAAAAATCTTCAAAATGACAATACTAATGGATCTGACCGGTTGGATGGCATCTGTTCCCTACTGTTATCTTTGATTGTTTATATGATGATCAAATAATTAATCTTTAAGCCCCCGTCACACTAGACCAAGACAATGAAAGTCCCACTACGATCTATAAAAAAAAAAAAAAAAATAAGATCGCGGTGAGATCGTGGTATGGTCGGCTTGAATATTCAATATTTCAAAGTTTTCACCTTCATACCACGACCTTGCTATGATCCTGATAAGATTCTGCTACGATTCCGCTACGATAATAACACGTTCTAGTTACGATCTTGTCACTCTCTTGTTGCGTTAAATAAGACCTTACCACGACTTACACGATCGCTTTACGCTTCTACCAAGACCTTCCCGATCGTATTACGATCTCAATACGAGTTGATTACGATCGAAACATGACTCAAGTAAGTTCTCAACCCAAATGCGTCGTCAACCCAGACCGGGATCTAGAGTCTTTCTGAATCGGCAGTCTATCTCCTGAATTCGAGGACTTACTCTGTTCAAAAGTTCACCAAACATTCCTTGAGGCATCCTTAAAAATTTAAAGAATGACTCTTGAACCTCCATCCTTACTTCTTTCATGAGTCGGTCCCAATGCCCGAACCTTAGTTTTTTCTTTCAACAGAGAGCCAAGGGCGACTTAACATGACCTACGCTGTCTAGTATGTCTTCTCCTTCTTCTTATAACTACAAGTGTAGTCGGATCTGACAAATCGATACAGTGCGCGTAGTAGCAGCGTACTATTGTCTTCCTCGTCGTAGTATTATCGTATCAATATCGTAGTAGAAGCGTAATAAAGACGCAGTGAAATCGGGATAGTCGCAGTGAAATCGTAGTAAGGTCGCAGCGTAATCTTTTCCATTGGCTTCCCGATTGCACCACGATTTCCAATACTAGTACGATGCTTCTTTTCCGACCCCGATTTTACTACGTCATTACTACGACCTTCCTACGCTTCTACTACGAATAGTTTTGGCCACGACTGCACTACGAATGTTTTGAGCATGTTCAAATTTGGTCGTGGACCTCCACGATCATGAAGACCTTGGCACGTCCTTACTACGACCATCATGATCTTACAACGACTTTCAAAATTTTTCATAATTTCATAGCGGGATCGTGGTCCTAATGTGATGGGGGTATTACTCTCAGAATGAAATATTCAGACTTCCTCTTCTTGAAAAACCTGCATTTACAACAGATAGGTATGATACACAAAAAAAAACCTGAAACGAAAGATTTGCTTTACAATATAAAATAGCGTCCTTCTTTCCAAACAGAATTAGCAAAACTGAGTTTTGCCACGTGTATCTCTTCTTAATAAGGAACAACCAATAAGAGTCGCACATGCAGACACGAGCTTCTGTACACGAATAAACCACGACTAAATTATATGTAAGCCCTTGAATGTTTGTCCCTAATATTTTATTAACTATGTATTTACTTTCAGGTATCACAGATCGAATTTATTCGTTCATAGTGTGTTAATTTACGTTTTGATTGAGTTAAGCCTTCCAATTGATGTTTTATCGTGTGTTTTCTACGTTGTGATGTTATACTATTGTTTCAGAAAAAGGAGAAGGTTTGGTACCATTAAACGTTTAATCCCGCTGCAAATGTTTGCACCTGTCCTAAGTCAGGAATCTGATGTACAGTAGTTGTCGTTTGTTTATGTAATTTATACGTGTTTCTCGTTTCTCGTTTTTTATATATACTAGACCGTTGGTTTTACCGTTTGAATGGTTTTACACTAGTACTTTTGGGGCCCTTTATAGCTTGTTGTTCGGTGTGAGCCAAGGCTCCGTGTTGAAGGTCGTACATTGACCTATAATGGTTTACTTTTATAAATTGTTATTTGGATGGAGAGTTGTCTCATTGGCACTCACACCACATCTTCCTATATCTATTTACATCTACAACTGATAGGTATGATACACAAAAATCGATGACACTATCACTTGAGCTTACATTTCGTGGTTGTATAACCTACTTCTATGAACCTCCCCAATTCCCTTTCACTCAATGTAGAAGTCAGCTAATTTAACTTAAAACTTGGCTGTGTGAAGTTTACGCTTTCATCACCATCGCTCCAACATACACATTACTATAGATGATGTCTAGAACAATTTGATCTTTTATATCGATGCAAACTATTGTCTTCCTCGTCGTAGTATTATCGTATCAATATCGTGATCGAAGCGTTATAAAGACGCAGTGAAATCAGGATAGTCGCAGTGAAATCGTAGTAAGGTCGCAGCGTAATCTTTTCCATTGGCTTCCTGATTGCACCACGATTTCCAATACTAGTACGATGCTTCTTTTCCGACCCCGATTTTACTACGTCATTACTACGACCTTCCTACGCTTCTACTACGAATAGTTTTGGCCACGACTGCACTACGAATGTTTTGAGCATGTTCAAATTTGGTCGTGGACCTCCACGATCATGAAGACCTTGGCACGTCCTTACTACGACCATCATGATCTTACAACGACTTTCAAAATTTTTCATAATTTCATAGCGGGATCGTGGTCCTAATGTGATGGGGGTATTACTCTCAGAATGAAATATTCAGACTTCCTCTTCTTGAAAAACCTGCATTTACAACAGATAGGTATGATACACAAAAAAAAAACCTGAAACGAAAGATTTGCTTTACAATATAAAATAGCGTCCTTCTTTCCAAACAGAATTAGCAAAACTGAGTTTTGCCACGTGTATCTCTTCTTAATAAGGAACAACCAATAAGAGTCGCACATGCAGACACGAGCTTCTGTACACGAATAAACCACGACTAAATTATATGTAAGCTCTCTGATGCATGATTTTTTATCATTAATTGTTTTTGGCTTTTAACTAGCTGTCAGTAACTGCGAGTACTCTCAAATCGTACTTTCTTGTTAATTCGACCTGTTGATACTATTTTTAATACTTTTTCGTTATTTTATATTAATATGGATCTTGTCTGTATACCAGCTTTGATTATTTGGAATATCTACTAATTTTCACTTCTTCGTACTACATTTGTATTAACATCAAGATTATTCTCCTTTAATCTGTACAGGAAGTTTTATTGTTGATATTTACCCTTATGTATCTAGTGTTAAATTAGGTATTTATATGACAGACCTTTCTTGGTATTCCTAATTATTGGAAGATTACATCTACAACTGACAGGTATGATACACAAAATCGATGACACTATCACTTGAGCTTACATTTCGTGGTTGTATAACCTACTTCTATGAACCTCCCCAATTCCCTTTCACTCAATGTAGAAGTCAGCTAATTTAACTTAAAACTTGGCTGTGTGAAGTTTACGCTTTCATCACCATCGCTCCAACATACACATTACTATAGATGATGTCTAGAACAATTTGATCTTTTATATCGATGCAAACTGTACGATATACTTGCAATTAAGCGGATCGATAATACCATACGGTACCAGTTTTACTGCCCCAATTATAATAAAATACACTATCTAGTATATAAGATAAAACTTCGAATTACCACTGAGAGAAAATCATACCAAGGAATGAAAATCGAAGATCTAAGACCATTTCATTGCTCACCCCTTTAAACAAAAAGTGGCCATCTTAGAGCATAGAATTTTATTATCTCTTTGGTGCTCTCTTATTAAAAGCAAGCTAGTTCCCATCTTAGAAGCTAATATTTCATTTCATATTTTCAGTGAATTTTACTTGCAAATTTTTGTGTTAATGCTTTATGCATATTTCGATATTCATGAATCTGAATAAACGATTTACATTATTGTTTCCACTATTTATATGAATTTCCTGATGATATATATAGATGTTCGAAAATTGTCTAATTGATATCAATCCTAACCTCTTTGTATTCATTCAATATTTCTAAAATCTCAATATTGGCTTATGATTTTGTTGCAAATTTGCACAGGTGGTCATCATAGTAGTTAAATGAAAAAAGTGAGGGTCGCCGGAATGCATGTTCGTTAAAGACATGTTCCTGATATTAATTCAACGATATATAGTTTTTAAAGAAAAATCTATGTATTAGAAATTGGGAAATTTAATGATTTTAAGACAAATTTAAGAAGGTTTTTCGCCGATTTTATGCGCTTTCTATACAAATGTTCACCTATTATGAAAGAATTCAATCAGTAATATTTCAGAAAATAAAAGATATAAATGCATTATTTTTTCGATTTTTAGGTGAAGTTCAACGAGTCAAAGTTGTAATCAAAATTATAAGAAAATCAGTGACATAGCCCATTTACTGTAACTTGACCTTAAGGCTGCTTCTTATCTTGATTTACAGCTAAAAATTAACAATGAAGTTCGGTTGAAAACTAAACTTTAAGACAGCGGAAAGCCGTGTTTTTATTTCAAAATTTCAGAATAAGAATTCAGAATAAGAGAGTTCCCATGTCTGACTATTAATGCATTTAGTGAATCGTTTGGTTAGATTCTAATTATTTACTAAACTGCTATTTTGTGATGCCTAATCACCAAATATGATTCGTAAACTATTTTAACACTTTGTCGATACTGGTGCTAGTGGACTGTAAGTGCTTTAGGGTATCATCAGCTTTGTCGTCAGTGCTTTGGCAGTCACAATTTTTAACAATAATTTCCAAATGCCCCGTTTATAAAATAAGAAATTGCTATGAAACTAAGGTTCCTACTTCCTCAGGCAAAAATTAACCTTTGACGAATTTTGCGATTCTTTTTCGTCACTTTTGGTACACCTAACATTTCTACGTATACATACATTCTTGGCTTTCAAATATTTAGTTTTTAGCTTTCCTGATAAAGACTAATAGAGCGTTGAAAAACGTTTTGGATGCACGGAATTTACCGATTGTTTTTTTCATTAACTAGGAGTAGAACGACGACTACTGGAAAAGGCACTGTTGACCTTTCAAGATCATCTGAATTCATAGCCGGTTTTTTGGAGTCTTGTGTTTTCAATCTTAAGTTTCTTTGTAATGCTTTGTTGTCTTTTTGTCATTTTTATTGCGCCTGTGACTAATGTCCAACAGGGTAACTTCTTTGTAAATAGAAAATGAAAGGATATGGAGTAAATGTACATGGGACAAAATCAGATACAATACATAGAAAACATAGAAAATTATCAATGAACAGGGCTTTTATTCCTGTTCTTCATCTTGACAGTTAATGTAGGGTCTTCAACTTCATAAGTCAAAAGGTAAAAGACATTGATTCTTCATATCTTGAATCCATACAGATGTCCTACATCTTGAAGTTTCCGTTTAGCATGTGTCCGTTGTCCTTGACCTCATTGGAATGGTATAGTGTTTTCCCATGTTTATATTAGTATTGATGAGTAATATGACCACTTTATTTGGTACATTCATTGCAAGATGTATATATGTCAGACAGGGTTAAGCTGTCCTCATTTCATAGACCAATGATTATCTTTATATTTCATTATAAGGTGCATTTTTCAGATACTAGAAACAATTGGTCAACTACATTGGGTATATATGTAGGATTCACATCCATGGAGGGTTCCAGATCTATGGCAGATTTCATATCTATGGTAAATATGACGTCATGCCATCCCAATCTATGGCAGATTTGTTAAAATCCAAATCTATGGCAAATTTTGTTAGTTCCCTAATCTATGGCGGATTTTTCTGATTTCCAAATCTATGGCAGATTTTCTGCAAATGGAGGACAAATCAATACATATCTGAACAATCACTTGCCTTAAACAAGTAGAAGATGTCTCAATAAATCTTACTTTATCCAACAGTACAGTTATTCGACATAAATATAGCTGAAAATGATATAGATAGTTACAATGTATTAGAAATCAATGATTTTTTTTTAGTTTTCAAATCTCAAGAAAGATTATTTGCTACAATTGATTAGGTAGTCGTTGTGATCTGTGGAGTGATTCATTTTCACCAGGTCAATTAATTCCTCCATATCTTGACTTACATCTAGCAATTGACAACGAGGGTCGGTTGAAAACAAAACTTTACGACAAAAGAGATGATTTCAGCTTCCCAATTGTGAATTTTCCATTTCTATGTAGCAACATCCCAGCAGCGCCTGCATACGGAGTATATATCTCCCAATTGATACGATATTCCCGGGCTCGTATTTCCTATCATGATTTCCTTGATAGAGGATCGCTGCTCACAAGGAAGCTATTAAACCAATAGTTCCAAATGGTGAAGTTGAAATCACCCCTTCGTTAATTTTACGGACGCTATCACGAGTTGGTTGACCGTTATGGAATAACCGTTTCACAGATGATATCGGATATGTTCCTTATGTCGTAACTACATTACCCCTTCCCTTTCACGAATGTGACCTACCGAATAAGACTATTTACCGGATTTGTAATAACATAAGCAATACGACGGGTGCCACATGTGGAGCAGGATCTGCTTACCCTTCCGGAGCACCTGAGATCACCCCCAGTTTTTGGTGGGGTTCGTGTTGCTTAATCTTTAGTTTTCTATGTTGTGTCTTCTGTACTATTATTTGTCTGTTTGTCTTTTTAATGTTTTGCTACACAGACACATTGTATTTTATTTCTCAAGAATCATGAATACGTAGTTTATACTAACCATTTTACTAAAACTTAGCTTAAATTGGCAACATGTCCTTTGATATAATGTCAACAACGCCATGGGGGTCTGGACAGAAAAGTTTTCAATGTTAGAATTAAAGTTACACAAGAAAAGTATATGTCCTACACTTATAAGCTCACCTGACCCAAACAGCTTTTGAACGTTGACCCAAATGGTCAGTTAAGGTAATGTCAAGATTTTGTATGCACCTTCGTCTGGAACCTATTCACATTCTAATGATCACAGTAGTCGAAATACTGCATCACTAGTTTGTAAACACTGGGGTTGTGAGTTCGAATCCCGCACGTGACAGCTGTGCTCGTCTCCAATCTTAATTGATAAGGATTGTAAGTTTTCCTACCGAAATCGTTGGTTCTATCTTCATCCAGTAAGCACTTGCCGCCACGAAATAACACAATAGTGCTGAAATTGGCATTAAACACCAACCAATAAATCAATTAAATCAAGGTTCTGACTTCAACCTAATAACATAAATCCAACAGTTACTGTTCATACTGATCTGTATACACACTTGTCATAATCGATAAAAAAGATAACAGTTAACCCCAAATGATTTGGCATTATAACAGATTACTCTAATCGTCAGTATCTGACCTTCTAAACCCCACCAAGAACTCCCCACCAAATCGAAACAACCCCCTCCCACCCCACCCCCTGCAAAAAAAAAAAAACAAAACCCAAACAAAACAACATTCTTTAAAACAGATGCAAAAGATACCAAATGAACATTATAACTCATAAATCGAAAATAAACTGGTAACGCTATAGCAAAAAAAGAAAAGAAGCAAAAGAAAAACACCAATATACAAAACACAACATAGAAAACTAAAGACTAATCAAACACGAACTCCACCAAAAACCGAGGGAGATCTCAGGTGCTCCGGAATGGTAAGGAGATCCTGCTCCACATGTGGCATCCGTCATGTTACTCATGTAAGTACAAGTATGGTGATAAGTCTAACTGAGTGGGTCACATTCTGGGAAAAGAGGACGGGATTGTGGTAACGACAATTGGAACATATCCGTCGTCATCTGTGATGGCGTCCGTAAAATGAAAAATTAACTCCATATGCAGGCGCTGCTGGAATTCAGAAGCTGACATGATCTCTTTGATCTAGCAGCTGTGTAAACCTACATCACATACATCATAGACATACTTGTATAGCAGAACTGATTGGTAAATTCAAACAAACATAGAAATAAATCTAACAAAGACGCCAATTGTATATACAGCATATTAAAACATAATTTATTCTTTTAATTTATATTGCAAATGATTATGTTTATGTATGTATATAAATGCCTGGAGCTTTTTAAAATAAATTTAATTACAAAACAAACCATTTCTTGGTTACCTAAGCAACAGAGAAATACTTATAATCCCCTTTTTACATCAGCTTCAAACACAAGTGTAACTGTATTAAATTATCAGTTGTAATAAGTATACTTATTACCATTAAAGACCTCATTATTCAATATTGCAATGAAAACACAAATATGAATTATGAAAAAGTAAAACTTTAGTGTTCATGTACAAAGTGAACCCTTTTAACAGGTGGGATGTTTCTCTTTGTCTAAACTCTTTCACATAGTCTGATCAAAATAACTAGGTAAAGCAATTGAAAGAGTTTTTGACATATCAAGTCGTTTTAGTTCGCTGCATTAAAAAAATGCGGTTCTTTTGTGATAGAATTAAAGATACTTAAAAAAATTTGTTACTGGACATGTACAAACAAGATTAAAGCTTAATATCTGTACCTTGACATCATTTTGTTTTTGTTTGTTAAGACAAGATTATATATTGTAAAAGTATCTGAAAACCTGTTTGGCATCTTTAATCTCCGATTGTATACTTAGTGTTGTGAATCGTCATTAATGGAACATTCTCAGAGAGAGAAAATTGAAAAAATTGACATTTTAAACAATGATAGCAAATATTTCGATTTCCATGTTTATAAAACATACTGAATTTATTTATTCGAAAGAACTTCGGCTTTATAAATCTTAACTTTGATGAGCAGAGCCTTGCATTAAAATAAGAGTGACTTTTAAGGGGTAAAAAAGCCATCGACTTTATCAGCATATTGACTGTTAATAAAATGTGTCCCGAAAAAAATTGATAAAAGACGATATTTCTCATACTACTTCTTTTTTATGTTGTGAATAGAACTAAAATGGCAATTGATATATTGTATATCGTGAAAAATTCATGCATTAAGAAACACAGGGCGGGTGTGATACACATTCATAAAATTAAAATGTTCTTTTTTCCAATAGTTTGACGATTTAAACATTTCAGGCCTCTAACAAATACAGCTGATGTCAATTAAATTGTTCGATGATACACCATTACACCATTTAAAAGTGTTGTATCTGAATTGTTTGCTTTTCTGAAAAGCAGTGTGGAATAATTAGTTGTGGCTACATTAGCTACCTTTTTGTTGTAGAGAACACATTTTTGTCCTGTTTTCAAAACAATTTACATTAATGACATATGATCTAGATTGGTAGAGGTGGACTTTTGTTCGCATTCAAAAAACCTTATCGAAGATACATGAACTAGGTTTTTCAATTTGGTATACAAGACGTGTGTTTCGTCTATATAAGACGTATCAGTGGCGCTCGAATCGAAATAGTCGGAACACCAAATTAAATACGAAGTTGAAAAAATTTACCAAATATGTATATTTTTTTCAGGTAGTATCATATTTTGCCAAGCATTTGATATCATACGTAATATTGAATATGATATAATGGTACATTTTTCTTAGAATTCATATAAAGTCAAAAAGTCACTGCTCTCCTTAAGTAAATTATTAATGAATAAAACTCCTAGTTCACACAGACTCTGGTAAAACGGGTTTCATTCTTTATTTTCAAGTTACTTTCAAGCTATATGGATTGTTTCATGATTCCTTCAGGATTATTGTTATAACAGTGTTATAAACTAGTTATTTTTAATCTTAAATTATTAACAAACTAAGGTTTCAACATCTCTGGCAAAGTTGACCTAAGATGGATTTGGCTATAAATCTAAGGCCGGTTTAGGATATATAGCTCTTCAACTGTGTTAGTTCTTATACATACTTGGCTTACAAATATTATTCTTCGGCTTTGTGCGTTCCTGATGAAGGTAAATCCAGACAAGCGCTTCGGACACAAAAAATCTATGAAGTGTTGTTTTCATTTGGTTAAGGATATTCCAATTAAACAAAATGTGCTTCCAAAATCTGTTAAATTTTGAAACAATCTTTTCGGTACCATCAGGAGCCATCAGCTATATGTTGTCTGCTTTAAAGTCGTTTTACTGATTTGTTAAAATTATTATCTGTTTGGATATATTCAGAAAGTCTAGAAGATTATTTAGACTTGTCATCTTTAATGAAAATTTAAGAAACCCCCTATATGAGGCATTTATAACCTCCTTTTATACTACCCTAACAGAACATTTTTTATAATTACAGAAAACAAAAGAAAATATTTTTGAATTTGGTTTATCATATCAACGGGCGTGTTTGATAGAACTGTCAATGACTGGATTATAATAATTAGAGCTAATGACTTATTAGCATTAATTTCCTCCATACAAGTTACCTATAAGTTAAGAAAACTCTGTATTTATATGTCCACAAATATGATTTGCAGCAGCTACCGACAACCACTTAATTACAGGCTCCTGACTTTGGCCAGACGCATATAGAATGTGGCGGGGTTAAACAAGTGTGCGGGCGCCAAACACTTTCTCTAATCTGAGGCAGTGGTGTAACAACACAACATAAAAACACAGTTATTTTATTTTACTATCAAATTCAGTTGAAATGACGTGATAAATCAGACCGATACTTAGCAAAATAAACAACAAACCGCTTGCAGGTTGTCACCCTTGTCGCATTTTGCGAAGAAAAAAATTGTGGCAAAAAAAATCATAAGAACTTTAACGATTTTATTAATTAGCTGTCAACAATAAACTCGTCAATTATTGTTAATTGTATGGTTAAATTAAATTAAATTGAATGGTCAAATGACTTCCAACGTCACTTAAATCAGTTAATTTTACAACTTTTCTAAAATTATTGTTTTTGAAGTGGGAACTTAAAGTTACAATTGTTCTAACGCTGCTGGTTTAAACATAGTTTGATGTTTTCACTTAATCTTTTACCAATGGTTCGGAGAAGAAAAACATCTTCATCATTTAGAAATTTTTTTTATTAATTCAGAGCACTTTAACTAGACGGGAAGTATCAAATGATGGAAGACGAATCTCTGCTAATGTTTTGGATACATATATAATTATTGGCACTCTTAATCCACAAAACAGGGGGCAGTAGAGTAAAGAAATAGATAATGTCGTCATGTGGACTGAATAAAAAACCTAAATGAATGTCAATTCTAGGTTGTTGTACCATTTGTATACTACATTAGTAAGTACATTTACTGGCTTTAAATACGACATCACCTTAAAAATTAGGATATGATATCCCGTAAATCACAAGTTTTCTACAGTAACAAAAAAACTTCCGAATCAAATCTGTGATAATTTAAAAGAATTTAGCAAAGGTTTTGATGCGTAATTTTACCGATTGTGAACTATTCTCCTTATTCTTATATTGATTGTGACATTTTGACTGAGTGTGAATTGACATGGCGGGTGATGTGTGTATAACAGTAGACGTTTACCTTGTGGACGCACCTGGTCTTGCTCCGTTTGGAGTTCATGCGATTTCCATAGTTTTTGTTGTTTACCATGATTTGTCATTTCCTGGTCGATTTTCGAGAGATGAACATCGGTAATTTCCTGTCGCCTTATTTTGTTTTGAAGTTAATATCAAACTAGACATGAATGATTCTTAGAGTGTTGATATTTTTGTTTACTTTGTTCGAATTTTATCCCCGTCTTACATTGATATTGCTTTAATTTATTTTCATTGGAGGGGATACCCATGTAAAAACGTAAACCACTACATCACATTGAAAAGATTTTTGCAATTTACATTTCTGTCCAGCGCTTTATCAAATGTTATCCAGTCTATCAATCATCTGGATATACAGTTGCAATGCACATTTAACAATTGGTAATACAATCAAACACCTACAAAATATGTACTTTTTTAATTTTAAAATTTTTCATATTTTATTGAAATTGGAACATTTGTTAATTGAAAAACATCAAGTACCGATAGCTTATCCCGGCCTCGTTAACATTAATAAATATCATATATATAAATAAAAAGATATGGTACGAGTGCCAATGAGACAACTATCCATCCAAGTCACAATGTACAAAAGGTAAACAATTATATGTCAAAGTACGGCCTCAAAATGGAGCCTTTGCTCACACCGAACAGCAAGCTATAAAGGACCCCAAATGACTAGTGTAAAACAATTCAAACAGGAAAACCAACGGTCTAATCTATATAAAAAAACGAGAAACGAGAAACACTATTGAACCACAACAACAAACAACAATTACTGAACAACAATTTCCTGACTTAAGACAGGTGCATACAAATGCAGCAGGTTTAAACGTTTTAACAGGCCCCAACCTTCACCCTAACCTGAAACAGTAGTGAAACATTAAAACATAAAAAGACACACAATACAGTATCAATTGAAATGGCTTAACTCGATCAAATAGACATATAAACAAAAAAACAGGTAAATATACACTGAACGAATAAGTTTGATCTATGACACAATATAAATACAATATAAATAAAAAAGATGTTACAACGTCAAAAAGACAACTTTAACCTAGGACAAAATGGCGTTAAATAAAGTAACGTACACAGGTAAATCTAAATATAATAATTTTGTAGTTAGGAGTACAGAAACATTTTTTACAAAATAAATTTGTTGTTCACAGTACAAGTACAGAAGTGAAAATTTATCGTTATACAAAATACTTATCAAAGGTGGTACATATTAAAAATTGTGAGACGAGATATAACACAAAATAAGTAAACATTGAATAACAGAAAAGCATTACAAATTGTGTCGACAGGTCAAATTAACACGAAAGTATGATTTGAGAGTACTCGCAGTTACTGAAAGCTAGTTAAAAGCCAAAAACAATTAATAATGAAAAATCATGCATCAGAGACTAAAATCAATTAAAACACATCCCAGGCAGGGATTTAGTGTTTTAACGCCATGGACAGTCAAAAAGACATGACTTATGCAATGCCAAAATAAAGTTAAGACAGGCAGTATGATAGTTAGGATTTTACCTTATAATAAATATGTGGTATGTTATATATAGATAAAACAATTTATAAATAGAAAATAAATGTGTGGATGTGTATTTATACATCCCAAAAAAACATTCGAAAATAATACAAATATATACATTTGTATTATACAGTTGTTAGTATTTGTTAGTAATATACATACAATATCACATACATAAAAACTTATATAACATTCAAAACGGAAAGTCCCTTATCAAATGGCAAAATCAAAAGCTCAAACACATCAAACAAATGAGAAAAAACTGTCATATTCCTGACTTGGTACAGTCATTTCCTTATGTGAAAATGGTGGATTAAACCTGGTTTTATAGATAGCTAAACCTATCACTTACATGACAGTCGCTTAGAATTCCATTATATTGACAACAATGTGTGAGAAAACCAAACAGACATAATTTCGTTACCATAAATTACGTTACCACAAATTACTTAAAACCTTGAAGTTTACTAAATTCTTCCATAAATATAAAGATTTGGTTTCGAAGTTTGGTTGTACCTGTAGAAAACTTATTTCAAACGGGATAGCACATCCTAATTTTTACGGAGATGTTGTTTACCGAACCCGGAATTTTAGATACGACCGGGTAAACTTATCGATCCTTTAAATAAACTTATTCTAAAAGGTTACCAATCCAACACTTTAATTAGATCTCTGAATATTGTTTTTATTGGTATCAATATTGAATTTGTTATCAGTAAATTTAAATCTAACTAAATATTATTTTATATACATATGCCTATTCATGGCTCTACTATCTGTCGATACCTGTATCTTGTCATTGCACTAGGTCATGTTTTTCTCTGATTGCTAATAACGTCTTTACACTAAATCCATTGGATGTTGGATGTGTACTGATTGGTATTTTAGTCTTAGATGTATGATTTATTTTTAATGGTTGTTACTGGCTTGGAACTAGCTGTCAGTAACTGCGAGTACTCTCAGGGATGAATAAATGCCCTGCCACGTCCACTCTGTGTTTTTGTTAGATGTATTTCTATTTGTATCCATCTGATGAGTTAAGTCTTTTTCAACTGATTTTTATAGTGTTTCTTATGTTGTACTGTTACACCACTGTCCAAGGTTAAGGTGAGGGTTAGCACCTTCAAACTTGTTTAATCCTGTCACTTTCTATATGTGCTTGTCCCAAGTCAGGATCCTGTTATTGAGTGGTTGTCGTTTATTGATGTTTCTCATATTTGTTTTTCGTTTATTGTTTTGTATTGTTTGTTCTTGTATTGTGCCGTTGCACTTCTTTCTACTAAATTATGTACATATATACATTGTAAAAATGTTTGATCGGTCACTGAAAAGTATGACATTAGCATTAACATTAGTTTCCTTAATATTAAAGTGCTTTATTTAATGCAACTTAATAAATTTTAGAAATAAAGTTATTGAAATTTACATCTATAAAATTAGTAAGAAATAATATTGGCATAAACAAATGAGTTAAATCTCTTATAAGTTAGTAAACTATCTAAATTAAAACAATTTAATGCAATATAGTGCATGATATTGTATTAATTAAGTTTTCTAAAGCATTGCTAACTAACTAACATAAGGCCCATATACGCTTCCGTACCATTCCGACTCTTGTTAAAAATATCTACTCTTTTATTTTTAACAGCAATTAGTTTTTTTCAATGTTGTATAGGGACTTTATTTTATTTTGCCATGCTTACCATGTTAAAGCTTTTTAAAAATATCTGCAGTTGAAAATATATTGTTTTATTTGCAGATAAATCAAATTAACAGCATCCCTTAAATGATTTTGTAATATCCCCTAACAGAAAAGTTTTATAGTAAATGGAACACTTATCATTAGACAAAAACCAAGAGTCAATTTCATCAATGAGTGCACTTTCCTGCATTCTTTACAGCAGAAACTATGCTGTTATATTTCATATCATTTCTGTCAATATTGAATTTTGCTTCGAATTGTTCCAAAATTAGAATTTTTCCAGCATCTGATACAATAGATATAAAAAGATGTGGTATGAATGTCAATGAGACAACTCTCCATCCAAGTCACAATATTTAAAAGTAAACCATTATAGGTCAAAGTACGGTCTTCAACACGGAGCCTTGGCTCACACCGAACAGCAAGCTATAAAGGGCCCCAAAAATGACTAGTGTAAAACCATTCAAACAGGAAAACCAACGGTCTAAAATATATAAAAACGAGAAACGAGAAACACTTATGAACCACATCAACAAAGGACAACTACTGAACATCAGATTCCTGACTTAGGACAGGTGCAAACAAATGCAGCGGTTTTAAACGTTTTAATAGGTACCAACCTTCATCCTTATCTGAAACAAAAGTGTAACATCACAACATAGAAAGACTCACTATAAAATACCAATTGAAATGGCTTAACTCAATCAAAAGACATATTAACACTAGTGAACATACACTGAACGAATAAATTTGATGTATGATACAATGAAAATCAATAAAATAAGGGTTGTATAAATAAAGGCAATAGTAGTATACCGCTGTGAGATGTTATACAATTTCAAAAAATCAACAATAACCTTGAACAAAAAGTCGCCATATACAATAATATACACAGGTAAATGAAAACAATTTTGTGGTAAGGTATACAGTTTAAATTGAGAATGGAAATATTTTTTACAAAATAAATAATTTTGTTGTTCATAGTACGAAGAAGTGAAAATTTATAGTAATACCAAATATTTATCAAAGCTGATATAAAGACGAGATATAACCCTGAATAAGTAAACATTAAATAACAAAAAAGCATTACAAATAGTATCAACATGTCAAATTAACAAGAAAGTACGATTTGAAGTAAGGTCATTAATGAAAAAATAAATTTGAACCATTTTTTTTTTATAAAATACAGGCCCTTTATAATTTGCTGTTCGGTGTGACCCAAGGCTCCGTCTTGAAGGCCGTACTTTGACCTATAATTGTTAACTTGTTACGCATTGTGACTTGGATGGAGAGTTGTCTCATTGGCACTCATACCACATCTTCTTATTTATAATCTTTTTATTTTTATACATTCGATCATCCACAGTTGCCTTGGCAAAAAATACTCTCACGTACAGTTTTCTTCTTTATCAACAATATGGAATACATCAAATTCAATTAATGAATGGCTATTATTTATTTTGAATTTATTGAACCATAAAATTAATTTTTGACTCTTCACATTGAATAATCCGCGAAGCGGATTATGTTAAATGAAGAGTCAAAATTAATTTTATGGTTCAATAAATTCAAAATAAATTATTGCCATTCATTATAAACAAATTTCTATCAAAAATAAGGCTCAGAGAACTTTTTATATTATTTATAGTAACAATAACAACGTACACACATGTTGGCGTATGAATACACAACGTCAGAGTGGGCGTGTCGCTATAAAAATTGACAACATTGAAAATAAAAGTAATACTTTTAACCAATCAGAAGACAGTAAATACACCAAATTTATTTATTAATAAATGTTAATAATTTTATCAAGATCAACATCAAAATTATTACTCAGTTACTTAAAAGTTGTTGTACCCCAGGCTACATTTCTATTTCGACAAATAAAATCACTACAATATTTTTACTCCCAATCCGAACTACCAGTGTTTAAAAAAATGATATTAAGCCCCAAACTTTGGCATACCAATCCAATTCAGTTAAAGTTTCATTTAAGGACTGTTCACTTCCACCTAAATTAAGTTATATGGATCATCTGCAAACTGTAACGTCTTATGTTCTATCCTATTTACAGTTTTAACAGTAATATTTCTATTCCCACGTATCCGGTTTACCAAAATTTCTGCACAAAGTATGAATCGTTATTATTTAAAAATAAAAATGACGCAAACTTTCATTTTAAATTGTTTTGCCTTTGTGTGTTTATTCGTTTCTTATATTTTTCTTTCGGATACATTGCGTACATAAATTTAAAAGACGTTCCCAAATTCAGCTTTTGATATGTCAAATATAAATCTTCAAGTATATATGATTGGTAAAATTTGAAAATAACCGTTTGAAATCGCCACTTAGAAATTCGAAAGTGACCAAAACTTAAGAGAAATCACATGGAGTCATTTCAATTGAAAAAGCAAACGTTTAACCACGTATCTCATCAAAACTTAATTTAAGTGACTATTTTCTTTCAGAAATATATATGAAATATATATGTAGCGATTCTTTATAGTTTTGTTTCATCGTTTTCCACTTTTAGTGGAATTTTAAATATTTGTTCTACAATTGCGGATGTTTCATCTTGCTGTGTTTGAGTTGTATGATCACAACCCCCCTTGTCCAAATCTGTTTCAACCTTGTAATATGTAAGATTGGTACGAACATAGGGTTTATAGAAATAGGAAGATGTGGTATGAGTGCCAATGAGACAACTCTACATCCAAGTAACAATTTATAAAAGTAAACCATTATAGGTCAAGGTACGGCCTTCAACACGGAGCATTGGCTCACACCGAACAGCAAGCTATAAAGGGCCCCAACAATTACTTGTGTGAAACCATTCAAACGGGAAAACCAACGGTCTAATCTATATAAAAACGAGAAACGAGAAACACGTATGAACTACATAAACAGACGACAACAACTGTACATCAGATTCCTGACTTAGGACAGGTGCAAACATTTGCAACGGGATTAAACGTTTTAATGGTACCAAACCTTCTCCCTTTTCTGAAACAATAGTATAACATCACAACATAGAAAGACACACTATAAAATATCAATTGGAAGGCTTAACTCAATCAAAAAACGTAAATTAACACACAATGAACGAATAAATATGATCTGTGATACCTGAATGCAAATACATAGTTAATAAAAATTATAAGGGATAAATAATTAAGGTCAAAAGTAAATAAACAGGTTTAAACAAAGTTAAAGTATGATACTACTGTGAAATTTAAAAAAATATTTAGAAAATAATCACTTTTGAAAAAACCTGCGTCAAATTATACACAGGTAAATGAAAATAATTTTGTTGTTAAGTATACCTCTTCTTCTGTGTGTATAAAATCATATTTCATTTTACTTGAATTGTGTGTCTTCAATTTTTTGTCGTCTTTTTCGTTGTTAGTTTTCCTGTTTTTTGTACCGTCGTATAGTTTATCATAACTATGTTTCCTGTCTCCATTAGAACGTTTTCTTCTCACTCTATACTTTTATTTTCCAATAACCTGTTCATCAGATTTTTCGCCATGTATTTTCTTTCGGCAATCCTGTGCAGACTTCCCGCCATTACAATACCCAACAGCACCTTTTACGGTTGCTTCGTTCGATATTTCTTCTTTTGTTGTATTTAAATCTTTACGGGACAAAGGAATGTCTCCTTTCTTACGTTTTGTTCCATTGCGATTATATTTCTTTCGCTTACTAGATTGTTTTCGAGGTTTCTGTCTTTTGTCATCATATTTCCCTTTTTCTCCTTGTATGTCTTGCTTTTCTGTATATGGAGAACTTGCGCCATATTTTGCTCTGTAAATTACATCGTTTGATTTTGCATAAGCCTCATTGTCATGTTTGGGTTTATGACGTCTGCTCGAACATGTAGATGCCGATTTGTTATTAGCTTTGTACTCTGTGTCATCATCATTTTCAGCTTCAGATGGTTTTAATACTTCTTCTCTCTCTTCATTGTCATCATCGTCATATATTGTTTTAAAGTTCTCATCACAAGACGGTGGAATAACCATGGGTTGTTTTAACGTTTCCATTTTCATTAATTCATTAGTATCGTCATCCCTGCCTACAAGTATTATTGGTCCTGGGTCGCAATCATCAATCTGACCACTCTCCAAACTATAGCAACTAGATTTTCGGGATATATCACTATCATAATCGGAATAAGTTTGTAAGTTTCTGAGTAAAATGTCTTGAAAAGGAGTATCCGAACTTACAATTTTCGGAGGTGGATGAACAAAGTTTTCTTCATTGTCATCATCGTCATATATTGTTTTAAAGTTATCATCACAAGACGGAGGAATAACCATGGGTTGTTTTAAAGTTTCCATTTTCGTTAATTCACAAGTATCGTCAGCCCTGCCTACAGGTATTATTGGTCCTGGTGGGGATGTTCTATGTTTGTTCCGTCATATAAGACGGAAAATTTACATTTCAACCCAAGTGGTTCGGGTAACTGGCTTTTCTGTTTGGACATTTGATTAATGAAGCCATCTATTAATAGTTGTCCTTCATTGACGGTCAGAGCGGTAGGACAAGGAGCTATTTTCGCGGTTGAAGCTTTTTTGTTTCTGTTTTTGATCGTTTGACACCCATCAACAATATAACATGGACAGGCTAAAGTTACAAAACCAAGACTTAAAACTGCAATATACCATCCATAAGTTAAAGTTTCTGTTTCTTTGTCATAAATGTTGTGGAATACAACAACAGTGACTATCAAGCAAATCGCTGTAAACAAAAACTATGTATATTGTAGTAAAATAGCTGGAAAAATTACAAAACCAATAATTAAACACGCACATATATCTATAAATAAATGTTTAAACTTTAGAAAAAACAAAAGCATTGAGACATTTCAAATCTTTGTTTTTAAAATGTTTATATACTTGAGAAAAGACCAGGTATGCACTGCATTTTAAACTTCAATTAAAAGTTTATTGTCTTATTATATCTATTTTTTGGAAACTTAATTCATGGTAACATTATCAAATTTGACAAATATTGTTTTAATTTCATGGTGCTTGGAACAAAATTATATTTCATGGCACTCGGAACAAAATTTATATTTATTCAAAGCGCAACATATAACATCTGTTTTATGTATTCGCGACACTCGATACAATAATATCTCTTTGTATTCACGATACCACAACTTTTCTTTGTATTCACGGGGCTAGATACAATAACTTTGTGCAAAGGCAAAATTTGCTCACGTGAATTTCACGGTAAAATTTCACGTGAAATTCACCTCAAACGAGCTTATACATGAAACTCACGTGAAAATGTTCATTTAAATTTTTTCACGTGGATTGAGATTCACATGAAAATTGTCATGTGAATTTCACGCGAACTTTACCAAGAAAATTTGGTATTTTCATGTTTTACTCAAATGAAAAATAATTAGATGTTATTTGAACAACTTTATTTAGAAAAATTCATGTGAATTTCACGTGAAAAATATGAACTACATAAACAGACGACAACAACTGTACATCAGATTCCTGACTTAGGACAGGTGCAAACATTTGCAACGGGATTAAACGTTTTAATGGTACCAAACCTTCTCCCTTTTCTGAAACAATAGTATAACATCACAACATAGAAAGACACACTATAAAATATCAATTGGAAGGCTTAACTCAATCAAAAACGTAAATTAACACACATTGAACGAATAAATATGATCTGTGATACCTGAATGCAAATACATAGTTAATAAAAATTATAAGGGATAAATAATTAAGGTCATGAGTAAATAAACAGGTTTAAACAAAGTTAAAGTATGATACCACTGTGAAATTTAAAAATATTTAGAAAATAATCACTTTTGAAAAACCTGCGTCAAATTATACACAGGTAAATGAAAATAATTTTGTTGTTAAGTATACCTCTTCTTCTGTGTGTATAAAATCATATTTCATTTTACTTGAATTGTGTGTCTTCAATTTTTTGTCGTCTTTTTCGTTGTTAGTTTTCCTGTTTTTTGTACCGTCGTATAGTTTATCATAACTATGTTTCCTGTCTCCATTAGAACGTTTTCTTCTCACTCTATACTTTTATTTTCCAATAACCTGTTCATCAGATTTTTCGCCATGTATTTTCTTTCGGCAATCCTGTGCAGATTTCCGCCATTACAATACCCAACAGCACCTTTTACGGTTGCTTCGTTCGATATTTCTTCTTTTGTTGTATTTAAATCTTTACGGGACACAGGAATGTCTCCTTTCTTACGTTTTGTTCCATTGCGATTATATTTCTTTCGCTTACTAGATTGTTTTCGAGGTTTCTGTCTTTTGTCATCATTTTCCCTTTTCTCCTTGTATGTCTTGCTTTTCTGTATATGGAGAACTTGCGCCATATTTTGCTCTGTAAATTACATCGTTTGATTTGCATAAGCCTCATTGTCATGTTTGGGTTTATGACGTCTGCTCGAACATGTAGATGCCGATTTGTTATTAGCTTTGTACTCTGTGTCATCATCATTTTCAGCTTCAGATGGTTTTAATACTTCTCTCTCTTCATTGTCATCATCGTCATATATTGTTTTAAAGTTCTCATCACAAGACGGTGGAATAACCATGGGTTGTTTTAACGTTTCCATTTTCATTAATTCATTAGTATCGTCATCCCTGCCTACAAGTATTATTGGTCCTGGGTCGCAATCATCAATCTGACCACTCTCCAAACTATAGCAACTAGATTTTCGGGATATATCACTATCATAATCGGAATAAGTTTGTAAGTTTCTGAGTAAAATGTCTTGAAAAGGAGTATCCGAACTTACAATTTTCGGAGGTGGATGAACAAAGTTTTCTTCATTGTCATCATCGTCATATATTGTTTTAAAGTTATCATCACAAGACGGAGGAATAACCATGGGTTGTTTTAAATTTTCCATTTTCGTTAATTCATAAGTATCGTCAGCCCTGCCTACAGGTATTATTGGTCCTGGTGGGGGATGTTCTATGTTTGTTCCGTCATATAAGACGGAAAATTTACATTTCAACCCAAGTGGTTCGGGTAACTGGCTTTTCTGTTTGGACATTTGATTAATGAAGCCATCTATTAATAGTTGTCTTTCATTGACGGTCAGAGCGGTAGGACAAGGAGCTATTTTCGCGGTTGAAGCTTTTTTGTTTCTGTTTTTGATCGTTTGACACCCATCAACAATATAACATGGACAGGCTAAAGTTACAAAACCAAGACTTAAAACTGCAATATACCATCCATAAGTTAAAGTTTCTGTTTCTTTGTCATAAATGTTGTGGAATACAACAACAGTGACTATCAAGCAAATCGCTGTAAACAAAAACTATGTATATTGTAGTAAAATAGCTGGAAAAATTACAAAACCAATAATTAAACACGCACATATATCTATAAATAAATGTTTAAACTTTAGAAAAACAAAAAGCATTGAGACATTTCAAATCTTTGTTTTTAAAATGTTTATATACTTGAGAAAAGACCAGGTATGCACTGCATTTTAAACTTCAATTAAAAGTTTATTGTCTTATTATATCTATTTTTTTCGAAACTTAATCCATGGTAACATTATGAAATTTGACAAATATTGTTTTAATTTCATGGTGCTTGGAACAAAATTATATTTCATGGCGCTCGGAACAAAATTTATATTTATTCAAAGCGCAACATATAACATCTGTTTTTATGTATTCGCGACACTCGATACAATAATATCTCTTTGTATTCACGATACCACAACTTTTCTTTGTATTCACGGGGCTAGATACAATAACTTTGTGCAAAGGCAAAATTTGCTCACGTGAATTTCACGGTAAAATTTCACGTGAAATTCACCTCAAACGAGCTTATACATGAAACTCACGTGAAAATGTTCATTTAAATTTTTTCACGTGGATTGAGATTCACATGAAAATTGTCATGTGAATTTCACGCGAACTTTACCAAGAAAATTTGGTATTTTTCATGTTTTTACTCAAATGAAAAATAATTAGATGTTATTTGAACAACTTTATTTAGAAAAATTCATGTGAATTTCACGTGAAAAAAAATCATGTCATTTTCACGTGAAACTCATGTGAAATAACTTCATGTGAGTTTCACGTATAACCTCGTTTGAGGTGAAATTCATGTGAATTTGAAACGAGGTTCATATGAATCTTAATTCATGTGAAATTCACGTGAGTGAAATTTCCCTGTGTATTCACGGCGCCCGCGACAATATCTCCATTTCACGGCACTCGAAACATCATTTAATTGATTTAAAACTCTATACAACATAGCCGTTATTCACATTGCTCGATGCAGCATTTCAAATCACGGCGCTCGCGACAGCATTTTCATTAAACCGGACTGGACATAATATCTGCATTTATTCCAAGCGCTCCATATAGACAATCTCCATTTATTCATTCACGGCGTTCAAATGAAAATATCATCTTTACGTCGCTAGCTACATCACCTCAATTGCACGCTCTCCATGAAACATCTCCATTCATTCAAGGCGCTCGATACAACATATCCATTTATTTACGTCGCTTAGGGAGCAACCATTTAACTTCAAGGGGGAGGGGGGGGTATGGTTTTGACGCTATCAATCAAATTATTTTTTTCAAAATTTAACACTATAAGTTATGGGGAAAATATGGATTCAGAATATTTTTTTTTGTCATCTGCTTGACCACAATATTTTTTTTCATCAAATTGGGGATCAGAATATTTTTTAGGAAAAAAACATAACCCCCCCTTGAAGTTAAATGGTCGTTCCCTTACTACAAAATCTTAATTTTTCAGAGCATTCGATACAGCATCTTCATTTCCAGTCGGAAAGCTGACCCCGGTTTGACCCCATTTCTTAAAGCAACAATGGAAGTCATGTGATTACCATATATGGGCATTTTTTTACGAAAAAAAGTGAAGCCCGTTTTTTGGAATTTGTAGTTTTTTGCATGAATTAAAACTAATTTGCTTTTAACTGAACTTTCTTGAGTATATAAGAAATATATTGATCCACTCAATTATGGATTAAACTATTTTTTCTCTCAAAATGTGTCTTCAAAGTCTAGGTGTTGACCAAAAAAATCGGTCACTGGAAATTAAAATCGTAATTTTCTTTCTTAACTTCTCGGGAAGCTATGCTGAATTTAAATTATGTTATGTAACATAACTTTGACTATGATATGTCAAATTTGTGCCACTTAATACGCTGTAATACGCAAATGTGCCACTTCGATGTGTCGATATTTCTGACGAAGGGGCCGATAGTAATTTACGAGTTACGTCCCTTTGTTTGACACTCTCATGATCAAACTATTATTATATTGAGCACCATATGCTGTTATTTACATGAGGATATTATTAAAATAATTTTATTGAATATATTTTGATACTAAAGACATGTGCAAAAAAATTAGCGAAACACATTTTATCACTTTTCAGAACTCAGTCTCAGTGAAATACTCAAATAGGCCCTATGTCAGTATGTGCCATAATATTATTATTCCAAGAGTTAATTTAATATTTATATATTTTGGTAAGTATTTATACTGCTGTAACCAAATTATTTCAACACAGAAATAAATTTCTACTTTAATCATATAAGGGTAGCCAAAATATTCATGAATAATGGATCAAGACAGGATTAAAATGATCAAATACAGGAACTCCTTTTCATTACTGATACCTGATCCTACCTTTTTCATCTAAACTTAAACGAGACCATAATGAAAGTATTCTGAATGTAAATTCTTCATTATTTGAAATAAAAGGAAATTAGTTTGCAATTCTTGTATGAAAAACTAAATATAACAATAAATTTTGTCTCACTGATTCCATGCAGATTCTAATGAATGGACTCAAATTATAAAAAAAACACTAAAACCAATAAATAAGTGGTTCTATTAAATCATGAACTTGAAAATAGATAAGAACAAAAAGACTGGGTCTAATATTTTCTTCTTCTTTATTTTTTTTTTTAAGAATTATGCATTTTATATTTATATAAAAGTATTTCAGAGCAGATTCTGAGTGCTAAGTCAACAATATTATGTTTTAGATCACAAGTCATAAGTAAGTCACACTTCATGTCAGTATGAACATGCTTTGAATAAGAGTGATTAAAATGCTAGTCTGAAAGAGATTGTTTTCAGTTCATATTTAGGACAAGACTTTTCATTTACCTTTGGCAGTTTTGCAGGATTACTTCATCACAATTTTTTATAATATTAAAACGATGAATGAGTTTTGGTTAAGGTTGTGTAAAGACAGTATACGATTTCCTTACCTTGTTTTAGTTAAGTCACACAATTCACTGACTTAAAGAGAATAATTAATCCATTCAAATATTCACAACTGAACTCGCCATTGCTTTTTCAAACAAACACACTAAATGTGTGTACATTGTGTAAAGATGCAAGTTGACATCGATGTGTAAGATAAAAAAAACTACAATGTCAAAAAATGTCTTTCGTTTGGAATTTAGTTCGGACGGGGTTTCCTAAGGGGTGATAGAACGTTAGACTTGACTTTTGTTTTAACTTTGAGATACTTATTATTAATTTTTTATATAGTTGTATATTCTTTGTTTATCTGGAAAAAAAAGAAGAAAAAAATAACAGACAATTTCGCATAATTCTTAAACGACGATCAAAGGCATTATGTTATTTTTAAAAGACGGACAATTTATAACATGCTTATGTATTATTTTCTTTGATAATAAGAACCATGCTTGAAAAATCGAAAGAAATCTATTTCTGACCCTAATGGCAAGTAAGAAACAGAAAAAAGAAAAAATTCCAAATTGGCGCCAAATTATTTTTTCCGCGAAATTAACGCAATTTCAGAATGGCGGGTTTTAATATCAGTCCCATTTTGTCTTAAGAAAGTAGCAACAACGGTCGTTTCTAAGGGCTTGCTTTCCGACTGTTCATTGCGCTCGAAACAACATTTACATTTCACGGCGTGCAATATATTTTTTTAATTTCACGGTATTCGATTCAAACATCTTCATTTGAAGACACTCCTTACCGCATCACCACATAACCACGCTTTTCAGAAAATCTCGATTTCATGGCGCTCAATATAAATCATCTCGTGATGCACGACACATCATCTCCATCTCATGATGCTCGATAAAGTATATTCTTTACTCGAAGTTTACGATACAACATCTTCAACTGGCGCCTGATACAACGCCTCCGTTTTACAACCCTCGCTAGAAATGTACATTCTAATGCAATTCGATTGTAACAATAATTTTCATTGGACGTTGACTAATATTTTGAAGGGTAAATTCCACGTTCTACCAGTCCGTAACTAAGAAAGCCACCATTTTGAATTCCGATTGTTTTGGTATGTAATTTCTCACAAAATAAACATGAAAGTCACATTTTGAGTCCCAAAATCTTGTTTTAGTCAACATTGAAACCATTCTGAAGCGTACGAACGGTATAAATACGTCTGGTGTTTATGTTTTACATCGTGAGTATACATATGACGTCACATTGTTTAGTTGCTAAAGACATTGCGACAGTTTCGCGGACATTTTCATTTATGCCATTTTACTCCAAAATATTTATCAAATGGTTTTCTTTTAATATGCTGCATTAGAATGGACATAACTGTATTTATTTTGCTCGGCCTTCAAAACTTGATTTTACTGTCGCAAATATCCGTTTACCTAGCTCCGCCCGCGTCGCTAGGTAGTCAATTTGCGACAGTAAAATCTACGTTTTACGAAGGCCAAGCTAAAATACAATACAGTTATCTCCTAATTTCACTGCACCTGATACAACGACTTCATTTTACTGCACTCGACATTTCAATCAATTTAGAATTTTAAACACAGGCACTTGTCTCAGAAAAAAAAATTCCTACATACCTTAATATAACACAAGGTACTTAACTAAATTTTTTGAAAAATGTCACCCAGTCCCGAATTTCCGTTATTTTTCGATTTCTCGGTTGTCAAACCTACTTAAACTTATTATGCCGTAAATCTAAATTGATTTATCTACACAATGGTATATGACACGACTACCATTGTGGTCGGGATCATTCGTAGCAGGCCTCAGAAGTCGGTCAACGTGATTTTTTTTTGCATACCGCTCAAGATTTGGCAAACACAGAGTCCGCAGTGATTGATTTATTATAAAATTATTAAAAAATACTGTCAGCTTCCTCTGAATATGAATTATTATCTTTATTGTAAATTCTTTAAAGATTGTGTGATACAAACCCAAATAAGTGTTATTTGAGGTCTGTCAAATGTGTCAGGAGTTTCTAATTTTAGAACTCAGATTTTCCCATTTTATTGACATCATTCAGACTCTCTCTGGACTTTACATAAGATATTGGGATAACTCCAAAGGTTTAAAAAGGGAAATTTTGAAGTTGACTATGGAACTGAATGAAAAGGTGTATTTAGCTAATAATGCTATTTGTTCATGGTATGTATATTTCTAATAACATTTTAATATCATTTTGATTAGGAAAACAAAACAAAACATATGTCAATCCTTATTTGAATGGTACATTGACATTTTTAAAATCCTAAACTTTGCTGACTTTTCAGTGTAAGAAAAATATTCATGGAATGTCACTCTCTATCTAGGGAAGTTTGATATAAAACATCTAATAGAATTATTTATAAAGAAACCATGATTGTAAAACTCTTCTCATCAGGTTTTTACTGATTTTCCATTACTGGATATGAAACTTCCACATACACGACATACTGATTTTCATAAGTACTACTGATCAAAATTGAATGTCAGATATGCAGGTCTAACAATCTACATTTTTTTTTTATTTTGAGAAAAGTGATACACAATACAAGATTTTTTGTCAATATCAATACAGCACAATATATTACTATAAAAAGAACCCCTTGCAGCTGGAAATGAATATGGTTATATTCCATATACATTCTAATCTTACAAAATAAGGAGATATGGTATGATTGCCAATGATGCCACTTTCCAGCAGCTGCCTTCAAATCAAGTGGACATATAACTATGGTTGGGTCCCACTGATACAATGATCTATAATTCTATCGTTGACATTTTGTTGATGTTTGTGCTTTGTGGGGGCATATGATATCTGATGCAATTTCCACTGCTACAAATTCCATTATAGCCTCATTATATTAACTGGAATTCTAACCTATGTGTTATAACCAATCTCTTGTCTTGAATTTGCATAAAATATTTGAACCTGGTTTTGAAACAGTCAAATAGTTATCAGAGCCTGTCATGTTCCTTTTAATAAAATATTTCAGGGAAAAACCATTCATACATTAATATACCAGATTCCATTTTTTCCTGAATATGCATGTAATATTTAACACCTATTCTAAGGTTATATGTAACCAAAAATATTTTAGACTTGTCTTTACAAATAACAAACATTTTGTAGGCTATCTGAAAATCTGGATATTGATGACAATAAATTACTAAGAAGTCCCAACATATCCATAGAGAGCATATACAGCAAAGCGTCCAGTGAAATCCCAAATGTTAAGGAAATTTGGAATCAGAACTCCATACTCAAAATGCTTAAAGCAATGTTTCCATGTGTAACAAAGTCCAAGATGAAAGAAAATGGTGTATTTATATTGAGTGTCAAAGGGGTAAAATTTGATTTACAGCCTGGTGAAAGTATCAGATTTGCAGATATTAACAAATTTGTTCCGCAGCAATGGAAGGTTTTAGAAAATACAACCACTACACTACACTAACATTAGGATATCTTTCTATTGAAAAATTCAATGGAAATTCAGTTCTTATGGAGTTGAAAATAGGTAGTGATAGACTAATTGGGCTATTTGTTGCTGGGAAAGCCATTAATCTTTCTGACTTTTTCATTAACAAAAGTATCACATTCACTTTAAAATCGTTAAAGGGTCTGTTTAACAGTTGGTCTATGTCATGGTGCTACTCTTGAAACAAATGAGTCTGATATATTTTCTTCAGGCAAAGTGTGTGTTAAAGAAATCTGCTTAACAGACACCAAGTCTAAGACTGTAATAAGACATCTAGAGTGTTTGAGAATTGTCCAAATAAATTCTCAATCTCATACTTGTATTAAATGTTCTGAGCACAAGCGTCATAAAAAATATGCTCAATCAAAGATGCTGTTAAACTCTGACAAGGAAAATGTTAATCCAGCAACCCAGAAAAAAACAGATGTAACTGATCAATTGAGGAAACTTGCACCAAATTTAAGTGAAAATCAAATTTTACTTATTACAAGTCAAATTGAATCTTCATCACATAAACATTCTAAAGGTGTTAGATGGCCAAAGGAAATAATATGCATGGCACTGACAATATACAACAGAAATCCTTCTGCATACAAAGACATTACAACAAATGGTTGGCTTAACTTGCCATCTGAAAGTCTTCTATATTTATATAAAATGCCGTAAAACAAAAACCTGGTATAATTCCTACCATGATGGCATGGATGAAAAATGAGGCTGTTAGGCTGAGGGTTGAAACAGAAGGCTATTATGGTGGTGTTTTATTGGATGAAATGTCCATACAAGAGGACCTGCAAATAGTTAACCATGGGAATGGTACCTCATTGTTTGGATTGGTAGATTGTGAACCTGAGGTTATGTTAATGCACTATTCCAATGAAGGTAAATGTGAAAGTAAATTAGCAAATCATGTTATACAGTACATTTTCCATGGAATAACTGGCTTCCGTTGGCCATTTGCTAATTATCCTAATGCACAAGCTGCACCTGCTGACATATTTATCACAACCTGGAAATGCATTGATGCATTATATGAATGGGGTTTTAAACCCATTTACTTGTGTATGGACGGTTCTAGCAATAACTGTGCTTTCCTGAAAATGACCCCCTTTTGACAAAAATGGTGGCTTCACATTACAAAAACCCTTTAAGAAAAATTGATCTTCATCATGGACCCCTGCCATCTTATAAAAAAAATCCGTAATAGTGTGTTATCCAGTGGAATAAAAGTTCATGACCAGAGACTATTATCATTTGAAAGCTGTACAATTCAATGGCAAATGTGGATCGATGCATATAACTGGGATCGTAATACCCATAGGTTTCCAATACACAATAAATTAACTCAGGAGCACATTTTTCCTAACAATGCTCAAAAAATGAGAAATAAGCTGGCATTTGAAACACTTAATGTTGACATGTTGCATTTAATGAAAATGTATAGAAAGTCTCTCAGTGGTGAAGCTGGTCAGCAGGCATTAAGTGCGGTTATCCAATTTCTTGAACACTCTAGTACATTTCACTGATCAGCGGCCTGTAAAAGATATGAGTGATGAAAGAATAATGAAATTAAGTATTGCATATAATTGGTATAAATCATGGGAAAAACAAGTTTGTCAAAATGACACCATAAGTAGGCGATACAAGAGTCTTCTTACCATGGAAACAAGAGAAGACCTTGATTTTATGTACCATGGGATAATGTCACTCATCACCTTTTGCATTGAAGTCCTAAAGACTGAAGTTGTACCAGCAAGACTGAACAGTGATATAATTGAAAATATTTTTTGTCAACAAAGATCACTCTACCATGGTCCTACTACCCATCCAACATATAACTCATATAGAACTGGTATAAACAGTGTTGTTTTAGGACAGTCTTTAGTATCCAGAAAGAGTAATGCAGGTGGAAATGGTGCTAAGCCATTTTCTGCTGAAATTCCAACAAAGAAATTAAGAATTTGATAAAACATTGTATGTTAACATAAACATGATGCATGTAATCCAGTGGATAGACTGACAGTTAACCAATATTATGACAAAACAAATGTAAAAAGGGATAAATGTTAATTAGACAATAATCTATATTAAAGCTACATATCAATCAGTTAATGAAATGTTGACTATTGCATAGACTCAAATTTCTTTTATCAAATTTAAAAGCTCATTTAGATCATATCCATTAATACCAGCCACACAGCATACAATATCTTAACATACATACTTATTATTTAAGAGAACAAAGATATATAGGTGAATACAGAGCACAGTACAAAGATGAATAACTCTTGTTAAAATATAACTTTTATCTGTGTTCATGTGGACAATTTTATTTAGAGATTAAATGTACAACTTAATAGTATTAAAATCTAAATCTTCATTTGTCTTGATGTATTCCTGTGTGTATATATTTTGTGTGTGTGTGTGTGTGTGTAATACAACTGTCAGCTGCATAACAGCATACAAAATTATAACCAAAAAACAACAGACGATGGTTTACAAGCAGTCTTGACATTTTGTCTTTGGTCTCTTATTGGCAATCATGACATAGCATCTTATCTATATACATGTATGTATTTAAGATTTCTTATTAGTCCAGGGTCCAGGTAATATGTCAAGCTCATGAAACTAATAATGTGGAAAATGTTTCAGAAATTGAATAAATACTTGTAAACATTTTAGTATTTAAATTTAAGGTTAAGAAAATATGCCTTTTAAGCACAGGCACTGGTCTCAGAATTAAGGTATATAGGAATATTTTTCTGTGACAAGTTCCTGTGCTATTAAGGTTTCCTAAAACAATAGGAAAAAAGAGCAGTCTTTTTAAGTAATCAAATTGATTAAACTTAACAAAAACTTACAAAATGTTTTGGTGATCTATTCACAGCACTTCATGCAATACCAATCATCTTCTGTTTTATCTATCAATTGATCATCTGTAATATTCTGACATTCTTTGTGATACCAGTTGTCACATAAGTCACATTGTATCCTTTCATCAACACTGTTAAACTGGCAACTACAGATTGAGCAAACAATTTCATCTTTTCTATTTTTTCTGAATTTTTCTTTCTTGTTATCCTTCTTTAGAAGTGTATGATTTTCTTTTCTCTTACTTTTTTTTGTCTCAGATTGTTTACGGTCTTCAACAACTGGTACATGTTCAAGGTTTTCAACAACTGGTACATGTTCAAGGTTTTCAACAACTGGTACATGTTCAAGGTTTTCAACAACTGGTACATGTTCCTTCATCACATAAACATTCTAAAGGTGTTAGATGGCCAAAGGAAATAATATGCATGGCACTGACAATATACAACAGAAATCCTTCTGCATACAAAGACATTACAACAAATGGTTGGCTTAACTTGCCATCTGAAAGTCTTCTATATTTATATAAAATGCCGTAAAACAAAAACCTGGTATAATTCCTACCATGATGGCATGGATGAAAAATGAGGCTGTTAGGCTGAGGGTTGAAACAGAAGGCTATTATGGTGGTGTTTTATTGGATGAAATGTCCATACAAGAGGACCTGCAAATAGTTAACCATGGGAATGGTACCTCATTGTTTGGATTGGTAGATTGTGAACCTGAGGTTATGTTAATGCACTATTCCAATGAAGGTAAATGTGAAAGTAAATTAGCAAATCATGTTATACAGTACACTTTCCATGGAATAACTGGCTTCCGTTGGCCATTTGCTAATTATCCTAATGCACAAGCTGCACCTGCTGACATATTTATCACAACCTGGAAATGCATTGATGCATTATATGAATGGTGTTTTAAACCCATTTACTTATGTATGGACGGTTCTAGCAATAACCGTGCTTTCCTGAAAATGACCCCTTTGACAAAAATGGTGGCTTCACATTACAAAAACCCTTTAAGAAAAATGATCTTCATCATGGACCCTGCCATCTTATAAAAAAATCCGTAATAGTGTGTTATCCAGTGGAATAAAAGTTCATGACCAGAGACTATTATCATTTGAAAGCTGTACAATTCAATGGCAAATGTGGATCGATGCATATAACTGGGATCGTAATACCCATAGGTTTCCAATACACAATAAATTAACTCAGGAGCACATTTTTCCTAACAATGCTCAAAAAATGAGAAATAAGCTGGCATTTGAAACACTTAATGTTGACATGTTGCATTTAATGAAAATGTATAGAAAGTCTCTCAGTGGTGAAGCTGGTCAGCAGGCATTAAGTGCGGTTATCCAATTTCTTGAACACTCTAGTACATTTCACTGATCAGCGGCCTGTAAAAGATATGAGTGATGAAAGAATAATGAAATTAAGTATTGCATATAATTGGTATAAATCATGGGAAAAACAAGTTTGTCAAAATGACACCATAAGTAGGCGATACAAGAGTCTTCTTACCATGGAAACAAGAGAAGACCTTGATTTTATGTACCATGGGATAATGTCACTCATCACCTTTTGCATTGAAGTCCTAAAGACTGAAGTTGTACCAGCAAGACTGAACAGTGATATAATTGAAAATATTTTTTGTCAACAAAGATCACTCTACCATGGTCCTACTACCCATCCAACATATAACTCATATAGAACTGGTATAAACAGTGTTGTTTTAGGACAGTCTTTAGTATCCAGAAAGAGTAATGCAGGTGGAAATGGTGCTAAGCCATTTTCTGCTGAAATTCCAACAAAGAAATTAAGAATTTGATAAAACATTGTATGTTAACATAAACATGATGCATGTAATCCAGTGGATAGACTGACAGTTAACCAATATTATGACAAAACAAATGTAAAAAGGGATAAATGTTAATTAGACAATAATCTATATTAAAGCTACATATCAATCAGTTAATGAAATGTTGACTATTGCATAGACTCAAATTTCTTTTATCAAATTTAAAAGCTCATTTAGATCATATCCATTAATACCAGCCACACAGCATACAATATCTTAACATACATACTTATTATTTAAGAGAACAAAGATATATAGGTGAATACAGAGCACAGTACAAAGATGAATAACTCTTGTTAAAATATAACTTTTATCTGTGTTCATGTGGACAATTTTATTTAGAGATTAAATGTACAACTTAATAGTATTAAAATCTAAATCTTCATTTGTCTTGATGTATTCCTGTGTGTGTATATATTTTTGTCTGTGTGTGTGTGTGTGTGTGTAATACAACTGTCAGCTGCATAACAGCATACAAAATTATAACAAAAAAAAACAACAGACGATGGTTTACAAGCAGTCTTGACATTTTGTCTTTGGTCTCTTATTGGCAATCATGACATAGCATCTTATCTATATACATGTATGTATTTAAGATTTCTTATTAGTCCAGGGTCCAGGTAATATGTCAAGCTCATGAAACTAATAATGTGGAAAAATGTTTCAGAAATTGAATAAATACTTGTAAACATTTTAGTATTTAAATTTAAGGTTAAGAAAATATGCCTTTTAAGCACAGGCACTGGTCTCAGAATTAAGGTATATAGGAATATTTTTCTGTGACAAGTTCCTGTGCTATTAAGGTTTCCCTAAAACAATAGGAAAAAAAGAGCAGTCTTTTTTAAGTAATCAAATTGATTAAACTTAACACAAAAACTTACAAAAATGTTTTGGTGATCTATTCACAGCACTTCATGCAATACCAATCATCTTCTGTTTTATCTATCAATTGATCATCTGTAATATTCTGACATTCCTTGTGATACCAGTTGTCACATAAGTCACATTGTATCCTTTCATCAACACTGTTAAACTGGCAACTACAGATTGAGCAAACAATTTCATCTTTTCTATTTTTTCTGAATTTTTCTTTCTTGTTATCCTTCTTTAGAAGTGTATGATTTTCTTTTCTCTTACTTCCTTTTTTGTCTCAGATTGTTTACGGTCTTCAACAACTGGTACATGTTCAAGGTTTTCAACAACTGGTACATGTTCAAGGTTTTCAACAACTGGTACATGTTCAAGGTTTTCAACAACTGGTACATGTTCAAGGTTTTCAACAACTGGTACATGTTCAAGGTTTTCAACAACTGGTGCTTGTTCAAGGTTTTCAACAACTTGTGCTTGTTCATGGTCTTCAGATATTGTAAGTGCGCCAACATTTTGAATACTAATAAAATTAGGCACAGTTGTTGGTAAATTGTCACACATAGCTTGTTTGTTATCTTTTATAGACATGTTTATGTCATATGCTTTTCCTAGACACATTAATTGCTTTTTGGTAAAACATTTTAAAACTAATGTACCAGAATCACATATGCAGGATTGCAGTTTTAGGTGCGAGCTAATTTTATTTTCAGATTTATCATTTAAAATGTACGACATCGAAATTTGTTTACTGGTGTTGTCTCTTTTTGTTGTTTCAACAACCCTTTTTCTAAGAGTTTCAGATTTTTGCATTCCAAAACTTTTAATTAAGTCTTTTCGAAATTGGTTGTCAGATACTCGACAAAATCTCAAAATTAAGTCTGAATATAGCTCTTTTAAACAAGCCATTGCTAAGTCCTCATCCACTCTTACAAAGGTAGCTGTGAGATCAAAATTCTGTAATAATTTCTGAAAATTAGTAAAAAGTGTCTTGCTGCTTAATAATTTCTCATGAACAAAATTAAATACATTAGAGCCATGTTTATGAAACATTTTTTCATTCTGATAATTTATTCGGTTTCTATCAATATCCACAAAGAAGTCTAATACATCATCTTTTATGTCAGTTAATCCTTGTGTTAAATTTTGTTTTCTTTTGGTTTCTTCAAGGCTTTCTTTGTATGAACTACTCTCCAATAAATCAGCATATGTTGTTGTCAAATAATCCAATATTTTTACTTTAAGGAAGCAATCAGTCACACAAGACTGTTTGTTTTTCTTATACATGTTATTTTTTCCTATTGTCATGTAATGATACTTGGATTTTGCAATACATCTTCCAGCAATATACCTAAGTTTGCCCAAGCCTGCATCATCATTTGAGTATGCACTTTGTTGATGTGGCAATTCAGTTGAATCCTTAATGTTACTAGTTTTATTTTCTATAATAAAATCTGAAACAAAGTAAAAATTCTACTAAAAACTGTGAAGTCATCAGATTCTGCCTTCCTATTGCAACAATTTTCAATGAGAGAAATATATTCATTGGAATGTGAAAACTTATAGAGTTTGCTGAAATAGTTTGTCCATGATTTTGAATCTGTCTTTTTTTCAGTAGAATCACTTCCAAAAACCTGTTCATATATATTTGAAATATTTTCAAAATTGTCGTCAGAAATAAATTTAGTTGTAATTTATGCTTTTCTAGCAGTAAATTTAATCGCTCATTTATAAGCACCTGTTCATCAGTCACCAGCATATCAGGTAAACATGACCTTATGTCATCTAAATTTATTGGACAGTCATTTAAATTCACTTGTATCTCATCTTCAGATGCAACAAAATCTACTGGATCACCCACATTTTCATTAACATGTACCATTTTCTCAATTTCATCAATTTCTTCATTAGTGAATTCTGACAATTCTGATTCTGATAAAACATTTTCTTCAAACTCTAAATTAAATTCTGTTGCTAAGGAATATGAAATATTGCAGCATTCCAAATCACTCAGAAATTGAACAGAATTTAGTTCATAAAATTCAAACAGGGATTTCTCAGGTTTTATTACATTTCTAGTATGAAAATCAATCAATCTCAGTCCTTTCTTTTTTCTTACCCTACCAACTGCCACACCCAGTTGTCCTGCTTTAAAAATATTTGAAGAATCAACCTCAACTCTATCCAAAGTTAGCCCTTGTGCCTTATGAATAGTCGCACCATATGACAAGACTAATGGTATTTGTAGTCGACTAGCTACAACTTTGTTTTCAATGGAACTATAGACTGTGAACATTTCTCTTTTTATGTCTGTTATCAAACCATTAAAATTACAGTGACAGTGTTATTGTCAGTATTTATTTCCTGCACAGTTCCTTGTAACCCATTGACAAGATTTTTACTTAAATTTTTTTACCAACATTACTGGACAGTTTATCTTTAAATGTAAAGATTGACCAACAGACATTTTCCTTAATTTAGTTGGATCTCCTTCATCAAGAGAATGAAATGATTTTAAATCACCTTCTAGATCAATAAGGCGAGACGCATTATACACTTCTCTGTCAAAATTTCTAGCAAAGAGTCTGATGGGGTCATTGCCAGGAGGAAGTGGCCTTTGGAGACGTTTTAACAAGTTACGAGTATCAGTTGGTAGCTCTCCTCTTGAAATATCATGTATGGCCTTCACAAAATCAGGTTCATCTTGACGCATCACTTTATCGAGCACTATTTTGTGTCTAAATACATTTTTAAAAACATCAGACTTGAAACAAAATTCTCCAGGGTCTTGGTTAAGTAAATTTGGAACTGGGGGGAGCTGAAAAAAATCTCCTGACCCAATTACTTGTATACCTCCAAAATAAAGATCACTATCTCTGATTTTTCTACATATAAATTCAATCTGGTTAAACATTTTAGCAGAAAGCATTGATATTTCATCTAGAATCAAAACATCTGTTTGCCTTATGTTCAATTTGTACTTTTGAAAGTGTTCATCAATAGTCAATTTTTGTAAGAGTTTGTCGTTAGAAAAATGACCATCTGCTATACCGGACCAGGAATGGACAGTAATCCCACCTATATTCAAGGAAGCCACTCCCGTTGTTCCTGTGACTGCGACCGTTTTCCCCCCTTTTTTTAGTTCTTGTTCTATAGTACAGACCAAATGGCTCTTCCCCGTTCCACTTTGCCCCAGAAGCAAAGGTTATGGCCATTTTTACCTCATTCAATGCTATAAGCTATTTGACATTCATTTTGTTATGAAACACACGTGTGCACAACGTTAGACATGTAGACACTAATGTTGAGTTATAAATTGACCAAAATTTCCCACATTTATTTTTAGCCAGACGATTGACCAATGAGAAACCGGTATATCATTACCTGCGGACTCTGTGTTGCCAAATCTTGAGCGGTATGCAAAAAAAATCACGTTGACCGACTTCTGAGGCCTGCTACGAATGATCCCGACCACAATGGTAGTCGTGTCATATACCATTGTGTAGATAAATCAATTTAGATTTACGGCATAATAAGTTTAAGTAGGTTTGACAACCGAGAAATCGAAAAATAACGGAAATTCGGGACTGGGTGACATTTTTCAAAAAATTTAGTTAAGTACCTTGTGTTATATTAAGGTATGTAGGAATTTTTTTTTCTGAGACAAGTGCCTGTGATTTTAAACACTGGTTGAGTTAATCGATCATCTGTCAGTCACTTACAGAAGTTTATGCAATCTGACCGTGAACACGACTGATCTTAAATAATATAATTATTCCAAATCATAAAATGAATGCTCAATTGTAATTTAATTGCAATATAAATGTTATGCTATAATTTAAATGATAACAGTCATTAAGTTATAGATAATGCATATTTTAAGGTCTTTCTTGTCGTATAACACACCCCGAGGTGTGTTATTTTAAGGTCTTTCTTGTCGTATAACACACCCCGAGGTGTGTTATACGACAAGAAAAACCTTAAAATATGCATTATCTGACTTATATACCGTAAAAAAATATTATTTTCTGCAAAGATTTGCAAGATTTCCATCATATTTTACCGACCACACTAAAGTGGGATATTCTTTTCTGATCCGTACTGGTTTTAATACGCCCTACGGCTCATTTGAAACGTGAAATAAAACTCACTAATTAATCTAGATATAATAAGCTTTAGCAATCTTTATCCAGTTACAAAAGAAATATCACTAAATGCATGAAGCAAGACACAAATGAATTGTTACGGTGTATGAAAAATAAAGTCACTTTGTAAGTAATTTATTTTCAACTTATTTTAAGAAAGGGGGATGATATGTTTTTTTTTTCCATTTTCTCGTGACATTTTCATCGCGGAAAAACAGATTATTTTTCAACAGTTTTTAACGAGCTGTTCGGAATTATTGTGTTCACTTTTGAATGACATTTTTTTAAACAGAGAACTTAGTCAGAATTAAATATCATACCCCCAAACCCTATCATAAAGCACGTGGCCATTTGATCATTTGATAGAGTAAAAGGTATAGGTACCTATAGATGTAATAAATTCAGAAGTGACACGAATAGAGCACGAAATACTGATACATGTACATATAACACGAAAAACGAATATCCATAGGTCAATGTAGGATTTCCAATACAGTGTGACTCAATACGATTTTCAAAATCCTACACATGAATTTGTAAAATCTGGTTTGTTATATTAGTGTTATGAAGGGTTTTGCATTATCAAATTCATCTCAAATATTGTCCCTTTATTGTAGCGATAAATTAACAAAATTTCACATTATTTGTTTTGGACGTTAAAATGTGCGTTCACGACTTTTTTTTGTGTAATTCAGTCTAAAAACAGATGACAGAATTGTTTATGTCTTTATCCACAGCACGCGATACTATCAAACGAATTAAATGTTTAAGTAATTATAGTTTGCATTTTAATCAAGGAAAATAATGACCTTACACAGGTCATTATTTTCTGCCTTTGAAGCAAATTTCATTTAAACTTGGTATCGTCCGGGTTGATTATTCAAAAGAAAGACCTGACGTTCTGAAAGAAAATAACTCCACATAGGTATATGTAATAGTTATACACCGAGGGATAGGCGTGTCTGGATAAGAAACCCCGACGGCCGGAGGCCGGAGTGGTTTCTTATCCAGACTCGCCGAATCCTGAGGTGTATAACTAACTTACACCCCATTCTAAACCCTATATTTCTTAACATTAATTACTAAATGAAAAAGAATGGACAGCATATTTATTTACAAAATCAAAAAATAATTTATAGAATTTTTTTACATGAAACCCCACTACTAACTTTACTTTGGCTATCTTCGTTCAAACTTTGACAAGTGAGTAGATTTAACAGATGTCAAAGTTGCTGTTTTGCATATTCCCGTTAAATCCATGTGCTAATATGGATCAGCAGGTCAAGGTTGACCGTTTCGTGCATTCTTATTTAAAATAAAAAACATCATGCTCCTGGTATACAGTTGTCAATATGGACGGGTATAAGACGGACGACATTTTATGGCAAGCGTTGGATTTGGTAGAAGAGACTAAAGATGAAGGCAATATCATACCCCAAAGTACTTACCTGTATCAGTTTAAATAAAGGTAATCATAACTGTATTTTATATCTTACGATTTTATCAAAAACAAAGCCCCCACCCCCCACCTCTTCTCGAGAATAAACAAAAATTCACATTCGAACATACTAAGGGATAGGTGTGTCTGCATTAGAAACCCGACTACCAGACACGCTCATCATACAAAATTTAATGTAGAGGAACTCCCTTTTTGGGGGCAATCAGGGGCTGGTCCAGCCGGGGGTTCCCAACTCAAGAGAAAAAAAAGGGGGGGGGGGGTTCCAACCATTCAAATGCATTGATCTTTTAAATAAAAGTCGGGTCCAATCCGCGGAACCCCCAACCCCGGATCGGCCACTTGGTAACCGGGGGGGAGGGGTCCGGGAGTAGAGACATATGACTTGGATAAAAAAAATTACCTTCAAGCAAAGGAGTATTTAAAGGATTATTTTTGTCTTCCATATAGATGCTTATTAGAATTTCCTAAAATGTGTTTTTTTAATATCATGAAACAATTTGTGGTGAACACTATTAGTAATTTTTTATGTTCATGCTATTTAAAAAATAATCAATTTCTATTGTTACGAATAACAATGGACTTTGTTTGCGGGATGTAGAAGCAGGGGTTTCCAGAAACCCCGCTCGTCACACCCTGTGGTCAAAATCCATTGCTATTCGTAACAATAGATCTATTCAATTTACACTTGTTTCAGAAATAGAAACTATGAAGTATAACAATAGAACTGGGGTGTAAAAAAGGTAATCACGGATCATCATCATGGTATTAGCAGTAACTTAACAAGGAAACAGTGTATCTTTTGCAAAACAAAGTCAAACACGATTAGTTAGAAATTTGGTTCGTTGGTGACATTTTTTTTTTTATTTGTTTTGGATTTGATTGTCTTTCCAAAGACGAAAACAACCAGTTGATATATATATATATATATATATGTATTAAATCAAGTTAGGATTATCTTGTTCGTAAATATCAATCTTGTCGAACGTGATTGATACCGTACTAGTTCTAAGTTGATCAAACATATAAAAGTTGCTATTAAATGAATAAGTCAATAAATAAAAGGTTAAGACTTCATTATCACAAGTAAACATACGAGCCTATTCTATATAAACAAACCTTAAATCTTCATAAAAGAAAATTATTATACAAAATAACTAAGGATTATTGGTAGCTTTCGTCAAAATATCCATTAATCAAGACATTTAGGATGTTCGCTACTCTTGTTTTTTTACTTTTTTCAGATATTAGGAATCCTCTAGTTTTATCGATGTAGTGCCACAATTCCCGCTAACCCATACTTTTCGTCTCATAATTTCATTACATATACTAGTAGTTTAAAAACCATTTTTGAAAATCTTATAAAATCCTTGTTATTTTTTCATAGCGTTTAAAAGAAAAAAGGTGCCAAAATTAAATGTTAGATAATTATAGAGAGAATCTTTTCCCACCAAATTTTCAATTAATTATATCTCAAAAACAAGGAAACGAACCTTTCATTTTTTTCCGCTTTTTAAAGGGGCATTAGCTACGATTTAGACAAAATTTTAAAATACGATTCTTTTTGTTTCAAGTATTAATAAAGGAGGAATTTAGAAATAATATTTCGTTATAAGCAGTCAGTTTGTCCCAAATTTGTAAAAATAAGCTCAGAAACATTGCTGATGTATTATTGACTTGCAAGTGAATAATTCGACCTCATGGAATCCGTATTCATGTGAACTTCAATTTAACCCCTAAACTGGAGATGGGTTACGCATGTACTAGGCGTGTTCATCTATCATAAGGAAAAGAATGTCAGCAATGAAAGTGAAAGAAGGATGAACCATTTCATTGACTCATTCGATCCACAAACAATTATTCTTATACAGGTAAAAACGATGATTAACTTATTTTTTTAACCTTATATCAAACAGACCTAGAAAAATCCAATTGCACGTGGTCGCTTTCTTTTTTTATTTATGTTTATGTTTATATCGGGTTATATGACCGTCGGCTGTCTTCGGAGGTCATCTCGACGGTTAATTAGATGGCGTCTAGACTAAAATAAACACGAAATGCTGATATATATATTATCGAGTCCATGCATTGTTAATTGTTCATTTTAGACTTTATATTGTAATTTGGATATACGTTTTTGTATGTTATAAATCAAATATGAGAATTTGACAGCTAATGCCCCTTTAAGTTCCGTCATTCATACAATTACTATCTATAACGGCCTTTTAAAAAGCTTGTTATTTTGAAACAGAGTAGCGAACATTTAAACATTACCTGTTAGAAATGCAAATGATGCAGCAGCAAACTTGATTCCACTTATTTTTTTCCAGTCACTTGTCCAGAAGAACGTCATAGAGGCTAAGACAACACTGATGAAGTAGAAAGAAAACCCTAGGCCCATGAACACTTGTGAAATCTTGTAACTCCCTGAAAAGTAAAAAAAAAAAACATATGATCACGTTCTTCATTAAATTCAATCAACATTATCATTACCTTTGTGTTAAGATATCCTTTAGGGTCAATCGACAAGAGATATTCCATCAGCGAATACGAAGTTAGTTGTAGCCGTCAACATTCTGGTCTTGTTATCAATAACACATGTTCCTGGTTGCCTTACAGTTACAAGTTTTCGTGGATGTCTTTTTTAAGGTTTTTTGGTAGTTTAAGTCGTTAAACATTAGCCTTCTTAAATTAGGGATACAATTATAATATATAGAATTATTTATTATTATTAAATTTTATATTTTTCTATTGCATTCAACGGTAACTGAATATATAACTTTTTGATTATCACAATCAAACTGAAAAATCAATAGTATTTTGCTCAACACTTTCAGTATTGAATGATTCTTAATAGTGAAACTCTAACCTCCAACAAGATTCTGTATTGTGTACATTAATAATTTGGCACTAAACATACGGCAGACAGGATACACTTCTTTCTTTCTTTTACTTCCGTTAGTCAATGTCTTGTTGTATGTGTTTAAATTATATGTTCATTTGGTTGTTGTCTCATTTAGCGTTCTTTGCTATGTTATAGTTTTCTCCAATTTTTAAGTTTTCTATGTAGTGTTTCGTTGTTTGTCTTTGTCTTTTCGTCGTTTTTCTTTTCGTCCATGGTGTTGTTTGATTTTATTGTACTATGATATGTGATTGTCCCCTTGGTATCGTCCCCATTTGTTAATTTTTATTGTATTTTTTTTGGTCGCTTTTCGTGAATTAAATACGTTAATTCGTAAAAGGCGTGCTATATATGTAACTTAACATATAATGACAACCACTGATTCGAGAACGGATAGTGATAATAAAATTGAGAATGGAAATGGGGAATGTGTCAAAGAGACAACAAACCGACAATAGAGCAGAAAACAGCCAAAGGCCACCAATGGGTCTTCAACACACGGAGGCGGTCCTCAGCTGGCCCCTAAACAAAAAATGTGTACAAGTTCAGTGAAAATGGACGTCATACTAAACTCTAAAACATATAAATGAACTAAAATTAAAAATCATACAAAACTTACAAAAGGCCAGAGGCTCCTGACTTGGGACAGGCGAAAACATGCGGTGGGGTTGAACATGTTTAGTGATATCTCAACTCTCCCCCTATACCTCTAGCCAATGTAGAAAAAACAAACACACAGTAATACGCACAGTAAAACTCAGTTTAAAAGAAGTCCGAGTCCGATGTCAGAATAGGTAACCAAAGAAACTAAGCAAAATGACAATGATACATAAATTAACAAAGGACTACTAGTGAACATGTATATGAAGAACATGTGAAGGTTGATTTTGTTTTTGTAACGATCTTCTTCCTCTCCTTTTTTAAACTCTGTAAGTTGTATAAAAAAGGTTCATAAACATGTTTAACCCCGCCACATTTTTTATGTGCCTGTCCCAAGTCAGTAGCCCTTTTCCCAAAAAATCTTAAGTGTAAAATTAATCTTACGATAAAAATATTTAGTTGAATTGTTAAGGAATATTTCAGACTTACGATAAATTTTACACTTAAGATTTTTTGTGAAAAGGGCTACAGGAGCCTGTAGTTCAGTGGTTGTCGTTGGTTCATGTATGTCATATTTGTTTTTCGTAAATTGTTTTGTTATAAATTAGGCCGTTAGTTTTCTCAATTGAATTGTTTCATATTTTTCATGTCGGGGCCTTTTATAGCCGACTTTACGGTATGGGTTTTTCTCATTGTTGAAGGCCGTACGGTTGCCTATAATTGCTTACATCCACTTTATTTGAACTTTGGTGGATAGTTGTCTCATTGGCAATCATACCTCATCTCATACGAAATCACAAACTTTGCTTAAATTCTTTCTGTGCTAGAATTGCAATGAAAACGGGTTTGTACATTGTAGGTATAAATTATATAATTTTCCAAATTATCTCCCGTTGTCAAATTTGCAGTTAAAGCGTAGCTTTTGTAAAAATGCCTAGATGAAATTGATATATATATAAGGGTCTAGATGGGGTCCTTCATTTCCTTATCATTTAACTTTTTATACCATTTTTCTCTATTCTTCATTTATTTTTATCCTTATTGTCTATTCTTTATATATCAGCACTATTCTCTATTCTTTTTTTGCCTATTTTTCTCTATTCCTTATATTTTTACCCTATATTCTGCACTTTTAACTTTTAATTCTCTATTTTCTATATACTCTACCCAGACCCTTATATATAGGAACAATATGCTATTCCGATATGATTCCCAGCGTCAAATTTGAAGTAAACCCATGCTAGGATTTTAAGGAAAAGTAAAGTTAGGTATAACATGCTTTTCATTACTGATTTCATTGTCCAATAATATCCTTCGAACACCATTTATGCAATGGCTGCCAAAATTATACATAGAAAATCATAGTCGGCTCAGATTATATGAAATTTTGTAATTTACTTCAGAAAATATCCTGAATTTTGTCCTGGCCTTGGGTCATGAAAATTTAAGTACGATTATCTTACTCAGAGATCAAAAATCATCCAGTCAAAATACATGATTTTATTTTTCGAGCACAAAGAGTAAAGTTTTGCGTCCGAAATGCCTGTTGTCCAAATTATTAAACTGGAAACCCTTTTAAATGTATCACTTTATTCGTATAAGTTAGAATTTATTATGTGTTTATGTGACACACACAAAAATGTGCAACCTATGCTGTACCTGACATTATTCTTCTGTATGTGAGATCTTAAAAATATATCCATCAGAAAATATAAGTTTTGCTTATAAAACCAACGCTAACCATCATCATCTTATATGTATACGACAATCTTCATGTCCTTCTCTCAAATGTTTGTTAGGTGTCATATAAATAACAGGTCAAACAAATGCATTGAACTTGTTTTAGAATATTTCTTATTTAGATACAACTTTAGTTCACTTACTAACATAAATAGGGGTAAAATGTATTATTTTTGAATCTCCAAGGGTGACTGTGGAATATAAATATAGTCACTTAGGTCTTCTTCTTATCGGCAGTAAAACCCTTGTCAAAATGTGGCGTCCGTTTGGCTGTGCGGGGTGTACACGTTCGCAGTCACGCCTGGTCAGAATTTGACATTAAATCCGAGCCTCGTGTAAAGAAAGTGTCGTACTCCTTGCACGTTAAGAACCCGTGCAACAACTCTTTAAGGGGTCCGTAGATGGCCTGTTGCAAGACAAAATGTCTGACCATATCCAATATACCCACATTTTCCAATGGCAGTCCAATTTTTCCGACCTTCATCCCGGACGGTCTCTATTACAGGACCTACCTATTATATTTATTGTTAATTTGTTCTCGTCCTGTGAACATGCATGAAATATTTGCCACTGGACGTTTAGCAACCAACAATATATCAATCAATATTACTTTTGAGTTTGTTTTATGCGTAATTGATTAAGATATATAGTCTTAGAAATTCTTCCATCCGCAGTGATAGCTCTTATGCTTGCAACAGAGGTTATCTGAAATCTTGCTTATAGTTCCATTAGACATATTTTATGATAAAATCATAGTTGAACTTGCTTTAGCCACACATTACGCCCATTCTTCTACTTTTTGTTTTTTTTATTGGGGTTGTGATATATAGGATAGTTTAAACAAACAAGGAAATTTACATTTATAGATAGAAACAGGTTTTCACTTAATGATTATCTAATTTTAAGAAAATGTGCTTTCTTTAAAAATGTTGTTTTAATTGAAAACATACAGAAATGATGGTAATAAACACGAGGTGAAGCTTAGAAGACCAACATATTTTCATTGGTTTTGTCGAGCCTTCGACTTTTGTCGAAAAAGCGAGACATAGCGATCCTACATTCCGTCGGCGTCGGCGTCGGCGTCGTCGTCGTCGTCGTCGGCGGCGGCGTCCACAAATATTCACTCTGTGGTAAAGTTTTGAAATTTTAATAACTTTCTTAAACTATCCTGGAATTCTACCAAACTTGGACAGAAGCTTGTTTATGATCATAAGATAATATCCAAAAGTAAATTTTGTAAAAAAAAATCATTTTTCAGTATTTTACTTATAAATGGACTTAGTTTTTCTGCCAGGAAACATTACATTCACTCTGTGGTTAAAGTTTTGAAATTTTAATAACTTTCTTAAACTATCCTGGAGTTCTACCAAACTTGGAAAGAAGCCTGTTTATGATCATAAAATAGTATCCAGAAGTAAATTTTGTAAAAAAAAAATCATTTTTCAGTATTTTACTTATAAATGGACTTAGTTTTTCTGCCAGGACACATTACATTCACTCTGTGGTTCAAGTTTTGAAATTTTAATAACTTTCTTAAACTATCCTGGATTTCTACCAAACTTGGAAAGAAGCCTGTTTATGATCATAAGATAGTATCCAGAAGTAAATTTTGTAAAAAAAAAAATTATTTTTTCAGTATTTTACTTATAAATGGACTTAGTTTTTCTGCCAGTTAACATTACATTCACTCTGTGGTTAAAGTTTTAAAATTTTAACATCTTTCTTAAACTATCTTGGATTTGTACCAAACTTGGACAGAAGCTTGTTTATGATTAAAAGCTAGTATCTAGAAGGAAATTTTGTTAAAATTTTGTTCCATTTTTTCCGTATTTTACTTATAAATGGACTTAGTTTTTCTTCCAGTTAACATTACATACAGTCTGCAGTTTAAGTTTTTAAAACATTTATTAGATTCATAAACTATCCTGGATTTTTACCAAACTTGGACAGAAGCTTAACTTACAATCAAAAGATAGTATAGAGAGGAATATTTTTATTAATTTTTTTCCTCATTTTTGTTGAGCCTGTGATTAACAGCAAAAGTAGGCGAGACACTGGGTTCCGCGGAACCCTTACGAATTTTATATAGAACTCTTTGCTTTTTATACCTAACTGCCATTTCCTAGAGTTAGATATTTCAGTTTTACACGGGAAACTCTAAAAGAAAATTTACGACAAAAGGGACGATTTTTCGTTCCCTATTGTTAATTTTTCTTTTTGGGCGGTGATGTTCCGTTGGCTCCATCATACGATGTTTATATATTCCAACTCGTTCGCTATACCCGCGTCTGAAGTGACGTTTTTGGATTTCAATTAACATAATCCATGTATTACTGGTAAATTATTGAGTCAAGGATTTCCTTACCAAAAATTACTTAAAATCTTTCCTTAATTCTTCCATAGATACAAAGATTTGATGCTGTAACTTATTACAAACGAAATAGCACATTCTAATTTTTACGCAGATGTTGTTTAAATTTAGATACGATCCAGGTAAACTTATCGATCCTTTAAAGAACTAATTCTTAAAGGTTACCTATTCAATACTGCAATAACATCTTTGATTACAGTATTGTTTTTATCGGTATAAATATTAAATTTTGTTATCAGTAAATTAAAACCATATTAAATATAATTGTTATACATTGTGTGACATATGTACATTCACGGTTCTTCAATCTGTCGATACCTATATTTTGGCATTGTACAAGGTCATGTTCTTCTCCGACTGTTAATGGCGTCTTTACACTAAATCCATTGGATGTTGGATGTGTACTGATAGATGTTTTATTCTTAGACACATGACATTTTATTATTTGTAATTTGCTTTGAACTAGCTTTCAGTAACTGCGAGAACCCTCAGATCTGTACTTTGTGTCTATTCTGTTTTTGTTAGGGTTTTTATGTGCTTTGTATCGATCTAATGAGTTAAGCCCTTATCAACTGATTTTTATAGTTTTTTCTTATGTTGTAATGTTTCACCACTGTCCCACGTTTAGGGGGGGGGGATCAAACATGTTTAACCCGCCACATTCTGTGTGTGACTGTCCCAAGTCAGGAGCCTGTAATTCAGTGGTTGTCGTTTGTTAATGTATATCATAATTGTTTTTCGTTTTGTACATAAATCAGGCCGTTAGTTTTCTCGTTTGAATTGTGTTACATTTGTCGTTTCGGGGCCTTTTATAGTCAACTATGCGGTATGGGTTTTGCTCATCGTCGAAGGCGTACGACCTATAATTATTAACTTCTATGTCATTTTGTCTCTGGTGGAGAGTTGTCACATCGGCAATTATACCACATTCTCTTATTTTCATACTTTCTATTGATACAAAAATAAGTTACATTTTATCAGATAATTCATATGTTGCATAATCAAACAAAAAATCAATATATGAAGTCTAAATGACCTTGACTTAAAGATAATGGCCTTGAAATTGGTTTTTTTTTTCTAATTCGATGTCCTTCATTTTAAAAAATGTATGTGAAGTTAGCGGCCGGTTCGTTATTCGTTATTCGATATTCAATATCCAACCAGCAGTCGGTTCGATATTCAATTTTTTTATTGAAAGAAATAAAAATTTTCAATTCGATAACATTAAAAGCATTATAGTCATAGTTATAAGGATTAAAAAGAGATGTAGGAATCGTGCTGTGCCCCCTTCAAGTAAACGTAAATTCTCGTTGTCCTCAAATATAAACCCTAATGTAAATCGCACATTTGTCTTTATGAAATATAGATTTTTATCAATAAGGTGCAATCACAGATGCACTTTTAAAACATGATATTTCAAGAAACAAATACAAAAGGACACTGTAACATTTTAAAATATGGAAGCCGAAAAAAAAGATATTTTCAATTGACTTATATTACAACACATTTTGAGGTAAAAGGGCCGATGGCATTGGTTAGACCTACCTGATCTCTCAATCTTCATAAAATTATGCATATAGTTAGATAATATAAACAAGTCTAAATTGAAAACAACGTTCAAACCTATGATTGCGTTGGATAAAAACCGCAATTTTTATACGTGTGCATGCAAAACAAATTTCTTGTTAGAGGGGTCTAAATACAGCACAAACAACATTTTCCAAAAGATCAAAAAAGTGAAAAAGTATATTTTAACAAAACGCATTTGACTAACATTTGCCATTTGCGATTGCCAAATAAACGGATCACCGATGTAATAAATGGATCTTAATTATAAATTTTATACTAATCAGAAAACGATAAACTTGCAGAAAAGGTGGTATACCGCAAACAAAAGGTGCAAAGGTTTTTGTACACCAATTGAGGTAAATTGTATGGCTTTCCAAATACCGTTTCTATTCCTAACATCACTGAAGAGACATTTATTGTCGAAATTCGGATATGGTGTACAAAAACCTTTTCGGTGATCCGTTTATTTGGCAATCGCCAATGGCAGTCAGCAGGGTTTAAGAACATGTGTTGTTCGACCTGTTAGTCAAATGCGTTTTGTTAAAATATACTTTTTCACTTTTTTGGTCTTTTGGAAAATTTTGTTTGTGCTGTATTTAGACCCCTCTAGTTAGATAATATATATTTACAAATGACGTTAAGAGGAATTTGGGCAAACTTCCTGTCTTCTATGTTTACGGAGGGCTCAAAGTGCCAGTTTGATATTCAAAATATATAGTGAAAACCTACAGGAGACTGCTGAAATGACGGCGAGATTTTGCCATTTGATAAGGGACTTTCCGTTTTGAATATTCCTCGGAGTTCAGTATTTTTGTGATTTTACCTTTTTCAATGTCCATAAAATGTGATAATCCTTTAGACTATATATATATATATACAGATCGTATCACAAGGATTTTACTCAGGTGAAAGGGCCTAAGGCGTTGGTTAGACCTTCCTGATTTCTCAATCTTCATAATGTTATGCATATAGTTAGTTGATAAATATATAGATAGAAATTACATCAAGGGGAATTTGGGCAAACTTTCTGTCTTCTATATATACGGAGGACTCAAAGTGCCAGTTTAATATTCAAAATATATAGTAAAAACCGCTGAAATGACGGTGAGAGCCCCGGTCTTTCAATGTCCATAAAATTTGATAATCCTTTAGACTATGTATTGATACATATGGGTGATTAAATTGTGATCTGTTTATTCGTAAAATATCCCCCGGTCTTTCAATGTCCATACAATTTGATAATCCTTTAGACTATGTATTTATACATATGGGCGATTAAATTGTGATACGTTTATTCGTAAAATATCCACAAAGTATATACATATACCATATCTTTTTCACTATTAAACATTCACCCTGAACATATATGAAATATTGGTCACTGGAAGTTATGCAAGCAACCATTTGTTAATCAATCAATATTAAACAAACACTGCACTTCTTACTGCTAGAATACAACTTTCCCCTTTTCAATGTGACGCTATTCTTTATCATTTTATATTGTTATATGTGAGGTATTCATATTTAATACAAAGAGAGAGAGAGAGAGAGAGAGAGAGAGAGAGAGAGAGAGAGACTTGACACTAAATGAAAACGTTTTTAACTAACTTTTAACATTTGTGCAACCAAGTCCAGGATATTCAAATCAGTGTTGTAGATCTAAAGTTCAACGCGGGACTTTAGCTGGAGATGTAGATATAAAGCACATCGCATCGAAAGTCAAGCGATGAAGATGTAAACTCCAACAATGAAAATGTAGTCAAGCGTTGTAGATATGTTAAAAATCTACCGCTTGAGCTGTAAAATCTAGCGCTGGACATGTACAATCGGGCGCTGTAGATATAAAGTTCAGCGTTGTAGATCTAAATTCTAGGGATGTTGATATACATTCCAGAGCTAGAGATGTAACGTCCGCTGTATATATATAAAACCAAGCGCTGGTGATTCAACGTCCAGCGCTCGCGCGATCGAGATGTAAAGTCCTGCGTTGCTGATGTAACTTCGGGCACTTAAGGTGATAACTCCTATACTGCAAATGTAAAAAGTCAAGCGCAGTGATATATTTACACTCTAGTGCTGGACCTGTGAATTCTAGCGCTGGAGATGTACTGTCTGTAGATATGGGTAGATATAAACTCCAGCGTTGTAGATCTGAAGTTCAGAACTGTAGATGTATAAAAGTACAGCTTTCGAGATTCAAACTCCAGCACTAGACTACATCTACAGCGCTAAAGTTTATATCTACAGCCAATGGGCTTAATATCTACAGGGCGAGACTTTACTTCTCTAGCGCTTGGCTTTAAAAACCACAACTCTTTGTCTGTATGAGACTAACATGGCTCCGTAAAAATGCATGCGCTGTAGATATAAAGTCAGACACCGGATATGTAAAATCTAAAAGTAACATAGGAAAAATCCTGTGCATATCAATTTTTGGTTTATCGCAAACTTATATCGGGGAAATCATTAGTATGCAAAATATGACAGTTATATTCTATCACTGTTACTTTATCGTTTCATACCTTTACATATTGCTTTATGGTTCAATTGAAATGCACAAAATCTTTTCGTTTCAGATCATCAACTATAATCTGAACCTTATAGAGATGATCGAACCAAATCATTAGATGTAGTCTTTGCTCTAAACTAAAAGCAGGGCAATAGCCGTCGAAAGGCTATTAAAAACTGAGATCATGAATTTTCATTTTGATGTCATTTGTATCTTTATATTAACTAACTATCTGCATAATATTATGAAGATTGAGAGATCAAGGAGGTCTAGCTATCGCCCTGTGCCCTTTTACCTGAATTTTCGACCATTTTAGCTGAAAACTGACAATATTTTTTTTTTGGACATTCCATAATTATTTCGATTTATAGTTTTAAATGTTACTAGAGTGATCGTTTGTTTTTGTTTCTAGAAATAGCATGTATAAAAGTACATCTTTAATTGCATTTTATTGATAAAAATCTATATCAAATAAAGACAAATGTGCGATTGATTTAATGGTTTATATTTGAAGACAACGAGAATTTACGACAGCGTGACGAAAACGATTTTCTACATATCTTTTTACTCCTTTTAACTATGATTATCATGCTTTTACTGTTATCGAATATTTAAATTTTTTATTATTTTCAACTAATAGATTTGAATATCGAGCCGACTGCTAGCAGCCATTTGGATATTTAATATCGAATAACGAATAACAAACTAGCCGCTAACTTCATATACATTTTTAAAAACATAATACTATATATTCCATTTGTTTCACAATTAATATTTTTATACATGAAATTCATCACTGTAAGTCAAGACAATCAATGAGGAATGAAAGTTAAAATCTCAAATTTGATAAAAAAAACTCCGTTTTTTTCATTTTTTTTTAAAAATAAATATCAGTAAATTTACTCATTCTAAATATTTATCATATGATTGTTGAACATTTTGATTTTATCTGGATGGTAACAAATATTTTGCTGGAAAAATCGCGAAAGTCTGTTTTTTTATTATTTGGAAATTTGTTATTTTTTTGGAAAACGGAGGTCCTTTTTAATTTTCTAAAACCTTTAAAATAGTCTCAATAATTATATAGTTTCCACTTTACCATATTTCTTAATGTTTTGCATGTTTCAGAAGATCTTATCTTATACTTTCATGTGCAAACAGTTTATTGATATCAAAGATCACTAAAATATGATTATCACATATTTGTTACGAAAACATTGGGTTTAGCATATGCAATAACCGCATATTTGCCAAATTCATATTCCTGCCCGGGGCTAATAACCAGTTACTGCGACCTGTGTTGACATCATAAGCAGTTATTGTGCCTTGTTGTGACGCCATTAGCTTTCGGAACAACAATGACGGACGAGAAACGTTTATTAAAATTACAGCTGAATTTATTAAAGAAATAAAGAACACTAATACTAAAAGAAAATCTGACATTGACATTATAATATTCAAGGACTATAAATCTGACATTGACATTATAATATTCAAGCACTATAAATCTGACATTGACATTATAATATTCAAGCACTATAAATTTGAACAGTTGGGTGGCTTCATAATAATGAAGTTATTTCAATGGAGGACACAAAATGTATTGTCTTGCCAGACGGAATAACAAATTCTTTAAACTTCTTTAAGGTTTTGCATAATATTTGTGATAAATAGATGATGACAATGTCCTTTTCCATATGGGCCCTGGTATCATCCCTCAGCTAGCGTCTTGGGCTAATATGGGAATCTCGTGATACCAGGGCCGATATGGAAAATGACATATTATAATCTATAATTAATACATCACAAAAATACCACTTTTTATTTTTTTTTTACCATTTCAAAGCAATTTAAGAAGGAAAAATATGTTGCTGTGTGTTACCTTGGCAATACCATATATCTTGGTTTAATTATATTGATTTTTAATCTAATTAGGTTAAGTCCAAAATTACAAAAATATGAGAATAGGAGTGGCCATCAATATTCCAGAGAATGTCTCTTAAGATTTGGTATGATTGCTAATGAGACAACTATTCAACAGATACCAAAAGACAAACTATGAAAATACGGAGATGCGTGATGATTGTCAAGGAGACAACTATCCACAACAGATTAAATGAAATGGATGTAATGTACGGCCTTTAAGGGCAAACAATACAGTTACTGACGTTGCTAAAGTAATATGTGATTTTTAGCGACGTCAAACTGCGACGTAATAGGAGAAAATGCATTTTTCGAGGAATTTTAATTATGAGCTTGAAAACGAGTACATGGACCCCTCTTTTTTAAAATCACAAATGACTTGATACTGTATGAAGATTATTTGTTCCAAATTTCATGAAAAAATCAACAATGATTTTTTTTTTAAATTAGATAAATATGCAGCAAAAAATGTCGTTTTTCACTAAAATCATAAAATTTTGATAAAAATGAATTATTTCCAAAGAATTGTAACACACATTAAGAGATACTTTTGTAAAGAAGATATTCCAAATCATTTTACAAAAATCCGCATGTGATTATCTTTTGAAACAAAAAAGTAAAGTATGTCTGTCCAAAGGACAGAAATGTCTTAGAAACCGAAATTTTAAGTAAATGGCTAAAATGTCGATCCCATTTATCTCTAAATTTAGCACATGAAGGTATATTTTTATTACATATTTGAATTAATTAAGTGAAAAATAGCTGGTATGCAAATTTTGGTAAGAAAAACACCGTGGGATCAAACTGTATCATATGCCCTTAACAATGAATATTTAGCATATCAAATAATAGTATTATTATTACACATACAATGTATTATCTATTTTCTGTTCATATTTTAAAATCGAAAAACAGATATGCTATCTAGATAAATATTTTTCTATATACATGTATTAAAATTCATAAGTGCAGGAAACTTACCACCTACGTTGGAACCTTTTATAATTCCGCCACAAGAAACGCCGCCTTCATGTTGATTGATGCAAATGAAAAATACTCCTTTTTGTCCAGAATTTGAGAAGGTCTCAAATATCACCCAGTAGGGTAAAACCATCGATAGAAAACACAGGATTAAGCCAACAATAGACGATATAAGAAGTAGAATTCGGAACAGCTCAAACAATTTCATCGTAGAGTATTCTAAATATTAACCAGTTCCAATTAGATCCTGAAACAAGACTAGTAAACAAATAAATTATAGTCACATCGGTATATATATAGAAATCAAATTTAAATATCTCCGATGCTGAAGTTTAACCTTATGCAATGTTATGTGTCATTTATTTTTAATGATATACAAACAAAATATAAAGTTACCAAAAAAATTGAAATACTTGTATTGGCCGAACGCGGGGATTATAGATTAAAACATGTTCCGTTTCTTAAGTTTGTCGCTTTCGGTCGTTATCATTAAGTTTCAATCTATCTATATTCTTTGTTGCACAATATTTTAAAAACATATAGACGGATAACAATATGGGATCATTAATGTAAATGAAAGAATTATGGTTTTACGTATTTTACTTTCGTTAATCCATAATCCTTTCGTTAACTGATTTTGTTTTATTTTTATTATGTAAATGTAAATGTCATCATTATTGCGTAAACCCCTGAGGGTTTACGTAACCCGACTAATTCAGTCGTTATATTCCGACTCACTATCGATCGCTACATTACCTCGAGAGGACACTGACCGATAGAGGGCGCTGAATCATTCGAGTTAAGGGTTTACGCAGTATATATTGGACGACCTCTGTAGTCTTTCGGAACACCGGAAGTTTTTCGGAATACATCTGTTCTTTTCTATGACCACCTGCGTAATAGGTTATTAATTGATCTAATGAATATTCATTAACGCTATACAGTTGTTGAAGAGATAAGTGTTTATCGAGACTATATATATATATATTTGATATCCTCTGGGACTATTATACTAACATATTTTGTCACAGATATCCTACATCAGTAGTTATTGATAGAAGCTGTTGTGTAACGTTTTCTGAAGAACAAGCTGGGTTCGCATTTGGGATAAGATTTTAAGCGAAAAAAAGTGAAAAATTTAAGGATTTTAAAATTTGGCCGTTTTAGCGAAATAAAAAAAAGAGCGCAGTCCATTCAAGCAGGTTTAAATTCTTTATAATAACAGAATAAAGTACGACCATGCGGTTGCCAGTAATAGCTCACCTCCACTTCATTTCTCTACTGGATAGTTGTCTCTTTGGCAATCATACATATGTCCATATTTGTTATCAATCTTATATGAAAACAATGCCAGGCAATGCTGGAAATTAAGTCGAAATTTAAAAGGCACCTTTTGGGTGTGTTAATTCAGTGAAATATAATACAGTATTATAAGTGTCTGGCCAATTAAATGCAAAATTATGTCATATCGAAACATTTGATTGGTGAATACGCGTCTGACTAAGTCCTTGAAATTATTCTATAGATCTTTATAAAACGATTCACGAACACTAATCGATGACTTCCTAATTCTTTAAAACTTGTGGTCATTGCGATAAACAAAATGGGGTTTGATATATTCCTCGATGTTTGCCATCGAAAACTATTGTAAATTACTACCGGTATGTGGTTTTCGAGAAAAGATTATCAATATTGTTTACGTACTTATTTAGTGATGATTATCTTATCAAGTCAGAGATCTGTTTGTTTTCTCTTTTTTTTGGGGGAGAGAGAGGGTCGAGCTTTCAAAGGACACTGACCTGTGTCGACTACCCTCTCCAAAAATATAGTTATAAATTTAAAATCCATCCTTTTGTTTTGTCATGTGAAACCCTCCCCAAATAGACCTAGTTAAAACATAATGTAGCAGGTGCACAGCTTTGTGTCTTAAAAGTCTTATAGATGAAGTTTTGGGAATTCCGTCAATTCATTTACAAGGAGTTGCGGCAGTCTGTATTTATAAGTCAAGTTAGAGGGTCTAGTTGACAGATGCCCAGATCGTGTTTGGCGAAACGTTAGGACGATATGTTATAAGCAAAATTAAACACACAAAAAAAAAAAAAACAGCTTAGTACAAATTATTTTTCTTAAAATGAAAATCAATATCCATATTCAACCGACAGGCGATTGCAAACATAATATATATATTTTTTTTTAATTGCGTACTGGACATGAACTACATGTAAACTGCATTGGCCTTTTCATTCCTGCTTCCTTCTCAGTTTCTTTCACAAAGCCGTATAAAACAACAAAGCTACAGCTTCTTTTTATTTGGGCTAATTTACAAAAGGACAGGCTAGAAATAAAAAGTGAGATTCGTTTTAAAAGTATAATAATTCCGGTTTCAAACTGTTTCACTCCAAAAGCTTGGTTTGAGTTTGTTGCCCGTGCATGGTATTTATAAATTAATCAAAAATATCGTGTATATGATAGCCAATGACCAAACAACAAAACAACACCAATTTTAAAAAAGAAAACATTAAATGTGATTATCTATAATACCGCAGTCCCACTAGGCTACGATCGCACTACGATCTGTGAAAAAATGATCGCGCAGATCGCAGTAAGGTCGTAGTACGGTCGTGGTGAGGTCTTCATGATCGTGATGAGCGTGGCCAACTTTGAACATGTTCAAAACAATCGTGGTGCGGTCGTGGCGAAATCAGGTCTTAGTAGAAGCGTAGTGAGAGCGCAGTAAGGTCGTGGTAAGATCGCAAAGGTCGCTGTACCATCGTAGCGACAGCGTAGCGAAAGCGCGATTCTAGTCGGTAAGACTGCGCTACGATCTCACAGCGACTTTACTACGACCTCACTACGACCATCACATTCTTACCGCGACCCAAACACGCTTCCACTACGACTATACCACGTTTATACCACGCTTATACCACGCTGTTCAAGACCATAGTACGATCTTAGCACGCCCATGCCGTCCTCATCACGCTGTTCTTACGACCCGACTACGTTCATACTACGATCATCATGCTCTTTGTTATTGTCATATAAAATTTATAAAAGCTCTCCAGCTTTTGTTTGTCTGTATGTTATTTGGATCTCTTGTCCTTTATCTCAAACGGCTCAATCATTCTTGACACATCTGTGTCATCGCTACTATCGTTCACTAAAACATCGTCATTTGATCTTGATGGACCAGCAATAAGTTGGGATTCAGGTTGGATTAGTCGGTCCGACATATATCTTCTGGATCGATCATGATTCGTTACTATCAGATCTTCCTATGCCCCTACCTCTACCCTTACCCTTACGTAGATTTTGGTTGCATGACTGCGTTGTTTCCGAGAAACTCTACGTATCAATGAGAAAAAGAAGGAATGATACAGTATTTATATGGAACACGATGTTGACGTTATTGCTGGGAGCGTAGTAATATCGCGGTATGAACGTGGTATGATCGTAGTATGGTCGTGGTAAGAGCGTGCTATAATCGCAGTAGTAGCGTGGTAAGATCGTGTTGCAATCAGATAAATCGTAGTATGGTCGTAGTGGGGACGTGATGAGCGTAGAAAGATCGTGATAATCGTAGTGAGGTCGCAGAATAAGCGTGGTGAGAATGTGGTATAATCGTAGCGGGATCGTTGTAGAAGCGTAATGAAGACGTAGTACTAGCAACGTGATTGAAACGAAAATTTACATTTTCATGCCGCTCATACTGCGAGCTCACAACGATCTGAAATTATTTTCGATCGTGGTGAGCGAGGTGCGATCGTGGTCTAGTGTGACTGGGGCATAAGCATTTCCGCGAGGAAAAAACAAAATTTGCTTCCGCAGTTGCAGATTTAACATTGTTGTTATGATATTTTGAGTAGTTTTAAAATATAAACCAATAATATATATATAAAATTGAGAATTGAAATGGGGAATGTGTCAAAGAGACAACAACCCGACCAAAGATCAGACAACAGCCGAGGCCACCAATGGGTCTTCAATGCAGCGAGAAAATCCTGCACCGGAGGTGGTCCTCAGCTGGCCCCTAACTAAAATTGTGTGCTAGTTCAGTGAAAATGGACGTTACACTCAACTCCAAAACATATAAATGAACTAAAATTAAAAAAACATACTAGACTTACAAAGTTATATATATATATAAACCAGTTTGATACAGTTATAAAAAAAGGTTTTAGTTTGGGATTATCAAAAAGAATGCAGCTCAGAATTTATAACTTTTTTCAAACTGGCTACAAAAACAAATAATCATGATTAATTGATTAAATTTCTTCACATTTGAACTTTAGCCTGAAAACTAACTCTTATATATATATATATATATAAAAAACAGCACCTTAGAATGGAATATCCAATGGTTGACTTAGCATGTTGTCTTTCGGGAGTGCGGAAATTAAAAAAAATGATTCCTTTAACAAGAGTAAAACAATGCATCTTTATTAAACAATTATCTGATATTTAATGCCAATAGATATAGGAAGATGTGGTATGAGACAACTCTCAATCCAAGTAACAATTTATAAAAGTAAACCATTATAGGTCAAGGTACGGCCTTCAACACGGAGCCTTGGCTCAAACAAGCATTTGGGTTTACGATTGCATTTCTTTTTTTAAAGAAAGCAACTTGTATTGTTGTTTATACATGTAATTGTTATTATGACTTTGACCGAAGACAATATTTTATTAAAGTCTCACCTCTTCATTTTATAAAACATACAAATAGTTGATAAAACATAATCATAAAAACATACAAGAGCCACTCTAAAAAGAGTTATGAGAGACTATCCAATATGTATATACATTATGTACACTTGAATTAGCAATAAAAAATACATCTTCTTTATAGGTGTAATTTGACCTTAATAAAGTATAATTAATTTTATTGTATGTTACGTGTAAAATACAAGGAACTGTTGAATAGCGTAAAATACAATTAACTTTTGAATGATTAAAATCGATAACGATCGATTTGGAATGATAATATTGATTGATTGTTGGTTGCTTAAGGTCCAGTGACACTGGAATGATAATAAAAGAAATATAAAACAATAATGAACTTTGGAAGAACAATTTTCGTGTCATATTACCCCATCACTGCCAAGCTGATACTGTGGTATCAGCATGTAAAAAGTATTAACGAAAATTATTTCAAAATCTACATATTAAAATACATACGAATAATTGTATTTCAAATAACATCTTATTCACAAGAGCGGTTCTATGATCATTTGTCGACTATTATTTTGTTCTATCGAAAATTCTAAAAGCACATGAATTTATAAAAGTGTGTCTACCCAGCCGGCATTTCAACGTTGAAACAACGTTGAATCAACGTTGATTTGTAACGTTGAAAGACGTTGAATTAACAGTTGGTTTTGAAAGTTGACACAACGTTGAATATCTGACGTTGAAACAACGTTATATTTTCAACATTGCACCAACGTTGATTTTTGATTGAATATAGGTTGAAACTTAACATTGAAACAACGTCACCCTAATATTGCAACAATATTGTTTCATGTTGAAATAAGCATTTCGTTGCTTGTTGTTGGTTCATCTGTCATATGTGTTTGTCGTTACAAAATAAGGCGGTTGTTTTTTCTCATTTGAATTGTTGGATTATTATGTCCAGGTCTTCTATCGCGGATTACTAGTATACGGTGTGGTGTTTGCTTATTGTTGAAGTCCGTTTAGTGACCTCCACGTCAATTAGACTCTGGTGGATATTTGTCTCATTGGCAATCATACCACATCTTCTTATATCTATATTAGTTAGTAACAACAAAAGATTTTGAAACCACATGACACTACAGAGGACAACAGCAAGATTTGAAGAAAAAAACAGTACAACAGATGTCAAGTTATGACAAAAGCTCATATAGCCAAAAGGTGATCTGGTAAATGAATACAAACAATCTCTTAATTCATTTTTAATATTTTCGTGAAAAAGAATTGTAGTCTCTAAACTCCTCCAACCATTTCTGGTGCACAATCCTTCTTTAATTCAGCTTCTGTTATTTTTGTGTAGGCATCCATTACTCTTCCTGAAAAAAAAACCACAAATAATATTTTGTAAACATGAGTTAACAATTACGTAGAACGTCAAAGGCAGGAAATAAAATGTTATAAAGGCCAGTTTTTTTTTATAATTTACTGGTTTACATAATAGCCGATCTTTTTTTTACCATTTTTCGCTCCTGTACATGTACAATGTAGCAATGCCACCTATCTCGAGCACCACAATCTATTGTTCAAATGCCACCTATTTCGAGCACCAGGATCTATTGTTACAATGCCACCCATCTCGAGCACCAGGATCTATTGTTACAATGCCACCCATCTCGAGCACCAGGATCTATTGTAACAATGCCACCCATCTCGAGCACCAGGATCTATTGTTACAATGCCACCCATCTCGAGCACCAGGATCTATTGTTATTAATGCCACTCATCTGAAGCACCAGGATCTATTGTTACAATGCCACCCATCTCGAGCACCAGGATCTATTGTTAAAATGCCACCTATCTCGAGCACCAGGATCTATTGTAACAATGCCACCAATCTCGAGCACCAGGATCTATTGTTAAAATGCCACCTATCTCGAGCACCAGGATCTATTGTAACAATGCCACCAATCTTGAGCACCAGGATCTATTGTAATAATGCCACCCATATTGAGCACCAGGATCTATTGTTAAAATGCCACATATCTCGAGCACCAGGATCTATTGCACAAATGCTGACTATTTCGAGCACCAGCATCTATTGTTAAAATGCCACCTTTCTCGAGCACCAGGATCGATTTTAAAATGACACCTATTTCCAGAACCAGGATCTATTGTAACAACGCCACCCATCTCGAGTACCAGGATCTATTGTAACAATGCCAACCATTTCCGGCACCAGGATCTATTGTTACAATGACACCTGTATTAATGATTGCAGAGGTTATGTTTTAAATTTGATATGCATTAAAAAATATATATACAAATCAAATGAAATAAAATGTCTTTACTAGTATTCCTAATTAAAGGGCCCATATAGAGCTTATAAATCAATACAAATCACAAAGTGCATACAGTATCCACACAAACAACACATGCAATCTAACATACATACTGATTATTGATAATAAAAATGTTAAGAATTAAAATAAATACATACCTTGACAGCTACTACCTCTATCAAGGATTTGTATAGTATTACTATACATGCAAATCCTTGCCTCTATCCTTAAATCCTTTTTCCCTAAAACTCTTTAAGTTACTGTTCTGTCCCTAATATCTGTGCAAAAAATAAGAATAACATCGATCATCGCCAAGCAATATTTTAAATTTGTAAAATTCGATTGAAGAATAAAAAGAAATCATTAACAATTTCAGAGCATAGTTGACAATAATTAAAAAAATGTGATAATGGATGACGGATTAAAATTTTAGATAAAATAGGGAGATATGATAATCTTACTTGCCAAAAGTTCCTTGTCTTTAACAAATCAGCAGTAAAGAACTAAAATAAACTGTATGTAGATTCATGTAGGCTGAGTATGCTGTTTCCAGATTATAGTACATATTTATATAGAAGTGCAGTCATAAATTTGGAACGTACAACAAAAAGACAATGGACACACTGATGTCAGAAATGAAATCTCTACAGCATTCAATATGGCGAGATTTTCAGAATATAACGCGTTTGTGCATTTATAATCTCCCATTGTTAACATCACACAAGCATTAAAAGACAATTAATACAGCAACGGATAATAATTAAGGAATCACTTACATTTCTATGAATTATTCTTTCCTGAAAACGGTCCTAAAAATTGTCCAGGAAAATTGTACAATCTACTGTGTTTGTATCACACTTCATGATCGCTGCCGCGTTTGAAAAAGGCGGTCATACACGTGCGGTCATACATTAATCAGCATCATGTCACGTGATAATATTATCAATAGATTATTGGGAGTGCCAATCCTCGTATCTGTTGTGTAGATGCGTTGTGTCTTATCTGTGATTAAAATATTTCCGGATAATAACAAATTAGTTAGTAGCATATTTCGACGATTGATAGTTTATATTTTTGTATACTTTTATGATTGTAATAAACGACCCGGTTAGACGTCGGTTTGAGCTTTAATTATATTAATTTCTTTGGAAAATTCCTGATTTTACTAGATATTGTACAAAAAAATTAAAAGGCAACATTGATAACAATTTACATAGCAAAATCCTTATTTGTGAACTTTTGTTGATGCAACAACAAACGATGTACAACTATGATGATTCCTCTTTAAAACTGATGGTGAATATTTTTTTACATCTTTTTTCTCGACGAACTTCCCTCGTCGACATATCAACCAACATTAAACGTTGAAACAACATTTTATTTCAACCTAACTTCAACATTAAAATTCAACTAAAATTCGACGTTGAAACAACATACTTTCTGCAACATAACTTCGACGTTGCTGTTACAACGTTGAAACAACGTTGAAGCAACGTCATGACAAAATATCAACCACATTTCAACGTTGAAATGACGTTGCGTGCCGGGTGGGTAAGTACCAACACGAATATTTCATGAAGCAAAATGTCTAACACAAACAATTTGTGTATATCCCAGATGTGCAATATTTACCACCAAGCAAATAACAAACGAACACTGTCTTTCTCACAGAAATGTGATATTCGAAGCTATACATTAAACAAACAAAAATCAGTATTGTGATCGCATAAAATCATTGTTCTGTCAAATTAATCTCCACTTGAAACTAATAGCCAGTATAGATTCTCTACAATTCTAATAAATTAAATATTTAGTTTCAGGAGCATTTGTTCGAACTATCTTTGTAGCACTAAATATTTATGTACACATCTTTGTACTATGTATTGCTGCTCTTTCCATTGATTACATATATTTGAATGTGACCATTTATCAAAATGTCGCTAAATTAATATTTATTTAATTCAAGCATATGCAAAGTGTAGATCATTTCAATATTTGAAAAGGCATCGTTATGGAACGTTGTCGAAAACATTTATTGTCAAGAAATATATATACATTTGCCGGAAAAAACATTTTTCTGAATGCATGCACGCTAATTATTTGGAAATACTAGTACTAATAGGGGAAAGAATAGACACCATTTTTTCCCAAAAATATAAGTTCCTACATATAGACACGGGCGTTAGTCTGATGATACGACAGTTTAATTGTGTAGAAACAATAGGTCCACACTTACAACAAATAATCTATAATAATCCAATATGAAATTGAATGTTATTGTGTGTTTGAAAAAAAAAAACCACTCGTTTTGTGACTGGGCAATTTGCTTCTATTGATTGTTTGTGAAATTGTAAGAGAAAAAAAAAAAACGTATATAAAAAGTGTTATTTATAGTGCCTAACAAGATTTTGTGAAGTAGACGAACTTGACCTTAAAACGGTCGTATTGGATTTTTGTTCTCCAAAAATAGACATATCGGACATATTTTGACTTTATTTATTGACTACTTTTGTTTGGGTTTAATTGTAATTATAACAGTATAACGAGACTGAAAATGTTAAGATAAACAATATTTTTACCTGGTGTAGCCGTGCGTAAAATGTGTTACCTTTCATACCTTTAGTTTCATTGCTAAAAATAATATGGACTCGTCCAGTGTCCAGTTTTGAGGTCATTTTTCACTTTACTATACACTCGGCCACCGAGGCCCCCTGTGGTACATGTAAAGAGAAAAGCAATTATAATTTAGTTTTAAGAAAACAAATTTTTCAAATACATTTTATTGTAAATTTTCAGCTTAATAAATTTAAAAAAAGAAATAAATAAGGCACCGACAGTTCATTTTTAGGGGACTGGAGTTTTTTCTCGATTTTTTTTCATATTTTATAAAGCACATACCATTGCTTTCAATAGCATACAAGAACAACAGATTATTTTAAAAATTATTTTTAAATGTTTTACGGATGTTATTCACAATCAATACCCTTCTGAAACAAGTATTTTTTTTTCTTCAGAAATTTAGAATTAAAATTAGTTTTTGGCTGTATAAAAAGTTGTACATAGCAAGCTTATGATGCTTTTTCATGAACTTATTTAGCGATTTTGCAGGTTAATTTATATGAAAACATGTGTTCTCTTCTTCAATATGAATGGCTTTTTAAACTTGCTTGAGAAAGACGGAAAACGATCCCGGATACACAAGTGAAGATGAAGCTGTATAGTTTATTGAAAAATTTAGCTTCACACCTAATTAAGGTCTTTATATATTCAGACAATAGTAAACAGTTTTACTATTTAATTGTGATTTTTTTGTCCTATCTATTGTGTGACGGTCAGTCGTGAGACTTTGTGCCATTTACTTGCATCTGAGGACAGTGAAAATTACCTTTACTGTTAACGGTCATAACAGTTTAAGGGCTTACGATACAGTTACAGGGGAGGTAATATTTTTTATTACATATTTGAATTGACTAGGTGAAAAATAGCTTGTATGCAAACTTTCGTTTAAAATTCACCGTGGGATCAAAACTGTATCGTATGCCCTTAAAGTTAATCGTTTACGGTTTTAGAGGCGTATAAATCAGATAATAAATACTTTGTTTTACAGAAAAAAAGTTTGATTATAATCAAGATGGACAAAGCAGATTCTCTTGAAAGAAAGATTTGTAATCACGAAAAATGAAAATTGAACTATGAACTTTTTTGGACATAGTAAGTCGTGAATTCTTTCTACTACTGACACTGTCCTATTAATTTTTTTCTTTTTAAAACTCAGTGTCTTGCAGTTAGCAAGGATTTAAAACTATAGAAATCCTTGCTGATAGTTAATATGTTAAACAATTCCCACTGATTTTAAAATCAATTAACACATATAGGCCATCGCGACATCTATCGAGAGTTGTCTTATCTTACGAACTGGACACCCGATGAGTCAGGGAGATTAGAAACCCAGTTCAAAAGAACTATTTCTTAATTTGAATTATCTCCCTCAAAAGTGTCCGCAATTCTTGTACATGCATAAAGACGAATGACCGGTGCCATGTGATATACTAATATAGTGAATCAAAGAGTCATTTTTCTTCCCAACTTGTACATTCAGTATAGAAACAAGAGTGCACACGCTGAAATGTCTCGCCTTTTTTACTAACCATTGATTTTATGTTGATAGTCCTAAATATTAAGCTTTACTACAACTATCACATAAACTTAACATGATCCAAGAAAATAAGGTCAAGGTCAAATAAACCAAACTGGAAATACATGTACACCTTACAATCATTCAATACACCAAATATAGTTGACCTATTGCTTATAGTTTTAAAGAAACAGACTTAAACAGGAAAACTAAACATTGACCAATGAACCATGAAAATGAGGTCAAGGTCAGATGAACCATGCTAGACAGACATGTACACCATACAATCAATCTATGCATTAAATATAGTTGACCTATTGCTTATAGTATCAAAGGAACAAACTTAACCATGAAAACTTAACATTGACCAATGAACCATGAAAATGAGGTCAAGGTCAGATGATATCTGCCAGACAGCCATATACACTTTACAATCATTCCATAAAACAAATATAGTTGACCTATTGGTTATAGTTTAAGAAAAACAGACCAAAACACAAAAAACTTAACATTGAGCAATGAACCGTGAAAATGAGGTCAAGGTCAAATAAAACCTGCCAGGCTGACATGTACATCATAAAATATTTCCATACACCAAATATAGCTGACCAATTGCATATAGTATTAGAAAAAAAGTCCAAAACACAAAATCTTTACTTTAACCACTGAACCATGAAAATGAGGTCAATGTCAGATAACACCTGCCAGCTGGACATGTACACCTTACAATCATTCCATACGCCAAATATAGAAGACATATTGCTTATAGTATCTGAAAAATGGACTTGACCACGAAAACTTAGCCTTGTTCACTGATCCATGAAATGAGGTCGAGGTCAGATGAAAACTGTTTGACGGGCATAAGGACCTTGCAAGGTATGCACATACTAAATATAGTTATCCTATTACTCATAATAAGAGAGAAATTAAGATTACATTAGTAGTCATTGAACCATGTAAATGAGGTCAAGGACAATGGACACATGACAGACGGAAACTTCAAAACATAGAGCATCTATATACAAAGTATGAAGCATCCAGGTCTTCCACCTTCTAAAATATAAAGCTTTTAAGTAGTTAGCTAACACCAACGCCGCCGCCGCCGCCGCCGGATCACTATTCCTATGTCGAGCTTTCTGCGACAGAAGTCGCAGGCTCGACAAAAACCAGATTAAATCTATAAAAGTTAATATCATTGACCAAACAGTAAAATAGTGGTATACTTCAATCTAAGTCGTATTCGTCCGAGTCATTATCAATGCCTTCAGATATGGCTTCCGAAATTCGAGTGCATTCAGATGAAGAAACATCATGCGTGTTAACATCTGCATCATCTTCTTCAGAATCATAAGAATGCCCGACGCTAAATATCAAAGAAGGATTTTCTTTTCTGAATTTTACAAGCTCACTTTCACCATGAGTTCCCTAACACAAATATCAATCATCCAAAGAACGAGTTTTTTTTACTAGAACTTCCATTGTTTTTCTGAACTAAGTCAATGCTATAGAAGACATTTTAAGTTCTCCATCATAGTCCGGCAGATCGGTGAAAAATTGTGAGTTTGATGATAAAAGCATCAAATTTGGCATGGTAGTAGTTCTTGGCGTTTGGTTTTTCCAAGGTTGTGGCCACAAAATATCAAAATCCACAACTATCCCTTATATTAGTTCAAATTTGTCATGTTAGTAGTGCTGGGTGCTTCGAACAATATAAGCTATGGACCCAACTTGAATTACAATATGGCGGCTTTTTCCAAGATGGCCGCCATAAGATATCAAAATCGACAAAATTCCCTTATAGAAGGTTACAAAGTGTTTTGTTTTGACGTACCTTCAGTAAAGCTAAGTGCTCTATAATACCAAGTGCATGCCACATTTATTTACTAAAGTCAAACATAAACAGATTTGTGAGGAAAGTATAGAAAATCGTAACTACGGTACCATTCCTGCATAACAGTAGTCTACAAAGAGTGATCACGTATAGACACTGGCGTTATTCCCATCTTTAAGCAAAACTTAACTAGAATGTATGCTTCTCGAGTCGAACAGTTTTCCTGTGATCAACTGGAAGAGGACATAGTAATGATCTAAAATTGCAGTAATATCAGGCTTGACAGGCCATTAACAAGGCAGGTGCTTGCTTCTTCTGTTTAGTAATTATTTTGGTTTTGCAGTTAAACAAGCAACCGCAACAATCTGTTTGTATGTCAACGATACTTGAAAAATCTGCACATACAGGTAGTTCAAGAAGACATAATGTAGGCAAAGTATTTTCAACAGTCATTAAAAACATTAGTTGATAAACGTTTGGCCAAATATTCAGTTGCAGTCAAGTTATTCAATTGAGGCAAATATGACATTATCTATTTCAAAGTTACGTCTGTTTTATTTCTCTATTATTCTTTAACATTATATTCAACTGAATTAAAACAATCGCATAATGTATATTGGCCTTCTACTGGATGCTAGGACCAGGAAAAGAGGAGGTACTAAATTACAACATGTATAGTTTACGATTCCCACTGATTTTAAAATCAATTAACACATATAGGCCATCGCGACATCTATCGAGAGTTGTCTTATCTTACGAACTGGACACCCGATGAGTCAGGAGATTAGAAACCCAGTTCAAAGAACTATTTCTTAATTTGAATTATCTCCTCAAAAGTGTCCGCAATTCTTGTACATGCATAAAGACGAATGACCGGTGCCATGTGATATACTAATATAGTGAATCAAAGAGTCATTTTTCTTCCCAACTTGTACATTCAGTATAGAAACAAGAGTGCACACGCTGAAATGTCTCGCCTTTTTTACTGACCATTGATTTTATGTTGATAGTCCTAAATATAAAGCTTTACTTCAAGTATCACATAAACTTAACATGATCCAAGAAAATAAGGGCAAGGTCAGACAAACCAAACCGGAAATACATGTACACCTTACAATCATACAATACACCAAATATAGTTGACCTATTGCTTATAGTTTATAAGAAACAGACTTAACCAGGAAAACTAAACATTGACCAATGAACCATGAAAATGAGGTCAAGGTCAGATGAACCATGCCAGACAGACAGGTACTGTAACACACACAACCAATCTATGCATTAAATATAGTTGACCTATTGCTTATAGTATCCAAGGAACAAACTTAACCATGAAAACTTAACATTGACCAATGAACCATGAAAATGAGGTCAAGGTCAAATGATATCTGCCAGACAGACATATACACCCTACAATCATTCCATAAAACAAATATAGTTGACCTATTGGTTATAGTTTAAGAAAAACAGACCAAAACACAAAAACTTAACATTGAGCAATGAACCGTGAAAATGAGGTCAAGGTCAAATAAAACCTGCCAGGCTGACATGTACATCATAAAATATTTCCATACACCAAATATAGCTGACCAATTGCATATAGTATTAGAAAAAGTCCAAAACACAAAAACTTTACTTTAACCACTGAACCATGAAAATGAGGTCAATGTCAGATAACACCTGCCAGCTTTTTCTGAACTAAGTCAATGCCTTTCCAATGAGAAATTTCAACATTTTAAATGTGTGATTGATGATGTTATTGGCAACATATTTTTTTACCAATGCCCATTGGTTAGCTGAGGATGATAAATTGGCAAGAAAATAACTTTATGGCCATATTTAGCAGCTATAGAAGACATTTTAAGTTCTCCATCAGGCATGTTCACAACCCAGGAAAGAGGAGGTACTAAATTACAACATGTATAGTTTACGTTTGTCATTTATGAATGATCCAATTATCTGTTTATCTACAATACTATATTTATGAAAAATTCAACATTGAATATGTGGTTCCTCCTGCGAAACCTGGTGGTTTTACAACAGCAACCGTGGACAATATTGACAACAACAAGAGTTCAACTACGGCTAACGAATCTTTCCGTAGTACGACAATTTCAATATTTCCGCATTTTCTTAGTCCAACTTGTCAATTCGTTATAACTTTTGCTTTGAAATATATGCATGCGTTTCTTACTTACATCTTACCAGAAATACATGTATGCCGACCTGGTATAATTACTCAATTGTGCAACATAATCCTTGCATGGTATAAATAAGTTAATAAAATGATAACACTGATGGCTTGAAGCAGATGATAATGAAAACATTAAATATGTCTGGACATCATTCCACGCATAAAGAGCCAAGAAAATGGTCATCCACCTTTATATATCAGTCTGCATTGACCGATGTTACAGGAAGAGATTAAACCTGTCACAACGATTCGACATTCCATGAATATAATCCAGCAATGTGTTAATCTTTTCCGAGACATGTATCAATTATCACTTTTGATCAACTATTGTTTTGCTTTTGGAAAATCGGAACAGTGGAACAGGCCAAACATATTTCGAGCAGAATAGAGAATAGTTTTGTTTAAGGTCTTTATATAGAAATGGTATCGTTGAGAACCTTATGTGATTGGTTAGATAGAAAACAGTGGTTGAACAAGTGTTCGTTCAAAGGAAACATAGTACTTAATGAGGAACGAGACCCTGGTGAGAACTATGTAACATTCAAAGAATGGAGTAATAAGAGGAAATTTAAAGTCCCTTAACCACAACTGGTCTGCAACATTAGAGATTGAACTGGACATTTTGATGTGAGATCATTAAGAGAATGTTCCTAATCAGTGTACAAAGATTCCATTATACTGCTTATTCATCGGTTGTTTGCATTTTTCATCAAACTTATGGCGTCCAGAACCCTGCGCTATATCATGCCATTTTAAACTATACAGTTTAAGTGTTGCAAACGTAATTTGAAAATGAAAATGTAGATCAAGCTCAATAGTAGAATTACACACTTGTAAAAGGAGAAGGTGGGGCAATCAGATTAACTATCAAAATCGCACAACTACAGCATTTAATAGTGTTTTGTCTAGAAATAGCCATAGTAATTAACAAAATTAAACCCTCCTTTGAAATAATATAACGTGATCAGATAATCCACATGATGTTCTACACCAGGAACGATTTAAAAGCAAAACACAGCATTCTCAAAGCATGTGAAAGCTTTAGGCGAAGGAATGTTTCTGCCTTTTACCCAGTGTGCTACTTCGAATGATGCGGATTGGATATACACTATTGGACAATTATCACAGAGGTATCAGCATTTTGTAATGAGGTAATAAAATGTGGTTGACAGATATAAAACAGATGTCACGATAGATGAAAATGCGGAGGACAATGATGTTATGTACGGTCTTGTTTAAAATGTGGTGAGGAGGGACAAACACTAAATGGGCGGTCCATTAAGAAACATCTAAAAACTGCTGTGAAAATTTGTTGTTGTTTAGATGATAAAACGATGGATAAGATACTTAGGCACTCAAAAATCATTAGTAAAACAAAACCAGATAAGAACATGGATAAACAAAAAACGAACAAAAATTGCTAACACAAATCACTACACAAAAATCTAAAAATTGAGCTAAACCAATCCCACTTAAATCCGGGGGTGATCTCAGGTGCTTAAGAAGGATACGCAGTTTTTGTTCAACAAGTGACACATACCTAGGTACTCTTGTTTAAATAGATTGATGAGTCATATCCAAGTTAGGCATATATCATATACTAGTGGATTTATAAATGTCTCTTTTCTAACCCTTAGAATTACAACATTTAAAACATGTCAAACCATTGGTACGTGTAAATTATCTTAAGCTTGATCGAATCTGGACATTTGAAATGAAGTAAGGATTTCCATGCTTAAACGATGAATAAACAAGAATTTTACTGGTTGACAACACAGACATTGAAAATAAAGAGCAAATAACTCAACATTGAAAGCATAAACAACCCAAGTCCCTTTTCATCAAAACTAGGGGTCAACGGAGGTGTTAGGAAGGTGTGTATTTTCTGGCCAACTGGTAACACTCGGATGTTACTCATTTTACTTAGAAATTCGGTGATTAGTATTATTTATTTATCATTTTGATGTTACCACAATCGAGGAAAAAGAAAGGATTGTGACAAGGAGAAGTGGAACTTATCCATATATCATTAATGACTCAGATGGCACTAAACGGTCAAACATATTATGATGGCGTCCTGAAAACGTTCGAATGTTTCCATTTATGGGATCTTTGATTAACTTGTCATGCAAGCATCATCAGAGAATCATGGAAACGCAATCCCTAGAATATTGTATAAACTGCAAAGTGCAATTCGTTTGGCAAAATAACTTCGCGTATTTCCTTGACTGTTTTCAGATGATGGCATTTCAAACTGTACAGGGATTTCCCATTCAAACCGCATTTCCTTTAACTGTGCGGCTTTTGTTTTTATCCAATAATTTTTTCGACATTCTTGGTTAACAACCTCTTTATGATATGAGGCATTATCTAAAATGAAAACACACTTTCCAATAGCTTGGCATTCTTTTGCTAGTTCTTTAAAAATTTCCACGAGATGTTTTCCTTTCATAGAATCATGGTAGTCAGCTGAAAAAATATAATAAAATAAAACCAAGAATAATTAAACAGATAAAATAAAAATAACAAAAATCTAAGGATTAAAAAAGATAAAATAACAGAGTAAAATAATAAATAAAAAAGAACAAACATAGAAAAAATATTAAAGTAAAAGAACCGTGAAGTTAAATAATTTTACAAAAGAAATATGAGAAAGAATGATAAGAAGTAACACAATGTGGCGGTTTTAACGTTATAACCAGTAGACGAAGTATGTCATCTTATCAAACACTGACTTTCCGTCGGACTTTTTCTTGTTTTGCGTTAGATTTAAGATGATTTCATTTTACGCTTATAATTTGACAGCAGGCCGGAACATCTCGTAATGTCCCTAATTCTCTATTTTTTCTAATATAAAAATAAGGAGATGTTGTGTGATTGCCAATGAGACAACTATCTACTAGAGTTCAAATGAAGTGGATATAAGCAATTAAAGGTCACCGTACGGCCTTCAACATTGAGAAACACCCATACCGTACACTGCAAAAATGGTGTTGAGATCCTAAACATTCTAAACTCTTTTTTGCACTTCTTTTACACGTACAGGTCTAAGAATATCTCAGTTCTAAACATGTTTAAGTTGACATGGTGGTTAGGATTTTGTTTAGGGTCGTGTTTAGCTCAGGAATTAGTATTTAAGTCCTAAACACTTTAATTCTAAAACACATCTGAAAGTTTTTATATTCAAGACAGGCGTACATTTAATGTGCTTGTTTAAAAATGTGTACACATATTTAACATAACCCTAAAAACGTTTAAAACTAAACATGTAACATAAGTGTTTATTTTCTAAGCACGATTTTTACAGTATATAGGTTGCATTTCTGTAAATATTGACAATGCAATTTCCCATAGGAACTCCTTTTACGGCTAAAACTGTACCACTTTTACTAAGAAGTTTTGAAAAAAATCATATCCTAGAATGGAAAGTTCATATGCACTACAATTTTTTTCAAAGGTCAAAATATAGGGCTGTGCGGCATATTTTCAACGTGTATATGCCCCGTAGTTCTAGGAGTTTAAACTAACACTAAATTTCTTAACTATCCCTACCTTGACTGTAGGATTACCACAGATTTCTATATAGACAATATGCATATGTATATTTAGTGGTAACATTCCCAAGTTATGTCTCTATGAGATGAAACCTAGAGATCATAACTGGGTACCAGTATGTAAACAAAATTAATTATCTATGAATATTCTATATCTCCCCAAAAGAGGCGTGGTTTGAGAAACAGCTGTATTTACAAAGTGCAACCTATACAAACATTTATTCCAATAGAAAACTCTCTAAAAACACTTTTTCTCACATTAATACTTATTTATCAGAATTATAACCTTAAAAAATCACTGCATAAACTCTAAGTTTTCTTTTACTGTTCATTTGATACCCCCTCCCCTGTTTCAATTTTTTAAAGAATTTGAAAACAAGACTTTAATTATTGCCAGCTTACCCTATTTGCATGTTTTCTGACATGAAATGCCTAGAACCTGTTTAAAACTGTTCTGATAACATATTGAAAGCATTTCAGAATACTGTAAATGTTATGATTAGCACTCAATCATTCCAACATTCAAGATTATATAAATTATCAAATCCTGCCTTTGTCTCCAGTCCACATTTTACTGTATGCCTATTTGTCAATGAAAGATCACAATTTCTGCCTCAAATGGTCAGTTTAGAATTCTTGTCACAACAGTATCATCTCTAATCATATATCTGACATAATTTAGCTAATATGTGAGCTAGAAGTGTTAAAACAAAGCCATATTTGCAATAGTTGTATGTATGCAGATAACAGTCTGATGTATAAATTCACTTAAAATTTTATAGAAATGACTGCTAACATCTATTTTTTGCATAACTTCTAAGCACAGTTATTGTTTTCTATATAAAGACCTTTAAAATAAAAAATCATAGCATTTAAAAGTTAAATAATTTGTTTTATGACCCATGGGGTAGGCAATTTTCTCTGTTTTTTGCCCCTGGGGCCTCAAATTTCCTAAGTTATTCTGCTGTTTCTAGCAATATGGAATATTTAGTACATATTCAGGATAGAACACACTATTGTAAGTTTTGTTGAGATATTTTGTATTTCTAGCTTGTATTTTTATACCGCGGTGACAAAAAGGCAGATTTAGGCGTTACGGCTTACTTTTGGGTTATCGACAGGACAAAAACACCCCACCAATAATATTCAGGAAGGATCTATGAGTTTCAATGAATGCGAAGAGTAAATATAAGCACTTCTAAACAATTTAACTTACAAATATGCATATATTATGGATTTATTTTTGCATTCAGGGCTTTAAGTAAACTATGCATACTGTAAACTGTGAATTTATGCTGAGTCATCATAGTTAAAGCCCAGGATTTTCTCAATCTTCATGAACTATTTATAAAACTTCATATTTGAGTTAATTTCTTTAAAATCTGTCAGATAAACCAAATTTGGTTAAATTCTGTATGTTCTCTTTTTTCACCCAATATAGTCTCGGCTAACACGCTGAGAACTAAACATGCAATGCAAGTGTTTATTTTCTAATCACAATTTTACACCCAACATCATGACAGTGGTTACAAAGCAACTTGTCGAAATTAATTTTATTTTGAACCAGTAGTCCAGAGCTTCCGCAATAAGTATATTACCTCTTGATGTTGATGTAACTTTGTCCCAAAACTATTACAATGTCATTATATAAATTACATTGTTTCAACTACAATCGCACGCCAATCTTTATCATAAAGGATAGTTGATTGGATAAAAGTGATGGATTGCCACGCCTATATTAAACTGAGGTCCTATGAACTGACTTCGGATAGCTGTCAATATGGGGAAAAATATTCCAAACGGATATATTTAGACATTTAGTTGGGAACTAGTATTCGATATTCGAAATGTTTTTATTGATATCTCTAATTGTTTCAGTATTAAAAGTGATGAGTAACGTTGAACATGAATTGTAGATTAAGTTTGGGAAGTCGTGTACACCCCCTTTTTTTCATTCCACATAAAGAAATACACATTATCTGCAGGTTTTGTGATTTTATAAGAATTGCAAATATTTAACAAATTTAAATTCTCATACAAAATGATTTTGTTTTCTTTTTTCTCAACATTGTCTGCTGAAGAGAGAGAGAGAGGTGTAGGAGGGGTGTCATCCCGAATTTCCGGAAAAAACAAAAGCTGAATACTGAAATCCCGAAAAAAATAAAACTTATTTTCCCGAATCCCGAAAAAAATAATCATTGATTCCCGAGTCCCAATAAGTGTAAATCCCGAATTCCCGCAAAAATAAAAGCCAAACCCGACGTCCCGAAAAGATCTGTTCTATAAATTTTCAGGAATTAAAATCAAACAAAATATTTTACACAAATTCGTCTTCAGACACGTAAATTGATATAGGTTACTAGCTGGTCTGGATTTTGATAGAAAATATCCAATGAAATGCATAAACTATCTTATGTCATAGGTCATGCACGGACTGTCCTACTTTATAGGGATGCTTATGCGGCACATCAAAGATAAGATTAATTTTTTTACTAGACATTTACCCATTGTACATTAGAATGTACTACAGAACTTAAATTCACTTGAATACATTGACCTCTTATCTTGTCGACTTTGAAGCCCGTCAGACAGTTGGCTTATATCCACAGAAGAGACCTTGATGAATTTAAAATTTAAACAACTCTTAACTTTCACGGGAACGAAGACTTTGCAAGTACGTTGTAGTGATTAGATCATCAAGGTCGAAACTAGCTCTAGCTCATAATGAAGAAAATGTGACCGTCTTAAAGCAAGCAGGTCTCCTCAAGTACCCGAAGTTTTGATTGTGGGCATATGTTGCTGGTGGATTAAGTCGCACTGACTTACAGCAATGTAGGGTCTACAGAGAAATGACGATTTAAGGGTTCGAGGTATGTATCATTTGAATACAAATATTAATTTTGTAGAATTTGTGCTGTCATTTCACTTGATTCAAACTCAATTATGTATATTTTATTGTCTTATATTTTTTTCACTCCCCCTCTGAAATTAATTATTCTTCTTCAAGAAGTTTAGAATCAATAAAAATATTTTAAAAATGTAGCAAACTAATTGTAAAAAAAAAACATATACTTTGCAGTGTTCTGTTGTTTTTTTGAGTGATAATTTTCATGCCTGGCAAGGCAATAGTAACTCGCAACACATATATCAACGATTTATTACCGGGGTCGTCATATTTTAATGATTTGGAACAGCGCTGAAATAAAATAGATATTGAAATGTCCATCTACCTAGTGCAGAAAACCTCCGCCAAATTTAATAAAATAAGCAAATTGATAGATACAATATTTGGTTCCTTTCCATATTCAAAACATTTCGCATTATTTCAGAATTTTCTTTGTGTAAGAGATAAATTTAATGATACATTTTGTAAGAAATTAAAATTATATTTTTAGGGTGAAGAAGATATTGTTTTTCCTTTATTGCACAAACCACCACTGGACTGGAGAGATTGACCTGTTAGTTACCGCTGGAAAAGAGTCAACGTTTATGAATCGACATGTCCAACACTTGCAAGAGTAATTTCGGCAGTGTTTGTGAAAATAATTTCATCTTTTGTGAAAAATCATAATTCGCTGTTGTCCGATAATTCAACCTTACAGTGATTTACAGTTCAGTTGCTTGCCATACAACTATTGCCAGCAACATTATTGCACAAAAAGAAAGTAATAACATTAACGGTACCAATTTTTCTGCAACAGATGCGCATTTCGACAATAAATGTCTCTTCAGTGATGCTCGAAGCATATTCTGTATTTCGGAACAGAAAAGGAGCTTAAAATATTTACTGAAAAAGTGATAATTGTTAAAGCCCGTGAAATACATGTGAACATCAAATTAATTTTATTATGAAAACCACTCAGAATTGTGCATAACAAATAGTGATGTAATCAGAACTTTTCATTGTTTAATGACACATTTTCTAATGGTCTGAAATCAGAAAGCGGCATTGGCGATAACTTGAATTACAATTTTAGATTTTGTATTTTCTTTAAGAGCAATTTTAATATATATTTTTTGTGATATCAATAATAAATTTATGTAGAAAATACACAAATGAAAGAATTTGGCTAATGTAATAATTCTGTTTAAAAAGTTGATTTGAATTGCAAATTGTTTTACCATGAAAAAAATAGTTTTGGAAAGGCGGGATCTTCAAAAGTCTACTTGATACTAAGAATACTGAACTGGAAATATATCATCACTATGAAGGTACACACCTCTTTATCATGCATAGGCAAATGAAAACATTGATCCTTATTTTGACTGATTACCTTTCCTTGTTATATTTGTCATTGTCGATATTTTATATTTGCACATAAATGCATAAATTCAAGTTTGAGTGGATTGAGCCGGTAAGGATGTTGCTTAATTGGAGAAGCATCACCTACATCGATATCATGACAAACAGCAGTGGTTTTATTTGGCACATCTGGAAAAAGATTTTTAAAAGTAAATACCAAAGCTTTTAATTTTTCTCTACGATCAAAAGACAGATGTGCAAGTTTTGAATCTAAATTTGACAATTTTTTTTCAATCTAACTGTCTCTTCCATAGTTTCAGAACTAAAAGGTGGTTCAATTATATCTGGGTTGTCATGATTGTTCTCCAATTTAACCATGGCTAAAGTGGCAACTGGTTTACTCTCACCTTCATTAGTACGCTCAAAATATTGTTTTAACATACTCCATTTTGTTTACGTCGACCTGGTGTTTTTACAATATAATTCAAATCATTGATTTTACTCTCTATGGTATAAGGACCACAATATACAGCTTGTAATGGATGTCTAGGGACTGGCAAAAATACAAGTACCTTATCACCTGGCTCAAAAAATCTGTCCCTGGCATCTTTATCATACCATATTTTCATCTTATTCTGAACAGTTTTTAAATTGTTCTGAGCAATTTGACAAGCAGTATACATTTTTTCTTTAAATCTAGATACATAGTCTAGAAGATTCAAGTCAGTGTGTTCAGTAAGCCATTTTCCTTAATCAATTTTAAAGGTCCCCTTACAGTATGACCAAATACCACCTCAAAGGGACTAAAATCAAGGGATTCTTGAACAGCCTCTCGGACCGCAAAAAATAAAAAGTGAACACCATCATCCCAGTCCCTATCAAATTGGAGACAAAAATTTCTAATCATGTTCTTCAATGGTTGATGAAAACGTTCTAAGGCACCTTTAGATTCTAGATGGTAAGCACTTGATCTATACTGAGCAATCCCTAACAGGTACATGACTTGCTGAAATAAACCTGACATAAAATTTGAACCCTGGTCGGACTGTACAGACTTCAGAAGTGCTACTAACGTGAAAAATTTGATAAGAACTTTGACAATAGTTGGTGTCTTGATATTCCTTAGCGGAATAGCCTCTGGAAAGCGAGTGGAGGTACACATGATTGTCAATAAATACGCATTTCCGGTCTTGGTCTTCGGTAAAGGTCCAACGCAATCAATTAGTACTCTGCTGAAAGGTTCTTCAAAGGCTGGAATAGACAGAAGTGGTGCTAGTGGTATTTTCTGGTTAGGCTTACCAACAACCTGGCATATATGGCATGATTTGCAGTATTCTGCGACATCACTTCTTAGTCTTGGCCAGAAGAAATGCTGTAAGATCTTGAGGCAAGTCTTCCTAATACCTAATTGCCAGCCAAGGGGGTGTCATGGGCAAAACCAATAATGTCTTGCCTATAGACTGTAGGCACAACCACTTGGTATACCACTCTCCATTCCTCCTCAGGGGTAGCATCAGGGGGCCTCCACTTTCTCATTAAAATGCCGTCTTAATGGTAATAGCATTCGGCCACTTTGTCTGCTTCTTCCTGTGGTTGAGCCCTCTTGCAGAGCTGAAGAACCGCAGGGTCTTTATTTTGTTCTTCGACAAATTTCCTTCGGTCTAATGAATGGCTGTTCACGTCTGGCCAAGGCACAATTACATTCTTGTTAATACTAGGTGGTCTTATTATGGCCTTCTCTGAGCTACCGAGACCTTCAATGTCAGCTAGAAAAGTGTCAGAAAGGTCCTTGTAATTAAACTGGTCTTCTTGCAAATCCTCATGTTGTTGTTTTCTAGCCATCGCCCTAGTAACGACACACGCTGGATACAGTTCAGCATCATCTTCAGGTGATTTAACATCCACAACCGGTTCACTGGTAACAATTGGTTCAGCAACCACTTTGTTCCTAGCTAGATCATTTCCTAGTAATAATGAAACACCCTCAACAGGGAGATTAGGACGAACACCCACAACATCTGGTCCAGTAATCAAATCTGACTTCAGATAAACACGAGGGGGGGAACATCTATACAACCTAACTCCACACCTTGTAACAAAATGGAGGCACCAACAGAAGTCTCCTCGGACAAAGGCAACACACCTTCTAACAATAAAGACTGAGAAGCTCCAGTGTCCCGTAAAATCTTAATAGGCTGAGGAGTAGTATAATATAACAAACCCATCAGACATAAAATGTTTATAATCCTCCATGTAATTACAAAAACTGGACTTAAAAGCCTGATTCGCAGGACATTCCAACGTATTGGTAACACGGGGTGTCGTACAAGCACTGGTCTTGGGCTTATTATCTCTTTCATTCTTCTTCTGGAGTCTAAAACAATCAGCCATCAGGTGACCATTCTTCTTACAATAAGCACAAATCAGTGACTTCTTCTCAAAAGTATCAAATTTTGGACTAGACATATTATAACTAGACAGACTCTTATTCTTTGCAACAGGCTTGCTATCAGTACGCTCAGTGCTTTGATTCTTGTAATTTCCACTCGAAGTATAAAAATTTTGACCTTTGAAACTTCTCTTATGGGAAAGGGTATAATTATCGGAAATAACAGCTGCATCTTTTAATGTCTCAACAGTTTTGTCATCTAAATGTGTTTTTAAGTCTAAATGAACACACTGCTTGAACTCGATCTTCTAATAACATCAATTGTCTTAAATTATCAAATTTTTTATCTATTTTCTTTGACGTAAGCCATTTAACAAATAGAACTTTTTATAAGACCTAAATTTCTGTCTATATGCTTTTGGCACTAGCTCATAAGCTTTCAAAACTTCTTTTTTAACCTTGTTATAATCAGAACTATTTTCTGATGAAAGTGCTGAGTAAATTTCAGCGGCCTTGCCATCAAAACACTTTGCAGCATTGTAGTCCAAAAAGGCTTCGGCCATTTCAAATTTTGAGCAATTTTCTCAAACTGTGGAAAAAATTTAGCAACTGTTTTTTCACAAAATGTGGGAACCAAACGTATATTTTTTGCTGCATCAAAATTAAAATGTTCTGATTTTGACTCTATTTTACTGTTGCTTTCTACTTTAACCATTTCAATTTTTATTTTCGCCATCTCTAACCTTTCTCTCATTTCAAGCTCTGCCTGTTTTAATTTAAAGTCATCTTCTTTTTTTTTCTTTTTCTTTCTCAATTTCTTTCATCTTTTCCATCTCTAACCGTTCCTTCATTCTTTTTCCAATTGTTTTATTTTGAGTTCATGTTCTAATTCAAGCTGTTTTAATATGATAGCGTCAACATTTTCGACCTTAAGTTCAAGAGCCTCTTCACCTAAAATTTCTACGTCAACTTATTTGTCTATTACCAAATGTTTTATAATTTGTTTTTTGTCATAGATACTCTAAAGTCTAATTTCAGATGTTTAGCAAGCAAAACTAATTCCTCTTTCTTTAAATTATCAAACCCCTCCAGGCCTGGCGTTTTCAAAAATTTACCGGCATCAAATGCCATTTTGTAGAATTTTGTTGGCTAGTTCTAATAAAAATACTGAAATTTTTTTTAATAAGATATTAACGTTATCCCGGACGAGCCCCCAATTTCTGTTATGACCAGAAAAATCGACTTTTAATTGTAGCCAACAAAAGACACAAATAAATAATAGAATTTAACAAGATTTATTATACACTAGTTTACAAGAAGTATTTTCAAATAGTAATGTCAACTTAACTGTCAAAATATGAGTCCAATTTTTTATCTTTTCTTTATCCGGAAATCTTCACGGGAATCCACAGAATATTACGTCCAATAGGTCACAATTTAGTATGATGTTGTTAGTAAATAAAATTGTCAATCCAACTGCTGAGAATGTTGATGTCTATCGATGTCTAAGTCTATCTAACTTTAGGGTCTGCATACTTATATATATACTCAAACGGAAACTTCTAGAGAACGGTAGATGTTTAAATTACGCATTTTTTGTTATGATCATTCTGGAAACGTTATGTAAGTGAAATAGAAAGTTCTAATCATTCCATGAGTATCAATGATTGTTCCAGTTATTTCTAAACTGCATAGTTGTAACACAATGTGTATTATTTTGTACACAATGTAAAAATGTATAATAGGCCACACAAAACAAATTAGGCCAACTAAATAAATATGATAGTTACAATTTCATAACAACATGTACACCCTGTTTATTGGCATGCTTTAAGTGGTGGTGGTGACATGCTTTTAATAGGTTTTTAAGTATAGTTTTTAATGAATAAACATTCCCTTCCAGACATTCCATCTATAACTGTAATTTGTGATTGTGGATGAATCAAAAGGTCCCACAAACACTCCTATAATGCTATTGGAGGAGTTGCGGTTATAATTCGTGCAGAAACTAAAAAAATCTTGGACATAGGAATACGCAACAAATATTGCTATATATGCAATAGATGTAACTCGCTTGGAACAACACCAAAAGACCATGAGTGTTTTAAAAACTGGACTGAATCAAGTCAATCAACGGAGTCCGATATCATTGTAGAGGGTTTTTTTTAAAGCTAATGATTTCGGAGTCCGCTACATGAATTATATTGCAGATGGAGACTCATCTATTCATACACAAATCATGCAAAGCGTACCCGTTTGGGGAAAACTTGTTCAAAAGATGGAGTGTGCCGATCACATCTGCAAGTGTCTGAGGGGTAATCAAGAAAACTTAGTTAATGAAAATCAAAGTTACAAAGGAAAAGGCAAGCTATGTAAAAGAACCAGGATAAGAATTGTCAGTGCTGTGAGATGTTCGATCAGAAGGAGATCACCAAAAACAAATAAACGGAAAGCAGTTAAAAATTTGGAACATGATATAAGAAATACAACTTCATATATTTATGGAGACCATACCAGATGTAATGACGATTTTGGTCAGGTGAAACATAATTTAGGTAAAAACCAGATTGACGAAGCACAAAGGGATGTTATTGCTGAAAATGATGAGGAAAATGGTGATGATGATATTTTCATGCAACAGTCAGAAATGTGGACACAAGGTACTTCCTTACAAGCTCAAGGGCAGTCTAGAGGGTCCTACATGTTAAGCGAGTCAGATTTACCGTTCTGTGGTTTGCATGTTGTGTCGACTATTATATTATTTGTTTGTGCGTTTCTCTGTTATGAATGTTCTTGCGTGTGTTTGTGCTGTATTTCTGTCACGTAGTGTTTTAGCGATATTTTTTAACATTGTCATAAAGCGGGAGGTTTGGCATGCCATGAAACCAGGTTCAACCCACCATTTTTTTTTAAATGTCCTGTACCAAGTCAGGAATATGGCAGTTGTTATCAAATAATTCGTTTCTATGTGTGTTGGCGTTTGTTTTTGTTGCACTTCGGTGTTCCTGTTGTTCCTTTGTTTTCCTCTTATAGTTGATGTGTTTCCCTCGGTTTTGGTTTGTAACCCGGATTTGTTTTCTCTCAATCGATTTGTGACTTTTGAACACCGGTATACTACTGTTGCCTTTATTTACAATCTGGAATGAGACAGGCCCTGGCTCTCCTGCTCAATAATGTCGCACGTAAGGCAAGCTCTTTAATAGGTAACTTTACCACTAATTTGGCAGAATGCTGGATGCATATGAGAACTAAATTTGGTATTGGAAAGATGTTAAATCACTGTAACAAAGGCCCAACTTGGTCTCGAAATGTGTGGGAGCAAGCTATTCAGTCAACTTCAGGTGTCTATTTCGAAAAGCTTTATGATCAGCGTAAAAAATGCATAAACAAAAATAATACCACCAAAGACAAGTATAGTATATAACAAAATAGATGGAAAAGAAAAATGTCTTCTTTAAAAGAATCTAATACAACTAAAAAGCAAAACAACATTATGGAAAAGAATCATTACAGGTTGAACCCGATATGACACCAGAAGAATTAGACAAATCCAAAACAAATAATTTGAAAAAAAAAAAATATTTCTACAGCTGACATCATTTAGATTGAAAAACACACCAATTTGCAACTTTGTTCTGATAGCTGGAAAGTTGAAAGAAAAAAAGTATAACAGCATCAAATTTGGCTCAGTTGTAAACAGAAATTCTAAAATTAAAATAGCACCATTGATAAAACAACTTTTATACAGTACCTTCAGAGGCAACAAAACTACAAGAATTGGATTAAAAGAGGAGAAGTAACCATCACCGAATATGTCAACTTAAACAGAAAAAAAGATATACAGACCAAAGTGGAACCAGAAAACAACACTAAAGGACTTATAGAAATCAAAAATTTGGTTCATGATAAAAATACTAACCTGACACAAGCTTTAATGTCTGTTAAAAATTATTGCCTTGAAAAGATACCGAACAATTTAAAACTAAAAACAAACCACAACTACTATTTTCAATGCCAGGGTTTGTTGAATGTTTGTAATTTACCGTGGAAAGATTTTGTTGTACGAACATTAAATCCATATGACATACACATAGAAAGAATCTATAAGGACACAATACTTTGGCAAACCGAGATGATTCCAAAACTAACAGCTTTCTACCATAACGCTTTTCCACTAGAGTTAGCTTCTCCGCGCTTCAACAAATACCCTGGAATAAGAGAACCTGGCATATGGGTAAGGAAGTGTTAGAAGCTCTTTTATACATGTAGGAATAATCTTCTACATGTACTCTGATATCCCAAAAAATAAAAGCCTAGATTGTATAAGTACTTAAATACGTGATGATGTATATAACCAAAAGTGACATATATAATAGCCCAATCTTTCTTAGGTGAAGTTTACCTGAGAGAGTTATATCCTTAGTTTGTTGATAAATATATCAATGTAGAATTAAAGAAAGATCCGTTATAAAACATGGCATTCTCAAAGCTTTGACTACCAAACTGTTGAAACCCTTTATGTCAAATACTTTAATGATTTGGAATTCAAAATTTAGGGTTTAAACCAACTTGAATTCATTTATTTATATTTAGCCATACTTATGTAGATGGAAACAGGGGAACAACAACAGTGTAAAAATAAGGATGTCTGATTTTGATAATAAGTAAAATTGTTCACGTTATTAATGCTTGTAGTATAGGCATTCAGAGTTTTCACACAATGTAGATAATAGTATAAAGCATTGAGCAATTTGATACTACTACAGTGATGCATATTTTTTATTGTATAATGTAAATGAACATACATATTTTTGCTTGAAATATGTGTGGCTTTGTCCACAGGAGATACCGAAATTAAGTTGGTAGCATACATTATGTTATGATATTTTATACAGCACACATAAATTATAGGCAAAGTAAAATTTCCTATTGTGTACAAATTAAAGTGTGTTGTTAGAATATGAGAAAAACATTCTTGTAATACTATTTAAACCTTAGACAAAAATTAAATGACCAAGCAGTTAGTGGCTGTTATTATATTTTACTTATTTATTTTTGTTCACTGAGGTACCTTATTTAGGAAGCAATTCAAGTCAACAGACATCTGATAAAGTAAAGACAAGACGGAAAAGAACCTTAATAGTTAAAAGTGACACAGATATAGACCAAACAGTGGTAAAAACTACCAGTAAAGTTTTTAAAAGGTAAAATATAATAGTATTTAAATGTGTACTAAAAATCAAAAGTACTAGTAAATTTTGTATAGTTGCACAAGAGAGTGGAAAGATACCAAAGGGACATTCAAACTCATAAGTCCAAAAATAAACTGACAACGCCATGGCAAAAAAAGAAAAAAGATCAAAAGACAAACAACTGTTCACAAAACACAACATAGAAAACTAAAGACTGAGCAACACAAACCCCATCAAAAACCGGGGTTGATCTCAGGTGCTCCTGAAGGGTAAGCAGATCCTGTTCCAAATGTGGCACCCGTCGTGTTGCTCTTGTAAGTACAAACCCGGTGCTGAGTGTAATTTAGTAGGTTACATTCGAGAAAAAAAAAGGATTAGTATTTACTAGAAAAACAGTGTATTGGCAGATAACTCTGACCAACAAATTGTCCGGTTAAGCGGTGTCAATTTTGAAAAGCATAATAACAAGTACAAAATATGAAAGCAACATTTTGCGGAAACACATAACAAAACAAAAATGTACATAAAAAAAAATCTCATAAAAAATCAAAAGTTGAAAGATGGAAAGACCTAACTATACAATAAAAATATGGATATGAAACAGAAAAGTAAAGTGTCCAAATAATTGTTGACAATTTTCATATACCTCAGGTGTTCGATATGATCATGTTATATCCATTGTATATGTTTCATTTTTTTACTTTTCTATATGAAGGTTATGGCCTACACAAATTGAAGTTGTCCACAACCAGCTATTACACATATAAATTTCGATTTAATATTAAAAATTTAATTCTTCTATAAATTTACAATAAAAAAAATGCAACCATCGAAGTAACTAAAATAAGGAAAATTGTTGTTATAAACTTGTTACTGAAGTTTTAAATTGATTAATTGTTTTCTATTTTCAGGTCAAAACGCCGATTTTCTGGACCAAAATTTGTTGGGAGAGAATTATTACATGAATGGGTGGAGGAAAACAACAATAGAAAGTGGTATAATGGCAGGGTAATTTTTGTTATCAAGAATAAAGATGGAGACAAAAATGCTGTCTATGATGTTTTGTATGGAGACTGTGAGGATCCTTATGAGATTGATCATTTGCTAGAGGATTTTACAAATTCCTCTTTGAAATTGATTGATTTAAGATGTAAGTACAATATGATAATTTGATATGCACCAGTAGGTTGATATGGATGCTTTCCTTACTAATAATTTCTTTATACAACAACACTGCAAAAATAAGGATGTCTGAGCTTGGTTTTGATAAGATTTGTACAAATCAAATAACCACAAAAATGACACGAGTAATATAACAAATATAAAATTTATATGTGGTATGATTGCCAAAGAGACAAATATCATCAAGAAACAAAAAGCTGTCGATTCAAGCAATCATGGTCAATGATTGGCCTTCAGCATGGAACAAAAGCCCATACCTCATAGCAACTAAGTGTTTTGCTGTCTGTTGGTATGCATACTAACATTCAATATGTAAAAAAGGGAGGTAATAAGCATTAACAAATTTAAAATGCCTTTTTTCACAAACAAATTGTATTTTCTTATTCCACTGATAAAGTTCATTGCTTTGGTAAAATAAGGTTCATTTTTATCAGCCACCATTGTTACATTCTAACTTCATTTATATAATATTACATAAACCATTCAATGGTTTTTGAAAACATGCTCACCATACTTTTTACAAAAGTAGTTCCAAGATGTAAGATTTCATTTATTTTTTCAATTGAAAACCTAAGACTAACATTAGAATTTAATTAAAATAAAACAATTAATGCACTAAATAACCTTGGTAGCACATAGATACAGTTAAAAATAATGTTTTTTTTTTTCATTTTTTACAGTTTTAGAAGACGGAAGATTCATTTTTTGTATCCACATTTACAGTCCGTGATATAAAGTATTCCTTCCTGCTCAGATTAATGAAGGACTGTTTCTTTGCGACGAAACGAGTGTTTGAATTACCCGAAATATAGCCATTAATATGATTGATGATTACACGAAGATTTCAGATATTCGTCCACAAAACAGCAACGTAACAACAGTGAAAAACACAATAACCCATAAGATAAACTTTCATTCAGATAGTTAATAAAAGGGATCTTTGAATTTTGGGTTCGTAAAAAAGGGGAAGACTTCGAGTGTGTCAAATATCTGTTGGGGTCACTAAAATTTCCTAGCTTTTCACAAAATTGATGTTATGATATAGTACCTTCTTTTATGATTAAAAAGTCATTTAAATCGAGGAAGGGTAAGTGTTTATTAATTTGTCTTTAAAAAACAAACACATGTAATCATCATTCGGAGCCATTTATACCCGACTATACTGTATGGGTTTTTCTCATTATTGAAGGCCTTATAACTGCTTACATCCACTTCATTTGAACTTTGGTGGATAGTTGTCACATTGGCAATGATACCACATCTCCTTATTTTTATATACAAACACCTTTCAGAAAGATTGGTTTTCCATTATCTTGAAAAGAGATATTTACTATGGAATACTGTGTAATATTTTTATATTTAGAATTTGACAGGTACAGAACATATATTAAACCTATAGCATCTATCATATTTCATAAAAACTGCTCAAGACATTTCTTAATTCTTGTCTGACAATGTTAACAAAATCTATAAGTATTTTTTGGCATATTTCAGTTTTTTGGACTTTTTTCTATTTCACACTGTTCCCTGTGTTCTGAAGGTAATGAAATAATATTTTCCTCAATCATTGCAAGCAGTGTAGTTTCGTTTTGTTTTTCGTCTTTGCAAAGTTCGGTTTCTTCTAATGTAGATATTGGAATTTTTGATATTTTTAACGGACTCGGATATTTGCCAATATTAATAAGATAATGTATGATGCTATCCATGTTTATGTGCGACAAGGACGTGAACTTTTATATGTTTTATGAAAATTGCAGCGTTAGATCTTAACCTATTATATTTGTCTCATTTATTGGATAAATAATAAGTTTTTAAATTGATAACAACTGAAAATCCATAATGGCCCTGTTCGTTCAGAAGTGACCGGCTCATTCATAATGGCCAGGTGTAAGTCTGTAATCTGATGAAGGTGCAGTTTTATTTATAATACACTTAATATATATTGGTTAATAATTCTAAACAATACAAGTCAAACCACCACGTACTAAAGACTATAAAAAGCGACAAATAAACTTTCTCTTCTCGTTTTGTGTATAAATTAGGCCGTTGGTGATTTCTTTTAAATCGTTTTACACTAGTCATTTTTGGTCCATTTATAGCTTACTTTTTCAGCGTTGAAGGTTGTACTGTAACCTATGATAGCTTACTTTACTAGATTGTGTCTTGGATGGAGAGATGTCTCATTTGGCACTCATATCTCATCTTCTAATTTCTATATTCAAAGCACGTTTAATAAACCTAAATTGGCAACATGGCACCCACTATGATTTTTAAATGATTGAAGATATTGCACGAAAGTCAATAGGACAGCAGCCAAACGATAAAAATACCTCTAAGGTATATTTTGGGATAAAATTAGCAGCAGACGGACTTCATCGATAGACAAAAGTATACAAAATATGTTAAGCTATTTACCGATCCCGCTTTTTATAACACAATTTTTTGAGAAACTGAATATGATGTACTTATTTTTAGATCAGGTCCTGATAAAAAGTTTACACATCCATTGCAGATAAGTCTGCGTCTATCAGTACATCCATATTGCCGGGCAGTCTGTAACGCCACAACGGAAACATGCTTGAAATTAAGCAGTGTTTCAGTGCCATGTTCTTTGTGTTTGTCGAAGCAGCAATGTTTTTGAAATGGCATTATACAGAATACCAAAAATCCAATAGCATATATAAAGATAGACGTGTAACCCATTCCTTCAACCCGTTTTGGCAGGTTTAAAAGGGCTCAAATGATTTTTATACTGGACAGTGGTCACTCCATTGGAAATTTCACTGTTTCAATTGAAATTAATGCACAGATACAATGATGCATAACAATGGACAAACATGTTCAACTACTTTTACAAGGCGAAAAAGAAAGTCGAATCGTGAAGCCAGTAAACAATATTTTTTTAATTTGAGCATGCAAATTGACGATTATGTTATATATTTTACATTAAACACATTCGCTTTACAAAAACATTTATTATGAGAATCCCAGACACTATATTAGTTGACAGTTTTCCTACTAATTCCACGTGTTTTTAAGTGGTAGTAAACTCGTGGTAGCCCACAATGCATTGTAGTTCATTGAGTCGATTGGTCAGTTTTTCAAGGCCATGTTTACCTTCTATTTGGGAAATTACTATGCAAATATATTCTGACATCAGGAAATCTAGAGTTCCCAACCTGTTTAAACAGTAATATTGTTACATTTATAGATATAAGAAGATGTGGCATGAGTGCCAATGAGACAACTCTCCGTTCAAGTCAAAATTTATAAAAGTAAACCATTATAGGTCAAACTATGCACGTTCTGACTAAATCAATATACATGTAGGAAAAGTATCAAGTTTAAAGGTAAACTAATAATGATTTAATCCTATTAAGATTCAATAACAAAGACCGGTCCATATCATAATAAGTAACAGGGGTAAACAGGGTAGGGAGAAACTGACAGATATTTTAAGTTCATTTTTTTTTAAAGAACGAATACAAATTTATCAACCAAAAGTTTTGCTATACCATGTCGTTCTATATTGGTATAGTTTTCGGATCTTTTATTTGCGTATTTAAGGCAATAGAAAGATTTGACTTCAAAAGGCTACATAATTATTGACTGTATACAGAACATTTGCCTTATTAAAACATTTAACGTTTCACAAATAATACATGGATACAAAGTAAAATCATTTCTTAAAACACTGCAAAAAATTTCATTCTGATTGATATAGTGGCATTGTCATACAGTGCGTTGAAGTGAACCGTGGTATAGCAAACATCGAATTCCCTCACAAAATGTTATCAGACCATCCGTAATAAAAGTATTCCATTTTGAATTATTGAATTATTCATCGCGTGTTCCAGAGTATCAAGAGTAAGTCTGCACCAGAGTTTCATATTCAGATTTCCAGGCAACCGACTCAGTCAGTCACCCAACCTGTCATTGTCATTTAGAGTATTCGTATATTATGTGATCAGGTACATCACGCAGTTTCAGTTACAAAAACCTACATGTCGCCCATTTTCACCGGTGACAGATGCAATTATGTTGTACGTACAAGCATGTTTGTTTGAAATCCTATGGTGTACATCCGGTTATATACTAAACAAATAGTGGGCAGTCACCTGGGATTGGTCAGAAATTCAAATCAATACGTTATCAAGCACCACAGAAAACTCAGTAAAATTTTCGTCCTTTTGCACCAAGATCAATGCAAAATAACAACAGATTCTGTTCTCCTGGAACATTTATGGGACAAATGCAAACTCCCATCAAAATTAACTGTTTGAAAGAATTACTTGCAAATTATAAAAACAAAACAGATGCAGCAATTTTATTATAAGGGTTGTTAGAAAGGTTTAGTTTAAATTATACTGGCCCACGTGTCTCAAGTTTTGCAAACAATCTCATTTCGGCAGAGGTTTATAAAAATAAATCACATTTGAAGTTACAATAAGAAATACAACTTTGAAAAAAGGATGGGTCCCTTTTCAAAAATTCCAATTTCAACTTTACGAATATCACCAATTGATGTAGTTGCTTAAAATGACGGTAGTTGGCGTCATATAACTCACCTATCATACCCTTAAAATCAGAGCGTCAATGACTTTATTGACCCTGAAATTTGCAAAGTGAAATATTCTCAATTTGATCAGGTTACCAGGATGATCTCTGAATTAGGAAAAAATGTACGTTGCGCTAAAATGGACATTAGCCAAGCTTTTTCGAATTGTATTACATCTAGCTGATCTACTTGGTATTTTCTTTGATGGAAAATATTACATAAATAAAGGTTTGCCCGAAGGCTGCCCAATAGCATGTGCCCTTTTTTGCATAGAATAGTCTCTTTTAAAAAAAAAAAGTTATAAATTTCATGCTTCCGAAGCGCTTTTCTGGATTTACCTTCACCAGGAACGCCCAAAGTCGAATATTTGAAAGCCAAGGATGTTTACGAACCGAAACAGTTAAAGAGCTATATAACCGAAAAGGACTTAAAAAATAGCCAAATCATCTAAGGTCAAATCTTATTTTCAATAATTTTAAAATTTATTAACGGACAATTTTAGAAAAGTTTGTTAATCATCATGTCAGTACCGAACTACTGACTTCTGGGCTGATGATACCCTCGAGGATGGTAGTCCACCATCAGAGGTATCTACCTAGTGCTGTAAAAAAATGAAAACAACACGTTATAAATTTCATGCGTAAGAAGCTCTTTTCTGGATTTACCTTCATCAGGAACGCTCAAAGCCGAATATTTGGAACTGCCATTGAGACTTTAGATCACTATTTGGATGATTTTTTTCTTTGCTGGGGAAAGTTAAACCAAAACTTATAAAATTTTGATGGAAACTTTTGGTGAAGTATTTAGTCAACTAGGTGTACAACTGGCTGTGGAAAACAGTATCTCCCACAACATGTTTCAAATGTTTAGGCCTGGAAAATGACACAATGCGTATGTTGGTAAAATTCCCCCGAAAAACTTGAAAAACTGAAGTTTAAACCTTTTCAGGTAATATCAAAAAGGAAAATGGCCTTGAAGGAACTTTAATCAGTTACAGGGTGGATGGCATTTTGTTCCAGGGCAATTATATTCGTCGTTTTCTTGATTTGATAGCTTCTTTTAAGAATGGCAAACCTTAGTATACTGTTAGGTTGGATTAAGAGGTCAAAGCAGATGCAATGGTTTGGATAAATGTTTTAGACAGGTTCATTGATCAGGGTAATTTTCCAGGTAGATTTTGGTCGACAAATAATAGTCTGGAACTATTCACAGATAGTACAGGCAATGCTGTGTTAGTTTATGGAGCTTATTTTCAACAAGGTCACTGGGTTCAGTTTTGTTGGCTTAGTAGCTGGGCAAATTCGTATATTTTATTGGATATAACATGTTTGGAGCTAATACCCATTGTGCTGGCTTTCATGATACGGGGTTCTGCTGTGAAAAGCAAAATTATTTTATTGAGAATAGATTATCAGGCATTAGTTGGCATTGTGAACCAAACAACATCAAAATTGAAGCGGGTAACAATCGTGGTAAGAGAGCTGGTTTTTCTCACTATGTATAAATGTATAACAACGTTCAGTTTAAGGAGGTCCATATTGGAGTAACCACAATGAAGTCGCAGATACTCTTTCTCGATTTCAGGTGAAGCGTTTTTTCGATTTGGCCCTGAATATCGACAGTTCTCGAGCAGCAATTCCACAGGAATTCATCAGGATGTTTCATGAATTGAAATGCATCATTTAACTGTAAATGCAGTAGCACCTAGTACAAAGAAAATATGTTTGCATGTTTTAGCCAAATCAGACAAACTGAGGGTGTTTGTGAAGTATGGCCTAATCTTCTTGATGAATTGATATCATTCATTGTTTATCTGTACAGAATAAAATTTTCCCATTCTATAGTGCCTTTTTATATTTCTGGCATAAGTTTCTTTAATAAATTAACAGTTTTGAAGACAATACACAGAAATTTGTGAATAGGAAACTGATTGAAGGAATAAAAAGGCTGGGGCTCCAAATTAAAAGGACGCAAGATTACTTATAACCAGAGATTTACTCGAAAACTTTTTGGGGTCACTGTCAGTAGGTATGAAACAGAACTGTTTGTAATTGTAGGTGATTTAACAGTTTATAGCAAACATAAACAACAATTTGCATTTCTAGTCAGCAAAATAAAAAAGTATGTCCAGTCCAACAAATTTTATTAAAGTTCGTCCACCTTAACCAGAACCTTTTTTTTTTGTCTTTTTGATGGAACCCCCTTACTAGATACCAGTTTTCACCATTGTTAAAAAGGTCTCTGTCAGTGGTTGGTATTGAAAATGACGATTTAAAATCCCATTCATTTTGAATTGGTATGGCAACTACATTGCATTAAAGAATTTTTATGATGATCTCAAACGTTGGAAATCACAGGCTTTATTGCGTTATATAAGAATTAAAAAAAGTATGATGGGTCAGTTGATTTTTTTTATAAATGTAATGTAAATACTTAGTTGAAACGGTTGCTTTATATAGCAGACATTGAACTATTCATGTAGATTATATTTGTGTTTTTAAATTAATTATGCAATCAACATGTAGGACTCTAAAGTGCGATGGGGACGCTAAAACGCGATGGTCACGCTAAAGTGCGATGGCATACGCTAAAGTGCGATGGTCTGATACGCTAAAGTGCGATGGTCTGATACGCTAAAGTGCGATGGTCTGTGCTATTAAGTGGAACACGCTTAAGTCCGATGGCTCAATACGCTAAAGTGCGTTTTTCCGCGAAAGTGCGTTTGTTCGCGAAAGTATGGACGTTTGCAACGATACTATCATTATGACGTTATAAGCCTTTTGTACAAACAAAAATGGACGTGCCCAGAATATGTGTCCAGATGAAGGGTTTATACTTGACAAAAAAAGAAAGAAAAGAGAAACTAATGATCCAAATCCGGAACATTTTTGGTCGGTATTGGAAGAGGTAAATTTGATATGCAAAAAGAAATTTGATGAAAATAGCTGGGGTGCTAAAAATAAAGGAGGAACTAAATTTACGAATGGAGATACAAGTGTTAGGAAGTATTTGGCCAACTGTCTGTATGATGACCATACTTCTTCATTGTACCACAGAAGTACAAAGGTAGGAGACAATCATAGAAGAGTCTTATCTAAAGAAGAAATGATAGTTGAAATTAACAACAATCATAAAACTGATCACCGCAAAAGTGACGCTATTTATGAAACATTATGAAATCATATTTTCCCGTAGTTCGTGAAAATACTAGATTACTGTTTAAGCAACATGTAAAATATTCGCAATGCCTTGCAGCGGTTGATTTACTAAAGACACAAATAACTAGAAAACCAATACCAGCTACCTATTCCAATAGTAGGTGGCAAATGGATTTAAAAAAGATGCCTCCATGTAAAGGATATAATTACATATGTAATATTGTTGACTGCTACAGCCGCTTTGCCTTTGGTGGACATCTTAAGCAGAAGACGGCAAAAGAAGTTTCCGAATTGCTCCTAAAATTTATCTATATATTTGGTCCACCTCGGATTAACCAGACGGATAACGGGAAAGAATTTAACAATGCAGATCTTTGTACAGTGATGGATGAGTTTAAAACAAGAAAAATTAATGGTCGTCCGTACCATCCTCAATCACAAGGTTAGTTAAAAAAACTTAATTGTACTATAATATTAAATAATAATTTAGTATCACCTATTCATTACAATAGAAAAAGCAATAGAAATATATATTGCCTTTACATTATGTCCAGGTTTACATCTTTAACAAGCTTTTTAAAACTTTTTTTTTTTAACTTTTTATGAATATTTATAAATTTTTATACCTTTAATGTAGACAAACGGTATACCTATAAATTACTAAACTAAACTTTTATCTTCAAAATGCTATATTCATTAAATATAGAATTTAAAACAATGTTATAGCACTTTTTACACCATAATTTCAGGACGTGTAGAAAGATTTAATAGGACAGTTGTTGCATACTTTAGAGCCCAATTTGTTGACACTAGAGATTGGCAAAGTTTACTTGGAGAGTTTTATTACAAATATAACAACAGAGTGAACAAATCTACTAGACCAATGACACCCCATCAAAGATTTTTCAAGAGACCAAACTTTTCAATGGCATTAGAAGAACAGGTAAATTATTTAAACTTTTTAATTATAAATAAGAAAATGAGGTATGATTGCAAATAGGAGAATATTCAATTAAAACACAAATCACATATATAAAAACAAAAAAGAGGTTGCAATACGATGTTTGATAATGATAAAACCCCACACTGAAAAGAACAGTTTAAAGATCATCTTATAAACACAATTTTATACACGAATCCAACGGTTATATTTAAGTATAAAACGTTACACCAAGTTTAAAGTTTGTGTTTATTATAAAATATAAGTAAATAGTTTTATTATTTCTTGTAATTTCTTCAAGTTAACACAGTGAAAATGACTTTTGCATGTTGAACGTACAGTGACAAATATTACATGCACATACTGGACAATCACACTCAACCTTTTGTTTATTTATACTTAAATAAATTTATTTATTGTACTGTTTATGTTTAGGTTGCAAAGTGTAATCTAACTAAAGAGGAAAAGAATTTCTAGAGATGGCTCACGTGGATGTAGAGGAAGATGATGACGACAACAATAACCTGGCATTAAACATGTTAAATGAAAACGTAAAATCAGAGAAAATTAATGGAAATACAAATACAGAACCCGGGGTTGTTATTCAGGTATTAAAATAGTTGCTTGTTTATATAAAATAAATTAAAAATAATGGAACTTGTAAAACAAAATATTTCACTAAAATGGGTTGTCAATTGCACACAAGTCGTAAATAAGAAAATGTAATGAAATTACAATATTATTTTTAAATATATCTATTACTTGTTAGCTTATATTGTACCAGTGTATTATAAAGATTTCACATGAAAAATGTCTTTGTAGAAAATAATGAAGACCAGCAGTCTTAGATGACAGATAATACATTAACCACTGATTCTGCAACAATTGGTTCATCAAGTACAAATTCTGAGGTGAGTGCAAAAACCTTGTTATATTTAAAAGCGCATTAATGATATAAATTCTATTAAACAACAAATTAAAACATTGCATAACATAAATTTGTATGTTTAAAATAGGTTAAAATTCCTTCTTGTTACAATACTTGATTTATAAAACATTTTAATTGCATATATACAGATTAACAGTGAAAGTGTGCATAAAAAAGCTCAAGAAATTGCCAGAATGGATGCAGAAAATGATTATCAGGAATTTGTTGAGTCGTTGTGGAACACAAGAATTACCAACATGATCAATGAAAGTGAATCGGTATGATACATAACTGTTTAGTTTAATTGTTTTTAAATTAAGTCATTTCATACAATTATAATTTAATTGTAATAAGGTTAAAAAAATTGTAATGGAAGATAAAGTACTTGGAATTTGTGTACATATCACTTGTTTGTGAATGATTATTTGATTTCTTTATATTTCAGGTAATAACAGGAAATGAAACTATAATTAGCAATGTGCATTATATGCAGCCCGAAAATGGCGTAGAAAATGTCGAGGTAAGTATTGCTAAGATGTTTTGATCACTATTAAACGTTTAGATTGGGTAATTGGATTACATTTGAATTTTTAATTCTAAAAAAAAGTTTAATTGGTCACAAAATTTTGTAAATCTTATTATACTTTTAAAATTAATACCCTATTTAAAAATACAATTATTTTTGTCGTTTTAGGTAAATAATACCGTACAGACTTCTAACAGATCGAATGAAAAGATACCGTCACAACAGCAGCTCCAAATGTCTCAGCCACTGCAAGATATCACAAATTCACAAATGATGCGCAATACAAGTTTACATCAAGTACGTAAATTTTATAACTTTTAAAAAAGTAGCTCTTAAAAATATAGCTTAAACACTATCAATTTCAATGGTATTTTTAAACGAAATGTATTTCTATTTTACTGCATGGTGTGTGTTAAGGTATTAAGAGTAATTATTCAAACACTTTATACAAATGTAAATAACTATTTATTCATGCGTACTAAGCGTTGTAAATAAGCACTATACTTACTTAATAATTAATTTTGTTTTAAATAGTTAGAATACAAAAATAAGAAGATGTAGTTTGATATCCAATAAGACAACTCACCACTAAAGACCAAATGATATAGAAATTTACAGCTATTGGTCATCGTACTGCCTTTAGAAATGAGCAAAACCTATACAGCATTGTCAGCTATAAAATGTCTCGTAAAACAAATGTAAACTAACCAAAAGAAAACACCAACGGCGTGGTTTGTGTACAAAATGTTATGAACGCTTAAACATTATAAAGTATTATTAAACCATTTCTTATTTGCTTTCAGTCAGAAGTTAGCCCATATTATAAGGACCTGTATGCAAGGAGATTCATACAACATACTGATTCTGGTATGACAGGCTTTAAACGCCGTCACTTGGAAACCGAAATTTATATGTCTGAAGTAAGCAACTTATTTATTGTGACAAAATATAAATAATAATCAAGGTGAACGAACAGAGAGTAATCTAGTATTTGTTGGTACGTACTATTGAATGCTAAATCAAAGTATTATGAAACTTTTAAGCAAAAAAAAAATATTTGCATTAATAACGAAATTTTTTATTTTAATTAAGGACTTTTAATTCATAATCACTTGAACAATTTTTTAAATAATTGTTTCAATTTGTTACATTTGTTATTTTCATGCTTTGATTTAATGTTATATTTTATTGTAACTTTATTTCTACGCTTTTCAGAATCGTGAAGAATGGGACAGTAGCATGTATCCAGAGGAGTTGTTTCCCAAAAAAGTATCCAAAATTACAGAAATGCAAACCTTTCATCCTGCAGTTAATGAAATTATTGACTTTAAACCAAATTCAGCTCTATCAGCGGGAACAAACGTTTTTCTTTCAGGATATTGGAAGAAAGGATTTGTTATAAACATTGAAAATGACGACAGTAAGGGGAAGGTATATACCATAACAGAGCTTGAAAATGGCAAAATTCATCAAGTTTCTAAATATCTAGTTCGTTCAAATTTAATTTAGACAATTATATTATGAATTCCTTGTCATTTAGTTGCGTCAAATAAAGTCTACTTTTTACTTTGTAATTGAATAATTTTATAAAATGTTTTTACATTAGGTTTTATTATACAGATATTAGAAGATGTGGTATGAGTGCCAATGAGACAACTCTCCATCCAAATCACAATTTGTAAAAGTAAAAGTAAAAGTATGTTTGTTAAAGAGATTCATATTCGCCAATAAGACAGTAACTTAAAAACTAGAGGTGTATTATCATAATATGATTGCCAATGAGACAAGTCTGTGAAAGAGACAAATACTGGTCATCAAGACAGTAACGCAACGACCAGAGATTAGTATCATAATATGATTGCCAATGAGACAATCTCTATCCAAGGCGAAATGTCATTAATTCTAATTAACTATAGGTTACCGTATGGCTAACCCGCAGATATTAATCTATAATTACCAAAGGGTATTAAACGACAATTGAAACGGTCTAATTTATATACCAAAAAATAACAAAACAAATGTGGTGTACTTGTCAACGAGACAACTATACACTAAAGACCAAATTTCGTTGGTGTATGCACCTAATTACATTATGACCCTCAACGTGGAGCATTAAATAAGGCTATATAGGACAAGACAATAACTAGTGTAAAACAATTCAAAAGACGGCATGATTCATAAATAATACAATAAAAGAAAAACTATTATAAACACATAAAAACAAAACCATTGCATCAACCCCATTCCCGTTTCACCATCGGATTAATGGTGTGTTATACCAATGCACTTTAGCATGTCATATACAATCGTACTGTATCATGCCATACCATCGCACTTCAGCGTGTTATACCATCACACTTTAGCTTGTTAAATACGATCGCATTTTAGCATGCCGGACCATCGCACTTTAGCGTGCTATACCATCGCACTTTAACGTGTCTTATACCATCGCACTTTAGCGTGTTATACCATCGCACTTTAGCGTGTCATCTATTTGCACTAAAAAAAACAAACAACCATCGCACTTTAGCGTCTGACACCATCGCACTTTAGCGTAGACCATCGCACTTTAGCGTGACCATCGCACTTTAGAGTACCATCGCACTTTAGAGTCCTACATAAAAGTATGATGGGTCAGTTGATTTTTTAAAGATGTAATGTAAATACTTAGTTGAAACGGTTGCTTTATATAGCAGACATTGAACTATTCATGTAGATTATATTTGTGTTTTTTAATTATGCATGTCCAGCAATCAACATAATCAAGTATTAATTTTAATTGCTTTCTAAAGAATTGCAGGAATGCTACAGTTTGGATCGTAGGATCCACTATTATTAAACATGGTTTCGTGGAAGCAAGATGGAGACCTGGGGCTGCAGAGGATGGGTATAAATATATGGTGGCAAAGAAAAAGTGGAGGAAGAATAAAACATATGAAACAACAAATTAAGACCAGGCTGAAATACTAGGACCCTCCAACTTTGTTAATTTTTAATATAGGAGGAAATGACATTTGGGTGGAAAATACTAAAACTTAAATTAACAAATTTAGAGACACCTTACTTGGATGAGTCAATTTAGCGGGGTACTGACATATTAGTTAAATATATATATTTATATTAGGGGTTTGCCATGATTTGCGGCAGCAATATTATAAGTTACATCTATATATAAATACAGACATTTAGAAATATATTTCAGATCATAGATTGACATTTAAATACATGTACATATATGTTATATATTGTTTAAGATAAAGCTGTGGCCAAAAACTGCCAAACTTCATTATTCAGTTTTTGTTAACATGGTAAATACGTTTTTTGTATAACAACCTTGGGCTCTTATGTTTATTTGTGTCCTATTTATTAATATATTTGGTTACCTCTCTTTAACACAAATATTTCTTTTAATAAAATGCAAGCTTTTGATTTAATCAAAGATAATAATAAAATCTTGTCAAGTCTTTTATAAAAACTTATAGGTATTCAGAATGTCATAAAACAAGAAGGAAAATTATGCATAAAATTGTTGTTTCAAATAAAGTACTGTACAAATGTTAAAAGAAATCCATATGTAATGAAACTCAAGACACTATAAGTAATCTTTTCTGTGATAGCATCAATAGACAGTTCTGCACTTTTACAGCATTAATGTAATTCCTGTTTTCCAAATACATTGTAATTTACTTTTACGACATATGATCTAGATTTGTACTTACGGAGTTTTGTTCGAATGTAAAACCTCATCAAAGATACCAGGTATATAATTTGGTACGCCAGATGTGCGTTTGGTATATTTTGTCTCTCTTTTAGAGCTAATGACTTTATAGCAGTAATTTCCCCCATATAAGTTACATCTCTTTATACAAATGAGTTAAGAAAACTACATTTATGTGTACACAAATATGATATGCAGCAACAAACGACAACCACTTAATTGCAAGATCCTAACTTGGGACGGGCATATATAGAATGTGGTTGTTTTAAACCAGTTTTCATGCACTAAAAACTTCTTCTAATCTTAGACAGTGGTGTCACACCACAACATAAGAACACCGCCTAGCATTGCGCGAACACCTTATCCCCCCTCTAACTATAGATTATAAAAATCAGCTTTCGTTTCGGGAAGTGTTACCTTCTCGTTGGTATTAAACAATGACTTTAATCACAATACACAAAGTATATTTAAGTGTACGGGAATGATCATCTACTCATCTCAAGAGCATAAGAATAGGATGCTGTTCTTTCTTTTGAAGCATATAATCAGTATGAATTTATATTTAGGTATGTCTGCCTATGTGTAGAGACAACTGCAAATTATACCTTGTCCATCAAAGATGTATATATATATATATATATATATATATATATATATAGACACGTCTAAACATGTGACAACTTTATGACAGACATTCTCAATCGGATAACACGTGGTTATACAGGGCTAACACCATAATATATTGTTCGTCTCAAATTTAGCCCAACAATGTTAGATCTTCAAATTTGCGTTAGCAAATTTTTGTTCTTTCCTTAGCGGGATTCGAACCCTTGCGTCTGTGACATCGTGACAACACCGCCTGCACCGTATCAAGCCCCATATTTATATGTGGAAAATTCACAATGGGAAATGTCGTCGTTAAGTTTTGTTCTAACCAAACATTAAACAAACCGATATGCATCAATGGAGGAAATTTTTATAATTCAAATTGTTGTACATAGATAAAATATAATATTGGAATATAAGAACATCTATTTTACTGATATATATATATATATGTATGTATATATAAACGCCTAAAAGTGTACACAACAACACCAATAACAAAAAAAAGGAACTATAAATGTAATTATTTATAAATATTTCGGATAACAGATATCCTTCATCAGTAAATATGATTGTGATGTTGAATAAATCATATATCAGTCTTAGATTAAACTATAACAATCTTGAAATTTATACAATAAAAAGTCAAACCGAACATCAGGTAAGACGCTTGCACAATTCTAAATATGTGTTAAACACGACATAGGTTATATGACTAATTACAACAGAGAGTTCAAATATATGCTTTAAATAAAAATAATAATGTGCAATATGAACTAGCACAATTCTAAAGCTTCTACGGTGACGACAGTTATGATGTTACAAGAACGATTGCATCAATAAGAATTCCAAATAAACAGCACTGAACGATCTAAATTTGTAAATATTTCAAATTTGACAACGGTAGAGTAGCTACAACAGAGTCTGCGTATTTAAACATCGCAAACAAACGGCCGTTAAAATATAATAATAAATTTTGACTAAGGTTAACTAGTTGATTATTCAGACGTTTTATATATATATATATATATATATATAGCGATTCTTTATAGTTTTGTTTCATTGTGTTCTACATTTAGTGAAATTTTTAGTATTTGTTCGACAATTGCGGATGTTTCATCTGGCTGTATTTGAGCTGTAGGATCACATCCCCCTTTGTCCAAATCTGTTTCAACCTTGTCGTATGTAAGTTTCGTTCCAACATAGGGTTTAGTATGCTTCTTTTTACTTGAATGGCGTGTCTTCGTTTTTTTGTCGTTTTTTTCGTTGTCGATGTTTTTCTTTTCTTCATCGTCATATAGTTTATCATACCTTTGTGTCCTGTTTCCATCATCATGTTGTCCGTACTTTTCTTTTTCAATAGCCTGTTCTTCAAATATTTCGCCATGCTGGTTTTTGCTTTTATGTTTACGCCTACTAGAGAGTTTTTTATTATCTTTATCCACTGCCTGGTCAGAAGAAGTTGTATTTTCTTTCAGCAATCCTGTGCAGACTTCACCGCCTTTACAATATCCAACAGCCCCTTTTGCGTTTGCTTCGTTCGGTATTTCTCCTTTCAATGTATTCAAATCTTTGAGTGACATTGGACTGTCTCCTTCCTTACGTTTTGTTCCACTGCGATTATGTTTCTTTCGCTTACTTGACTGTTTTCGAGGTTTTTGACTTTTATCATCATATCCCACCTTTTCGTTTTGCACGTCTTTCTTTTCTGTATATGGAGAACTTGCGCCATATTTTGCTGTGTAAATTTCATCATCTGATTTTGCATAAGCCTCATTGTCATGTTCGGGTTGATGACGTCTGCTCAAACGTTTAGATGCCGATTTGTTATTAGCTTTGTAATCTGTGCCATCATCATTTTCAGCTTCAGATGGTAATAACACTTCTTCTTTTCTTGGTCGTGTACTTGATGACCCATGAAGAGGATTGGATTCTTTATAATCACTTGACTCTCTGTCTGGACCAATAATATTTATCGTAGGTAATCCTTCGTGTGCGATCTCCGTAACGTTTTTTCCATCGACAATTTGTGAAGTCACTTTATGTTTTTTCTTAATTTTCTTTCTGCCGAATGCTTCACGACTAGGAGGACGGTCTTCCTCACTTCCCCTATTTGACCTAGAACCTTTTGTAAGCAAATAAATTTCAAGGTCGCTATCATCAATCTGACCACTCTCCAAACTATAGCAACTAGATTTCCTGGATACATCACTATCATAACCAGAATAAGTTTGTAAGTTTCTGCGTAAAATGTCTTTAAGAGGATTATCTGAACTTACAATTTTCGGAGGTGGATGAACAAAGTTTTCTTCGTTGTCATCATCGTCATATATCGTTTTAAAGCTATACCCAGAAAACGGTGGAATAGCCATGGGTTGTTTTAAAGGTTCCATTTTCATTAATTTATTAGTATCGTCATCGCTGCCAACAGCGGTTATTGGTTTTGGTGGAGGATGATCTATGTTTGTTCCGACATATAAGACGGAATATTTACCTTTTAACCCAAGTGGTTCTGGTAACTGGCTTTGCTGTTTGGACAATTGATTATTGAAGCCATCTATTAATTGTTGTCTTTGATAAGCAGTCAGAGCGGTAGGACAAGGAGCTATATTCGCGGTTGAAGCTTTTTCGTCTTTTTGTTTGATCGTATGACACCAATCAACAATATAACACGGACAGGCGAAAGTAACAAAAGCAAGACTAACAACTGCAATATACCATCCATAAGTTATAGTTTCTGTTTCTTTGTCACGAGTGTTGTGGAATACAACAACAGTGACTAACAAGCAAATTGCTGTAAACAAAAATATGTATATTGTAATAAAATAGCTGGAAAATTGAAAACCAATAATTAAACACATTTATATATATATATATATATATATATGTGTAAATAAATGTATATTCTTTGGTTAATCCACAAAAAAACTATGATACACTTGCTTTGTCTTTTTTGATGTTTATATCCTTGAGAAAAGACCAGGTAAGTACTGCATCTTAAATTTCAATTACAAGTTCATTTTCTTATTATGACTATTTTCGAAAATTGTTCCATGGTAACATTATCAAATTTAACAAATATTGTTTTAATTTCAAAGTGCTCGAATCAAAAATTATATTTCATGGCGCTCGGAACAAAATTTATAGTTATTCAAAGCGCGACATATAACATTTGTATGTATTCTCGGCACTCGATACAACAGCATCTCTTTGTATTAACGGTGCTCGATAACACCACTTCTCTTTGTATTCACGGGACTCGATATAACCACTTATTTATGTATTCACGGCGATCAATACAACATATCAATTTCACGGCTCCCGCGACAACATCTTCATTTCACGACATTCGAAACATCATTTCCATTGATTTAAAGCGCGCTATACAACATAGCCGTTTATTCGCATTTTTCTCGATGCAGCATTTCAAATCATGGCGCTCGCCACAGCATTTTCATTTAAAGGGACTGGACACAATATCTCCAATGGTATTAGCAGGATAACGTAACAAGGAAACGGTTATATCTCTTGAAAAATAAAGTCAATGACGATTTGTTTGGTTGATTGGTGAAGATCGTTTTTATTTATTTTGGATTTGATTGTCTTTCCAAAGATGAGAACAATCAGTTGATGTTAATTAAATCAAGTTGCGATTATATTGTCCGTAAATACCAATCTTGTCGAACCTGATTCATACTCTACTAGTACTATTTTGATCAAAAACATATAAAAGTTGCTTTTAAATGTATAAGTCAATCAATACAAAGTTGAATTCATTATCACAAGTAAAAATACGTGCCTTTTCTACATAAACAAACCTTAAATCGTCATCATAAATTTTATTAAACAAAATAGTTAAGGATTTTTGGAAGCTTTAGCCAAAATATCCATTAATCAAGACATTAAGCAGTAGTACCGCCATTGTTTTTCCTTATAAGTCTTTGTAAAATTGGCATTTTTCAAAACATTGTGCAGAACTTATTTTTGTTTCAAATATAGAAATACTTGACATGAGTAAAGTTGTCTCCTGTTCAGTACTTCACTCAAAATTTCACATAAAACTTCATTGCATATAAGATAGTGAACACCACTGAAAGTTAACCAATCAAATTGTCACCCCTTTTTTCCTATTTACAAGTTTTAGTAACCATGTCATCTCAAGTTTCCAAAATATTTGATAGAAACACCAAATAAAAAAAGAATGGTGCTTTATGACAGTTGTTTTCCATTCGTTTGATGTGTTTGTGTTATTTTGTCATTTGATTAGGGACTTTCCGTTTTTAATTTTCCTCGGAGTTCAGTATTTTTGTGATTTAACTTTTTGAATCACACAAGATATATGTTTATGACTCAGAAATATTTTTTTCTGCAATGAAATGCAGGGTTAATTTCCTACAACTGTCAAATTCAAGGGAATATTTTATTTCGACCCATTTTCGTATGAAACCGAATGTGACGTTCCATGTTTTGGTGGTATTACACCTTACACATTACCTGTTAGAAAGGCAAATGATGCAGCAGCAAACTTCATTCCTCTTATTTTTTTCCAGTCTCTTGTCCAAAAGAACGTCATTGAGGCTAAGACAACACTGATGAAGTAGAAAGAAAACCCTAGGCCCATAAACACTTGTGAAATCTTGTAACTCCCTAAAATGTATAAAAAATGTGATCACGTTCTTCATTAAATTCAATCAGCTTTATCATTACCTTTGTGTTAAGATATCCGTTCGGGTCGATTGACAGGAGTAATTCCACCAGCGAATACGAAGTAAGTTTTAGCCGTAAACATTCTGGTCAACTACATATTTTCCTGTTTTTTTTACAGTCACAAGTTTGTAAATGTCTTTATGTTTGAAAGTGTAAGTCGTAAATCATTTGTCTGATAATTCTTAAATTCGGGATAATATAACGATATATAGAAATGATTTTTATTATTAAACCTTATTTTTTTTTCATTGCATTCAACAGTAACTGAATATATAACTTTTTGATTAACACAATCAAACTGAAAAGTCAAACGTGTTTGCTCAACACTTTCAGTATTGAATGATTCTATATCGTTTAACTCTCCCAACAAGATTCTGTATTGTGTACATTAATAAATTGCCACTAAGCATACGGCAAAAAAGATAATCTGTCTTTCTTTTACTTCCGTTAGTCAATTTCTTGTTGCATGTGTTTAAATTATATCTCCTTTATTTAATACAGTGGTAGTTCGTTTGAAGTACTTTTCAATCGGTTTATGACAAATTATAACTAAACGGGCTATTGAGTATAGATAAATTGCATTTCTTTCCCTCAAGAATATGATAAGATGAAAATTAATCGAAGAGAGATGTGCCTAAATCTTAAGTGCAAAGTAAACAGAAAAAAATTACTTTTCAATATTTAACTCCCCCTCAACTAGCTTTTCAACTTTATTCGGCGATTTATATTAAAGACAGCACCTGAGATCACCCGGTGGGGTTCGTGTTCCTCGGTCTTTGGTTTTCTATAAAATGTTTTGTGTATTGTTGTTTGTCTGTTTGTCTTTTTAGCCATAGCATTGTCAGTTCAGTTTATTTTTTGACTTATGAGTTTGAATGTTCCTTTGGTATCCTTCGCCTCCCTTTTGCAACTAAACGAAGCCTAATTGATCTGCAACTCATATTTTTTTCTGTTTTAGCACATACTTAAGTATGAACCTCATTCCATTCGATCTCAAAATAGTCAATTAAAAGGAATACATATTTAAAAAGTCGTAATAAATTCCATTGAGCACAACACTAATCCGAATAAGATTTCGAATATTTGGATATTTCAAAAATATTTTATTTTATGGCCGAAATTATTTTAAAAATATTTTATCTAGTTTCACTTTGAAACACTGATTACATTGTACACAATTTTATCGTGGAATATTCCCAGTTTAAGGAATGTGAAGCACTTTTAATTCATATTTTGAAACGGCGAACTTAGTAAAAGTTTATCATTGATCAACTATGTCGTCATTGCAAGGCAAGTGGCGGATTAAAAGGGGCGTAAAGGGTTCTTTGATTGGAATATATTGGCTAAAAGTTAGGTCAATGACAACTTTCAAAGAGGAGACGATCAACCTGATAGCAGATCTCATTATGGTGGCGATTTTATTATTCAGGTCATGTGATTTTTAGTTCAAAAATGACATTTTTACCAATGACAATGACGGCACGGAATCGACGGCGTAAAGACATTTTGTGTATTTGCCATATTCAAACAAATATTATTGAATACGGCAGGTTCCAAACTTTTACTTCGTTATTCATTTAAGAATGAAAATGTCTAATGTCTTTGATTATTTGATTGGGAAAGATTGAAAAACGTGCCGCGGCGGTGATACTTGTCAGTAAATATATTTAAATTAAAATGACACACGGATTGGGAACGTATTTTCCTTAAGAGGATGATAACTCCTGATATCATGAACACGAAATACTTGTTTCTTATTTTGTAAAATCAATATTGATCGAATTATTTCCATTTTTTCTTATTATCAATTAGAAATAATGGATATTGTTAGGAAATAGCTATTTATCACATTAAGATATTTTTTCAGTTTAAAAAATACATTGTTTTTAGAACAATAATACTACACACCACTAGCTTCTAAAGAAATAAAATAAGCACATGGTAAAAATATTTATTTAAAGTGAGGGTTTTAGACAAGTAAATTATTAGAAAATTACTGATCCCAAGCTTAGATGAAAAATTTCCAGCAATAAAGGGAAACATGTTACAGCCTTTTCCCTGATTGTATATTTACCTCTATTTTGTCATACTTTGATAGAAATAATTGTTTCACGGCATACATTTCCTTAGAAAAATCAAGTATTATCCTTGTATACACACAAATACTTCATATTGATTCATCATTCAATGATTACATGATTACATGTAGGAAACATTTTTTTTCTTGGTAGATCTATATGAAAAAACATTCTATAAAGTTTATAGGTATGAAATTTACATGACTTGTCTTATATATTCAATTCTATTCTATTCTAGTGTAAATTTGTTAGATTTTCTGTTTAGACCCATTGTCAGTTATATCTGTGAGCTTATATATATATACAACTGTCTAAACATCAGCCCAACAATGTTAGATCTGTAAATTTGCTTTCGCAAATTTTTGTTCTTCCCTCGCCGGGATTATATATATATCGATATTTAAATATGCAATAGTTAAATTAAGATTATGTATCTGAGGTCTAATGATGAACACTAAAATGAAACAACTCCCCGTAACTGGCATATGATGTCAATGACATTGTTTATTACAAATGGAAATATGAAGGTACTCTATAAAAGGCTTCCCAATCATCAAATATGTAATTTATATGTGTATGTAGGTGGCAACATTACAAGGTAATACAAATTGACAAAACATAAAAATAATAAATCAAAAATATAATCAAGATATTTTCCTTAAATTGTCATGCCTGTATTTAACAAGATATGTTAAATCTTTAATGTTTCAACAGAAAACAAAAACTTCAACTCTTAATATTAAATGAAACCACCAGTCCCTGAATTGTTGAAAGCTTAATAATATGATTAAAAAATAACACTTTCAGGTCTAAGAGAAATGTCAAATTACTTTAGAGAACATGTGTACATACATATGCAATAACAGTTATAAATTGTCAATGCCAAGAGTGTCAGGATGTATTCTGGGTGTGACAGCTACTATTTCAAGTATTTGTCAAGTTAAAACCCAATCCCCAATCATGTATGTCAAATAACTAAATATTGCAAAACATACAACAAACATCATAAAGTAAAATGCCAATTTACTGCAAAAAATCTCTTTTCACTAATGTTATGAAATTTTGTATCTTTCAGTGGATATAAATGTAACCAAATTAAAAAATCACAACATAAAACATACCCATGGGGTGTGCAAAATAATTATATAATTAGTATAAAAAACATTTTAAAGTCTAAATTGTACCAGTACCATCAGAGACATATTAAACCATATCTGGTAACACACACATAAATATTTAGAATAATGAAGAATTATCAATAAAAATATGACACCATTATTGACCTGATATATAATTCCTCATTAAATTCATGTGCATTCAGCTAAACAAATGTAAACATTAAAAGAACTAAATCATCATAAATAAGGATTCATTTAGGAAAACTGGATGTAGATTGAACATCCTTTGAAGGATTGCTAAGGGAATGAGCACAAACAATTGTATTATGATGCGATCTTTATTCTTTTGCAATTACATTTGTAAGCTACAAAATAAAGATCTTACTCTGTGGAAATTGGTTTTCTTCTGTCTTTTAATAACGATATTTCAGATCTAAAGATCTTTATACTGGAGTCATGTCATCCAGGAAAAATTCTGACATGCTAACAGATCACAATAATTTACAACTGGACTTCCCAAAAAGAATGCACTGATTTAAGGATATGATTGGGAGAAATGGCATGATTGCCAATGAGACAACTATTCACCAAACATCAAACGAAATGGATGTAAGAGTCGTACGTTCTTTAACAATGCATATTTAGCATATTAAAATAGTACAATTACTATACATACTATCAAATTTTTTTCACATTTTAAAATCGAAAAACATATATGCCATTAAGATAAATATTTTGTTATTAAAATTATGTAAATTCACGATATTCAAGAAACTTACCATATACGTTGGAATCTATAATTCTGCCACAAGAAATGCCACCTTTATGTTGATAGATGCACATAAATAATAATCCTTTTTGTCCAGAAATCGAGGAGGTCTCAAATATCACCCAGTAGGGTAACACTATCGACAGAAAACACAGGAAAAAGCCAACAATAGACGATATAAGAAGAAGAATTCGGAACACGATACACCATTTAAAGTTAAAGATCAAAAGACAAAAATGTTTCATATTGTTTGACAGCTTAAACAATTTCATTGTATAGTATTTTAAATATTGACCAGTTCTAATTTGATCTTGAAACAAGACTTGTAAACAATTAACCTATAATCACAATGGAAATATGTACAGAAATCAAATTTACATCTCACCAATGCTGTTGTATAACTTTATGCAATGGAATGCATCATTTCGTTTTTCGTCAAATTTTAAATATGACTCAGACACAGTTTTTTGTTAAAGTTGAATCTTCAGTAGGGCAATTCTATTTCTTGTATATTTCTTCCATAAGAATTAACATTGAAGCATTAAATAAACCAACTGCAACAATTACGACTTTTGAAGTCATATTTTTAATTTTCTTAGACACAGTGTATGTAATGTGCGAATCCTGAAATGTCATTTTCACTGTATCCGTGATGAATTTCTGATGTAGAATGATAAATAAACAGACGACAAACTCATGATTTTTGAATAAAATAACAGATAATATATAATGTGTACTGTTTTTATAAATTCATGATATTGGTATGAGATGCGGACGGGTTTTCATCGCGCCTACAGCCATCCATGTGCAAAATTGATACACAAATAGATAAATATTAAGAAAAGTTCACGAACAGAGCGTGCAAGAGATTTCAAAGTAACAGTTCAGTTTCATTTGTAAAAAAATGTACCTTTTAACATGATTATTAATGTTGTATAACTTAAAACAGGTTTTGTTATTCAGCTTGTTGATATTGAATCAAATTCCACTATGTTGCTTTCGTTATGCGATTCATGTTTACTGTCGAATAATGATACTAGACTTTCATTTTCACTGTAGGGCGATTCATTTCTATTGTATATGCGATGCATTTTCACAGAAGGAAATTAATTAATTTTCATTATATAAAGTCTTAATTCAGCCGACTCTCTAAAAAAATTTATGAAGTCAGAAGGATTGATTATATATGCATACTTAGTGAGTGAAAGTCTGAGGTAATATATCAATAAATTCCTTAAAAATGGCATTTATTGCTAATATAGTCAAATCTATTTTCTCTAATAATTTGTCCAGATCCAGATCTATATGTAGGATAATATTTATCCTTCCTATGACACGCCATCATTGAATACATATATTTTGGAAAGTTAAGCCAATCCACGTTACAGAAAAGCAAAGTTTCTGTTTCGGTCTAAATCTTCATCGCATACTAATAAATTAATGTTATGAGAGCTATTTTCCTATGCTTGTAGTTTAAAGGTGTGGTTGGCTTGTTTTGTTTTTATAAATGTTTGCTTAAGCATTATAATTAAGATTGAGCAAACATTTATACAAACAAAGCAAGCAAGCCAACCAAACCTTTAAACTACAAGCATTAGCAAAAGAGCTCTAATGGATGCATTTTAGATAATAAAGAGCATTCACAAAACGATCTTCATTTCACGATTAAATGAGTGGATACGTTTTCATCTTGTACAAACAATTGACGCTTTGACGACTGGATAATTAATATTTATCGTGCCATTGTGTATACATCTAATACAGTAAAGAATGTTCGAGCAACAGTCAAGTCACCTTAATTTATGTTTGAATTTCTTATAAGTTGGAGTTACAAATAAGCAAATACGCAGTTGTAAGAATACAAATAAATATTGAAAACAGTTTATTATTACATGTTTAAATGGTTCTATACCAGGTGGTATAACCACCGTACAGTTGATTCCGGAAGTTAATCGCTACATCGCGAAGCGATGTTGGTAGATTTACCGGTACCGTTCTTAGATATAAGAAGATGTGGTATGAGTGCCAATGAGACAACTCTCCATCCAAGTCACAATTTGTAAAAGTAGACCATTATAGCTCATTATATTTTCACCAAAGACTAATTGACGTAATGTTCAGTTAAGTATTCAATATTTATGAAAACAAAGTTTTCTGGCAGTATTGTATATCATTTATATTACATAAACACCATGTCACTATTTTAAATAGACAGGTCTGTGAGTTACTTGAAAACATCGCGAAACAAACACTCTGTGTAACTCAAACTTGATTAATCTACAAATAGAGCATAGTTGGTTGGCTCTTACACTAAATGCGACCGTATATTTTGTGATTTGTTGTTGTTAAAATATATATTGCGAATGAGAAACCCGTTGTTTTAATTATGTTTGAAGACATTTACTTGCAAAATTGACTTCACAATTCATTCACATTGTAATTTGTTTACTTTCTTAGAACCGTTCGTTGTACATTATTCTACTGTTCGTTGTGAAAAGCCTATTGATAGGGTAGACATACGTATGACAATGCGTGACAAATTTTTAAGCGAGTTCTATAACTTTTAAAGGAAAATTATTCGTAGATATACGTTACATTCATGAATTTTCTGCTCCAGTAAATTTTCGGATCCATGACATGCTTATAGCAAACTCACCAACAATATTTGAATATACATGATATGAACGTGGTTATACACGTGTATATTCAAATAATCATCTACGACTATCATCAATATTAAAGTAATTTAAAACTATTTTCAGTTGTTGCATGTCGAATACATATTAAAAAAACAATGAAAATTCATCGCACCTCAAAAATTCCACATCAGAAATGATTGCACTTACAGTGATAATTCATTGCATCTATAGTTAAAATGAATCGCATTCAGTAATCAATATTATGGATTCTGCTGCTTTAATTACACTTTTTGGAATTAAATCCTGTTATTATACATTAAAAGTTATATTCTAATGAAATTGTGTTAAAACATAAATTCAAATCAATTATTTTGTATTTTCAAAAGTAAACAAACGCAGTTTTTCCCATCATCCTTTATTCTACAATAGACATACTGCATACAACAGTGAAAATGAACTAACTGGATTCGCACTTTATATACACTGAGACACATCGCTACGACTTCAAATAAAACAAGCCATTAGATTTACATATAACACGCCTTGTAAACATATAGATTTAAATATCAGCAGCCTTAAGCACTTAGATTATGTAGAATATTTTGTTTGGATTGTATTTGTTGTTTGGTTTATGATTTTTGAATACCGATTTTGAAAAGGATTTCTTATGTTCTGTTTATTTATTATACGATCATTTATGAAATTTGTTTTTCCGCTGATCGTGATTACAAAAGGGGAAAATGATCATATGCTTTTCCCGAGCCAGTGGTCTTTCTTCTAGTTTAGAAAATAAGGTTTGGATCGTAAATCGTATACAGTTGTTAAATTTATCTTCAACGCTTTAGATACGGGACAATTATAACTTGACAGTTTATATTAACACATTAACATATCTTCTAACATTCTGTGTTATGGTGTTGGCTTATACTAACACATTAACATTTCTTCTAACATTCCGTGTTATGCTGTTTGCTTATATTAACACATTAACATATCTTCTAACATTCTGTGTTATGGTGTTGGCTTTCTGTAAACATAATTCTACGTCTGTTTTTATTCATATTTGTAAAAGCTTTGTTCTGATTGAAATCACTAGTTGTTATATTAAATCATCATTATTAAATATATGACAGAAAAAAGGGATTATGGTGTATTAATTCCTGATGCAAACTCCATAAACTCACTTGACAAAACCGTATGATCAACATCTAAAGGTTAAAGTTAGGCCTTCGATACGGAATTAAAAACTATATCTTACTGCAAATTCTATCGAACCTTCACACCAGTTTGATTAAAATGATTTGTTGATATCTGTGCATCGCAGAACACATATATTTCGATTTGCAGTATTCATAAATTAACTGATTGATGTGGCCCTTAAGCTGTTAGAATGTCAATAACTTGCACCTATTTCACTAAAATTTGCATCATACATTTTATATAATATTTAATGAGCAGTACAGAATATTTGTTTAACTGTATATTTACTTTTACCATATATATTATTTCTTTAGGCAAAATTGTAGGTTTGTGCGTGGGGAGGACATGAATTAACTCAAACGCATTTCATGATGTAACAATACAGGGCAGATTAAACCATATGGAGACAGTTGTAATAGCGGAATGGGGAATATTTCAATTTTATTTGTCATCTAACTACAAGGAAAGAAACAACTTTAATAAACAAACTAAAAAAATCCGATAGAAATAGAGAAGGTACCTAGTCAGTTGTTGAATGAAAAACAGATATCACATCTATTTAGCAACTTAACAATAGGGAAACCTTAGTCTAAAAAATAAAAGGGTGAAAAATAACCTCTGTCAATAGATTAGATGCGTTCAGCCATTCAGTTATAAGTGAGAAATTAACATTACAAAAATCTTAACTTTTTTCAACTAGTCACTGAACCATAAAATGAAGTCAAGGACAATCGACATATGACAAACGGAAACTTCATAACATAAGGCATCTATATACAAAGTATGGAGCATCCAGGTCTTCTACCTTCTGAAATATTACGCTTTTAAGTAGTTAATTAACGCCGCCGCAGCCGCCGGAATACTATCTCTATGTCGAGCTTTCTGCGACAGATAGGCTCGACAAAACTAAACACTGAGCAATGAACCGTTACAAATGAGGTCAAGATTAAATAAAACCTGACAGAATGACATGTTCATTGTAAAATATTTCCATACACCAAATTAACCTATAATGGAAAAAAGTTCCAATATACACTTGTAAAAATCAAATTTAAATCAACTTTAAATCTCCGATTCTGTTGTAGAACTTTATGCAATGGAATGCATCATTTGGTTTATTTCAAATTTTGAATATGACACTGTTTTTGTTAAAGTTGAATCTTCAGTAGGGCAATTCTATTTTTTTTGTATATTTCTTGCACATGAATTAACATTGAAGCATTAAATAAACCAACGGCTTTTGAAGTCATATTTTATTAATTTTCTTAGACACATCGCTACGACTTCAAATAAAACAAGCCATTAGATTTACATATAACACGCCTTGTAAACATATAGATTTAAATATCAGCAGCCTTATGCACTTAGATTATGTAGTATATTTTTGTTTGGATTGTATTTGTTGTTTGGTTTATGATTTTTTGGAATACCGATTTTGAAAAGGATTTCTAATGTTCTGTTTATTTATTATACGATCATTTATGAAACTTGTTTTTTTCCGCTGATCGTGATTACAAAAGGGGAGAATAATCATATGCTTTTCCCGAGCCAGTGGTCTTTTTTCTAGTTTGGAAAATTAGATTTGGATCGTAAATCGTAAAACAGTTGTTAAATTTATCTTCCACGCTTTAAATATGGGACAATTATAACTTGACAGTTTATATAAACACATTAACATGTCTTCTAAAATTCCGTGTTATGGTGTTGGCTTATACTAACACATTAACATGTCTTCTAACATTCCGTGTTATGCTGTTTGCTTATATTAACACATTAACATGTCTTCTAACATTCCGTGTTATGGTGTTGGCTTTCCAACGTCTGCTTTTATTTATATTTGTAAAAGCATTGTTTTGTTTTGAAATCACTAGTTGTTATATTAAATCTTCATTATTAAATATATGACAGAAAAAAAGGATTATGGTGTACTAAATCCTGATGCAAACTCCATAAACTCACTTGACAAAACAGTAGGCAATATACTACCGCTAGTAATGCTGTTCAACACTTAAAGGTTACAGTTAGGCCTTCGACACGGAATTAAAAACTATATCCTACTGTAAATTCTATCGAACCTTCACACCAGTTTGATTAAAATGATTTGTTGATATATGTGCATCGCAGAATTTGCAGTATTCATAAATTAACTGATTGATGTGGCCCTTAAACTGTTAGAATGTCAAGAACTTTAACCTATTTCACTAAAATTTGCATCACACATTTTATATAATAGTTAATGAGCAGTACAGAATATTTTTTACTTCATATTTACTTTTAAAATATATGATTTCTTTAGGCAAAATTATAGGTTAGTACGCGTGGAGCACATGAATTATCCCAAACATATTTCATGATGTTACAATACAGGGCAGATTAAACCATATGGAGATAGTTGTAATAGCCGACGGGAAATTTTTCAATTGTGTTTATCATCTGACTACAAGGAAAGAAACAGCTTTAATTAACAAACTAAAAAAATCAATAGAAAAAGAGAAGGTACCTAGTCAATTGTTGAAGGAAAAACACATATCACATCGATTTAGCAACTTAACGATAAGGAAACCTAAGTCTAAAAAAATAAAAAGGTGAAAAATAACCCTCTGTCAATAGATTAGATGCGTTCAGCCATTCAGTTATAAGTGAGATATTAACATTACAAAAAAATCTTAACTTTTTCTTCAACTAGTCACTGAACCATAAAAATGAAGTCAAGGACAATCGACATATGACAAACGGAAACTTCATAACATAAGGCATCTATATACAAAGTATGGAGCATCCAGGTCTTCTACCTTCTGAAATATTACGCTTTTAAGTTGTCAATTAACGCCGCCGCAGCCGCCGGAATACTATCTCTATGTTGAGCTTTCTGCGACAGATGTCGAAGGCTCGACAAAAACTAAACACTGAGCAATGAACCGTTACAAATGAGGTCAAGATTAAATAAAACCTGACAGAATGACATGTTCATTGTAAAATATTTCCATACACCAAATATAGTTGACCTATTGCATATAGTATTAGAAAAAAAGTTCCAATTTGATCTTGAAACAAGACTTGTAAACAATTAACCTATAATGGAAATATGTACAGAAATCAACTTTAAATCTCTCCGATTCTGTTGTAGAACTTTATGCAATGGAATGCATCATTTGGTTTATTTCAAATTTTGAATATGACACAGTTTTTGTTAAAGTTGAATCTTCAGTAGGGCAATTCTATTTTTTGTATATTTCTTGCACATAAATTAACATTGAAGTATTAAATAAACCAACTGCAACAATTACGGCTTTTGAAGTCATATTTTATTAATTTTTTTGAACACATCGCTACGACTTCAAATACAAAAAGCCATTAGATTTACATATAACACGCCTTGTAAACATATAGATTTAAATATCAGCAGCCTTATGCAATTAGATTATGTAGTATATCTTTGTTTTGATTGTATTTGTTGTTTGGTTTATGATTTTTTGGATACCGATTTTGAAAAGGATTTCTTATGTTCTGTTTATTTATTATACGATCATTTATGAAACTTGTTTTTTTTTCCGCTGATCGTGATTACAAAAGGGGAGAATAATCATATCCTCTCCAGAATTTGCAGTATTCATAAATTAACTGATTGATGTGGCCCTTAAACTGTGAATGTCAAGAACTTGCACCTATTTCACTAAAATTTGCATCACCCATTTTATATAATAGTTAATGAGCAGTACAGAATATTTTTTACTGTATATTTACTTTTAAAATATATGATTTCTTTAGGCAAAATTATAGGTTTGTACGCGTGGAGCACATGAATTACTATATCTTACTGCAAATTCTATCGAACCTTCACACCAGTTTGATTAAAATGATTTGTTGATATCTGTGCATCGCAGAATTTGCAGTATTCATAAATTAACTGATTGATGTGGCCCTTAAACTGTGAATGTCAAGAACTTGCACCTATTTCACTAAAATTTGCATCACCCATTTTATATAATAGTTAATGAGCAGTACAGAATATTTTTTACTGTATATTTACTTTTAAAATATATGATTTCTTTAGGCAAAATTATAGGTTTGTACGCGTGGAGCACATGAATTATCCCAAACATATTTCATGATGTTACAATACAGGGCAGATTAAACCATATGGAGATAGTTGTAATGGCCGACGGGAAATTTTTCAATTGTGTTTATCATCTGACTACAAGGAAAGAAACAGCTTTAATTAACAAACTAAAAAAATCAATAGAAAAAGAGAAGGTCTTAGTCAATTGTTGAAGGAAAAACACATATCACATCGATTTAGCAACTTAACGATAAGGAAACCTAAGTCTAAAAAAATAAAAAGGTGAACAATAACCCTCTGTCAATAGATTAGATGCGATCAGCCATTCATTTATAAGTGAGATATTAACATTACAAAAAATCTTAACTTTTTTTTCAACTAGTCACTGAACCATAAAAATGAAGTCAAGGACAATCGACATATGACAAACGGAAACTTCATAACATAAGGCATCTATATACAAAGTATGGAGCATCCAGGTCTTCTACCTTCTGAAATATTACGCTTTTAAGTTGTTAATTAACGCCGCCGCAGCCGCCGGAATACTATCTCTATGTTGAGCTTTCTGCGACAGATGTCGTAGGCTCGACAAAAACTAAACACTGAGCAATGAACCGTTACAAATGAGGTCAAGATTAAATAAAACCTGACAGAATCACATGTTCATTGTAAAATATTTCCATACACCAAATATAGTTGACCTATTGCATATAGTATTAGAAAAAAAGTTCCAATTTGATCTTGAAACAAGACTTGTAAACAATTAACCTATAATGGAAATATGTACAGAAATCAACTTTAAATCTCTCCGATTCTGTTGTAGAACTTTATGCAATGGAATGCATCATTTGGTTTATTTCAAATTTCGAATATGACACAGTTTTTGTTAAAGTTGAATCTTCAGTAGGGCAATTCTATTTTTTGTATATTTCTTGCACATAAATTAACATTGAAGTATTAAATAAACCAACTGCAACAATTACGGCTTTTGAAGTCATATTTTATTAATTTTCTTGAACACATCGCTACGACTTCAAATACAAAAAGCCATTAGATTTACATATAACACGCCTTGTAAACATATAGATTTAAATATCAGCAGCCTTATGCAATAAGATTATGTAGTATATCTTTGTTTGGATTGTATTTGTTGTTTGGTTTTTTTATTTTTTGGATACCGATTTTGAAAAGGATTTCTTATGTTCTGTTTATTTATTATACGATCATTTATGAAACTTGTTTTTTTCGCTGATCGTGATTACAAAAGGGGAGAATAATCATATCCTTTTCTCGAGCCAGTGGTCTTTTTTCTAGTTTAGAAAATTAGGTTTGGATAGTAAATCGTAAAACAGTTGTTAGATTTATCTTCCACGCTTTAGATATGGGACAATTAGAACTTGACAGTTTATATAAAATTCCGTGTTATGGTGTTGGCTTATACTAACACTTTAACATTTCTTCTAACATTCCGTGTTATGCTGTTTGCTTATATTAACACATTAACATGTCTTGTAACATTCCGTGTTATGGTGTTGGCTTTCCAACGTCTGCTTTTATTTATATTTGTAAAAGCATTGTTTTGTTTTGAAATCACTAGTTGTTATATTAAATCATCATAATTAAATATATGACAGAAAAAAAGGATTATGGTGTACTAAATCCTGATGCAAACTCCATAAACTCACTTGACAAAACCGTAGGCAATATACTACCGCTAGTAATGCGTTCAACACCTAAAGGTTACAGTTAGGCCTTCGACACGGAATTTAAAACTATATCTTACTGCAAATTCTATCGAACCTTCACACCAGTTTGATTAAAATGATTTGTTGATATCTGTGCATCGCAGAATTTGCAGTATTCATAAATTAACTGATTGATGTGGCCCTTAAACTGTGAATGTCAAGAACTTGCACCTATTTCACTAAAGTTTGCATGACCCATTTTATATAATAGTTAATCAGCAGTACAGAATACTTTTTACTGTATATTTACTTTTACAATATATGATCTCTTTAGGCAAAATTATAGGTTTGTACGCGGGGAGCACATGAATTATCCCAAACATATTTCATGATGTTACAATACAGGGCAGATTAAACCATATGGAGATAGTTGTAATGGCCGACGGGAAATTTTTCAATTGGGTTTATCATCTGACTACAAGGAAAGAAACAGCTTTAATTAACAAACTAAAAAAATCAATAGAAAAAGAGAAAGTCCCTAGTCAGTTGTTGAAGGAAAAACACATATCACATCGATTTAGCAACTTAACGATAAGGAAACCTAAGTCTAAAAAAAAATAAAAGGGTGAAAAATAACCCTCTGTCAATAAATTAGATGCGTTCAACATATACATATAATCTCCAGACTTTCTATTATTCATTGAGAGGTTACAATATTTATTTGCGGAACGTAAAAGTAAAGAATAAAGCTAGCTTCTTTAAAAAAAAACCTGCCTGAAAGTTGGTAATTTATCATAATCGTATCATATCTCTTGAGCATAGTTTTCAATCTGCTTTCCTTTACGGAGGTAATTTTGTTTTAGGTAGAGCCCTAAACAGTCAGATATATTGTTCCGAAAAGGCTAGTTTATCATTATATTGGAATTAAAAAAAACTCGAGTTGATACCAATCGATATCCAATTCTCACTCGTTTTGCAAAAAAAGTAAAATACCAAAAATACCAAACTCCAACGAAAATTCAAAACGGAAAGTCCTTTATCAAATGGCAAAATCAAAAGCTCAAACACATCAAACGAATGGAAAACAACTGTCATATTCCTGACTTGGTACAGGCATTTCCTTATGTAGACAATGGTGGATAAAACCTGGTTTTATAGCTAGCTAAACCTCTCACTTGTATGACAGTCGCATAGAATTCCATTATATCGACAACAATGTGTGAGCACAACAAACTGACATAATATGTAAAATTGACATAAATTGAGGTACAGCAGTCAACATTGTGTTATAATCTTAATCACTACAAAAACAAACAACTAATCAACAACAAAAAATGGTGTAAAGGCACTCTATAGACAAAGTACATAAGCAAAATGAAAGACAAGAATACAACAAGAGTGCACACGCTGAAACGTCTCGCCGGCTTTACTGAGCATTGATTTTATGTTGATAATCCTAAATATGAAGTTTTACTACATGTATCACATAAACTTAACATGATCCAAGAAAATGAGGGCAAAGTCAGATAAACCAAGCCAGAAATACATGTACACCTTACAATAATTCTATACATCGAACATAGTTGACCTATTGCTTAAAGTATACAAGAAACAGACCAAACATTGAAAACTTCATTTTGACTAATGAACCATGAAAATGAGTTCAAGGTCAGATTAACCATGCCAGACAGATATGTAAACCATACAAGCATTCCGCGGATCTAATATAGTTGACCTATTGCATATAGTATCTAAGAAACAAACTTAACCAGGAAAACCTAACAAACTGAACCATGAAAATGAGGTCAAGATCAGACGATACATGCCAGACAGACATGTACACCTTACAATCATTCCATACACCAAATAAAGTTGACCTATTGCTAATAGTTTAAGAATAACAGACCAAAACACAAAACTTTAACATTGAGCAATGAACAGTAAAAAATGAGGTCAAGTCCAAATAAAACATGCCAGACTGACATGTACATCGTAGAATACTTCCATACACCAAATATAGTTGACCAATTGCATACAGTATTAGAAAAAACAGACCAAAACACAAACACTTCACTTTAACATCTGAACCATGAAAATGAGGTCAAGGTCAGATTACACCTGCCAGTAGGACATGTACACCTTATAATCATTATACACCAAATATAGTAGACCTATTGCTTATAGTATCTGAGATATGGACTTGATCACGAAAACTTAACCTTGTTCACTGATCCATGAAATGAGGTCGAGTTCAAGTGAAAACTGTCGGACAGGCATGAAGATCTTTCAAGGTACGCACATTCCAAATATAGTTATTCTATTACTCATAATAAGAGAGAAATTAACATTACAAAAATCTGAACTTTTTTTCAAGTAGTCACTGAACCATGAAAATGAAGTCAAGGACAATGGACATATGACAGACGGAAACTTCATAACATAAGGCATCTATATACAAAGTTTGGAGCATCCAGGTCTTCTACCTTCTGAAATATTAAGCTTTTGAGTAGTTAGTTAACGCCGCCGCAGCCGCCGGAATACTATCTCTATGTCGAGCTTTCTGCGACAGATGTCGAAGGCTCGACAAAAACTTAACACTGAGCAATGAACCGTTAAAAATGAGGTCAAGATTAAATAAAACCTGCCAGACTGACATGTTCATTGTAAAATATTTCCATACACCAAATATAGTTGACCTATTGCATATAGCATTAGAAAAAAGACCAAAGCACAAAAACTTAACTTTAACCACTGAACCATGAAAATGAGGTCGTCAGATGACACCTGCCAGTTGAACATGTACACCTTACAATCATTCCATACACAAAATATAGTAGATCTATTGCTTATAGTATCTGATATATGGACTGGACCACGAAAACTTAACCTTGTTCACTAATCCATGAAATGAGGTCGAGGTCAGATGAAAACTGTCTGACAGGCATGAAGACCTTGCAAGGTACGAACATACTAAATATAGTAGCCCTATTACTCATAAGTGAGAAATTAACATTACAAAAAATCTTAACTTTTTTTCAACTAGTCACCGAACCATGAAAATGAGGTCAAGGACAATGGAAATATAACAGACGGAAACTTCATAAAATAAGGCATCTATATACAAAAAAAGAAGCATCCAGGTCTTCCAACTTCTAAAATATAAAGCTTTTAAGTAGTTAGTTAACGCCGCCGGATCACTATCCGTATCTCGAGCTTTCTGCGACTGAAGTCTCAGGCTCGACAAAAAATGACCATTGCACAATAACACAATGGCGGGATGTATAAATACCGAGCCACACCAAAAGTATATTACCAAAAATGGACTAAACAGTAAAGGTTGAAAATATACAAAGACAAATAAAAAGAACAATATAACACGCAATTAAGATGATAAACAACGTCAGTGCCTCGAATCTATACTTCAAGACCATCATGTATTATTTGTGAAGTTGATACAGAATATTTATCAACAAGGTCTTGGTATCTTCCGATTAACTTTTTTAGAAAAAGGACGAGACGTTCTTTGACATAACCCTGATTCATTAACTTTCTGCTCAGACACTGATGACGTTTTATTAAGTCTGAGTAGCAGCTGCAAGCTCTTGAATAACGAATAAGTTGGGAAATGTATATCCCATATGCAGGTGAAGTTGGTATATTGCTGCTAAGGTGGGTGAAAATTTATAATTTCAAAATCAAAATCGTCTCGTTTGTCATATATTCTGGTACTAAGATGACCGCTTATGTCAAATTCGAGGTATAAGTCTAAAAATGAGGCGGAAGAAGCCGTGTCTGTTGTTTCTTTAATTTCTAGTTCTGGAGGATATATAAATGGAACCTAATCAGAAAAGTTTGGATTATTAATGGAAAGAACACAATCAATATATCTGAATGTAAAATTAAATGATCTGGCTTCTTTGATCTTCTTGTTTTTGACAAGTGTCTGAAGGAACTCCCACTCATTTGAAAATAAGAAGAGGTCGGCAAGAGGAGGCGCACAGTTCGTTCCCATAGGAATGCCGACAATTTGTTGAAAAAAGTCTACCTCCAAATTCAACAAATATGTTGTCAATAAGAAACTCCAGCATACTGATCACTTGTTCCTCTGTGTAGCATATTTTACCTTTTTTTCACTATTAAACCTTTAAAGAATTCTTCTATATTATAATATTTCTATAATTTACAAGATTTGAAAGATTTCTTGGGGATGATCGTTGGTTCCCTCTGGATACCTCAACCAATACAAATTGACCATCATGTCATGATTGATAAACATTGCTATAAACACAAAGATACAAACAAACCATCTTTCTGCAGTTTTCACCCCAAAATATTTATTTAACCTCACGTCTTTTCCAAATTGTATGTGCACTATTTGCTCACGTGCATGCAGTTTCTCAAAATTTGATCGTATTGCGTAAAATTTGTAGGCTGTTCTGGAATAAAATATGTCACTATTCATTAGCTGCTGGTACTTTTCCAATGATCCAAAATAAAGAACAAACAACTTTTTTAACGGGAAACCACTTTTGTGGTTGCTATTGTAGATATACAAACGCAAAGCTGCAAAATGTTCAAAGCATCTATTTATTCAAACATCATTTGATCAATTCTTTACGTCTATCAATTTTCTGTGGTATACTGTTGGCAAATACTTTTGATAAAGAAAATCAGAAATCAACTTTATCATACAGATATTATACATGAAATCTAAGTAAGATAGATAGCTGTGATATTGTTTTCAGCCCCAACTTTTATAGAAACATGTTCTGAGTTCCGTAAATTCTTTGCACGCTCCCTTTTCAAAATTGTCAGTAAAATTAAGCGGCTTTCTCGCACTCGTTTTTGAACATTCTGTTGAAAAATCAACATCTGCCAATATTTAACAGCAAGTAATAGTAAGAGCAAAGTAAGAAAATGTTGAATGGTTAAGAAGGGATGAAGCGTGGTAAATTATTCGAATTTTACTTACAATAGAAATTACCGTTGACTTAGAATGTGAACTAATTTTTCCATAAGTTATATTTTAGCTTCTAGATAATGTATAAGAATATAACAGGGCTCGAGATATGCAAGTTAGTATTCATTCAATATTACATGGACTCTGCAGGTTTTTTATTGAGTATTCTTACTTTACTTTGTATGGTCTATTTGGATAAAAGGGTAGATTTGGGCATGTGAAAACAGGATTAACGCCCTGTCAACGCACAGTGACTTTTTGGCGTTCATGCAGCTTGTGTTTGTACCTTAATAGGTCTTCTAACTCGATTAATGAGATTTGAACACCAGTAAAAATTATATAAAATAACAAAAATACCGAACTTCAAAAGAAAATTCAAAACAGAAAGTCCCTCATCAAATTTCAAAATCAAAAGCTCAAACACATCAAACGAACGGAAAACAACTGTCAAATTCCCGACCCGGCACAATTAAAGCTGCATAAGATTCAACCTAACAACACTCCGTGTCTAATAATAGGACAATCTGGACCATGTGTTTGTTGCTATTGTTTGTCTTAGTACATATATTCTAATCGACTGAATTAGGTTTGAGTGGACTGTTGTAAAGTCTTATACGTTAAAATACCCACATCCTTAAATACATTACACTGAAAGAGAAATCATGTTGAAAAATGTGAATTTAAAGTAAGAAGGGCGTAAAGCCAGCAGTCATGCATTTGATGTAGGAAACGGAGCAGTGTTTTACTTTCAGTCGGTTTTACTGTCTCATTTTTTTAAATGATGTATTCATAAAAACTTTTGACATTAACTCACTTCCTTTTACAGAAATGTTTGCGTATTAGCGTAAAAATTTGGATAATCACGCCCCCAGCGTTTGAAAGTTTTGTTGTAAGATCAAGACAGCTTATGCTTATTTTCTTATCTGAACTATTATAAATATTGGTTTTGATTTTTTTCATTAAAGTAATTCGGAGGTTATTGCAGATAGTTTATTGTCTATGTTTATTTATTCCTAAAATTTAAAGACTTGGGGCCATTCAAAGGTGTTGAAGATCGAATGTCATTTCAGATTTTTTTTTTCTTTTCATATGATTTGTGAAAGAAAAACAACTCTGTACTTGATTGATCTGACCGACAGAAAAAAAACCCAAGGTAACATATATTGTTTTTCTTAAATTGGTTAACATTTCATACCGATATAACATGTTACTTTTATTATTCTTCCCTTAGTTTATTTATTTTGAATTTACATTGTATCATAGGTCAAATTTATTTGTTCAGTGTATGTTCAATGGTGTTAATATGTCCTTTGATTGAGTTAAGCTATTTCAGTTGATATTTTATAGTGTGTCTTTCTATGTTGTGATGTTACACTATTGTTTCAGAAAAAGGGTGAAGGTTTGGTACCATTAAAACGTTGAAACCCGCTGCATTTGTTTGCACCTGTCCTAAGTCAGGAATCTGATGTTCAGTAGTTGTCGTTTGTTGATGTGGTTCATAAGTGTTTCTCGTTTCTCGTTTTTATATAGATTAGACCGTTGGTTTTCCCGTTTGAATGGTTTTACGCTAGTAATTTTTGGGACCCTTTATAGCTTACTGTTCGGTGTGAGCCTAGGCTCCGTGTTGAAGACCGTACTTTGACCTATAATGGTTTACATTTATAAATTTTGACTTGGATGGAGAGTTGTCTCATTGGCACTCATACCACATCTTCTTATATCTATGTATGGAGTAATCCTCATAGATTAAAAAAAATTACATGTTTGAAAAAAAAATAGGATAATGGAATGATGAAATTTGGTACGCCAGAGGTAAAATCAACCAATTGTTTCTACTGATTATATAGATTTTATTTTATGGTCTAAACAATATTGACACATTTAGAGAAACGTTTGATTTGTCAAAAAATGAAAGAATTTGATTAATGAGATTGAGTACATTTTTCCCCCAAAATTATTTTATGGTATTCAATTAATCGGCGAAACGAAATATTCCCTTTGTCTTCTGAAATGTTTCAATAAACGCTATCTTCTCAAATTTTTATTCTTAAAAACTTTCTTTGTTTTTGTCAGTGACACATACTTTCATTATATGACTTTTACAAGATCACTGGATAATCTGTAGTCAGGACGGGTTAGTATATATATAGGGTAATTAAATCAAAGTTACATCATGGGAGAGGCCATGTATTCTTTACACGTTGAAAAATGCTTTGAAAAATTTATCAAAGATAACAGGCTTATAAATTGGTATACCAGACTCGCGGTACGTTAACATTAGAATCATCAATGGCGCTCAATCAAAACAGTTTGAAGGCCAATTCAAATACGAAGTTGAAGAGCACTAAAAGCAAAAACAAATCTGCATAGTGTTGTCATATATGGCTGAGGCAATCTATAAAAAGTACCTTAGTATTTATAATAATTCAACATTTTATAACAACATCTTTGCAAATGCAGAACAGATCTCCTGTTATAATTGCGATTACATATCATGAGCAATATGCTTTATTTTCAACCTCTCATATTAATTATGCATTTACTTGGATCTTGTAGCAAAGCATTAATTAATCAAAGTACTAAATATCAATATTTTGGCCCATGTTGTTGTTGACTTATCTTGATTAAAACATTTCTTGGGACAGCATCAACCCACTTAATTTGAACTTAAGTAAAATGTGTTTTTATAAGTCACGTTGTTTTGATAAATGTGTGATTATTTCACTTTTATGGCTGGCTGCGTTAGTATTGCTTGTCGTTTAATATAGATGTACGTGACCTTAACCACCTAGAAAATATCATTATCTATTATTAACATTATTTGTTGATTTAATATGACAATATTAAATTAAGCATATCGAATAATACTGATCAGACATTTTCACCGAATTAAAGTGGTATTTCAATACTTGGTCAGATGTGTCATTTCAAATATTTCATAAATATCATCAAACGTTTGCAATGTGTAAAGTGCTTTGACCATGAAAAGAAATAGTTTTAATGTATTTTTAATCAAATGAAATTTATGCAAGTGAATTACATTCAAACATCATAAAAGTGGAAGTATGTTAGAAACTAGACAGTATTTTTGTGTTATTTGGTGGCTGTCCCATTTTCAACTCCCAAGCATAGATGGTCTTAGCCAGATTCGACATAAACATGACACTTACAGCCTGACAGCATATATCATAACGGCATCGATTTTATTATTCTGGTTACGTGATTTTCTGTTAAGAAAATGACATTTTTAGCAACGGCAATGACGCCACGAAATCGACGGCGTAAAGACATTTTATGCATTGACTCTGCTCAACAAAATATATCTTTTGATACGGCAGGTTTCAAACTTTCACTATGTTACTCTTGTAAGACTGATGAAATTACCTTGATTATTTGTTTGCAAAGATGAAAAATGTGCCACGACAGAGGCACTTGTTAGTAAATAAACGTAAATTGAAATGACACACGAAATGGTAACGTATTTTCCTTAAGAGGGATGATACCTCGTGATGTTATGTACATGAAATGTCTATTTTTATCAAAACTCGTCGGGTAAACCGGTCGCGTGTCAATTCAACAGGTCTAAAACTGGCATCCGACCAACGGGAGATAACTCGAATAATAATTCAGTCACAGGACGGCTTATCAGAAACGATTGAAAATAAACATTTCGCTCAATTTTAGTAAGAGGAAACAGTGTTTCTGAGCCATATCCAATTATTTATCTATATGCGTAGTAAAATTCGTAAATATGAAAAATATCTTGTAAATTGTAATTAATCATTGGCATAAGGCCACCTGTCAAGTTTCAGGATCTAAACAGTGAGGAGAAAGTATTACAGAATGGATGTCTGTTCGGGCTGGTCTGTTCTGTTTCTTGTTTTATTAGATCAGTATTTCATTGAAATATTTCTAAATGTTTCTTAAAAGAGAGGCGAAAGATATCAAAGGGACATGCAAACTCATAAGTCGAAAATAAAACGACAACGCCATAGGTAAAAAAGAAAAAGACCAACAGACAAATAACAGTTCACAAAACACTACATAGAAAACTAAAGACTGAACAAAAAAAACAAAAACAAAAACAAAAACAAAAACAAAACTGGGGGTGATCTCAGGTGCTCCGGAAGGGTATACAAAAGGGGATTATAAAAAAAAATTTTTAGTTTCTGTTTTTACTTATTCTGAACTTGTGAGGACTTTGGATATAGAGACATGGAATATATAGACCTTGACTCAAGATACCCTTGTCATGCCAGTATTTAACAAGATATATTAAATTTCCAATGTTTAAATAGAAAATAACAACTTCAGCTCTTTATATAGTTAAATGAAACCATCAGTCCCTAAATTGTTGAAATTTTAATAATATGATACAAGTTTGTTGCACTTTCGGGCCCAAACGGAAATGACAAATTACATTATAGAACCTGTACGTGTAGATATATATGCAATAACAGTTATTGTAAATGCCAAGATTTTCAGGATTTATACTGGTTGTGACAGCTACCAAGTATCTGTCAACTTAAAACCCAATCCCAATCATGTATATCAAATAACTAAATATTGCTAAACATGCAATAAAGCAATTAAACATGAAAATTGCACTCCACTTATAATATGAAATGTTGCATCTTTGAGTGGAAATAAATGTAATCAAATTAAAAAGTTTTCAAAAAAATAAAAAAAAGCCATGGAGTGTGAAAATAATTGTTTAATGGGTACAAAAAAAAGCCTAAATTGTAACATCAGAGACGTATAAACTATCTCTGGTAACATATTATGTGTTACTAGAGACGGTTTAATACATAAATAAGTGGAATAATGAAGAATTATTAATCAAAACATTGACCATGTTGACCCGAAATCAACAATTCCTCATAAAATGCATGCACGTGCATGGAGCTTAATAAATGCAAACATAGAAAGGCCTGACTCATCATTAAGTAGGAATTTATTGATAAACTGCATGTTACAGTAGATTGAACAACTTGTAAAGGATTGCCTGCAATGCCTGGAGAAGATTGACGGCAAAACAATTATATTAGGGTGTGATATCATCAGCATTATTTTGCTATTATATCTGTAAGCTGCAAAATAAAGAACCGACTCTGTTCAAAACGGTTTTCCTCTGTCTTTTATTTATAATATATCAGATCTTAAGATGCTTACACTTGAGACATGTCATCAGGACAAATCCTGACATGGTACTTACCTGCACAGATCACAATAATATACAACTGGACTTTCCAAAAACAACGACCAGATTTAAGGATTTGAGTGTGAGCTTCATATGTATATTCTTATATGGATAATGTGCTGATTCAGAATATAATATGTGTAACTTTTAAGAAAGTAGACAACTTATGTTCACATTTTGTAATTTTGTGGACTACATAACTTCATTGAGGCATGAAAAGGGGGAAATATATCACAAAAGATAACAGGTTTATTTATTTCAATGACAAGTTGACTGTCTTTTCCTTTGTCACAAGTTGTCATAATAATGAGCTATTTTGGTCAAGAGCAGAGACGTTTTAAGAAAAAATTACAAAAAGTCTTTGCGTTGCCTTACCGAATTGTGATGTGTATTGAAATTGTGCTCGTGAGTAAAAAACGAAGGGTAACGTCATGTGGCTATCCTAGATCTGTTCTCCATGTCCGAGTTTATCAAAATAACCCAGTCACATTTATTTTTCCTTGGTAAACCAGGCCTGTGTCAATCGTTCCGAGCTCAAAATTTGTCAATGACAGTCGAAATTTTTTACTTTTTATGTTATTCAAATAATTTTAAAACTTATGATATCATGTATACCGCTCATGATACGTTTGGTTTCTTAACATTTCACAAATCATGACTTCCTACTGGGTAGTCACTCACTGGAAATTCTTTTTCTGCACAGCGACATCTGATAACGCCTTTCTCAGAAATTATCTCCACTTGATTCTCGAATAATAAATCCGCGGGGTTTGAACGGACAAATCAGGGATTTGTTGTCCGGCTGTTAACAAATTTGTCATTGTGAAAACAGCTATGACATTTTACTGCCTTGGCCGTTTGCCTTGTTAGAATCCATAAAACGTTATTTAAACCACCATACACCTTTATAATATGTTGCAAAATGCTTTCTTGTGTTTAAACGACATCATTGTGAAGGTAGGTGAAATACGGGATAATAAAGATATGATGTAGACTGTTGATTTTACTCTCTTTGAATTTTGTTATAGGGGCAATAACATTGCTTATACATGTTACTTTTCTTGTCATTTGGTTGATAGTTGCTAGAAATTTCAGTTATTGACCAAATCATTTGATCTGCACGGCTAGGGAGACCCTACCGTGGAGTTAAAATGATATATACCGATTGATTGGTCAATAACGGTTTTAACAAATGACGCCATCAATTTACATGATTTTTTTGGAAATATTCGGACGATATTCAATCCACGGCGTCTAGGCAAGTTTGCATGTAAAGTAAAGAAAGGGAAAATACGTATTTAAGTATTAAAAGGTTGGTAACTGTTAAATTATATTTTTTTTTTATATTTATGCTTTCTCCTAAATTGTTACAGTATTTGGAGAATTGTGATTTAATGGTAAATCTTTGATTGTTTCTGTTAAATTTATTCACAATTTTTATATAAATTCGTGACGATCGAATCAATTAAGTTTTTTTTAAAGTCGGTTAAATAAAAATAGTAACAATACAACGTAAGCTCTGAGTGAACTTTTGAACCGACATTAACGATTTAGACCTTCACATATTGTTTCTTTTAAATTTATTCAAATCTTTTATATAAATTCGTGAAGATTTAGAAACTGACATATTGTGTGGACACTTGTCTATTGTTGAACACACTATGTTGCCCTCAGATGTCCTTCTGTGGTTTTTGTCGTTTGATTGCTAGTGATGTTCCGATGATCGGAATAAGTCGGAAATCAGTTGGTTGGGACCGGCGATGTCGATAATCGATTGGGATTTTGTTCAATCGATTGTCGTTATAGTTTCCGGATTTTTAACACATCAACTTCCGGTCTCTTTCCGGTTTGCATTTTACATGCGCAGTGAAACAAATTGTAACGAAAAATATCAGTCGATGACAAGAAAAATGTCAAACATCCTATAATCAAAGACATAACCATTTTTTTTTCTTTCTTTATAAACATTGTAAAAGCATTGACTATACAGACTGATCGTATGTTATTTAATATAAATGACTTTTTATGAAAGGTTACTCAAAACAAAAGCGTACATGAAATCATTCCGACTTTAGACAAAATAAATGTTTAGTTACAATAGAACGTGGTGCAAATTGCCTTTTATTAATGTTTCATCCATTTGTTGCGTCAAAAACGTCATATTCCTTCCCAAATTGCTTGTCAAACATCGTTTATTTTTTGTAAATTTTCCCGGTTTGTCCGCCATTGAAATATATACGAATCACGGATCGGATACGGATCAACTATGTGAGAATTCCGCATTCTTGCAATTTTAAGTACAGACACACGAATGACACCTCTGACAGAAGAATAATGATGTCAAAAGTGAAAAATAAGCATTCTGCACGAATTAATAGACATCGGTTGGATCCCCTTAGTTAAATGTATATATGCAAATGCATTGTTTTATTTTTTGATTAAATTTAAATTGCTTAAAGTTGAATACTTTATATATATTTTTTTAATGAGAAGCATTCAAATTTTTATACTGCTATGCATTTGAAATTATAATGTGAGTAATACCATTGAAATTTAGAAATTTTAGTGTCATTGTTGGTAATAAATGTTGTAATTATAAGACAAAATATGTTCAATCTGAATCTGGATTGTAATTGATTCACTGTTTAATAGCTGATAAAATATGAAAAGGAAACAAAAGAACAAATATAAACATATAAAACTCTGCAAAGTTATGGAATATACTCATGAGACATGTACAATGTGACTAAATGCATGATTTCATTTAAAAAAAAAAAGGCAAGGTATAATGATGCGATTATAACCGATAGTCGGTTGGTTGCTGTCAACCGATAGTAATAGATAATCGGTTGGTAATTTCAACCGATTATCCAACACTATTGATTGCTGTCTTATTGACATATTATCCACATCTCCTACAGTTTTAGTTTCGTCTGGTGTACTTTTAAATCGGTTTATGACAAATCATAACTGAGAGAGTAATTGAGTATAGATTAGTTTCTTTTCTTTTCCTAAAGAATATGCTCACAGGCAGATTAATCGACGAGAGATGCACTTAAACTTATAGTGAAAAGTAAACAACAACAAAAGTTTGACTTTAAATCTTTTAACATTTCCGCCTCCCCTACAATTTTTCAACTGTATCAATTTTGAGGACATGTCGCAACTAAACGAAGTCTGGTTGATCTCCAAGCTAAAAGTTTATTTCCCTCTGTTTTGACACATACTTAGATATAAAACTCATTAAATTCGTTCCCAAATTAGTCAATAAAAAGGAATAAATATCTAAAAAGTCGTAAAAAATTCCATTCAGCACAAAGCTAATCCAAATCAGATTTTAATGATTTTGGGTATTCTAAAATATTTTAGGAAATTACCAAAAAGATTTATCTTGTTTGACTTTGAAACACTGATTAAAGATTTACATTGTACACAAAATATCATAAAATTTTCAAAAGAATGATAAACATATTCTATTTCATAATTTGAAACGACGAAGTTTGTACTTTCAGTTAATACATTTAGAAATTATTCCACAACTAAAGTTCAAACTTCTCCAGGCAAAGATGACCTTAGGTGAATTTGTCTATTCTTTTTCCGTTTCTTTTGATCTGACATATATCTCATCATGTATTAAGGTAGTATGCATGCAGGGTTTAAACCTTTTTTGGGGTTGAGCGTTCCTGATGAACGTAAATGGGACTTGAGACAGGAGTATACAAATTTGGAGAGGTAAAATGTGTTAATGAGTGCTCAACCCTAAATCAACCTGTCCCTGGACAGTAAGGCATAAAGTACCGATCTGCGAGTACTCGGAGTTATTGAAAGGAAGTTCAAAGCTCAATTTTCACTATTAATAAAAAGAGCATGCTTACCGTGCACATTGGAGTCCATGATACTGCTACAAGGAACATCACCGCCATGGTTGTAGATGCATGTAAAGAATAATCCCTGATAACCAGAGACGGAAGCCGTGTTAAACATTATCCAATAAGGCAGTACCAAAGACAAGAAACATAAAATAAATCCAACAATTAATAAAACAAGAACACTAACTCGGAACAGCATAAATTGTCGCATGTTAAGTAGTGGCTTTAAAAATGACAAAATTCTAAAGGGTGTTGCATACTGTATCAAATCATGATCCTACCGAAAAATTGGAAAGTGACATTTAAATCCACGACATATCCGGATGTTTTAAACAAATAGTCACAGTTCAGAAACTTACAAAGATAATTTTATTTTTATTATCACGATATATCCATTTAAGTTACATTTACAGTTAATTTCTATTTTGATTTAGTATTTTCAGTTTATGGAAAGTGCGAATCGACAAAAAAAATGTTTCTTAATTAATTGAGCAATATTTTCTATTATGAAATTGTAAATATGCAGACAACTCGTGAGAAAAATATGTTTTCGGCAATGAAAAATGTGTTTATTAAAAAAAGAAAATATATCAATAGATTGGGTCCGGAATTACTTCACGGGCCAACAGGAGATTTTTATATCAAACTATAAATCGATTTAGTCTGAAATCTACCTTTAAATGAAGTTTTAAGGGAAAAGAATCAAGTGCATTTATATAACGAGAAAGAAGGCTATATATATTTATGAATATATCAACTGTCAACATATTGTTATAAATGTATCGTTTAAACCACAATTAAGTCCTGAAATATGTTCAATAGTAAAATAATAACAAAAATTTGTCTGTATAAAAATTAAAGTGTTATATTTTTCTTATATAAATAAATGAATTCATGCTATTCATTTTCTTGTAGATGCTGTATTTTTTAAATGTAGATGCAGTATTTAATTTTACTTTAGCTACAGATTTTATTGTATATAATTAGTTAAAACGTTTACTAAATTCTTGCTAAATGGATTGCTTTACATTTTTGAAAATGTATGCTCCTACATCTTGTCGCTGTTCAAAACGACTTTACATTTAGTCCATTGGAAGAGTACTGTAGTCTGGGAGAAGATGATTTATTTAGTTCATGTAGCTAAGCTTGTTTTTTTTTTAACTAACTTTCAGTATCTGAGAGTACTCTTAGATCGGTACTTTGTGTCTTATGTTTCATGTGAAAAGTTTTTTATTTTGTGTTTCGTGCCGATCTGATGATTGAAGTTATTTTTACTGATTTTTTACAGGTAATTCTTATATTTTGCTGTTACACCATTGTCCCAGGTAAAGGATGATTGAGCGCTCTCAAACCTGTTTAACACTGCCACATTCTGTATGTACCTGTTCCAAGTCATGAGACTTTAATTCAGTGGTTGTCATTAGTGGTTGTTTGTTATATCTGTTTTTAGTTTACTGTTGTACTGTCTTAAATCAGAGCGTTGGTTTTTTGTTTGGGTCGTTTCACAGTTTGTCATGTATGGTCCTATTATAGCTGCCTGTATATGGTATTGGTTTTGCTAATTGTTGAAGGCCGTTCGTTGACCTATAATTGCTGAAATTGACGTCTGTTTGGACTCTCTTGGATTGCTGTTTCATACCCTATCTCCTTATTTTATATCATGTACGGAATTTCAGTGTCAGCGATCGTAACTTGCCTGTTCCATCTAATCTATCATTAATAAATGCCAATGTTTCTTATTTGTTTGAAATGCTTTCCATTCTCAACTGTATTGGTGTTATTTTATCATAAATGTTTTCATATGAAATTCTATGAGAAGTGTATGAAAGCGTGAATGAGTTTTTCATTGAAAAAATATTGCTATACTATTACGAAAATATGGCAATCGTATAAGAAAATATAGCATTATCAATCTACTAGTATTAACGTGATTGTGGCTTAAAATAAATCGAACACATTTAAATTGCATTCACTGTCCTTGCTACATGATTGTCTTAGTATTTGTACATTTCAAAATTGATGAACCATCGACCTTCGGTAGGAAAACTGGCAGTTCTAGTCAATTAAGATTTGAATCGAGTTCACCTGCCACGTGCGGGATTCGAACTCACATCAGTGTTGACAGACTAGTGATACAGTAGTTCGACTACTTAAACCACCCTGCCACCAAGACCCCTAAACATACATGGAATGGTATGTACACAATGCATGGGAAGTTATACAAACGTTTGTCCTGTTACACTGTAATACGTCCCTGTTTTTAAAAAGTAAAAACAATTATTTACCGAAAAATCTTCTTTTGTTCTTACACATGTGATATTCGACTGTGATTTTCCTACAATGCATCTTGTTTACAAAAGAAAGTATCGCTACTCTACATAAAAACGGTTTTCTCGATTCGCACTTCCCATAGACTGATTTTAATTCATTATAGTTGATTTTGTTTAGGGAGCTACCATTTGATTTTTATGGGGGGGCTAGGATGAAATTTGAAAAAAATAGGCAGGACAGGAGTTTTGAGTAAAAAAAAAAGGCAGGATGAGATTATTTGCAAAAAAAAAAAGGCAGGATGACAATTTATGTAAAAAAAGTCAGGATAAACTAAAAAAAAAAGGCAGGACCGAATTGAGTGAAAAATAAAAAGGCAGGACCGAATAGAGGGAAAAATAAAAAGGCAGGACAAAATTTTTCATCCTAGCCCCCCCCCATAAAAATCAAATGGTAGTTCCCTTATTTTTAAAGTTCATGTCTTTTATTATCATTCCGAGTCGTCATCGATTTTAATCATTTAAAAGTTAATTGTATTTTACGCTATTTTAGAGTTACATGGGCATTGGATCTTTAAATATCAGTGTAGTGGTATGATCTGTAATTTTATCTATTGTGACCTATTCCCGATTGTGCCATTTTGACCAAGTGTGAATTTGCATGGCGGGTGATGCATGCATAGGAGGAGACGCTTACCCTGTCGACACACCTGGTCTATATCGGTTTATTTAAACTCCACGCCATCTTCTTATTTCCGATGTTTTCTTTTTCTTACGAATGGTTAGCAATACGAATCTTATTTCTATTGTAAATTTTCTAGAGTAATCTAATTATTCAGGTTAGTATGCCACTTGTTTTTTAAAGTTTTGTATTGGCAGTAAATATGACTGTGCCAAATACTTCCAAATAAATTCGATTATTTCATATGCATATTACAGAGGGTGTGGATGGGGGTTTACAGAATAGAGAATAATGGGCAAAAATTATAAGGAAAAGAAAAAAAATGGACCCAAAAAATAGAATAGAGAATAATGAGGTGCTAAAATATAAAGATTAGGGAATAATGTGCAAAAAGTATAAAGAATAGAGAAAAATGGCATAAAAACTTAAAGAATACAGAATTGGAGGACCCCCCCCTCCAGACCCTCATGCATTTCAGAATAAACTTCCCAATAAATGCGTAAAACTATAAATTTCAAGACTAATAAATGTATAATTCAATGATCAAAATTATCGTAGTAGAAAAAGTTGAAACACTAAACAAAATTGCATAACTCTTCCCTGAGCATTTTCTGCAATAAAATTTATTTGTTTATTCTGATCTATTCTCTATTTATATCCCATTATATTGTTATTGAACAGTAATTGGAAATATCTCAGCATTAGGTATTTCTAAATTCATATTTGAATACAGGAAACATATTTTTTTCTAAATGAAGAATGAACACCAAGTTAGAAAAAAAAATAGTTACTTATTTTTTAAAATTTTTGTTGTTGTTCAGAAAGTGCACTTCCAATGCCTCTTTCTGGAAATTATTAAGCCAATTATTATTAATGGCATATAAAAAATATACTCCTTGATTGACCATTTCCCTTTCCATTCTTGTCAAAATCATTAATTTTCAAATATTTATATAAAAAAAAAGATGTTAAAAAATCTGACAGTGTCTAAAATTGAAATATCAAAATAAATATTTGCATTAATATATATATTGCCAAACTCTCCACCTTTGGGCAATAGCATAGAAATTTTACATTAAGATTATGGAAATGAAAAGAGCCAAAAATAGATTTTAAAAGAAGTATAGTCAGAAAAAATATCAGATTAGCTATACAATTTGCTGGATCACAACATCGATGGTGCTTTGATTTATTTATTTGGCATTTTGCTTCATAAAAGTCGCAGTATGTTTTATGATGCATACAGATAAAAAGTCGCAGTATGTTTTATGATGCATACAGATAAGATAAGTTATTAATTTTTTTTTCCAAATTAGATCCCCAGCTGGGACATATCATAGTGTACTGTACATATAAAAATTATGATTACAAATGCGAGAGGGTGCATGAGCAGATCCAGCCATTTTTAAAAGGGGGAGGGGGGTTCCAACCATTTGCCCCATTCAAATGCATTGATCGTCTAAATAAAGGGGGGTTTAAAAGGGGGTTCCAACCATTTGTCCCATTCAATTGCATTGATCGTCTAAAAAAAGGTGGGTTCCAACCCCCGGACCCCCCCCCCCCATGATCCGCCACTGGGGTACTGGGGTGGACACAATTCTGGAATCAAAGCCTGGGAATGAGTGGGAGTTAGGTTGGAGGGAATTGAGAGTCGGGCGGTAACCAGGTGACGAGGGTAGTAAAAAAGGGATAATTTATGCTTCACCAAAAAAAAACAGTAAGGGGGAGGGAAGTGGGAATCACCCCATGTTCACCCCCTCAATTACAGGGGCGGGAACCAGGTGAAGAGGGTAGTAAAAAAGGGATAATTTATGCTTCACCGAAAAAAAAATAGTAAGGGGGAGGGAAGTGTGAATCACCCCATGTTCACCCCCTCAATTACAGGGGGCGGGAACCAGGTGAAGAGGGTAGTAAAAAAGGGATAATTTATGCTTCACCGAAAAAAAAATAGTAAGGGGGAGGGAAGTGGGAATCATCCCATGTTCATCCCCTCACTTACAGGGGTCAGTGTATTAAGTCACTAAATTAATTGAAGAATTCTTTTCATTAAGTTTCCTTCAATTACTTTACCCCAGTTAAACAGTTTAATTGAAAGTAGTACTTTCTAACTCTCAACCAAACATCAGACAAACTTCACAAATTTAAATGAGTAAATTGATTTAAGATTCCAGCTTTATCAATTTTTGCACGCCTGTGTTTACAGACGGGACGAATTATGGTATACCGTTGTCTGACCGTCTGTCTGTCGTCAACAAGTCGTACAATAACTACAACCTGCTTTCACCATATCCCATGAAACTTGTGAATTGTTTATATCTATTGATGTCATCTCCCTGTCGATTTTTAGAAATTTTAGATTTAACGTTTGGGATCATAAAATCGATAGGGGGAATTTTGCAGTTTTCAGACTATAGCTCAAAAACACTTTCACCAATTCTATGAAAGGTTAGAGATGGAGAAGATGAAAGAAAAGAAGATGAATTTAAATTAAAACAGGCAGAACTTGAAATGAGGGAAAGGTTAGAGATGGAGAAAATAAAAATTGAAATGGTCAAAGGAGAAAGTAACACTAATGTACAGTCGAAATCAGGACATTTTGATGCAGCAAAAAATATACGTTTGGTTCCCAGATTTTGTGAAAAAACAGTCGATAAATATTTTCCACAGTTTGAGAAAATTGCTCATAATTTGAAATGGCCGAAGCCTTTCACGCAATGCTGCAAAGTGGTGAATAGTTTAAATCTATTGAAGCTCCTGCCAATTCTTATAAACTTCGAAGGAAATTTGTCGAAGAACAAAATAAAGACCCTGAGGTTCTTCAGCTCCACCAGAGGGCTCAACCACAGGAAGAAGCAGACAAAGTGGCCGAATGCTATTACCATCAAGACGGCATTTTAATGAGAAAGTGGAGGCCCCCTGATGCTACCCCAGAGGAGGAATGGAGAGTGGTATACCAAGTGGTGGTGCCTAAAGTCTATAGGCAAGACATTATTGGTCTTGCTTATGACACCCCCTTGGCTGGACACTTAGGTATAAGGAAGACTTGCCTTAAGATCTTGCAGCATTTCTACTGGCCAAGACTTAGAAATGATGTCGCAGAATACTGCAAATCATGCCATATATGCCAGGTTGTTGGTAAGCCTAACCAGAAAATACCACCAGCACCACTTCTGCCTATTCCAGCCTTTGAAGAACCTTTCAGCCGAGTACTCATTGATTGCGTTGGACCTTACCAAAAACCAAGACCGGAAATGCGTATTTACTGACGATCATGTGTACCTCCACTCGTTTTCCTGAGGCTATTCCGTTAAGGAATATCAAGACACCTACTATTGTCAAAGCTTTGATCAAATTTTTCACGCTAGTAGGACTTCCAAAGTCTATACAGTCCGACCAGGGTTCAAATTTCATGTCAGGTATATTTCAGCAAGTCGTGTACCAGTTAGGGATTGCTCAGTATAGGTCAAGTGCTTATCATCCAGAATCTCAAGGTGCCTTAGAACGTTTTCATCAAACATTGAAGAACATGATCAGAACTTTTGTCTTCAATTTGATAGGGATTGGGATGATGGTGTTCACTTTTTACTTTTGCGGTCCGAGAGGCTGTTCAAGAATCCCTTGGTTTTAGTCCCTTTGAGTTGGTATTTGGTCATACTGTAAGGGACCTTTAAAATTGATAAAGGAAAAGTGGCTTACTGAACACACTGACTTGAATCTTCTAGACTATGTATCTAGATTTAAAGAAAAATTGTATACTGCTTGTCAAATTGGTCAGAACAATTTAAAACTGTTCAGAGTAAGATGAAAATATGGTATGATAAAGATGCCAGGGACAGATTTTCAGATTTTATGTTTGGATCATTTTGTTGAAAAACCTATATCATATTTTTCTAAGAAATTAGATAAACATCAGAAAAATTATTCAACTATTGAAAAAGAGTGTTTTGCACTGTTGTCTGCACTTCAACATTTTGATGTATATTTAAATCCCACTGTGCATCCTATTCTTGTTTATACTGATCATAATCCTCTCACCTTCATACATAAAATGAGAAACAAGAACCAGAGATTGACTAGGTGGAGTTTATTGTTACAGGAATATGATGTTATTGTAAAACATATTAAAGGTAAAGATAATGTAATAGCAGATGCTTTATCTAGAACTTATTGAAACAATTTGTATATACTATGTATTTTTGTACATATTATTCATGAAAAGTTTTTGTTACACTCAAACTTTTTTTAAGGGGGGAGGTGTTATGATATTGTAACTATTATATTTATTTAGTTGGCCTAATTTGTTTTGTGTGGCCTAAGAATGTTTACATTGTTTTATATACATTGTGTACAAAATAAAATACATTGTGTTACAACTATGCAGTTTAGAATTCACTGGAACATTCATTGATACTCATGGAATGATTAGAACTTTCTATTTCATTTACATAACGTTTCCAGAATGATCATAACAAAGATGCGTAATTTATATTTCTAGCGTTGTCTAGAAATTTCTGTTTGAGTATTTAAATGCAGACCCAAAAGTTAGTAAAATATATATAGAGATTTGGACATAGACATATATAGACTAAGACATCGATAGACATCAACATTCTCTGCAGTTGGATTGACACTTTTATTTACAAACTACATCATACTAGATTGTGACCAATTGGATATAATATTCTGTGGATTCCGTGAAGATTTCGGATAAAGAAAAGATAAAAGATTGGACTCATATTTTGACAGTTAAGTTGACATTTCTTTTGTGTAATACTTTTTGTAAACTAGTGTATAATAAATCTTGTTAAATTTTATTATTGATTTGTGTCTTTGTTGGCTACAATTAAAAGGCGATTTTCTGGCATAACAATGTGACTTTATTCATAAAAAAAGGGGGGTTTCCCAGTTTTCGGCATACAGCTCAGATTCCTTTTAACCTTACTAGAAGATGCCCACGAAATCGCGGTACAATTGGGTAGAGGGGTTAACACACAAAAAGGGGGAGGGGTCCGGACGCTTTTGTGCCCGTGTTTACACATAAAAAGGGGGGAGGATCACTTCGACACGTTCAACGCCCATTTCATTTTTGGAAAGTTCTGCACCTGAGTAAAAAGGGTGGATGTCGTTTAATTTAACAAAATGATGGACTTACAATACAATACACCTTCATGACCTTATAGGCCTAACTATCCTATTTCCAATCCTTCTTCTTACTTTCACTATGGGATTTCGCGGGCAGTATGTCAACTGAGCATGCGCGAAAGCGTATAAGACACGGATCGATAACGGTTTCCGAATTTGGATATTTTCTCAAAAATTGGAGTTTTCTGTGGAAAACAGATTGTTTCAAAGACAAATTTAAGAAGTACAAAACACCACATTTATACGTCATATTACATATGTTTCCGACTTTGTTTAGTTTCAGAGGATTTGCGGCTCAATGAAATCGGCCTCTTCCTTTAGTAGTATATATCTTATGTTATATTAACACAACATTGGGATCGACAGAAGAAAGCTCTCTTTCGATTTGAAAAAAATAATTGTTATGTGACCCTTATGTTGTTACAGAGTTGCAACTTACAGGTCTTTAACCATTTGACAAACTTTTTATCCTATTTTCTATCCCTTCTTCTTACTTTCACTTGGATTTTGCTGGCAGTACGTCAACTGAGCATGCGCGAAAGCGTATAAGACACTGATCGATAACGGTCTCCAAATTTGGATATTGGCGTTTTCTGTGGAAAAAGGATTGTTTCAAAGACAAATTTAGGAAGTACAAAACACTACATTTATACGTCATATCACAAATATTTCCGACTTTGTATAGTTTCAGAGGAGTTCAATGAAATCGGTCTCTTCCTTTAGTAGTATAGATCTCATGTTATATTAACACGTCTCGCTTATATGAACGCTTAGTCATGTCCACCGTTATTAAATAGTGATTTGAAAATTAATCACATGTTATTTGAATATAAATCCAATTGATATTATTACAGAAACCGTCCTTTTGTTTTGTTGTAAAAATGAAACAGTACTTCTCTAAAAGCCCAGAAACCACTTTTGCAGGAAGCCGTACTTGCAATACCCTGAATCCCTGATACATTATTAAGATATATAGTCATCACTGCAGAATATTAGTGCAAAAGAATAAATTACTTTGTAAACAATGAATTTAACTGAACAAAACTAACTAATTTTCAATCTTTATATTTGCTCTAAATATGCATGAAATATTTGCGACTGTACATCAAGCAATCAACCACCAAAACTTAATGTATGTGCTTAAAATTATTATGCTAAATATAAACAAACGACTTTGAACAAACCAATGCTAATAAATGACCACTTAATCAAAAGTTGCATGGAGCACTGAGAAAACTTGCACTAGTCTAGTAAAAACTGGCAAGATAAAACTAAATGTAGAATATTTGTGAAATAGATATAAGAAGATGTGGTATGAGTGCCAATGAGACAACTCTCCATCCAAGTCAAAATTTATAAAAGTAAACCATTATAGGTCAAAGTACGGTCTTCAACACGGAGCCTTGGCTCACACCGAACAGCAAGCTATAAAGGGCCCCAAAATTACTAGTGTAAAACCATTCAAACGGGAAAACCATCAGTCTAATCTTTATCAAAAACGAGAAACGAGGAAGTGTTATGATATTGTAACTATCATATTTATTTAGTTGGCCTTATTTGTTTTGTGTGGCCTATTATATGTTTTTACATTTTGTACAAAATTATACACATTGTGTTACAACTATGCAGTTCAGAAATAACTGGAACAATCATTGATACTCATGGAATGATTAGAACTTTCTATTAAACTTACATAACGTTTCCAGAATGATCATAACAAAAGATGCGTAATTTAAACATCTAGCGTTATCTAGAAGTTTCCGTTTGAGTATATATATAAATATGCAGACCCTAAAGTTAGACATAGACATAGACTTAGACATCGATAGACATCAACATTCTCAGCAGTTGGATTGACACTTTTATTTACTAACAACATCATACTAAATTGTGACCTATTGGACGTAATATTCTGTGGATTCCCGTGAAGATTTCCGGATAAAGAAAAGATAAAAGATTGGACACATATTTTGACAGTTAAGTTGACATTTATATTTGTGTAATACTTCTTGTAAACTAGTGTAATAAATCTTGTTAAATTTTATTATTGATTTGTGTCTTTTGTTGGCTACAATTAAAAGGCGATTTTCTGGCGTAACAGAAATTGGGGCTCGTGTCCGGGATAACGTTAATATCTTATTAAAATTTTTTCAGTATTTTTATTAGAACTAGCCAACAAAATTCTACAAAATGGCATTTGATGCCGGTAAATTTTTGAAAACGCCAGACCTGGAGGGGTTTGATAATTTAAAGAAAGAGGAATTAGTGTTGCTTGCTAAACAGCTGAAATTAGACTTAAGAGTATCTATGAGAAAACAAATTATAAAAAATTTGGTAATAGACAATTTAGTTAACGCTGAATTTTTTTTAGGTGAAGAGGCTCTTGAACTTGAGGTCGAAAATGTTGACGCTATCAAATTAAAAAAGCTTGAATTAGAACATGAACTCAAAATAAAACAATTGGAAAAAGAAGAAAGACAGGCAGAACTGCAAATGAAGGAACGGTTAGAGATGGAGATGATGAAAGAAAAAGAGAAAGAAAAAGAAGATGACTTTAAATTAAAACAGGCAGAGCTTGAAATGAGGGAAAGGTTAGAGATGGAGAAAATAAAAATAGAAATGGTTAAAGTAGAAAGCAACACTGAAGTAGAGTCAAAATCAGAACATTTTTATTTTGATGCAGCTAAAAATATACGTTTGGTTCCCAGATTTTGTGAAAAAAACAGTCGATAAACATTTTCCACAGTTTGAGAAAATTGCTCATAATTTGAAATGGCCAAAGCCTTATTGGACTACGATGCTGCAAAGTGTTTTTGAGGGCAAGGCCGCTGACATTTACTCAGCACTTTCACCAGAAAGAAGTTCTGATTATGACACTGTTAAACAGGAAGTTTTGAAAGCTTATGAGCTAGTGCCAGAAGCATATAGACAGAAGTTTAGATCATATAAAAAGTTTGATTCACAAACCTATGTTGAATTTGCTAGGGAAAAAGAAGACCTATTTGATAAATGACTTACGTCAAAAAAAAATAGATAACAATTTTAAGAATCTAAGACAACTGATGTTATATGAAGAGTTCAAGCAATGTGTTCATTTGGACTTAAAAACACATTAAGATGACAAAACTGTTGAGACATTACAAGATGCAGCTGTTATTTCCGATAATTATACCCTTTCACATAAAAGAAGTTTCAAAGGTCAAAATTTTAATACTTCGAGTGGAAATTATAAGAATCAAAGCACTGAGCGTACTGATAGTAAGCCTGTTGCACAGAATAAGAGTCAGTCTAGTTATAATATGTCTAGTCCAAAATTTGATACTTTTGAGAAGAAGTCACTGACTTGTGCTTATTGTAAGAAGAATGGTCACCTGATGGCTGATTGTTTCAGACTCCAGAAGAAGAATGAAAGAGATAATAAGCCCAAGACCAGTGCTTGAACGACTTCCCGTGTTACCAATACGTTAGAATGTCCTGCGAGTCAGGCTTTTAAGTCCAATTTTTGTGATTTGAGGATTATAAACCCTTTATGTCTGATGGGTTTGTTTCTATTGTTGATAATACTACTCCTCAGCCTATTAAGATTTTACGGGACACTGGAGCTTCTCAGACTTTATTGTTAGAAGGTGTGTTGCCTTTGTCCGAGGAGACTTCTGTTGGTGCCTCCGTTTTGTTACAAGGTGTGGAGTTAGGTTGTATAGACGTTCCCTCCATCGTATTTTCTGAAGTCAGATTTGATTACTGGACCAGTTGTTGTGGATGTTCGTCCTAATCTCCCTGTTGAGGGTGTTCATTATTGCTAGGAAATGATCTAACTAGGAACAAAGTGGTTGCTGAACCAATTGTTACCAGTGAACCGGTGGTGGATGTTAAATCACCTGAAGATGATGCTGAACTGTATCCAGCTTGTGTCGTTACTAGGGCGATGGCTAGAAAACAACAAAATGAGGATTTGCAAGAAGATCATTTTGATAACATGGACCTTTCTGAGACCTTTCTAGCCGACATTGAAGGTCCCGGTAGCTCAGAGAAAGCCGGAATAAGACCACCTAGTATTAGCAAGAATGTAATTATGCCATGGCCAGACGTAAACAGCCATTCATTAGACCGAAGGAAATTTGTCGAAGAACAAAATAAAGACCCTGAGGTTCTTCAGCTCTGCAAGAGGGCTCAACCACAAGAAGAAGCAGACAAAGTGGCCGAATGCTATTACCATCAAGACGGTTTTTTTATGAGAAAGTAGAGGCCCCCTGATGCTACCCCAGAGGAGGAATGAAGAGTGGTATACCAAGTGGTGGTGCCTAAAGTCTATAGGCAAGACATTATTGGTCTTGCCCATGACACCCCCTTGGCTGAACACTTAGGTATAAAGAAGACTTGCCTTAAGATCTTACAGCATTTCTACTGGCCAAGACTTCTTGGAATTATGTGGCGCTACAATAACAAACTCTCTCTCACAAAACTAATACAACTACGTACAATAGCCCGCTGGTAAAACTTGAAAAGGAATATAACTTAATAACGACCGAATACGACGGCAACATTTATTTGTGCGAAAAACCTTAAGCAGACAAAGAAACAGCAGTAGCAGTAGAAAATTTGGAAAAATTAAACATGGACCAAACTGACATGAACTTTACATTAGAAAATCTAACCCACAGGGACACGTCTTTGCCAGAATCGCTCAGTATGGATACCATCAAAAGTGATAACCAAGTAAACTTTTTTGACATCAACTTGACATCTCCAATGCAACATACACCACCAACAGTCGGAGCAACAATCAAAGCCATTAACAACATCCTTGAGAAAAGACATCATATTCTCACACTAGAATACACAATGAGAAAAGAATCAACAAGAACACCCATATTTTTGAATACGAACATTGACTTTAGACCATTTTATGGATCAAATGAAGCGAAAGACTTCTTCGTGGGGAAATTAAAGGTTATACGACAAGAATCCGACCAGTGTATCTTGGAAAAATTAACCGCATCCTGCAAGGAGTTTACTACCAAATGTACCGTAGATGCTGATAAACTTAAACTGGAGCTGTACAAAGAACTAAACTCGGATTCTGAAAGTGGTAACAAGGCTATCACCGAGTTCAATGATGAATTATTAAAACTTAAAAACAATTGGACGGAAGAATACAAAACAAGTGTTAACAGAATGAACTCAACATCCGGTAACACCACCAAGTTTAATAGGGATCGAAACCGCCCTTACTACAACAGGCACGAATCTACCGGCAAACTAAATAGAACAAGATAAACTGTGCATTTGAGTATATTATGCTATTTGTTCTTACTTAGTTTTTGGACTATTATATCACTATACAAATGTAAGTCTACCTCCAGATTAAAACATTAAACTTGTATATGATAGATGCTGGTATTTATTTCTATTTTGAATTTACTACGACTGGCTAGTCAATTTATGAAGAAAATTCTATAAATATTGGCCCTATCAACTACCACTGTACATATTTTAATTAAAACCCGATTTATTACTCCTAAAACGAAACGATAACGATATAATATCTCTCAATCTTGCACACATTAACTATGATGCAGTGTATACAAGTTAAGACATGTAAACAAACAACATTTCAGTAACGATTACAACAATCAAATATCTATACACTATACAATGTAATAAAATCAACGGTACCAATTGTATTATATTCCATTATTCAAGGATGTGCAGAAAAATGTAAAATTTATACATTTTTATATTAAGCAAAACCACAATTATTTACGCTATTCCAAGTTCCCCCTTCGGTACCTCGAATGTATAAGATAGCACGGTCACTTTTAGTCTAATCGTCACTCGATTGGAGGTCATACTATCGTGCAGACGCATAATGGATCTCTTATAAATAATAAATCGATACCGATCAAACAATGATCCGAAACTTCAACAGTTCGATGGAAAGAGTTTGAGTACATTTAGTAAAGAAGATTTAATGCAAGTAGCCACCAAAACAAAGTTACAATTAAATGACATTTTAGTGTTACTGGATATCGATAATTCTAGAGAGAACTTGTGCAAAGTTGTGAGTTTTGCCTTAGAGCAAAAGATGCATTGAAGGAGGAGGATACGGTGACAGAAAACCTCCTAAAATAGAAAAAAAAAAAAGAAACTAAAACTTCAGAAAACAAATCGTCAGGGTAAGTTTTCGAAACTTATTTGATATAACAAAGGTGCATGAGAAAAGAATACGATGAATGTAGAAGATAATTAATACAGAAATTAACGTATTACATGTATAAAGGTCATCGTATGTAAATATGTATATATGGCATATGTTTTAATTAAAGAGTTCAAAATAAAAATTATGCGTGTTAGAATGAACTTTATCGGAACGACAGTTGTACGTCTGTGGTATTCATACTGAATATGTAAAGGAAAATTAATGTTACATATTTAGTTATAAATAATGTGTTCATATTTGAACGGGTGCATATATTTCACGGTTAATATATTTCTTTAGAAAAGTGAGAACGGAAGAATAGAAAGTTTTTTAAATAGGTTGAAAAATATTTTGTTCGGGTATTTTATTGAACGTGAAGACCAAGAAAATCTGGTTATATTTTATGTTACTGTAATTTCTGAAATTCAATGCAATTTGTTAAGAGAATAGTGTTCGGGTAAGATGCTCGAACGTGAACAGAGGTAATATATAAAGATAACAAAAAAATGTTAGAGCGAGTATAATGCTCGTAATTGGAAAGAAAAAATAGAAGAAAATTGTTCAAGTTTTGAACTTGTAAAAGTATTTAGTGGTTAAAATATAATAGGAAAAGAAAACATATAACTTTGGATATTTTTTATTTTAATATAACGATTATTGTTCGTGCTTTTATGCCGAACGTGAATATTGTTCGGGCTCTTATGCCGAACGTGAATATTGTTCAGGCTTTTATGCCGAACGTGAATATTGTTCGGGCTTTTATGCCGAACGTGAATATTGTTCGGGCTTTTATGCCGAACGTGAAATTCTGATATTGTTCGGGCTTTTATGCCGAACGTGAAATTCAAATATTTTTCGGGTTTTCATGTCGAACGTGAATATTGTTCGGGCTTTTATGCCGAACGTGAATATTGTTCGGGCTTTTATGGGCATATGATACAGTTATATGGGAGGTGATGACGTTGCTAACGTAAAATGTTATTTTCCACGACGTCAAACTGTCAGATTTTTATCATTTAAACCGATTTAACTTGAAAACGAGTTCATGGACCCTTCTTTTTAAAAATGACATTTGGCTTGATTATGCATAAAGATTATTTGTGCCAATTCTTATGAAAAAATCACCGATGAAATTTTTTTTTTTTTTTTTTTTTTAAATTCGATAAATATACAGCAAAAAAAAATGCCGTTCTTTGACTAAAATCATGAAAATGTGACAAAAATGAATAATGTTCCAAGAATTGTTACATAAATTCAAAGCACACTTATGTAGAGAAGATATTCCAGATACTTTTACAAAAACCCGCTTGCGGTTATCTTTTGAAACGAAAAAGTTAAGTATGTCTTTCCATAGGATAAAAATGTCCAAGAAACCGAAATTTCCAGTAAATTTCTAAAATTTCGACCCCATTTATTTCTAAAAGTAGAACATGAAGGTATATTTTTATTACATATTTGAATTGACTAGGTGAAAAATAGATTGCATGTAATCTTTCGTGAAAAATTCACCGTGGGATCAAAACTGTATCGTATGCCCTTATGCCAAACGTGAAATTCTGATATTGTTCGGGCTTTTATGCCGAACGTGAAATTCAAATATTGTTCGGGCTTTTATGTCTAACGTGAACATTGTTCGGGCTTTTATGACGAACGTGAATATTGTTCGGGCTTTTATGCCGAACGTGAATAGGCAGAGAGGGGGATATCATTATTTATTGTGTTTGGGCATGATGCTCAGTCGTGAAAAGAAAAGAAAAAAGGATGAAGATGATGTTAGCAATTGTTCAAGATTAATGTTTCTTGAACGTGTACGAATATAGTTTAAAGCTGTTGATCTGAAATATGAGAAGAAAGAGGGAAAAAAGTGATATGTTTCCTTAAGGCGATTTATGGGTTCATAATTCGTGTTCGAAAGTGATAAGGAAGAATTTACTTGATTGTATTATTATGTAAATTAGAGAATGTCACAAAAGAAATTTGTTATGTATCATGCTGGAACGTGAATAGAAAAAAAAATATGTTTATTTTTTTTTTCGTTTGATTGATGTTAGTACTTTAGATAGGGGAAAAATCATGAAATATACGTATCTTTTAACTATATTAATGAGAAATTTGGCTAAACATAACGTTCGGACACTGATATCGGCAAAAAATAGAAAATTTAGAAAAAGGAAATGAAAACAAAAATAAAAGAATAAAAGCTTGAATATCTCAAAATTTGTTTGACTTTGATGATAAGGGAGAACATGCAATGATGCGAAATTTACCCCCTTTTCCCCAAAACAACAAAAAAAAAAACAAAAAAAGAAAAGACAAGAAAAAGAAAATAAAGAAAACGCAATATATGTTTGCACAAATTCGGAGACATTAAGATTAAAGAACGTGTGGGTGGAGTGCCCGAAAGTGAGTAAAAAAACCCCAGATATTTGCACGAATTGAAGAGATAAAATTTAATTAAAGAAAAATAGTTCTATTTAGTGTTTCGTATGCATATACTGCATTTTGAGACAAATACTGATAGATATAGACATAAAAGGTGGATATACTAAGAAGGTTTGAGGGTGATATGAAATGTGGTGTTCAAAAGCTGTATTTTTGAACTCGAGGTAAAAAGGTTTAAGACAATTTTGTAATTGAATGTCAAGCACGAATTAGAAAGAGTTGTTTTACGTGTTATATTGTGGGCTTTGAAAGGAAAAAGATCGTTCGTAAAATAGTTAAAGATAAGAAAAGAACATAATATGAGATACCGTAGAAAAAGGAACCGAAAATTGTGTAATTAGTGTATAAATAGCATGTTTGGAATTTTAGTATCAAACTGTACTAGATGTATGTATTTATAACTTAAATTTAGACTCTTAAAAGAAAAAGAGAAAGAGAGGGAAAAAAATAATATTCATCGATACAACACATGTTAATTGTTGATACATGATAATTTACTAATTGACCATGTTGATTGTGATAGTGGTAAAATAAATTAGGTACAAAGCAAACTTTTCCGGTTTAGACACTAATTGGATGGTGTTTGATGATTTGCTTTGAATCAATAATCTGAATAGGATCGAAGTTCACATCAGCAGGGTGTATGTTTAAACAGGCGGTCAAACATGGACACTTGACAGTTACATGTTTTCAAAGATATCAATATTTCATTAGGAGCAGATTTCAGCAACATGATTACGAAATTTTTTTTTTTCTTCTTTGTTATCTGATGAAGCATTGGGTTGCATCAAATGTTAATTGCGTGGGAAGGTTGCATTTGTTAATATGTTTCATGTGAAGTTTTTACATGAATTGTTACTTATGCTAAATTATCAAAAAATGAACTTTACTGAAAAAAAATAATAATAATTAAAAAAAAAAAAAAAATACATGATAGTACATACACTAATGTACGTATGCATGTTTCATTAATTTAATTCACTGCCTTAATACTAATTAACAGGCATGTGCAGTTTTCAAGTTTAGATATGTGTGGTGTCACCACAAATAATTGTCAATGGACGTGAAGCGAACGGATCCAGCTAATTGCCTATTATTTCTTGATAAATATGTGATTTATCCGTGTAAATCAGTGTATAAATGCTTTTACATTTATGAAGAATTATGCATAAGTAGCGGTTATGAGCAACTCGTTATGTGTGCTGCCAGAATGTATGAAATATTAGTTTATTCAAAATATGATATAAAAAACAATTATTTACTATGGTTGAAGGTGATCTGGAGAGTTGAATATTAGATCATAATTAGATCAATGCTTCAAATTAAGATAGATTACTTTGCTTCATTTGTTTAGATGAAAACATTACAAGATAAAATAGCAGATCTTGAGATAAAATTACATTAGCGCGAAAGGAAAAATTTGATTCTAAGTAGATTTCATATCCACAAGAATAGACCAAATTTTGCAGCAGCGTTACTGCTAAAACTTGTGTGCAACAAAGAAGAGGAAGCGGTGCTTGATAAAGAACAGAAGTTACTTAAGATATTTGGTAAAAATGATGTTCAAAGTGACAATTATAATATGCAGTCGCATAATTTGTATTTGCATGCGGCTGGTTTAATGGGAGGTTCTTTTGAACAAGCACAAGGTCAGACTGATGGCATGCCTCCTCGATTTTTAGGTTCACCTCGTCGCCGTAGGTCTCGTGATTCTATTCACAATGTAATAAGCCGGGTCATTTTGTTTGTGATTGTCCAATTAACCAAGTTCCCACAAGTTTAAATTAAATGGATGGTGTCTCTCCAGATATACAAAACGTGAAATTTTTGAATCCGAAGACTTTTGCTGGAAAAATTCACACTAGGTTATATCAATGGCAAAAGATATTAGCTTGTTCGTCTTCTTCAGATGAAATTTTAGATTGGCTAGTTCATGGTGTTAATATCAATAAGTACATTAATTGTACATGTTAAAGCAGATTTTTGGGGGAAAAGTGCCCACCTTGCAGAATATTCAGTAATTCCAATAAATGCAAAAAGTTTTCTATGTTCATAACAGAAACTGTTGTGGAAAGACAGAACAATGGTTCCATTAAATGCGTAGGAAAAGTAGGTTTAGTTAAACCACCCCACATTGAAGCACCGTTAACAGTAGAACCGACAAAACATAGACTATGTATTACCTAATGTATTTGAACAATTGGAGCAAAGATATTCCTTTTAGTTTCGACACTCACAAAAATAAAGTCAGGTTTTGATAATGTTTTTGTCCGAGGATACCCGAGGACTCGTGGGTTTTCAGTGGAGTGGATTTTATTTCATTTTCACAACATTACTGTTTAGCTTCAAACTATATAGCTATATTTATCACACTTTAAATCTGCAAGCAACTTCTTACATCAGGAATCAAAATTGTATATAGATGATTGTCTTATAGAGGAAGAAAAAAAACTGGTTCAAAGGCAGGTTTCTGTTGCACATTATTGGCAAATTACATTGCTTGTAAAGTTATAACTAGATAAGGGTATTGCGTTAATTTAGACAAAACTGTATTTACCCCGTCACAAGCAGTAGTATTTTTGATTCTATAGCTAGAAGTTTCAGAATAACTGAGTCGAAAAAACAAAATTTTGTAACTTTAAGCAAAAATTGTTCAGGAAAAATTGTTCTTACAGTGATAGACCCACTGCTAGATTTACTAAATATAGTGGGTCATGTATTTCTTTTATGTTACCTTATGTTATATTATGGCAGCAAAACTTTACACTCGAGATATGAAATCGGTAATTTTATTCGGAATCCGCAAAAAAAAAAAAAAAAAAAAAAAAAAAAAAAAAAAAAAAAACAAGTATCCCAATGACAAAAGAATCAAAAAGACAAAATTATTATTGGCGGTTATTTGGATTCATGGACAGGAAAGTTAGAAAAAAAAAGAGCGGCATTTAGTTGTTAACATTTATATAGATGCTTGCATTGTATGTACAAATGGGGTGGATATTTCAAAATTAACGACAAAGGTCACAACGTTGATGATTCGTGCATGGGTACAGGAAATGTTATCGCTTCCTATTATGGTGCTAGAAGCTAAAGCTTAGTTTGTAAAATGTATTAAGATCAATACAGGAAGACATAAAGTGTAGTCGGGTGGACGCAAACGTAGACACTCAGGCCTTGATAGGTGCTTGAAATAACGAAAGTTCCAAATCTATGAAACTGAATTCTACTCTTAAAAGATTATTTTCAATTGACTTTGATTTTAGACGTTATGTTTAATTACATTTGTACTATCTAAATTGATATTAGTAGATGAACCATCGAGATGACTTAGTAAATCAGACGCGACATTAGATAACGAGATATGGAATAAAATATAAGAGTATTTTGGTGACAATACAGGACATACGATCGACTTGATGGCTTTTATATATTTAATAATAGCATCACAGACAGACACGGTGGAATTCTAAAACATTTCACATCATGATTTTAGACGTTATGTTTAATTACATTTGTACTATCTAAATTGATACTAGTAGATGAACCATCGAGATGACTTAGTAAATCAGACGCGACATTAGATAACGAGATATGGAATAAAATATAAGAGTATTTTGGTGACAATACAGGACATACGATCGACTTGATGGCTTTTATATATTTTATAATAGCATCACAGACAGACACGGTGGAATTCTAAAACATTTCACATCATGATTTTCTCCTTTGTCGGCAGGCGAAAATTTATTTGCCCAAACAGTGGATAAAAGTGAAAACTGTCATGTATTTCCTCCTTTTGAATTATTACTACCGGTGTTATCTTTATCAGGGAGAATATGTTAAATTGTATACAGTGTCTATGCATGCTATGGAGTAATAGACGCATGGGTTCCGACATTTTATGAATTTATACAAGATGCTTTTGCTGTTGATAACAAGAGACAAAATAAAGAAAGGTTATGACCCGGATGTTTTGGGGTTATCTGGAAATATGTAGGCAATTCGCATAAAAGAAAAACCATATATATGCATTTATTCTGGAAAATTATTATTTCTTAATGAACTACTTGTTTCTACTAAATTTCACTTGATAAGTATTGGTGATTAAATGATAAGATTTTAAGAATGCCAAAAAGATCTCAATAACCCAATGTTAAATGTTGTTTTCATAAGGTGGTGCTCTAGTGTGTGAAATAACACCCAGAATTGAGAGACTAACTAGAACACAACCGCCTAGGCTTATTTTCATTCATGAAGGTGTCAATAATGTTAGCAAGTCTTTCTTGTTTAAAAATGAGTTCAACCAGTTATTGAGTACAACACAACAGTTTGAACATTTAGCACAAATGCTACAGTGAACGTTAGAAAGTGATAGGCACGTATCTATTGTATTATCATTGATAATTATGTGTAAAGATGAAGCTATAAATGCAAGATCGACCATTATTAATGAAAATTTATGCAAGCGTAATTGTTGGATGTTCATGGAAAATTCAAACATCAATTGTAGACATTTGAGAGATTGTGTACATTTGAATGAAGAAGGTCAATCAATTTTTCTTAACAATTCATATGATGTGTTTAAAAATGTTTTGTGATATTTCTTGAAGAACGAGATAATTTTTTTCCACATCTTTTTGGATATGCAAAAAAAAAAATAATAATAATAATAATGCAAGTCCAAAGGACATAAGAAAATTTCTCGTTTTCAAAGGAAAGGGTGAGAAAACACAGTTACATGTACTTGATAACAACTGCTCTCTGCATACTAAACACGGCATTAAAGTTTTCAAATGCCAAAGGATGCTAGCACCAAAGTCTGTTGATTTTTTACTAGGCAAAACCAGAGCATTATTCAGAGAAACAGGTCGATCAGGAGAGTAGAATCCCATACTTCTTACGGCTAACCCGGCTGTCTTACATTTGTAAAAAAAAACAAAAAAAAACAACATTTTCATGTCATAAATCAGGGGCAGACTAACGCTAACATTTCCATATAACAAGCTACTCCATTAATGTTTATTAAGTTATGACATATGTAGACATTTATCATATCGAGTTTCAGTAGAGATAGTCCTATTTGGAAATTTTTTTTTTATGCAAGAGACTTGGCTTATTTTTCAATTTTATGTTTTTGTTTGGTAGCAGAGGGGCGACCTTGGTTTATTGGCTGCAGACAGATGTTTTCAAATACCCGACTCGGAGAGAATTTTTGTGTCGCAAACAGCTGTAAAAGTCACCACTTTAGATAATCCAAGAAATTTCATAGTTTTTCTTCAAAGGATATTGATATTTTTCCGGTCAAAAACTTTAAAAAATACATCATCTTGCATGGCAGAGAGACATAGTTGAAGTTATACGAAGGGGAAAATTCCAACAGCAGTAGTAAAGTATATGCAGTTACATTACGTATCATAGGGTTAATGGTGAAGGAATTAATCAACACGTAGGGTGGGGCACAAAATATATAGTTGATTATTATGCCAATGTAGGGAAATTGATAAGTCCTAAAGGGCCAGCTTTAATTTGTCGCAGGCTGTGGACAATTTGGGTAAGGGAAATTCTCCTTTGATAAAGTTGCAAATCAATATACTGGTTTGAGTAAATTGAAAAGTTGCAGTTTCAATTAATTATGTTTGACTGTGTTGAATACAATTAGGGTAATTTAGCAATGTTCTGAAATGGAACATACTTCTTTTTTATAAGTATTGGATATGTTTTATGATGGATATAGTTGTATAATAATGAAGTTGGAACATTAAATAAGGTTTTGTATTTAGTCAGTCGGTTATGTCATATCATTTCACTGAGGCCCGTTTATACATCGTTGGTTTGTTGAATCCAATATCTTATATATGAGAGGAACCGTGGTGAACTTGTAATATTCCACTATTCCAAGTTCCCCCTTCGGTACCTCGAATGTATAAGATAGCACGGTCACTTTTAGTCTAATCGTCACTCGATTAGAGGTCATACTATCGTGCAGACGCATAATGGATCTCTTATAAATAATAAATCGATACCGATCAAACAATGATCCGAAACTTCAACAGTTCGATGGAAAGAGTTTGAGTACATTTAGTAAAGAAGATTTAATGCAAGTAGCCACCAAAACAAAGTTACAATTAAATGACATTTTAGTGTTTCTGGATATCGATAATTCTAGAGAGAACTTGTGCAAAGTTGTGAGTTTTGCCTTAGAGCAAAAAGATGTATTGAAGGAGGAGGATACGGTGACAGAAAACCTCCTAAAATAGAAAAAAAAAAGAAACTAAAACTTCAGAAAACAAATCGTCAGGGTAAGTTTTCGAAACTTATTTGATATAACAAAGGTGCATGAGAAAAGAATACGATGAATGTAGAAGATAATTAATACAGAAATTAACGTATTACATGTATAAAGGTCATCGTATGTAAATATGTATATATGGCATATGTTTTAATTAAAGAGTTCAAAATAAAATTATGCGTGTTAGAATGAACTTTATCGGAACGACAGTTGTACGTCTGTGGTATTCATACTGAATATGTAAAGGAAAATTAATGTTACATATTTAGTTATAGATAATTTGTTCATATTTGAACGGGTGCATATATTTCACGGTTAATATATTTGTTTAGAAAAGTGAGAACGGAAGAATAGAAAGTTTTTAAATAGGTTGAAAATATTTTGTTCGGGTATTTTATTGAACGTGAAGACCAAGAAAATCTGGTTATATTTTATGTTACTGTAATTTCTGAAATTCAATGCAATTTGTTAAGAGAATAGTGTTCGGGTAAGATGCTCGAACGTGAACAGAGGTAATATATAAAGATAACAAAAAAATGTTAGAGCGAGTATAATGCTCGTAAGTGGAAAGAAAAAAAATAGAAGAAAATTGTTCAAGTTTTTGAACTTGTAAAAGTATTTAGCGGTTAAAATATAATAGGAAAAGAAAACATATAACTTTGGATATTTTTTATTCTAATATAGCGATTATTTTGTGCTTTTATGCCGAACGTGAATATTGTTCGGGCTCTTATGCCGAACGTGAATATTGTTCAGGCTTTTATGCCGAACGTGAATATTGTTCGGGCTTTTATGCCGAACGTGAATATTGTTCGGGCTTTTATGCCGAACGTGAAATTCTGATATTGTTCGGGCTTTTATGCCGAACGTGAAATTCAAATATTGTTCGGGCTTTTATGTCGAACGTGAATATTGTTCGGGCTTTTATGCCGAACGTGAATATTGTTCAGGCTTTTATGCCGAACGTGAATATTGTTAACATAGCACGTGCACCGAATCAATTCACTACTTTACAATCAACATGGCCAGACACTTTAAACGAACTATTAAAAACAAAACAGTACGACATAAACGTGTAGAAAACAACAACAATAAAAGGAGTAAATTACATACCAAGTTGGTAAAAAATGCCAAATTATTTGTGAAAAAATTTATCGGGACATAATTTAACGGATCACGAAACCTTATTACTTGCAAAAGGTGTAAAGTTCATAGTTAACCCTTCGAACAAAAATGCCATACGAAACGTTATGAAGGACTTTGACGAATTCTCAAGAAAACTTAGATGTCGATATCTCTTTAATGATGGTAGAATTTACAAGAGACACCCTTTTTACATAAATTCAGGATATGAACCGTTGGATTCTTGTCCAGCAATTGAAAATAACATATTCTCAACAAAAATAGAACTTAGTAGAATGAAAATAAACAAACACACCAGAAATATATCTGCCGAAGAATTGTCGGCTATTCGGAATCTAAAGAAAAATAATAACATTACAATACGTAAGGCAGACAAAAACTCAACACTATGTATTCTTGACAAAGACAACTATATACGTGAAGGGTTAAGACAATTACATAATAAACATTACGAAGAAATTGTTGAATCCAAAGTAAAGGAGGTGGCTGAAACGGCGTTCAGTATTATCAGAGACCTACATTATGATAATTATATTGACAATATAACATTCAAATATTTGAAAGAAAACATCAATACAACTAAAGTAGGAAAATTCTATCTGTTGCCTAAAATACATATACTATCTCAAAATATACTATCAGAAATGGAAAGAAATGAAACAGCTAGACGAGAAAATTTAATTCCGGGCAGACCAATTGTATCGCTGTGTGGAACGCCCCTACACAATATTGGACACTATATCGAATATTTTCTTGTTCCACTTGTTAAAAACAATATACATATATAAAAGATACGTCAAGTTTTATTAATTCGATTGAAAATATAAAACCCCAACGTGACTGCTACCTAGTAACATTCGATGCAAAAAATATGTACACTTGTTTTACATTTAATGAAATACTAGAAGCCACTTACGGGGCACTGGCCAATATTGATCCAAGCGAGTATGAAATCAAAGTTCCACCAAAGGACAGTATACTTCGCCTATTAAGGCTTGTTCTAGAGAACAATGAATTTATTTTAACAATAAACTTTACCCACAGGCACTCGTCTTATAAAAAAAAAATTCCTATGTACCTTTATATATACAATACAAGGTACTTAACTCGCGATTTAGAAAAATGTCAGCCGGTGGCGAAATTCCGTTATATGCCGATTTCTCGGCTGTCAACCCCACTAAAACTTGTTATGTCGTAAATCTAAATTGATTTATCTTCACAATGGTGTATAACACGCCTACTTTTGTTGTCGGAATCATCCGTAGCAATCCTACCCAAGTATGTCAATCTAATTATTTCGTCTACCGATGATGGATTGGAAATAAACGCGTCACGTCTCTTTATATATCTCGGTTTCCGATTGGTCAATTTTATGGGAAAGTCTAAATGATTCTCGGAGTTATCTGATCTTGTTTCATTTCATACGTAAAGTCAAGAGAGAGTCTGAATGACATTGACGTCATGGGAAATTTTGTGTCTAAAAAAGGAAACTCGTAACTTATTAGACATACCACAAATAACACTTGTTAGATTTTTTTTCACGGTATCTTATACAATTTTACTATCTGGGTGATAAGTTCTATTCAGACAAAAACTAACAGTTTTTCTGAAACAATTTTTATAATTAATCATTTACTGCGAGTTGTGTGTTTCCAATTTGTCGTCTGTAGACGAAATAATTACGATTGACATACTTGGGTAGGATTGCTACGGATGATCCCGACAACAAAAGTAGGCGTGTTATACACCATTGTGAAGATAAATCAATTTAGATTTACGACATAACAAGTTTTAGTGGGGTTGACAGACGAGATATCGGCTTATAACGGAATTTCGCCACCGGCTGACATTTTTCTAAATCGCGAGTTAAGTACCTTGTGTTATATAAAGGTATATAGGAAATTTTTTTTCTGAGACGAGTGCCTGTGACTTTACCGTGAAACCTTGGGCGTTCCTATGGGCGGATCAGCATCCGCTGAATTAGCAGACCTTACAATGTTTGTTATTCTTGAAAACATTTTACAACGCTTTCAACACAGAAACAAAATGATAATGACTTCCAGATTTAGGGATGACGACTGGATTATATATTCCGGACCTATAGAGGAAATACACGAACTAATTACAATAGCTAATACTGCGCACCCGCAATTGAAGTTCACCTACGAATTTTCCCGTAATGAAACAATATTCTTAGACACTGTCATATACAAAGGAGAAAGATTCTTTAACGAAGGAATACTAGACATTAAAACCCATATCAAACCAACTGAAACATTTCAATATCTGCACAGATACAGCTCACACCCAAAAAGTGTTTTCAAAGGATTTATCAAGAGTGAAGTATTGAAATACATCAGAAACACAAGTAGCAGAACTGAACTTAAAAAACAGTTGGAAGCTTTTAAAACACGTCTCCTCAAACGAGGATATAAAATATCTGAAATCAACGAAATTTTTTATCAAACACAAAATACAGAAAGGGAAAACTTGCTTATACAACGCCCAACGAAACGGGAGCAACCACTAGTTATGTTAACAAAATTCAACCCATCTATACAGAAACTAAAAAATATAATAATAAAACACTGGAACCTTATTTCACTAAACCCTGAATGTGTGAACATATTTAATCATCAGCCTATTATAGCTTATAAAAGACATAAAATTTACAAGAACTATTATCAAAGCATTAGCGGGTATAGTCCGCTCGACTTTTCACAACACAATATGATACTAAGCTCGCAAAAAATTAATAATCAACTACTATTTTATCCAGAGACAACCGGTGTATGGTCCAATATAACAGACGAAATAAAACAAAAAAGCATAAATAACACGCCAATATACAACTTATTGAGTCGGCCACTGATGAAGCCGGACTCAGGGATTTTTCCCCAAACACGGCAGAAACACCGGGCCTAACATGTACGCTCATGGGTGAGCTCGGATGCGTTTATTTAAATACAAATTGAAATGATGTCGCAGAATACTGCAAATCATGCCATATATGCCAGGTTGTTGGTAAGGCTAACCAGAAAATACCACCAGCACCACTTCTGCCTATTACAGCCTTTGAAGAACCTTTCAGCAGAGTACTAATTGATTGCATTTGACCTTTACCGAAGACCAAGACCGGAAATGCGTATTTATTGACAATCATGTGTACCTCCACTCGTTTTCCTGAGGCTATTCCGTTAAGGAATATCAAGACACCTACTATTGTCTAAGCTCTGATCAAATTTTTCACGCTAGTAGGACATCCAAAGTCTATACAGTCCGACCAGGGTTCAAATTTCATGTCAGGTTTATTTCAGCAAGTCGTGTACCAGTTAGGGATTGCTCAATATAGATCAAGTGCTTACCATCCAGAATCTCAAGGTGCCTTAGAACGTTTTCATCAAACATTGAAGAACATGATTAGAACTTTTTGTCTTCAATTTGACAGGGACTGGGATGATGGTGTTCACTTTTTACTTTTTACGGTCCGAGAGGCAGTTCAAGAATCCCTTGGTTTTAGTCCCTTTGAGTTGGTTTTTGGTTACACTGTAAGGGGACCTTTAAAATTGATTAAAGAAAAAATGGCTTACTGAACACACTGACTTAAATCTTTTAGACTATGTATCAAGATATAAAGAAAAATTGTATACTGCTTGTCAAATTGCTCAGAACAATTTTAAAACTGTTCAGAATAAGATGAAAATATGGTATGATGAAGATGCCAGGGACAGAGTTTTTGAGCCAGGTAATAAGGTACTTGTATTTTTGCCAGTCCCTGGACATCATTACAAGCTAAATATTGTGGTCCTTATACCATAGAGAGTAAAATCAATGATTTGAATTATATTGTAAAAACACCAGGTCGGCGTAAACAAAATAGAGTGCGTCACATTAATATGTTAAAACCATATTTTGAGCGTACTAATGAAGGTGAGAGTAAACCAGTTGCCACTTTAATCATGGTTAAATTAGAGAACAATCATGACAAACCAGATATAATTGAACCACCTTTTAGTTCTAAAACTATGGAAGAGACAGTTAGATTGAAAAAATCAGAAATTTTGTCAAATTTAGATTCAAAACTTGCACATCTGTCTTTTGATCGTAGAGAAAAATTAAAAGCTTTGGTATTTTCTTTTAAAAATCTTTTTCCAGATGTGCCAAACAAAACCACTGCTGTTTGTCATGATGTCGATCTAGCTGATGCTTCTCCAATTAGCAACATCCTTACCGGCTCAATCCACTCAAACTTGAATTTATGAGACAAGAAATTAAATATATGCTTGACAATGATATTATTGAGTCGAGTAACAGTGAATGGAGCTCTCCTTGTCTCCTTGTGCCCAAACCAGATAAAACCTTTTGTTTCGTAACTGATTTCAGAAAAGTAAATTCTGTTTCAAAATCTGATTCCTATCCGATTTCAAGGATAGACGACTGCATTGATAATATTGGAAAAGCAAAATTTGTGAGCAAATTTGATTTATTGAAAGGTTACTGGCAAGTTCCACTGACATAGAGAGCTCGTGAAATATCAGCTTTTGTCATACCAGACGGCTTATTTCAATATACTGTAATGCCGTTTGGCATGAAAAGTGCTCCAGCTACATTTCAAAGAATGATCAATAATGTTAAAAGATTTAGACTGTTGTTATGTTTATATTGATGATCTTATTGTATGTAGTGAAAGCTGGGAAGAATATTTAACACATTTATATGATACTTTTGATAGATTGTCACAATCAAATTTGACTGTTAATCTTGGTAAAAGAGAATTTTGCTAGGCCACTGTTGATTATTTAGGGCATACAGTTGGCCAAGGTCAAGTGAAACCTATTATGGCTAAAGTGGACGCAATTACTAAATTTCCTCTTCCTACAAATAAAAAACAACTTATGAGATATATTTAGGCATGATTGGATTTTACATGAAATTCTGTTCAAGTTTTGCTACTGTTGTTCGACCATTGACTCATCTTTTACGAAAAGATTCTAAATTCATCTGGAGTGGAAATTGTCAAAACGCTTTTGAAAATAGCAAATCACTTTTAATTAATAGTCCAGTTCTGATCACTCCAGACTTTGAAAAACAATTTAAACTTGCCGTTGATGCAAGCGATGTAGGAGTTGGAGCTGTTTTATATCAAGAAACAGATGATAATGTTGAGAAACCTATATCATATTTTTCTAAGAAATAAGATAAACATCAGAAAAATTATTCAACTATTGAAAAAGAGTGTTTTGCACTGTTGTCTGCACTTCAACATTTTGATGTATATTTAAATCCCACTGTCTATCCTATTCTTGTTTATACTGATCATAATCCTCTTACCTTCATACATAAAATGAGAAACAAATACCAGAGATTGACTAGGTGGAGTTTATTGTTACAGGAATAGGATGTTATTGTAAACCATATTAAAGGTAAAGATAATGTAATAGCAGATGCTTTATCTAGAACTTATTGAAACACTTTGTATAGTATATGTATTTTTGTACATTTTATTCATGAAAAGTTTTTGTTACACTCAAACTTTTTATAAGGGGGAGGTGTTATGATATTGTAACTATCATATTTATTTAGTTGGCCTTATTTGTTTTGTGTGGCCTATTATATGTTTTTATATTGTGTACAAAATTATACACATTGTGTTACAACTATGCAGTTTAGAAATAACTGGAACAATCATTGATACTCATGGAATGATTAGAACTTTCTATATCACTTACATAACGTTTCCAGAATGATCATAACAAAAGATGCGTAATTTAAACATCTAGCGTTATCTAGAAGTTTCCGTTTGAGTATATATATATAAATATGCAGACCCTAAAGTTAGACATAGACATAGACTTAGACATCGATAGATATCAACATTCTCAGCAGTTGGATTGACACTTTTATTTACTAACAACATCATACTAAATTGTGACCTATTGGACGTAATATTCTGTGGATTCCCGTGAAAGATTTCCGGATAAAGAAAAGATAAAAGATTGGACACATATTTTGACAGTTAAGTTGACATTTATTTTTGTGTAATACTTCTTGTAAACTAGTGTATAATAAATCTTGTTAAATTTTATTATTGATTTGTGTCTTTTGTTGGCTACAATTAAAAGGCGATTTTCTGGCGTAACAGAAAAAACTTATGAACCACATCAACAAACGACAGCTACTGAACATCAGATTCCTGACTTAAGACAGGTGCAAACAATTGCAGCGGGTTTAAACGTTTTAATGGTACCAAACCTTCACCCTTATCTGAAACAATAGTGTAACACCTTCATCTAAAATTTTAACTATAATAATCATATTGATGAAAATAAATAAAGAGCTCTCGCAAGTGAAGATAAATTTTTATTGTGATATTCCTTTTTATGCCCTCGCCTTAAAGGAGGGGCATTAAGTTTTATCCTTGTCCGTCTGTACGTCCATCCGTCCGATTGTACGTACGTCCGTACGTCCCAAAATTGGTTTCCGTTCTCTAACTTTGGTTTGCCTCAACCAAATGTTATGAAACTAAAACACAATGCGTATTAATACAAAACACAGATCAAGTTTAAATTTGGGTAGCGTCACTTTTACCATTCTAGAGTTATGCCCCTTTACAAATGAAAAAAATGTTGAATTTTTCGTTTCCTTTCTCTAACTTTAGTTTGCCTCAAACAAATATTATGAAACTTATATGCAATGCTTATTACCACAAAACAAAGATCAAGTTTGAATTTTGGTGGCTCACTTTTACTGTTCTCGAGTTATGCCCCTTTACAAATGATAAATTGCCGAATTTTTCGTTTTTGTTCTCTTACTTAAGTTTGCCTCAGGCAAATGTTATGAAACTTATACACAATGCTTATTACCACAAAACACAGATCAAGCACAAATTTGGGTAGTTTCACTTTTACCGTTCTTGAGTTATGTCCCTTTATAATCTTATTTGCAAGCAGGCCCGGGGCATCATCTGTGTCCCATGGACACATTCCCAATTTATCTTATCTGGTGTCTGTTTACCCATCATTGAATGTCGTAAACCTTTGTGCATAAATATTGAGGACATAATTGAGCTTAAAGTTTTTATAAAGTGGACAAGTTTTTTGCCAATAATAATTGTTGGACATGTTAAATTTGGGAGAGTAAAAATTCAGACACATTTTGGTGAAGTAAATAATTGGACCATTTGGGAATGTGAAATTGGACATGTTTGGGCGATTTGTGGTTTTAAAGACACCTTGGGCGAAATGAACACGTCTGTGAAAGTTAAATATATGAGAAATCAATGGTCACAAAATTTGTGTCATTATTTTTTTTACAGGTAAGCCACTGATCTGATTGCCATGGGTGGCTAAAGAAAAGAATCATTCAGCCAGCAGATATATCCATTTAAATAAATTTCGCACGACCTCAACTCGCAGTTGGTAACATTGTCGCACTTCATGATAAGTCTGAAGGTTGATGGAAATAAAATCCATGTGGGTCTTTTCACAAAAATTTAAAACCAAAATTGATAGTTATACTGAAATAGTCATGACTTACAAGTATTTTTTCTCGTAAGATTTTTTGGTACCTTCCAATTTATTTTTTGGGAGCATGCAACAGGAAACACACCTATTTTTAATTGCCTTAAATGAAACTGCATGTAATTATATATATAATGATCAAGAATTTAACCCCCCCAAAAAAAAGGATTTGTAAACAAAATTTTCCCCTTTTTACTAATAAATGGACTTATTTTTTGGCAGTCACCATTACACATTAACACTGACAGCTGCAATTGTACGTGAGGAACCCTTTCCCAATAGAGTTATGTACATGTCCTTCACTGGAAAATTTCGTCAATTATACACGCCTTTATGACGTCATTTACCAGATAGAGGGGACCGCCTGTATCCCTGCACTATTAAAGTTCATCAAGTGTCATCTTGATCGCCATTATTCAGATGAACTAGAAATAATGTTTGTTCCAAAAGGTACTTAGAATTTAATTTGCGTAATAATTCGTGCAATATAGCATTATTTTTTCAACATAGTACACGTACATACCACGTAAAATTAAAAGGTCAAAACTCAGAAAATAGGAATCATTCACGACTTTTCACGCGTGGTGGCGCTGCGGTTCCATAAGTGGTTACTTGAACGCTTCAATCACGTAAAACGCTTGCATCTGTATTTACAACGTAAACAATGGCATCTGATGATTACATCACCTGGTCTGTTCCAGACCTAACGTTACGTGGAACTGTCACAAGAAACAGAAATATGGATCTTATAGAAAGGTAAACGATGTATTTAAAAAATATTGAGATTTCTTGTATTATAAGCGGAAACGCCGCTACAGTACATGGCCAAAAAGATTTCGTCACCTACATTTTTGGGCTATATATTTCATATAAAAACATGTTTATTGGAGGCATTTATGGTTGTATTTTTACAAATAATATGTCTAAAAAACAGAATTGTATATAAAGAATATTTGTTTGATTTGTCATAGTTTTGTCTTCATTTGTTTTTATTTTCTCCTGATGTGAACACATATACTATTTTTTACAATTTAATTTGGTTGAAATATAAATATATAGCAAGATTGTTTATAATAGACAATAATATTTATGTTTATCGCAGAAGAAAATGAAAATAAACAAATAATTATTCTGCTGTTGGTACCAAGTTGTATAAAATCAAATCAGAAATGTCCCCTAAATAATCTTTGAAATGCAATTTTATATGAAATATTTAGTGTGAAATACCAAGTGACAAAAACAGTACCCCAAGTTAGAAAAGAAAAAACCCCACTGAACATATAAATAGTCATGAATGTATAATTAAACTTTCTAGGGTACATTTAAATGATTTTGTATAATAATAATTAAAAAAAGGGGTTCTATACAGATATTATCTGTTGGCCATGAAATGTGATACAGACCATGCAGACTGGGCAAGGGAAAATTAATTAACTTGTTATATACTGGGACTATTATACTAATAGTAAAATAGTCCCAGTTATATATAAACAATTTATTACTTTTGAAAATGGGACAATTACACAAGGAAAGTATTAAATCCTCCAATACCACTTTTAAACAAGACATGATTCTACATTTTAAGCTTTAAATCTTTTAATATGTCTCAGCTTCATCTACTTAAAAAAAAAAGACACTGTAAAAAAAATATAAAGGCCCTTCTCTGCAAACTTTTTACATATAACATGAAGGGGCCATTTTTGGAAATTTTAAAAGATATGTACATCTATAATGAAGTTTTATTTGCAATTCATGTTCAAACAAGGAATTATTTAAATATGGAATAATTTCAAATTCTGCAAAATTGATTAGAAAATAATTATGAGAACTAACCCAACTACATATTTTTTAAACTTAGAAATGTGGTCCCTATAGTTCTACGTCCTTTTTTGAATCCTATCTGTTCTTGGCAGATAATTTTATAAGATTCTATATAGTTTTCTATTCTATTATACTCTAGAAAAAAATGTTCCTAAACTAATAATAAACAGCTGCGCCATGAGCGCATGATACGCCCGTCGTCTTGTGTGTGAATTTTTATGCAATAAGCATACGGCGTGACATGCGGAAACCCCCTTTTTTTACAAAACTCAATATCTCTAAAATAAAATTTTAAATCAAAACCAAAAGTATACAGATCTTTAGATTAATATAACTAAGAAGTGTGTAAAATTTTAAGCAATAATCTTAAATCGTTTTTGAGATACGGCACGACATGTGAAAACCCCTTTAAAAAAAAAAATCAATATCTCAAAAATAAAATTTTGAATCAAAACCAAAAAGTATACAGATCTTTAGATTAATATAACTAAGAAGTGTGTAAAATTTTAAGCAATAATCATAAATCGTTTTTGAGATACGGCGCGACATGAGAAAAACACCTCCCCCTTTTTTTACAAAATACTCAACAACTCAAAAATAAAATTTTCAATCATCACCAAAAAGTATACAGATCTTAAGGTTAATATAACTAAGAAGTGTGTAAAGTTTTAAGCAATAATCTTAAATTGTTTTTGAGATACGGCGCGACATGTGAAAAAAAACACACACCTGTTTTAGTTACTAAGTCCCGTAACTCAAAAGGTTTTAATCTTATTTTCACCAAAAAGTATACAGATCGTTTGACCATCATAAGAAACAACTATGTTTAAGTTTCATGAAATTTGGATAAGTCATTCTCAAGTTACGGTGCGACATGTTTACGCCGGACAGACAGACGGAATGACAGACGGACACCGGACATTTGTATACCATAATACGTCCCGACAAAAATTGACGGGCGTTTAAAAAGGGCCATACCTCTGTTGTTTGAAGGGCTATTAAAGCATCTTCCTTTGAATATGGGTTGAATAAACTTTCTTTCCAATAAGAACTTCACTCTGATTCAAACAAAAAATTCTCTGAAACTGACATTATCAAGATGCTTGATTTCTTGATTGACAACATATTTCTTACGTTTGGTGGACGTGTTTTTCAACAGACTGTCGGAATTCCAATGGGAACCAATTGTGCCCCTCTTCTTGTCGACTTGTTTCTTTATTATTATGAGGCTGACTTCATACAGGAACTTCTTAGAAAGAAAGATAAGAAGTTAGCAATATCCTTTAACTCTACGTTCCGCTATATAGATGATGTTCTCTCACTAAATAATACAAAATTTGGTGACTATGTTGAACGTATCTATCCCATCGAACTAGAGATAAAGGATACTACAGATACAGATAAGTCTGCCTCATATCTTGACTTACATCTAGAAATTGACAATGACGGTCGGTTGAAAACAAAACTTTATGACAAAAGAGATGATTACAGCTTCCCAATTGTGAACTTTCCATTTCTATGTAGAAACATTCCAGCAGCGCCTGCATATGGAGTATATATCTCCCAATTGATACAATATTCCCAGGCTTGTGTTTCCTATCATGATTTCCTTGATAGAGGATTGCTGCTCACAAGGAAGCTATTAAACCAAGAGTTCCAAATGGTGAAGTTAAAGTCATCCCTTCGTAAATTTTACGGACGCCATCACGAGTTGGTTGACCGTTATGGAATAACTGTTTCACAGATGATATCGGATATGTTCCTTATGTCGTAACTACAATACCCTCCCTTTTCACGAATGTGACTTACCGAATTAGACTATTTACCAGATTTGTAATAACATAAGCAACACGACGGGTGCCACATGTGGAGCAGGATCTGCTTACCCTTCCGGAGCACCTGAGATCACCCCCAGTTTTTGGTGGGGTTCGTGTTGCTTAGTCTTTGGTTTTCTATGTTGTGTCATCTGTACTATTATTTGTCTGTTTGTCTTTTTATTTTTGGCCATGGCGTTGTCAGTTTGTTTTCGATCTATGAGTTTGACTGTCCCTCTGGTATCTTTCGTCCCTCTTTTCTTGCTAGAGAGAAAATTTTATTAATTTTTAAGAAAAAAGTAGTGTTTCATAATTTTATATACATATCATTCCCAACATTCAGCATACAAGAATTTTTCAAAATTTCATTAGTTATACCATTAAATCCACTTGATATCTTGTTTTTCAAATATTTCATGGCAAGCAGAAACCTCCTTTGTAATCCTAACATTTTAATCTGTGTAATAGTACTAAAAAAATCTTTACCTACATGTTTTAAAAAAATCAAACCATTCCTTAGCTTGTTAAATTAAACTTTGGCTGGATCATGCACTAAATATTTGTCACTGGACATTAAGATTCCAACAATCAATATATTTGAACTTGAATCATTGATTTCTTTCCTTTTTGTCTTGCCTTGACAGAGTCCAAAAACAAGACATAGCATATATTAGGTATGCTGTTTTCAGCGTCATCAACAATGTATTTGTTAGTAAAGTAATATAAAATAGTGAAATATTGCAGACATTTTCTACTGGTAGATATTTGTAACCATGAAAGACAATATATTCATTATACAGTTTTCATGATTAATCGTACAGGCACTTGTTTCAGAAAAAAATTCCCTATATACCTTAATATAACACGTGTTATATTAAGGTATATAGGGAAAAAAAATTCTGAGACAAGTGCCTGTGATTAATCGCTAGCCCTTCAGGCCAGGCCAGATACATTTTTTGTAAGTATAGATAATTGTTAATGTGTCAATCCTAGTCAGGAGCCTTTAATTTAGTAGTTATAGTTGGTTAATTTCTGATATATACATACATATATATTTGTTTTTTTATTGTCTTATTTTATAATTTAAAATCAAGCCATTAGTTTTCTTGTTTGAATTTTCTTTCATTTTTTAATGTTGTGACTAGTACTATGTGATTTTTTCTTGATTGTATTTTATTTAATATTTTGACTTTTTTTTTATCTTTTGTAGAATCAATTAGAAGAGCCAAAATTTATAAGCTTAGATTCAAAACATTCTGGAGGAGCAGATTGTGTGAAGGTATTTATCCTTTTATAGCCTCAATCTATATCACAAAAATATATTTGTGTTAAAATATACAATTACCATTAAGAGAGTTGATTTTTTGTAAGACCAAGTAAAGGTTACAGGTCCTAATATCAGTTGGGAAAATGGTACTGTACAGTTTTATTTTAGTACTGGTGAACTCTACCGTTACAGACTCGTATGATAATAGTACACCTGAAACTCCACAGATGTACGTGTATATCTAAAAGCTATAAATATTCCTTCCGAATCCAGCCACACTGATAAGATGTCGCTTTTCAATATAAATTTTTATGAAACCAGACTGGATTAAAATAAAATTGTCTTGTGTAACTTGATGAAATTTAAATTATCTCCACTAGTTTACTCACTAAACAACAGGACTAATTTGTTAACATTTTCTTTACAGAAGCCAGCAGAAGTCAAGAGAAATAAAAAGAATGGAACAAAAGAATAATTGAAAAAGAACAGTGAAATGACAAAATTAAATAAAATTTTTGCATTTCTTATTGTTGTTATCTTGTGTATTGTTGACTAAGACAGCAAAGAAAACCATCGAAAAACTGTTCAGACAGAAAATGACAGATGCTACACATGATCAAACAAAAGATAAAAAAAAAACACTTCTAAGAAAAAATTTGTGCTGGACCAAATGAAATGCATGAGGATATTTATAATCTGAAAAAATTAATACCTCTATGTAAGTGAAACAAATTATGCGGTATGGGGTTTGCTCATTGTTGAAGGCTGTACGGTGACCTATAGTTGTAATTATTTCGGTGTCATTTGGTCCCTTGTGGAGAGTTGTCTCATTGGCAATCATACCACATCTCCTTTTTCATATGTGTTCAGTGCAAAATACAAAAAAAATGGACTATTCAATAAAATTGATATCTAAGACAGGAAATATTGGGGTTTGTCAATGAGACATCAACCCGACAAAAATAGCCAAAATATATGTAGATTAAGCCAGCATCAACAGCATGCAGACAAATGTAAAAGGAGATGTGGGGTAAAGATCAGTATGATAGCAGTTGTTTCTCAAATGTGGATTCAGGATTTTGAATCTAGATAAAGTGATGCAAACTCCACTCTGAAGTAACTGTATTAAAACAAAGTCAATGTCGGACTTTCTTTGAGATATTATTGTGTCTGGGAGACACAATTGATGCCCCCGTAGATGCAAAGTGTTATTTTAAAATAACTATAACATTTATCCGCTTATACCCCAAAAATGACAAAGTTCAACTATCTCCCAAAAGAGCAAATATTATTAAAAATCAAAACCCTGGCCACATGCACATCTTCAATATATGTACAAACAGACATCAAAGTGAAAACTTCCGAGGATTCTAACTGTAGGAGGAGTTGTGCTGAATAACTATATACCCATAATTGGAAGGACAGACAGACAGACAGAGCAGACAGGGGTAAAATAATATGCCCCCAACTTTCAGTTGCGGGGGCATAAAAAGGGGTCATCAGGCCCCAAACTAGACAAAATTTTGAGAGTAATATAAAAATCTGGATTAACCATAAATGTAGCTCCATAAGGGCCATAAAGGGGGCACCCAGGCACCCCACTCCTAAATCTGTCTCTGATATTAAACATTGTTTATATGATTCTGAATATTTTATAAAAAGACTTGAAAGATAATGTTAGAAAACATTTTTATAATGATATTTCGTATAACATTTAAATGATTTTTTTTAATGATTTTTTGAGAATATGAAAATTATTAAACATTTTGTTAAAAATATTTTTGAACTTTTTCAAAACATGTTATCCTGCAGAAATGAATTTTTATATGTTTTAAAATGTTTCAGGATATTTGACTAAAATACACATTCAAATCATTTATAAGACATTTTACAAACATTGTCGTCAAAATTCAGTAACATTTTAGTGATATTTTAAAAGTATCATGAAAATGTTTTGAAAATATTTTAACACCATACATTTTTGCATGATTTTGATATTTTTCTACAATATTTTTTTAACATTTTTCTATTTTTTTTTGGTGCTAACTGGGAAAGCAGTGGTGAAACAGCACCACATTAGAGCACATAATAAAATCAATTGCATGTAAATCCATTTCATCTTTTATGCATATTTTTGTACAATGTATTTTTATGAAATTAGAAAGAATACAGCAAACATAGATAATTCTGGAACCAAGTTGAAGTAGAAGTTTCTACGTGGAATTACATGTTTCAGATTTTTTATTCCCCTGCCACAGCGAAGGAGGGGCATTAAGTTTTACCCTTGTGTAACTTTTAGACAATACAAGGACTCTTTTAATGTGAATTCGGTTGGACGACACTTTTCTATCACAAACTACTTTCTTCTGATCTAGTTGGAATTTCCCTTTCAGAAAAGTTTGTGTGTTAATATAAGGAACTGTCTTGGCTAGTAAATAAATCCTGTTCCATAATTCCACTATTTGCCATTTGCATGATTTGTTGTCACCTTTGTCAAATTTTTTTTTTACATCTGGTTCTGACAGAAGTATTGATCCTCGCACTTGCAGCCACTTGGATTTTAACCATGAATTCATTTCAAACATAAAGATGTATCCCATCCATCACTTCATGGTTGGGTTAAAAGTCTGTAATCCATGATGGCTTCTGAAATATTAAAACAGGAAACCACAAAGCATCATATTATTTAATAAACTGCAGGTTCAGAAATTTTTCTTATTATTCATAAAGGACAAACGTTTAATGTGGGGATGTGTGTGATGTTTTTTTCTCACAAAAATACTCTTGATTTCTAACTTTGAAGAATTAAAAAAAATTGTTCTGACAGCTTTTGCCATAATTAGATATAGGAATATGTGGTGTGAGTGCCAATGAGACAACTCTCCATCCAAATAACAATTTATAAAAGTAAACCATTATAGGTCAATGTACGGCCTTCAACGCGGAGCCTTGGCTCACACCAAACAACAAGCTATAAAGGGCCCCAAAATTACTAGTGTAAAACCATTCAAACGGGAAAAGTTTAATGTTAAGTCCTTAGAAAATTCAGACTTTATTGCGACAAACAAATAAAAAACTTATGCTCATATGTACCATGGTTTTTTTAGAATGCAATAGAGGGATTGTCATATTTCCCAATACATGTAGTTCTCTTCCTTTCATGCATTGTTTTGTCAGGGAAATATATTTCACTTGCTATAATTAAGTGCACAACATAATAATTATTTCTTATTTACAATGCAAACAAAGGTAAAAGGGTGAAAAATGTGAAGACTAGGAAAAAACTTACAAAGTGTGAGGGTATATTTGAAGAATAAAATACATCCCTGTGTCATCCCCCTATTTTAATAAATAATAACCTGTCAAATTATTGGGCTGTTTAATCAAGAAAAAATAAAACAAAGAGGTTTAATAACGTACTAAATATAAGAAAAATATAAATACATAATAACCTAATCCTGTTGTTATATAATCTCCTGGCATGACATGGTTATCAGCTGGTTATGGCAAACTTGGTCGAATTTTCCGCCGGGTTTCCCTAGATATTTTTGATGGGTGGATCAACTCTCTTGATGCCTTCTCTCCATTTCAAAAGAATTTCATGGTCTTTTGGGAATCTGTGGTCCCCCTTCAGAATAATTGCAGCCGGGGACACAACAATTTTTAAGCTTAGTTTGGTGAAATTAGCGAGTGTCGATTGTGGTTACTAATGTAAACATGTGCAACGTAATGCGATTCAAGCGTCCATATGATTAAAACGTTTCCGACAACCACTTATGGAACACCAGCGACGTCTACAGGAAGAAATATTACGAATGATCCCTATTACAATAAGACTATCATCAACATCATCTTAAAAATTACATGTATATGTACATGCATATTAATATTTTGGTGAAAGAAGTTCATCCTCTCGATCTACTTTGTCATATTCCTTTCATATTCATTTAAATAAATGCCAAGTGGATATATATATGTCCAACAATGAGAAAACAACCCAAATGCCAAAGATAATTGAAAGACGTCTAGAGGTCAATACACAATCTCAAACTATAGAGACAAAATAAAAACTAAAAGTACAGCCAGTTGTTGAAATGTATTATATAGATATAAGAAGATGTGGTATGAGTGCCAACGAGACAACTCTCCATCCAATTCAAAATTTATAAAAGTAAACCATTATAGGTCAAAGTACGGTCTTCAACACGGAGCCTTGGCTCACACCGAACCGTAAGCTATAAAGGGCCCCAAAAATTACTAGTGTAAAACCATTCAAACGGGAAAACCAACGGTCTAATCTATATAAAAAACGAGAAACGAGAAACACTTATGAACCACATCAACAAACGACAACTACTGAACATCAGATTCCTGACTTAGGACAGGTGCAAACAAATGCAGCGGGTTTAAACGTTTTAATGGTACCAAACCTTCACCCTTTTTCTGAAACAATAGTGTAACATCACAACATTGAAAGACACACTATAAAATATCAACTGAAATAGGTTAACTCAATCAAACTTAAGGACATATTAACTCCATTGAACATACACTGAACAAATAAATTTGACCTATGATACAATGTAAATACAAAATAATAAACTAAGGGAAGAATAATAAAAGTAACATGTTATATCGGTATGAAATGTTAAACAATTTAAGAAAAACAATATGCTCGAACAAAAATAATAGGTAAATGAAAATAATTTTGTTGTTAGGTATACGTGTACAGTTACAATAGAGAAAGGAAATATTATATGTATTTGCAAGATTTAAAATATTTTATCTTTCACAACTTTTTAAGTATTAGGTTCAACCTAACATAACTTTTTATAAAACTTTGACTTCATGGTGGTTAGTCTGTAAAATAGACATCAATTAGAGAAGCCAATACTATTGGGACATTAATTTGAGAACAACAAAAAAGATGTCTATTTCCGGGATATATAATTGGTCATACATGTAGATTTGGAATCTTATTTATTATAACATCAGATCTGGATGTCAACTTCCAGAATGGAGGTTGGTTTGAGACTGGACGTCAATCTAAACTGAGTCTTTGATATGTATATATATATTGATTCAGTTGTGACGGTTAATAGACACTGATAGATAAGTCTGATAACAATTTACAGGGATTTTCCAATTCTCATTTTGGGTCCGAATTTGGGCCCCAATCCCGAAGAGAAATATTTTTTTTTTCCCGATTTTCAGCTCTAAAATTCCCAATTGTATAATAGACATCGTCGCGAGATTTTGTTGGTGTCGTATCGTGGTTTTTTGTTTACAAATCTCTTGAATCTTGTTTGCAATTCATGCAGTTATTCCTTAGCAGAATGCAGGATTTTGCACCTAATTTTTCAAAATTTTCCTGGGGGGCATGTCCCCAAACGCCCCATTACAAGTTGCACACGGCATCAGCCGTGTGTCCTCCGTATAAACGGACTTAATATATTTTCCCCAAAGCCAACATTTCACGAACTTTAATTCCCAATTGCATGGGCCCTGGGCCCATTCCCCTAAGCACTAAGACAATCACTGGTTTAAAGTTTTAATGTTTTTTCACCTGTTTACTATGATTAGGTGGAAGTATGTTCTTATAATTTCAAGTTCTTATAATTTCAAAAAGAGGGGCACTTAGCATATATTATCAATGTGTGCAAGAAGTGACAACTACTTGCTAGAAACTGAAAGCTTTTACCACAACTTTGTATGTTTTAATTGGGATACGTACATATAATATAAAAAAATTACATGTCTTTTTCAGGATTTCTGATCCATGTAGTTTGGCATGTTTGTTAGATCATAGTCAGAGGTGGTTATGAAGGGTGAATGTTCATGATAGGCCCCTATAACAAAGTATATCACTGGACTGAGCTTTTTGTCTAAGTGTATTATTAAATTGCTTTGCTTTGAGCTCAGTTCATTGTTATGCAAATGCTTTCTTTGTGAAATAAAGATTTGACATTCAACTCACATCTGCACATGATCTGCTGTAAGGTAAGATGATTAAAACTGTCAGCACAAGGAGTTGTTGAAGTAGCATCCATTCAATGTAAGTATTTAAGGGGAGAATAAAGCATTTTATTTACACTAAAGGCGAAATGAACGTAATTAACTACTCCACAGATTTTTTTTAAATTTTACATATGGATTCTGCTTGTAAAAATACACCAGAAAAAAAAATAAAAAGGAGGTAACCGTTTTCGTTTTTCAGATACAAGCTGTTGAAATTAACAGCATGATACGCAAAAAATACAAAGGATATATAGGGAAAATTTTATAAAAATCGGCAGATATTTTTACTTTATCAAGATTTCCTAATTCGTTGGTCCACAGAATTTTTTTAAATATCGATATACGATTCAAAAATGAACGACGAATCCATTGGTGCAAAGAAAGTCCTTACAAACCGTGCTAGTTTTGAAGTTTGGTTTTAGCGGAAAAAATAAAAAATATTCGGCGACGTTATTGATGTCTACTGTAACGTCGCCATAACTTCTACCCTATAACGCTATTATACCGTACAGTGTCGTAACAAAATCGTGAGTGTGTATAACCCATCTTCCTGATTATTGTAAATGCCTAATGATAAGGCTGCCAGAAAAAATGCAAATTCGCAAATAAATATACTGCAAGTAAAAGAAAGTTACTGTGTAGACTTTTACTCCACCTTTTCGAAATTAGACAGGGTTCCACATCTTTTTTGAAATACTTGTATTGTTCTAATTTTTATGAATCAAATATCGAGTTCGAAATTGTCCCGGTTAATACAGCGTTGACAGAATAATTCTTTACATTTTTAAATAATCGGTTTTAATATTGGGATCGCGGTACACACGTCTTTTTTAAAATCTTATTTCTGCATGTTTGTATTTAAAAAAAGTAAATATAATTTTCTGCATCTTTTCATCCTCATCATTTCCAGGGCTATTCGAGGTATTGCGCACAAAATCCATTTTATTTGTCAGGTTCACACACGTGCATGTGACACAACTTTGCAATTTAATTTAAAATAAATTCTGTCTTGATCCCTTTCCTTTTTCTTTAAACTACACGACAAAGCATGATATAATGTTTGCTGGAGTTTCAATAACAAAGGAAATAAATTCTTGTACCATTATTTGTTAAATATCCACATGCACGACTCCCAAAAAAATAAGAAAAATACATCTGCATATTATCGTGAGAATTTTTATGGCTGTCATAAGGTCAAAATAAGAACTCGCATATGAATTTCAGCAAAATAAAACAGATCGGAGTTTTTGAAATAACTTCCCGTAGCACAGATCATTCCCAGTGTTATGACTTAGCATTCAACGGTGTATATTGTAATGCTATAGCATTGTGTATGGTGATATGCTATAAATGTACTGGTGTAATGCTATAAATTCAATGGTATAAGAATGTACCAAGGGCGATGTTATGAGAATGTATCCATCCAGTATGATGCTAAAAGAAATGTACCTAGTGTAATTTTATTAGAATGTGCCCAGTGTAATCAAGGAGACCGCGCTGAAGTACGTCCATTATTCATTTTTCAGTTGCAAGGAGACTGTTTATAATGTTATGCTATACGAGTTTACCTAGAGTAGTGCCATACGAATTGTGCCTGTATATAATGCAAATGAATTGCTTTTTTGTTAATATAATATAAAAATGAGGAGATGTTGTATGATTGCAAATGAGACAACTATCTGCCACAGTTTAAGTTTCCCCTTTATAAACAATATAAAATAACCCAAATTTCGTTAATTTCAATGTATTTTAACGAAAAAACAAGGTCTGTGATCCCCAGTTTTTATATTGAAATTTGAAATTACATTGACCCAGAAGTCTTTTACAGAAGTTTAATCTATCGTTGAACATTTAGACACCCCAGCTACCTTAAATGAAATGGGTGTAAGCATGTATTATAGGTAACATACGGCCTTCAACAATGAGAAAAATCCATACCGTATAGTCGGCTATAAAAGGACCCAACATTTTATGCATTATTTTTTTCACCCCCTCCCCGTTCTTCCCCTACCTTATACTCTTATATTCTATTCTATCATAATCTTCAATTGAGACTTGAGAAGAAAAATTTTGCTTCAAAATTGTATTCAAAACTTCTGAAAGATCCACAAAAAAACAAGAAAATAAAACAAATTTCGCTATCTGGGCCCTTTTTGATAGAGAAAAAAAATAACATGTTCTATTTTTATCATACATGTGTAGTTTCAGTTACAATCATGGTTCTAAATTTAGATTTTACTTTCCCCTAAAATTGCGGACGGAAAAGAAGAAACCCGTTTATTTTCTGCACCTTGAAAACTGAGATTTGGATAACATAGATTTTAATCATTCTGAGATAATGTTATAGTGCTCAATTCTTAGTTTCTGTGTAATGTTTTGTGGACGGAATCTGATGTTTTTTTTTCTGTTGACTTTGTTCTTCGACTTATAAATGTTGCACTAGTGGTCGATTACCCCTTACTGGTATCTTTTATAATTTTTACATAAATATAAATCATGTTCTAAAATTTTCAGTTGCATAAAAAACGGATAGGCCAACGTCTATCTAGTTCAACACACAAATTCACATGCAATATAATTATTCCTTACTACGCTACATTGTGAATTTCATTCAGAACTATGTTTTTTTTCAAAAAATATTGTGGGGTCACTTCTGGTTCGATTTAAATGAATTTGATACGAATAGAAGAATTGTCACTGGTTGATTTGTTTATTTGGTTATAAGTTTGTTATTAAGCGATTTTACTTTCTGTTGAAATAAACACAAGTCGTATTGTGCACTTGCTCTTGTTTCAAACAAAAACAGTGGATAATAGAGTCAGACTTACTCACAATAGGATACTCAGATTACTGATTGGAGTCATTCTGGTAATTTCTTTGAAGCTTTGAGATAGCACAGGAATACTTGTTTAGATTCCTGATAGACCGCACGAAGTCATTTATTTCTCTTTCATGATGAATGAGCCCATTTTTCCTTCCTTGGAGTAGGGGAGATAACTCGCGTAACTAACGACGCACGTTTTTTATCCAAAATTCCGCCAGAGGCGTGCAATATACGTACTTCGCCTTAAACCAAACATTTTTTGTCCAGAAGCCAAATAAAAAAGCACAAATTTACCAAACAATGCTACTGGTGCTACTAGCAATATGATGCTAGGTGGTTTTGTAACACTTTTTTTGAACATCTGTGCTGCCTGCTGATGAGTACTGTGTGTATATGATCATTCACTTATTCACTTATACATACTTGTATTCTTAATAAGTATATATTTTTTTAATCCTTTTGTCCGTCAGTCCGGTTCATATCTAAAAGAATTTTTATCAGTTTTAGGAGTTATGAGCATCTGTATTGGTATTTGCCATATCTCGTATATTGTTGTTACTTAAAACCATAATATATCTTCATAGAAACAATTTCGACATTTAAACAAAATCTTTTACTAATGATACTGGGAAGATCATGAACAAATTTACAGTTTTATGTGGACAAACTGATGTAAGAAATTAACACCTCAGAGGAACATAAATAGAACAATACAAATATTACATGCTTGCAGATTCTTGGATACCATCTCGCATATAAAAATCACATCATGCAGAAATGCAGCTGTGTTCACTTAACGGATCATATTTATTAAAAATGTTAATGTATTCAAATAGAAGTTATTCCAAAGTTAAAATGTTGAAAGGAAATCCTTAGTGGAACGTTGCACATGCACAAAATTTAATTACAGGGATGTACATATTATATACACGAAGCACTCATAATATGTTGGCCAATATGTAGATTTGATATTAAAAGCAATGTCTAGCTAAATAAAATCTATGAACTGTTGGCACTGATTTAAATTAGTGTCTCCTCCACGACAGTCTTGAGCATTAAAACGAATTAATCCTTGCAGTGTCTCAGTGTCTTGAGCTGCTGGGACCTTTTACAATGAATCCACGGTTTATAACTTGGTAGATCTTTAAGGGTTAAACAAATTTAAAGACTTTTACCAATTAGATGTTGTAAATTACACTATCACAGGTTGTGACTCAACATAATTATGTTAACATGAGTCACACGACGATTGCCAACAGTGGATCAAAAACTGTTGACTCTTCCGAACCATCTGAGGTCTTACCCGGTTTTCTGAAGGTTTCGTTTGGGACCAATCTTATTAAAATTATATCCCTCATTTAGCTTGATAACATTTGGTTGTTGCTCATGTAAGATAAGAAGACACCCTACAAGGAGTCATGTTCAGTGACCTTTTCGCATCCAAGCAAATCTTGCCTAAAAGTTTCGGTCAACCGTTATATTTTCGGGTAAGATGAATAATATTCTAGAATATAATCTGGAAATTCAATGTTCGATGCTCTTATTTATAATTTCTTAAACATCGGAAGTTGACAAAAGAATAATTATATATATTTAATTATACAGGCGAAATGATGTTCCAACTTCGTTAATCTATGTTTTCGGGGGAAACATTGTAATAAAAGTGACAGCTTGTAACTCGAAATGATTGGCTAATTAAAAATTTGCATAGAAGGTCAACCAAATATGACCCCATAATAGGTTTTGACAGATCTGATCACGACAAAACAAATCTAATGGAACAAAGTTAAAGATATGATTTCAATCTAATTATTATTTGGTCAATTCTTTGTTTTTAGAATATGTTTGTGAACTGTTCTCTGATGCTCGTCTATTTTGGGCCTATAGAATTGCTTATATAAAAAGGAAAAAAAGATAAGTTATGGTTGCCAATAAGATAAATATCCACGAGAGACCAAATGAAGTTAATATTTAGCAACTGTTTTTTTTCATCCCATATTCATATTGCTCCCTGCCGTATCTTCTGGCTCTTTCCTGTTTATGGGTAGATCCATGACCGTCTATTTGCTAATACATGTAGATTGGGTTTGCCATGTTCATAGATTTAAAAATTGCTACTTCATTTGCATTTACATCGTAAGACAGGTGTTGAATGATGTCAGGAGATGATTTACTTATAGGTGCAACTGGTCTCTCGGTGTGGAATGGAAAACTGGGATATGGTCGTATAATATTACTAACAATACTTCATGTCTGCTATTCACCTCTAAGATACAGCGATGCTGTTAACATAAAGTAGAAGCTCATCATTTTTCCAGTTCAGCACGGACGCTTGTTAGTGGAATTGTTTGCTGCATGTTGTCAACTCTACAAAAACTATCATTATTTGCCCGACAGTATCAGTGTTATTTACCGAGACATTAAGAAATTTTGGAGGCAATAAAAAAAAGTTAAAAAAAACGTTAAAATAAAACATTACATACCTTGTTTTTAAAGCGTTTTATAAAAAAAATATTTGTATATGAAATCTTTAAAGGCTGCAACATAAAATTTAATGAGTATTTGCTATTAAACCTTTTAGTATAATTTCGACAAATCAAGATAATTGCTATCATTACCTACCTTTGGTCGTTCTGCTCCATTTAACATTTGTAATAAACGACTAAAAGAAAGTATATGATTTTATCATGTCTACTAATTTTGATATATACATTGACAAAAAATGCACTTTTAGCCAGAATTTACATAAAAGTATTCAATATATATTACATATATTTGCTAGATATTCAACTTATTAATGTACCATACAAATAACATTCATGCAGGACATGAAACATTTTGACTCTGACAGTACGTTTTGCACGATTTAATAGAAAAGAAATAATGACTTTTTTTGTATATATCCGTTCTAATTGTACACCTATACACATCTTTATCAATCACATAATATTAGCAGATGCTATCCAACAGTAACCTGACGAAATTTTAAACAACCATAGGTCACTACTATATGACCTTCAACCATACAATTTAGAAAGCTATGAAAGGCCCCGAAATGACAAAAAGGAAGTCTTGTAAATATAAAAGTTGTTTGGTCATATTACACGGTGACTCGTCAGATATTATGTTCCCACAAAAATGCAAGCACGCATGACAATTGACAGCTTAAAGATTCAACAAAATTTTGACCAAGCTTTTCAGACATGCTGTATAGATAGACTTCCAAATTTGCTCAGAGTATATTGAACCAAGTGGAAACTTGCAAAGACTATATATATCCATGTAAAATGTTTGAAATATCCCTTATATATCTTCGCTATGAGGCGGCGAAAACCCATTCTACCAGAAACAAGTAGCAAATTTTAAAAACAAATTTCTATCTCTGAAACTATAAATTTAAACATTTTCATACGTTTAAATATTTATGTTGTTTGATCAAATCTGACTGACATTATAATTTGAAAACCGTCTATAGTTGTATAAATTCCAGACTTCCTTTCGTGCTGATCAGTTCGTTATCAGCATATCACTATCTTTAAGTATAAGGTTTCTTGTAAAAATTAATAAATCACGGTATTTTTCATCCTACCGTTTATTGTAACGATGTGTCGTATATATAACTTAACTCGGGAAAGTTCTTGCATTTTTCAGATAGTCGTCACCACAATCCCGTCCTCTTTTCTCCGAATGTGACCTACTGAATTAGACTTATCACCGGGTTTGTACTTACATTAGCAACACGACGGGTGTCACATGTGGAACAGGATCTGCTTACCCTTTCGGAGCACCTGAGATCACCCCAGGTTTATGGTTGGGTTCGTGTTGCTCAGTCTTTTATTTGTTTTATTTGTTATGTTTTGTATACTATTGTTTGCCTTTTGGTCGTTTTCGTTTTTTGTCATGGCATGGTCAGTTTATTTTCGACTTATGAGAATGAATGTACCTTTGGTATATTTCGCCTTTCTTTTTTAACACATAGTTATGAATAAAATTGATATCAGACATATGCATGAGCCAAAAATTTACAAAAGTAAATTTTACTCACTTTAACATCTTTGTATAAGTCATCGTATAGGATACTATCTTTTTAATTGATTACAAGATCTCAAATCGGGTTGTTCTATCAGTTTTGCATCAAATACAAAAATGTAATTACTAGTACATAAAGCACATATATATCAACTAAGACAAAGTTCAAGAAAGTTCTTATAGCTGTACTGGTTCTGGTGTTTTTAATGTTTATTGTCCAATCCTATCTGATTTTATCGAAAGTTCTTCGATGTAACGTTAGTTAATCAATTGATAAAGATTAATAGAAGAGAGGTGATTTGTCAGATAAATAGTCTAATCCCACTACATTCTCATATACCTATCCAAAATCAAGAACTGTGTAAAGGATCGACATCAGTTAAATCACAACTTCTTTGGATTGATGAACATATTGTTGATTGAAGGTTTTATTTCCAGTCCCAATTTTTCTACACCGGTTGTACGGGTCGGGTGGTTTAGAATTTCACATAATATTGTGAGGATATTTTACATTTTAGTAGACCTTATGTTGACCTCAAGATATCTTTTGGGTTCTTTGTGTCGTTTGTTGCTATCTCATTTATGTGCCCCCACTTTTTCTCTCATTCATGACGTTCTATAAAGACAAAAAAGGAAACTTATCGAATCTAAGTCTCGTTGATTATTCTAGCGTTCAACTTGGTCAGTTGAATGCACATTGAACTCGCTACAGACATTACCAATCTAAGATGACTAACGTTGCTGCACAAGTATCCGGTGGTGATATGTGACTGATAATGTAAAACAAATCTAATTGCACACTGCAGATAATTGCAATGTGTTTTAAGAGTTTAAGTCGTTGCTTGGCATTCATTTATATCCAATTTGTTCGGTACCAAAATGAAATAATTCAAAGATTACTATGATACAATGGTATTGATATAACATTTTGTGACAGACAAGCATTTCACAACTTAACATTTTAATTTAGCGCACACAAACAAAGATTACATATTTTGGACTATAACGAATATGTTTTATAAACATATATGCCATTTAATTAATTTTTTATCATACATAGCTATTCCGTTATTTTTCAATGGTCTGTTTATTTCGAATCAAAAGAAACACATACTTCTTGCAACACATAATTATTTACAGCATAATTTCAAACACGACTCCTGATTTCCTTCTAGTTCCTTTGTCACTACTGACAATTTGTTCACATGAAAAAAATCCTGTTTGTTTATCAGCAGCCATGTTGTCTTCGATTGACGTCATACTATTCCCGTCAAACGAAGCTGACCTATTACTCTCGAAAGAGGTCTGTCGACTGTCGTTCCCAAATTTCATTTGTCGAAAGGAAGACGCATAACTGCAATTGTCTAACGATTCCTTTCTAGAATTCGAAACAATGCTATTGTTATCTGAACTTGTGACTTCGGACAATAAGCTCGTGGTATCATATGACGTAGATCCGGTATCTGGTATTACATTATCATCACGTGCTGTTTGTCTTGATGTTGAATCAAGATTGTTCGTTTCAGTTGATAAATCCTTAGGTGATAGCGGTTCTATATTGGGGCTAAGAATATTTTGACCACTTGATTGACTAGAAGAATTAGCATTACTCTTCTTATGCAAATTTTGCAAATCATTAGAAAGGTTATTTTTAATATCACTGTACTCACAGCTTGACAAATTGTTGGTACTATCTTGAGCCGACAATGTATCGCTATCACTTGAAAGTGTTAGCTCTGATTCTGTATGACAGATGTTAAAAATAGGTGAGGAACATGTATGGGCCAGTTCATCAGAGAAATAGGTATCCATTGTGGGAGGAACATTAGTAGAATGTGATCTCGGCTCTACATGTGCGTGTGTTGGTTGCGGTATAGCCTCTCCTGTCGAATGAGAACGTTTTGTGTATTGTAATTTTGGCTTCCGGTCAATGATATTTAAACTTTTCATAATCCGTCGAAGAGTTTTAAGTCCCGGATTTTTCTTGTCTTTCTTACCCGTCGCAAGACTCGCATATTGTTCTTTTTGACATATTCCTGAGGCACCACTTGGTAGATCACAACAAGCAACGCTCATGGCAGATTTATCCGATGGAAAATCATTAGTCAGATCACACGACATTTTTTCCGTAGAATTTAAATGATCCATTTGTTGTTGGAATGAATTATTTCTTTCAGTCTTTTCCATCTGTTGAGTTGCATCACTCTGTTTGTGTAAACAAAATTGATCGGTTTTGTCGAAACTGTTCATGTTGTGTTTATGGGCATTGTTTAAATTTTCTTCATCATTTATAACTTTTTTTAGACGTAACGACGAACTCAGTAAATTCCAAAATCCATGTCCAAACTTTAGCCGCCGGGCTTTAATTGAGCTAATGCCACGTAAGACACGGGGATAAGATACATCTTCATCTAGGAGTACGGGAATAATCTTTCTGCGTTTAGCATCTGAAAAAATACCAATAAAATGTTCATATCGTGATGTTAACGTACAATCAAATTAACTGTCATATGATGGTGATATGATGAAAATAACGTTGAAAATAATAACATCATAAACGGAAATACCACAAACAAGTCTTTTACTCTACAATGCACACCCACATCGTCCTTTAAAACGTTGATTTTTATTATTAATAAGTTAACCTTCTGACAAAAACAAATTAAATTCAAATTAATGGCGCCCTATAATTAATGTCAATAACCTATGTAACTAGATTTTTAGACTGTAATTAAATATATATACATATATGAATAAAAGAAAGGGGTGATGGATTTGCTTCAAGTATTTAGATTCGAGTTCAAAAATCAAAATTAGAGGCAAATGAAGACCAATCATTCCAAACCAAATACATTTGAAATACGCGTTCAAAGGGAGATAAGTAATACTATACGCTATAGGTGTTTCTTTTTATGATTTATGCGATTATAAGATACATTCAAAATCATAGCAAACTTTTACACAAAAAAAAAAAAATTAATCTTTTACCTTAAAGTAGCCTTTTCTAAGATACTTTATATATCAGTATAAAACATACAAAAAGGTTCAGATCAATGCATAATGACTTATTTCTTGCAATTACATAAACTAAGGAGATGTGGTATGATTGATCCAAAAGAGTGCAAATGACGTGGATTCAAGCACCAATAGATCACCACGCAGTTTTCAACAATGAGCAAAAGCCAAACCGTAATAGAGTAATTTTTTACTTCCTCAAAATAAATCAGGTTCTTTTATACTATTCTTTTCAGAATTGTTTTTTTTTTTTTTATATATTTCGTCATACGGGGACCTTTTTTATAGCGTACTATACGGTATGGGTTTTGTTCATTGTTGAAAATCGTGTGGTAACCTGTAGTTGTCCTGTGAAATTCGTCTTTGATGGATAGTTGTCTCATTGGCAATCATACCGTATCTGCATATTTTTCTCTCTATATATACATGGTACATACATCTTTGACTTCTACAACCGTTACTGATGTTAATAAAGGAATCAGTGTGTGTTGTTTCCTTTTTATAAATTCGGACCGCTCTATTGTTTTAGCCGACTTTCCACTGCCACCCTTCCTCGTAACTGCATATACCGCACTATATGTTATTTTGTGTAATGTTGGTTTTTTTTTATCTTTTTGTTGTTTTTATTTTTAGTTATGGTGTTGAATTTTTCATTGAACTTATGATTTTGTGTTACCCCCTTTGGTAGCTTCTCTTTTTTCTACTCTCTGTCTCTTTTTATATACTTAACGCTATATGCGTTACTACCAGTCTGTTTGAATACCATGTGCTACGGGACAATAAGTTCATTGGGATAGCTTCCACTTTGTTATCAAGTCGTCGGAACAAAGATGATTGCATGAGCTTTGATGAAAAAAAAAGTTAATAAGTTTGAAAATTTCCCCCAAAACGTTAACAGTGAAAGTTGACCTATGAAAGGTTGTATAGCTTCGTCGCTTCATCGTGATGAAGATTGTATGTCTGGATTTTAATAATCCATTAACAAATGTCTACAGGTTCTTTCCATTGTCTATAACTTAAACATTTGTGACACCTACTGCATTCCTAAAGCAAGAACAAAACGCATTGTTTTAAAACTCAATCAATCGAATTAAAAAATAATATTAAGTTTCTCAGCCATAAAAACGGGAAAAAGAACACTGCAAAAGTAAAAACAAAAATAATTGAAATTCAACTGGGTTGAAATACAACGACTTTTTTCCAAGGAAAAGTAACCATTGAAAATTCATGATATATCCATTATAAAAAGATTATCTTTCAAATATTGAAGGCATTCTTCAGAAACAACTTACTAGAGTCGAAACGCATATATTACATTTTACAAATAGTTCAATGTTCTTCAGAATTGTAAATCTTCTGTTACAACCGGAAACGAAACTAATTATACTACATGTACTTTATATTTGTAAGTATTTAATAGATACATATTATTTAACTTCCAATTAAAGTTATTTTGTAATTCGAAATCTGCAATACTTATTCAACCAGAACTGACATTAAATCTTTTTGGCATTTTCATGATTTTCTTTTAAAAGCTATTCGCAATGGTCCCCGTCAGTGTTGCTCCCGTTGTTGGTTGACTTACAATTCCCGATGGTACAAACAACTAGGATAAGTATAAGCAAACATAATCACCGTGTCCACAGTATATCAGAAGTGTCATTCTGATGATCTTAAATAATAAAACTGACATATGTTTGAAGGGGGAAAAAAGAATATTATTTTTGCAATTTTGGGAGCCAGGGCTCCTTTACCACGACCTCCCCCAACCCTATCCCTTTTGGGAAATACAAAGAGATACTTAAAATGTTTTTACAAATTTATGCAATTTTAATTTATACTTTAAAAATACATCAAGAAAACTCATCAATATCTAACAAAAAGAAAAACATCACTTGCTCTATAAATGGAAAAACTACCAAAAAGTCAATCACACCACCATTGTCAAAAGAAAATGACAAAAAGACCAGCAACGCTCACAAAAACATATAACATTCCACGAAACCGACACAAACTGGTGAAGTTTAGACAATACGAATCTCAACAAAAACCGGATGACTCAGATTATCCGGAATAGTAAGCAGTTACCTCCAATGTACACAAAAGTGTTTCACTTAATTTCTTTCAATTCTAACAATAAAAAAGTTCAATTATGAATGCAAACGCAGACATTGCTCGGCTGCATAAAAACTGTGAAGCATTTATGCATAGCGGCATATAGCGACAAAACATCATCGCCCGACGGCATACAAGCGATGATGATCCAAAATAAAAAATTTTGATTTTTCTTTTATCGTCTTTAAGTATATAGCTGTATAGTTTTCTTTTGTAGAAATTGTCCGAAATATTAATGTTTCCCATCGCCCTCATTCAGTAACTTAGGCATAATTTTTTTCGCTCTTAAAATTGTAAAGGCTTACCTGGATCGAGTGTCTTGACAAACTGTGTTGCAAATACACAAGCAGGACTGGTAAGGTAATGTTTAGAGAGAATAACTATAAGTCTGCTGTCACACCTTTAAATATATTATGAATCACTTACAGAATAATTGACAATTAAATGCAAATTGTCACCTTGTGTGATGTAAAATTGAAAGGTTTATGTCCGAATATGATAAATCATTGACAACGAAACAAGAGAAGGCTTTATAAAATATGGAATCTATCAATTTGATAGGAAAGAAATGAAATTAAATTCATAAATCTAGACATTTTACTTTCTATGTAAAATTATTTTGTAATAAAGTGAACAGAAAATATTATTTGGGAAACCCCTAACGAAATAAGGAAATATTTGATTTTGAGGAAGAAGGAATCTATATCTTGTGATCTTTATTTAAATGCAGAATAATTGTTATCATGTGTTTATAAGTGGAATTCAATTTAAAAATTAATAAACATTTTTTCCAATATCTAAACGTTAGAAAAAAGAAATTAAAATTCCTTGTTATCAAATAATAAGATATATTTCAAAAGTGCATGACTTCGTCTCTCATATGGACATACCAAAAGCAAAATGGGAGTAAATAAGTCGGAACAAAAATTCAATACAGATTGATGCATTGATAAGACAGACAAATATAATACAATATATATTAAATGCGTATTTAAAGTATGATTGATATCCAAATATTAAATATGGTGCTTGTAACATTTATTTTTCTTCATGCTGGAGGAGCTTGGGGGAAAACATAAAACATACTTCACCGTTATGGAATAAATAGGTAATTTACCTTGTTTCTATGACTTCCGCTAAGGTTTCAAATTCGTATTTTCCACTTAGCAATGCTTCCTGTGGCAAAAAGAAATCAGCTTTCTGGTCTTTGTATTTCATGATGATTTCATTGGCAAGATTTATATTTTCATCAGCACAACAAATGCAAGCAGAATATCTTTTTAGAAAACCTTCCCCTAAAAATAAAAACAAAAATCGATCAAGTTTGATCAACTTAATTTAGAATTTTTTTTACATTCGCATGGTGGGTGGTACATGCATAGCAGGAGATGTTACCCTGTCGATGCACCTGGTCTTACTCTTTTTGGAGTTCATGCGATTTCCTAATGTATGTATTTTTACCTTGACCTGTATCATATAAAAGGATTGATTAAATTTGGACATCGGTAAACTATTACTGCCTATAATTCATAGCTCCTAATAATTCTCTAAGTCTCAGAAAACACTTTGATATATAACTATAATACTCATATACTAGTACTTATTTTTTTAATCGTGTATTGTGTATTTGTTATTTATCAAACTTTTTTGTAGAGTTTAACGCTTTTTCTGAACCGATTGTTTTAAGTTCTTTGATATAACTTTTATTAATATCCTAGTCGGCGTTGTTAAAAAAAAAATGTTTATTTTGAAAAAATTGACGTTGATGGCAGATCTTTGATAGTCTATGTTAAATCTATTCAGAACTTTGTAAGAATCGGGGTAGTTTATGTTCTAATCTCTAAATGTCTTTGCGTTTTTGTATCGTTTGGTTGCTGTCTCATTGCTGTGTACCCAAGTTTCTTTTGTCTCTGGAAATGAAGTGTTTACAATGATAAATTCACATTAAAAGTGTCAACAATTACTGTTCATGTTACATATCAAAGTGTCAACAATTACTGTTCATGTTACATATCAAAGTGTCAACAATCACTGTTCATGTTACATATCAAAGTGTCAACTGTTCATGTTACATAAACAAACTACTAATGTGTCACTAGGAAAATGGCTAAATAAGTATATGCCTAATTTCATGAAATATTATATCCATTATGATTTCTAGTTCAGATTCGTTATCATAATGCAACTATTACTGTATAATATTATTTCCTTCTGCTGTCTTTTGGCTGTTTTTATTATTCGGCTGCTCTCTTATTACAGGTTTACGGAAGTGCCAGCACCGACTGTTGACGCCGACTTTGACGAGTAAAACGAAATGGGTCATCTCAAATGCGAATTTTCGGCGAAATTGATTCATAAGGTATTTTTTTTTTTTTTTGTGCAAACAAAACCAGAGTATCCATGGTTGTAGCATATATCGCACCACCGACAATAAGCAGCAAAATTTGAACCCTGAGTTTCCGAAAAAAATACCACATTTCAATCGAATGTGTCGTCAAGCTCATGCCTGTACTCATGTATTTGATGCCAGTTAAGAATTTGTATATGATTTTTTTTTACAACTACAATGTCATAGTATACAAATTCAAAAAAAATCCCGCTTTCTGATAAATATATTTACCTGTTAAACAGATCTATACGAAAATAGAGGGAAGGTTAGTTATCCAGGGGGGGTGGGAGAAACGGGAACAGATAATCAATGCTGGCAAAAATTACTTTGTGGCAACCAATTAGAGGCTGTGCAGCCATTCTGACAATTCATGGGCCATCAGACATAATTTGGGAAAATGACCGATCAGGGTTCTAGCTAATGGGCCAATAAGTGTTTGACGAAAATTTGTCAGCCAATCACATCCCATGGTGGCCATGTTTTAAAAATGTTTGGAATAGTCAGTGGCAGTTTTAGTTGAGAATAGTCTCAGGAACATTCTTACCATCTTATTTCAAACCTGCATTTAGTAGTTTTTGACGAGAAGTTAACTACTTAAAGGCTGTAATGGCCATTTTTAAATTAGATACTTAGGGCTGTCAGAAATTAATTTTGTAATGTAACCTCTCATCTAAAGAGCACCTATAAGTTATATACCAAGCTTGTTCAAATACTTTTTTTTAAGCCGGAAAAGACAAAGGACAACGACGGATGACAAGTGATCATGGCAATAGCTTACAAATACCTTTGGCCCAAGTAAGCTAACAAGAGGGGGATAATATTTGTTAAATTGTATATAGAAAATCGGGTTATGTTGTATATAATTTGTCTTCGGTCGCATCCATCATCCCATGTTTTCTCTAGTTGATTATCAACGTTAGGGTTACCACATCTCAAACGGAAATTAATGCATGTATTCCAATATTTCAAAGACCTTTGGAGTCTTTCGTGTAGTGGCCTGCTCTGAACGAATGGAGAGGAAAACGGGGTACTTGGCCTAGACTCCCTGCTGCCGTCGGCGCAATAGACGGCACTTCTGCATAAATATATATATAGGCTACAAATTGAGCCGAAGAAATGTATTTTTCCGGTCATGGTCACTACCATGCCATACATACGCAAGTTATAGTTGACAACGAGGGAAACTTTTGTTACTTTGAAAGCGGATTTTTAGGCCTTTAAAATGACACACAGTAGTACGTGATGATAAGAAAAATTGGACTGAAGCACGGCTAAATTTCCCGGAAAAATATATACCGATAGGAGATAAGAATTATTCAAATTGGCATCGCCATTACGTGTCAGCAAATCAATAGAAACCTGATCACCAGAAACGGAAGTGTCGAAAATTCAATCGCATCATTGCGGAATATAGAATTACTGTCCAGCATGCCATTAATGACCTGAAAAATTAATACAGTGTGATGGGTACCTTATCATGTTTTGGAGGGACCATAGACAAAAACTCAGACAAATTGTGGAGACCTGTGCATGACCCGAGCAGGACTTGTGAACAGACAGACAGAACCGACGACAATCCTTATTTAATTGCATAGATCGTTCTGTAAAATCGTGTTTAACAGTTATTTGCAACTTTTACATTGAAATGCTAGTATCTTCATGCATTTTATTTTTATTATGAGAGATCCCCTACATTTGACCTGTCAAAGTTTGTGTAAACAGTCGGTACCGAGACTTTCCGTAAATCTCTATTACTGTATAGGTACATCTCATTTAGTCATATTGCATATTAGAACTGATATAAAATACTCCACATTCCGATGAATAATTCATCATCGTTATAAAGATACCACAAAGCACTAGCAATGATAAATGATAAATTGTGAATGAAAATGTTACTTACTATCGTCTGTAGTTAGAAATCCATCGTCTTCAAAAACTGGACTGACTGGTCGCGGTACCAGATAACGAACTCCATCATCTGAACATATGATTCTCTCTGTGTCTTCAACCTTATCTAACTTTTTGATTTTGCTATTTTCAACTGTCCCGCGTTTTTTATTTTCAACTGCACAGCGAATGTTTATCTCTATATCTCCTGTATTGTTAATATTGGCAAGTTTAGTTGTCTCATTCCTATTGTGATCTGTAATAGATGTGTTCTCTCTGCTAATTCTACTTATTGTACTCTCAACACTATCCACTTGTTGAAGATTCACTGCCTCGTTTTCGTTTCCATTTATTAAGGATCGAAGTTCTTCATCATTTAACGAGCACGTCCTATAGCCTTCATCTTCTTGTAAACAGTTGTCGGACAAGTTGTTTTCTCCAAAAACATTTTTATCTATGTTTAACGACGGTAAACAGTTATCGGAGAAGTTATTTTCACCAATCACTTTTTTGTCTGTGTTTATCGATGGTAAACAGTTATCTGAAAAGTTGTTTTCACCAACAACTTTGAGATCTGTGTTTAACGATGTTACAGTTTTGCATGCGGTACTTGAACCAAGATTGTTTTCATTATCAATATTCCCTAAAAAAACAAATATAACTAGTCACAAAAATGATCTGCGTCTATTAGGTTTACTATAGTAAATTGTTATGTAGCATTTTAGTATATGATGGAAGTTTTTTGTTACCACAGAAATACTTAAAGCATCAAGTAAATACATGTAACGTACTGACTAAACAAGGGACAAAAAGACGATTTACAACTTAACACCTTGTGTAGACATCTATTGATTTGCAGCTTAATACATTGTGTAGAAACCTATCGATTTACAGCTTAAAACAATGGAGAAGACACCTATAAATTTACAGCTTAACACATTGTGTGGACACCAACCGAATTACAGCTTAACACATTGTGTAGACACCTACCGATTTACAACTTGACACACTGTGTAGACACCTACCGATTTACAGCTTAACACATTACCGATTTACAGCTTAACACATTGTGTAGAAACCTATCGATTACAGCTTAAAACAATTGGGAAGACTCCTATAGATTTACATCTTCACACATCGTGTAGACAAATTTCGATTTGAAGCTTAACACTTTTGTAGACACTTATCGATTTATTGATTAACACATGCTTAAAACATTGTGTAGACACTTGTCGGTTTACTGATTAACACATTGTTTACACACTTATCACTTTACTGCTTAACACATTGTGTAGGCACTTATCAATTTATTGCATGCTTAACACATCGCGAAGACAATTATAGATTTACTGCTTAACAACAGTGTGTAAACACTTATCGATTTATTGATTAACATATTGCGAAGACATTTATCGATTTACTGCTAAACACATTGTGTAGACAACCTATTGATTTACAGCTAAACATATTGTGTATAAACCTATCGATTTACAGCTTTACACATTGCGTAGACACCTTTCTTTTGTTCCGTAGTGTATTTGATTCTCTAAATGACTTTTAAGGTGGTACATAACACTACAGGGAGATAACTCTGTAAAAATCAGCTGAACGTTTTAATCACGTTCTATTGTTTTGGAAATTTAAGCTTCTCAATGATCAAAATTATTGTTTGTCGAACTGCTATATATCCAATGAAATTTTTCCGATAAAGTGTGTAGTTCAAGTTTTTTTTAATTTTTATATTTTTGTCAAAGGGTCAAAGTAAATATTTTGTCAAACTTCAAGTTTATGAAAATTAAACGAGCCAAATTAATTTCAGTTAAGTTGTTTGGTACCACCTTAATTATTTATGTCGTTGGTTTGTTGTGTCAATGACGTATGTATCACACACCTCCGTTAATTCATAACGGTAATAAATACTCTTCCGAAATGTTCAATCTTTTTTCATCTCTCTATATATGTTCGAACAACTTGAAATCAATAAATATTGGTTCATTTACATTAATGGCTCCATATTTGACAATTGCCTAATAATTTTTTTTTATCAAATATGTATTGAAACTTCATAAATCCAGAGATGAAAAGATATGAGACATATCAAATCATTAAAACTATGTTTGCCTAATCTAAAATGAAGAATAACAGCAACTAGGTTAAGTTTATTCCAGAAACACGTCTTTGTTAACACATAAAATTATATAATACTGACAAGAGAATAAATCTTTTTTTCAAGTATCATTAAATCAAAAATATGTTCTTACCAATGTTAAGTACCATCTCACTATTTCGTGTTGTCCTTTCGATGTGATTTTTGATATCTCTCACTGCAAAGCAATGGTAAAAAATTAAAAAATGGAGGTATATATATTTGATTCATTAATTTGGTTTTTGGATAAAAACTAAATAAAGTCCCTTTCAAAGTTTAATAAGATGAATGGTTCTTAAAAAATGCATAAAGCAACACAATAATTAAATATATATATATATGAAATTGTGATAGAAAGATAAGAAGAAATTGTGTTTTAATACTTCAACATATCCAAATAGGCAGGTTATCAACTTTTTAAATCTTTATAAAAGGTTTCCTTAATTTGGCTATGGATTGTCAGAAGGTGCCATTATAGGCCCTTGTAATATATATTGATATATGTTTAACACAATATCCAATATCCTATGATGCTGTACTAAACTACAGAAGCTCAGTCGTTATAACGAGATAGCTTAGTCGTTAAAACGGGTAACTAAGTCGTTATAACGAGTTAGCTAAGTTGTTATAACGATTTACGAGTTAGAATAATAAAAAAAAACTATCTCATAGCACGTACCGGTTTCCGTACTATACACACTATGCCTAATATGGTACTTACATACGGATTCTTTAATTTCAGAGAGACAGTCAAACCTTTCCATGATAACCAAATTCTTTAGTAGATTCCCGATGGTTCCCGAATGCCGTAATCCCCATTCCTCTAAACAGGCAAACGTTCTGCTATACTTAGTTTCGAAATATCGAATATGACAAAACTCAAACCCAGCTAGTTCTGCTAGTCCAGACATGTCACCTAGAACACCATGTGAAGACGGTATAACTGCTGGTGGATCTAGATGAATTGACATCAACCGTCTAGTTGAAGGGCTAAGTATTCTTATTGGTAAGTCATTATATTCTTCCGAAAGGTTCACTCCTTCGCCCATGACGTCACAATATATATGGCTTGAAAAATTATAGACTTATCCTTATCTCACTGAAAACAAAAAAGAACAAAATTAATGTAAGAATAACTAATCTATGTTTCCCCTTATTTATATATATAAAAAAGAAACATAAGTACTGTTCATACGTTTTTAAATTGCTAAACTGCATCACTAACGGAAAAGAGAAATGAAAGGAACAAGATTTATAACAGCAGAAATCATAATAATCCTGTTATTTGCAGAACAATTCTGTAGGAAAAAAGAGAAAATTGAAACGTTGTTATATTTTTCGCAAAAAGTAACTTTTTTGTTAAAATAACTATAAAGATATGACCAGAGGTCCGTGTGTGGCCTGCTGCAGACAAAATATCTGCCCATATTCAACATAAGTTATTTGCTATACATTTTGTATGACAGTCTTAATCCTGGTCGACCAACTTTGCAGAATTTACCTTGTATTCGTCCTAAATAATCATGAAATACTTGCCACTGGACGTCACACAAATAGCAATCCATCAATCTAGTGGTGTATTACAAAGATGCAAATCAAATGCTATGTGTGATACTTTTTAACATGAGTGTGTTTCATACATCAAGTTCTTAATCTCAATTTGACAGCATATAACTATCACCTTCACAACGTTTGTTGACCTCTATCAACTTTAGAACGTATGTTGACCTCTATCGCCTTTAGACCTAGATATGTTTTGGGTTTTTGGTAATGTCTGGTGGTAATATGAATACATTTATCGAAGATAAATATGCATTGATTTTAACAAGAATATCAAATTCTTTATTAAACAAAAAAGGACAATTAGGCCACACAGTGGGTAGGTAAGTATAGGCATCTTCTTCTTTTTTTTCGGCAAAGAGAAATTGAAGTGTCAGATGTTTTTTGTCTTCATGTCTATCTGATTAAAAAAAAACCTTTTCACATCAGAGAAGGCAGATATTTTCTGGGTAGGTAAGGTTAGGGCAAACAAACGTATTCTTTTTCTATGGCCTTAACGGGAACATGTATCCAAATCTTGTGACAGGTCTAACTTACTTAGTGAGTAATTAACTCTCTCCTTGTATTTGAACAATGTGACAGGGTTTAACCCACTTTGAGGGAAATCAACTCCCGCCTCTTCATATCAAGTAACTAAAGCTTTACTGAAAATATGGACAAATAAGGACTTGTTAAATGTCTCTATAATCATGAAAAGATAGAGTAAATTTACATTACGACAAAATTGAAAATTATAAAGTAACAAGTGCAATCTACTTTATTTACTATTTTAATTGATTTCATCGTTGCATATTTTTGCATTAATTTACTAGAACAAAGAAAGTCCTTGAGAAGTAAAGGTTAATCTCCACTGTCTCGTATGTTCCAAATCAAGTAATTGATTGCAGATGTACAGCTAGGAGAATGTAACTCAGTTTTATTATTAATAAAGAATGTTTGTATTTAGAGAAATGTCTTCCTAGTTCAATCTATCTTAAAAACAGACGAAATATTATCTGTCAAGATGTCAAATATTGCCAACAAATTATGGAAAACTCAACTCAATCAATCTTTTAGTACTCCTACACAGATGTCAAAGACAGTGTAAAATTCAAAGATTATGTATTTCGTCGGAATTTATTTGTCAAATTTACTATATCATATATACTAATCTACAATTAACTTTTTAAACCATTTTCGTATTTGAGGTATTGTGGAATAAAGAGAGCACAACGCTACTCCAAAGCTTAAGCCAATCTATCCCTTTTCTCTAATTCTAGAAAATTTTACGACAAAATGATGAACCGTACATAATGTCATAGTCCCCGACCCCCCTACCGCCTGCATAACAAACACATGCAGATAGCAAAGAATCGGATTTTGGGGGAATTGTTCTATCATAGCTGTTGGTCAATACCGTGATGTGAACGAATAACCTATCTCTGTTTACATCTACATTATGCATAGCCGCTATGTTTAAAACTCGATTGAGGTAAGCAATTACCGATATCATTTTGTAAAGAACTTGAAACATTAAAAACCACAACACAAAGCTCTGTATTTGAACTTGACTAAATCAAAAATGATTGTTACTCTTACCCCAATGATTGTTACTCTTACCCCAATTATGAGATTTGAACATCGATAAACTACTGTTGCCTATATCTAAAACATCTTACCAAATATAGTTTTTTTCATCCTCCATTTCTTTTGGAAAAATGATCGGAAAAATTCTAGATAGTAACAAACTCAATATGTCGTTTTCTCTTTCATAATAATCACCAAGGGAACGCCTTTTGACTTTTTTGAATACATAGGTCATTTCGCAACAAGTATTTCTTTCTACAGATGTCTATATAAGAGAACAAATGGGAAACAAATAACCATAGGTTTGTGCGACCTAATAATAGATCTATTCTTCGGATGCGCGTATAATGGCGTAAAGGTTTCTACAAATAAGTATAGTAAAAATAATAACCTTTAAACTTTAAAAAAATATATATAGGTCGTTTCGCAACAATTATTTCTTTATATAATTGTCGTAACGAACAAACAATAGTATTCATAGTTTGACTTATCTATATATGTATTAGCTTTGTCAATAACCTTTCATTTTCACCTGTTGAAGTGAGGCCGGAGATTTGTCGAATCATTCTACAGGTATTAATTGCTGTATGCATGATTTGCATGTACATCATTATGTTAGAAATCGATGAATTAATTAAATAAAAAGTTGAATCAAAAGTCATAATTATTATCCTCCTGTGGTTACTTTTCAAAAATAGGAAAAAATGATTGGTGAATCGAGAGAATAAAATACACGTTTTGTTCCTGTACATAAGGAAATAACATTGTAACCTTTACAGAAAGTGCAAGGTAAACACGATAGTATGAAAGGAAATTGTTGTTAAAGAGTGTACACCTGTACCTGGAGCATCGTAGAAAAAAACTAGTTAAAAATTTTGCTTCGTCAGGATCTAACCGGAGCCGCTTGTGAATACAGCCAAAAAAAAACTGTTTTTGTCTACTGAAAATAAGCAGGAGTTTGAGCAGGTCTTGATCATATACATATAAAAAATCTACTTATGTCATGTATTAGAATAGAATATAGCTATATAATGAATTACAAAAGCATTCCTAATAAACCTTCCGCGTTCCAGCAGCTGATTATAACAATACTTTACTTGAACAAATACCCAGTGATCAGAGAAGAATTGAGATTTTCGGATCAACAAATAATCGATATCGTGCGATCAAGGAAGGTTTCAGTTATCTACCTTACATACTATTTGTTAATATCCTGCATTCTTTAGAAGGGCATTAGATAGGATTTAGACAAAAGCAATTAAGTATGAATCTATCATTAGTAAAAGTGGAACATTGAATAACAATTCGCTATTAGCAGCCAGTTTAGTTTGTAAAAAATAAGCTCACAAACATATCTGTTATTATATTGTCTTGCATGACAATACTTCGACCTCATTTGGATACGTTTGTATGCAATCTTTAGTGTTGCCGTTAGTTGTAGATGGGTTGCGCATGTGCTAAGCTTGGTCAGTTATGCAAAAGAAAGGATCTTAAAATTTAAGGGAGCCACCAGGAAGAACCATTTTGCTGACTGAGTTGGCCCACAAAATACCATTCTTATATATAGTTGTATCCTACTTTTCAGTGTGCATATTAAATAAAGCCAAAACAGAAAGGAAATACCAATGATGTTACTTGTTAGCATATAATTATTTAAACTGGTTGCTGAAATATAATATGATTTTTGTTTGTATTCATGTTTCATAATGATCACTTATATAAAAGATCATCATTTGGGAGATAAAAGACGAGACAAATATTCCCTTGAATCACTTCACCAGAAACATATATACACATGTGTATATATGTCTCTGACTTCACCTACCCATTTAGACTTAAAATGTAGAAACGGAACTCCGGTCAATTCAAGAAATTTTAATAAGGAGAAGTATTCAAATACTCACTTGACTTCCTTACACGCCCTTCAAGGATACAGTGGTGCCTGATTGTATCCTTCGGTATTTGAACATATGATACAGGTCGGTTGTACGGTGTGTTATTGCGATTCATTGCATTGTTTAATGTTTCCTATGTAACTTTTGTAACTATTTTTGTATGTTATAAATTAAATTAGAGTGTGAGTCAATTCAGTAATATATCTGGCAGCTACTGCCTCTTTCAAGTGACACCCAAAGTGTTATTAGTTATGGTATTCGCATTGAATGCCAAATCAATTGGGATTATGATTAATATCGCCTACAGATGAAACATGTAGTTAAAAAGTCTGTCCGTCATTTCGCATGTCAGTTTAACAAAATTACTTGATTTTTCTCAAATCACGACAAGTGGACATCCGTAAAGAATTTCCAAATGATCGTGTAAATATAATCATGTTATTTATAAACATTATATTACACATCATTTGTATATATACATATAACAGAATACGGATAACAAACAAACGCGCACGTAAACAATTACAAATGAATGATAGAAACTCAACACAGCCACAAAATATGTCGTCCTTAACTTTTACGACTGTTTTTCGATTCTTTCTTTGACCCATATGTGTGTAATCAGTTTTAAATAGATAAGACAAATATAAAAGGAGACGTAATTGATAAGATGTGGCAAGTATTTATCCAATTTAAGATCAGTGGACATTTAAGATCATTTTTGATTTAGTCAAGTTCAAATACAGAGCTTTGTGTTGTGGTTTTTAATGTTTCAAGTTCTTTACAAAATGACAGTGAAAGATACTAGAAAAAATAGATAAAAAATGTGTAGTAGCAGCAATAATAAGAAACATTGTTTTAAGATGAAGATGTCTTTTATGCTTTTCAAAAAATTTCGGCAACAAAACTGGTGAAAAAAGGAAGAAATTCATTTCGCATTCTTTCCAGAACATCTTATTTCTCTGCTCTGTTCTGTGGCATTCCGTCTCCCATAATGCAAATATCCCCTCTCCTTTGAATTATATGAACATGTTTACAATTCATTCCAACCTTTTACTACAACATTTGGTTAATAAAACTGTTACCTGTACAGAAATAAAATGTATATACCTTGGCGTAATTTTCCTGTCTATTTCAAGCTCATTGCTGAGTACGAAAAAAGACATTCAAACAAAAAGTCCAACAAAGTGATCATATATATATTATATATACTTATACTTTCAAAATATTATGTTTATTTAATTGAATTTCAATTTTTCAGTGATAGTTGCCCATGAGTAATCACATGATGATAACATGACGTCAAAACATAAAGGTGTATAATTATTTTCAGTTAATATAAATTAATTAGTTGAATTTAAGACATATACTTACAGAAACTTTTAATCAGTTAATCTTATAAATACATTATTCCTATGTCACTATTATTGAAGAAGCCATTTTGTATAGATTTAAAATGAATATTTCCAGTCACTGTACGCAGGTTAACGTTAAGTGAAATCAAGCATGAATGACGGATTAGGAACATCATTTTTATGTTGACATGGTACAACGTAACAACATGTTAGGTACGACGAGGGGATAGTATATTATTTGTGAATAATTTTATAGGCAATTTACAATTATTTACTTTTTAATGCCTTTCGTCCACTCGAAACATGATTTTCAATTCTTTACAGTTTGCAAATCTTTAATTTAATTTGAATGCTGAACAAACGATCGTTTATTAAAAAAAACATTATTAATGGTCTAAGCCGTATTTGGAATAAATTTTAGGATTTTTATTCAGTTTTCAATGCGGTTCACTTTTTTATTAGATAATTGGTTTGATTCGTATGCCACTGGTGATATGAAGACAAAACGTGCATCTGCGAAACAAACTACACACAAGCTCAGTATACTTTATATTTTAGCTTTAACACTCTTACCCAACATTTTCAAAATGTACTAGCTGTTTCTAGCTGGCTATTGTTAAAAGATTCAGGTCACATCTAGAATGCCTTAAACAGCATTTTTTTTCTATTTAAAAGAAAAATGTATTTGGTGTTGTCACTTGTAACCGTTTCTAGTGTGAAGAAAAATACATACATGTATTTGGATTGAAATGTTTCGGACATAAACTCCTACCTTATGACCGCTTATGAGAGTCGGTATACATTTTAAAATCCATTTTAACATTATTCCATAGAAAATTCACATAATGCATCAAGTCGAGTTTATAGACAAGTTGGAAAAGATATTTATACATGTGTACCGTGTTGGATTTATAATTCGTTACGTACATAGAACAAGAACATTTGGAGATGTACCGGTCACCTTTATTTGGCCCCTCAATTCAATGTTATGCAAGACCCTTTAAATAAACGTACATTGGAGAGTTGTCTCATTGGCACTCACACCACATCTTCCTATATCTATTTGCAGTAAACAATTTCTTCTATAAGTAAATCGCACATTGAAGCCGATCACGCACCTCTATATATGCCAACCTATTGGAAAAACGTGATATGATTTCCGCGAACAAGCTTCCATTAGCTCGAGATCGAAAGAAGGTAAACAAGTAGGAGAACGTAATCCAATTAGGCTAGATATCAATGTGAAAAGGATCAAGAAAATATGTTGATACAAACATAGATATATATTATTTCTGCATCTATGATACAAACAAGCTACGTGTTGTTCGAAATTCCTTTACATCAATCCAATTAAAAGTCGACAAGTCAAATTTTAAATATGTCTATTTTCCATTAAGAAAATAAATTACTTAACGAATATTTTTTAATATGAAAGCAGAGTCATGCACATTTATACAGTTAAAATAGTGATGTCTATACGCTTGTACACAGAAATTAGAAAAATAGTTTTTTATTTCTGAAGTGAAAAGGGCTACTTGGCCGTATCTATTGGTTGTCCATTTTGTAATTAAAGGTAATTATAAATCATAAATCTATATCCTGAGTATCATCTTATTCATCTTATTTAGAGGTTGACAATATCAGAATATATTCCGTATGCTATACAATATTAATTATATTAAATGGAAAATGACATGCTTGAGCAAATCTTCCGACTATATGGTAAATTTAACTCTTACTTTAGACATTGCATTTTTGCTAAACCTGAATTATTCTATTTTAAATCTTTTAATTTTACGTTGATTATATAAATTAGTCTTTTTCTCGTCGAAGACCAAAAGTAGCTCTAACGAGGAATCAGGAAATACACATCAAAATATACAGTTTTCAACTCTAGAGTTTAAGTCTTGTACTTAAATTCAGTTATCACGATGCGCTTTACCATATATGTTTTGTTTGGTCATTAGTGAGTTTAAGGAGACACTAATCTCATTGGTGGTTGCTGAACCTTAAATCTGACGTAACGATCCATTTTGAAATTGGATCCAAGAGGGAAGGAGAAGACAATTAAACTAAAATATAAAAACAAAAATCCGCCATCCCTCCAAGGAAATTGATTATGCTTGTAAATATAATAAGTGTGGACAACGAATTGTGTTGTCTGATGGGCCAACTTTTATAATGACTTATTTAGGGGTTGCTTCTGCAGAGTGCCTGAAAGGTGCAGATGCCATTAAAAATCTAAAATATTGATGTGTTGTTTCGTTGGCGAATTTGGATACTGTTTGACATTGAAACAGTAAAAATCAGATACTCTAGGAAGTAACAAAACACTAACAACGAAGGACAACTCTCAGAAGAAACACTTGAAAGTTACCATGACTGATATTGTTCTTCAAATATGTTGCATATCTAATTATTATGCCCTTAGACTCCTTAGGCCAAACTGAAATTGATTTGAAAAAATAAAATGTGATCTATTCGTTGAAATATGAATATAATACAAAAAAAAAATTAAATGTCAATACTTCAGAATATCAGTAAAACAATTTGACAATGATACTGTTAATGCAATGAAAACATTCAACATCTTTTCTGTCTTGTAAATATAATAAGAATTAGATACTGCTTTGGTTTATGTTATCTTTTCAGGCGATGTTTGAGTCGGCATTTCTAGACGCCTACATGTATTTTGCTAAATGGACAGGTGAAGAATTCTGATTGATGTTATAGAACTGTCCTCAAAGACTGATTAACTTTGATTCGGATTGATAGAATTCGCTGCATCAAAAAAATCATTTCGTTTTTTAAATAGTATCATTCACTACAGATGAACAATGTAAGGGTTTTGATCCATCACCTGTGTTCCCAAAGTGCTCCAAATTGTTTTAATCTTATCTCCAGTTACCACAATCTGTGGTAGGCATTTAAATATATATTTGACAGTACGGTTGCCATTATCAGCGATATGCCGGTAACCTCATATTTTCAAATATACCAGTGACAGTTCGCTTGGCAGCGATCAGTGGCACATACATAAACTGAGATTACTTATATACAATGTTGTGATGTTACACTATTGTTTCAGAAAAAGGGTGAAGGTTTGGTACCATTAAAACGTTTAAACCCGCTGCATTTGTTTGCACCTGTCCTAAGTCAGGAATCTGATGTTCAGTAGTTGTCGTTTGTTGATGTGGTTCATAAGTGTTTCTCGTTTCTCGTTTTATATAGATTAGACCGTTGGTTTTCCCGTTTGAATGGTTTTACACTAGTAATTTTGGGGCCCTTTATAGCTTACTGTTCGGTGTGAGCCTAGGCTCCGTGTTGAAAACCGTACTTTGACCTATAATGGTTTACATTTATAAATTTTGACTTGGATGGAGAGTTGTCTCATTGGCACTCATACCACATCTTCTTATATCTATAATATATATAAATTTAAATAATATTAAAGGCTGTGGCCAAATACCGCCAATTTGTTGCTAGGTTTTAACAAGCATCTGGGATAACCATTAACCCATCCTGTCGAAAATTATATTTTGGAATTGTACAAGGCTTTTCTATACAAACTTCCAGTTGATTGTGTACTGATAATGATTTAGTCTGGGCAAAAATGGTTTATTTATCAGCTAAACTATGCGTTGAACTAGCTTTCAGTAACTGCTACCTTTTTTGTCTGTTTGTCAAGTTTTTGTTGTGCTTTTATATGTTGTGTGTATGCAGTGATCGGGAAGGTCGTGCGCCATGCGCCAATTGAGCATTTTGACCAGAAATGGCGCATAGAGTGGCAAATGTCAGCGCCAGTCTGGCGCACGATATTTTTCGGTTCGTATCTAAACGTTTAGATTATAGTAAAATGAATTTCCGATCGTGTTTCGTGTCGCCATATCTGTGTACAAAACTATGTTGTGTTCTCTCCAATGACAGGAGCACCACCTATATATTTTTTGGGCCGTCTCGGGCGTTTTCTTTCGTGTTTAGGATAGTAACGTGCGGTATATCTGATAACAGCAAAAATATGATTAACCATCATCCATGATCTAAATTTTTAAAGTAAACAACTTAAATTGTGTGAAAGTTGGCTAGTACAGGCAAGAATTTTTTTTAAATTATAATCTTTAAAGTAAACTTGCTATAATTTCGATTGAAAAACCCAAAGGCCTTTTTTTTAATATAAAAGGCAATAAAAGGCGCTTAACTGTCCTTGTCAATTCTTTTTGGTCTTTGGCTCGTTTGTAAATTTTGTAAACATGCCTTCAGGAAATTGTTGTTGTGTCTTATCAAAAAACGTTACTCTCTTTTGTTAGTCTTGATAAAATAATAATGATACAAGAAATACAAAGGAAATGTGTAACGTCCTCTAATACGGAACGTCGGGAATAAAGTATGGCAATCGACGAAGACCAAAATTTAATGTCAAAGGAACATGAACATGATCAAGGCGACGGTACCAGTATTAACATTGTAAATAAAGGTTCTCTTAAATATAGCCCGGTTTGGGAGAAGTTATGGCCCTAGTTTCTGTATGATGGCAGCAAAATTTACTACAAATCTTGCCAAAACTCCTTTCAACTATCTTGGAATTTAATTGTTCTAGCTTTCTTATTAAGGTTCATTTCTTCCGTTTCTTCAATTTTGTGCATCAAAATCTAGATCGGCTACTTTTAGTGTGCCATTGTCATAGTTCTAGTAACTCAGTTTATTGTTTTTGCCTAATATAAATACAGAGTTACAGTTATTATTTTTATCTTTTATTGTGCCACTTCTATGATTGTGCTGTATGGTTTGATAATTATTAATATACATGTATGTTCAAGTTTCATGTTTTTTGCAAAAGAATGAAATTTAATCAAATATCATAGATTTTTCAATAATTAATACTAGTACAGATTTTAAAAATCAGTCCAGATCAGATGTCTATTCTTGATCTCAGCATTTCCTTATTAATGATTCTGTTCATTGAATGGTGTTTGTCTAGTCATATGTTGCTCAGTTTTATAGTTTTTATTATAATTAAGTCATAAAAGTTTAATTTCTGAGTGATGTTACATTCATGAACTCATACGATGTCATTCTTAGTCACATCAGAGACATATATTCTTTTGTATGTCTTTGGTAACATAAATCACCATGCCTGAACTGAATTAACTTTTATTCACTGAAACTACAAAAGCACAGGAACAATATACATGATGTCAATTAAATTCATACAGGTTAGTACCTCTTTGCTGAAACATACACTTTTTTATTTTTTTTTGTTATAAACTAATGGCCCACTCATTTGACAACATGGCCCATTAATTCTAAAAATGGCCCATTGATTTTATTTTTGGGGCCCTGGGCCCATAGAGAAAAATCTTTCCAGATCACTGTGTATGGCAAGAAAAAAATCGGCGATGTGTATTATTTGATGATGTCGTAATCGAAGAGAGAGGACGGGTTTTTGATCGTAAGATTTGTTTGTGCAAAGACCCCTAAATGTGTAATAAATCTTGTATTTAGTACATTTTAATCATAACCTTAATTTCAAAACACATGGGTCATGATTAAGATTTTGTTATTGTATAAACCGCAAAATGCTTACTATACATAACGTTAATTTGAATAAAAATTTAAAGGGCAATATGGTGCTTTCCATTACGCAGATTCAAATGATTTACATAAACATCTGGTATACATGGTATTTTTGTAAATCTGGTACCAATGATTCGTAAGATCAATGGTGAGTTATGATATTAAGGCTCATCTATTTAATAGCAAAGGACCAGTTATGTTCTGCCGATTGTTTTTTACCCGATCATGAAATAATCCAATCTTTATAATTGGGGCCTCATGAATAATTTGAAGATTGATGTTTCGGGCATTTTAACTGTGGTCATGGTGATATCAAAGCTTACATCCCTAACAGGGTTGATCTGAGTCGGATCACCCCTACCAGATCAGCCTACCTTGAGTTTCTTTGTTCTGCATGCTCACCTTGCCATGTTTGTTTTCTTTGATCACGTTGATGACTTAATTAATATCTCCATAATCTAGCTATGTCCTTGGGTATTATTAGAGTGACAATAACGTGTCATGTTTAATTGCAATATAAACAGTGAAATCATATTGAATTATTTGCATGGGCAAAATTAGTGTCGAACATCCTCCACGTTTGGAAATTATTTGGTCGCCATTTTACGTAACTCGAAATTTTATCAAATCAAACAGCATGTATCCACTTTATCAAAAGAAATTATGTTTAATTCTTTGCTGCTTTAAGGTAAGGCAATTACTGAAAACGCATGCATCCAACATTCATTTGTTTTCATCGTAAAAACCTTACAAAATATATCTTCACAAGTCGGCCCAAGCTGTCAATGTAAACAGTGCATGGTTGATGCATATAAGTCTTTATTTTGAGTGCGAGCGACTGTTTATAATAGATATGTCTTAAAAACAATAAGACACACTTTCATAAATATTTCAAGTCAGTATTACCTTTTAATTAATAATTAAATAAATACATGTCGAGTTCTTGTTTACTTCCGACTTCGGCCGCCATTTTCAAAATATTGCTAGCGAACGCAAAAATGTGAACTTTTCAATCAAATTTTGAAGCAAAAAGTTTATTACCTAAACTGATTTGGTTTTCGATTTCATTGAAATGAATGTGTTCTCGATATTTTTAGGGGTTAGGAGGATATTATTAACATTAAATAAGTTGAGAAAATTGACTATAAAAGAAGGCCCCATTACAATTTTATCGAGTTTTAACGAAGAAGTCAACGGACGCTGTGTGGTTATATCACCTCAATTTTCAAACTTAATTCGAAGCAAGAAATCATATTTCTGAACTGAAACTTAAGACATTCTTAATTGTAAAAATGAAAATACTGTAAAACACGGGGTTGGGAGGTAAAATATACAATGTAACAAAAAAGTTATGATCGTTTAATCTATGTAGCCCGTTCATTTTCATAGATAAGCAATCGGCCATTAATGATTTACAACTGAATTGTAAAAGTCACGTGATGACCGAAATAGTTGGATATGTTCTTTTGTTCTGTAACATTTTGGCGGGAATGTCGAACACACAATAAAACTTAGAATTTTTTAGCTTAATAAAGACTAAATTAAATGTTTAAAATTATGTAGAAAAATCCACCAAATTTCCAGTGTCTAAGCGGAGAATCGAAATCAAGACCTTTGGCATCTGAAGCCACGATTCTTACCCTACACCAGGACGACTTGATAGAAACTCACTGTTAAAGGAGACGTGACACGATTTTTTTTTTTTTTTTTTTTATTAAATTAATAAATATTAGTCTTAAAACATGTTTTGTGCAATTTTGCTGGTCAAAACCTGATCAATCGGCATTTTTTAGGTCAAAGAATCCAGCGCTTGTCATAATGAATGATTTTTAATTAGATAACGATCACGTGATCGTGCTTACGTCAGTGGTTACAAGCTGGGAAAATGTCTCGAACTGGACGATGTCGATACACTATGAACGTATTGACAGCACTTTTCCCGATTACTGTCAAACTACAAAGACAATTGATCTCATCAATTTGAGCCATTGTGTGGAAAATAACCAAGAAAAGATATTAATTCTTCATGCGAAGAGTCCAACAACGACGATTTTCAGACAAAACCGATCGGACTGTTACCATACCTATGGGTTTGTCTGATGAATAAATTTAACAAACCGCTTTCTGCATTTATTTTAATTTAAAACAAACTACTTTTAATCATGATTGAAAATATAAATTTCTAATTTGATGATCAAATTGTTCTTTTCTCTCTGTTACGGTAACGTTATAATTATGTGTGCGCCAGAAGCAGAAAGAAAAAAAAAAAACGATATTTTTTTGGTTGGAAATCATACATCACACCAATGATTTGTATAGTGACAAATCCTTTATCACACTATTTCTACATTAGGATATTCAATTAACAATTTTATTACTCCCCCCTTTTATGTAAACATTTATTGGAGGCTGTTGTTTAAGTAATTAAATTTTGACACCTATAGCATACTTGACCAGGTGAAAGGTAAGAAGGCACCTGTAGTGTGATTTAGTCACGTGTTCTTTTACATACCTTTTAAAACCATACATGTTTAAGAAAACAAATATCTTGTGTTGAAACAATTAATATAGTTACACTACACTTCTAAAGTATGGAATTCCATTCAGACCCTTATAAATCTAACTTCAAATTTAATGAATTACAAAGTAAATTCAAATTCACATATATTTCCACCCTCTCTTCCAAATATCATTTAGCAATCAATTTGTTAATTACTACCAGCAAAATGCATGAGTCCAGGAAAATATTCACAACACATAATGTTCTTTTTCAAAACATTTCAACAAAAAAGAGTCATTTGAATAAATGAATAGGCGCTCACAAACATATACCCGCGACACATTTTGAATGTGCCTGTCTTAAATCAGGAGCATGTAGATCAGTGGTTGTCGTTGGTTCATGTCTGTCATATTTTTTCTTCGGAAATTATTCTGTTATAAATAAGGTCGTTAGTTTTCTCGTTAAAATTGTTTCACATTTTCGTGCTGAGACCTTGTATAGCCGAATATACGGTATGGGGTTTTCTCATTATTGGAGGCCGTACGGTTATACCAAATTATTGGTTCAAACGACACTTTCTTCATTTATTATTAAGTTTCCGTGTTAAAAAAATGTTTTTCATCATGATCTGAATCTTTACCAACTAGATAGTTGTCAATAATTATATTCGATGTTCAGTATAAGAATGTAAAAGACTTATGATTCACATTCTCGTATCATTTCCTTGTTTGCTTTTATGCTTTTTGCCTAACAATTTCTTATGAAGTTATAGACTTGCAAGCATACAGAAATATTACTTTTCCATCTCAAGAAGTCAATTAAAAAATGCATCTGTTATAAACCTTTTACATCTACATCTGCATATTTTAAAAGCAATAAAATAAGACCTATATACTGGTTGTCTATTAGTTATCAACACTGGTTAGGGTATTTAATTGGTAGTGCATAGGGTATTGCATGGTCGTAGTACAGGTGTTCATTAAACACCAGGTAGTTTTACCGTTATTACTGTAACAATAATATATTCAAATCTCACCTGTGCAAAACCAACATCCAGGATGTACACAAAGAACTAATGAAGTAATATTGCGTAATAACTATGTCTTATCAATCCCCCATGTGGCGTGACACCTGAAGCTTACAACTTCAAACGAGACCTGAAATTGCGAAAATCAATCACCTGTACCGCACACCTGTGACCTATGATGAACTCATATGGCATGGCACCCGAGACCCCAACTATGGATTCTTTATGAAAGTGGGAGGAAAGAAGTGTAGTTTGGGATTGTTAAAATATCACATCTTTACACCTTCTAAGTCTGCGTGTCATTCGAAAAACAGAAAACATCATGTCAATATTCTTTTTTATTATATTGTTGAATCCATCGGCATCACACATAATCATTTTTCATCAATGTCATGCGTTTTGTTGGATAATAATCGAAACTAAATTTGCGCTGTACCCATATGTCCATATGAATGAAAGTAACCACTGACGTAGTAGCCTCGTTCTGAGTGACTTCCGGGATGGAAATATGCATATTTGACAGGTCATAAATCGTTGCATTAAAATCTCATTAAAATACATATTTTACCAAATAATTGACACTTATATTGCTATCGATGTATTTTTGGGAAGATTAAGTATAAATAAACATTTTGGAACACAAATTGAAAATCGTGTCATGTCTCCTTTAATTTAACATACTTAAACGTTGTATCCGGGGCTTCTAAAGGGTATATACTATATAGTAATATATAAGATAATTTATAATTATTGTATGGCATTCTGAACTAGATGTTATGAAGCGTGAATGTTTTTTTCATATAGTCTAGAAGAGCTGGGATGTAAAATAGTTATCCCACTCGGACTTGGTGTGTCAGTGTCAGATCTTACACTGACACACCGCGTCCTCATGGAATAACTATTACTGAACTGTCGCGAAATTAGACGCGTCAATTTAATGAAAGATAAGACTTCCCATCAAAGAGAAATGAGACGATTTAAAAAATACAATAGAAAAAGACCAAAAACAAACATGTACAAAGTTGAATGTAAAAACAAAATGATTAAAAAGTAAAATATATAAAATTACCAAGTTAATGGTATTTAAAAAAATGTTGTCGTGGTTAAATGTAATGCATAGCACAGTGGCTATTTAAAACGAAGATAAATTGTTAATAAAGTAAATCGGCGATACATTCGTAGATTTTTTTATTTTTTAACATGTTAAACAAACTCTAGATCTGTAGATATGAACAACATAGACAATTTATTAATGTTAAGACTAAAACCATGCTGTCTTAACCACATACACAGTCATTAATGTACAAATTAAAATCATGATTTCTTAACCACACACACAATCATTAATGTACACAGAAAAGACATGTTTCTTTTAACCACACACGCAATCATTAATGTACAAACTGAAATCATGATTTCATAACAACACACATAATCATTAATGGCAAACTAAAATCATGATTTCTTAACCACACACACACAATCATTAATATACACAGAAAAAAAACTCGTTTCTTATAACCACACACGCAATCACAAATGTACAAACTAAAATCATCTTAACAACACACAATATCATTAGTGTGTGTACACGTAAAAATCATCCTTTCTTAACAACACACACAATTATTAATGTAGACACAAAACTGCCATGCTTGAGGGGGTCGGAGGGTCCTGATCCCGAATTCCCGGGCTTAAAACATGAAATCCCGAGGTCCCGAATTAAAAAATTAAATCCCGACATCCCGAAATTCGAAAAGAAATCCCGGATCCCGAAAGGGTCAATCCCGAAATCGAGCTTAAAACACCCGATCCCGACGTCCCGAAAAAGGTCCCCCATGCTTGCTGAAAGATTCAATAATTAATAATTTCATCTTGCATTGTCTTGGTTATATATCTTAGCAAGTATATGTGTGCCATAAATGTTTGCCTCATTTGTTTTTACTGAGTGCGTTTTGTATACGACAAAAAAATTTCATCGCTTTAGACTTTTGCTCTGGTCGTTGTTGTACATTTTGACAGTTAGGTAAAATTTTATTAAATGATTCGTACGATGATGACATTTCTAATTTTCTTTTTGGTAATGATCCAGAAATGCCCATACTGTTCTGAGTGTTATTCAACTCGCAAACTGACATGTCGTCTGGAAGGGACTCGGCTGATAACATAGAAAATCTACTTGAGCTCGACTCGCTCGATGATCTTGACGACAGGATAGTCCAAGAATGTGTTCTTTTTTCGATTTGTTCAGGGGTACTCTTTTTAAACTCTGGTGAACTACTACTTTGTTGCATTCGTGAATTGTTCTTTCCTTGTTCCGATGACCTGTTTAATTTCTCCATTGATGACGAATTTGATAACTCTTTTCGTTCATGACTGTTTCCAGGAACAAAACTCAATTCCTGTTCAGGATCTAAAGGAGCCCTGATTGAAGAGGCTAAGCGGTCCCAAAACCATTCCATTAAATCAGGTTTAGTATAGTCACAAATAGTAACATGTCTTAAAATATCTGGTATTTTAAGTTTGTCTTCCAATAAAACAGGAATCAATCTTTTCTTTCGTGCTCCTTAAAATGTAGACAAGAGAAGACAATGAATGTAAAAGTCTGACAGACACAATTATTTTCAGTTATTTACGCGGTTTATTCAGTGTGCACCGCATTTTGGGGCTATTTCGAATAGACAGAAAAAAAAAATTACAATCATTCCGTATAATTTAAATCTAAATTCCATTTTAAATAGTAAATAATGAAAAACGTTGATGACGTCACGGTCCAATGAGAAAATTATGTCTATGAGCTGATAGACAAAAAACACTCAGCCAATCAGAAAACGTGCATCCAAAATTAAATTATTAGTAAAATTTATTGTGTAGATGAATTATTATATTAAGTGTATTTCTTAAAAAATCTGGTCAAAGCTGTCACTATAACTTTATACCGTAATTGGTTTGAAAGATTCCTAAGTTATGTGTTGTTAAATCGGTAATCCAGTAGTATAAGTTTGCGCTTAATCTTTAGTTTGTCTCAAAACTTTCATTTTCTTTATTTTTTTTTAGCTTTCTGTGTAGTGGTTTACTATTGCTGTTTTGTCATTTTGTCATTTTGTCGTTTTACTTTTTTTTTGAAATGATGAAATTGGACTTTTAATTGCTGAATAATTACATTAGATGTATGTTTCATTATTATACGTTATTTTGATTGGCTAATAGCAATCTCGCGTCATTCTTCATTTCAAAATGAATTGCATGAATTGAAATGTACATGATGTACATGATGGCACATGTTTCCACAATAAAGTGCACAAGTAAATAAAAGAAAAACTTGATGGTTATCGTGTTTTCTTGATCATAGCGAAAAAATATAATTATAAGTATTGAATGCTTCTTTTAGTAATTTCATAGGGTTGTAAAAGCGTTGACCGTTCGTACATTTTTAGAATGAAGCGCTTCCGCCCTTCATACAAAATGTACTTTGGTCAACGCTTTTAAACCCCAATGAATTTACAAAAAGAAGCATTCAATTCTTAATTGCAGCCTTGGTTTTTCCTTTTCTCTTTTTGTCGCTGTTAACGATGCATTTGTCCCTGACACGGCCTACCCTCATGGGAAATACATGTTCATAGCTTGGTGAAAGAGTTACTTAGTTTTCATCTTTTTTGAGTAAAATATTTTTTATATGATTATAACAGTTTTTCGCAGATTATATTTCTTAGAAACGTTATATTGCATATTTGAATGAAATTACCTGGCGCTAATGATTGTGCAAATTTAACTTGGAAATCGCAATCTTGGCTGAGAAGAAACTCATGGCTTATTACTATGACCATTCGTCTACATCTGGAAAAAAAGACAACATAATTATGATAACTTATGCAGCAACCTTTATCATAGAGATATCTGTCAGTATCAGCTTTTAAAAATGTTCATTACATGTTGACCATGATATCACACAGTTATAAATATAATAAGAGAGTAGATCTGAAAATTAATTTTAATTACGTGGCCGATTTTTAAAACAATATTTTCAGGAATTTATATGCAAATAAGTTTTTCAAAATTAGTATGTTGTTACTTTCCAAATTATATACCGTCTTTTATTTCCTTGTTCAAGTTAATGGTAATGAAAGATGCAGAATGAATTTGTATTGGTTTTACGACATATGTTTAGAAAGGCCAATGCGAAGGATTGCGCGCACGTAAAACTGGTTCATCACCAATCTATTGTGTGCCAATGTTCAAAAATCAGGCTATCTTGAACAATTTTTGTTCGTTATTTTCGTCTATATTTTTAAAGGTGTTCCGTGTTGTCCAATATTTTTGATAATATTTGTTATCCTTTTATTGTATTATGTAAAGGTTTTAATACTGAAAATCCAACATCATTGATTGAAGGATGACAAAGTAGAGAACTTGACTAATGTATACAGAATAATGGCATTTTTGTTTTTGATACTGACTTTATCAGCAAGAATATCAAGCGAACCCGCTAGGGCGAGCTGATATTCGAGCTGATAAAGTCAGTATCAAAAAATAAAATGCCATTATTCTTTTTATCGGCACTTTGTCATAACTGTAGTTTTTTTGTTCAGAATATGAAGTAGAATGAAATAGTAAGCAAAACTACTTTTATGCGTACAAAACGTTGGGATAGTTGTTCGGTTGTATGAATGACGTCGCATGCATTTCATTGATAAATTGACGCGGATCGTCGCTGCACTTATATATGACGTCATTGCCTAATATTTTCGAGTATCAAGTCCTGTCCATGATCTTAAATATATTTGGCAGTAAGATCAAAGGGAAAATGTACAAATTGCCGATAAAAGCCCAATATTAGTGAAGACATCTGATATAGCGATAAAGATTAATGTTCATACATTAATGACTTTAATTCAAAAGTTTGACACATATGATAAACTTTTATATCAAACAAAAATCTAAAGCAGACCTCCCACATTCTAACTCCCTCTCCACGATCACAAAGTTCAGGTTTTGCTTTGTAAAACGCTAACAATAATTATGTCATAAAAAGAAAAAATATTGACAGTTCCATTCGGTATTGAAGCTATTGGAAACGAGTTATTGAAATCCAGTGTGTCGATTACAAGAAGTTACGGAAATACATTTGTCCAACCGCTTTCAGATATGGCAAAGTCCTTATTTTGCAACCGGGAACCCCTCAATTTACTTGGATAGGAATTTAAAACAAGGTAGAAGGTTAACAATGTCCAAGAACATACAAGAGAAGAAGATTCATTAAAAACTAAGTAAATGGTTTACAAATACAAAGTTCAAACCGCTGAACCAATAAATGATTAACGGCAACATTTAATGAGTGAGAGGTGTAATAGAAGAATGTAGTACGTTTGAATATATGCAAAAAGGACAAAAAATGGGAACGTACATGTTTATTCTTTAAATATCTACGCATATTATATATTGTATTTAAAATGCATTTGGTTCCCTCACTCAGAATAAACATTGTTTAACATTTTATTACAAGACATAGACTTTGACCTATAATGGTTTACATTTATAAATTTTGACTTGGATGGAGAGTTGTCTCATTGGCACTCATACCACATCTTCTTATATCTAATCAATGTATAAACCTCAATTACCTTGCTTTGATCAATTCAGCATCCATCATGTATTTTGCCCCTCCAGCAAGACAATCTCTAATGGGAATACAAAGTTGCAAACCATGTTTATGTTCAAGCTGTTTAATACATTGTTGTACAAAGTAAGAGTCCTTGCCCTCTGCATTTGGGTTGTAACAAACAAAAGCGTCATATATAACAGGATTATCTGAAAAAAAAATTTGTATTTCCTTATAGACATTTTTGAACAAGTTGTTGCTTATTCATTATATGTCCTGGCAAAGAAAGGTTATGCCCGGCGTTACATATATATTAGTTCTCATTCCATCTATTCGTTTATCACAATACATCCACAAAATGTGTCCTTATGCAGTATTGGTACATGCATTTTCATCACTAAGAGTTTTTTTTTGTCCAGCTAAATTAAATAATGAATGGTTGCTTTTTCAGGGAGAAATTTAAAGGTCCCAATGAATAAACTCATCAGAGAACAATAGCTATTGTAATGGGACAGGTGAACTTGGAAACATCTAAATAGCCTGACAAAGAGGAACTCATTCTGGGGAAAGGTTTCGTTTCTTTTGCAACAATTCTTGATTGTAATCGTACTATAACTTGTGACGTATAAAAACTTAAGAAGTACCTGGATTTGCAATGTCATGGATTGTCAGGAGTTTTGTTTCATCACAAAAATGGTCTCCTTTGTGAGGTGGAACGGTTGTTGAAGATACTAAAATATAAATTAATTAAAATTACAGTCAATTATTAAGATAAACTCAAGTACAATGTATCAGTATTATATTGTATACATGAAAAATGTGAAACGCGTGTTTAGTATTTCTTTACATGTATCTGAATTAACCGATTTATTGCTCACGACGAACAAAATTTTGATGATACCTATGGTTGCATAATAAAACCCAAAAAAAACAAGAACATCTGAAAATATCTTTACATTGTCTTTTACGAAAAATAAAGATAAAGACTAGCAATGCTGAGTGATGTCTGTTTGATATATTATCATTTGCAAGGAGAAATGTCTGATGCACATACATGTAAATAGATTCAATATCACATTGTTATAATATCGTCACGAAAACACTTCACATAATGCTATGACAACTGGTGTAAGGGAGATAATTAAAAAATGTTTATAAAAAAGCCAACTTACTTGTGTCTTCTTGTAATGGAAAATAATCGTTTTTTAGCCTTTCTTCTCGGTCGATAAAAGTTTGAGCATCTCGTTCTGCAAAATAAAGATGCATACATTTTTTATTTAGTGTGATGTTTTTAAATTTCTAATTACGTTTTTGGAAGAATTGAGTAATTAAAAAAAAAATAAGTGAGGCATTTTTAAATGAAATGGTGTTGATAGGTTCTTCCAAAACCCCATTATTATATTATGAAATATTGACTTTTGTTTATATTCGAAGATTAACAAATCGGATTATTGTTTGCTATTTTAGATCATTCTGTCTCCATGGCAACGTCAAAGAAAAATTGATTTGGTAAACCGCATCTCTGAATCGTATGCTCTTTATTTATTTATTTATTTGTTCAAACATTATATATGAATGGATGACTTTGAAAGAGACAAATAAACTTTTCCAGAATACTATTATGTGATAGAAATGAAGAAAGCGCCAAGAGGCTTTTGTGATTCAAACTGCATAAAGAATCGGCCGATTCATATTAACCATCGCTTGTTATCTAAAAAAAAAAAAGAAGAAAATTACGCCTGGAAAATTCAAATGTTCCACGAGATGCATTTACGTGACAGCTGTATTTTAATACTTGTATCGTTTTATCTGTAAATCGTACTAGGTATTCTGTTGTAAAGTAAATAATAGCATTTGCGCTTGTGTCTGTCTCCGAGTGTATTGATTTATTTTTTCATTATCGTGACATGTTTCAGAATATAGAAAAAAACGTTATATATGATATTCGTCTCTTACCTACATACGATTTGCTATCAGATAAAACGTCTTTCCTATCTAATTTGTGTAAACAAGACCACAAATGTCCCAAAGTAGAATCACAATTTGAATTTGTTTCCCATTCATAAAGAAGTTCTTCAGTCGGTTTCCCTGATCTTTCCATTTTTGATATTTCAAGATTGCTGAATCCCACCATTTCAGCTAGTCCTCTCCAATCACAAAGCATTCCATTATCTACATTAATAGCGGTTAACTCTTTATCCAGGTGCATTGCTATTTGACGACGGGCAGTCGGACGTAAAGCCTGGAGAGAAATGGACCTGAATTTAGGCTCCAGCATTGTGATTCTATCGTCCTCTTCCATGTCACAGTCTGTTATAGTTTCCATGGTTACAATAAAGTGTCCTCGAATGTGTCAAATAAGAGAATGGTGCTGCACTTATTGTGCTATAAAATTTATACACTGAATTTATAAAAAAATACTAAAATTTGTGTGTGTGCATTTTCCTCGTATTCCTATACTAGTCGAAATTCATATGCATTTTAAACAACCACGCTTATAGCTGAAACGGAAGATTACAATTGAACATTAACTGATTGTGAATCAAGTTTTAAAGTAGTTACGTAAATGACCTAAAATGTGCAATGTATTACAATTGATCTTTGGCTATATCTAAATACTTCCGTGATCTGCTTATTGGGTAAACCCCTTTTAAATACATCCTAATATGGCAGTAAGGTAAAACACTCCATGTAAACAGGAAGAAAATATACTGTCATATTATACTATTCAAACTTGGGAAAACCCAAAACTTTTAAGGCATTGGATTTCTTTTATATATATTCAAAAACCTTACGTATAAACATGTTCTAAATGCAAGTTATATAAATAAAGATATTGTGGGTTACAGAAAATGGTAGGAAATCGTCTCATCTTTTTAGTATCATTGAATGATTTTTCTTAAAATCGGTACACACTTGCATAGAACATTGCATGTATAATTGATATAGAAATCAGTCAGAGAATTTCCTGAAATCATGTATTTGTTCCTTACAAATCAGGTTTGTTATATTAACAAATTTTGTATGTATTCCTTGACCTTAAGATGTCGATTTCCAAGTGCTCAAACACTTGTTTTTTAAGACTTTTACCCCTTTTCTGAGGATGTCTGTTACAAAATTTCAAAGTGCAATAACATCAAAATAGCTCTGAAACGAATAAAGTAGATATGTGACTGTGTAATAACATAGTCTTCACAGTTCCTTTTGAACCCAGAGCCAAAGTTTCGTGAGCATGGATCCCTACTTCTAGAGCTTGGAACCCTATCTGCGAAGCCGGTAGCCCTATCATTGGAGCTCGGAACTCTATTAGTCGAACTTGGAGCCAATAATGTGGAGCCTGGGCTCAACGATGAAAATTAGAATGCAACCTGGAGCTCAGATACACTAAGGGAACATCATTCATTTACTGCAATGATGTCTTTTGTTTTTATTGCATTTAATGGAAAAACTAGGTTCAACTCCAGATAAGATTTTAAAGAAAACCAACAGTCATTCTAACAGTGAACTTCGTTTCTTAACATTTTGATTACTTTTGTCCATGTTGTGTTACCACTTATAATTCACGGAAAGTGTCCTATTTCCTTTACAATAAAAAAACAAACCTCCAGCTGAGTCATTCAATCAAGCGTTCCCTTAATGGAGTACTTGAAAACTTCAATTTTTTTGTACTTTTTATAAAATTAATAGCTGTATTTAAAAAATTGTTTAAGTGAAATCATCGATAAATTGATTTACTGCTGATTTTGAATTAGAAAGTACACTGGGAAGGGCTACGGATTTTCTATAAAATTTCATATGTTTTTCATTGAAGCAACAAATGGGTTCACAATCCTTGTTCTTTAATTTTCCTTGATGCTTTTTTTTTATTTCAGCTTCAATAAAAAAAACCATCTGCATAAACGAAGTGTGTCTTATTTAGCTAAACTGGTTAAAAAGTCAGTGTGGGCTATTACGCAATCGGCTACACACTAGGGAAAGAACACGGGATTTGGGTTCAACGCTCCATCATAATTTTATGGATGTGCTCTGGGTTCCATTCTTATTTTATTGTTGGGCTCCAGGCTCAATTGAGCAATGTTTTGGGTTCCAAGCTCTAGTGATAGGCTTTTGGCTCCACTGACAGGGCTCCATGCTTGAGAGGTATGGATTCGGGCTTAAGCTACGTGGGCTTCGGACCCTAAAGTAGCTGTGAAGCCCGTGTTATTACCCCAACATTTTCGTTCGTAGTTTTAATCATGTCGTAAGAGAAAAGGAAGCCCAAAGGCGCTCCGAATGAATTTCTTTATGATCTAATTTTAATATTTAAAACATTTCTACAACCATGAAAACATACTTGCGCTTTGGTAATTTTTTCGCTTGGGTTTCATGGAGTCTTCATTTGTTATACAAGCCGTGACTTTCCTTTATGATGGTTGATTACACGCATATGAAATATTTCGATAGACGCACGATAGAAGCCAAAACATATGTCGTGAATTGTTGAGAAAATATAATAACAGAATTAACCAAAGATGCAGAGGACACGCATCCTAACCATCATTAGCTTGTGGTGTGGGCATACAAATAACATGTAGACATGAATATCAAAAATTACAGCTGTGAGCAAAATTGAAAACATTTTTTTGCGGCCCAGTGCTTTGCAAAATAAATAAGCCGAAACTTAGCATCCATAGAAATTGAATATTCCATCTGGAAGAAATCATTAGTATGCATTGAAAGATGACTCCTTAAAATCGGGTTTTTATTTTGAGACTTTTTTAAACAGTTTTTTAAGTACATTCGATACCATTCATCTTGAAAGGATAAGTTATTATTCTATTAATACTTATGACATTGTTTCTAATCCGCGATGAGCATTTTAGAAAGAAAATTAACATCAAGGTACCGAGCCATTTGTAATTTTTTTTTTTTTTTGTATTGAACAAATTAGTATTTTCAGATAGTACATTAGCCGTATACGTTTTAGTGAGATCAGTCAGTAAACGAGAATATGTCAATATGTGGTTTTGTTACAGTAGTTATTTATAGACAGCTTTTTTCGAAATAGACGAGAATGTGTATTAGATGATAGGAGTGTTTTGAGGGATTTCCAATTACTATATATTATATATGTGTTAATAGTATCTTAAAATATTTAAATTGTAATTTGTAATATATGATAAATATATTGTAATACTACATGTATAGCTGTAGACCTCAGTAGTCTTTAAGGAACATTTTCTATTAACTACAATTGGCTCGATTTAAATACTAGTGGACTGTGTCCCTAATGATGTAATCTGCTGAGTCTCGATGATAGATGAACTGAAAGTTTCTCTGTTTGTCTCTTAAGATGACATTATCTGAGGCTCGATATAAATGCTAGTGGATTGTAAATCCCTAGGGATGTTATCCACTGAGGCCCGATATAAATGCTAAGTGAATGTCCACCCTTCAAGGATATTATCTGCTGAAGCTCAATATAAATGCTAGGTGGACTACAAGTCCCTTAGGATAGTATCCATTGTAGCACATCACAAATACTAGGGTCTTCCAGTACCTAAGGATGTCATCCGCTGAAACTCGTCATAGATACTAGTAGATTGTCTACCCCAAGAGTAGATTTTAATACTGTTTTTGGCAAACCTTTCGGATTTTGGGTCCTTAATGCGCTTCAACTTCTAACTTCAACTTTTTATTCGAGCGTCATTGATGAGTATTTTGTAGACGAAACTCGTGTTTGGCGTACAAAATTATCAGTCGGGTGTCCTTTTTATTTCCAAAAGGATGTTATCTGCTGAGGCTCGATACTGTCAGTCCAAAAGGATGTTATCCTCTGTGAAGCTCGATAGATTGTTATTGGACTGCCGGTCACTAACGATGTTATTTGCTAATCAAGATTCGATGCTAGGTGGACTGTCAGTCCCTCTATTTGTCCCGAAAGGATGTTATCCTATGAGCCGCGAAGCAAATAGACTGTTGGTCAATAATGATGTTATTAGTTGAGGCTCCACTCGAGGTGGACTGTCAGTCCCTCTATCTATCCCTTAGGATGATATACTCTGAGGCTCTATACAACAACGTTAATGAACTGTCAATTTCTAAAAATGTACTGTAGTCGCTGCGTAATCGAGAATTCTGCATACACTTATCATGCATTTTTAAAGTTATCCGAAGATGATACAAAATAAAGTTTCAACTCTCCAAAAAAACAAAATCTTACCTGCTGACACAAATTATAATGTAAGTCACTCCTAGTTAAATAGGATCCCATCTATTTGCTTCCAAAGCTTTATTTTAAAAACCAATACAAGATTTTGTACGTCGGTTTCTGTGATGCTTCTTTAGATATGGTTATTATCATGTTTTAATGATATATTTAAAAATTTATTTCTGGATAAATTAAGCAGAAACTCATTTACCATCAGTACAAAATTCTCCATAATAACAGAAAACATTATGATATGATACAATACAACCGATCTTAGATTGATTAATAATTGTCCAGTACAAATATTACAAGTATTAATACTGACGATAATAACAAACTATCAATAAATCCAACAGGTAGGTTCTACAAGAGGGTAGACATGGATTAAGAGCGGGAAATTTGAACTGTGACTGAAAAGGTGCACGGATATGTTGTATTACTACGGCAAATAGTTTGCCTTGCAACAATCCACCTACGTACCACTAAAGGAGCTGTTGTAAAATATCTTTATACGCAATCTATGATACATATGTGTACTAATGGATACCAATGTAACGAGCAGTTTATTTTAATAATTTAAAAATTTATTATTATTGTTATCATCATTATGTGCATAAAAAACGTTTCCCATTTTGGTTACTTACCAGTCACTATTATTTTGTTTTTAATTTGTTAGGCCTTGAAGGTATAATTTTTTATTTCCGTTTTCTATAATTTTATCCATGAGTAAATTTCAATTGTTAAATAATCGAACATGCTTTAGTGTCTTTTTAGGGGGGAATAAGGGCCGGAGGATCATTTGTTCAAAAATAATTTGTCAATTTAGCAGTTTTTTTTTTTTTTTTTTTGTCTCCGGTATATCTAATACGCTTTTCAAAATAATGATTAAACATTATAGAATATAGATATGTTATGTAAAGTAATGACATTTTACAATAGTTTTTCATTTTGAAATATTTCCTAATATTGTTTAGATATATAAGTGTTTCCGTGTACAAGTGCGTACTTTTATAATTGTATAATGTCATGGGCGTATATATAGTTATATATAAGTATTCGATCAACAATTAGTTTATGAAAAAATGATAAATGATACAAATAAATATTCAATTTAGGGCGAAAAGTGCGCATTCTATTACGTCAGTGAGTTTACAATGCGTTAGTACATACTTAAAGCTATTTTCATATATTACTTATATCAAGTCTAGACGATGACATAATATGTTTGAAGGCGAATTTTTAAGAATGATTGCTTTTGTAGAACAACAATCCTAAAGAGATGAAAACAAAAACCAGACTTAAGTCAACTGGAAATGTTACGGAGCCAGTTATTATACATTCTAGCTTGGGTTTTGGTAAATGTAAAATAGAAAGTGCAAACTAAAGGCAAATCAAAATGTTTATTAAAGTGCTGCACTAAATATATAACGCTCCAAGGAAAACTTATATATGACATTTAATGATAGTTGAGAACTACCTTCAACAATAACAATATTTTCCAGAGTACCATAGAAGACATAAGACAATGGTTTGGGCAAAGGGACGGGTTAGATCCGCCACTTGTGCATCTTCTTTAGAAAGTTCCAATTCGAATTCCATTCTTTTTTTTCTTTTCTTTTCTTTTTTATTCTTGTCAATTTTTTTTTACCAAGACAATACAAATTCTAGAATTACAACATTCCTGGTCTCCCTCTCAAAACATCGTCCGCGTTCACTGCAGCATATATAGTGTACAAGAATAACAGCAATATTGACTTTAGTTAAATACTGTGTAATAGAATGTGACGACACTTTCAGGTTGACATGAAGACTTTTGTATCCTTACAGTAAAATTAACTTTCAGATACATCAATACCCAATTATTCGAATGATAATCGCTTGCGATATTTGTCACTGAACATGGCGGAACACATAGAAGCTGTATTTTTAAATATACCCTTATAGTGAGTATATTTATTATTTCTAGATTTTTATATGCATACATGGGTGTATGGGGTAAATGATAATGAAAAACAACCCGACGACAAAAACAAAGTCACAAAAGACATCTAAAAATGACATAAGGAATCAACAACAGATGTTATACCATATGGGATTATTCTAGTAGTTCGTGCTATTATACAAATAGGATTTTGAATAAAACATTATGTTCACTTGAAGAAAAGCGATATTCCCGCGCTAAACGTCGTATGCTTTAACATACATTGTGTTCGATGTACAGTAAAAATTGGTTTTGTTAAATAATTATCCTTGAATACATCTTTTTCTCTCGGTATGTAGAATGAAAAAATAACTGCCTTTTGTGTTGGTATATATATGGTTAAATTGAAATACTGATATCTATTTCTGCCGTTGGTCTCAGTGAATTGCAGTTTTTCAAAAGTCAATATTATAAATTAAGAATTTAACTCATAAAAAATAGGACGTGATTGCATAAATTGACATCATACCGAGAATTGACTTTGACAATGATCTCAAGAATTTGGATGACAATAGTATTATCACTATTAATCGTTTCATTGCTATTTCCCACATCCGTCCGCGAACAAATCATCGTGACGTATTATTTAGTATTGTCGTTTCTGATATTTTGCGTCAAACATATTGCGCGTTAAGTAAATAACATCAATAAAACCCCTTGTCCCGAATGCAGCATATACATATTTAAATGATCTAATTGCAATTAGATTTGAAATAAATTATTATGTGAAATAAATAAATATATATATATCTTTATTCCCATACAGCCAATTGCATTACATCAGTACAGAGAAAAACAATAGCATGTACAATAAACACAATATAAATACAGTGATGACAAAATCACAATTAAACAAATAACATCAGATGTAACAAAGCTTAGAGGACAAACACAATTAATTACACATTTGATATGCATACAAAGTTTCTTAAGAATATCTTTACGGTGACAGGACATTAGTTCTAAAAATTTGATTGCTTATAAGTCTTTTAGTAAATCAAGTTATTATATATTTCTTACTTTCTTGGGGGAAAAGCCATGCATTTGAAAATGTATTAATATTGATTCACTCATAGGGTCTTTTAATCGGAAATGAACACATTTATTCTAAAACCAGTTGTTGGCATGATACGGGTTATGTTCTTCTCATATATTTTATGATGGTATGATACTAAACCCCTAACGGGAGGGGTTGTGTTTGATTTTCATATGATGAAGACATAATCTTTCAATCAGTTTAACTGAAGTCTGAAGCTGGCATGTCAGTAACTGCTAGTAGTCCTTTGTTAATTTATGTATCATTGTCATTTTACTTAGTTTCTTTTGTTACCTATTCTGACATCGGACTCGGACGTCTTTTAAACTGAGTTTTACTGTGCGTATTGCTGTGTGTTTGTTTATTCTACATTGGCTAGAGGTATAGGGGGAGGGTTGACATCTCACAAAACATGTTTAACCCCGCCGCATTTTTGCGCCTGTTCCTAGTCAGGAGTCTCTGACCTTTGTTAGTCTTGTATGTTTTTTTAATTTTAGTTCATTTATATGTTTTGGAGTTTACTATGACGTCCATTTTGAATGAACTAGTACACATTTTATTTAGGGACCAGCTGAAACCCGCCTTCGGGTGCGTGGTTTTCTCGCTGTGTTGAAGACCCATTTGTGGCCTTCGGCTGTTTTCTGCTCTTTGGTCCGGTTTTTGTCTCTTTGACATATTCCCCATTTCCATTCTCAATTTTATTTTATACTCATTACCAACTTGTCTATTAGGCCATCTTCCACGTTCTATTGGCAGTTTGATGAAACAAATTGCAATTTGTTCAGAATTTTGAATGAACTAGAATTAATACGTGGACGGAGACACTTACAATCAAGCCACAGTAAATACAGCTGTTTCTACTATTAAACGTCTTGATAGCGAAAGAATAATGGAATGTTAACCATTCCTATTGATATTTAGTTTGATTAAACAGACATATCTGAACAATTGGGCATTTATTTATCTTGAACGCCCTAAAAAATTGTAGGTTTATACATTTTAGACCAAATATTTGATTTCACAATAGAAAATGAAAGGATATGGAGTAAATGTACATGGGACAAAATCGCACACAATACATAGAAAACATAGAAAATTATCAATGAACAGGGCTTTTATTCCTGTTCTTCATCTTGACAGTTGATGTAGGGTCTTCAACAATGAACAAATCATTCATACCCTACAACAAGGTCAAGACGGCCCCTAGCGTCGACTTAAGCGGTACTATTGATAAAAATAAAGTAATTTTGAAAGACATCGATCGCCGCTAAAATATGCCTTGAAGTTACACATGTCGGGAGCGATCAATGAATTACATAATTTATAATTACGGGCGAGGTTTTTGAACATATATTTGTCATACATTGCCCAACAAATCAATTTTGATCACGAAGAGCACTTAAGGCTCCCGAGAACCTCTAATATTTTATCTTGTAATCTTGAATATAGACATGTTGGTTTTGGCATTTATCTTGTTTTCAAACAATCAGAAAGTAAACATGGGTTTATATGTCAAATATTGATATTTCATTTTGTTGATTAAATTGATTATAGCTGCAGATGATGGTTACTCAATGTCCAGTGGCAAAGATGCATGATACCATCTTGATTTTATATGAATATACACTTTTTCGTACTTTTCCTGACATGCTACCCTACAAAGTCAAAATCATCTGAAAGACATGTCACCATACACAAACAAATTATTCTGACGCCTATCAGTCTGTAGAGTCTTCTGACCACTCAGTGTCGATTGTTTTGTTGAAGTGTAATGATGGTCCCTATTGAAGAGTATAACATTGTGGCCTTCAAAATAGGACATGAACTAAAACAATAGGGCAAACTCTTAATACAATTGATCGTATGCAGGTGGTTAAAAAACTCGAAAAGAAAAGTCTACAGCTAACATGCCGAATTAAATTTAAAGATATGAACGAACAAGCAATGGGTTAAGCTAGTTTTCTGAATTTTAAGGATATATTCCCAAATTTACATTGATGGGAGGGTCTTTGATCAATTTGATGAAATGCTGCGAAAGAAGCCAAACACTATCTACGTTTACTTTAAGTACCGGTTCTTTCAACATATTAAATTAAGATAAGAAGCAATTTTATTTTGAAGCCTATGTAATCTGCATTGTTAAAACTATTACCTGTTGTAAGGAATGCCTATGACCCATTTCATATCATAAATATATAAATTTGAGCGCCTTAAAAGTTTAAATGGCAATTCAAATTTTATCACAAGTTTTACAATACAAATTTAATTCCAATGTATCACTTCCTTGTTCCAGGCATGACCCAAGTAGTCACATTTTAAATACACATTATTGGCTAACTTTTGATCAGTTTTAGCCTTTCATTTAGTTTTATTGAATTTTCATGATGCACCACGGGGAGTTGTGTTTATTTCGTTAAATAAAATAGCCGTTATATAGCAATTTTCATTTCATTTTATTCCTACATGAACAACTGTATGTTAAGTAAGAATTTTATGTAATCTTAGTGAAAACAAACGACCAATATTTTATACACGTAATACATACAGAAGGGGCTTATAAACAAAATTATTTCATATTCGACCTATGATATATATGTCACAATATATGAAGTAATGGATGGCTGCTTCATATGTAGTGCCCAACATTTATTTTCAGGACAATAAATTGTTGATAATATTAAAAAATACCATATTTTATACTAGATCAACGCATTTAATCGGATTGTTGTCATGCCGGGTTAGAAGGTAACAATACACACGAAGACACTCCAAAATTGACTCCAAGCCGACCAGTATATATATATATTTTTTTTTTTTTTGCTTTTATTTCGTAAATTGAATATGCTTTATGGAGATGCAAAAAACAGCAATTTTACTGTTTTTCGGTTTGAACCCGCAACCTCCTGCATTCGTCGAGGCAAGCACGATACCTACATACTATTTAGTATAAAGATCCATGGTTTGTAAGACAAGCACAATACCTACATACTATTTAGTATTAAGATCCATGGTTTGTAAGACAAGCACGATACCTACATACTATTTAGTATTAAGACCCATGGTTTGTAAGACAAGCACGATACCTACATACTATTTAGTATTAAGACCCATGGTTTGTAAGACAAGCACGATACCTACATACTATTTAGTATTAAGACCCATGGTTTGTAAGACAAGCACGATACCTACATACTATTTAGTATTAAGACCCATGGTTTGTAAGACAAACACGATACCTATATACTATTTAGTATTAAGACCCATGGTTTATAAGACAAGAACGATACCTACATACTATTTAGTATTAAGACCCATGGTTTGTAAGACAAGCACGATACCTACATACTATTTAGTATTAAGACCCATGGTTTGTAAGACAGACTAATTTGGTGATCTTAATGTAGTCGTGTTTAATTTAATTTAAAGAAGGGTAAAGTGTTCTGAGCAGTTAATAAGGATGTTATCCGCTGAGGCTCGATGCTAGATGAACTGTCAGTTCCTGGGTCTGTCCATAAGGATGTTATCCTTTGAAGCTCAATACAAAAAACAGTGGACTGCCTGTCATTGATGATGTTATTCGTTGAAGCTCGATGCTATGTAGACTGTCAGTCTATCTGTCCCTTAGGATGCTGCACTATTAGACACTATACAAATGTTAGTGGATTGTCGGTCACTAATGATGTTATTCGCTAAGGCTCAGTGATAAGTGGACTGTCAGTCCCTCCCTCTGTCCCTAATGATGTTACTGAGGCTCGATACAAATATAAGTGGACTGTCAGTCATTAATGATGTTATCCGCTGAGGCTGGATGATAGGTGTTATGTCAATCCCTCGGTCTATCATTTAGGATATTATCCCCTGAGGTTCGATGCTAGGTGGACTGCCAGTCCCTCCGTCTGTCCCCTCTGAGGCTAGATACAAATGTTAGTGGAGTGTCGGTCACTCATGATGTTATTCGCTGAGTCTCGGCGATAGTTGGACTGTCAGTCCCTCGTTCTGTCCCTACGGATATTCCTCAGGCTCGATACATTTATAAGTGGACTGTCAGTCACTCATGATGTAGTTCACTGGGGCTATAGCTAGGTGGAATGAGTTTAAGGATGGTATCATCTGAGGCTAGATATGAATGTTAGTGGACTGTCAGTCACTTATGAAGTTATCCACTGAGGCTCGATGGTTAGTGTACTGTCAGACCCTCTATATGTCCGTTATGACTGAGGCTCGATACAAATGGTAGTAGACTGTCAGTCCCTTCAAATGTACTAGACGCTGAGTAGTCGGGAATTCTGCACTCGACATGCATTTTTAAAGTCCTCTGAAGATGAATACAAAACAAAGTTTCAACTCCCTTATGAACAGCTTTCCTTACATAATCGCAATGTTGGTCCCTCCTAGTTAAATAGCATCCCATCTAGTTTGTTTCCAAAGTTTATTCTATAAAGGTCAATACAGGATTTTGTACGTTTGTATATGATGTTTTTTCCGATATGGTTATTATCATGTTTTAATGGTATTTCATAATTTATTTCTGAATACATTAATCAGAAACTTATTTGCTATCAACACTAATTTCTATACAACAGAAACATTATGATTCGATACAAAACAACGGTTCTATGACTGATTAATACGTCATTACTAAACGTTCAGTGGCGAATATTACAAAACTTATTACTGACGATAATAACAAACTATCAATAAATCAAACACGTAGGTTTTGCAAGTGGGTCGACATGGATGAATTAAGGCCAAGACATTTGAACCCTTACTGAAAAGAGGAGTATGTTAAATTATCGTGGCAATTAACGAATTTGCCTTGCATCAGTCTACCTACGTACCCAGAAACGAGCTTTTGTTAGGCCTCTTCATACGAAATCTATAATACATATGTGTACTCATATTGAAATACAAGGATACTATTTGAATAATCTAAAGCTTTATTATCATTATCATTTGTATAGAAACACTTACTGCTGACTTTTTTACTTTCTATGATTTTGTAATCTTCTAGAAGGGAATAACGTGGTTTTTACGCGCTTCTGTGACTTTTTTGGCGGGGGGAGGGGAGTTGTAGATAGTTTAAAAAATGATTTATCATTTTAACAGTTAGTTTTTTGTCTGCAGTATGTATAAGTATGACAATGATTGTACAATGAATTCTGCTAAGAAACCAAAATTTCAAGGAACTGCCTTCAATAACAAAAATTAAATGAAGAATCTCTCATACACTTTTCAAATAGAATAATTCCCAAATCACGTTCAGAATACATAGAATTGTTGATTCATTATGTAATGACATTTCACAATGGTCTTTCATTTTGAAATATTTCCTAATATTGTTTAGATTTTCTAGTGTTTCCGTGCACAAGTGCGTACTTTTATAATTGAATTTAATGTCAACGACGTATATATATATTTATATACATGTATTATATAGATATATATAGTATTCGATCAATAATCAGTTTATGGAAACAATGATAAAAATATTAAAAGATGTTCAAACTAGAGTAAATATATTGTGTGCACTCTTACTTCAAGTTCTTTTAGATTTACCATATCTAGACAATGACATCATATATTTAACGTCAGTAGTTACTTCAAGTTCTTTTTATCTATTATTAATATCATGTCTCGACGATGACATCATATGTTTAACGAAGACTGTTTTCAACAATTGATTTATATAGAACCATCTTAAAAAGACGAAAAAGAATAAGCATACTTAAGTCAACTAAAATGTCATGGTGTCAGTTATAACACATTCAAACTTCGGATGACAATGTTTCCTCGGGGTAACAATCTACTCTTCCACCCTCTCAGCTATGAGTTATCTATATATTGGTATTATTCTAGAAGTTTTGCTATTCAAACTGGATTTTGAATAAAACAGCATATTCACCTGAGGAAATGCGATATTACCCGCACTAAACGTTACGTGATTTTACATGAAAAATTATGGTAAAATGTGTGATGTACAATAATAATTTGTTGCAGTAAATAATTATCATTAAATGCATTTGTTATTCTCGAAATATTGAATAGAATAGTGACAGTATTTTGTTTCGCTTTTTATATGGTTTGATAGAAATACCGTTGGTCACAGTGAATTACAGTATTTCACAAGTAATTACCTCATCAAAATACGTGATTGTGTAACATTAAATTGGCATCATACTAAGAATATTAACTCTGACTGTGATCAAAAGAAGAGAGGCGAAAGATACCAAAAGGACATTGAAACTCATAAGTCGAAAATAAACTGACAACGCCATGGCTTAAAAAGAAAAAGACAAACAGACAAACAATAGTACACAAAACACAAAATAGAAAATTAAAGACAGAGCAACACGAACCCAACCAAAAACTGGGGGTGTTCTCAGGTGCTCCGGATGGGGAGTTAGATCCTGCTCCACGTGTAAGTACCTGGTAATAAGTTTTAAAGCGGTAGGTCACATTCGGGTAAAAGGGGACGGGATTGTAGTAACGACAATTGGAAGATACTCGTCGTCATCTGTGAAACAGATATTCGATAACGGTCAACCAACTCGTGATGGCGTCCGAAAAATTATCGAAGGGATGATTTCAACTTCACCACTTGGAACTCATGGTTCAGTAGCTTCCTTGTGACAAACTTGGAGGACAAAAGCATTATCACTATTAATCGTTTTCATTGCTATTTCCCACTCTTTTCCGCGAACAAAAACGTATTATGTAGTTTTGTCATTTCTGATATTTTGCGTCAAGCATATTGCGCGTAAAGGAAATAACATTCGGGAACTACAATATAACGCCTTATCCCCATGCAATATTGAAATATTTAAATGATATAATTGCCATTAGATTTGAAATAAAAAAAAAAAATCTTTATTTCCATACAGCCAATGCATTACATCGGTACAAAGAAAAACAAAGCATGTAAAATAAACATAAAAGAAGTACAATGACGAGAGAGGCACAATTAAAGAAATAACATCAGATCTAACAAAACTTAGCCAGGAGGAAAAGAAACAATTTGTTAAACAAAATATTTGATTCCACAAATACATTTGAAGAGCAGTTAAGGCTCCCGAGAACATCTTATATTCTTTTTTCTAATCTTGAATATAGACATGTTGGTTTTGGTATTCATCTTGTTAAACATTCAGAAAGTAAACATGGGTTTATATATCAAGTTTTGATAATTCAATTTGTTGATTGAATTAATTATGGCTGCAGACGATGGTTACTTAACGTCCAGGGACAAAGATGCATGCATTTCGGCACGATACAGTCTGTATGTTAAACGAATATACACTTCTTCGTACTTTACCCGACATGCTACCCATCAAAGTAAAAATCATCTGAAATACATGTCTCCATGCACATCCACCAGTCTGTACAGTCTCTGACCACTTACTGTTGAATGTTTTTGTTGAAGTGTAATGATGGTCCTCATTGAAGAGTATAAATATGGCCTTCAAAAATGGACATGCGCTGAAACCAAACATTTACTACGTTTAAATACCGATACTTTTTTACAGATTAAATTAAGATCAGAAGCAATTTTATTTTGAAGCCTATGTAATCTGCATTGTTAAAACTTTTACTTGTTAGGAATGCCCATGGGCCATTTCTTTTCACAAATATATAAATTTGAGCGTCTTAAAAATTTAAATGACTATTCAAATTATATCACAAGATTTACAATACAAATTTAATTCCATTATATCAATATCTTGTTCCAGGCATGACCCAAGTCGTCACATTTTAAATACACATTATTGGCTAACTTTTGATCAGTTTAAGCCTTTTATTTAGCTATGATGTAAGATATGGAGTTGTGTTTATTTTGCTAAATGAAATAGAAGTTATAAAGCAATTTTTATTTCATTTTATTCCCACATGAACAACTGTATGTCAAGTAAGAATTTTATGTAATCTTAGTGAAAACAAACGACCAATGTTTTTATACACGTAATACATACAGTAGGGGTTTATAAACAAAATTATCTAATATTCGACATATGCTTTATATGTCATAATATACCAATTAATGAATCCAGTGCCCAAGATTTATTTTCAGAACGATAAAAAGTTGATAACATGTGAAAATACCATATTTTATACTAGATCAACAAATTAAATCGGATTTTTGTCGTGCCGTAATCCACATGAAGACACTTCAACGTTCAAAAAGAAACATTTCTCTTCCAAAATTGACTCCAAGCCGACCGGTATATTTTATTTGCTCCTAATTGTAAATTGCGTATACTTTATGGAGATGCAAAAAAAAAAAAACACCAATTTTAACCTCTTTGGTTTTAACCAACCTGCTACCAAACCCGCAACCTCACATACTCGACGAGGCAAGAACGATACCTACATAATATTTAGTTTGAAAAGATCCATGGTGTGTAAGACAGACTAATTTGGCCATCTTAATGTATTTCAACGAAGGGTTGCTTTTTGGTAATAGAGAGTTCTGAGCAGAACAATAATTATTTCAATCATAATAATGCCTAATTTTTATCTTTTATTAGTATGCATTTGAATCCTTGCAACTTCTGTATTTTCAAGTAATAAACTGCTTTAAAGTTTAATGTCTGACACTTTTCACAGAATATGACAAACTTTGTAATTCATTATCCTGAGAAGAATATTTAATTAGTTGAAAAATGTATACTTATTTCTGGAAAGTAAACCTGGCTGTATCATGTAGGCAAGAGACAAGCAGTGTCGTTAAATACAAGGAAATTGAGTAGTCCACATGCAAGGTGTACAGAACATGCCCCATTCGCAACATATTACATTCTAAAATAGCTTAAATCGTTAATTGTAAAAACGTTGCATTTACTGCAGTTTTCCTTTATTAGTATCGAGCAAACGCTTTTTAACTGGTAAGTTGGTCTTTAAATCCTTAAGGGTACACACTGAATAAAGGACGAGGCATTTAAGTGTCGGATATCCTGACAAAAAAGCATCGCCAATTGCCGTATATTGTTTGCCAAACAACCTAAATTGTGATATCTCGCTTATTGCCGTATAGTGTTGGTCAAACAACAATTGTTATATCTCACCTATTGCCGTATATTGTCTGTCAAACCACAATATGTCGCCCATTGTCGTATATTAATGTTCAAACAACAAGTGTGATATCTCGCCTTTGCTGCTTTTTGTTGGTCAAGCAACAATTGTGATATCTCGCCTATGTCGTATATTGTTGTTCAAACAACAATTGTAATACCTCGCATGTGCTGTAAATTATTGGTCAAGACACAATTGCGATATCTCGCATATGTCGTATATTGTTGGTCAAACAATAATTGTGATATCTCGCCTATGTCGTATATTGTTGGTCAAACAACAATTATAATATCTCGCCTTTGCTGTAAATTATTGGTCAAGACACAATTGCGATATCTCGCATATGTCGTATATTGTTAGTCAAACAACAATTGTGGTATCTCGCCTTTGTTGTATATTGTTGGTCAAACAACACTTGTGATACTTCGGCTATGTCATATATTGTTGGTCAAACAACACTTGTGATATCTCACCTATGTCGTATAGTGTTGGTCAAACATCGCTTGTGATATTTCGGCTATGTCATATATTGTTGGTCAAACAACACTTGTAATATCTCACCTATGTCGTATAGTGTTGGTCAAACAACACTTGTGATATCTCAACTTTCTCATATATTATTGCTCAAGCAACAATTGTTATATCTTGCCTATATCGTATGATTTTGGCCAAACAATAATTGTGATGTCTCGACTATTGTTATAGTGTTAGTCAAACAACAATTGTAATTTATCGCCTATGCCATATAGTGTTGGTCAAATAACAATTGTGATATCAAGCCTTTGTCGTATATTGTTGGTCAAACAACAATTGTGTTATCTCGCCTATGTCGTATGTTGTTGGACAAACAACAATTGTGATGTCATATATATTTGGTCAAATAACGATTGTGATACTTATCCTATGCCGTATATTGTTGGTCAAACAACGATTGTGATCATATATTGTTGATCAAACAACGATTGTGATATCTCGCCTTTTGCCGCATAGTGTTGGACAAACAAGAATTGTGATCATACATTGTTGGTCAAATAACGATTGTGATACTTCGCCTATGCCGTATTTTGTTGGTCAAACAACGATTGTGATCATATATTGTTGGTCAAACAACGATTGTGATATCTCGCATATTGCCGTATATTGTTTGTCAAACAACGATCGTGATATTTCGCTTATGTCGTATATTGTTGGTCAAATAACAATTGTGTCATCTCGCCTATGTCGTATATTGTTGGTCAAACAACAATTGTGTTATCTCTCCTATGTCATATATTGTTGGTCAAAATAAATTCGCAGAATCATGTGAATTCGTATCTAATACATGTATGTAAAGTATAAAATCTAAGGAACTTTTATCATTTTCTAAGCAAATTGACCTCGTTTTCACAGGCACTTGTCTCAGATACAAATTTCCTATATACCTTAATATAACACACTTGTGTTATATTAAGGTATATAGGAAATTTTTTTCTGAGACTAATGCCTGTGCTCGTTTTGATGAAATTTAGTTGACAACAACTATTGCTATATGATGTTTAATGCGCGAAAATACTGGATCTTTGGTTCCAGCGAGAAAAGGGTAAACAAAGTACCGACCCGCTTCACAAGCTTAAGCAAATATTACATAAACATATACATGATGTATGTTATTGCCAGGTTGATTTACGGACAATTGTACCGATTGGTGCACCAAAAATAGGGAAATGTAAGTTTAGCTCGTACAAGAATTTGTATTATGTATTGTAAATCCCCACATCCTGTTTAGTATTTATATCTCAATAAAATGAATGTGTTTACGAACCTATTTTTACCTGCACCTTCCACATAAATAAAAGGACCATGCTACAATAATTCCTTTTCTTTTAAAACGTACAAATATGTTTAGTTTCAAATCTTTCAAATTATAAAAACGCTTCCTCAATACGTGTTACTTCTTTTCACATTTATAAGTTAGGGAAACTTTTGAGGTTTTTTACCTTTCAGTTATAACCATTTGTCCATTATTTCTTTTATCAAAGAAGATACAATTTATTTATTTCATTTATCGATTTTTGCTCAACTATTTCATTCATGTATAGCACTGTGAATACACGAGGCATCGTATCTAACATTCCCATTCTGACGTACGTGCTTGCGAATTTATAAATCCCGCACAGAAGCTTTACTGCCTGACGGGAGAAGTTCAGATATGCTATTTCTATACCCCAGTACATTGTAACTATGCTTTCATCTTGTCAGTTATACATGTTTGTTACACTATTTAGTGTTTATTTTGTAACAAATCATATCAGTTGATTTATATGTCAATAAAGATTTGAATTTTATTTTCTTAACTTTGCTTTGATATCAGTCTATATATACGGAAAATGTAATAAATTGGATTGGACATCTGACATACTACAACTGGGGAATATGAGACATTTTCCTTCTTCATCAAAATTTATCAGAGGAGGGTACACTTCTGCAACATTTTAAGCCATGTCAATATTCGTTGCAGCGTTTACAACAGTTTTATCGTCACAAGACATCTGTCGATACATATATTTTGGCATTGCACAAGGTCATGTTTTTCTCTGACTGTTAATGACGTCTAAAAGTTACACTAAAACCATTGGATGTTGGTTGTGTACTGATTGATTTATTAGTCTTATAGAGACATGATTTCTTTTATTAGTTGTTATTGGCTTTGAACTAGCTGTCAGTAACTGCGAGTACTGTCAGATCTGAACTTTGTGTCTTTTGTTGTTAGGGATGTATAAATACCCTGCCTCGTCTGATCTGTGTTTTTGTTAGATGTTTTTCTGCTTTGTATCGATCTGATGAGTTAAGCCATTTTCAACGGATTTTTATAGGTTTTTCTTATGTTGTGATGCAGCACCACTGTCCGAGGTTAGGGGGAGGGTTGAGCACTCACAAACATGTGTAACCCGCCACATTCTGTATGTGCCTGTCCCATGTCAGGAGCCTGTAGTTCAGTGGCTGTCGTTGGTTCATGTCTGGCATATTTGTTTTTCGTTATTAGTTTTCTCAATTGAATTGTTTCATATTTTTCATGTCGAGGCCTTTTATAACTGACTATACGGTATGGGTTTTTTTACTCATTGTTGAAGGCTGTTTAGTTGCCCATAATTGCTTACATCCATTTCATTTGAACTTGAGTGGATAGTTGTCTCATTGGCAATCATACCACATCTCCTTATTTTTATATTATAAAGAAGGTATTTCACAAGCGTCAACTTACATGCATAAATTAACGGATAGTTCTACCCATGGGAATACTGTGGTGTACCTTACAGAAATGATACTAATTATGGCAATGCAAGCATGTATCTAGAAGAAAATGGCTCTAAATAAGCAATTATAACTGTGCCATTTAAACTCTGATGGATAGATTAATGCCAGGCTGTTTTATATCTATTCAATTTCAAGATATCTCATAGAATATAAAAGATATCTTGTATTATTAATGAGTTATCTCATTTAATTTGAAGTTGATACGATATCTATTTACTTTATAAGATATCTTATTGTGAAACTGCCTATTCTAGAGGTGGCGTAAATCAGATGTGGATACTAAAAAATTCCAAAGATCTTTTAGAGTACATACAATCTAAGACTCTCTCATCTTGCAATAGTATTAAAACATTTGACTTTTCTACACTTTACACAAGTATTCCCCATTCCAAACTAAAAGACAAATTGAAAGAGTTGGTATTACTTTGTTTCATTAAAAAGAATGGCGAACGTAGATACAAGTATCTTGTCTTGGGGAGGGATAAATCCTACTTTGTAAAGAATCACTCTGATTCAAACAAAAAATTCTCCGAAACTGACATTATCAAGATGCTTGATTTCTTGATTGACAACATATTTGTTACGTTTGGAGGACGTGTTTTTCAACAGACTGTCGGATTTCCAATGGGAACCAATTTTGCCCCTCTTCTTGCCGACTTGTTTCTTTATTATTATGAGGCTGACTTCATACAGGAACTTCTTAGGAAGAAAGATAAGAAGTTAGCAATATCCTTTAATTTTACATTCCGCTATATAGATGATGTTCTCTCACTAAATAAAACAAAATTTGGTGACTATGTTGAACGAATCTATCCCATCGAATTAGAGATAAAGGATACTACAGATACAGATAAGTCTGCCTCATATCTTGACTTACTTCAGAAATTGACAATGAGGGTCGGTTGAAAACAAAACTTTACGACAAAAGAGATGATTTCAGCTTCCCAATTGTGAACTTTCCATTTCTATGTAGCAACATTCCAGCAGCGCCTGCATACGGAGTATATATCTCCCAATTGATACGATATTCCCGGGCTTGTATTTCCTATCATGATTTCCTTGAAAGAGGATTGCTGCTCACAAAGAAGCTATTAAACCAAGAGTTCCAAATGGTGAAGTTGAAATCATCCCTTCGTAAATTTTACGGACGCCATCACGAGTTGGTTGACCGTTATGGAATAACCGTTTCACAGATGATATCGGATATGTTCCTTATGTCGTAACTACAATACCCTTCCCTTTTCACGAATGTGACCTACCGAATTAGACTATTTACCGGATTTGTAATAACATAAGCAACACGACGGGTGCCATATGTGGAGCAGGATCTGCTTACCCTTCCGGAGCACCTGAGATCACCCCCAGTTTTTGGTGGGGTTCGTGTTGCTTAGTCTTTAGTTTTCTATGTTGTGTCTTCTGTACTATTATTTGTCTGTTTGTCTTTTTATTTTAGCCATGGCGTTGTCGGTCTATTTTCAATTTATGAGTTTGACTGTCCCTCTGGTATCTTTCGTCCCTCTTTTATAAGCTATTGTACAAGATGATTGATTTATCAGATATGTTAATTACTTTGTAAGATATCTTCTTTCTTTATAAGATTTCTACTAAGTTTATAAGACAATTTATCTAATATGTAAGATATCTTATTCAATTTACAAGATATCTTATTTAGATTTTATAAGATATCTCAATTAGTTTATACGATATCTTATTTGGTATGTATATAACTCTCGTTTCTCGTTTTATATAGATACCGTTGGTTTTCCCGTTTGAATGGTTTTACACTAGTAATTTATAGCTTATCGGTTAAAGGCTCCGTGTTGAAATACTTTGACCTATAATGGTTTACATTTATAGTTTGATAAATTGTCTAATCATACCACATCTTCTTATATATCATATATATAGATATTTTATTTAAATGAAATAAGATATGTTATATAGTTTATAAATTATCTAATATTTATATCTACTGATTATACTACTGATTATATAATTTGTCGACTGGTTACCTTGGACATCATGGTACCAAGTCAGGTAAGAGCAAGCTAAAGAAGTAAAACCAAGCTTTCAATCGGTACAATTTTGGGGAAAAATTACCTGCTTAACATTTTTTTCACTACAAAATCATCGGAAAAACAGTAAACTTTCCCCTCAAATTACACCGATTATATGTTTGATTTTACTTATTTTGCTTGCTCTTACTTGACCGAGTACCATGATGTCCAAGGTAACCAGTCGACAAATTATATAATCCGGAGTCAAAAGTCGGTAATATGAAAAGAGTATATTTCAGTCATAAGCTTGTTGGAGCATTTTTTCGTGTGCTAAGGACACAACCCTGTTAGGACTTTCTCTTTATTGCCTTAGTTGGGCCATTTTCTATTATGTCCATTCCTGCATTATAAAAATAAGGAGATGTGGTATGATTGCCAATGAGACAACCATTATGGCAAGCCATTTCATATTTATTCATTTTCGAGGTCTCTTTTAAAATAAACAAGATATCTTTTTATCTCAATTTAAATAGTAATTTAATATTTTAATAAGTTTGACAGTCACCATCACACATTGGTTGATTGATACGATGTGTGTGGATCAACTCACAGAAAAATGATCTTAGATCTAAAGATGCCCCAGAATGATCTGATAAGTAAATTTATGGATTGACACACTATGAATTGGCATGGCGAGTGATCTATGCATACATAGGCGGATCCAGGGACCCGGGACCCTTTTCGTGGGAAAAATTTGGTTGATTATATAGGGAATCACTGAAGCATGACTGGAGCGGGCCCCCCTTAGGTCAGTCAGCGCCCTCCTTATGAAAAGTTCTGAATCCGCCACTGGCATAGCAGGAGATTTTTATCCCATCAACACACAAGGTTTCGTCCTTATTGTAATTCATGTGATGCTCTCTGTTGTTTTCATCTGGATGTATATTTATTTGTATATATATATATCTATATATTTGTCTTTATTGACACTTATATGGCAGATACTTAACGAGTTAATATCTTGGTAGAAGAGATAGTTAGATACCACAAATCAATTCTGTAATATTAATGAAACAATTTGTTAATTTTAACACCTCTTAATAAAACAATCTGTGATGGCACCCCATAACTAGCCTGTGTCGCTCACCTTGTCAACAATAGACACCCTCAAACATTGTAGCTAGACTATAACATGACTCATGACTAAAATCTCTTTTTTGTTGATCTTGTATTGCTAATCACTCTTTTCTGTATACAGTTTCTCTCTATTTTCTATAGTTTTTTTTACCAAAACAAGAAAAAGTGTAAAAATCGTTATCTAAGGGCACTAACACTTAAAGAATACAGCTCAACTATTTCGTCTATGCTGACTTATTTGTAGATCTTGTCTTATTGATAATTTTTGTTGCGTAATGTTTCTATCTATCTATTATAAATTTCAAGATAAAAAGCAAAAACGCCAAAAAAAAAAAAAAAAATGATAAAAATTAAGGGCACTAACTTCTGTAAAGAGTTGACACCGATTTCAGCAATCAACTTATTATTAGATCTTGCCTTGTGGATCATTTTTACTGATTAAAGTTTTGCTCTATCCATTATTCTTTCAAAATAATACGACACAATAAAAATAGTAAAAACTTGTGATTTTAAGAGCAATTACTCCTAAAAGGAGTCAACAGACTATTTCGGCAATATTTGACTTACTTGTAAATCTTGTAAGGCTGGTCATCATTTTATTTTTAAGTTTCTATCTTTCTATTATAGTTTTCAATATAATAGGCAAAAATCTCAGAAAAAAAAATAATTGGCAAAATTCATCATTTTAGGGCAATAACTCCTACAAGAAGTTGTCCGACAATTTTGATGTAAAAGGACAGTAGTTTGATATTAAACATTTTGAACAGTTTTGCCTCGGTCAGATTCTCTCTCTCTATAGGGGTTTTCAAGATAAAAGACAAAACTTGCATTTTACTCATGTCATTGGTCCAGGTGAGCAAATATAAACAAATCTATGATGATGCCTCTTTATGAAACAATGGGTGATGGTGCCTCTTAGTTATATAATGTGTTGGTTCTTCTTATTATCATCGTACCCCTCAATAAACAAATTGGTGATGGACTTCCTTGATGCATAAAATTGTAAAATAATCACTAAATATATTATCTAACAAGAAAAAAAAAAAATACAAAACAATATTGTGTAATGTCTTTATTGCATTTAGTATTTCAAAGTCAGCAATTTAAAATGACAAAACTTAACAACCAAATCTAACAAAGTACTTGTTACAAATCTAAAAAATTAAAGCATGGTTTTATTACTTGATGACCTTTTAAAAATGTACCAACTATTTCCTTCCTATGTACAAATTGTTAAAGTATACACAAGTGCCAACAATTAAAAATATCATCAAGTTGATTAGGATCATTGAGAAAAAACATTGAAATGTAAAATGCATGAAGCATTTATTTCCTTTCAACAAAGGGTTACCTTATCACTGAATATGATAATACCTAAGTTTTTAGTGGACAATTGTTATATTTTAAATCTCATCATAGTCTACTTGGGATAGTCGTTTGTTATACTTATTCATTACTTGAAACTTCAATCATATAGACAATGTTTATATATTCTGATAAACTAATACTCATATATCTTATTTGAAAGCATTAAAAACATAGCACACAACTGATAAATGACCAGACAAGGATTCTGCTGAGCTAGAGAGAACAAATTTGAAGGATGTATAGTGACCAATAGTTGTTAACTTCTAGGTCATTTGGTCTCTGGTGGAGAGGTTGGCACTCATACCACATCTTTGAATTTTTCATATATAAATGATACATTTTCATAAATTTTTTTCTCAATATTAGCTGCATCAAAGAAATCTTTTTTAATGGTGAAGGTTTAATAACCAAAAGTAATTTTTATTCAAACTTATGACCTTCTCTAATTATTAATTTGCTTATAAATGTATTTGAAGTAAGATGGAGATGTTATCTGTATCCTCAAATTAAAATTATCTCATGCTCCTTTTGTTGCATGGTAAGTTTCTCATTAATGAAAAGATGTAACATTGTTTACGCTGAGTTATTTAAAATTTGATAATTTGATTCTTTATCTTATGTTTTAATAAAACAACTATCTCAGGGACTAATAAATAATTAATAAATTTTGCACTCCTGTAAATAAAATATATTTTTAAATGTATGTGTTAATTTTCAAATGTACTGATGGAATATAAACAATAAAAAGTCTAACAAATATTTCCTGGGTGTTATGTTTCATTGCATATGAAATATAAAATGATAGGGAGCTTCCTTAATTTGTAAATTTTTTTTTAGGCTTCCATGATTTTTTTTGTATGACAAATATTAGCTTTCAACATTTAATATCAGAAGAGTGTCAATGAAAACTTTAGATATGCATATTACATGAATAAAAAAACTGAAGTGCAGCTATTTCAATTATTTTGGCCTGTCCAGGAGTTAGCTTCTTTTTAAATGACTCCTAGTCAGCTGCAATAAGTAATTAATAAATTGCTTCGCCGAGCGCAGCTGGATAAGACAGCAGAGGTCCAACCCTGAACAGTTGAGGCAAAAATGGACACAATATTCGCACTTGATACAGGTCTGAATTTGGATTGTAATTAAATATTTGACACATAATAGGTTTCTGACACAGAATAACTGTAGTCAAAGAACTTAGAACTGGTTATATGATTTGAATTTATATTCACTTTTTGCTTTTGTGCAATATACTATGCTGTCGCGAATTAAACCCCTCCCCCCCCCAAAAAAAAATTAAAAAATTTTTTACCCCCTTTTTTTTTTGCTTTTGAGCAATACACTATGCTGTTGCGAATTGCCCATCCCCAATAAAAATTTTTACCCCTTTTTTTGCAAAAAAAAATTTGAAGAAATTTTCTTTTAATTTCTGTAATCTGAAATGAGAAAAAAAAATGTCCCCCAATTTTTTTTAAAAATTCTTCCCCTCAAGATATGGTCATTATCTCAATTCAAATTTCCCAATGGAGTTTGCAACCATAATTACCCATTTAAATACATCATAAAAGTCTTAAAATAGAAAATGACATAATCATGTCTAAAATTAACATTCCTTAATCAGCATTTTTAATAGTAACTTCTAAAAATAAATTGACAGCTAATCACCTCAAGACAATACAACATTTCGTTATACATACTTTAAAAGCAGTGTAAGGGAGGTAATCCAAACACAAAACATTGCACTTAAAAGTAATTGTCCATTAACAAGGAAACCCTTGTTTTTCCCCCTTTTTTGCCCTTAATTCCTAAATGGTTTAAGCCATTACCCCCCAAAGCCAGTTCTTACCATTCCTTTGTGGTATGGAAACTTGTGGTATAATTTCAGAGAGATCCATACACCTTTCCACAAGTTATTGTCTGGAAACTAGAAAAATGCTTATTTGGGCAACTTTTTTGGCCCCTATATCCTAAACTGTTAGGATTATAACCCCCAAAATCAATCCCAACCTTCCTTTTGTGGTTATAAACCTTGTGTTTAAATTTCATAGATTTCTATTTACTTATACTTAAGTTATTGTCCAGAAACTAAATGTCTTCAAACGACGATGTCGTGATACCAATATACGACCGCAAAATTTTTTGCGGTCGTATAAAAACAACTGTTTTATAATGCCTGTTAAATAACAAAATGCTAAAAGAGAGATATTGGAAACATCCTGACAATTATGTATACTATGGACACTTCATTCAAATATCTAGATACACTGCTGATTTGGTTAATGTGCAATAGAGGTTCAAAATATATTGATATTGTATGAAGGGACTAAGGGCCAAGTCTAGGAATAGATATAATGATGATGATGGATGGCTGTTTAATAACCAGTGGCAAATTAAATGCATATTCAGGACGAGAACATGTTAATATAATGTGAATATTCACCCTGCTTTGTACTAAACAGACACACTGAGCCAGATTTTTTTATGTGCAAGGATAAAAAGGGACTTTAAAGTCAGTCCAGTTTAGACAGGACTACCTATACAATAATATGTTGTGTGGTTAGTTAAAAATGAAAGATGTTTCAAAGAGTGCTTCATATTACCAATTCAAATTTTGTGCTTAAAATTTGCCCCTTTCTTAATCTGCAAGTTCAAAATATGAACTAGCACTGTAAATTGAAAATTCATTAAAAAAAAAAATTTTTTAAACATTAAAATATGAGGTTTACCAAATATGATCAGATGTTTACCATAATGTTAACATTCATCGACACATGGCCTACTTCTAGCCGTCACAAGATCTACTTGACCCACTCCTGAGATTTATAGAAAATATAAATTTATATACACATGTTTTTTATGAAGAAGGAAGTAATTATATAACAATACATTATAGCTATGAATAATAAACCAAATGACACAAACATTCGAAATATACATCATATGATAATTGATTTTTTAAATATCTAATTGCTACATAATTCTTACATAAAATATTGATACAGTGAGCTGAATTTTTTTCACAACCACTTACTAAACTGACATATGAATAACAGGGGACATGAAATTGTACAGTGTTTAAAAACTTGAATTTTTAGAGCATAGGCTATATTCTAATAATGATATCAATAAAGCAAATATTAGATCAACCAAAAAACTTTTTTTTTTTTGCCAACCATATAAATGACATAAACCACCCAAAAATTAATTTTCATAACAACTTATTTTTGTTAATTAGCAAGCAACATTTAATCAATTAACCTTACTGATTTGTAATTGCCTGCAAGTACGTATCACTGTTTTTGGATCCTTTTACAACTAAAAATTGTTCTAGCAGGCACTGTACTATAGGACTCACAGGACCATATCCCAATTTACTATAACATACATTTCTGATGTATATATCCAGTCTGGACAGTAGCACCCTCTTAATTGAATACCTTATCTAATGCTTGGTATATAAATGTTCCATTGAGACATTAATATAATGTGATTGCTGAAATAATAACTTTGAAAAATTTCTGGGTCATAATCATAATAAAAGAAAAGATAATTTATTTCATCCAAAATGACAACATGTGTTGTTTTTTCTCAAACAAATTTTCTGTTAAAACAGCAGAAATCAAATTAACAAATTTGATAAAAAATGTAATACACTTTTTCTTTGAAAAAGAAAAATCACAGTTAAAATATAAAATAAAATACAGATTTTCAAATACGACAGATGCAAATGATGAAACTGAGAAAATTCTGAAATGTATTTAATCTAAAACATAACATTATGAAATGAAACAAATACATATAATGTACAATTTACCTTTATGCACTTTGCATTAATTGCCCTATTCAACTGCCTATTTAAAAATTGATATGCTAAAATACAAAATATTTCTGATTCTTTTTTTCCTCGATGGTGTTATAAAAAATCATTAATTAACATGCTTTTGCCATTTATATACTCATGTACATGTATAATTACATAAGAGTGGTGAAAAAGAGAAAACCATACGATAATGCATATAAATATTTTTTAGATGTTCAATCATTCAAAAGATTAATAATTAAGTTATATGGTATGGGCTGTTACTGAATTAATGCATTGGAAGCATTATTTTTAGACCCTAATCATAATATAAAATTTTACTTATATTTCTAATAAAATTCTAAGAAAAATGCTTCCACCAACAATCAGATAACTAGGGTACCTCCTATCCCCCCGCCATGATAAAAGTTGGAACAGCCCTTTATGAAGATAGCAGCCTCGTCTTTGTGTTTAACACTATGTCATGTATGTAGAGCTAAAATCTTTTGTTTTAAGTTTTTTCCACATGCACATCGTTTGTTACAATGAAAGGATTGGAAATCTGGCAATGTGAACCTAAAAATATTTTGATAATGCTCAAAGAAAAACTTAATGTTATGGAAAAGTAAACAAACAATACAAACCTTAAAGGAGACGTGACACGATTTTTTTTTTTTTTTTTTTTTTTTTTTTAAATTAATAAATATTAGCCTGAAAACATGTTTTGTACAATTTTGCTGGTCAAAACCTGATCAATCAGCATTTTTCTGGTCAAAGAATCCAGTGCTTGTCATAATGAATGATTTTTAATTAGATGACGATCACGTGATCGTGCTTACGTCAGTGGTTACAAGCTGGGAAAATGTCTATAACTGGACGATGTCCATACACTATAGACGGTATTCACAGCACTTTTCCCGATTACTGTCAAACTATAAAGACAACTGACCTCATCAATTTGAGCCATTGTGCGTGGAAAATAACCAAGAAAAGGATATCAATTCTTCATGCGAAGAGTCCAACAACGACGATTTTTCAGACAATACCGATCGGATTGTTACCATACATATTTGGTTTGTCTGATGAATAAATGTAATAAACGGCTTTCTGCATTTTTAAATTAAAATAAAACTACTTTTAATCATGATTTAAAATATAAATTTCTAATTATTGATGATCAAATTGTTCTTTTTTCTCTCTGTTACGGTAACGTTATATTTATGTGTGCGCCAGAAGCAGAAAAAAAATATAGTAAAAGTTAAATTAGGCGCATTTAAAGGGTACGTTTTTTTTTTTTGTTACGTAGAGACTTTTAATAGGTATAAATTATCACCAAAAGTTATGCTTATAATTCTTTTGGTTGGAAACCATACATCACACAATTTAAAGGATTTGTATAGTGAAAAATCCTTTATCACACTATTTCTGCATTAGGATATTCAATTAACAATTTTATTACCCCCTTTTATGTAAACAATTCAATTCAATATTTTATTTGCGTCTCACCTTATGTATAAAATTACACAATACACATTTATTGGAGGCTGTTGTTTTAGTAATTAAATTTTGACACCACTAGCATACTTGACCAGGTGAAAGGTAAGAAGGCACCTGTAGTGTGATTTAGTCACGTGTTATGTTATTTACCTTTAAAACCATACATTTTAAGAAAAACAATCTTATCTTGAAATAATTAATATAGTTATACTACACTTCTAAAGTATGTTATTTAATCCAGACCCTTATAAATCTAACTTCAAATTTAAGGAATTACACAAAGTAAATTCAAATTCACTTATTTCTACCCCTCTCTTCCAATATCATTTAGCAATCAATTTGTTTATTGCTACCAGCAAAACGCTTGAGTCCAGGAAAATATTCCCAACACATAACGTTCTTTTTTAGGCCCTCACAAACATATACAACCGACACATTTTGAATGTGCCTGTCTTAAATCAGGAGCATATAGATCAGTGGTTGTCGTTGGTTCATGTCTGTCAAATTTTTTCTGCGGAAATTATTTTGTTATAAATAAGTTAGTTTTCTCGTTAAAATTGTTGTTTCACATTTTCATGTTGAGATATTTTATAGCCGAATATACGGTATGGGGTTTTCTCATTGTTGGAGGCCGACGGTTAACGACACTTTCTTCATATATTATAAAGTTTCCATTTTAAAAGAAATGTTTTCATCATCTGAATCTTTACCAACTAAATAGTTGTCAATGATTATATTCGATGTTCAATATAAGAATGTAAAAGACTTATGATTCACATTCTCGTATCATTTCCTTGTCTGCTTTTTATGTTTTTATGTTTTTTGCCTAACAATTTCTTAAGAAGTTATAAACTTGCAAGCATGCAGGAATATTACTTTTCCATCTCAAGAAGTCAATTAAAAAAATGCATCTGTTATAAACCTTTTTATATCTGCATATTCCTTAATGCAATAAAAATAAGATCTATATACAGGTTGTCTATTCGTTATCAACACTGGTTAGGGTATTTAAATGGTGGTGCATAGGGTATTGTATGGAAGTACTACAGGTATTCATTAAACATATGAACAGGTAGTTGTACCTGTATTACTGTAACAATAATATATTCCAATCTCACCTGTGCCCTTGGCAAAACCAACATCCAGGAGGTACACAAAGAGCTTATGAATTAATATTGCGTAATAACTATGTCTTATCAATCCCCCATGAAGTGTGACACCTGAAGCTTGCAACTTCAAACGAGACCTGAAACTGCGAAACTCAATCACCTGTACCGTACACCTGTGACCTATGATGAATTCATTACATGGCACCTGAGACCCTCAACTCTGGATTCCTTATGAAAGTGGGCGGAAAGAAGTGTAGTTTGGGCTTGTTAAAAAGTCCCATCTTAACACCTTCTAAGTCTGGGTGTCATTCGAAAAACAGAAAATATCATGTCAATATTCTTTTTAATTATATTGTGAATCCATAGGCATCACACATAATCATTGTTTATCACTGTCATGCGTTTTGTTGGATAATAATCGAAACTAAATTTGTGCTGTACCCATATGTCAATATGAATGAATGTAACCACTGACGTAGTAGCCTCGTTCTGAGTGACTTCCGGGATGGAAATATGCATATTTGACAGGTCGATAAATCGTTGCAATAAAATCGTATTAAAATACATATTTTACCAAATATTTGACACTTATATTGCTATCGGTGTATTTTGGGGGAAAGTTAAGTATGAATAAACATTTTGAAACACAGATTGAAAATCGTGTCATGTCTCCTTTAAAGCAGTGATCTTTAGCAGCCAATCAAAATCCAAATCCAAATCCATAACAAAGATTAGTATGAGCCTTTTACAGTTTTTGTTAAAGGCACTGAAGAAACTTAAAAAATATTGACAGAAACCTAGGACAAAGCTAGCATATAAACCTTTACATTATTTTTAATTCAGTTATAAATCAACTGTCATGATTGTATCAGAAATGTTAACATTTTTAAACTTATCTCAACGCAAAATAACATTGTGCACTATCTATGATATAAATGAATAAATTTCTAGTTAACAATTGAACTGGCAGAACAAATATTTCAACTGTTATCAAAAATTTGCATACAAGCAAAACATATCTTTACTTCTTCCAACCTTGAATTGGGAAGTAATAATTAAAACAGGAGGAAAAATTCTTACTTACTAAACTAATTAGAAATCAGGAGTTCCTCATTACACAACTAAAAAAGTCTAAATACTGAATCTTCTATGCCATCAAGTTGAATCTTACAAGAAAATAAGAAATAACAAGTATTTCATGCTTCTTGTATCTTACTTGATTCAAGTCAACATAAGCTTGTTTTGTTTATTTTTTCTGGTTAGAAAATATAGATTGTAGGAACAATAACTTTATTATTCCTTTTTTATGTCAGAGTCAGTTTCTGGTTCGTGTATATTTGTTCCTTATAACAGAAGTTCCTCTGGACACTTTGTTATAAACAATGCTATAATATCTGTTCTTGTTATAACAAATATTCTATACTCTAATTCTGATAGAAACAAATACTGTGATATATTTTCCAGTGGAAATAACATTTCAGAATATATCTTCTTGTTAGAAGTATTATTATGAAGGAACTTCTATTTTGTGACAGTCTCAACTAGTCTGCCCTAGCACTTAAAACTCATAGTGGCTAGTATCAATTAAATATACTAATTGCCTTTACATACAATTAACAAAACATTTTAAAAGCTTGAAAGTACATATATTATATCATAAATAAATCAATTTTAAGTTTGTTACAAAGTTTAAACTTTCGAATCTCAACAAACTGTATCATAACACATCTATTGTGATACAAACACTGTCTCTAACAATTAATCAAGCTTGACTACTTGTATGATTGTTGTACTTCTTCCCAGATACTTTTGCTTTTATTTGTCCAAATATGTTAGTACCCTTCTTCTTTTCTCGTGACTTACTTGATGAAGTTGGAAAACTCTCTGTAGATAATGATGTATATTCATTACTGAAGCTACTTTGATTTGATTGAAGTGACGAGGCCCCATGAGAATGGAATGACGAAGAGTGAAATCCAGAGTCATTACTTGACATTGAAGCTGACTCTGACAGCTGACGCTGTGCATTCTTTATTGAGTCATTTGAAAGACGGTAATTTTCAATAGAAGAGAGAGATTGTGATGGTGAAAGTGAGGCTTGTGACTGCAGGGAAGATGAAGAAGGTATCGACATCGGCGAAGATGACTCTATACTTGAGCCCATACGTGAAGGTTCAGGGTCTAATGGTGCCTTCACTGACTTAGCTAGTCTGTCCCAGAACCATTCCATCAAATCATTTTTGGTATAGTCACACAATGTTACATGTCTAAGAATTTGTGGAATGGGCACTGAAGGTTCTATGAGGACAGGAATAAGCTTCTTACTTCTTGCACCTACAAAGAAATAAATTGTATTAATGATGCACAAAATATCAGGATCCTTACAAAGAAAAAACATATTGAAGCCTTTATGAATGTCAAATATAAGTTGAAAGGATGAATGATAAAGGTCTAATTTTGTTGTTGTGTTGGTCAGTTGCTGTCTCAGACTATTATCATTTACACATCATCTGCTCTTACTTATATATATATAGTTAATATGAATGACAGACTGTTATTTCACTCAATCAGCTCTACAAATTTTATACCCATTAAAGTTACTTCCTAAGAAAAGGCACATGAAACGAAGGTCATAATAAAAGGTCAAGAGGTAGACAGGGGTTCACAGGAAATAACTGTTTAAATCAGTAATGATTTGGTAATAAGCAGTTTCATCCATTTTCTTTTAGCCATTCATGTGATACATAATTCAAATTATCTGTGTTCCCTAGCTTAGTTTGTACCTTTGAAGATTAAAGTCAAAAGGTATATATGTAAACCGTGCAGAAACAGCTAAAAACAAAGGCATCTAATTGTATAAATGTAAATCAAAATGTATTCAAACTCAGATAATATCAGTCGGCCTTAAAATGTTTCCAAGTCTTATTAATATTCATATTCAATAACTATTCTATTTTTAAACAAAACTTCCACAAGGATCCTCATTTTTGGCTTCTTCCTTATATTATATCATTTTTAGCAACATACTCCCCATAAACAGGTAGTCATATATTTTTGCAGAAATTTTTCTGAGGACAGCTTGAAATGCCTCTGGAGATTAAAATTGTAGATGATTGTACTTATCCTTTGTTTATAGAATTGATCACATTTAACATATGTTTATAAAAGTGTGTTGGTTTATTTCTCTCCACTACTGAAATTTTTGTGCAAGCTTTAGGATAGCTTTCACTTCTGGAAATTATTTTTACTTGTTCAAAAATACTGAAAACATATGAATACTCCACTGATGTTGTTTCAATATTAAACTGATTTCATTGGTCAATGATAATGCGTTTGTTTCCTCTAACTAACCTTTTCCCTTTTTAGCAATGGGTCTTATTGCAATTTGTTCTCAAACCAGCCAACAATGCAAATTATAGAAGGAATCCAAATACATTTCTTAAGGAAGATTACTTTAAACCACAAGCATCCAGGCATCAACATTTTTAGAACTTAATACTCATCGTTTTGACATTTCTAAGAATAGTTCTTACCTGGTGCTAAAGCATGAGCAAACTTGACTTGGAAATCACAGGCAGAGCTATGTAGATATTCATGTGATAAAACTATTATCATTCTTTTACATCTACAAAAATAAAAAACAGATATGTTAATAAAAGAAATTAAATGTAGCCATATCTAGTGCCCTCTAAATGAAAGTATTTCCAATGCAAATTACTTCAAAATTATGTCAAATTTATAGAATTATTAATTGGAATCCTGAAAGACCAGACTTTTGCATAAATTTTCGAAAACAGACTCAATAAAGCAATTGACAATTTCCATTTTTTTCCAGAATCCATCTTTTCTTAGGAGGTCTCACCATAGTATGATTTTTCTAACATGTCAAGTTATGTTTAATAAACTGTTAACACATAGATATGTCTCGCCTATTTGTTATTTTGATAATGCAAATGTTGAAATTAAAATTACAATACTTTAACATGTAAGTTATGCAAATATTCAAAGTCAATGAACCATGACTGAAGGTACAGGGCTAAACAATCTCCATGGAAATGAGATGTGCCAATGCTAATACAACTGCAAACCAAATACCATTGACTTTTCCTAAGTCGTTCCCTTTAACAAATCTAACACAAACATTAACTTGTAAACTATGTTAAAGTTTCAAAGTCAATGAACCATAATTAGGGGGTGGGGTTACATGTATATAATCTCCATGGAAATGAAACTTGCAAATGCTAATACATTTAATTTGCATACCGAATATCATTGACTTAACATTAGTGGTTCATCTTAAACTGACCTAATCACAAACTAATACATGTAAACTAAGCTAAAGTTTCAAAGTCAATAATAGACCATGACTGAGGGGTAAGGACCAAATATTCTCCATGGAAATAAGATATGCTAATGCTTATACAACGGCATACCAATTATCATTGACCTACCACTAACAGTTCCCCTTAAACTGACCTAATCACCAACTAATACATGTAACCTAAGCAAAAGTTTTAAAGTCAACAGACCATGACTGAGGGGTCGGGGCCAAATAATCTCCATAGAAATGAGATATGCCAATGCTTATACAACTGCATACCAAATATCACTGACCTACCACTAGTGGTTCCCAATAAACTGACCTAATCACAAACTAATACATGTAAACTAAGCAAAGTTTCAAAGTCAATAGACCTTGACTGAGGGGGCGGGGCCAAATAATCTCCATGGTAATGAGATGTGCCAATGCTAATACAACTGCATACCAAATATCATTGACCTACCACTAGTGGTTCACCTGAACAAGACCTAATCACAAACTAATACACTGTTAACGCTGCCGCTGCCGGAAACAGCATACCTATGTCTCGCTTTTTGACTCTGTCAAGGCAAAACAAAAACGTGGTGTATTAAGGTGTTTTCATAAATACTTGTATCAAAAAACAATGAAGGCTTAATGTCAAGGAGACAACAACCTAACAATACTAATTCCCCAAAAAAGACCATAAAAGGTCACAACATTATGTTTAATTAATGGCACTAACACATCATATGACAAGATCTTAATCGCTTTGAGTCATGCATGAAGTTGCCAGAAACAAGCAAAGATTAGACATCGATATTTAAATTAAATGAAACAAGAAAGTGTCCATAGAACCAGGATGCCCCACTCGCACTATCATTTTCTATGTTCAGTGGACCATGAAATAGGGGTCAAAACTATAATTTGACATTAAAATCATAGGAAACATGTGTACTAAGTTTCAAGTTGATTGGACTTCAACTTCATCAAAAACTACCTTGACCGAAAACTTTAACCTGAAGCAGGACAGACGGATGAACAGACGCACAGACCGAAAAACATAATGCCCCTCTACTATCGTAGGTCGGGCAAAAAAGCCAACCACTTACAATATTTATAACAGGGGACAGATCTATGATCACCCTGTGGGTAAAATTGAAATCAACATTACCTGTATTTTCTAGGTAGAATTGACTTAGTTAGAAATCAACATTACCTGTATTTTCTAGGTAGAATTGACTTAGTTAGTAATCAACATTACCTGTATTTTCTAGATAGAATTTAAATTGCAGTATAACAAAAATATATGTCTATGTAATCAGTGTTTATAAACCATTGGTACATGTATATGTAAATTCTCTAACTCGTAACATTCTACACAAATTTCAGCATCAACAAAGTAAACACCAGAGCCTTCATTTTTTTCAGGTAAAATCCTGTAACATATATTTGACATATATAACATAGAACAAGAATGTGTTCATAGTACACGGATGCCCCACTCGCACTATCATTTTCTATGTTCAGTGGGTCATGAAATTGGGGTAAAAAAAATAGAAAGATCATATCATAGGGAACATGTGTACTAAGTTTCAAGTTGATTGGACTTCAACATTATCAAAAACTACCTTGACCAAAAACTTTAACCTGAAGCGGGACAGACAGACAGACGGACAGACAGACGAACGAACAGGCACACAGACCAGAAAACATAACGCCCCTACTACTATCGTAGGTGGGGCATAAAAAGATACCTTGATTCTATAAGTTTAGCATCTGTTACATATCTGGAACCTCCAGGTAGATCATCTCTGCCCGGGACACACAGTTTCAGATCATATTCCTTTTCAAGCTTTTTAATCATGTCTTTCACAAAAAAAATATCCTTCCCAGTGGAATCTGCATTGTAGCATACAAAAGCGTCAAACAATGTTATGCTGCCATCAACTGAAAAACACGGGTTGTTAATGAATATTTGTAATATATAATATGTAACAACTTAAAAATGCAGGTCATGAATTAATATCTATAATAAAAAACAAATTGATTTAATTGATACTAGAGCATATAATACAAATTATTTATTGTTTAATTCAATGGATGCAGTTTCATAGCATTGTCATGTTCTAATTAGAAGCCTAAAGGTTGCTGTTTCATGGAACTCGTATACCAGCATTCTTTTATTCATCGGCATGTAATTATAATGAAAGTCTAAAAATCCTTCAGATAAATGTTTCTGTAAAAAAAAAATGTCTTCACTTTAGTGCATTTGTTCATCCTGAGGGATAGTTTTTTTTTTTCACATTAGAGATATATGTTTATAACAATAAAGTATTTATCATATATATGCACTGTTTGTGTGTAAGTGATATATTTTAAAAATATACTAACAGTTTTTTTACCACCAGATAAACCCAACTTTAAATTTTCCCCCATACATGAACCATTTTGTAATTTACAGCAAAAGTAATATTTTCATGAAGGTAATAAATATTATAATTAATCCATCAATTATTTTCGTATTTGGTGTGTAAATAGGGGGATTTAAAATTTAAAAAATATCGCTGAGGGCTACTCACAATATTTTTGACCCTTTGTGAGCCTGATATTCTTTTACTGTTTTGTAAATTATTTCACAGTGTGTTGGTGTACTGTATATGAGAAAGGGGAAACTAATTAAAATAATTAAATCAGGATTTATCAAGCTTATTAAAGAACTTGTCAATTTTATACCATATTGTACATTATCAATATCCAATTGTAAACCTCAGAAGTACTAATTTAACAGACAGTTGATACATTTAAATTTTTACACCAGGTAACCATGATAAGGCTTTTAAATCTCTAAGTTGTAAAGAGCTGATGTCAGAAAAGTTACCAGGCTGGAAGATTTAACTCTTGTTACATGGGTAATTAAAATGTTCAGGTCTGTTATTGTGCATCATTGGAACACCAAAGCCTGTAGGAAAATCAAGTCTATATCTATTTTCAGTATCATTCCCTCTTCAGAGCACTTCTTTTACAATAAAATCAACAACACTTACTGTCTCCAGTGACCAGCATTCGAGTTTCATCCACATAATGGTCAGGGGCTGAACTTTGTGATACTGAATAAAAAAGAAATTTTTCCCATTTATTACTTTTGTCAATACAATTTAAAAGTGAAAGCTAAAGAAATTTAAATTTATATATTTTATTTACACTAGGTGCTTCTTCAAAGACAAATGTGTGGGTGCAAACTAATTCAATCATTTGAATTGTGTAACATTAGCATGAACAATTTACTAATTTTAGACATATAGAATACATCTCTAAAATATTTAAATTGTTGTTTTTCTTCCGTTTACTGTCCCTGATTAAGTATATCATCGTGATCATTCAAAGCATCTGGGAGTTTCAGTAAATATACCAAAATTTGTTTTAGATAGTGATGATTCATTCAAGTTACTATAACATACAATTAACAAAAAGTCAATTAGATGAATGTGTTTTCAGACATTGTATCTGGTCAATTAGATGAATGTGTTTTCAGGTATTATAACCAGTCAATCAAGTAAATGTACTTTTCAGGCATTGCATTCGGTCAATAAGTTGAATGTGTTTCAGGTATTGTTACTGGTCAATCAGATGGATGTGTTTTCAGGTATTGTATCTGGTCAATCATATGAATGTGTTTTCAGGCATTGTATCTGGTCAAATAGATGAATGTGTTTTCAAGCATTGTAACCAGTCAATCAGATGAATTTGTTTTCAGGCATTGTATCTGGTCAATCAGATGAATGTGTTTTAAGGTATTGTATCTGGTAAATGAGATGAATGTGTTTTCAGGCATTGTATTTGGTCAATCAGGTGAATGTGTTTTTAGGGATTGTAAGAAATATAAATTAAATTATCTATAATACCTTGATTTTCTTGCACTGGTAGATAATCATTGGCTAATCTTTCTCTCATTAAAATGTAGTTTTCTGCATCTTTTACTGAAATGAAAAAAATATTTTTATATAAAAAGAAGATGTTGTATGATTGCCTATGAGACAACTATCCACTAGAGACCAAATGAGGTAGATGTTAGAAACAATAGGTTACCCCATTGTTAGCACAATTTTAAATGCTCATTTTTATTTTTACCTTCAATTAATTAAATACAACTTTAAAAATGTTACACCTACATTGTAAATCAGCACAATCAACCTCTTAGTGTTCATTTTCTGTTGATGATTGTGTGTGAAAATTTCACATATATTGCATATGATATTCTCGATCATGCTTTGCGAACTAAATCCTTTAAAACTATTCAATAAACGTACCACCCACTGAATGTAAATCATACAATCTCTTGTTAAATGGAGACCTTTTGACTATATGTACATTTATATTATCATGATAATGTCTTTTAAGAATCAATAGCCTATAATGAAACAGATGTCTTTAAAACTGGACATCCTATAAATATTTAATGGGCTCAGTCTGACACAGTAACCAATGAGATGAGAACACACATCTCTGACTGTCAATGACGTCATTACACTGTACCAATTGATATTTTAGTCTTAGATACATGATTTTTTTTATTAGTTGTTATTGGCTTTGAACTAGTGGTCAGTAACTGAGAGTACTCTCAGATCTGTACTTTGTGTCTTTTTGGTTGTGAGAGATGTATAAATGCCCTGCCACAATCATGACAGTGCAACTAGTCTTGGTTTTTGTTGGATGTTTTCCTGCTTTGTATTAATCTGATGAGTTAAGCCCTTTTCGACTGAATTTTATAGTTTGTTCAAGATTATGTTTTGCCTTCAAACATGTTTTCCTTGACTGTGATCAAATCACAGAATGTGACTTGTTGCAAGATCTTTATTTTACTTGATCAACATGGTAGGAACTGTTTTCCTTGATTGTGATCAAATCACAGAATGTGACTTCTTGCAAGATCTTTATTTTACTTGATCAACATGGTAGGAACTGTTTTCCTTGATTGTGATCACCTTACAGAATATGACTTGTTGCAAGATCTTTATATTATTTGATCAACATGGCGGGAATTGTTTTCCCTGGTAAGCACCTGAATTCATCCCCATTTGTTTGTTTTGTTCTAAATCTTTAGTTTTCTGAGTCCTGTTTGATATTTTATCATGTTTCTTTTGATCATGGCAATGTGCTGTGTGTTTATCTATCACTCATGGTTTTTGATAGTCTCCTAGGTCATGGCATGGTGCTGTGTGTTTAACTATGACTTATGGTTTTTGATAGTCTCCTTGGCATGGCATGGTGCTGTGTGTTTATCTATCACTTATGGTTTTTGATAGTCTCCTTGGCATGGCATGGTGCTGTGTGTTTATCTATCACTTATGGTTTTTGATAGTCTCCTTGGCATGGCATGGTGCTGTGTGTTTATCTATCACTTATGGTTTTTATAGTTTCCTTGGTCATGGCATGGTGCTGTGTGTGTATCCATCACTTATGGTTTTTGATAGTCTCCTTGGTCATGGCATGGTGCTGTGTGTTTATCTATCACTAATGGTTTTTGATAGTCTCCTTGGTCATGGCATGGTGCTGTGTTTATCTATCACTTATGGTTTTTGATAGTCTCCTTGGTTATGGCATGGTGCTGTGTGTTTATCTATTACTTATGGTTTTTGATAGTCTCCTTGGTCATGGCATGGTGCTGTGTGTTTATCTATCACTTTTGGTTTTTTATAGTTTCCTTGGTCATGGCATGGTGCTGTGTGTTTATCTATCACTTATGGTTTTTGATAGTCTCCTTGGTCATGGCATGGTGCTGTGTGTTTATCTATCATTTTTGTTTTTTTATAGTTTCCTTGGTCATGGCATGGTGCAGTGTGTTTATCTATCACTTATGGTTTTTGATAGTCTCCTTGGTCATGGCATCAGGTGCTGTGTGTGCATCTATCACTTATGGTTTTTGATAGTCTCCTTGGTCATGGCATGGTGCTGAGTGTTTATCTACCACTTATGGTTTTTGATAGTCTCCTTGGTCATGGCATGGTGCTGTGAGTTTATCTATCACTTATGGTTTTTGATAGTAGTCCTTGGTCATGGCATGGTGCTGTGTGTTTATCTATCACTTATGGTTTTTTGATAGTCTCCTTGGTATATTCTCCTTTTCTTGTTATTAATATAAACACAGCTTATATAAAACCAAAAATTATTTGAAAATTTACAGTAAATCTCTGTATCCCACCTTTTCTATTCATTACTTATCCCAGGAGAAATAATTTAAAGCAACTTACAATGTTGGAAAAGGTTTGCTACATGTATACTTTTTAAATGTTAACATACAACAAACTGTTAACACAGAGATATATCTCGTCTATTTGTACTTTTGATAATGCAAATGTTGAAATTAAAATAGCAATACTTTAACATGTAAGTTATGCAAATATTCAAAGTCAATGAACCATGACTGAGGGTACATGGCAAAACAATCTGTTTGGAATAATGGAAATGAGATGTGCCAATGCTTATACAACTGCATACCAAATACCATTGACTTATCATAAGTTGTTCCCTTTCAACAAATCTAAACACAAACATTGACTTGTAAACTATGTAAAAGTTTCAAAGTCAATGAACTATGATGAGGGGGTGGGGCTATATAATCTCCATGGAAACGACTTTCAAATGCCAATAAATTTGCATACCAAATATCATTGACTTAACATTAGCAGTTCATCTTAAACTGATCTAATCACAAACTAATACATGTAAGCTAAGCAAGTTTCAAAGTCAATAGACCATGACTGAGGGGGCAGGACCAAATATTCTCCATGGAAATGAAATGTGCTAATGTTTATACAATTTCATACCAATTAACATTGGCCTACCACTAATGGTTCCCCTTAAACTGACCTAATCACAAACTAAAACATGTAAACTAAGCAAAAGTTTCAAAGTGAATAGACCATGACTGAGGGGGCGGGACCAAATATTCTCCATGGAAATGAGATATGCCAATGTTTATACAACGGCATACCAAATATCATTGGCTTACCACTAATGGTTCCCCTTGAACTGACCTAATCACAATCTAATACATTTGTACATGTAAACTAAGCAAAAGTTTTAAAGTCAATAGACCATGACTGAGGGGGTGGAGCCAAATAATATCCATATAAATGAGATATGCCAATGCTTATAAAACTGCATACCAAATGTCATTGACTTAACATGCACTAGTGGTTCCCCATAAACTGACCTAATCACAAACTTATACATGTAAACTAAGCAAAAGTTTCAAAGTCAATAGACCATGACTGAGGGGGCAGGGCCAAATATTCTCCATGGAAATGAGATGTGCCAATGCTAATACAACTGTATACCAAATGTCATTGACTTAACATGCACTAGTGGTTCCCCATAAACTGACCTAATCACAAACTAATACATTGTTGACGCCAACGCCACTGCCAGAAACAGCATACCTACGTCTCACTTTTTGACTCTGTCAAGGCAAGACAAAAATGACATTCCGGTACATTTGTACTTCAACAGTGACATTTGATTGACCCTCATAAATGTATGTGTGATGAATGCCCATGTAGGCTGTACTATAATTAAAAACACTGTACATTTGTAAATAATTAGTTTCTTAAATTAAATCATAGGTCATGTAGGTCTATTGTTAATCTAACGGATGTTGAGTAAAACACTTAAAACTTAGATAATTTTTCCTATGTTCGATTTAAAAGACATTTCCTATTTATTGTAAAAATAAAGTTAAGAAATTTTTTTTTTTTGAACCATTTAAGGTCCCATTGAATATATCAGTACATATACATTTAGTGCATTACTCAAGGAATAAATAAAATGCTCCGCTGGGGCGCAGCTTGATACGACCGCAGAGGTCAAACCCTGAACAGTTGGGGCAAGTATGGACACAACATTCAAGCTTGATACAGCTCTGAATTTGGATTGTGATTAAATATTTGACACAGCATAGGTTGATGACACAGAATGAATGTGGTCTAAGAACTTAAAAATTTTTAATTTACCTATTATGGTCCAATATCCAAAATCTAAATACATGGTTAAATTCAGCATATCAAAGAATCCAGAGAATTCATTTTTTGATGAAATCTATATATAAATCAGAAATAACCAACTTAAAATGGAAAATAAACAGCTGTGCCATGAGCGCATGATACGCCCGTCGTCTTGTGTGTGAATTTTTATGCAATAATCATAAATAGTTTCTGACATACGGCCTGACATGCGAAAACCCTCTTTTTTTTACAAAAAACTCAATATCTCTAAAATAATTGTGATATGAAACCTTGTGGTACAATGTCAGAGAGATCCATACACTAACACACAAGTTATTGTCTGGAAGTTACTTATGCTTATTTTTAGCCCCTTTTTGGCCCCTAATTCCTTAACTGTTGGTACCATAACCCCCAAAATCAATCCCAACCTTCCTATTGTGGTTTTGAACCTTATGGTAAAATTTCATAGAGATCCATTCACTTAAACTAATATTATTGTGAGAAAACTAATGTGTCTTCGGACAACGATGACCACAACGCTAATGTCATACAAATATATGACCGCTATAAAAATGAATATCAGTTGTCATTGAATACACAATACAGCTAAAAAATATTGCAATTAAAATTGTATTTCAAAAGCATGAATAGTTATATCACTACCACTGGGTCGATGCCTCTGCTGGTGGACTGATAGTCCACTAGGGTATCACCAATGCAGTAGCCAGTACTTCAGTTACAAATTTTGGAAATTATTTTAAATTAACATGATTAAGGAATGTAACATATAATCTCCCTCATGCAAAACTCCGATTCCTTGCCCGGCTTTGGCTATACTTTTTTGTCCTTTTTGGTTTATAGCTCTTTATCTTTTAAATAAGCTTTGGATTTTCAAATATTTTGGCCTCGAGCATCACTGGAGAGACATTGATTGTCGAATTGCGCATCTGGTGCAGAAAAATTGGTACCATTTATGTTATTATACATGTTGTAGATGTGATTTCAGCAAAACTTTGGTTATTTTCTATTGCAAAGTCACTTAAGCAAGTTTTGATAATAGTTTGTACCAGATGTACCTTTACCAACAGAGTTAAAAATATCATGAATATATAATTGACATACTTGAAACAGCTTTATTTAGTAGAACTTTGCTGATACAAATGCATGATTACATGTACCTCAAATAACTGACTCATATATGTATGATGTATTTAATTGACAGATTTAATCAAACAATTATAAACTGCTTTCAATATGTCAGAACTGTCAATTTATTTTACAAATGTTTTAAGTCTGTTATATATACTAGACATGATAGTGATAAAATGTAAAATTTCTATCTGGCTGGAAAGACCAGTTGTGATCAGTTGTCAATTTACTTTTTTTATTCCAGCTACATGTAGCTATAGGTTTTCTAGGTGTATTTGTGTAGATGTGTTACAATGTGCAGTTAACATAAAATATGTATTGGACCTGTTAAACAATGTTGAATATCCTTTTCTGGGTAATTCTTTATGCAATTATAGGACAGTTTATTACCAGAGGCTTATTAAATTAATAAATATATATTATTGTCACATATGATTTCCCACCAAATCTATTTAAATTTGTTTCGCTTGATCATTACATAAGTATGTAGACAGATTCTACCAATTAACCTCGTTATATATGATTTTTTTTATTTTCAAAATTAAAATTATCTCAAGTGGATGAATGTCATTATTCATGTTATTAACTCAGCCTTGTGGTATGATCGAACTATGACACATGTCAGTATATAAAATAATTCCTTAAATAATTCTATTTGTATGAACTTCACAGCTTTAATATACTTCATATATGTACGGTATAGAATGTTTATATAGAAACATTGTGTGGAGATTCAAGGATCTATTGAAACTACAAAACACATGCAAAATCTGGAAGTAAATTGATCATGATTAAAATAGAATTGTTATACCCTCAGTAAATATCTTGCAACTGTGAACAATTGATCAATAAAGTTTCTAAAATGCATGAGCATTTTTCATTTAACCATTTGACAGCATATATACATAATATATACATGTATATATATAAACAAAGTCTAAACTGAAAACAATGTTCAAACCTATGATTGCGATGGACAAAAACCGCAATTTTTATATGCGTGCATGCAAAACAAATTTCTTGGTAAAGGGGTCTAAATGGGGCAATATGCGCAATTGTTTCTCCATAGGCGGTAATGGTAACGTTTTCTTCTGTAGCTCAGTCCATATCGTAAACTTGGATATGTATGATGGCTTGTTTTGAAGCTGAGACATTTTACATATGTGGTTAAATTTTCGATCTGACCTAATCACAAACTAATACATTTGTGCGTGTAAACTAAGCAAAGTTTTAAGGTCAATAGACCATGACTGAGTGGGCAGAGTGTGATTCATTTTTCCAGAATTAGCATACCCGAAAATCCTTTCGTGATGCGGCTCTTCGTGGTAAAAGTCCCTTTTTCACACAATAATTTCTTTGAAAATTTAATACTTTGAATACATATAATAACTCCATAGTTTTACACATTTATTCTATGGTCCTATACTTTCCAGATCAACACAAATGGTTAAGCTCAGTCATTTGTTATCATTTGTTAAAATTGAAACATGTCCAATATCACTACACAGTGATTTTTTGTTTACACACAACATTTGTGTTCCTCAATTGGAGGCACATTAGGGATATTGTCCCAAATGGTTTGAGCCATAACCCCCCAAAGTCAATCCTAACCACCCCTTTGTGGTATGGAAACTTGTGGTAAAATTTCAGAGAGATTCATACACTTAAACACAAGTTATTGTCTGGAAACTAAAATCAAAGCATCGTCGATGTTGTGATCCAGCCATATTCATAGCTAGTCTGCTATTCTTTCTGACTATACTTTTTTCAATATTTTTTTCTCTTTTCATTTCCAATCTTACTGTAAAATTTCTATGTTATTGTCCAAAGGTAGGGAATTTCGCAATATTGATGCAAATATTGATATAAATATTGATATTTCAATTTTAGACTCTGTCAGATTTTTTTTTATAAATATTTGCAATTTAATGGTATTGACAAGAATGGAAAGGGAAATCATCAAACAAGTAAATGGATATATCTTTTATATGCCATTAATAATAACTGGTTTAATAATTTCCAGAAAGAGGCATTAAAATCAAATTTCTCAACAACAAAAATAAAAAAAATAATAACTATCTTTTATCTAAATTGGTGTTCGTTCTTCATTAAGAAAATATACATTTCTGTATTCAAATTTAATGAACAAATACCTAATGCTGAGATATTTCCAATTACTGTTAAATAGCAATATAATTAGATATAAATTTAGAACAAACAAATAAATTTTATGGAAGAAAAATGCTCTGAGGTAAGAGTTATGCAATTTTGTTGATTGTTTGAACTAATTAATTAGAACTTTATTATTGACTTATGTGACAGATGATAATGACACTGTTTTTACAAGTGAAATAAAATTTGCTTGCATTTTGTATACATATTTTTTTCATTTTTTATCTTTTCATTAAAAAAAACCCACATCTGATTAATCATTCAGCTAGCTAGCAAAATTAACAGAATATTTTGATGTTGTGTGGATCAAAATAAATAATACATTTGTAGGTATATTACTATTGAGGTAAAGAATGTGTGTATTCAGTTAGGTGTGTAATAAATTGTGTCTATTTAATTACGTAACAGGTCATGAGATATTAACTGTGGTGAATTAAGACTGGGGTTGTTTCCAATTAATACTTACAACTTTGAGTGTAATTATTTGAAAATCATGACAGTTGATAATCATTCTGACTCTTGCTTGTCTATGGAAAGAATTGGAGTAATACCATTTCAAAAAAGTGTGGGAATCAACTTAGATAAATTGATACACATGTTGACCCAAATGTCATTGAACAATCACTTACACAAGCATAAGATACTAATCTAATATTTTCAAAATTTTTATCAAGTGATTCAATTGATGTACAAATACTTTTCAAATTAATTCATAAATAGTAAATCATTATAAATTTTGATTTACAAAGGAACTATATGCAAGTATATATCTAAAATAAAAGGGTTATTCGACCAATCTTTTTTTAATTTAAGGGCAAATAACATGTCAAAAGTTGGCAGTTGATGATTAAAATGGTGTAGAAAGTTTCTGCAAGTCATAAAAACACATAATTAGTTTCATGATATGTCTTCAACTTAGTATTCTGCACCATCTCCAAAACCAGAGTGATCGCATAGATTCAGCACGGCTGAATCAAAAATGCTTATTTGGGTCCCTTTTTTGGCCCCTAATTCTTAAACTGTTGAAACCATAACCCCCAAAATCAATCCTGACCTTCCTTTTGTGGTTATAAACCTTGTTTAAATTTCATACATTTCTATTTATTTATACTAAAGTTATTGTCCGGAAACCAACTGTCTTCTGACGACAACGACAACTTGATACCAATATACGAAATTTTTGCAGTTGTCTAAAAAATTTCAAAATGTGAGTGTAAATTATTGCAATTATAACCCTGTCTCATTTTTTCGCAATAATAATAAATTGCTTCACTGAGCGCAGCTGGATATGACCGCAGATGTCCAACCCTGAAAAGTTGCGGCCAAAATGGACACATTATTCGCGCTTGATACAGGTCTGAATTTGGATTGTAATTAAATATTTGACACATAATAGGTTTCTGACACAGAATAACTGTAGTATAAGAACTTAGAATTGGTCATATGATTTGAATTTATATTCAATTTTTTGCGTTTGTGCAATACACTATGCTGTTGCGAATTGCCCCTACCACCACCCCAAAAAATTTTACCCCTTTTTTGCTTTGTGCAATACACTATGCTGTTGCGTATTGACCCCCCTCCCTTTTTTGCGAAAAAACAAATATTTGAAGAAATTTTCTTTCTAATTTCTGAAATCTGAAATGAGAAAATTGTAGCCCCCAAATTTTTTCAACTCCCCTTTCCCTTATTCCAAAAATAATCTCAATTCAAATTTCTAATGGAGTTTGCAACCATAACTACTCATTTAAATACATCATAAAATATTAAAATATAAAATGACATACATGTACAGTTATGGTTAAAATTAATATTAATTAATAGTAACTTCTAAAATAAATTTACAGCTAATGATCTCAAGACAATCATCACTTCTTAATACATAATTTACAAGCAATGTAAGGGAGGTAATCAAACATATATACAACAGTATTCTTTAAATGGATTGGATTACCTCCCTTACACTGCTTTTAAATTGTCTAAATTGTCCTTTAACCATAAAAACCCTTGTTTTCCTCCTTTTTTGCCCCTAATCGCTAACTGGTTTGAGCCATAACCCCCATAACCATCCCTTTGTTGTATGGAAACTTGTGGTATAATTTCAGAGAGATTCATACACTTAAACACAAGTTATTGTCTGGAAACTGCAAAAATGCTTATTTGGGCCCCTTTTTTGGCCCCTAATTCCTAAATCTTTAAGACCATAACCCCCAAAATCAATCCCAACCTTCATTTTGTGGTTATAAACCTTCTGTTAAAATTGTATTGATTTCTATTTACTTATACTAAAGTTATTATCCGGAAACCATCTGTCTTCAGACGATGCTGACAACGACGACGACGACAACAACGTGATACCAATATATGACAAAAAAAATTTTAATTTTTGCGGTCGTATAACAAAAAATTTTTAATTTTTGAGGTCGTATAATGACATTCAGGTTTATTTGTACTTCAACAGTGACATTTGATTGAATGTATGTGTGATGAATGCCCATGTAGGCTGTACTATAATTAAAACGCTGTACATTTGTAAATAAGTTTCTTAAATTAAATCATAGGTCTATTGTTAATCTAACGGATGTTGAGTAAAACACTTAAAACTTAGATAATTTTTCCTATGTCATTTCCTATTTATTGTAAAAATAAAGTCAAGAATAAATTTTTTTTTTGAACCATTTAAGGTCCCATTGATGGCAAAATATATCAGTACATACATTTAGTACATTACTCAAGGAATAAAAAATGTATATCAGTTGTCATTGAATACACATTACAGCTAAAAAATATTGCAATTAAAATTGTATTTCAAAAGCATGAATAGTTATATCACTACCACTGGGTCGATGCTTCTGCTTGTGGACCGATAGTCCACTAGGGTATAATTTTTTAAATTATTTTATATTAACATGATTAAGAAATGTATCTCCCTCATGCAAAACTCTGATTCCTTGCCCGGCTTTGGCTATACTTTTTTGTCCTTTTTGGTTTATAGCTCTTCATCTTTCAAATAAGCTCTGGATTTTCAAATGTTTTGGCCTCAAGCATTTTGTAACAGCAAATTTTAATAGCACAAAATCCGTATTTTCATGCCAATACTGAAGTACTGGCTACTGGGCTGGTGATACCCTAATAAATGTAGTTTGTGCTGCATGTACATGTACAAATGTATATATATATATATATAGTCAGGACATTGTTGCAGTTAGCAGCATATACAATAACGGTGTTTGAGAGTAAAACTGTAATTTTTCCAGTACATGTTCCAGTATATTATATATTTTGTAATAAATTTAAACCTATACACAATAATATTTAACTGAGGACAAGAAATTTAAACAATATATTCATGTAATAAAACTGCCATGAATACCTGCTATTTAAAATTGATTTTATTCTTTTATTCTTAAGTATTGACTTCATATATGTATTAATATCTTTTCACCTATATATTTCCTAAAATACGAGGTTATCATGTTTACAGAGCATGCTTAGTACTTTGAGGAAGTAAATAGGAATTCCTTATAATACAAAACCATTCAAACTTAAAACCACAAAATCTCATCACAGGTATATATTAAACTTGACACAATCTAAACCATGACATCAGCCATGTTTAAATAATAAACAATTCAAAATTGAAATATCAAAGGAAATTAAAGAAATAATCAAGTGTACTTATATGACTTCTATTTTTATATTAAATATTTTATTATTTAAGGCCATAAGAGGCAAGATTAATTTGTCCCATAAATATAAATTGATCATTATTTTTTTTTTACATACATGTATAACTATATATTTGATTTTGATTTTTTGATTTTTGGTGTTTTAACGCCACTTTTAAGCACCGCTTTTGGGCTATTTCGTGGCGGCCAGTTTTTATTGGTGGAGGAAGCCGGAGTGCCCGGAGAAAACCACGACCTTCGATAGGAAAACTGACAATCCTAGTCAATTAAGATTGGAGTCGAGTGCACCCGCACGAGCGGGTTCGAACTCACAACCTCAGTGTTGACTGGCTAGTGATTACAGTAGTAACTACTTAGACCACTCGGCCACCGAGGCCCCTATAACTATATATACATTTACACTAAAGTATTTGATTTTGGATTGGATGGATACAAATATCAATGTAAATGGTTCCACTTCACATAGCCAGATTAACCATCTGCAACTGTCAAACCACCCATTGACAGCACTCTTCAAACACAGCACTGATATTTCTTTAGATTAATTTGTTTGTTCAGTACATTGTACAGGTACTTCAAAAATGTTTGTTAAATTAAAAGCAAAGAAGTCAGTATTTGTATTTTGCAAGGCAACACTCTGACTCAAGTTATTATTTTTGTCTTTAATATACAACATGTTTATGAACTGTAAATATATGAACAATTCCATGTCTTGCTATCTTTTTTCCTGAACATATTTGTGTTTAATGTATAACTTTTTGGGATGATTCTTGTCTTACTGATCAATTTTGATTGACAGAGTTTCTCTCTTATCATTACTGTTTTCAAAATAAGCAAAAATAAACTTAAATTGAGATGAGAGGCTCTATCGTTCACCTACATGTAGGTCTATGTGCATCTTCAACAATGGACAATCTCCACCATTGTGGACTAGAACTGATTTCATGCTTATAATTTTTGCTTTTAATGTATCCATCTATCTTTCATAATTTTCAAGATAATAAGCAAAAATGTAAAAAAAAAAATGGTAAAGGGTTCTATGAACCCCTGTGTCTCACCTGTGATTGCTGCGGTCAGTGTTAATGTGTATTGTTGACTGTAAAAAGTGTGTCCCGATGATGAATGATTTATCAGTATTATATGTATATAATTGTTTTTTAAAAATGTAACTTTTCTTTCAGATTCTAATTCTTGAATATTAGCATCTGGCCAATTTTTATAACATTCAATAAAGGTTTATAAATTGATTATATCAACAAAATTGAATCCCAGACTCACTCGCACCCACAGTCTCTACTAGTCTAAATGTAAACTGCAATATAAACTAAGTCCATCTATCAGCATGATCATCAGTATAATACTGAAAAAGGCAAAAATATATTTTCAAAATACATGTATTGCTTCAGACATTATTTCTAAATAATAAAGAAGCTTCTGCCAAAGTTTTCTACAATGATACATGTATGCCAATGTAATTAATGTGTATTAAACTTTAACCCCTTACTGTATCTACTTGTTAACTGCTAAAAAGTACGTCCTTTAATCAGTACATTATGCAGAAATGTAAAAAATATTTTCATTATTTTGCTCTGGATAATAGTGTCTTATGATCATTAAAAAGCTTCTGTTCAACTTTAACATAAAATTTCATAAAGTTTTGACAGAGTTTTTTGAATTACTGGATAACTTAAACCTTGGACAGAAATTATTAACTGTAAAAAAAACATCAGACTGTTCAACCTATTAATGTTGCAGACTGCGCCACCAATGGAATTTAGAATCCCTATGTTGCTTTCACAATATGAATGTTGCAGACAGCGCCACCAATCCCATGTCTCGCTTTCACTATATGGATGTTGCAGGTTCAACAAAAGTTGTCATTTAAGAGCAAGAGCTCCAATAAGAAGGTGACTGACTATTTTGGCCATGCTTTTTTGTAAATCTTTATTTGCATATCATTTTTGCTATCTAACATGTTTAAAGTGCCTATCTATACAGGTAGCTATCTATTATAGTTTCAAGATAATAGACAAAGTTTTTATCTATCTATTATAATTTTAAGAAATCAGACAAAAAAAATATTGTAGGAGAAATAACCAGATGTCTGTGAAAATTTGTTAAAGCTAGTAAAATCTGTATGAATGTACACTTATGTAAATAAAATGCTTCGCTGAGCGCAGCCTGATACGACCGCAGAGGTCGAACCCTGAACAGTTGGGGCAAATTTGGACACATTATATTCAGGCTGGATACTGTCTGAATTTGGATTGTGATATTATTTTTGACATAATATAGGTTTTTGACACAAAATAAATGTGGTCAAAGATCTTACAAATCTATTGAGCAATACTGTGCAATTGAAGATTTCTTCTTGAAATTTTTCAAAAATTCGAAATTTGAAAAATTTTGAAAAAAAAATATGAATCCTTTAAAAAAATTGTAAACAAAAAATCCCCCCCTCCCCCAACTCATTGAAACCCTCCTTGGAGCAATAACCCCAAAACTCAATCCCAGCTTTCCTTTGTAGTATGGAATCTTGTAGTATAATTTCAGAGAGATCCATACACTTAAACACAAGTTATTGTCTCGAAACTAGAAAAATGCTTCTTTTTGGCCCTTTTTTGGCCCCTAATTCCTACATGTTTGAGGCAATTAACCCCAAACTCAATCACAGCCTTTATGATCCTTTTGTTATATGGAACCTTGTGGTACAATCTCTGAGAGATCCATACACTTACACACAAGTTACATGTACTGTCCAGAAACTAGAAAAATGCTTGTTTTTGGCCCCTTTTTGGCCCTTAATTCCTAAACTGTTTGCCCCATAACGTTCTACTTGTGGTATTAAACATTGTGGTACAATTTCAGAGCAATTGAAATACTTATACACAAGTTATTGTCCTGAAACTAGATAAATGCTTATTTTGGGCCCCTAATTCCTAAACGGTTGGGACCATCATCCCTAAAATCAATCCCAACCTTCCTTTTTGTGGTATTGAACCTTCTTAAAAAATTTCATAGAGATCCATTCACTTAAACTAAAGTTATTTTCTGGAAACAAATGTGTCTTCGGACGACGACACAGACAACGAAGACAACGCAGACGACGACGTCATACCATTATAGGATCCCAAAAAATTTTTTGCAGTCGTATAATAATATTTACAAATGTTACTTACATGTATATATTTAAGTAATAACTACAATAGCCTGGTTTTCAACATAACTTGTATGGGTAATTTTTAAAGTTATTTGTTTAAGTATGATGATTATTTAGTAAAATTTGTCCTGGAAGTTTCAAAGAGGAAGATTTTAAAAAGTTATTGGACGACAGATGCAAAGTGATGAGAAAAGCTTATTTGGCCCTTTGGGTCATGTGAGCTAAAGTAAATGGTTAAAATTGTAATAAAGTGGAAATGACCTTGAGGATACAATATTCCCATGATTACCATAATCATGATAGTGGGAAATCCAGCATTGTTTATAATCATTATAACTGAATGCCATCATACAAATATTTATGTTAGGTGAACATGAAATCATTTATTATATATATATATATATATAATTATGTCTTATACATATTAAGCAATTTGTTTATATCTATGCCGGGCAGGAAATCCTGGGTGGGAAACCCAAGTGTTTCCAGACTGGAAATCACTCCCATAAATCAGTCAAGGGTCTAACTTAAATAAGTTTTAGAGGATATTAACATATATGTACATGTCGTTATTGTGGGCTAAAATATCAAAAAACTGAGATAACATATGTATGTTACATGTTTCAAAGAGGCAATATACATCCTTTACTTTGTTAAATTGTATACAAGTTCTATTGGTATTATTATTGTCTTTATATATACTAAATTCCAGAAAGATATAACAGTTTATAATTTGCCAATCATGTATAAACAAGGAATTATTTGGATCTGGAATAATTTTGAATTCTGGAAAATTGATGAGTAATTTATGATGAAAACTAACCCAACTAAATAGGGTTAGCCATGGCTAAGGGGGTTTAGTTAGTTCATACTGAAATGATAGTGAAATTAAAATAAACATGGCTAACCCTATTTACTGTAAATTCAGAAATTATTGCGTGCATTTATTATTGCTATTTTGTCATTTTAGACTAAAAAGCGATTTTAATTTTTGCGATATTGAGAAAAATCATGTTTAATTCATATAAAAAATCTCAAAATGCGAGTTTAAATTATTGCGATTATAACCCTGTCGCATTTTTCGCAATAATAAAAACATCGCAATAATTTCTGAATTTACAGTAGTTGGGTTAGTTTTCATCATACATTTCTAATCAACTTTCCAGAATTCATAATTATTCCAGATTCAAATAATTCCTTGTTTATAGTACACCTATGTTATTACAGAAAATATATGCCTGTAATAACTAAAGGGTGTTATTACAGCTTTTCTACTTCTCTTCAAAGCCATTTCTCAGACATATATCACAATGTATTTTAATTCATTGTAAGAAATAATGATCAGAGCATGTAATGAGGTTCTGCACAAGCTTCCCAGTAATTCTCAAGTGTCTCATTTTATAAGTTACATGCCTGTAATAACTAAGCCTAAGTGTTATTACAGCTTAGTGTATCCCTTAAAAGCCTTGTCTCATTGATTTACCATGGTTGATCAAAAATGTATTAATTGAATGGGGGAAAATTAATTATCAAGGTTATGCATTAAGTTTCAGAGTTCTCGAAATCTGGTGGTCCTTGAGAAAATCTGTTGGTCCTGTAATTTTACTTGAATTTATCAATCACCTATTAGTTACATGAAAGTCATTGCTCAATACTATATTAACTCCATCCTAGTTTCTATGTTATATGTTTGGTTTTTTTAATGAAAGTTTGAACTTTGCATTGTTCACTAATTTGTATACTTTGTCAGTTTGATAACATAGAAAATGAAAGGATATGGAGTAAATGTACATGGGACAAAATTGCACACAATACATAGAAAACATAGAAAATTATCAATGAACATGCTTGATTTCATTTTTGTTTTATGTCTCCGGCATGCATTATAATACCTGTAGTCTTTTAAGGGCTCATGTGTAAGGAAATTCAATCCTTTTTTTAGCCCACCCAAATTCGTTAAACGCTAAACTCATAACAATCCTGCATTTTATGGGTCACTTTTGGTTGACGAATAATTCAAATTTTAAATAGTTAATATTTAAAGAAGTCCAAATTCATCATAAGAGCTGGTATTTAATTTCTTCCTAATGCCAATCCACTCATATTAAGAAACAATAAAAAATTGTAATAAAAATCATTCATCACTAGACCATGTAGACATGCTAGAACTGGTACATAACATCTTCCCAATGATGATCAAGTTGTATTTTAAAGTTATCAACAGTATTTGCAGACACAACATAATGGGTAAACTGTTCCAATCGTTTAAGTTTAGCACCCTCTCTGATAGTCCGAGATTATTCTGACGTCCAACGGCTGTTTTGACATGCAAGCTGGGTTGTGGGACCGCCCCAGCTTGTCTGGCAAAACAGCAGTTGCACGTCAGCAGTGGCGGATCCAGAGGGGGGTTCCAGGGGTTGGAACCCCCTTTTGGACGATAAATGCATTTGAATGGGGACATATAGTTGGAACCCCCCCATTTTAAAATGGCTGGATCCGCCCCTGCGTCAGAGTAATCTTGGACTACCTCTCTGAACGAAATGGGCCACGCCGAAGCCATGATGACTTTTACGACTGGTTATTTGTCAAAAGTATTACCGTAATTTTGAGCTATGCTACAAAAGTTAAATTACAGAAGTAACCTGTGTACAAAATCTGAATACCAAAGAAACCGACAACTGGTTCTTTTTCAAAAGTATTACCGTAATTTTGAGCTATGTAGTTAAAGTTTGTTTACATCAGCAACCAGTTCAAAAGCTATCTGAATACCGGAAAGATATTAAAACAAAAGTGAACAACCACCAAAATGCTGTCGGTCATCAGGACTGCCACTACACATGCAATTGTCGGTCCTAGCCGATTATTGGCGGTCAGGACCGACAGGACCGACGGTTTTCGAGAATACTGAAGTTTCTGCCCAAAGTTTCAAGAAATCCCAAGAGCCCACTAAAAATAAATATATATTATGATATATTAACTAATACATGTAACACACATATGTTACTACAGATTAAGAAATAAAGGTCAGACACCTCATGAAAGTATCTGTAATAACACATGTATGTTATTTTTCTCTAATAACTTATTTAAGTTAGACCCTTGACTGTAAATAGGGAATACTCATTATATTGGGGAATATGATTTTTACATGTTTTAAGCTTAATTTTACTTATAATAAAAAAATTTTAAATTCATAGTACATACATGTACATGTATACATTTATAGCGATAATTCTTGAGTATGTGTTGAGAGCCATTTTCAGAGGATAAAACAATTAAATTTCTTTCATTTCTTCTAAAGTTCTATATACATGTCCAATGTACATGTTAGCAGAATACAAAATTTGCATATTTTTGGACCTTGTTTAATTCCCAGGTGTGACTGAATAAATCAAGAGTTTGAAAAAATACATTTTAGTGAATTGTAAAATGTAATTTCAAGCCCCAAACCGTACCAATCCAGCCCAGGGTTGGCAAAGTATTACCCACCCGGTGTGATATGGTATTTTGAACCCCCAAAAAAGTGAACCCGGGTCAAAATAACATGCGGTATAATGACCCTGGGACATTATACTGCGTGGTATTTTGAACCTCGCCATGGAAAATTGAACCCCCCTGTTTTAGATAAATAGTATTGCAGATAATCTAATTTACAATTTGTTGGCTATGACTTTTTTTTAAACTGGAGCTATAGTAGGGGGTTTGATAATCTAATTTACAATTTGTTGGCTATGACTTTTTTTTAAACTGGAGCTATAGTAGGGGGTTAAATATACCATGGCAGGGGAGTCAAAATACCATGGCTAAATAAAATTTTCAAAACATCTTTTCAAGCAAGTAAAATACATACCAACTACTTATTGGAGTATAATTACTATGTAAAAGAGTTATAACAGCTAGAATTTTTAAATTTAAAGGTCGATAGTAGGGGGTTCAATATACCATGGCAGGGGGGTCAAAATACCATGGCAAATAAAATTTTCAAAACATCTTTTCAAGCAAGTAAAATACATACAAACTACTTATTGGAGTATAGTTACTATGTAAAGGAGTTATAATAGCTAGAATTTTGAAATTGGAGGTGTAAAAAGAAAGGGGGGCAATATACCATGGAAGGGGGTCAAAATACAATGGCAAAGTAAAATTTTCAAAATATCTTTTCATGCATGTAAAATACATACAAACTACTTATCTACTTATTGGAGTATATCATTAATAACTATTAAAAGGAGTTATATTAGCTAGAATTTTGAAATTGGAGGTGTAAAAGGTGGGGGTCAAAATACCATGGCTAAATAAAATTTACGAAACATCTTTTCAAGCAAGTAAAATACATGTACATACAAATTAACTACTTATTAGAGTATAATTACTATATACAAAAATAATAGTTACATTTGCTAGAATTATTGAAATTAAAGGTCTATAATAGGGGGTTCAATATACCATGGCAGGGGGGTCAAAATTAATACCATGGCAAAGTAAAATTTTCAAAATATCTTTTCCAGCAAGTTAAAATTTTACTTTGCCATGGTATTTTGACCCCCCTGCCATGATATATTGAACCCCCTACTATAGAAATTTAAATTAAATAAATGTGGATAGTGTCCACATGTGGACACAGATGATGCCCCTGTTTGCATATCATATAGTTATGAAGAACGGTAAAAGTGACGCTACCCAAATTTAAACTTGATCTGAGTTTTGTGGTAATAAGCATTGTGTGTCACTGTAAGTCTCATAACATTTGGTTGAGGCTAACTTAAGTAGAGAACAGAAACTAAAAATTCAGCAATTTTTCTATTTGTAAACACGCATAACTCTAGAACGGTTGTGTATATGTTTTATTACATTTGGTTGAGACAAACTAAAAAATTCAGCAATTTTTATGTTTATAAAGGGACATAACTCAAGAATGGTAAAAGTATCGCCACAAAGAATGGTAAAAGTGTCGACACCAAATTTTGTACTTAATCTGTATTATGTAGTAATAAGTATTGTGTATAAGTTTGGTTGAGGCAAACTCAAGTTAGAGAACGTAAACCAATTTTGGGACGTACGGACAGATTTACATACAGACGCACAAGGGTAAAACTTAATGCCCCCTCCGCTACGGCGGGGGCATAAAAATTCCAGCTGTTATATCTCCTTTACATAGTAATAATACTCCATTAAGTAGTTTGTATGTATTTTACATGCATGAAAAGATATTTTGAAAATTTTACCTTGCCATGGTATTTTGACCCCGCTGCCATGGTATATTGAACCCCCTACTATAGACCTTTAATTTCAAAAGTTCTAGCAATTCTAACTCTTGTATAAAGTTATAATACTCCAATAAGTAGTTTGATTGTATTTTACTTGCTTGAAAAGATGTTTTGAAAATTTTATTTAGCCATGGTATTTTGACCCCCTGCCATGGTATATCGAACCCCCCCCCCCCTTTTTACACCTCCAATTTCAAAAATTCTAGCTATTCTATCTCTGTTACAAAGTAATTATATTTCAATAAGTAATTTGTATGAATCTAACATAAACTTGCTGGAAAAGATATTTTGAAAATTTTACTTTGCCATGGTATTTTGACCCCCTGCCATGGTATATTGAACCCCCTACTATAGACCTTTAGTTTCAAAAAATCTGGCAATTCTAACTCTTGTATATAGTAATAAGACTCCAATATGTAGTTTGTATGTATTTTACTTGCTTGAAAAGATGTTTTGAAAATTTTATCTAGCCATGGTATTTTGACCCCCCTACCATGGTATATTGAACCCCCCTCCCCACTTTACACCTTTATTTTCAAAATTCTAGCTATTCTAACTTTGTTACATAGTAATAATACTCCAATAAGTAGTTTGTATGTATTTAACTTGCTGGAAAAGATGTTTTGAAAATTTTACTTTGCCATGGTATATTGAACCCTCCCCCCTTTTACACCTCCAATTTCAAAAATTCTAGCTATTCTAACTCTGTTACATAGTAATAATATTCCAATAAGTAGTTTGTATGTATTTAACTTGCTGGAAAAGATATTTTGAAAATTTTGCTTTGCCATTGTATTTTGACATGGTATATATATTGAACCCCCCTGCCATAGACCTTTAATTTCTAAAATTCTAGCAATTCTAACTCTTGTAAATATAGTAATAATACTCCAATAAGTAATTTGTATGTATTTAAGATGCTGGAAAAGATGTTTTGAAAGTTTTACTTTTTGAATTTAACTGAGCCATGGTAATTAAGCCCAGTATTACCCAGTAAAACCCAGTAAAACATGAGTTTTCCCAGTATTTTCCACTGGGCTGGGCAATACTCATAAAACCCGGGTTTTTGCCAACCCTGATCCAGCCCCATAGTAAAATATGAATAATTACTATGAAAATCTGAGGGTTTTATGACATAAATGTACATACATTGTATGTACAGTATAAGTGATTCATGGTAAGTGAAATTTGCATATGAAAAATATGTGTACATTGTACATTTATAACCAGTATATTTTAGATGTCAGAATGTTAAAATGTCAAATTCTAAGAATTGTTATATTTCAGTATTAGTTTAAAGATATTTAGCACTAGCTTAAGAAATAATTTACTTGATAAATAATTAGAAAACAAAAATTAGGAAGTACAAAATTAGGAGGTACAGAATAAACTAGCTTACAGTTGTTAAAAAATATATAAGAAATAAGAAAAGTATAGGAAAGCTAACTTATAATGAAGAGAAGAGAATTAGAAATTCTTACATGTCATATCCACTGTATATTATTTTATTAATATTTACAAATAGGTAATACTGGCCTGAAATTGTGTTATTCTTATGACTATTTGAAAGGGAAAAAAAAATCTCCAATTAAAATGAATTTAATATAATAAGGTATAAGGGTTACTTTTTGGTGTCATGTATGATTATTATATTGGTTGCACTTATAGTACTAAATGAAGAAACCTACCAATGGTGGACCCATAGAAGTAACATACCAATGGTGGACCCATAGAAGTAAATTGCCAATGGTGGACTCCTAGAAGTAACTTACCAATAGTGGACCCACAGAATGGAGAAATGGTGGACCCACAACATAGAGAAATGGTGGACCAACTTTAATGCATTTGAAAGTAAATGGAAGACAAACAATGATGAAAATATTATCAGTCAGGGGACTTACTTAAATGAGTGATTTTCTAAATCACTGATTTAAGTAACATTATTTCCATAAAGATTGGAAGTAAGAGTTGTCTTTCTTTAATAATCACCTATTTAAGTAGTACAAATTAATCACTAGAAGAAGTGATTTAATTTTATTATAGCTTTAAATATAGAGTACTAATGATCCAGGGACTAATTATGTTTCTAAAATTATCAGAACCAACATCTGTGTTGTCTAGGATGACCAGGTCATTTCAGGTGATGACCTTGTACTGAATCTAGGATAATGACATTAAAATCACTTGTTTAAGCAGTGTTCCAGCTTGAATCTCAGGGCAGAAGGGTGCTAGTTGTCTGAAAGGGCACTTTAGCGTAATAACCCAGATTGTTAGGGCACTGTTGGACAGTGTATACATTACCTTGAATATTGCTAGGCTCAGCTGGAGAACATTAGTTATATTTAAACCATATTCAGAAATTAATGTGTTCTTGATGTTGGTTCCAGTAAGAATTTTTTTATTAAATTATCATACCTTGAAGCAAAGCATATCATTTTGATGTTAATCTAAACAAACTTGTACATTTGGTAAGGAAAATAATCATCAGAAATTTCAATGTTTTATAACTTATACCAGTCTATAAAATAAACAAGTAGTTTTGAAAGATGGAGTTATACATGCAAAATTGAATGTTTAATCTAATTAAATTATCTACATTTAAATTGCTTGATCAATCATATAGTATATTGTTATTAAAGTTATTTATTATCATTTCAATTGTTACAAAAAAGTATTTTTAAGTGCACACCAAAGTGCTCCTAAGTAAGGAGTTTTATAAATATAACAGGTGAGACAGGAGATGATCATATTATATTGATGCAATAACGTATTGCATATATTGCAGAAGGTATAAACAGTTGCTTTTTTCTCCATTATTGTTAAAAATAAAAGCATTTGTTGAGTGCTCCTATAAAAGGAGGATTATAAAATACAAGAAGTAAAATAGGAAGTGGTGCAATCTTGTTATGTTCAAAGTACAAATTTCTTTGATTCTTCTTTAAATTTCATACTCATGGTTATGAAACAAAACATTTTTACCAATTTAGTCAAAACTGTGTATGCCTTTGAAATTGTTTTAGATTTTATTTTTTATATTATGCAGATAGGCATAAAATTTGGAAATTTTATTTTTTTGAAAAGGCAGAGGGTGCATTATTTTGCTTTGGAGGGCAGAAGGCGGGCCGCCTTCTAATTAGGGCAGGCGGAACACTGTTAAGTATCATACCTCAATTTCCTTCCCAAAATCACTTATTTAAGTATCATTAGTAAAACTACAAAATCACAATTTGTGACAAAACTTCAATTTGCTACTCAAATAAGTGATTTAAAAATCACTTATTTCAGTAAGTCCCTGACTGATTATATTTAGCTAGTGAAAAATTATGTGATATTATCGAAACTTAAAATAAGCAGAGATTTAGCAACATTTTATAACCTTACATGAATAATGATGAAGATTAAAAGACAATGCAAGATGAAAGTTAACAATAATATCCACAAAATTAGTCAGACATTCAAACACAAAAATTGACCAGGTGGACAAGTACAACAATGTATAAACAATATCCTGAAAAGTAGTAACTTTAATTTTACTACAAGTGGTGTAAAATGTGAAAATTGTGTTATAATACATTTATTGCCTATATATATTGAAGATGTGCTCACAACTTCACAAGATGCTTATATTTGCTTATTTAAATTTTGCTTGTCATGATTTAGATAATTGATATGCCAGCTTTAGCTGGCACTTATGGTAAAGCATCGTTTTGGAATAAAGAACGATAACTCTCTCTACGACCCATCTGAAAAGTTTCGTCACTCTCGTTAAATCTCAAATACGATTTGTTTTGTTTAATGGCTGCCGAGTTTATCGTTTCATCGCGATCTTGAAAAAACGGACCAGAACGGAACAGTTTCGATGTTAAATCGGCATGCATTCTTTATCGTTTACAAAAACAAGAATTAAGAAATTTTGGTAACTTGTGTAGTTTATTTAAATTTTATTGTACCACGGAAATAACCGAAGTTTGGACAACAACATCTGACGTCATGTTTCATCGTCTGCTTCATCTCTCCATTATCAGTGACACTGACAGCGAAAGCAAATTTCCTGAATAATCACAGGTACTTCATTTAAAAGTCACAATATCATAATTAATTATAACATGTATAGTGTAAAAGTTCCGTCCAGCCATGGGAACAAAGAAAAAACTCTGCAAGCAATAAATTTCGAGAGAAAGCGTGGCGGAGGTACTCATGCCAGTCATGGCCATGCAGGCAATGCAGAGTAAAATCCGGTGCACTGGTTGAGAATGATCATGACTACTGATATTTATCTGCCACAGAATTCCCCATATCAAGTAACAGTGATAATGACGTTGGTTATACTGTTGAATGTGATCACGGTTATTCATGTAGCCCACACTCACAGACAAATTCACATACCAATGGTGGACCCATAGAAGTAAATTGCCAATGGTGGACTCCTAGAAGTAACTTACCAATAGTGGACCCACAGAATGGAGAAATGGTGGACCCACAACATAGAGAAATGGTGGACCAACTTTAATGCATTTGAAAGTAAATGGAAGACAAACAATGATGAAAATATTATCAGTCAGGGGACTTACTTAAATGAGTGATTTTCTAAATCACTGATTTAAGTAACATTATTTCCATAAAGATTGGAAGTAAGAGTTGTCTTTCTTTAATAATCACCTATTTAAGTAGTACAAATTAATCACTAGAAGAAGTGATTTAATTTTATTATAGCTTTAAATATAGAGTACTAATGATCCAGGGACTAATTATGTTTCTAAAATTATCAGAACCAACATCTGTGTTGTCTAGGATGACCAGGTCATTTCAGGTGATGACCTTGTACTGAATCTAGGATAATGACATTAAAATCACTTGTTTAAGCAGTGTTCCAGCTTGAATCTCAGGGCAGAAGGGTGCTAGTTGTCTGAAAGGGCACTTTAGCGTAATAACCCAGATTGTTAGGGCACTGTTGGACAGTGTATACATTACCTTGAATATTGCTAGGCTCAGCTGGAGAACATTAGTTATATTTAAACCATATTCAGAAATTAATGTGTTCTTGATGTTGGTTCCAGTAAGAATTTTTTTATTAAATTATCATACCTTGAAGCAAAGCATATCATTTTGATGTTAATCTAAACAAACTTGTACATTTGGTAAGGAAAATAATCATCAGAAATTTCAATGTTTTATAACTTATACCAGTCTATAAAAATAAACAAGTAGTTTTGAAAGATGGAGTTATACATGCAAAATTGAATGTTTAATCTAATTAAATTATCTACATTTAAATTGCTTGATCAATCATATAGTATATTGTTATTAAAGTTATTTATTATCATTTCAATTGTTACAAAAGTATTTTTAAGTGCACACCAAAGTGCTCCTAAGTAAGGAGTTTTATAAATATAACAGGTGAGACAGGAGATGATCATATTATATTGATGCAATAACGTATTGCATATATTGCAGAAGGTATAAACAGTTGCTTTTTTCTCCATTATTGTTAAAAATAAAAGCATTTGTTGAGTGCTCCTATAAAAGGAGGATTATAAAATACAAGAAGTAAAATAGGAAGTGGTGCAATCTTGTTATGTTCAAAGTACAAATTTCTTTGATTCTTCTTTAAATTTCATACTCATGGTTATGAAACAAAACATTTTTACCAATTTAGTCAAAACTGTGTATGCCTTTGAAATTGTTTTAGATTTTATTTTTTATATTATGCAGATAGGCATAAAATTTGGAAATTTTATTTTTTTGAAAAGGCAGAGGGGTGCATTATTTTGCTTTGGAGGGCAGAAGGGCGGGCCGCCCTTCTAATTAGGGCAGGCGGGAACACTGTTAAGTATCATACCTCAATTTCCTTCCCAAAAATCACTTATTTAAGTATCATTATTTTAATAACCTCCACTAATTTCAACACCCCCGAACAGTGAAATTTTTATCGCGAACAGTAGAATTTTATTACATAATCTGAAAGATGAAACCTTGAACTTTACAGGAAAAATACTCCCACTGCTGGGAAAAATCTGTTAAGAAAGTATCAGTTCATTATGTAAAGCCATTATTATAGCATTTTTTCAACTAAAATAGAATTTGCAGATAAATGATAGCATCAAAGGCATAAACCTTGCTATATACATTGTAAAAGAAGCAAAAAGTTCATTTTTTCCAATTTTATTAATGAAAGATATTATTTAAACCTATGTGTTTAAAATTTTGGTAAAACTACAAAATCACAATTTGTGACAAAACTTCAAATTTGCTACTCAAATAAGTGATTTAAAAATCACTTATTTCAGTAAGTCCCCTGACTGATTATATTTAGCTAGTGAAAAATTATGTGATATTATCGAAACTTAAAATAAGCAGAGATTTAGCAACATTTTATAACCTTACATGAATAATGATGAAGATTAAAAGACAATGCAAGATGAAAGTTAACAATAATATCCACAAAATTAGTCAGACATTCAAACACAAAAAATTGACCAGGTGGACAAGTACAACAATGTATAAACAATATCCTGAAAAGTAGTAACTTTAATTTTACTACAAGTGGTGTAAAATGTGAAAATTGTGTTATAATACATTTATTGCCTATATATATTGAAGATGTGCTCACAACTTCACAAGATGCTTATATTTGCTTATTTAAATTTTTGCTTGTCATGATTTAGATAATTGATATGCCAGCTTTAGCTGGCACTTATGGTAGAAGCATCGTTTTGGAATAAAGAACGATAACTCTCTACACGACCCATCTGAAAAGTTTCGTCACTCGTTAAACTGTGACGATTTGTTTTGTTTAATGGCTGCCGAGTTTATCGCTTCATCGCGATCTTGAAAAAACGGACCAGAACGGAACAGTTTCGATGTTAAATACGGCATGCATTCTTTATCGCTTACAAAAACAAGAATTAAGAAATTTTGGTAACTTGTGTAGTTTATTTAAATTTTATTGTACCACGGAAATAACCAAGTTTGGACAACAACATCTGACGTCATGTTTCATCGTCTGCTTCATCTCTCCATTATCAGTGACACTGACAGCGAAAGCAAATTTCCTGAATAATCACAGGTACTTCATTTAAAAGTCACAATATCATAATTAATTATAACATGTATAGTGTAAAAGTTCCGTCCAGCCATGGGAACAAAGAAAAACTCTGCAAGCAATAAATTTCGAGAGAAACGTAGCGGAGGTACTCATGCCAGTCATGGCCATGCAGGCAATGCAGAGTAAAACCGTGCACTGGTTGAGAATGATCATGACTACTGATATTTATCTGCCACAGAATCCCCATATCAAGTAACAGTGATAATGACGTTGGTTATACTGTTGAATGTGATCACGGTTATTCATGTAGCCCACACTCACAGACAAATTCAGGCATGTCAGGTGAAATTCAAAACTTAACAAAAGTTTTAAACAAAATAAATATATTCAAATTCACAATCTTCTAAGGCAGCAACCATTTGATTTTCTGGGGGGGGCTATGGATTTTTTTTTTGGCGAAAAACAATCTATTTTTTTGGCGACAAATCGAAAACAATTTTTTCTTTCAATTTTAGCATTACATATAGTGGCAGCTGAGGGTGAAACAAACAAATTTTTTTTCTCAGGGTCAAAAACAAATTATTTATTCTCCAAAACTGGAAACACTTTTTTTTTCCAAAAAAAATCCATAGCCCCCCCAGAAAATCAAATGGTTGCTACCTAACTCTGTACTTCCTTTGGCAAACTCTCAACAAATCTTGTCATTAATTATGACACATATCTACCTTATACAGTCCCAGGAGATGGAAACTGTTTTTTTTTCTCTGTAAGTTTAATCATAAAAGGATACACTAGTCTGAGTGGTACATTTAGGTACAGTGGCGAATCCAGAAATTTTTCTAGTGGGGCCCACTGACTGCCTGAGAGGGGCCCGCTCCGTCATGCTTCAGTGATTCTATATAATCAACCAAATTTTTCCCAGAAAAGGGAGGGGGCAGGGCCTCTGGTATGCTCCCATATTGTCCAAAATTGGATTTTATGGAAGATGCAGTTATGATTACCCTGATGATACCATGACTTTTGATAGGTATATACAGGGCATGTTACTTGGAAGTATGTGGGCTACATCCTTTGAAATTCAAGCTGCAGCAGTCGCCTGTATATCTTATGCTTCAGTTAAAACCTGATCAAATCATTCTCACTCTACCGAATACTTTTATCATTATATCAGGTGCACATTTCAACCTATTAAAGCAATAAACACTTATGGTTATAACATCACAGTACCAAAATTGCACTCAGTACCCAAATTGCACCTATTCAACAAAAAAAGCTGCGGAAATCTTACAAGTTTTCTTTCAACATGTGAAGTTACCTAATTATCATCTTTTTAAAATGATCAAATTAAATTTGTTACCAGCATTCATTTCTAAAAAAAAAATAAAAATAGTAAGCATGGAATAATGTCAAATTGTTCAAAATATTTGAAGAAATAAAACATTACATCTGTTTTTATTCCATTTTTAAGGATGAGAAATTAAACATGTAATGATAAAATGGAATTTAGATACTGACCTCATTACATAAGCATGCCTTCATGGATTTTTGGAGTTCAGTTCAAACCTATTTTTCTATGACTCTACATGGACTCAAAATTAAATTGGTGTAACTATATAGTAAACAAGGATACGTCTACAAAATAAGCACAGAATGGAAACTATTGTCTGGTTCATATAAAAAAACATTGGTGAAAAACTGTCAAAATAGGTGCAATTTGGGTACCCTCATGTTAGCAACTTCACACCTACAATTTAATTTTCATGACAAAAATAAAACAAAGTAAACCAAAAGCAATAAAATGGTTCACGAGCGCAACCTGATACGACCACAGATGTATATTTAGCATATGAAAAACACCAAAATTTTTATGTCAGTTGAAATCAAACATATTTTAATTTTGGACCCTTCAAACTTCAATATGGACTAACAGGTATCAGGTGAACCCAAACATTTGTATTCAGCAGCAGTCTCTAACTACATATCTCTTTTAATTTTATATGATAGTCCTACAAAATGTTGAAAATGTGTACATTTATTTTTTCTAGCTTCTTTCATGTGAAAGCGGTACCTTTTTGGTCACTATTTATGTGTTGCATCTAAATATGAATTGTAACACTTTATAGTGACTGAACAGGTTAAATAAATACTTCTCAAGAAACAGAAAAGAAGACAACTTGAACAGCACCAGCCATGCCGGACTATGTATGAATAAAAACTCAGATCGGAATAGCATGGACGATATGTTATTTATATGTCCTTATGAGTAGTAAGGAAAGCTATCAATAATTCTGCAGATAATGCAATTTATCACGTTTTCGACATTTTCTGTTCAAATATTCACACAATCAGGAACTGTTCAAAAGGCTAAACTAAATTTTAATTACTGAAAGTTTCAAACAATGACAAGTGTTTCATTCACCAAATAACTCATACGTTTCTGCAAAAAAAATCATGTGCAATTTTGTGAATTAAAGGGAAAGTAGATCCTATTATGTGCACTTGCGCAAGTCAATTGCGAACTGATCCAATATATTTTTTATCATGACCAGTCCACTGATACTGACATTACCAAGGAGTACACATCAAAGGAAAATTGCCCAAATTATCGATAAAATAATTTACACACCCTGTTTCGTGTATCTCTGCCATATCAATATTTAGTGCATTTATATATAAATGAGAAATAATCAATGTAAAATGGTAAATTTTTGACTAAAACCCCAAAATTATGGAAAATCAACCCCAAAATGTTTGACAAAATTTGAAATTTTCAAAATCTTGAAGAAAACAGAATTACCCTCCAAAAAATAATGAAAAAATTCCTTGAAAATAACAAAATCTTTAAATTATGAACTTAACAATCCTATTTATGGTTAACATTCCTTAGGATTAAATGAAATGAAACCTGATCAAAACAATAATCTAAACAGGCTCACTGTAAATTCAATCAAACCCTTCTTTTAACAATCAGAATGATCCTCTTGCTGATCAAATATATATGAGATGCAGGAAACTGGGAATAGAATATGAACAAAAAAGTTACATCCAGCTAATTTAGAAAGTAAAAATAATTCAACAAACAGAAAGCGTTGTTTGCAATACAAAATAACAAAAAACAGCTACAACTTTTAAATATATTGATGAAAAAAGATATTTCAAATCCTCCACCTCTTCATGAAAATCGACAAACAAATAATTTAATAAAGTTATGGATTGTATAACAGTATTCATAGTTTTGAAGTTAAACAAATCTTTTATTGTTTTAAATTTTGTAAGATTTGCCAAGAAAGAAAAAATATGAAAATGGCCCAAAATAATGAATGTAAGCATTGTCATTTATATAAATCACCAATAAATTCATTTTCAGCAGAAAACAATATGGACCATAGCATAGTATGGTTTTTGTCGGAGTCAGATTTTTTTCACACAAAAGGCTTCAACGCTATCAATCAAAACTATTTGGTCAAAATTTAATGAAGGTACACAAATGTATGGGGAAAATCTGGATTCAGAATATTTTTTGTCCTCTGCTTGAGCAGAATATTTTTTTTCTCAACAATTTGGGAATCAGAATATTTTTTTAAGAAAAAAACCATACCCCTCCCACCTTTTGAAGTTCAATGATCGCTCCTAAACATTTTCCATCTGAACTTATTATTTTATTTTAGACAAAACTATATCTAGGACATTCATAAAAATATAGTATATGCCAATACATAGTTAACAGCGCCTGTTGATGCTCAATGCCTGACCGGTTTCGTCCAAAAGGATCTTCATCAGTGGGTTAATGTTTGCACCTTATTTATATAAATACGGTAACCATGGTAACATATGGTTCAGAGTTAACCGCGGTTCAGAATTAACTGCGGTATCTATATAAATAGGGTGCAAACATTAATCCACCATTCTGCCTCTGATGAAGGTCCCTTTTATGCTTTCACATTTATCCCCGCTGATACACATAATTAATATGGCTTTACTAACGAAAGCTCCCATTGAGCTAATGTGTTTAAAGACCTCTTATGTCAGTACACCTTTCCTGTATATCTAGGACATTCGTCCTGAACATGCATGAAATATTTGCCACTGGACGTTAAGCAGCCAACAATCAATCAATATAATAGGACATAGTCTTGGTATAAAGCTGGCAATTAAGGTAGCGCCTTCCTCATATTATTGCTATTATGTTATTCTAATTATATCTTTTTCCAGATCTTAACAGGTTAAATACATACCACTGTATGTGTCTAAATATGTATTATTTTCATTATAATAATATGAATTGAATACTTATGTGTTTAGCTTGCAGCAGATGATCAGTATGGACAATATTTATTCTTATATTTCAGTTACATATTGCTATTTTTAGACCCTTTATGCACCTAGAAATACTTCATGAAGTATGTCAATGAGCTCATTGATTATGTGAGAGTTGGACTTGTCAATATTAGTGAACTTCAGAGAACTTCCCTGATATGGACAATCTAAATGTGACCATTCTCCAAACCAAGAACCGATGATGTATATATAGTAATATTTTATTTACAGGAATCAGTCATTCAATTGTTTTCACAATATTTTTTTTATATATATTATAATATTTTATTGACAGGAATCAGTGATTCAATTGTTTCACGATATATTGTAATATTTTATTGACAGGAATCAGTGATTCAATTGTTGCCTCATGATATATGTATAATATTTTTTTTAAATGAATTTTTCAATTTTTCATAATGCATTTTCGTTTTAACTGACAAATGACTGAAAATTGCAGGAGCAATCTTGGCGACAAGGGGAAGGGTATAACCAGTATATTTTTGATGTCAGAATGTTAAAATGTAAAATTCTAAGAATTGTTATATTTCAGTATTAGTTTAAAGATATTTTGCATTAGTTTAAGAAATAATCTACTTGATAAATAATTAATATAAATCTTCACAATTTTAGATAAGTGTAAAGCAAATTATTATGTAATCCCTGAGGGTTAAAGGACAATAGAGAATTAAGGATTAGAGAAGTGTTATATATACAAAAGGATTTCTTACTTTTAAGATAATTTAGGTTATTAATTATGTCACAAAGGCTTGATATTTGGTAAAAACATAAATTAGCATTATTATGTAAAATAAATATATTGAGTATTAATGTTATGTAAATTAAATAATGAAAACAATATACATGCATAAATTAGTTGACCATGTAGTTTGGGACAGTTGTGTTTTAGACTTGGATTTAGACAGTTGTTTAAGACAGTTATACATGTACAGTAGTTAATGGATTGTTATAAGACATGCTGTTTTATTATGTCTCATGAACTTATGTGATTATTTAAATATTTTGATTCATAAATTATACTGAATGCTGAATTCATAAACAATTATATATAGAACTTTGAATCTATGTTGCACAAGCCATGTAGGCACGCGGTTAAAGAAAGATACCAGCTAGTTCCCCCAACCAAGCAAGATGAGTAACCAGGTCAGCAATCAGCAAAGTACTGGCCTCGGTTATACATTTCGCCGATAATCAGAGGAATATTTTAGGAAACAGCACTGACCATCAATTATTATCAGACATTCAGTTTTAAACACAAACAAACTCTATGTACAAAATGTAACTATTTGTTAATATACCAACTGAAAGACTTGTTAAGATTGAATACAGATACGTGTAAGTTGGTACAAGTTGCAGGACTCTTTGTAATGCCTTTTGGGTTTCTGAGTCCAGAGGGATGTTCTGATTTGACTGCCAGTCTGTGGGGAAACAAGACGTTACGGTCATGGAACTAGTTTGGCCTTGGATGTTTCAACCATGTACAACTTCAGCCATGCAATTAAAGTCATTTCGGCTTAACTTTTATTATTCAAAAAAATACAAGAGATTTTGTTGTTTATACTCTCAGACTCAGTTATACATGTATTTCATTTTATTTTAAAATTAACTTTATATGACACTGTCATAATTAAGACATGTACAATGTAAGAGTGTTTGAATTTAAAAACAAAGTAGTTTATACATCTACTTTCTATAATAGTTCTCTATATAACATATATATACATGTATATATATGTGCAGTGTATAACATTAACATGATCATGATTAATTTTCATTATTGCAGTGATAAATGATAATTGGTATGATTTTTACCTCAAAGTTGTAATTGGTAATGTTTTAAAAGAATTTTGTCTTAAGCTATAGTCCCAAGTTGTTCCCAAGCTTATGCAAACATTTCCCTGTTATAAAAGATGCAGTGTGTGAAACCTCCGCTCGCCAACTCGCCAAATGCGAGTAAGAATCATATTAGGCGAGTCCAGATTCAATAGAACTCGCCCTTGTGGCGAGTGACCTTCTGTGGCGACTTTGAATCAAGCCAGCCAAAAGATTGTTTACAAAAACATTTTTTCCCGCAAAAATCAATACTGTTATCCATGACTTCTGTTCAAACAGGAACCCAGATGATAAATATTATGTTACATGTGTTCTGATTGGCTAGATGACAGTTGTATGAAAAACTTAAACCAATCAAAACGTGTTTTATAGATAGATAGAATTACTTTCACTTTCCTTTTGGCAATGTAATTTTAATACACGTTTTGAAGATTGAATCAAGAGTAAATTTCCTATAAACTTTAAATAAAAACTTAATTCTAATAATGGATATTAAATAGAACAGCATGGAAAAATAAGATGTTTATTAATTCAGCTTTTAAATAACATGAAAGGAAGGAAAAGGTCACCAAAATAATCTTAACAGTGTACATTGCAGAATAATATTTGTTATTGAAATTTTCTAATGGCACAAATATTGAAAATGCATTAATTATGGTCAACAGTAGCAACTTTTGAATAATAAACATTTTAAAACAACTTCTCAAGATAAAGAAAATTTACAAGTCCTTGATTTATATAGTCCTCTTCAACCAACATTTTCTTTGGAACCAAGGTTAATATATAAATAGTTATCAAGAAAAGTTAAAACCCATAAATTGTTGCTTAAATGATGTCATTTTCAATGTGATTTCTTGTTAAATCACAAATTAAATTAAATTCTGAAGTTAATCTGTTAACCCTATTTACATTATTAAATATTATACTTATAAATGTATACCCTATTTAGGTATTATATAAATACCACTAACCCTTTCTTTTACCAAGTACTCCTGAATGAGAAGCCACTGAACAAAATTAATACGTAAACACTGTCAAAGAGAAAGGGAAATCACAGATACTTCCTCTAAAGCTTCAACCAAATATATAAGTAAACCCAGAATAAAGCTATTTCTAAAATGTTTATTACATACAATAACGATAAATAAGATGGCGAGTTCAAAATTTTGGGAACTCGCCAAGCTGGCTAGTGGGATTTCAATTTGGCGAGTTGAAATGAAAAGCTGCTCGCCAATTTGGCGAGTTCCAAAAAAAGGTTTCACACACTGAAGATGCTAAAATCAAATACTCAATTTCATATTCAAACTTTGTAAAGTCTAAAGACGAAAACAAAAAACTACAACTTCTTGCAATGATTGGTGTACATGTATGACAGTATGTATTGCTAGCTTCCATTCAGAACACACATAACAAATGAACAATTAGAGATGGAAAGATATTAAAGAATCTTGAATATGCCAAAAAATCGTTTCTGACATTTTCTAACAATGTCAGACAGAAATTGATAATGATTTCAGAAGTTTCGATGAATAGAACTTAAATAACAAACAATACAGTGTCCAGAATCCAGGTTCATTCTTTCAGGCCAGCTCATTTTTCAAAAGTGCACTTCCTACATGACCTACTGTGACTTTTTTCCTATCCCTGCATCATATTTATCTTTATTACTTAAGTTAAATCGTATATGACATATGGCTGAAACGTCTCGAAAGTATCTATGGGGAGTATAAAGCATAATCAGAAAATTGCTCCAGATTTAGATTCACAAAAGGGATTAGACCCAGTGATGTTCCCACATTAGATATTAGTGTACTGATCATTGATGAAGAATTATTCCAGTCAAACAGTCCTGCACTTAAATGGGATGCATTATAGTGCCTCCATCGTAGACTGAATTGCACTGCAAATTGTGCAATCAAAACCAAACATATGAAAATTTTCAGAGATATAAATACTCACTGACAATGCTTCTGCAGTCTTGTAAGACATCAAGACGGCCTAGTTCGATTAAATACTTCCACAAATTTCCAAGTGTGGGATTTAAAGCTGGCGTACTTTCCCAGTCTACCAACAGATCCTGAGTTGGACTTTTTTGTCTACTAAACTTTCTCATTTCCAATGCTGTGAATCCAATCAACTCTGCAAGACCATTCCAATCGGTGACATAACCGCATTCTTCGTCAATGATATCACTTTGATCGTCTAAATACAGTGCGATCTTCGATCTCGCACTTTTTCTCAAAGCATCTAATGGGATAGATGTTAACCTCGAATCCAGGTTTAAACTTTCCCCCGTGTCATCCAAAATTTCCATGTCTTCGTCCATTTTACGCGACATTATGCATTAATTTGTTTTTTTCATGTCATGTTAGTTTTAAAGAAATTTAAACATTTTTCACATTATAATAGTAAATTACTGCATATTGCAATATAATAAAAAGTTGCTAAATCGCAAGAAAATCACAAGTCATATCAACTATTTTTCATCTGACAACACTTCCGTGTTGAAGGAAGTGAATTTCTCTTTACGCATGCGCATACCGATGGGGAAATTCCCATTCTTTTCAGGACATTACCATAGTTTGCGTTACGACCCCTATGTTCAACATGTTCAATAATAAATACAATAGTAGACACACAAAAAAACCAACTATTATTATCAGAGACTTAAACTGGGAAACCCGATAATTTGATACCGTTTCACAGCTGAGACTACTATAACACATAGTGTTATAGTAGTCTCAGTTCACAGGTAAACATCTCAGGTTACTATTTTAAAGCATTTATAGTTATCAGTCAGGGATAACATGGCAAACCGTGACCAATGAAAGTGATGGTTTTCCATGACCAAGTCATTATCGGGGTTTTGGAGCGATTTTGGACTTTCTCCATATTATACGGCGCGCAATGCGAGTCGGGTTCGGTTCGTCGTACTTTTTGCTATCTGTTCCTGATCATGTGACCGTCCATGTCACGTGATTGAATGTCAAAAATGGCTTTTCCAGCGAATAACTATGATAAATCAGCGTCGATCAAAAAACCTGTTTGAGGCTATTTGTATCGTGTTTTGGGGTTACCAAGACTACCGATATGTGCTACGTTGATCGTTGTACACTTTTGCGTTGTTTTTATTCAAGTTACGCTCGGTTTTATACGAGTTACGCGATGTTTTTTTTGGACCAAAGACACATATTTTTTTAAGTTTAAATATCATTGGTCACGGTTTTCCATGACCAAGTGTAATTACAGGTCATGGGAAATCGTGACTAGTTCAAAGTCATGATTTTTCATGAGCGTTGATCGTTTCATTCAGGGAGAATACATTGCAAACATGCTTATACTGAAGTTATTTTAAAAAGGGGGGGGGCAAGATTTTATATGTAACGCCGTTACTTGAGAATACCTTATTTAATATACTTCCAATGTTACACAATTGGGTCTTATAATAATCAATAGGTCTGTATACTTTTGGGAAAAAAATCCATGAATTAATGTTTAATGGAAAAAAAGAAATGCGACTTTAAAAATGGGGAATTTTCATGCCACACCATGATTTGAGGGTGCAGCCCCGTTATTCCGACGCCCCATTAGTCTGACACTCCATTGGTCCTACACCCCAATAGTCCGACGCCCCATTAGTCCGACACCTCATTGGTCCGACACCTCAATAGTCTGAATCCCCATTGGTCCGACACCCCAATAGTCCGATACAGAATTATTGAACAACATTTTATATAAATAATCTTTATTTCAAGAGGATAATCCCATTAGTTAATACTAATCCTCCTGAGAGCCCTCAAAATAATAATAACATATTCATAAAGTACTTATGCAATACTTACAATATTATAATTTTGCTTAATGTCCAGTGGCAAATATTACATGCATGTTCAGGACAATTTAACAATAAATACAATAGGTATGTCCTGTAATAGATGCCATCCAGGATGAAAAAATGTCAATGAAACTTGGACTGCCACTGGACAATGGAATAATTTGAATAGGGACAGGAATTTGCCTTGCTGCAGACTTAGACAAAAGGCCACCTACGGCCCCTGAAAGAGTTGTTGCAATGGTTCTTAACCTGCAGAGAGCGTGGCACTCTCTCTACACGAGGCATCGGAAATAACGTGACCACTCTGACATTTGTTGAAAATTATACATCTCGCACAACCAAACGGACGTCCAACTTAGGCAAGGGTTTACTGCCAGTTGGAAGCAGACCAAAGTGACCATATTTCTATTCCCACTTGCATTTTAAATACTAGTATATATTTAAGACTCACTTGACCTTGTCCATCGAGTGGCAAAGAACAGGTAATGCAATTTATCAAGGTGGGTTGGTAGATACGTATTAGTGAAAATAATGGGATATATATGTATTTACCCAAACAACATATTGAAAGATAAAGATGCAGAGTAGCTAACATTTTAATTGTCAAACTAAATACTAGTATACTTTGTGAAGTTTTGTCGAATGACTAACATGAAAATACGTAGCTTTGTATCTCTCCCATGGCAGAGAATTAAGAAAGTTAAGGCTCCAATAAGGCTTTACTGCTTAAACGATTGTATGTGTGATGCTTGGTTCAGTGTACATAATTATTTTGAGAAGAACATAAGTTTAGTTTGTCTTTATGCAACAATGTTTGTACTTAATTGAAGAGTGAATTATTAAAAGTTGATCCATTGAACTCTTAAGACAGTGGGAAAGCTGGTAAAACAAATAGAACTTTGTTAAGTTTGGCGCGTTCTCCATAAGGAATCTGTTTGAGTTTACAACATAAAAAAATGTGCTGGTAAATAGCTATAATGAAAACAGGTACATGTGATTTCCTGTGACACTGTCAAGAGAATTGGTGTGGGTTGCTAGAGTCATTTTCATGTCGCATGTTTGCTTGTGTTGTTCAAAAGACAACCGAAAAGTTGTGTTTTTAAAGATGCAACAAAGAACACGAATGAAAATAACTATATACAGAAAAAAGTTTGTTTCTTTATGAATATGCAATTACAAATATCATCGCTTATTTAAACAGTACATGACCGGTAGTTATTTGTTTGTCTAATGTCCAGTGGCAAATGTTTCATGACTCTTCAGTCCAAGTTCATTCTGACAGCACATTGCATCCATTTTTATCGAAGTTTCAACCTCAATAAAGTCTTTTTTGTATAGAAAAATTATCACTGATTAAACAATTTTACTATCGATGTTATAAACTTAAACTCACCAATTTGAGTGTATTATCAATTAACTATATCGTTACACAAATGTTTGCTATTATGGGGGGTAGGACAGGGGGTACTTAACCTCCGCTCCTTGCCCCTTTATCACCGCTTCCTGACCCCTGACCCCAGCTCCCCGCCCCCTTCTCCCCCGTTCCCTGCTCCCCGTCCCTTCATCCCCGTACCCTCTGTCCTCCCCCACATAATGGTTCACTGGTACTTTTTGGAGAAAAAAATATTTTTCAGTGTTATGCCTTATGGAACTTTATTTAAAAGGAGGAGGGGGGCAATATACATGTATATCATGGCACAGTGGCACACCTCTACTTGATAATGCCCTGTTCAATATATTCCAAAGTTTACACAATTGTTTTTTTTTATAATAGTCCAAAGGTCTGTATACAGGTTTCACTATTAATTAGTTCACTTTGACCTACTTTTTATGTATGAATGACTTATTAAGGTCCAATTATCAGATTGTCAGATACCAGACAGGGTGTAGCATTGATAATTGGTCAGGTGGATAAGTATTGGGAAGCACTACAGGGCTCACTAATAATAAGTTCACTTTGACCTACATTTTATGCATGAATGACTCTGTTTCAATTTTCTGTTAAGCATAATAAAGGTCCATTTCTTATATACCAGAAATGGTGTAGCATGGATACATTTTATACATCAATGATCTCTAAGGAAGTATAGAAGGAAGATGTATTTTTCTGGGAGAAACAGGTACTCACCTTCGTTAAAGATAGAAGATCCAGCTATCTTTCACTCGTGTGAGAAATTATTGGTCTTTTCACTCGTTCCGCTGCGCTTCACTCGTGAAAAAGACTTGAATTTCTCAAACTCGTGAAAGGTAGCTGGATCTTTGATCCTCACTCGTGTAAGAACTTATTAGTCTTAGCATAACAACATGTGCAACCTCTTGTTTAATTCTCTTACATCTTGAATTTTTCACTATATAATGTATTTTAAAACGGATCTGGCAAGTTTTGCCATATTACCCAGTATTACCAACTATTACCCAGTAAAACCCGGGTTTTCGCAGTATTTCCCACAGGGCTGGAAAATATTAATAAAACCTGGGTTATTGCCAATCCTGGATAGCATGTCAATATGCGAACTATATTGCTACCATTTTTTGCGGTCATATATTGGTATCACGTCGTCTCGTCGTCGTCAGCGTCGTCCAAAGACATTTGGTTTCTGGACAATAACTTTAGTAAATGTAAATAGAAATCTATGAAATTTAAACACAAGGTTTATAACCACAAAAGGAAGGTTGGGATTGATTTTGTGGGTTATAGTCCTAACAGTTTAGGAATTAGAGGCCAAAAAGGGGCCCAAATAAGCATTTTTCTAGTTTCCAGACAATAACTTGTGGAACGGTGTATGGATCTCTCTGAAATTATACCACAAATTTCCATACCACAAAGGGATGGTTAGGATTGGCTTGGGGGGGGTTATGGCTCAAACCGTTTAGGAATTAGGGGCAAAAAAAGGGGAAAAACAAGGGTTTCCTTTGTTAATGGACAATTAAAAAAAAGTACAATGTTATGTCTGGATTACCTCCCTTACACTGCTTTTAAATTATGTATAAAGAAAAATTGTATTGTCTTGAGGTGATTAGCTGTCAATTTATTTTTAGAAGTTACTATTTAAAATGCTGATTAAGGAATATTAATTTTAGCCACGATTATGTATGTCATTTTCTATTTTAAGACTTTTATTATTGTGTCCATTTTTGCCCCAACTGTTCAGGGTTGGACCTCTGCGGTTGTATCCAGCTGCGCTCGGCGAAGCAATTTATCTGAAATAGGATGGCCATTTTGGATTCAAAATGGCATCAGGAATCTTAAAATTCTCCACTTTTGATGAAATTTAGAATATACATGCAATATGAAGAAGAACATTTATGGGTCAATGGCACAAAGACAACACCAACTCACAAATTTGGCGAGTTTGTTTTGGACATGGAAATTGTTGGTGTCCATTTTGGATTCAAAATGGCCTCCAGAATCTTAAAATGCTGTGTTGTTGATGAAATTTGATATTCAAGTAGATAAAGGTGTGGCAAGTTTATTTCCAGTATCAAAAGTTACTACAACGATTTTGGATTCAAAATAGTGTCCGAAAACTAAAAATGCTCTGATTTTGATGAAATTAGTTTTTATCTCGCCTGCGCAGCAAAAGCGAGACATAGGTATGGTTTTACCATCGACGGTGGCGGCGTTAACATTACAACAAAGTTTAATTGCTGCTTAAGTCCATATCTCATGAAGTATAAGGAGTAGGCTTTTGATATTTGGTATGCAGATGCCCCACAACTAGTACTTGTCAGTCTGTCATGTGTCATTAATCCTTGACCTACTTTCCATGCTTGAATGGCCCTGAAGAACTTAGTCATTTTTGCAACAAAGCTTGCTGCTTAAGTCCATACCTCAAGAACTAGAAAGTTAGGTTGATGATATTTGGCATGGAGGTCCCCACAACCAGGGGATGTCAGTCTGACAGGTGGCATTTTGCCTTGGCCTTGTTTTCATGGTTTATTGACTTTGACAATTTTGCATTTGAGTTTACTGCTTAAATCCATATCTTAAGAACTAGAAGGCCTAGGTAGAGCATATTTGGCATGGCATGAAGGTCCCTTACTACTAGGGGATGTCATTTTGACACCTGTTTTTTTACCTTGACCTTGTTCTCATGGTTGACTGACGGACAATTATGCAACCAAATTTTACAATTAAATCAATATTTAAAGAATAAGTAGGCCTAGTTTAATGATATTTGGTATAAAGGTCCCCCATTACCAGGGGATGTCAGTCTGGTGCCTGAAATTTCACCTTGACTTTTGTTTCAACTTTGACCAACATTTTTGAATATGTGTCATGTTGGAATATACATGTATGTCTCAAGAACTAAAAGACCTTAGAGTTGATAACATTTGGTTTGCAGATTAAGGTATCAGTCAGACATTGATCTTGTTTTCTTAGTTGAATAGCTCGTTTCTGATATTTGGAACAGGCGAGACATACTTTAGTGTACCTCTTGTTTTAAGTAGATATAAGTGTTGGGAGTTTATTTCAAGCATCAAAATCCTCAATTAAAATATGGCCGCCTACAAACATGAAAAAAATCACAAAAAAAACTTTAAAAATCGTACATACCCAAAATTAGTTGTAAAATGGAAGGGGACTTTCTTGTGACATGCTTGCATCACAATCAGTACAAGTTCTTATTGACATTTTCATAACATCTCCATTCTTGGGAAGGGCGTATCATGGTCTTACGGCGCAGTTGTTCATTTATGTTTGTTATTTATTTTGCATGCTTGTTAATGTTGTTGCAATTAAGTGCTTAATGACATTTGCAAGGTCAATTTGTGTAATTGAAATCTTATAACTTTGACAAGTTCAACAGTCATGAAAACTCATGACCTTGCTTCATTTCATTAATCATGGATTTCCATGACTACTGAAAAAAATAAAAGGGTCATGGATTTCCATGACTTTGGTATTAGTTTTTAAAACTAATTACTCCCTTGACCCTAAATATAGTAATAGTTCATAGTCATGGTTTTCCATGACTTTGTATTTATAATGGGTCATGGAAAACCATCACTTTCATTGGTCATGGTTTACCATGTTATCCCTGACTGGTTATCAAACCATGTACAATGTATTAATATATAAAAACTGAAACAGAAAATCACTAAATTTATATATTTCATTATATTTCATTTTGTCAATGATTTGTATAGTAAGACTATACAAATCCTTGATTTTGTGTAAATATAAATAATATGGAAAGCCTCAGCTGTCATATATTAGAGATTTACAAAACGTTCATGATGCTGAAGCTTAAAATGTAAACTTAAGACAGCGTGATGTTGAATTGAGTCATCAAAATGCTATCTCTAAATTACAATATGCTAAGTTGAATCTGCGCAATGTTGACTTGCAATGACAAGTGCTTTAGTCGTGATAGTATAATGATAAGTCAGTGATGATATGTCAAACACACGTAACGTTGGGTTTAAAGTAAATGATGTGAAGTTGACGTTGCATGATGTTAGCTTGCAAATGGATACTGCTCAGTCATCCACTTCGATAGCTATGATAACAAATAAAATGAATAGCTAAAATATATGGTACTGACTTCATGGACTTGTTATTAATAAATGTTGAGCTGAGATAGTACGATGTTATATCATTGTGATATTACGATCGATAGGTCTATCATGCAATCTGTTGATTTAAAACACTATGATGCACAGTTGAAAGTACATGATGTTGTTAAGATAACACGATGCTACACCACTATATTGAAACGAAAAGCTTACCATACAATTTGTTGACTTAAAACAACACGATGCAACGTGTTAAGCTAAGATGCTCACTTGAAACTACACGACGTACAGTTGAAATTTTGTAATGTTAAGCCACGATAACACGATGTTATATCATTATAATGTCATAATAGGCTTATTATACAATTTGCTCATTTAAAACTGCACAACGTATACAGTTGAAAGTACGTGATGTTAAGCTATAAGATAGCACGTTGTTATATCATTAGAATGTCACGATAGGCATACCACACGATATGCTCATTTAAAACTATACGACGTACAGTTGAAAGTACGTGATGTTTTAAAAGCTAAGATAGCCTGACGATGTTATATCATTATGACGTCACGAGAGGCTTATCTGACAATGTGTTGACTTGAAACTACAAGATGTAAATTTGTAGTAGTTTGGTCTTGACTTGAAACAGTATAGAAACATAACGTAAAGTCAAAATAAAACAATGATAGGATGATTTTTGGTGTTGACTTCGAATATAGTACAAATAGAAAATGAAAGGATATTGAGTAGATGTACATGGGACAAAATCGCACACAATACATAGAAAACATAGAAAATTATCAATGAACAGGGCTTTTATTCCTGTTCTTCATCTTGACAGTTGATGTAGGGTCTTCAACAATGAACGAATCATTCATACCCTACAAGGTCAAGACGGCCCCTAGCGTCGACTTAAGCGGTACTATTGATAAAAATAAACCACAGTTCACCTTCTTGCTCCCCAACCGCCTCGGAGTGCCAACTTGTGCGATGCTTGTGTACGACGGTTCTCCAGTCGAAAGCACCAGGGATACAAGAAAAGTGCAGTAATTTTGAAAGACATCGATCGCCGCTAAAATATGCCTTGAAGTTACACATGTCGGGAGCGGTCAATGAATTACATAATTTATAATTACGGGCGAGGTTTTTCAACAGATATTTGTCATACATTGCCCAACAAAAGACCAATAATTTCGAAACAACAAATGATAGACAATACATATAAAACTAAACAAAAATGATAGACAGCACGGGGCACATCGAAATATATGTAAGAAAACCTAGCAGTTTATAATAGTATGAAAGGGCAATATACAAAACAGATGACCAGACCAGTATTTTGAAGAAATTAAACAAAACATGAAATTTTGACGATGTATTAATATGAGAAGTTTAGATCGTTTTATGTTAAATTGAAAGACAATAATGATGCGTCTACATAACAGAATTATGTGAATTGAAACTGAATTTCTATCATATGATGGAAAAGAGCGAGGGACAAATCCCCGGATTTTTTTTTTCATTTGTAAGTTAATAAATATTAATGAAATTTAACCCAAGAGGCAAAATGATATACAAAGAACGTTTTCCATAAATTCATAAAGCAAAATAATTACTCATCGCTATACAGTGCATGTGCACTTCAATACAGTTTTGCATATTCTACATGTTTTGTTAGGATTTTATGCAAATTTTTGGATCAAAAAACCAAAATCTGTCAGAATTTTTTTGATGAACCATATTTAAGAATATATCTATCTATGTTGTTTCTTACTATATACAACATAATATTGTGGCAATCATATTTCCGTGTATCTGTTCCAAGTCGGGAACCTCGTCGGTAATTGTCATAACTTAATGTTTTTCGTTATTTTTAAGAATTCGATTTTAATGACAATTCTTTGATGAATTCTGTTTAATGTGTTACCCTCACTATGTCTTTTGATTTTTTTCGTCGTTGGATTGCTGTCCCAGTTATGCATAACCCACATTCCCGTTTATTCATACAGCGTTTACATAATAAGCTTTGTAACTGTTAATTTTTGTAAAGATTAAACGACTTTTTATAATAATCCTTATGTGATTAGATTTTTTTCTCTCGTATAAATTCCTTTTACACGACAAAAAAATATATATCACTGAGAGGAAATACAAAGTCGTATGCCTTAATCTGTGTTATCTCCTCTAACAAGATTCAAATGCTCTGGGAAATGATCTACTAAAATTAAAGCTTATAACACCACATCCGTGTCAGAGTTATCAGATAATTTTAATTTAATAAAGCCTCCTTTTCTCCGAAATAAAGGAAAATAATATGGACTTAATCTAAAAAATAAAACCCAACAGATCTGATAAATAGTACGCTAAAGAGTAGAACTGTAAAAGAATGTGACCTCTCCCCCTCCAAAAAAAAACAAAACAAAACAAAATAATGAAATTATTGATTGAATAATAATCTATAAAATTCGAATGTATCCATATGAATGAATTGATAGGTGGAAGAATCCTACTGCATGGGGCCAACCCAAAGATAAAGTATGGTAGATTCTGTTGTATACTTTTCGCTCATACATGGTCTATGAAACCTAATGAAATTTGACCTAGAGCCTCCAGTCTAAATCGTCAACTTTCTAAAAAAGAAATACATCATTTACAGCGGTGCCAACCATTTTTCCAGCACCAAGTAAGAAAGTGCCCAGGTTTATCTATATATCCACTCGGAGAATATTTTATTTTTTTAAATTGGTAAAGTCATTAATGGACAATGACCCCTATAACTTATAATAAGAAGCCAATTAATGATTTCCGTCACTTATTTTCTTGTCCATAGTGATTTTCTTGGTTCTTTGGAGCTTCTCTATATCTATATGTGTTTTCAAAGAAAAAGAAAAAAAATCAAAAATCTGTAAAAATTGTTAAAGTGCATGAATTATTTTGGTATTGCTTTGATTAATTTGTAGATATGTTTTTTTATGTCAACAGTTTTCTCTCTCTCTCTCTTATAGTTTTCATGAGTGTGGTCTAAATTAAAATCGGTAGATTTTTTTTAATTATTTGCCAAAATGTAGTTTATTCTTTTTAAAAACATAATAAAAAGTTTGGGCAACAGAGCATTTTGCAAGCTACAGGTTATGCAGTATTGTCAGATTTTGTATAAACTATACATGGAAAACTCAATTTTAGAAAATAAAAATAAAAATTGGGATCACGAGACTCGTTTTCTGTCTACAAAACAAAATAGATAAAGTCCCTACACATTCCATCATTAGGGACGAAATGCCAAAGGGATTTCAAACTCATAAGTCGAAAACAGACTGATAATGACATGGCAAAAAATAAAAAAAAAAAAAACGACAAAAAATAATGTTATCCGAGTTATCTCCCCTTATATGTAAAAGTTGAAAAAAATAATATGCAAAAAACGTTCTGTATTCAAAAACAGATAGTCGTTTTAATCAGATAAATTACATAATTTTCTTCATCAAGATGAAAAGTACTACATATGAACAACATTCCTCTCTCAAAATTTGTATATTTTTTAAATCTAGACCGATTGTGTTGTGCTATATGAGAATCTAAGATGGCGGAAGACACCCGATCTACCCTAAGGGCAATATCTCTATTGAGGAAGAAATTTACAATTTCGGTCACGTCGAGTTACTTGTAGATCTCCTTTTGTTGAAAAGGGTTTCTGTTTTCATTTATCTATCTATTATACTGTTCAGGGAGAGGGGAGAATCGAAAAAAAACTGAATAAAAATACACAAAAATGGATAAAAGAAGGCGAAAGATACAAAAGAGATAGTAAAACTCTTAACCAAACTGACAATGTCATGACAAAAACTCATCAGCCGAAATAAACGACAGAAAAAAGATCAAAAGCCAAACAACAGTATATTTAGCGCAACATAGAAAACCAAAGACTGAGCAACACGAAACCCTCAAAAAAGGGGTGATCTCAGGTGCTCCAGAAGGGTAAGCAAACCCTGTTTCATATGTGGCACCCGTCACTTGGACGTTTTGCAAATAAAGAAGGAATGTGTTATAATTTTCGAGGAACTCCCAAATAACATGAATTACAGGGTGTCAAATCGATAAACGTGCTTAAAATAGGCTCCTTTTCATAAAAAAGAATTGATGATAATGTATTTGTGTTTAGTGTACAGTGGCAAATATTACATGCATACCGGTATAAGGACGAGAATATGTAAGTGTGATATGAATATGAATAAATCTTGGCTCTGTACAAGACATATTTTGCTTGCTTAGCCGAATTTTTAACAAACTAGTTGACAAACCGTCTCTGACAATCTATGGAAATCCAAATAGCATCGGTTTTGATTAAGTCCAGATTTTTTGGTTTTATTTCGGGGAAAAGTAGTGCGTTTTACGTACAGTGGCAAATATTACATGCATATCAGGACGAGGACATGTAAGTGTGATATGATATGAATAAAACTTGCTTTATTACAAGACATACTTTACTTGCCTAGCCGAATTTTCAACGAACTAGTCGACAAACCGTCTCTGACATTCTATGGAAATCGTAATAGCATCGGTTTTGATTAAGTCCAGATTCTTTTGTTTTATTTCGTGGAAAAGAAAATTCCCAATTTTCAGATACCTCTAACAAGGTCGGGGGTCACATTCTCATATAGCTCTGACCCTCTCAGACCTACGCTTTAGCGTATTATTTGTCATATCAGTTGATCTTTGTTTTTTTAAGATGAAGACTCCAGATTCTTATGTTTTATTTCTGGAAAAGGGGAGTGGTAAATACAAATTCTCTTAGATATAAGAAGATGTGGTATGAGTGCCAATGAGACAACTCTCCATCAAAGTCAAAATTTATAAAAGTAAACCAATATAGATCAAAGTACGGTCTTCAACACGGAGCCTTGGCTCACACCGAACAGCAAGCTATAAAGGGCCCCAAAAATTACTAGTGTAAAACCATTCAAACGGGAAAACCAACGGTCTAATCTATATAAAAAACGAGAAACGAGAAACATAGATGTGATTTTGTACGAGTAAAATTTGACCCTCACAGTCATAAGTCTTATAAAGCCACAATATTATGTTGTATATATTAACACACAACATAGATAAATATTTTCTTAAATATTGTTCATAAAAAAAATCCAAACAAAACAAAGTAAAATATACGGCAAAACTGTATTCAAGTGTAATATATAGCGATGGGTAATTCTTTTGCTTTATGAATTTATAGAAAACTTTCTTTATATATCATTTTGCCTCTTGAGTTAAATTTCATTAATATTTATCAACTTGCAAATGAAGAAGAAACAATCCTGGGGATTTGTCCTTCATTCTTTTCCATAGAATTGCAGTTTCAATTCACATAATTCTGTAATGTGTTACGCATCATTATTGTCTTTCAATTTAACATAAAACGATCTAATATTTGTACTATATTCGAAGTCAACACCAAAAATCTTCAATTCTGCACAAGTATATGTCATCCTATCATTGTTTTATTTTGACTTTACGCTCTGTTTTTATAACTTAACATTTTACTGTTTCAAGTCAAACTACTTCAAATTTACATCGTGTAGTTTAAAGTCAACACATTGTATGATAAGCCTCTCGTGACGTCATAATGATATAACATCGTGCTATCTTAGCTCAACAACACGTACTTTCAACTGTACGTCGTGTAGTTTTGAATGAACATATTGTATGGCAATCGTATCGTGATATTATTATGATATAACATCGTGCTATCATAGCTCAACATCACATACTTTCAACTGTACGTTGTGTAGTTTTAAATGAGCATATTGTATGGTAAGCCTATCGTAACATTCAAATGATATAACAACATGCTATCTTAGCTTAACATCACCTTGTTTCAACTGTAAGTCATGTAGTTTTAAATGAGCATATCGTGTGGTAAGCCATAGCCAGAAATTAGTAGTACTTTTGCTAATTAATAATCATAATATGTAAATGAGAATTGTACCACGTGATAATAGTTTGAACTGGACTTCCGTAAAGTTGTCAGGCGGTCAAAATCAAAACAGTGAACGCGAATTTAGTGAATTTTTCGTGTTTTCGTGAGTTTATTCTTCTTGAAATAGGGGCATTTTAACTTTACGTGGGAACCTAGAGTTCAACGACTACACATACAAGGTTTGGACTTGCTTATTCTTTGGACATTCAAGTTTCAAGTTTCATCCCCGCCGAACCTGTTTTTGTAATGACCTTGTTAGCCAATTTTCAACACGAAGTTTGCAAATTTGACGTTTCAGCCATTTTAGCCTGTATTTTATACTGCCATGTTAAAAGCCTCTCGCTTCGATTTTTAAAATAGCTCAGGAACCTTGATTTTTGCAACGACAGTCATTATGTTTCGTTTAAATGGTGTATATTATTGTGTATATTTATTTTCTGTCCCCGCAACCTGTCTATCACTTAAATTAAAATTAAAACAGACATTTTTATTCAAAATTCCGTATCATTTCAATATAATTTCCGTGACCCGTATCCGATTTCTTTAGTATAATACTCAAATAAGCAAAGTGGCATTGATTTCTAGATATGTCTATCGTGACATTCTAATGATATAACAAAGTGCTATCTTAGCTTAACATCACATACCTTCAGCTGTACGTGGTGGAGTTTTAAATGAGCAAATTGTATAATAAGTCTATCGTGACATTATAATGATATAAACACATCCTATCTTAGCTTAACATTACAAAATTTCAACTGTCCGTCGTGTAGTTTCAAGTGAGCATATTGTATGGTAAGCCCATCGTGACATTATACTGATAAACCATCGTGATATCTTAGCTTAACATCATATACTTTCAACGTTGCACCGTTGTTTTAAGTCAACACATTGCATGGTAGGCCTTTCGTTTCAATATAGTGGTGTAGCATCGTGTTATCTTAACCAGAGACATATAATGTCTCTGTCTTAACTAAACATCATGTACTTTCAACTGTACATCATGGTGTTTTAAATCAACAGATTGCATGATAGACCTATCGCAATATCACAATGATATAACATCGTACTATCTCAGCTTAACATTTATTATTAACAATTCCGTTTCAGTTTTTTACATGCGCAGTCGAACAAATTGTAACGAAAAATATCAGTCGACGACAATAACAATGTCAAACATCCTATAATCAAAGACATAACCAATTTCTTTTTTCATAAACGTGGTAAAAGCATTGACTTTACAGATTGATCGTATCTTATTTAAAATAAAGAACTTTTTATGCAATATTTTCTTTCAATTCCGGTTCTTGTTACCCGAGAGCGTACACGAAATCATTCTGATTTTAGACAAAATAATTTTTTTGTTACATTAGAACGTGGTGCAATTTGCCTTATATTAATGTTTCATCCATTTGTTGCGTCAAAAACGTCATATTCTTTTCCAAATTGCTTGTCAAACATTGTTTATTTTTGTAAATTTTCCCAGTTTGTCCGCCATTGAAATATATACGAATCACGGATCGGATACGGATCAACTATGTAAGAATTCCGCATTCTTGCAATTTTAAGTACAGACGCACGAATGACAAAGCTGTCAGAAGAATAATGATCACAAAAGTGAAAAATAAGCATTCTTACGTCACAGTACCCAAATTGCACCCATTTAGCAAAAATGGCAGCGGAAATCTTACAAGTTTTCTTAGAGACTAAACAATTTGTATTTTCATGATTTGACATTATGCACGTCTTTCAACATAGATAAATATATTCAAATATACACAAAACGTTCACAGTATATATCAACAGATGAAGTATTCACTGTAAAAAATAAACTCTACGGAATGGCGACGTCCACAAAATGTCAACTTTTAAAAATGAGCAACTAAAATATGTTACAGGCATCTATTTAAAAAAAAATGGATAGTAAGCATGGACTATTGTCAAATTGTTCTTAATATTTGGAGAAATAAAACAAAACATCGGATATTTGATTCTTACGGATGTGAATTAAAGCATAGATGCAATTTGGGTATTCCTCATTACAGAATCATGGATCGTATGGATGTAGGTTCAACCCCATTTTTCTATTTTTCAGCATGGAATCAAAATTAAATTGGTGAAACTATACAATAAATAAGGAAACATCTACGAAATAAACACAGAATGGAAACTGTTGTCTGGATCATAAATAAATGTAGGTGAAAGAACTTGCAAAATAGATGCAATTTGGGTACCCTCACGTTACACGAATTAACAGACATTGGTTGGATCCCCTTAGTTAAATGTATATATTTCAATGCTTAAATGTTTAAATTGCTTAAAGTTCAATACTTTATTTATCTTTTTTTAATGAGAAGCATTCAAATTTTATGGATACAGCTATGTATTTGAAATTATAATGTGAGTAATACCATTGAAATTTAGAAATTTTAGTGTCATTGTTGGTAATAAATGTTGTAAAAAATATGTTCAATCTGAATCTGGATTCTAATTGATTCACTGTTTTAATTGCTCAATAAAATATGAAAAGGAAACAATAGATCAAATATGAACATATAAAACTCTGCAATGATATGGAATATACGCATTAGACATGCACAATGTGACTAAATGCATGATTTCATTTAAAAAAAGGGCAAGGTATAATGATGCGATTATAACCGATAGTCAGTTGGTTGCTGTCAACCGATAGTAATAGATAATCGGTTGGTAATTTCAACCGATTATCCAACACTACTTGTCATTGCAAGTCAACATTGCGCAGATTCAACTTAGCATATTGTATTGTAGAGTTAGCATTTTGGAGACTCAATTCAACATCACGCTGTCTTAAGTTTACATTTTAAGCTTCAGCATAACGTTTTGTAAATCTCTAATATATGACAGCTGAGGCTTTCCATTAATACATCAATTAAGTTATGTCCCAGATTATAGCCTGTAGTCACAGTGTAAATCCCATCAAAAAAATAAGGCAGTTGCTATTTGTCCGGCTAGCCGGACTAATGGTACCAGGACTATTTGTCCGGCCAATACAATGCGCATGTCACTTTTGGATGTGACTGTAATTTTATCTTCAGCAGCACCAGGGGATCGCAAATTATATATATATGGACATTTAAAAAGCATTTTTTTGCAATCTTAAATTGTTAGGCCCCTATCTTTACTGGTAGTTGAAATTGTTGTTGTCTACAAATATAGTCTACTGTAGTCCAATGTGGACAACGTATATATAATTTACAAACTTAAATCTTTTTCTATGGCTTCAAATAGTAAGAAGAGGGAAGAAATTACTTGTAAAACATATTTGGGTTGTGATTGACTCATGCATTTTTAGTTAAAGTAAGGATTTGGTCTAGTTGAAAAAAGTACAAAATTGTTATGTTTGAAGCTGTCAGACAGAATTATAGACCCCCTTAACATAAAGTTATCCATATTGTGAGTCCGAGGTAGTATATTTTTCTTAATTTGTCTAAAAAAAGTAAACAACACTGAAAAATCTTATTGAGAAATCCTAGGTGGTATTTTTATATTTGCATTTATTGTTCTACAGAAATGCACTACGTGAGGGTCGGGGTCGGGGGGACACGGGGTGCTCCTTTTCCCAAATCTTTTCTTTTCCCCCAGATCCCACCTTTGTTGTCCCCTATATTCCATATCCCCACTTTTTTACAACCTATATCCCACATCCCCACTTTTTGTAACCCCCTATATCCCACTTCCAAAAAGCGTGTCATTCCCTTCCACAGAGTTTTCGGGCTACTAGCAAGATTCATTTTCGGACATGCCTTTGTAAAGGCCTTTCTAAATTGCTCTTGCTTTGATAAGCTTTTCTTTTTTATACAGCTATAGCGAGTCGAATTTGGTAAAATTATAGTTCTCCGAATAATAACCTTTTCATTTCCCTTTTCCTTTTGATTTCCTTTTTTTTTTTTGAGTCCCTTTTATAAATTTAGATCTTTCTTTGAAGTTCATACTATCGTATTCGCTTGTAAAATTCGGAAAACTGGAAAATTTATCACAAATATTGATATGAAATCAGTGATCGGATTACACGCGACCTCTTAGTGCTGTTGAAGATAATAATGCACGCACTTCCGCATGAACATAAAATGTCATGCGCATTTCAATGGCCGGACAAATAGTCCTAGCATTATTCGTCCGGCTAGCCGAACACATAGCCACTCCGAAAAAATAAACTTGATAACAATGTATAAATACGATCCAATAAGTTATATAATAATAATAGTCTTTTATTCAGAAGCAATACAGCTTATAGAATTTTACATATAAATACAAATATAATAGCATCAGTGAATTATTACATACATGTTTTATAATTACAAACAGTTTGTTTCATTGGCGGAGAATGACAGCAAATAATATAAAATGAAATATAAGTATAATATTATGAATAACGGATCTTATCAGCTAAATACAGGTATTTACCTAGATTGTTAAGCCCTTTAATGTTATGAACAGACAATAATTGTATAAGTTTATAACAAGATGGTTTTTCCAATAAAATGGTTTTATATATGTTTTCCTTATATCAGAATATTTATCACAATATCATCTTCAATCATATTTTTATCACACATATTACATAATCTGTTTTCTCTTTTAATATTACTAAATCTACCGGCTTCAATGTTAAGGCAGTGTGCAGACAATCTATATCTACTAATATATGGCTTAAATACATAGTTTACAGGTGTTTGTAGGTAAAATTGTAGAGTATCTGGATCGTGTATATATCTATAAAAATTACACTTTGATGACTCATTGAAAAAAGCATTCATTTCACTGACGAAACTACCTTTCATTCTATTAACAATTTCTAGCAAAAACAGATCAACATTAATAACATTTTGGTGTAACCATACATCTTGACAACCATAACGAAATAATATGTTTCTTATTTCACATGCCCAATTTTGTTTGTCACGAGGTTTTAATATCGATCTTTCTAACATTTCTTGGTAGCAAGAATGTAAAATACAGTTATCTGTTTTCAATAATTTACACCAATATCTAAGCATTCTGCAATATCTCTCTATGTACAACGGGTATCTACCTAATTCACTATATACCATATAATTAACAGTAGTTGTTTTGACTTTCAATATACGTTTTAAAAAACTTAAGTGGACTTTCTCAATATTTTCGGCTTTGTGATGTCCCCAGACTTCACAACTATAATTTAATATACTAGATACATATGTGTCAAAAAGAGACAACATAGTTTCATGGTTAAAACAATCGTCATATATTTTACTATATAAACTAAACAATGCTTTTCTACCTTGGTTTGCTAACATTTTCTATGTATGTACAAAGTTACCATTGTATTTAAAAGTAGACCAAGATATGTAAATTCATCACATATTTCAATATCAACACCATTTAAGTACCATTTTCAGTCGCTTTAACGAGGCCTCTATTTCTAAACACAACAATTTTGGTTTTAGACAAGTTAATATCCAAATCATACTCTCTAGAATATATGTCTACACTGTCTATCATTTTTGTAAACCTTCAATAGTTTCACTAAAAGTACTGTGTCATCTGCATACATAAGTAAATATAAATTGAGCATCTTTAACTCATATGACTTACAACCTTGACTTATAAGTTCATTTTCAATGTCATTAATATACAAAGAATATAAAAAAGGAGATAATGATTCTCCTTGCATCAATCCAACATTACTTTGGAAGAAATTTGAAAAATGTCCTTCCAGTTTAACACAACATTTAATTTTGGCATACATAGATTTAATAACAGTTAATAAGTTTCCACTTATACCACATCTGATTAATCTTAACCACAATTTGAAATGTGACACACTATCAAATGCTTTTTTATAGTCTATGAAACAGCAATAAAATCGTTTTCCACTACGCAAAGACTTAGAAATTAGAGAATGGAGCGCGAAGATGGCATCAGTTGTTCCTTAACCTGGTTTAAATCCAAACTGTGCATCGGTTATTATATTGTGTTTTTCGCTCCATTTGGTAAGCCTGGTGTTAACAATTGATGTGAACAGTTTACCAACATGTGATACGAGAGAAATGCCACGATAGTTGCCAGGGTCGTCTACTGGTCCTTTTTTGTAAACTGGTATTATAATGTTGTTAACCCATATTTCTGGAAAATCACCAGCACTCAATATACGGTTAAACAGTTTACACAATACTGGTTTGATAAAGTTTCTGCTCGTTAATATATATTCGTTCATAATATTGTCATACCCAGTGGATTTATCACGTTTTAAATATTTTATAGATGTGTCAAGTTCCAAGTCTGTAAAAGGAGAGTCTAATTCTTCATATACGGCCTGTGGGATAGATTCACTATTCTGATCCTCTGTGGTGACATCTTTTGAAATCAGGTTTTTAAAATGTTTTTCAAATTCTTCTACAGTAAGCGTATGGGTGACAGTTTTTTTGCGCTTTTTAAATTTCCTGTAAAATCGTTTAGGTTATTTTTACGTAATTTAGATAACATATCCCCCTGTTGGTTTTTATATTGTCTTTTCAATTGATTTTCCAATCGTTTGTATCTTTGTTTGGCTAAATTAAAGCGTAGTCTATTGTCATTCGACCGGTATCTATTAAAATTCATCATAGCTCGTAGATAGTCTCTGTATAAACTTTTACATTCGTCTGTAAACCATGGTTTATCATCTTTTTGGTCACGTGTTTTACTACTTGTAGGGCAGGAGTCACAATGTTTTTTGTATTTTACTTCTGACTTTGTGTATTGCTCAAAAATGCCTTTCAAAAGTTTATTCAATTCTTCCACGCAACAATCAATATCGCTAATTTCGTTTATATTTGTGAGTAAGTGTTCAAATTGTTGAGCGTTCAACAACAGACTGTCTCTGATTTGATCTTCGCACCCCTCGTTCCATTTAAAAATATCACAAACATGGTTAATACAATTACACTGGTTTTTATTAACAATATTATCAGTAAGATTAAAATCAACTTCTAGTGGTGCATGACAGGAGAAATGATTAAACGATCCAACAGAAAAACTATTAATAACATTGAACATAATATTCTGTGTAATTAACATATAGTCCATTACACTACACCCATTCTTATTGTTAAATGTTATTTTCCGACTTTCTTTACCAAATCTTCCGTTACAAATACGTAGCCCAGAGTCTTTACATAACTGCAAGCAAGATGCGTTGGCCAAAATTATTAGGTGTTTTGATATCTTCCGAGTGTCTGTTTAAAAATACATCATCATTTACATAATTAATGAAAGAAATGTTGTCTTGTAATTGTTTGTCTATAACATCACCTGTTATGTTGTCGGGTTCTTGACCTACACGACCGTTTAGATCACCTATAACGGCCATATTACCAATGTTACTGAAAATTTCTATATGTTCTTGTAGGTTATCAAATACATCTATGTCATATTTACGAAAGTACACATTTTATATGGAGGCATATATATAGAACAAATATATAAATCGGTATTATCACACAAAATACTTTTATCAATTTTGAACCAAATCATACAATCAACACAGCTCTTTACAAATGTAATAAAAGGGTTTAACCATTTTTTATAAAACACAATAACACCTCCCCGTTACATTTTTCCTGACTAGGTATTCTTTTCATAACCCAATAAGTCGAATTCTTCTGGACATTTTACCCAACATTCATTTAAACACAATATATCAAATTTGTTTACCATCTGTAGGAATTCTTTGTCTTTAAGTTTTCTCAATAAACCTTTTGAAATATTCCACGAACATAACTTAAGTAATGCACTGTTGTGAGGCTTGGGTTTATTACTGTTTTCTTTGAAATCAAACTCCGAATACCCTATCCTTGCCATAGGTTACCGTTTACATATAACTTATCTCCGACTAGATAAGCCTTGTTTTTGTTTTAGCGCTCTTCAAGCATTTTCGGAATAAGTTTTTCCTTTTTCTAATACTTCTTTTGGATAATGCGGACTGATACCAAACTTTGTGTCCTTCAGGCGGCTTGAAACACTGCGAACGTACTCGCGGTCAGACATTTCACAAAATTTAACAACAATCGGCCTAGGTTTAGTAGCTTCCGCACTTGGTTTTCCTAATCGATATGCTCGTTCCAGCTTGATTTTTGTTTTAGCATCTTTTATTGCAAGTTTCTTCTCACAAAAGTCTAAAATCGTTTCCGCACAAATTTCGTTGTCTATAGTATGTACAGTTTTACCTTTTTGTCCCGTAGCACCCCCTTTTCTTCATCATGTACCACTACTTTTTCGAACTTTTCTTCTAGTGCAAAAACAGCAGATTTTGTTGCAGACTTTGTGTCTCTATGGATTCTATTTTATCACGAACAATTTTATTGTCTGTTTTTGTTGACTCGATAGACCAGTCTCTCTCACCTGCATGCTAAACTAATGGAGCATAATAGACCACTTTCGAGTTATCATGGTTATGTCCTTCAACGGAAAAGTTTGGCAACTTTGTGCGCCTTTGTGACGTCATTTACAAGATAGAGGGGATCGCCTGTGTCCCTGCTCTATTAAAGTTCATCAAGCGTCTTTGTGATCGTCATTATGCAGGATAAACTAGAAATAATATTTGTTCCGTAAGTACTTAATCACAATTCCCTAATGATAGCACTGCTGAATATGAATTATAAGAATTTAATTTGCCGAATAATTCGTGCAATATTGCACTTCGCTAAGGCATTTGATAAGGTTAGACATTGCCTTCTCATCCACAAACTGAAACATTATGGGATATCATAACAGGTAAAACAAATGTATTTTGAGTGATAGAACACAGTTAGTAGTGGTGGAGGGTGAAACATCAACTTCCATACACTATTTCTGACGTATGTCACAACCTCATCCAGTGCAGATGTCACAAATCTACACAAGGACCTTTTATTGACAAACTTGCTGAATGGGAAACAACATGGCTTATGAAGTTCCATCCAGATAAATGTAATGTACTCAGTCACCATCTTCAAGAAGCGAATTCCATCTAACTACAATTACACATTACATGGCCATAACCTCGAACACGTCACATCAGTAAAACTGATACTTGGGATTTACTATTTCATCAGATCTTAAATGGGGGAAACACATAAGCACCATCTGCTCCATTTTAGCTAATAACACCATCAGCTCCAAAGCTTCCTAAAAGGAATGTAAACATCTCCAAAAACTCCATCAAAGAAAAAGCATACATGTATGTCCCTTGTCAGACTTATACATTGGAATATGTTAGTGCAGTATGCGACCCATACTAACAAAATGACATCCACATATTGGAGATGGTTCAAAGAAAGGCAGCAAGGTATGTTATTAACAGATATCGCAACACTTCATATGTTAGTAACATACTTGACCCCCTTGTTTTATTAGTTTTGTATTTACATTGTGTCAAAGATCAAATTTATTCGTTCAGTGTATGTTCACTTGTTTTTGTTAATATGTGTCTTTTGATTTAGTTAAGCCATTTCAATTGATATTTTATAGTGTGTCTTTCTATGTTGTGATGTTACGCTATTGTTTCAGGTAGGGTGAAGGTTTTTTGTTTATCTTTATTAAACAGGGTGAAGGTTGGCGCCTATTAAAACGTTTTAACCCGCTGCATTTGTTTGCACCTGTCCTAGTCAGGAACCTGATGTTCAGTGGTTGTCGTTTGTTCAAAATATTTTATTGTTCAAATATCAAAAGCTTCCTAAAAGGAATGTAAACATCTCCAAAAACTCCATCAAAGAAAAAGCATACATGTATGTCCCTTGTCAGACTTATACATTGGAATATGTTAGTGCAGTATGCGACCCATACTAACAAAATGACATCCACATATTGGAGATGGTTCAAAGAAAGGCAGCAAGGTATGTTATTAACAGATATCGCAACACTTCATATGTTAGTAACATACTTGACCCCTTGTTTTATTAGTTTTGTATTTACATTGTGTCAAAGATCAAATTTATTCGTTCAGTGTATGTTCACTTGTTTTTGTTAATATGTGTCTTTTGATTTAGTTAAGCCATTTCAATTGATATTTTATAGTGTGTCTTTCTATGTTGTGATGTTACGCTATTGTTTCAGGTAGGGTGAAGGTTTTTTGTTTATCTTTATTAAACAGGGTGAAGGTTGGCGCCTATTAAAACGTTTTAACCCGCTGCATTTGTTTGCACCTGTCCTAGTCAGGAACCTGATGTTCAGTGGTTGTCGTTTGTTCAAAATATTTTATTGTTCAAATATCAAACGTACATTTAAACAAAGGGATTGGACAAAAGGTAACGCCTATACAAATCCTTTCCCATACAAGATGGATTGAATAATCTGATAGTATATAATTTATCTCTGATAATTCATAGATCATTTATTATTGCAGTGAGTCAGGGGAGGCAAGCCCCCCAATTTTTTAAATATTTATTGGGTATTCATATATAAATAATAACTATGCGAACCCTTGCAAGTTCACTACTGAAGATGATGCCGAATTTTAAACCACATTAAAAGGAAATGGTAACGTATCAAATAAATCTTTTAAGTGATATTTACTCAAAATCACAAACTCACTGCAACAAAGTTGTTCTATTAGTAAAAATAATAAGAATTATTGCCCCTTATTTTGCAATACATAAGTAATTTAGTGTACCATCTTATGACAAAGACTTAATTTCTTGATTTTTTTTATAACATAAGTATTAATAGCAAATATGAAGCATAATATTTATAAATTCAGTTGCAAAAAAGATGCTAACACAATTGATTGTTTTTTGTGTTAGATGTTAGGGTTGTCTTTAATTGAGACTAAAGAGTGGTACACAGTGGTAATAGACTATAACTTTAAACAGTTATATTATTACATCAAATATTATAAAAATCTTCCAGTTTCATGAATATATTGTTGGACACATGTAAATATCTCTGTGTTTTCATCAATATTTAAATCTGAGCAACTCTGTAGTATGACATCAAGATTGACATTATTAAATATCCTCAGTTTTCGAAAGAGCTCATATCTCTGATGAATGTAAAATGGACAAACATATAAAAGAAATGAAAATTATCTTCTATCGGGTCTCCACAGGCACACACAGAGCTGTCCGACAAATGATCACAGAGGAGGTGATGTTTTAGGTCACTAGCCTCATTTCTTAACTGGCAGTTAATTATATTAACTTTTCGTGAACCAGTGGAAAAGAAAACTGGACATGGACTTATATCCTCATTCAGCTTTCTTTTGAATCATGTGAAGCTCATAAAATTTTTAACTTCTCCATCAAGTGAATTCCACTTTTCAAGAGTATGTGGAATAAAACTGTTCTTATACCTGAAAAACTCAAAACCTTATATATGTGGTAACTTGAACCCAACCTAAATGTGGTATTCAATATGTGGGACAGACGGGACGAGCGTATTACAAAAGAAATCAAGAACACTTTTACCGCTTTCGTAGACCTAAAAAATTCAAAAGTTTGATATATCAACATTTAGATAAGCATAATCACAATCTAAAATTTATTAAATTCCAACCACTTGAAACCGTTCAGAAACAACCAGGAGAATCACACAAGCAATTTGAAAAATCACGTGAAATTCGCGAATTATTTTGGATAAAAGACTTCAAACTGCTTATCCTCTCGGTCTTAATGACAAAATATTAGGACAGGGAACATAACTAAAACTTCAATCGATGTCATTAATATTGTCGATAAACGACTTAGAAATAAAAGGTCTCATGGCAAACGCAAAACCGTAATCAACGTATTAAACATCGTATAAATTATACACTTGCTGATCTGTTATCTATAATAAAAATAATGGCAGACATCAAGTATTATGCAAACTGGGTCAGATACCAACAAGTAAATTATATGCTATTTTTCTGGAGTGTGATACAATTTCTTTTTTTAGCCCGATGTATGAATACACCCGTATTATTACAGCCTTTTGTCATCATAGGCTATTTCCTAGTATCGATAAACCTGAAAATCATAAACGGCATTTTCTTAAATTAAAATATATAAATAGAGGTATTGATTTTATTAACTTGTCTAGTATATTCAATGACTCTACCATCCAAAGCCAAATACCTCCATATTTTGATAATATAGAACCACCTACTATTTCGTATTCTTATAAAAAATCCAGCAGAAGTTTGATTTTTAATTATACGTCAGTTACATCAGACGTCAATATAGTAAATAATATTCCTTCCACTTGAGATTGTGAAACATCTAGTTTTAGATATGTTCCCTATGGTCATGTCCTTACAGGAGACCTCAACATCGTCGAAGACCGTGAGGTCATAACTTTTCTTAAGAAAGGACCGAAATGTCGTCCTCCATCTAAAATAGATTGGAAACAGTGTCGTAAGGTTATTAAAGACGCTACTGTAAAAATTGGTGTAAACGTGAAAAATCTGATAAAAAATCTCTAGACAGTTATTTGAATAAAATTATGAATACTGTTAATATTCGTATATCTCATTTTGAAAACAATTCTGAAATTAGTAATAGGGTCCATGATATTCCCATTTCCAGAATAAAAATAAACCCAAGTACTCGCAAAGCGGTTTGTGTTCGTACCGGCAGATAAAGCAGCAAATAATGTAGTGGTGGTGTGACGCATATACTACACGGAAGTTCTCCAAAACGAAATTACAAATTCATCTACATTCAGGTCCGTACTCTCCACAGAGAGTCAAATTGTAAACAAGCATATCACTGCCACTACCCAGCTTAAAGCCTCTTCCGAACATTTGAAAGTCCCTGCTTTGTACTGGTTACTTAAATTGCACAAAAAAACCATTTAAATTCCGTTTCATCTCCGCATCTAGTAAGTGTTCTACTACCAATCTATCAGTTCTTCTAACTACCTCCCTTACTACTATCAAAGAACTTGTTATTAACTTTTGTAATAAAGCTTATGAAAATAATGGTATTAATTATTTTTGGAGTGTTAAAAATTCTTTAGAGGTTTTAGATAAAATACATGCTTTTGATGGTCCTTTTAATTCTGTTGACAGTTATGATTTTTCTACTCTCTATACTACACTTCCACACAATCTTATCAAGAAAAATTTTTTCATATTTAATTAAATGGTCTTTTGAAAAATCTCATTACAAATTTATTTGCTGTAACTCGTTTAAAGCCTTTTTCTGTATTGCTATGAATCTCAGTTTATGACCAAACTCGGTAAAGACACGTCATTGTTACATTTGGTTGATACATTCAACAATACCTTCCGTTATCTAGATGATATTTTTTCGTTAAATAATCCAGAGTTCTCTAAATATACTACCGACATTTACCCAATAGAACTTACTTTAACTAAATCTAACATAAACAGCAGTAGTTGTCCTTTTCTGGACTTGGACATTTCAATCTCTAAAGGAAAACTCCATACGAAAATTTACGACAAAAGAGACGATTTTTCATTCCCTATTGTTAATTTTCCTTTTTTAGACGGCGATGTTCCTTTGGCTCCATCATCCGGTGTGTATATATCCCAACTCGTTCGTTATGCCCGTGTGTGTAGTGATGTCATAGATTTTAACGAACGTAATCAATGCATCACTAGTAAATTATTAAGTCAAGGATTTCTTTACCATAAATTACGTAAAACTTTTGCTAAGTTCTTTCATAGATACAAAGATTTGATTAGTAAATTTGGCTGTACCTGTAGAAAACTGATTAAAAACGGTATTTCACATCCTAAATTTTACGGTAATATTGTACCTAAAGCGCGGAAATCACTATATGATCCGTGTAAACTCATCGAACCTTTAAATAAACTTATTAGTTCAGGTTATCTTACCAATGTTGTAATTAGATCTTTGAATATAGTTTACATTGGCACTAATATCGATTTTGTCATCAGCAAATTAAAACATAACTAAATTTGTATTCTTTTCAAACGGGATGTTTAAAGACACACCCACGTTCATTTTGATCTATAAAGAGGTTAAACTCCTAACTATCCTACTGTCTGTCGATACATTTATTTTGGCATTGCACTAGTCATGTCTTCTTTGACTGTCCATGACGTTAAAATACTAAATCCCTGGGATGTGTTTTAGTTGATTTTAGTCTCTGATGCATGATTTTTTATTATTAATTGTTTTGGCTTTTAACTAGCTGTCAGTAACTGCGAGTACTCTCAAATCGTACTTTCTTGTTTATTTGACCTGTTGATACTAATTGTAATGCTTTTTTTTTGTTATTTAATGTTATTCAGGGTTATATCTGGTCTATATACCAGCTTTGATAAGTGTTTGGTACTAATATAAATTTCCACTTCGTACTATGAACATCAAAATTATTTATTTTGTTAAAATATTTCCTTTCTCTATTGTAACTGTATACGTATACCTAACAACAAAATTATTTTGTTTACCTGTGTTTAAAGTTATTGCAAATGGCTGATATTTTTGTTCGAGCATATTGTTTTTCTTAAATTGTTTAACATTTCATACCGATATAACATGTTACTTTTATTATTCTTCCCTAGTTTATTTATTTTGAATTTACATTGTATCATAGGTCAAATTGATTTGTTCAGTGTATGTTCAATGGTGTTACTATGTCCTTTGATTGAGTTAAGCTATTTCAGTTGATATTTTATAGTGTGTCTTTCTATGTTGTGATGTTACACTATTGTTTCCGAAAAAGGGTGAAGGTTTGGTACCATTAAAACGTTTAAACCCGCTGCATTTGTTTGCACCTGTCCTAAGTCAGGAATCTGATGTTCAGTAGTTGTCGTTTGTTGATGTGATTCATAAGTGTTTCTCGTTTCTCGTTTTTATATAGATTAGACCGTTGGTTTTCCCGTTTGAATGGTTTTACACTAGTAATTTTTGGGGCCCTTTATAGCTTACTGTTCGGTGTGAGCCTAGGCTCCGTGTTGAAGACCGTACTTTGACCTATAATGGTTTACATTTATAAATTTTGACTTGGATGGAGAGTTGTCTCATTGGCACTCATACCACATCTTCTTATATCTAATTATAGGCTGTGGTTCGACACTGAGGAGTTGTAAATTCCCTTTTATTTCTCAGACCATACTGGACATTAGTGTTTGCATACGACAAGATATCAGCAGCAATGTAATTAGGAATACCTCCAGAAATGGTTTTATGAAGAAACAATAATTTGTTTTTCTGTCGCCTATTCTGGAGGGAATCCCGACCTAATTCCTTGTCGTTTGTTGATGTGGTTCATAAGTGTTTCTCGTTTCTCGTTTTTTATATAGATTAGACCGTTTGTTTTCCTGTTTGAATGGTTTTACACTAATCATTTTTTGGGACCTTAATTTATAGCTTGCTGTTCGGTGTGAGCCAAGGCTCCGTGTTGAAGGCCGTACTTTGACCTATAATGGTTTTCTTTTACAAATTGTGACTTGGATGGAGAGTTGTCTCATTGGAACTCATACCACATTTTCGTATATCTATTGAACATGTTGAATGGACTTCCATACAAGAACAAAGGAAACATAGCAGCTTAACAATGATGTATAAGCTTCAGAACAACTGTGTCAAAATTGATACATCTAGTAAGCTGATACCAAATAAACGCCAGAAATAACAACGAAAAGGCATTCAGAATTCCATCATGAAAAACAACTGTATGTAAGGTGTCGTTTTACCCTAAAACGATATATATATATATGAATTGCACCCATTTGCACCAATTTTTGTTTATTAAATTTCAAAATTTTTCATGCGCTCACTCCTAAAATGTGGTAGAATAGCCAACCAGTTGAAAGTGGTCGGTTATCGGAAGAAGAAGGAATCTAAATAAAAAAAATCTTTGTTCGCGATTCAAAACCTCGGACTAACTTACAAAACCTCGGACTAACTTACAAAACCTCGAACTAACTTTCATTATTGTTCCTAAAAACCTCGGACTAACTTACATTATTGTTCCTAGACAAAACATAAAATACTTTCTTAACAACATTTGAAAAATGCAATATCAAAATTGATAATGTCATTAAGAAATATATAGCAAGTTGGCAACATTATTTGATAGGTGGTGCAAATTTTATCAATATTAAAGGAATTTTTGGCAACTAAGAAAAGTTACGGATACTCTTGGTAGTCTTGAACAATAAATTAAGTGGTTCTCAAGAACAGTAGTCTACATATTTTCCTTTTATGTGTTGATAGATTGTTATTCAACTTTCAATATCGTACCGAAATTTTTTTTTCTTCAAAAGTCGTAAAAATTACTACCAACACTATAGTAAAAATTACCACCAAAACCATAAGTCTAAAGCACAGGTAGGCCTACTTGGGGGGAAAAGACAATTTTTTTCGACCTCCAAATTTTTTATCAAAATCTGTTATTTTTTTATTTTTAATTTCAATTATGTTCGTGTTTTTCTGTTTTAAACTTACAAAAATATACTTCAAATAATATTTGTTTTCTATTTTCTACCAATTGCTAACCACAGAGGTCACTGTTTATATCTATATATATAGAAAGCTCTCTCAATTTATTATCAGTGACCACTTAAACGTATGAATGGCAATCGTAGTGACTATGGCCAGATCTTCCTTTGAGTCGACATTTGAGATCTGCTGACCACAACAAAGGCAGATCTGAAATGAATGACTATTACCATCACTGCCAGACAACACAACAGCTTGGTCCAGGAAGGAGGGAATCATCGACGGGTGTGGAGCAGGATCTCCTTACCCTCCAGGAGCACCTGAGATCATCCCTGTTTTTTGGTTGGGTTCGTGTTGCTCAGTCTTTACTTTTCTATGTTGTGTTTTGTATACAGTTGTTTGTTTCGTGAACCCCTGAGAGTTCACGCATATCAATTAGTTAGAAATATAGTCTATGGAGGAATATTCGGAAGCTAAATGATTCTTCATTCGGAACACTTATTCATCTTATCTGTATTAGCCTCCTGCAATTAAGAGCACCACCATACGGGGGTATCTAAGATATTTAATTCGTGACAATAAAGAACATTTCACAAATCGCTTATTCATTTGTCTGATATATGATAATAAACTAAATGTATTCATAGATCACTTTCAAACATGTATGTTAAAGTTGCATTTATGCCTCGTAAGTGTTTACATGTACTTGAGCAAGGGTTACAGATTCACGAGCAGTTGCACCGTTTGATAAACACGTGAAAGTTAAATGGTCAAGATTTAACGACCTATGGTATCGAACATCTGCGTCTAGATATTAAAAGAGAGATATTAATGGTGCAGCGGTTTCTATCTAATGAATTATAGTGGGCTTTGGGATTTGTTGATTTGTAACAATACATGTTATGCTCACTTGTCATTTTGAGAAATCAGATATACAAAAATGTCCGTTTCAAAAACTGAAAATTGTTAATAAAACAAATAAAATAAAGACTGTTCGTTAATAATTCAGGGAAATAATCTTACTCTTAATGATAAAAATATATTATATAATTTTTAATTAAGGAAATAGATTAAACAATTACATGTTAATCTTCCATGAGGTCTTCAAAAATATGTTATGCAAAAGAAAAAAAATCAAATACACAAAACAATTAACTCTAGATTTTTACACTGAATAAGCATACATGTAAGTACTTAATGGATTCTGTAAACATGGTAAAGTTAGAAAAAGGGCGAATTTTATCCTACATTCGGGTATATGTTGAAGCAATTACATATCAATATAAGAATTGAGATTGAAAATACATATATACTGAGAGCAACATTCTTTTGATAAATATATCTGAATTGATGAACTTATGATTTAAATAATTTAAGTGTTTTAAAATTAAAAATAATTATGTATGCGGTTCCTTCAATCAACATACGTAATAAATCTCAAGACTTTAAACCGTTTTTTGCTAACTAATGGTTGTTAATTAGGATAAAAAAAGTTCTACGGTTCACGTATTGTCTTTCTTTTTTTAAAAAGCAACTTGTTTTTTTATATTTTCCTTTTTAGCTCACTTGGCCCAATGGGCCAAGTGAGCTTTTCTCGCCACTTGGCGACGTCGTCCGTCGTCGACGTCGTCCGTAAACTTTTACAAAAATCTTCTCCTCTTCTACTGGGCCAAATTAACCAAACTTCGCCACAATCATCATTAGGGTATCTAGTTTAAAAAATGTGTCCGATGACCCCGCCCACCAACCAACATGGCCGACATGGCTAAAAATAGAACATAGGGTTAAATGCAGTTTTTGGCTTATATCTCTGAAACTAAAGCATTTAAGGCAAATCTGATATGGGGGTAAAAATGTTTATCAGGTTGAGATCTATCCGCCCTGAAATTTTCAGACGTTGTTAGGTTGCTGTAAACAGCAATACTGTTCCGCAAAGTAAGATCTACAAATAAGTCAACATGACCAAAATTGTCAATTGACCCCTTAAGGAGTTATTGTCCTTTATAGTCAATTTTTAACAATTTTTCGTAAATTTTTGTAATCTTTTACAAAAATCTTCTCCTCTGAAACTACTGAGACAAATTTAACCAAACTTGGCCATAATCATCATTACGGTATCTTGTTTAAAAAATGTGTCTGACATTCGGTAAAAATGTTCATTAGGTTTAGATCTATTTGCCCTGAAATTTTCAGAAGAATCAGACAACCGGTTGTTGTGTTGCTGCCCCTGAATTGGTAATTTTATGGAAATTTTGCAGTTTATGGTTATTGTCTTAAATATTATTATAGATAGAGATAACGTGTAAACAGCAATAATGTTCAGCAAAGTACGATCTATAGATAAATCAATATGACCAAAATTGTCGAATTGACCCCCTTAAGGAGTTATTGTCCTTTATAATCAATTTTTCGTAATTTTTTGTAATTTTTTACAAAAATCTTCTCCACTTATTCTACTGGGCCAAATAGAATTAAACTTAACCACAATTTTCAGTAGGGTATCTTGATTGAAAAAATGTATCCGATGACTCTGTCATCCAACCAACATGGCCACCATGACTTAAAATAGACCAAAGGGTTTACTGTAGAAGTCTAAGGGAAAATTGTAAAAAAAAAAACAATTTCAAATGGTCACAACTTGAAAACTAATTTAAATAATGATAAGGGGTCTTCAGTATCTTTTGTAAGAATACAATGGGATGACCTGCTTTTAATTTAACTACTGGGCCAAATTAAACGAAACTTGTCCTCAATCATTATTAGGATATCTAATATTATAAATTATGATTTTAACCTTATTTTACATGATTTTCAAAACAACAGTAGATACAGGTGAGCGATACAGGCTCTTGGGAGCCTCTAGTTTTTAATTTTAGATAAGAAAGTTAAAAGTGATGGCGCCAAATGAGATGAATGAACCGCGCTGAAGTACGTCCATTATTCATTTTTCATTATTCAAAATTCAATAATGAATAATGAAATAGTTCATTATTCACTATTCAACGTTAAGTGATGAATATTGAATAATGAAATAGTTTATATTTCAGTATTCAAGTTGAAAAGTGAATAATGAAATAGAAAATTTATTTTTTGACTGTGACACTATATCCCGTATTTCTGAATTCTTCATTTTGGTGATATTTAACAAATATTCAATTATTATAAGAAAAAATAAATCAAAACACTCTTTGAAATTTTTATCTTTATTAATTTATTAAGTTTCGGAGGATAAACTAGTGGGTTTCCCCAACTATTTTTAACAGAAATTCCTTGTTTTAATGTATGGACGACCTGAATACCAAAACATATATAAAAATTAAAATTCTAAACAATGTATTTTTTTCACTGGATCTTTGCTATTCTTCATCCCCTGATTATAGTTATAACTTGTCGATTGTGTCGCAATGCCCATTAGAGGGGTTAAGGAGGACCTAAATGCCAAAATACGCGTGAAAATTAAGAAATAGCCAATTTTGAATAATGGAATGGATATTTTTTGAATAATGGAATGGACTGCTGCGACCCTTTAACCCCTAATTAAAGATATACCTTATACGTCATTCGAAAGCTTATTAATAGAGGAACACAAGGTATATAGTCAATATGTTCCGCAAAGCTTATTAGAGTAGTTACGGAGGACCTAAATGTCGAGATACGCGTGAACCTTAAGAAATAGCTTATTTTGAAAATGAAATGGACTGCTGCGACCATTTAGCCCCTAATTACAGAGAAACCTTATACACCATTCGAAAGCTTATCGATAGAGGAACAAAACGGTTATAACCAATATGTGCCGCAATGCCCATCAGAGGGGTTACGGAGGACCTAAATGCCAAAATACGCGTGAAAATTAAGAAATAGCCAGTTTTGAATAATGGAATGGACTGCTGCGACCCTTTAACCCCTAATTACAGATATACCTGATACGTCATTCGAAAGCTTACCAATAAAGGAACAAAAGGTATATAGTCAATATGTTCCGCAACGCCTATTAGAGGAGTTACGGAGGACCTAAATTTCGAAATACGCGTGAACATCAAGAAATAGCCTATATTAATGTTATAACCAATAAAAACAATCTTTTAAGATTTAACTACAGTGGTAAATTTATAACCTCAAAAGATAAGTTCGTTTATAGGATCAATTAGTTTACATTGATCGGATCTAAATTTACGGGCTTTATAAACAACATCGCCATAAACATTAGAGTGTGATATTCCACTTTTAATAAGAACTCTACAGATACAGCCAGACTTTTAAACTAAATATTTGTATCTATGAAAGAATTTGGAAAAGGTTTTAATTAATTTTTGATAACGAAATCCCTGACTTAATAATCTATTAGTTATACATGAATTACGTTCATTGAAATCTAAAACATGACTACATACATGTACAAAGTGAACATATTGTGAAATATACACACCGTAAGAAGGGGTGAAAGGAGAACCACCATCCTTAAGGCGAAATTAACAATTGGGAAAGAAGAAAAATCGTCTCTTTTGTGGTAAATTTTTGCATAGAGTTTCCCGTGTGGAACTGAAATATCCGAATCTAGATAAAGAAAAATATTGTTGTATGTATTAGATTTATTAAAACTAATTACCTTTCGGTGAATTCGATCTGTAAAATTTTAAAATTATGGATTATTTAAAGCAAAAATATCACCAATCAGAGGCAGATTTAGGGGGGGGGGGCAGGGGGCCCGCCCCCTCTTTTGTGGGAAACATTTGGTTGATTATATAGTGAATCACTGAAGCATGACTGGAGCGGCCCCCCTCTTAGGCAGTCAGTGAGCCCCCACTTATGAAAGTTTCTGGATCCGCCACTGCCAATTACTGTAAATGTTTTTAAGCTATCAATTAAATGTAATTCAAACGGATCTTTACTGAGTTTGGCCATAAACTGTGATTCATAACAGTACAACAACAAGTCTTAAAGGGGCGCAATTGTGCCCATCGGAATACCTACATAATGTCGGTAACCTTTATTGCCGAAACATACATATGTGTTGTCAAGAAGACAGTTTAAAGCTTTAATCATCTCATCACAGTTCCAGTAAGCATATATAATAGAAAACCAAGAATATGGGGTATCCATCCATGACACAAAATCAGTACATGCACAGGAAAAAAAAAAAAAAAAAAAACCATACACACAAAAAACAAAGGAACAGTGCGTTCATTGATGTTCTTCATCTCTAAATCATAGTTAGGCCTTCAACACGGAGTAAAAACTAAACTCTCACCTTAGTGCTAGGGTAAGACGGTCACTAGCACCAGTTTGGGTGGATTTTTTGTAAAATACTTCGGGTAGACTTTGTAAGAAGCAACACCACCAAATCGGGGGCGGTAAAAAACATACTGCTACGTCCGTTTTCATTACAGAAGAACCTTTGTATGATTTGAAGCAATGAAATCTGCGACCATATGGTAATATAGTGTTTAGAGTCGAAAATATCATAACTGTCAACCAAATTGAACGGACCATCAAAAGCACGTAATTTATCCAAAACATCCAAATAGTTTATTACAATCCAAAAAAAGTTAATTGCATTACTTTTATATGTTTTATTACAAAAATTAATAACAAGTTTTGTAATAGAAGTAAGCGGACAAGTTAACAGCCAAAAAAGATTAGAAATAGAACATTTACTAGAACCCGAGAGGAAACAAAATATGAACATTTTTTTTTTTTTTTTTTTGTGTAGTTTAGGATGTCAATACATTGTAGGGACTTTAAAATTTCAGAGGAGTCCTCTAGCTGTGAGGTGGTAGTGACATGGTTATTTACTATTTGACTTATTTGACTATGTATGAAGTGTACGGTCTCGAATATAGTTGAATGAGTAATTTCATTCTTTAGTACTTCCGTGAAGTATTTACATCATACCACCACCACATCGTTGGCTGCTTTGTCGGCAGGTACGAACACAAAAAGGTTTGCGATTACTTAAATTTTGTTTTTAGTCCTAGAATTGAAAGTATTACTTACTTTTGTTTATTTTTAAATTATTTTCAAAATGTGATATGCGGATATCTACAATATTTAGACATTTTAATATTGAAATATGAATCAAGTGACTTTTTGTCAGATTTCTCTTGTTTACGCCAATTTTTACAATAGGATGAAAGAGAATCTTTAATGACCTGACGACACACTTTCCAATTTATTTTCGACGGAAAACAAAATTTTATCTTTTTTTTCCCGAATGTTTATAACTTATAAGTCTATGGTGACAAAAAGCTGTAATGATACGTGAAAACATGTATACTTTCATACTTTTTTAAACTGCTAGGTTTTCTTACATATATTTCGATGTGCCCCGTGCTATCTATTATTTGTTTTTTAGTTTTATATGTATTGTCTATCATTTGTTGTTTCGAAATTATTGGTCTTTTGTTGGTCAATGTATGACAAATATATGTTCAAAAACCTCGCCCGTAATTATAAATTATGTAATTCATTGACCGCTCCCGACATGTGTAACTTCAAGGCATATTTTAGCGGCGATCGATGTCTTTCAAAATTACTTTATTTTTATCAATAGTACCGCTTAAGTCGACGCTAGGGGCCGTCTTGACCTTGTTGTAGGGTATGAATGATTTGTTCATTGTTGAAGACCCTACATCAACTGTCAAGATGAAGAACAGGAATAAAAGCCCTGTTCATTGATAATTTTCTATGTTTTCTATGTATTGTGTGCGATTTTGTCCCATGTACATTTACTCCATATCCTTTCATTTTCTATATTAGACTAAAAAACGATTTTTTGTTTCAAATTCGTTATAAATATTATGTAATTAACAAATTGGCATTTGAACCAGTTTGCACAATAATTGATGTCTACCATTGTTTTTAAATATATATATACGGGATCATTTATTGTAGAATAAGAAAGCGATGTTAATTTCGTTGATTGTGGTTAATGCGATTGCCATGAGACCCATAATTGCGTTGTCTCTTATAAAAAATAGTAATGATATCTACAGATAAAGTTTTCGATATGTTCCCTTGGTCAATGATATTGTAATTTAGACCTAGGGAATACGCTGTCTGTAGTCGTTTAATCCAAGACAGCTTGCAACTTTTACGGGAATCTTTTAATTGTTAATGTGAGTGGCTTGGTTGTTTTTTGACAGTTTGCAATTTGAAGGGGTTGGAATTTTAATAATTTAGTTTTGTGTTTGTGTTTTTCTAAATGTTGGTAAAGTATTCTTTTGAATTTGTTAGGTCTGCGGAAGGTATAAAGATGTTTTTTTTTTTTTTTGTGTTCGTTTGAAAAACTCACGTTTTGCCCTACATGTTGAATACCACATTTCGGTTTTGATCATGTTACAAGATGTATGAGGCTTTTGGTTTTCAAGTAATGTCATGTGAAAAGGAGAGAGAAACAGTTCTTCCATTTACTGATGACCGAACAGTAATATCTAAAGATAATGTGGAGCAGGTTTGTCATTTTCTTGCATTACACGGTAATATTTGTAGATGTCCACGTACCTCTTTTAAAACAACTGAGTAAGCCTGTTCATTTTTGGGTCAATAGAATAAAGGTATGGTTACTATCTTATTTTACTCATTTAAGGGCAATAACTCCTAAAAGAAATCGTCTGACAGTTTTGAAATAAATAGACAATAGGTAGATCTCATCATTTTGAACATTTCGGCCTCTTTCTGTCTTTTTTTCTCTATTGCCTCTGTTAGTATAAGTTTTCAAAATAATAGACAAAACCTGCATTTCATTCCTGTGTTCTATTTTAAGCCATGTTGGTTGGCAAGTGGGGTCATCGCACACATTTTTAAACTAAATATCCTAATGATGATTGTGGCCAATTTTGGTTAAATTTGGCCAAGAAGTTTCAGAGGAGAAGATTTTTGTAAAAGTTAACGACGACGGACGACGACGACCAAGTAATGAGAAAAGCTCACTTGACTGTTGAGGCCAGGTGAGCTAAAAATGGTATTCAGAATAGTAGCACAGATTTATCTTGCTTGATCGAATGAAACTTATAAAGATGGTTGATATAGGGAATTAACTTTAAATATACATCAAAAGTTAAGATTTCTATTAGTTCAAAATTTTTTTTTTAAATTTGTTTTTGGTACAGTATCCCATTATTAATTACAAAACATATATAGAGACAGAATATATTCAATGAAAGTTCATGCTTCTTTCTCACTATAATTCCAAGCATGTACAAAAATGTAGGTCCGGGAGGGGGAGGGGGCATCAGTTGGCACTACAAGTCTTTACTGGTATTTTTTCAAGCATATTTGTAAGATTCTGGTCCTAACTATCCTTTGAATACGGCATTGCGGCTCATATTGATTATATATCTATATTGTTTAATTGTATATTCGCTTTCGAATGGTGTAAAATATTTCTCTGTAATTAGGGGCTGAAGGGTCGTAGCAGTCCATTCCATTATTCACAACAAGCAATTTCTTATTGTTCACGCGTATTTCGACATTAAGGTGTTCCGTAACTCTTCTAATAGGCGTTGTGGAACCTATTGACTATATAACTTTTGTTCCTCTATTGATAAGCTTTCAAATGACGTGCAAGGTATATCTGTAATTAGGGGCTGAACGGTCGCAGCAGTCCATTCCATTTTTCAAAATAAGCCATTTCTTAATGTTCATGCATTTTCGACATTTAGGTCCTCCGTTACCCCTGTAATAGGCGTTGCGGAACATATTGACTATATTACTTTTGTTCCTCTGTTGATCAGCTTCGAATGGTGTATCAGGTTTCTATGTAATTAGGGGCTGAAGGGTCGCAGCAGTCCATTCCATTATTCAAAATTGGCTATTTCTTAATTTTCACGCGTATTTTTGGCATTTACGTCCTCCGTAACCCCTGAAATGGGCGTTGCGGCACATATTGGTTATAACCAGTTTATTTCTCTATCGATAAGCTTTTGAATGGTGTAAAATGTTTCTCTGTAAATAGGGGCTGAAGGGTCGCATCAGTCCATTTCATTATTCAAAATATCCATTCCATTATTCAAAATTGGCTATCATTTCTTAATTTTCACGCGTATTTTGGCATTTAGGTCCTCCGTAACCCCTGTAATGGGCATTGTGACACATATTGATTATAATCAGTGTGTTCCTCTATCGATAAGCTTCCGAATGGTGTATAAGGTTTCTCTGTAATTGGGGCTGAAGGGTCGCAGCAGTCCATTCCATTATTCAAAATATCCATTCCATTATTCAAAATTGGCTATTTCTTAATTTTCACGCGTATTTTGGCAATAAGGTCCTCCGTAACCCCTGTAATGGGCATTGCCGCACATATTGATTATAACCAGTTTGTTCCTCTATCGATAAGCTTTTGAATGGTGTATAAGGTTTCTCTGTAATTAGGGGCTAAAGGGTCGCAGCAGTCCATTCCATTATTCAAAATATCCATTCCATTATTCAAAATTGGCTATTTCTTAATTTTCACGCGTATTTTGGCATTTAGGTCCTCCGTTACCCCTCAAATGGGCGTTGCGGCACAATTGACAAGTTATATCTATAATCAGGGGATGAAGAATAGCAAAGATCCAGTGAAAAAAATACATATAGATATAAGAAGATGTGGTATGAGTGCCAATGAGACAACTCTCCATCCAAGTCAAAATTTAAACCATTACAGGTCAAAGTACGGTCTTCAACACGGAGCCTTGGCTCACACCGAACAGTAAGCTATAAAGGGCCCCAAAATTACTAGTGTAAAACCATTCAAACGGGAAAACCAACGGTCTAATCTATATAAAAAACGAGAAACGAGAAACACTTATGAACCACATCAACAAACGACAACTACTGAACATCAGATTCCTGATTTAGGACAGGTGCAAACAAATGCAGCGGGTTTAAACGTTTTAATGGTACCAAACCTTCACCCTTTTTCTGAAACAATAGTGTAACATCACAACATAGAAAGACACACTAAAATATCAACTGAAATAGCTTAACTCAATCAAAGGACATATTAACACCAATGAACATACACTGAACAAATAAATTTGACCTACTAGTATGATACAATGTAAATACAAAATAAATAAACTAAGGGAAGAATAATAAAAGTAACATGTTATATCGGTATGAAATGTAAAACAATTTAAGAAAAACAATATGCTCGAACAAAAATATCAGCCATTTGCAATTACTTTAAACACAGGTAAATGAAAATAATGTATAGAATTTTAATTCTTATATAGGTTTATACATTTTCGAAGCTTTAATACATTATTTCTTTTTTGTTTTATATGCATTAAAATAGAAACAACTATAACGTATTTGTTTTTTAATCTCAATTTGCTGAAAAACCAGGATCCCTGTATGCATGTGTATCGCGCATGAATAGATTATAGTGAAGGTCACGCAAGTAGTTTCGGAAACATGGTTTATCGAAGTGTAAACCAAGAAAAATTCTAATTGACCAATCCAATTCAAGTATTTATAGATATGCAGATCATATAAGAATTATTGAATAATGAACTATTTCATTATTCATTATTGAATTTTGAAAAATGAAAAATGAATAATGGACGTACTTCAGCGCGGTGATGAATGACAAGATATAGTTCATGATCGTGCAGTGCTAACAACAGAATCTGATGTGTTGTTTCCTTTTGGATATATAAACATGCTGACCCGTCTGTTGTAAATACTTAATGTGTATGAACTTCAAGATTCAGTAAGAATTATGTAGTTTACATAAAGTTCATGATTTCTCATAAACATGCTTCTGATTAAAACGCTGATGAATGCTATTTGTTATTAGAAATATAAGTTATTTAATACTTTTCCTTTTTTCCTTTTTGTGCTGTTGTACACTTTTTTGAAACACGCCGTACGCTCCTTAAGATGTCAGTGTTACGAAAAAACTCCAAACCGACAACTTGAAGGAAGTTTTATCGCCGCGATATGCCGTTTAAGGTTTTTCAGAGCCATAGTATATAAACCCTTCTACCATTAATGCTTCCTTCGGGAGCATATTATTATGAACTATTAAAAATAAAAGTATATTTATGTTTCATTGAAATTTTGTCACCAAACCCTGTCAAAATATTACTTTAACTCAGGAGCTGCATGTTATTAACTTTATAATCTTTCTCAATTAAAGAGTAATAAACGTGCAAACTTTTGATTTCCAAAATTTAGAGGAAAATCTGAGGGTATCACATGAACTCCAAAAACGATCCGATACCTTGAAGCGAACTTCAAATTTGTATTTTAAAACAGGTTTACCTCCTGAAAACATGATACTTTACGCTTGCGCAAACTTATCGCTGGATTTCGATGTTTTATTTGCTATGAAGTCACAATTTCTACTCAATGCTTGATTGTTCTTCTGCTAAAGGCTAAATTACTATCATAAATTGCTGAAGAAAATAAGTATATATTAAGATAACAATTAAAATGCATCATTCGTGCCGAATAAGGCAGTTCGATAAATGTCATTTAGTAATATTTCAGATAATAAAAGAGATGAATGAATTATTTTTTTTATTTTTAGTATTAATTTAACGAGCCAAAGTGATATTCAAAATTTTAACTAAATCTGTGACATAGCCCATTTCCTGTACCTTGACATTAAAAAAAAATCCTGTGTCAACGCTTTGCGTGACACATCTGTATTTTAATCAGAATGCAATGAAGATGAATACATGGTCATTTCTTCGTTTTCGCCAAACTCTCGTGTTTTCATCAATTTTTGGCTTACTTGGTAAGGGCCAAGTCAGCTATTGAGAACACTTGGCGTCCGCCGTCGTGGTCACAAACTTTTCAAAGATCTCCTCCTCTGAAACTGTTGAACCGGAATTTGAACGAGTGATCCATGGTGTATATAGTATGAAGTTTTATTTCTTTCTGTCTGTCAAAAACATGACCACCATTGCTTAAATAGAACATAAAGGTACAATGTATCGATTATCTTGTATTTTGAATACTATAACATATACAAAAAAGCTGACGGCACATACACTTATGCTCGAAATGTCAAGATCTACCTCCTTCCTCTTTGCATCAAAATTAACAGATGACTCCTTAAGTGCCCTAAAAAGACATTTTTTGTCTAATTTTTAGGTTTTGTCTATTAACTCAAACGCTATATTAGATAGATAGAAACTGGATGGGCAAATATGATCAGCAACACAAGATCTACAAAAATGCCAACATAACCGAAACCATTTGACGAGCCCGAAAGGAGTTATGCAGCTGAATGACAACTAAAATGATAGTTTGAAATTACAATTTTTTACTAATTTTCTTGTCCATCTTATACTTTTTCAAAGATCTTCTCCTCTGAAACTACTAAATTAATTTCAACCAAACTTTAACCGAATAACCTTTAAGGTATGTACTAGTAGCATAGATAGGTAGATATTTAAGCATTGACATATCGCATTTCCTTGCAGATTACTTGTGTTGCACCCGCAGTCATTGTATATTGACTTTGAAAGTTGTTAAAAGTTTCATGTTAAATTCAAATTCAAATTCAATGTTAAAGTGTTGCCATTTTAATTTCAACATTTGCATTATACTATCCAAATTACATACATGCGATACATAAATCTATGTCAGTAACTATTTTGCAAAATTCCTCAAAATCGAGCGTTTTTATAATAATGTAAGAAATTTTAATTTTAAATATACTTTTGTTTGCAAAGCCTTACACCACACATTCAAAGGGCAAGAGTAAAGGACACATGAAAACTAAACGTTCGTAATGAATCTTTCAAATAAACATGTGAATGCATGTAGTATTAAAATGAAATTAACAATGCTTTCATTCATGAGAGCTACAAGGGAGAGTCGTTGAACGTTCATGAAGAGAGAGAGAGAGAAAAACGGGGAAGCGTTTATCTTATCGGCAATGAATATACTACGGTTTCGTGACAGACACTTGTCACTCATTATTTACAAGGTGCTATGGTATTAATTCCAATGAGATAACTATCTCATGCCGAATTGAAATAAAGTCAACAATGCTTTCATTAGAGCTACAAGGGGCAGTCGTTGAACAAAAGGTACATACTCATGAAGAGAGAGAAAAAACAGGGAAGCAAATTATGTATTGTTCATTTTGTTTGGCAATGGGTATACTACGGTTTCGTGACAGACACTTGTGACTCATTATTAACAAGGTACTGTGGTATTAATTCCAATGAGACAACTATCTCATTCCGTATTGAAATGAAATTAACAATGCTTTCATAAGAGCTACAAGGGGCAGTTGTTGAACAAAAGATACATACTCATGAAGAGAGAGAGAAAAAAACAGGGAAGCAAATAATGTATTGTTCATCTTGTTTGGCAATGGATATACTATGATTTCGTGACAGACACTTGCCACCCATTATTAACAAGGTGCTGTGGTATTAATGTCAATGAGACAACTATCCACTAAGGACAAACCGACAAGGATGAAAACAAATTAATAATCAAAACCAGTACCGTAAAGTAAACTATATTGTCATGACAAAACATAAAACAATTTAAAATAGAAAACCAACAGTTGTATTTTAGTTACACAATTAACGAGAACCATATATGACAAACATTAAGAAACGCCAACCAACCATGCACTGCATTACAAGCTCCTGACTTGGGACGGGCTCAGTAAAATGTGGCTAGGTCAAACATGTTTGTGAGCCATACCTTGCCGGCAGTTAATGTTCAACTCTGATATGCAAAATTGATGTCAACTGGTTTTAATTGATATTTTTTCCAGAATGTTTTGTTATACTGACTGATTGATATTACCTCAATTAATGAGTGGGTGATATATTTACTGAAAACAATTTTATCATTCGTAGTCCGTACTTCCTACACAAAATGTCGTCACATATTTCTCTGATTACTTATGAAGGAAAGGTTTTTAAATATTTTGTCTATAAATTTGCAAGACAAGTGGGCCGGTGTTAGCTGTTTGCCGATCTGTCGGGCACTCACTTCTTGCTTGACGAGACCTTCGTCAATACAATGTTATACAGAAGTATACCCTATATAAACAATGTTCGTCCGAAGCGTTTTTCTGGATCTACCTTCATCACGAACGCTCAAAGCCATATGATCTAAGACCTAAGATGTATAAATATTGAAAAAACTTTGAGCGCTATATAATCAAAATGGAACTAAAATAAAAATAGCCAAATCCATATAGGGTCACAATTTTGCATGAGTAAGGTAGAACCTTAGTATATTAATCATTTCTTAATTAAGAATGGAAACTGTAAGAAATGTATGAAATCAATTATGTCAGTACCGAAGCACTGATTAATTATTTAGAAATAATTTGACATTTTAACTCGCATGTTGAGCCTTACCATGAACTCGATTTTCTAATCTACAGGTCAGTCACTCTGTGTTTGAAGATGCTTTGAAGTTTTTTAATACCACCATAGCATCGAATTTTTGATCAACATTTTCGCTTCAATTGCATATAATACTGCTAAAGTTTTTCAGATCCACTGCACGGACAACTGTTGTTTGACGATATTTTAATATTTCATATCGATTGAACATGGAATTGCTTTCGTCAATGTCGACAAACGAGTTGGGAAATATACTTTGCACGACATCACATGCAATTTCTGTTGTTTTATGCTAAGAGTCCAGTCTAATATTTCATGCATTTTCAGGATGGCACAAACCACAAATTTACTTTAAGACAGGTTGATAAATGTTTGTTTAGTTTCAAAACGGTTGAGCGGCACGAGAAGTCTGTATCTCAATTCAATTCACACGAGACATGTTTTATCGGTCTTCTGAAAAACAGAAGTGTCGTCTGATCTGTACATCTACCGATTTTGCCCAGAAGTGTCGTCTGATCTGTACATTTACCGATTGTGCCCAGTTGCTTATGACATTCAGAATGAGTGTGGATTTGAATGCGAAGCAGGAGAGGCTGACCGTTACCTGTTTGGAGTTCATTATATTCTCTCTGAGAATGTTTTTTAAGCCGTGATTTGTATTTTCCATATATTCCTGATGGAGGTACGAGATTTGAACATCGATAACCAACTGTTCCTTCTAATATAAAAATAGTGATAATATTGGAAAGCAGTGGAACATATATATAACTCACTTTTATTTGTCAAATTTATAATTATTAAATACAATGTGTGAGAAACGGTTAGTTTACTGATAAAGATATATAGATCCTGAATCGCTCAACTTGGAACTCCTATATGGCCACTTAACATTTCACTCAAGTATTTGAAGATCTTTCATGTCTTGCTAATCATCATTGCCTTTCAAAGTTTCCTTTTAAAACATCACGAATTTGTTGACTGATATGATGTGTCGGTATCGAAACTCGTTAGCGATATGTTTTCGTGGTCTTAGATCTTTAGATACCAGGATAGTCGTCTGATGTGTTTTTTACCGATTGCTTCTCCTATATCTGACTACGACCATAAACATGAAAAACAACAAAACTACACACAATTTGGAAACACGAGCAAATTGGTTTCGCCAAGGTAACTACAGCTGTTGGTGGATATTGCCGCTCAAGAAAGGTAGCAATTGAAAATCAGAAACAACACTCTAACAGGATTGTATTGAGTCTCATCATTATATTCAATTGATATTTGCAGTATTTTGAAAGTTTCTATTACAGTTTTCAAGATCATAGCCAAACGGAAAAATGGTAAGAATCGTCATTTAAGTGCAATGAATTTTATAAGGAGTCGTCTGGATGACTGGGGAATAGAAATATGGTAACCATTGGTCTTCTTCCGACCGACAGTAAAACCCTCGCAAAAGTGGGGCGTCCGTTTGGCTGTGCGTAATGTACAAGTTCGCAGCCACGTCCGGTCAGAATGGGGACGTTTAGTCCGATGCCTCGTGTAAAGAGAGTGCCATGCTCTTTGTACGTTAAAAACCATTGCAACAACTCTTTGAAGGGTCCGTAGGTGGCCTGTTGCAAGGCTAAATGTCTGTCCCTATCCAATATACCCTCATTTTCCTGTGGCAGTCCAAATTCCCCCGACCTTCATCCCGGACAGTCTCTATTACAGGACCTACCTATTGTATTTATTGTTAATGTGTTCTCGTCCTGAACATGCATGAAATATTTGCCACTGGACGTTAAGCAACCAACAATCAATCAAAACCAAACGCAAAAATGGTAAAACTCGTCATTTTTGTGCAATAACTTTTATAAGGATTCGTCTGGAAATTTTAGTCAAATGAGCATTACGTAGATTTTGACAATCTGAACAGTTTTACAGTCATATTTTAATTGATAAAGATAATATGAAAAAGGTTTGTGATATATTCGACAATAGCTTGTAGTTCACCCTTATGTTTTAGTTTAAGCCATGGCAGTTACGGTTTTTATACGCCCGTTTAGGGGACGAATTATGGTTTACATTTGTCCGTCCGTCGTCAACATGTTGGACAATAACTCAAAAACGCTTTAACCAATTTGCATGAAATTTTGGTAATTGTTTATATCTATTAACGTGAGCTCCTTTTCGATTTTTATAGATTTTAGATTTTACGTTTTCGAGTAATGGGTTTTTTTTTTTCATAAAAAGGGGGATTTTCAAGTTTTCGGACAATAACTCAAAAGTGCTTTGAGCGGTTTTCATGAAACTTTGGTGACTGTTTTATATGTATTAAAATAACTTCCTTTTAGTTTTTTTTTTTATAAATTTCTGATATGACATCGAGAAGTTATTGAACTTTATTCTTTGAAAAAGCGACGGGCGTATCATGCGCTCATGGCGCAGCTGTTTATTTTGCGTGGCATGATCAACACTGTTTGAGATGAACAGCCTTAGGATGATTGTGACCACGTTTGATCAAGATTGGCAAAGTTAATTCAGAAAAGAAGATTCCAAAAAGTTAACGACGGACGACGACGACGTATCCCAAGTGATTGTAATAGCGTGTATGACCATCAAGGGCCTGATGAGCTAAAAAATGTCAGTAGTTCTCTTTTCGTCTATCTGAATGACGTATGTAACTTTTGGGAATATGGTGTTTATGGCAGATCATTTATAGTAATGAAAGTTTCTGTTCTACTAATTAACATCTTAGCAACAATGATATGTTGGATGTAAAAAAGTATTAACAAAAATATCGAACTCCAAGGTTAGTTCCAAAAGGTGGAAATCCATACATCTTAACAAAATCAAACGTTCGACTATATATAAACCAACGGCACAGATGGAAACCAACTGTCATATTCCTGAATGATACAGACATTTTCCGACGAAAATGGTGGATTAAACCTGGTTTTATATCTAACTAAACCTCCCACTTGTTTGACGGTTGTTTATAGTTCCGTTATATTGCCAAAATTGGGTGAGCAACCCAACAGATAGAATTGATAATGTGACAATAATTGGATCCAGCAGTCAAAACTGTATAACATCGCAGACATACAACACAATTGAAATGAAATAATCTAAACAAATATACAAATAAATCTGACAAAGACGCCAACAACAAAAAAGTGTTTGTAGTTGGTTGTAAATACAGTGTAGTAAAACATAATAACATGTGCACTTTTTCCGATAAAGTACAAATGAAGTAAAATATAAATTCAAGGGTATACAAAATAAAAACAACACTATAAAAACATCATGCGCCCGAATCGCACATATGGGCACACGGGCATCAGGCACGCCCAGATAAACTGGATACACAGTAATCGAGCCACGGCAAGGGTCTTACGGCAAAATGGAACATAAAAGTGAAAATATAAATAAAATTAAGGAAAAATTGTATTGTAAATAAAATGATACACAACGTCAGCATATAGAATCTATAACTCAAGACCATCCTGTATCATTTGTGAAGTATGCACTCAGTATTTAAGTATAAGATACTTTCTGATGAACTTTTTGAGAAAAAGACGAGACGTTCTTGGACAAATCCTGGCTCATTGATTTTTTACTCAGAGACCGATGACGTTTTACAAAGTCTAAGTATTAACTGCAAGCTCGGAATTTCGTATGAGTTGAGAAATGTATACTCTGGGTGTACCATCACAGATAGAATGGTATTCAGAGAATAACCGGCATTTAAAATTTTCCATTAGTTTTGATATTTAGATAAGATATTTGAGTTTTAGGAAAATGAATGTCTCTTCAGTGATGCTCGAGGCCAAAATATTTGAAAATCCAAAACTAAATAAAAAATTAAGATTTTATAAACCAAAAAGTATAGCCAAAGTCGGGCAAGGAATTAGAGCGATGCATGAGGGATATATGTTCCTTAATTTAAAATAATTTTATAAATTTTGTAACAGCAAATTTTAATAACACAATATCCGTATTTTCATGCCAGTACCGAAGTACTGACTGGGATGGCGATACCATCGGGGTACTAACAGTCCACTAGCAGATGTATCGACGGTAACTTTACACATTCATAGTCATTTTTCATTATGACGTAGATCTTGTCAATAACAAAGGATGCATAGAGAGAGATCTGGTTAATCAACTAATGTCTACTCTGAAGTAAATCACACTTGATCCTGATTTAAGGCTTGCATGAAGCGGTTAAATTAGGGTTATGGTTCATATATATATATATATATATATACGAGGGAAGAACAAAAAATTTGCGAAAGCAAATTTACAGATCTAAAATTGTTGGACTGATTTTTAGACGAATTATATAATGTGCTGCATTTAGACCACTCTACCAAGAAATTTTTTCTACATGCACACGTATAAAAATTGCGGTTTTTATCCAACGCAATCATAGGTTTGAACGTTGTTTTCAATTTAGACTTGTATATTTTCATGGGCAAATTAGAGAAACAAATCATTTCAACATCTTTATCCAAACCTCTGTCTTGGTTCCGTTTCATCGATGATGTTGACATGAAATGGATTGAATCCCAACTTAAATTAGATGATTTCATCAGACATGCAAACAACGCCCACCAGTCAATTAAATTTACGTATGAAATTTCCGACTCTAAAATATCTTTCTTAGACACAACTGCATCTATAAAGGACGATGTCATATCAACAGACCTCTACTGTAAACCTACAGATAAACATCAGTACCTTTCTCCCCAACGCTGTAACCCCAAACACTGTACAAAAGGATCCCCTATAGTCAAGATCTCATAGTAAAGTGGATTTACTCCTCTGAGGAGGCTGTCACTAAACGGTTACAGGAACTTCGAGGATTTTTTACCAAACGAGGTTATAAGAAATGGGACATAAATAAGGGATTTGCACATGCTAACAATAACAGCCGCAATGACCTATTACAATACAAACAGAAGAGGCGCAGCAAAATAGTTCCATTTGTTTTTAACATACAATCCCGCCTTTACTAACCTTTCACGTTTGATCCATGCCAATTGGCAAACTATTGCCAAGCACCCTAAATTATCCAAGATCTTTCCCAAACCTCCTGTCTTAGCTTTTCGGAGACCAGCAAGTCTGAAAGACTAATTTGTAAGATCTGTTGTCTCCTCTAGTAACAGCTGTTCAACTGCAGGATGGTGCAAGTCGTGTGGTAACAGACGATGTCTGACTTGCCAACAAATACTGAATACTCAAACATTTACTTGCCACTCCACTGGGTCTGTGTACACTATATTTTGCAATGTAACTTGCAAAACCCAGAATGTTGTATACCTACTTCAGTGTTGATGTGGCATGCAGTATGTTGGCGAGACAGAACAGCCATTCAACAAACGCATGAATGGTCATCGAAGTAACTACACCTGCAAGCCCGACCTCCCCGTAAGTCGTCATTTGAGATTATCTGGGCACGCCCAAGCTGATCTAAAAAACCTTACCATCACTATCATAGACCACAACGAGGGTTGGTCAAGGGCCGACAGACTTGCTCGGGAAAGGTTTTGGATAAGTAAGCTTAGGACAGTTTCTCCAGAGGGCATAAATGAAAAAACATAGAATGTGTCACTCATGTTCCCTACCATCACTTGTTTCCAGTAACTCAGGATTCCGTTTTGGACTCTTACAGTTTTAAGAAATTTATTCCTCCTCCAAAACATCAATATTGAAAAAAAATATCAGCGTATTGATTATTGATAATTTGTATAGCTTTCAAGATTTGTATTTAAGTTTGACTACCACATGTCAAGATAAGATTCATTTTACATCTTACAGATGAAGGATATTATTATCCGAAATATCTAAAATTTGTTCATGATTTAATTATTCTTTGGTGATGTTGTATCCTTTTAGACTTGTTGTATATATATATATATATATATATATATATATACTGTATTTTCAGCCTTGTATCACCATCACTGCTGGTGATCCGATGGATAAAATCTGTTGTAGAGTCGTCACTGGTTCAGACGTACTTATTACTTTCCATCCATGTGAGCTGACATCGTTGTGCAAATTTTTAGACTTATATAATTTTTCCTTATCTGCACAGTATCATCTATTCTAGACGATCCGGTACATAGTAAATTTGCTGGTTGGTCCTTTTATAGACTTCTATATATATATATATATATATATATATTATGAAACTACAGCATAGAAGAATGACCGTTTGTTTCTCAGTTGATGCATGATATCCAACAACGATGGTTCACTCTGGAGTTTGGTGATCTTCGTTTCATGAATGTCTTTTGTTTAGTTTTGCGTAAAGATCCAAGAGGACACAACTTCAAATCATAGCGAAATGGTCGTTTGTCAGATGAGGCAATATGTCTATTGAGATGTTAATGAGGTCATCTTGACCTTCGTATTACTAACGTAGAGCATTTGCTAAGGTTTGTGTTAAGGTACAGTTTTAACTAACTATAAATCATAGAGGAATGCTCTTTATCAGTTTTACTTACATGAATTTGGCTTTCCTTTCTGTCTCCTTTGGTCGTATTGCCCTTCGCGTGTCCAGGTACTTATACATTTCAGTGTTCCAGCTAGGACTTCAAAAGGCAGGGTGCCAATCATGAAAAGGGCACTTTAGCACGATGATTGATATTTCAAAAAGGGCATATCAAACATTGTCATATGTAAACTGCAGGGGTTTCAGCTAGGAGTTTTGAGGGGGTTTAGTCACTTTTACGCTAGATGAAAATCAACCTTATTTTGGGTAACAGTAAGGGACCAAGGACGATATTACTAGCTCTACATATGCCCTAGTCCTTCAAGGACAATGATCTTTGAAGGCCTTAGGCATGCTACAAATGTAGGCAGTCATGGTATGATTTTACTGGTGTGATGCTTAACTTACAAGGATCGTGAAATTTAGTTCACAATTTCAGTTATTTTGAGGGGACATGACTTTCAAATTTTTTTGCTTGAGTGTTCCTGTTGGTGATAATTACGTAAAAGCGCTTCGACCACATACACATTGTAAAGTGTAACTTTTATTTTGCTGAAATACGTAAACTGATTTGCTAAAGAGCCTGTGTCGCTCACCTAGGTCTATGTGCAGTTCAACATTGCAGACTACAGTTTCTTTACAGTTTCTCTCTATCGTATTTAGTTTTTGCCTAAAAAAGAGGGAAAAAATCGTCATTTAAAGGCAATCACTCCTATCTACAATTTTTGGCAGAATTTGACCTGATTGTAGATCTTGTCTTGCTAATCATTTTTGTAATTTAAAGTTTATATCTATCTTTTATAGTTTTCAAGATAATAGGCAAAAACGCCAAAAATTGGTAAAAATCGTCATTAAAGTGCAAAGACTGCAATAACCAGTCGACTGAAGAATTCGGCGATTAGACTAATTTGTAGATCTTGTCTTACTGATCACCCATGCTGTTTAAAGTTTCTATCTATCTATTGTAGTTTTTAAGATTTTAGGTAAAAACGCAAAAAAAGGTAAAAATTGTCATTAAAGGGCAATAACTCTAATAAGAAGTCGATTGACGATTCCCGCCCTTTGACTTATTTGTAGATCTTGTCTTGCTGATCACTTATGCAGTTTAAAGTTTCTATCTATCTATTGTAGTTTTTAAGGATTAGGTAAAAACGCAAAAAAGGGTAAAAATTGTCACTGGAGGGCAATAACTCTAATAAGAATTCGATTGACGATTTCCGCCCTTTTCACTTATTTGAAGATCTTGTCTTGCTGATCAGTTTTTCAATTTGAAGTTTCTCTCTATCTATTATAGTTTTCAAGATAAAAGGCTAAATGGAAAAAGTAGTAAAATTCGCCATTTTAGGGCAATTACTCCAATAAGAAATTGTCTGATAGTTTTGATGTAAATAGATAAGAATACAACAGATACAGTTCAGTCTGCCTCATATCTTGACTTGCATCTAGAAATTGACAATCCATTTCCATTCTTAATTTTAATGATGGTCGGTTGAAAACAAAACAGATGATTTCAGCTTCCCAATTGTGAACTTTCCATTTTTATGTGGCAACATTCCAGCAGCGCCTGCATACAGAGTTCATATCTTACAGTTGATACGATATTCCAGGGCTTGTATTTCCTATCATGATTTCCTTGATAAAGGGTTGCTGCTCACAAGCAAGCTATTGAACCAAGAGTTTCAAGTTGTGAAGTTGAAATCACCCGTTCGTAAATTTTACGGACGCCATCACGAATTGGTTGACCGTTATGGACTATCTGTTTCACAGATGACAACGGATATGTTCAAATTGTAACTACAATCCCGTCCCCTTTTCACCGAATGTGACCTACCGAATTATACTTATCACCGGGTTTGTACTCACATGAGTAATACGACGGATGCCACATGTAGAGCAGGATCTGCTTACCCTTCCGGAGCACCTGAGATCACCCCCAGGTTTTGGTGGGGTTTGTGTTGCTCATTCTAGTGTTTTCTATGCTATGTTTTGTGTACTGTTGTTTGTCTGTTTGTCTTTTTCGTTTTAAGCCATGGCGTTGTCAGTTTATTTTCAAATTATGAGTTTGACTGTCATTTTGGCTTAAAGCTTCCTTCGCCTCTTTTTTTTAATAGGTAGAGCTCAACATTTTAACTAACATTTCTGTCCCTGTCAGATTTTCTCTCTTTATAGCGGTTTTCAAAATACAAATGTAATAGACAAAACTTCCATTTTACCCCTATTTTTTATTTCTAGCCATGTCGGCCATCTTGGTTGGCAGGCGGGGTCATCGGACATATTTTCAAACTAGATAACCCAATGATGCTTGTGGCCAAGTTTGGTTAAATTTGGATTAAATTTTAGTGTGCATATCTTGACTTAAATCTAGTAAATTGATAATGAGGGCCTGTTAAGAACTAATGTTTACGACAAAATGTATGATTTTGCTTCCCAATTGTGAACTTTCCATATCTATATACACCTGGAAAAAGAGTTTGTTTGGTATAATAATCACTTATAATGGCTTGTTTATATTAGGGTTATGAGTTTTTGCCAAAGAAATATGTAACTAATACCTTTTGTACAAAATTGAATTAAAAGATACCAAGTTCTGATCTTTATGTAGACATATCAACATTATAGAAAGTCAATAAGCTATAACTCAAAATATGGACAATTTTATGTTTAGAGGGTCTATAATTTAGTTTGACAACTTCAGACAACTAATATTTGACCTTTTAAACTATACCAAATCACTACTTTACCATGTTTACCTAAAAAATTCAATTGCCACATATTTTTCAATGTTATTTCATCCCCAACTTATCCATATATATATATATAGTCTATATATTTAATGTATAAATTGCAAAAGGAAAGAAAGTTACTTATTTATCATACCACATGAGTAAAACAAGGTCCCATTTAAGGCCATGCAAGACTGAAAATATTTAAGGTCAATATAGGCAGTTTAGTATGATGTCCATTATCACTGAACTAGTAACATATTTGTTTAGGGGCCAGCTGAAGGACTCCTCCGGTGCGGGAGTTTTCGCTGCATTGAAGACCCATTGGTGGCCTTCGGCTGTTGTCTGCTCTATGGTCGGGTTGTTGTCTCTTTGGCAAATTCCCCATTTCCATTCTCAATTTTAGTAACACATTTTTACATAATATGAAAATGCATACACATCAGCTAGAGGAAATGCAAATGTGTTTCTTTTTTGGTAATTTGTAGGCCCTGGGCTGGACCAACAAGATTTCTCATGCTGAAATGTCTCGCCTGCTTTAGGTTATCTCAGGTCACTGGTGAAGAGTTGTCACACAAATGATACCAAATCTTCATATGAATATGTTTTAAGGTCATGTAGTTGTCCAAATAATTATGACGTCTGGCCAGGCTATTTTTAATGTTTTCTGCGACGCCGTTTGGCAAGTTGATTTGTTAGTGGTGAAAAAAGGGGGGGAGGATTTTAAAGGAATACCATTGCCTTGTAAGTGCTGAAAATAAATAACCTGGCATAAGATATGATAAAAGGATAAACAAAACTGAAAATAAAAAAATTGACAATCCATGACAATCCATCAGCCCAATCTCAATCAATGAATTAAATTATTGTCCGTTTCCGAATTTTATTTTTTCTGTGACGCCGTAGGAAGGAGAAGTGAGGTGACATATACTATATATATCATGCAAAATCAACAGTAATGAGAATACCTTCTTTAGATTTTCATCGTTCACTGCAAATGGATCGCTAATAATAGGGAATGGAACCAATAAATTGATCGTATCCGATATGAAGTTCCCAGTAACGGAGAACCTCTAACTTTGAGGTAATATTATTAGTGTCGGTGGTCTCACAAATGAATCTGAATGTGAATTGCAAGTACATTATTTAGCAGAGAAGAGACAATTGTCAACTTGCGCATTGTTCATTATCTCGCAGTTTAATATTTACGGTTAATTATAGCATTGGATTTGTTGTGATTAAATCCTTGATAATAGCTGTATATATCACAAAACAGGTCCTCCTGAAGGTAAACATGTATATACAATGTATGTAATCAATCCCCCTCGGGGCACTTCAATACTTGACAGGGGTCCTGCTGTGTTTCTGTTACCCCACCCTTTTCATATAATTTAAATTTCAAAAATGTATACCTTTTCATATGATATATTGCGTACGGGTAAAAATGTTACCTTTTCCCATATTTTTTGTGTGTTTCGTTTGGTGTGTAATGTAATAGGGGAATACAAAAGTGCCAAAGAGAGAAAAGTTGTTGATAAAACACAGCCGAGAACACCAAGTAAGATGACAGACGAAGTTATGGGAACTTTTTTGTCCTTATCATATATTTCTGATAGTTTCCCCGACCTATTCACATATTTTCAAGCTTGAAAAGATGACTTATTCCAGCGGCACGCCCTATCACCTTGTATATATAGGAAGTGGACCCTCTAAGGACTTTTAAATAAAATTATATTTATATTCAGTGGCGGATCGAAGGAGGATGGGATCCGGGGTTGGACTCCCTTTTGTGAACGATCAATGCATTTGAATGGAGACATATAGTTGGAACCCCTTTATCCTCCCTAGATCCGCCCATGATATTGCATGCATGTATATCAAGTCCCGGGTTACTGTTAGCATAACGGATATCCCAGAGAGGGTGGTAAAATGACGAGGAATTATAAATATACTATTACTGAAAAGGGGAGAGTGCAAGGACGAATGGGAATTAAAATTGCCACTTCACGATGATCGAAAAAAGTACCTTGCACGTTATTTTCATCATCTTGTCTGAATCACTCTGAATAATGAGCTTCAAGGCGAAGCGCGAAAACAATAAGTCATGTGAAATACCAATGAAAACACGTTGTACGGACAAACCCTTTAAAAATCCCTCAATAAAAGTTCATGTTACGTCTTCTTCTTCCAGTAAGCGGTCACCCTCAACTGGTTGACTATCCTGTCACATTTTGAGTGCGCGCATGAAAACAATTTTAAATTTAATAACAAAACAAAACAAAACTGGTTGAAATGAATTATAGCGAGGAAAGGTAAATTTAATTTAATATCAAAACTAAATATTTGTTATATTTCCTCCTGATTTCTCAAAAACCATAGAATCAATAAATGTATAAATCTTGATTATGAATGTCTGTGCGAGATCCATTTCATGAGACCAATGATTTCTATAAAATCCTTGATGGGACCCTTTATAAATACACCATTTCATGAGACCAATGATTTCTATAAAATCCTTGATGGGACCCTTTATAAATACAATTTTATATTTTCCCGGAATAGGTAAAAATATAATCTTTTGGAAATAATCCAATTTGGTTGAATTATTTCACTTCATAATTATGATAAATCCTTATAGTTCTTAAACTTTTAATAAAATGAATATTTCATTTTTATCTAACGACAAACTTTTAAATTGTAGTGGCATGGGTCAGTTAACTGATTAGTTGCATGGCTGATTACAATTTTACAGGTGACCCAGTAATTTTCCATATGACAGTAGCGTGTACCCTTGGGGTGTGTATAACTTATTTTGAATATCTTAATCTTCTGGGAACATCCTGTCCACGTGTAATACTTAGTATATATTGCAACTGATGACATTAAACAAATTTTCTTTTTAGCATCGGTGTCCATTTCATGCTCAATCACTCAAAATTTTCACAAAAGATAATATAATAAAATCATTAAAAGAAGTTTAAAAAAACACTAGCAAATAAACTTCGCATTGAGTAAACGGGGATTTGTGTTTTAAATGTCTTATTTCCAGTGGACATATTTCATACTAGATAACTAGACCTGAGATAACTTTAACTATTTATATAGAAAAATTTTAAAAATCGACCTGATACACGTACCTACAAAGAACAAAATTTTGAACAGCCTCACATATATGGCCTTATCATTGGTAATATACCATATTTGTATCACTTATTGCTGAACGTGTAACCAAATTAAAACGTTTTAGAGATATTTTTAATCCCAAAATAGAGAACGGATATATAGATTAAAGTCCAGATGAGAAGATTAACTTTCTTTTAAACCGCAGTAAATATATTAACAAGGATTAAGAATATTAATAAATTATTAAATTCATCAATTTATGAAAACTGAACATATGAACCAAATAACGAAACAAATAAAGGGAAATTGGCCATACATTTTTGGTAAGTGGACAACTAGTCAAGGATAATTTGTTTATAATTGTTCAAATATATAAGAAAAAGTTCTTAAAAGATTTATATTTATTAATTTTGTTTTTCAGTTTAGGAAATTGTTTATTAGCCATGAAGCCATTTATGTACCTGCCATTTTAAGTAATCGTTTTCTTAACAATTAATTAATCATTATTGATCTTTAAAGAATACATTTTAACTAAATCACTTTATTTATAGTAGTTCAAGAAAATATATATATTTTAGATAACTGTTTCCTTTATATTCAATGGAACAAGAAGCGAATTCGTTAGCGAACTAGAGTAACTATAGAAAAGCGTCGTTACAGGTCTTCTTCTGACCGGCAATAAAACCTTACTTAGCAGTATAGAGGACGTCGATTGGGCTGTGATCAGCCACGTCCGAATGGGGACGTTGAATCGGATGCCTAGCTTGAGAGTGCAATACTTTTTCCACATGAAGAACCCTTGCAACAACTCTTCGAGTGGACCGTAAGTAGCCTGGTATTAAGCCATTTTCTGTCCCTCCTTTTCAGTGGTAGTCGAAAATTTTCCGACCGTATCACGGCCGGTCTCAATAACAAGACCTGTACCTATCGTATTTATTGTTAATTTTGTTAATTTGTTTTCGTCCTGAGCATACATTAAATATTTTCCACTGGACATTAATCAACCAAAACTCAGTATTTTACAATAGGGAATGAATATCTCCACGTTCACTTGTCTCTTGAAGCATCAATATTGAATTTCTTTCATCCCCTTTTATAAGATTACATTGTGACGTGTTTTTTTTTTTTTTTTAATTTTACGAAAGACCAACACATCGATTTTTATCACCAAATTTGTCTTTGCTTGGATTAACACTAAAACGTACAACAAAACGTAACGATTTAAAATTCACAGTTCAGTTTTTAGATATTCTATGCCTTTCGAAACTATTTACAGACTAATTTTCAAAAACGTCGAAATTTTTTTTCTTGAACCATGATTTATAGAAACGAATTTGTCAACAAAAGTTATTCTTAAATAGAAAAAAATCCGCCATAGTAGTTTGTTAATTTACTGGCTCCATGGTGTAAAAAATGTCCCTTTCTTTTACAATTAACTGATTAAAAATATGAAGCCTTTACTGTAAAATAAATCTATTTAATAAAAATAATTTCGTCCAGATTTTTTCTTATAACCTTTCAACAAACTAATTTATTCGAACTATAATTGTCCTAATAGTATGACTTGCTGTCCGTTTACCAATATTTATACTTTGTGAAGTGTTTTCATATCCATTGATCATTAACTTCATGTTTTGCGAATACTTATAATGAGGTAATTATTATAGCCAGTTATAGCTAACAATTTATCTAAAGAAAACGAGATGCTATGTTCAAATTCTGAGATATGAATCTAGTTCTTTTAAAAAAAATTTTATTTAACTTCAAATTCTACACTTTCATTTTTTTGGTCTTTTTGTCTCCGCTTCGAAGCCGCCATCCCGTACCAAACATAATCTATTCACACGATGTTGGGGTTTGGCAATATACAATCAAAGTAAGCAATATACAACAGGCAGAAGATCTGAATTTGTAAATTGGGTATTTTGGATTTTACCTGATTAGGACGTGTCTCGTTGAATTTTCTAATAAACTTACACACACATAATCTGACTTTTAATCGTAAGGTTATGAGATCTACAAGAACATAGAGCTATAGGCCTAGTTGCATGCAAATCTTTACAAATTATATATTTTTGTATGCTATAGTTGTTTTGTTTTATAAACTATTTGTCATTTGGTCGTTTGTTTTTTTTTTTTTTTAGGTTTTGACATGGCGTTGACGCGAGTTTGATACATTATGTATCTTTTGTGCTGCATCTTAACATTTATTTACAAGCATGCTGCATGTTTACACATTCATCACTATACCGCATCTAAATATAGCGTTCTTGTAAAAAATAAGGAGATGTAGTCGAGGATGTAGTATGATTGGTTGATGAGACAACTATCAACCAGAATTTAAAATACCTGATATAAGCAACAGTGACTAACTTACTTTTTTAGTTAGAGTGATCGTAAATTAATCAGATAAGCTGGAGGAGGAGGGGCTTCATATTAAAAGAAAAGAAATTAGCATTAGCTTTTTTAATAAATATATAATAAATTCACAGTAACAGACATAGATACGATAAAATAAGCTCGTGAAAGCTCTGTAAGATCCCGGCATTTTAACTGTTTTATAACGCATGCAAAAAAGGCAGCCTCGGGTTTATGACTGTGAACCTCCCGGGGGCACTTCAATACTTATTTGATAGGGATGTCGCTGGGGTTCTGTTCGGGTTTCAACATTGATAGTAAAAAAATATCCGACAAAAACGTTGAATGTAAATGATATGAAACTCCGAAGTTATATATTATAGGACTACTGTTACCCCACCCTTTTCATATAATTTAGATCTTAAAATGTATACCTTTTCATATATTGCGTAGGTAAAATTGTAACCTTTTCACATATTGGTTAGGTTTCGTGGGGTGTGTTGGAAAAGTGGAATATTTAAGGCTAAGATTCTGTGTGTAATGTTTACCTTCGGCGAGACTTTCGGCTACGAATAAATGACAGGGCTTTTCATATACAAGTAATTGGAACTTTATCAACCTCATCATAAATATTTCTGATAGTTTTCCCATCTATTCCCATATTTTCAAGCTGGAAAAAGTAACCTATTCCAGCAGCACGTCCTATCACCTTGTATATATGAAGTGCCAACCCCACCCCGAGCTGTGACCAGGGCTTCATTTGACAAATTATCATCTTTCGATTAAATATGGTCGTAATTTAAGTTATGACTACTAAATTTTATAAGTGATCTTAAATGTTTCATGCCTTAACGAGTATTTTCACTTGTACGTTTTTGTGTGTGAAATGAGTCTAAAAGTATATACATGTATATCAGGATAATCATACCGACTGCATTGCCATAGTAAAATATTTATGTCCCTATCAGTCGCGGCTCATTTTGGTCTTTTAAGTAAGTTTCCTTCCCTGCATTACTTGGTCGCTTTTGTAAAAATATACAGCACAACAACAACAGCACTCGACGTCAGTATTGTACCAAAAATGAAAAATTATTCAAAAGAAGACTCAGAAAATTCAAATATTGGTATGCACCCACACTAACATGTCACCACAGATATGATCTTTTGTTATATAATGCGCCAAAATCGTTTCTTCCGCAGGACAACTAAAATTTATACTTGAGTGATGGGTCAAAGCACCTTTTCGAGTCATAGGTTGATGTAGATGTAGACAACGATGTCGATGGTGGGAAAACCCACCATATCAATATTTCCCCAAATGAGTAACTATCCTGTAAAAGTTTTTAATACATATTTTATATTGGAATGGCACATATTCATGAAAAATCAACAAATGATCCGAAAGTCGGAAAGATGAATAGTCCATGGTCTCCACAAACAGTTGTGATTTTGCTTCACTAAGCTATAGATAACCGTAGGACCATCAACAATGAGCAAAATTCACACCATATAGAAAGCTGTAAATATAATACATGTAATAGAAGGCCTCGAAATGACAAATGTAAAACAAATCAACATGAAGCCTAACATTTATAATAGAATTCAAAATATAATATTGAGATTGGAAATGGGGAATGTGTTAAAGAGACAACAACCGACCAAAGAGCAGATAACAGCTTAAGTTAACCCATGGGTCTTCACTGCGGCAAGAAAATCCCGCACATGGAGGCGTGCTTCAGCTGGCCCCTAAACAAAATGTATACTAGTTCAATGATAATGGATGTCATACTAAACTCTGATATATATAAAAGAAACTAAAATTAAAAATCATACATTACAAGACTAACAAAGGCCATAGGCTCCTGACTTGGGACAGGTGCAAAATGCGGTGCAAAAAGCCTATATACTGAAAATTTTAGAAATTATTGCATGCATTTATTAATATTGCCAATTTTAGAAATGCACAAAGATGCGAGATGATTTATATAATTGTAATTTAAGAAAATAAGAGGTGTCTCTGCTATACATGATATATGACAAAATTTTAATCAAGTATTTAAAAATTATGTTTAGTACTCTATGATTTTAGGTATTTAAGAATTAATATAGGGATCAGGATCTGCTAACTTTCACTGACTAACTGAGCACATGAATTCAACACTTGTTTTTGGTGATGTTGGTGTTGCTTAGTCTTAAGTTTTTAATCTTAGTGTTGTTTTGTTTTTTCTGCATCTTATGTTTTGCCTTGGCATTATCAGTTTCTCATTGTCTTATCTTTGTAATGTTAAATAATAAGAGAGAATAGACAAAAACATTTGTGAAATTTTTAATTCAAGCAAACCATATAAAATTGAGAATGGAAATGGGGAATGTGTCAAAGAGACAACAACCCGACCATAGAGCAGACAACAGCGAAGGCCACCAATGGGTCTTCAATGCAGCGAGAAACTCCGATAGTCTTGAATTTTATCAATGTGATTAAAATACATTAATCACAAAATGTTGATAATACTTTGGTGAATTATCTATTGATATAAGCTCCTTTTCAATTTTTAAAGATTTTAGATTTAACAATTCCAAGTCAAGGATTTAATCATAAAACGGGGGGATTTTCCAGTATTGTGACTATTACTCAATAATGCAATTTTCATGAAACTTGGTGAATTGTTTTTATATATTAACATAATCATGAATTTCCCTTTCAATTTTTTATAAAATTCTGATTTAAGACTAGTCTTTGGATAGTAACTCAAGAACGCTTTCACCAATTTTTATGAAACTTTGGTGAATTGTTTTATATATTGACATAAACTCGCTTTTCATTTTTATGACCCATAGTGGAAGGGGCATTAAGTTTAACCCTTGACCGTCTGTCTGTCTGTCTGTCCCAAAGTTGGTTTTTGTTCTCTAACTATAGTTTGCCTCAACCAAATGTTATAAAACTTTTACAAAAGCTTATAACCACAATACTCAGATCAAGTGTGAATTTTGGTGGTGTCAGTGTTACTGTTCTAGAGTTATGCCCCTTTACAATTGGAAAAATTGCTGAATTTTTGGTTTCCCGTTCCTAACTTTAGTTTGCCTCAACCAAATGTTATGACACTTGCACACAATGCTTATTACCACAAAGTACAGATCAAGTTTGAATTTTGGTGGTGTCACTTTTACTGTTCTAGAGTTATGTCCTTTACAAATGGAAAATTGATGAATTTTTAGTTTCCGTCCTCTAGCTTAAGTTTGCCTCAACCAAATTTTATTAAACTTTAACACAATACTTTTACCACTAAATCAGATCAAGTTCAAATTTTGGTAGTGTCACTTTTACCGTTCTACAATTATGTAACTAGATATAGGAAGATGTGGTATGAGTGCCAATGAGACAACTCTCCATCCAATATTTAAGCAGTGCTCACAGTGTTTCAAGTTGATCATTAAAATTCATTTAAAGCTAAAGACCAGCTAAAAGGGCAACAAGCTTATAAGGCACTCATGGTACAGCTTTTTATTATGCACAAAATCAACTAATATAAAAACCATAGACAAAAGAGAACTCACAAATAAGAAAGGAAATATTCTTAAACTGTTCATAAACATGACAAAATAAGCTTTTTATTGCTGTTTCTCTCTCCATTTATAACATTTTATTTATTTATTTTGTGTATTTATAGGTCAGACATCTTGGTTTTCATGATTAATAGGTCAATACTGAAGATGAAACTAAAAGTTGATATTTATCTACATGGTGCGCCAATTGGATTAATTGTTTTAGCTTGTTGTTCAGCGTGAGCCAAGGCTCCGTGTTGAAGGCCGTATTTCACCTATAATTGTTAACTTTTTATACATTGTGACTTGGATGGAGAGTGATTGGAAAAGCTCACATAGCCTTTCGAACAAGGTGAACTGAAAAAGACCACAAATACAGTTTAACGTGTGCATATCTTGACTTAAATCTAGTAAATTGATAATGAGGGCCTGTTAAGAACTAATGTTTACGACAAAATGTATGATTTTGCTTCCCAATTGTGAACTTTCCATATCTATATACACCTGGAAAAAGAGTATATATCTCCAAGTTGATACAATATTCCAGAGCATGCGTTTCTTATGTTGATGTCCTAGATAGAGGGGTTTTTGATTACAAGGAAGCTATTGAACCAAAGGTTCTAAAGAAGTATAACACAAAATTAAGTTGTAAAATTGAAGTCATCCTTTGAAATGTTTTGCTGAAACCATCACGAGTGCCTTGACCATTATGGAATACCTTTTTCACAGATGACCATGGATATTTTCCAATTGTCATAGCCAAAATCTTGTCCTCTTTTTCTTGATCGAGGCATGACCGAATGAGACTTATACCCAGATGTGTAATTGCATGAGGTACACTAAAATTTGTGATTTTTTATGATTCCCATGGTGTCTTACGCTTCTTTTTTTCAAAAAAATATACCACCCCATTTTCACAGTAGTGGATTTCATTCCAGATACATTATCCTTATATAGGCAAATTGCAATACTTACTAAACACATACTATCAAGACATACATATATTCATTTTATCATTACACATCATATAAAATTAACATGTTCATGTGTAACCCATTTAAAATAAATTAAAAAATTTACAAAATGCAAAAGTAAATTAATACATCTAATAGTATATCTGATTATAATGACATTTGACAAATTTGACAAATACAGTTTGCTTTTGACATGCAATGAACCTTGTCATGACAATAGTGCGAGTTTGAAAACTTTATACTACTCTCTTTATCAGTAATATATTATGTTGGGAAATGAATTGAATGAAATAAGTTTAAAAACCTTTTCTTAAATTCTCCGTTGATAGATTAAGAAATTATTTAAAAAACAAGGTTTCAACTCCCTATTGCAAAGTTCATCTGAGATATTTTTGCTATACTTTAAGCCCTTTTGGTTATATAGCTAATTATGGTTTTAGGTATTTATACAGTTTTGGTTGTCAAAAGTTTGGGTTCTTGCTTTGCGGATGAATGGTAATCCAAAAAGCACTTTGAACGCATGACATTTATTTAGTGTTATTTTCGTTTAATGTAAGTTCAGACAGTCTAACTGATGCGCTGGTTGCACTTAACGGTTCCAATTGAGTTGCTAAATAAAAAGATGTTTTGGCACAGTCTATGTCACCCAACATCTGGTTACCTATACCATGACATATAAGTGATTGTGTTAGAGATAGATTATCAAATGGGTTCATATCTAAAAACTCTTGCATTGTCATCACAAGTGTCATTTCTAACTGGCGTAAAGCCGATCTACATGATGTTATATCATGTAGGTGGTAGTAACATAGAAAACTTAAGAAATGCACAAATGGTACAGGATGAAGTGGTATAGCATCTGTTGTACCATCTAGATGCAGTTCTAATGGAACAATTGATGACCTAGAATAAAAACTTACCATCTTAATAATCATCATTTTTACTATTTTTCAAAGTTTTTCTTGATTCATTAAATTTAACAGAGATTCCTGATTTTGATTTAAAGTAGCATTCCAAAGATAAATTTTCTCATCTGTGCACTTGAATAAAGCATAATATATTATGTTTAATGATGTTAAGTAAGTCTTATGAGAATAGTAGAATGAAGCTAACAACAGCCATCCTGCTACTACATCTGATTGTAATCCTATCAACAGATGACTGAGGTCCATTTTGTACTTGTAGTATTTGAGTTTATTGTTTGTTGTAGGCTGATTTTGTAAAAACGATGGATATAAATTATGTGCATTTGAAAACAATACCATAAAAAAACCTTTTGATATATCGGTCCTTGAATGACGTAAAAGATTATATAGTAGACTGTCTGGGTATTTAAAAAATACACTATAGGAACGGTCATTACTGAATGCAATGAGGTAATATATGTACTTTACAGTGAGATTGTGTCTTCACATGGTATCCTTTAAAATCTCCTAGGATCTCTGACTGAACAAAACAGTGTACTCCTTGATTATAAGATTTCTTCAGGATGAAGATTATTTTTTCTCTGTTTTCAGTGTTGAATCGCAAATAAAATAAGTTATTGTCAGGAATGAAATAATGTAATAATGTCGAATATTCTACACAATACAAGAGTCTCTTTAAACAAGTCATGAAACATAGAATGATATTGTCTGGTCTCCATACCAATGGGTCGGATTCTTCTGAAACCCAAAACAGCAAGGTTTAAAAACTAATTGATAACCTTTTATCTGTACTCATTTTCATAGATGTCTGTCAATCTGTAAAATAATTCATTGTTCAAAGGTAATTGCAATGTATGTTTATGGAATTTGAATGTCCCTGGTATCTTTCGCCTCTCTATAAAAGATATGTATCATTCATACTAATTATTATGTGTTACAGTGTTTTCTACTTTTGCTAGTTACGAAAACTGAAATTAGGGCAGTTATTAATATAACACAGTTCAAACAGGAATTATTTGTGGCTTGTTGTGCAATTGGAGTTTGCTCATTATTGAAGGTCATGCGGTGATATATAGTTGCTTATATCCACATCATTTACACTATAGTGGTAAGTTGTCTTATTGGCAATCCTACCACATCTCATAATTCTTAAATATATCAAACTGCTTACAGGTAAAAGGAAATCAGTTATTTTCTTATCCTTAAAATTCATCTCATATTGGACATTCATAAGTTAACAACCACCAATCAATTGATAGTGAACTGCTACATTGGATAAGATGCCCCCAGACCCCCACTCTCCAATGCAATAAATAACAGACAACATTATCTTATATTTATATAATTTCCGTATCCGTCTGATAAGGCGCATCTAGCAATGTATCTCTTCTATTTTGCTGTTTTAAGAAGAATCGCGTATATAGTATTTGTTTTCTTCTAGAGGCCAATTGCAAAGTAGTAGGATTTGAAAAAGTAAAAACTGATAAAAATCATATATACAGACTTCATTAAAATAGTTATTCTATTAACACATAAACGACCATTTAATTAAATGGTCCTTTGAATAGTCTTATTGCCAATATAAAAAGCCTATGTTATGGTGGCCGGTTAAGGCCATTTCGCGTTTTCGCCTTTCATATTCTATAGGGCGAAAACGCGAAATGCGAAGTCGAAAACGCGAAAACGCGAAGTCGAAAACGCGAAATCGATTTCGCGTTTTCGACTTCGCCTTTCGCGTTTTCGCGTTTTCGAAATCGCGTTTTCGCCTTTTCGCCTTTTCGCGTTTTCGCGATTTCGCGTTTTCGCGATTTCTCCTTTTCGCCTTTTCGCGTTTTTACGATATACATGTTATTATAACATAACATTTTAAATATAATTTGAGACAAGACTACAAAGTATAAGTCATTCAAATGATTGTCATATAAATTTCATATCTGTGACGTATTTTAAATACTTTCATAAATTAGACAATTTCTTCACATTCTTTGTTGACAATTACTGAACAAATTTAAAACAGATGCATTTGTATAAAATGCCTTTGAACATACAATTTGCTGGAAGTTATAGTTTGGACATTTTGAAATAAATGAAATTAATCATTATTATCGCCATGGTTACTTAAAATACATAATCATTCATTTAATGCTCTTGTTGGGAATCTAAAATTTTAATATTTAAATTAGCTTGTGTGAAAAAGTTTAAAATTTAATACATTGTGGAGATAAGACTTTGTCAAATAAAACTTGGGACGGTTTCATGAAGCTATCTTAAGACCTGTTATAAGATACTAGAATATCTTATGACATGTCTTATGATCCTCTTAGGACTATCCAAGACCTCGCCTCAAAACTGTCGTAGGTTGATCTTAGCAAAGATATCCTAAACCTGTCGCATGTTCTTTTAGTTTAAACAAAAAGTAACCTGGATTTATGGAAAATTCATGTAAATGTAGAATGTGTTTCCCATATATTACTAAACGCATTGATTAATATTTCAAATTTTCAAAGATGGAAATTTGTTCATCTACAGGAGACACCAAGGGACAAGTGATATACTGTTGAAGCGGTAGACAATAACAACAATCCTCCCCGTGTCAGAACCAGATTAACAAAACAAATAGAGAAACTGAATCTGGTCAATTAACAAATATATTCTAAAATGTCAAAAATATTATTTCAAGCAATTTGTATACTCAAAGGCATTTTATACAAATGCATCTGTTTTAAATTTGTTCAGTAATAATAATAATGATAATAATAATAATAATGATAATATCTTTATTTAAAGAGAGTAATTCATTTGGATTAAACCAATTTTAAATAAGGCTCTCTAAATACAATATCAACTACATGACTAAAACATAATTAATCTACTAATATACACATGTAAACAATAGATGTATATAAACAAAATATAATTACAACAACAAAACCGCCTATAGTTTACATTGTGACTTAACTTATAAATTTGACACTTTTAAAAGATAATGACTTGTTAGAGTATTTGAAACAAAAATGTAAAGGAATTGTCTAATTTATGAAAATATTTAAAATAAGTAAACCACAGATATGAAATTTATAGTAATGAACCATATAATATTCATTTTATTTCTGTTCCAAAGTATTCAATCAGTGACCACTATCCAGTATGCATTTCTCACAAAAGAGGGTTAAAATCGAAAAGAAAATTCATGAATATATTACGTTCAGATCTACTAAACATTTTAATGAAAATGATTTTATCAATCACATATCACAGTGTTCATTTGATAGTGTATTAGAAATTGATGACCCTGAAGAAGCATTGTTGTCATTTTGAATATTTTACTGAAGTATTAAATCATCATGCTCCACTCATTAAAAGAGAGTAAAACGTTTGTATCAAAATGAGTGGATGAATGATGAAATTTTAGATAGCATGAGAAAACGTGATTTTATCATAAGAAAAAGATATGTATAGTTATAGACTCTGGAGAAACAAAGTCAAATATCTCATCGAAAACTCTAAACAAAATTATTATACCAAAATCATAGAACACAAAAGGGCAACAGTAGTAAATTATGGAAGCACCTACATACTGTCAGCGGTACCGACAATCATACCAGTATTAAAATAATAAGTGATTGTACCAAAAGGAAATTTTAGAACCAAAAGCATTGCTGATGTTTTTAATGCTTATTTCACAAATATCACAGATAATCTTAATATAAATCAAAACATCAACAATAGTTGTCAAAACAAACTTGATGATTTCATATCGGGTCATGTACCAGATAACGTGTATTTTCTATACCACTTATGAGTCATGATTTTGTGTGTTTACAACTAAAAGCACTAGATGAATCAAAAGCAACAGGTCTTGATAACATAAGTGGAAAGTTTTAAAGATGTCTTCTCATGCTATTTCACTACCACTTTGTCACATTTTTAACTTAAGTATTAAAAATGTATTTTTCCATCTTCATTTAAACTGGCAAAAGTCATACCAGTTTATAAGAACAAAGGTTCAAAACAGGATGTTTTTAATTACAGACCAATTGTAATTTTACCACTCATTTCTAAAATCCTTGAAAAACATGTGAAAACACACTTAGTAAATTATTTTAATAAATACAACTTATTGTACAGAATGCAGTCAGGCTTTCGCGCAAACCATTCTTGTCCATCTGCGTTAACAGCTTTATTGGATAAATGGCTAAAAGCCATTGATGATGGCGATCTTGTTGGGGCAGTGTTTCTAGATCTAGCAAAAGCCTTTGATCTTCTCAATCATGAACTGCTTATTCAAAAATTAAACAAATACAAATTTGCTTATACTTTGCTACGTTGGTTTACATCATATTTGACTGACAGATATCAGATGGTGTCTATTTCAAATACATTTTCAGACGTACAAAAACAAAAAACGGGTGTACCTCAAGGATCCGTTTTAGGACCTGTGTTGTTTTTAATTTTTATAAATGATCTTCCTTTGTCTAATCCTAATCATAACACCGATTTATTTGCTGATGATAGCATCATATCAGTCATTGGACAAAACAAAAGTTGCATCAGTCAAAAACTTAATACGGTTTTAAAAGATATTTTTCGCTGGTGTGATGACAATAAAATGGCTGTAAATGTATCTAAAACGAAAGCTATATGTATTGGCTCTAAACAGAAGCTTTCAGTTACATCAAATGAAAACATTAATCTTGCTATAAATTGACAACAAATTAAAGAAAGTACATGTGAAAAGGTTCTAGGTATTTTTGTTGATGCATCTCTATCTTGGTCTTCTCATATTGATTATATAATAAAAAAAGTTAACTCTTCTTTAGCTTTACTAAAAAGGATAAAGAAATATTTAAATCACAAAGCTAGATAACTGTTTTATAACGCTTACGTTTTACCTCACTTAGATTATTGTTGTTCAATATGGGGAAACTGTAATAACTTTCTATTAGATAGTTTACTAAAACTGCAAAAGAGGGCAGCAAGAATAATTTGAGATGAACATGATTACACCAAACCTTCAAGCGAATTATTTCACGAATGTAACATTGTGCCGATTACACAAAGAATACATTATCATAAATCATTACTAATGTATAAGGCAAAACATGGCTTAGCTCCAGAATATATGTCCAGTCTTATTTTATCAGCTTCTGCGAACCAAAAATACAATACGAGATTTTCGTCCTCAGATAATTTTATAATTCCAAAACCAAATACAGAGTTGTATAAGTCTAGTTTCTCGTACAATGGACCAAAAGTATGGAATGCTCTTCCTAATTCAATTAAAAAATCAAATACAGTATTAGAATTTAAACATAACTACAAATCTATATACTTTTAACATTACCATGAAATTAGTACTGTAATGCCATATAATAATTGTTTATTGTATTTAAATTGTATTACACATCTTTATTTATCATTATTATTGAATATGTATTGTTTATTTTATGTAATTATTATTGTATTAAGAGAGCCTTATTGAAAATTGGTGTAATCCAAATGAGTTACTCTCTAAATAAAGATATTATTATTATTATTATTATTTGAATGACATACTTTGTAGTCTTGTCTCCAATTATATTTAAAATGTTATGTTATAATAACATGTATATCGTAAAAACGCGAAAAGGCGAAATCGCGAAAACGCGAAATCGCGAAATTGCGAAAACGCGAAATCGCGGAAACGCGAAATCGCGAAATCGCGGAAACGCGAATCGCGAATCGCGAAGTCGAAAACGCGAAATCGATTTCGCGTTTTCGCGTTTCGACTTCGCGATTTCGCGTTTTCGCCCTATAGAATATGAAAGGCGAAAACGCGAAAACGCGAAATGGCCTTAACCGGCCACCATACTATGTAAATAAAAGGTAAATATGATAGATGTACTTACTACGATTGTGATGAGATAATGAAAGCTTTAAATGTTTTCAAAGTCAATATCTATGTACTTCCGGCAATAACATTTATCGACAGGTTGTTGGTCATTCTGTTTGAACCAATTGTGTTACCTTAAATAGCAGACTTGTTCCTGTATTGTCGATGACAAAAGTCAGTAAAGATCCGTCTAAATTCCAAAATTACTATATTCAACAACACTTACCTTAAACTAAATGATATTCAGGAAATTTCAAAGTATACTGCCGAAATTTACCGAATGGAAACTACTTTTAATAAAACCAAATCTAACATAAACCGCCATTCAATTGAGTCCTTTCTTCAAAGTAAATATTTCATTTTTACACGGGAAACTTTATACTTAAATTTAGTGTGATGTTCCTTTGGGCCGATCATAAAGTATTTATATATCCCAACGCATTTGCTTTGCCCGTGTATGTAGTGCAGTTACAAATTTGACTGAATGTAATCTATATCTTTGGTAAATTATTAAGTTTTGGATTTCATAATCAAAATGAATTAAAACCTGACATAAATTCTTTCATAGGTACATATTTTATTTGGGAGTTAGACTGTAGAAAACGTACGATCCAAGTAAAGAGAAATAAGAAAGTTAATTGCGAAATATTTACTTATTCAGAGCATTTTTCTCATAGACAAATAAACAAGATAATAAGGAATGAGAAACATAAATCGATAATATAATATTATACATAAAACAATAGCTCAGCATAGAATGGGATCAACTAAGCCACCAAATAAGGTGCAATAAAATAAGCCTTTTCTACACAACAACATCCATCGAATGTGTCCTTATTTATATTTTGGATTGGCTTTTATCTGGCTGTTAACAACTGTGAGAAATTTGTGTTAGTAGTCTTTTGGTTAGCTGTACTTTGTGTCGATCTGATAAGTCAAACATTTTCAACTGATTTGTACAGTTTGTTCTTATGTTCAAGGTTAAGGGAGGGTTGGGCATTCACTTGTAAACATGTTTACTCCTGCGACTTTCTGCACGTTCCTATCCCAAGTCGAGAGCCTGTAATTCAATGCTTGTCGTTTGTGGCTGTCTACCATAATTGTTATTCGTTTATTGTTTTGCCCATAAACCAGGCTGTTAGTTTTTTATTTGAGTTGTATTACATTTTTTCATGTCGTTGCCTTTTAAAGTTTAAAATACGGTAAGAGGTTTGTTCATTGATGAAAGTTATACGATTACTGAAAGTAGCTTTAATCTACTTCAATTGATCTTTAGAGGATAGTTGTCTCATGTTGCAACCATACCACTACTGCTAATCTTTATATTGTAAGGAAATCTACAATACATACGTTTTAATGGTTATCATTGTGAATTGGTTTACGGAAACGAGGTTTCTGTACTTCTATCCACGACAGCCATGTTTTCGCGATCTTATATCTTAAGATAACCAAATAAACTCTATTATTATTTTCTTTCATGAAATCGATTAGTCAACTTTTGTATTAGGTTTAAGAATGCCAAATAGTTTGATCTTGAACATCACTTATGAGTCTGGTGCAGTACAATTAGTACCATAATTGTTATTCCTGGATTCCTTTGACGCAAGTATAGCAAAACTCACTAGCAACATATCAGTACTGGTTTTATTGTATGCGCATTTCGACAGCTTATATCTTCCGGTGAAGCTGGTATCCATAATATTCGAAAATTCAAAATAAAGAAATTTTGAAAAGCTGACATAACCGGAAAGGGGAGAAATATTAAGATAATTATTAAGATTGTCTAATAACATTAACGGTAACAATTCTCTGCGCCCCAGATACGTATTTCGACAATAAATGTTTTTCAGTGATGCTTGAGACCAAAATATTGTGAAAATCCAGAGTTTATTAAAAGAAGAGTTTAGAAACCAAAAAGGACAAAAAAAGAAAAGTCAAAGTCTGGCAAGGAACCAGAGCTTTGCATGATGGAGTTTAGAGTTCATGCAATTACTTGAGTGTTTAATCTTGGTGTGAATGTTAAAATTAATTTACAAGTCTGAATATGAATAAAGCAACATTAATAAAAAATATATATATATTACTAATTAATATTGTCGTGTGTTAATGTATTTATTAGTAAAATATAAACAAACAAAAGAAATAATTCAAAAATAGAATATGCGAAAATGTACATATATTTCTTTCTATGTTTGCGTTACAACGCAAATATTTGAGAAATAACGCAAAATAAAGGCAACAGTAGTATACCCTGTTCGAAATTCATAAATCGATTGAGAAAAAACAAATCCGGGTTACAAACTAAAACTGAGGGAAACGCATCAACTATAAGAGGAGGCGCAAACCTTATAATAATAATAATAATAATAATAATAATAATAATAATAATAATAATGATAATAATAATATCTTTATTTAGAAAGAGTAACTCATTTGGATTACACCAATTTTCAATAAGGCTCTCTTAATACAATAATAATTTCATTAAAAGTGAACAATACAAATTCCATAATAATAATAATAAAGATGCAATACAATTTAAATTCAATAAACAATTATTATATGGCATTACAGTACAAATATCATGGTAATGTTAAAAGTACATAGATTTGTAGTTATGTTTAAATTCTAATACTGTGTTTGATTTTTTAATTGTATTAGGAAGAGCGTTCCATACTTTTGGTCCACTGTACGAGAAACCAGACTTATACAACTCTGTATTTGGTTTTGGAATTATAAAATTATCTGAAGACGAGAATCTAGTATTGTATTTTTGGTTTGCAGAAGCTGATAAAATAACCTTTTCGAAATAACGCAAACATTTTACGTTATAACGCAAACCTTTGCGAAATAACACAAACCGTTGCACTATAACGCAAACCTTTGCGAAATAACGCAAACATTTTTGATTTTAGTTATTAAGATTTGAATATTTAATAATCAAAAAGTGTTATATTAAATTTACATTTTATGTTCATTATATAATTTGAAAGCAGTGTATGTTAATATCGGCATTTGCATGTCCGTCTGCCAGTAAAATTTGGTTGTGATTTAGTTAAGAGAAGGACCATGAACACAAGGCCTAATCATTATATTAGATACTAGTATACATAGGAATGAGGAAATACTTGTATCGTAATAAAACACAAATTAAAAAAGATTTTTGTATCAGAAAATTATATGAATTTAACGTAAAAATAGATATGGTACAGAAAATTTTGAATTAAAAGGCCAAGGTTTTGATAATTTAGATTTACGGGAAGTGGCAAAGTAGAGAAGAGCAAAAAGAATTTCATACAATTGGAAACTATAGTCAAATATACAAAATGATCTTTCGCAGTGTATGTAATGTGCGAATCCCGAAATACCATTTTAACTGTATCCGCTATGAATTTCTGATGTAGAATGATAAATAAACAGACGACAAATTCATGATTTTTGAATAAAATAAGAAATAAAATATAATTTGTACTGTTTTTATAGATTCATGATATAGGAAAGAGATGCGAACGGGTCACGCCTACAACCATCCTGGGGTAAAATTGATACACAAATTAATAAATATTAAGAATAGTTTACGAAAAGAGCATGCGAGACATTTAAAAGCAACAGTTAAGTTTCATTTGCAGAAAAATGTACATTTTAACATAATTATTAATGTTGCATAACTTAAAACAGGTTTTGTCATTCAGCTTGTTGATATTGAATTAAATTCCACTATGCTGATTTCGTTATGCGGTTCATGTTTACTGTAGAAAATTGCTACTTGACTTTCATTTTCACTGTAGGGCGATTCATTTCTATTGTATATGCGACGCATTTTCACAGAAGGAAATTGATTAAATTTTATTATATAAAGTCTTTATTCGGCCGACTCTCTAACAAAATGTATGAAGTCAGAAGGACTGATTATATATGCATACTTTGTGAGTGAAAGTCTGAGGTAATTTATCAATAAATTCCGTAAAAATAGCATTTATGGATAATATAGTCAATTCTATTTTCTCTAATAATTTGATATAGGAAGATGTGGTATGATTGCCAATGAGACAACTCTCCATCCAAGTAACAATTTATAAAAGTAAACCATTATAGATCAAGGTACGGCCTTCAACACGGAGCATTGGCTCACACCGAAGAGCAAGCTATAAAAGGCCCCAAAAATTACTAGTGTAAAACCATTCAAACGGGAAAACCAACGGTCTAATCTATATAAAAACGAGAAACGAGAAACACGTATAAACTTCATAAACAGACGACAACTACTGTACATCAGATTCCTTCAGATCTGTATGTAGAACATATTTTATCCTTTCCTTTGACACACTATCAATGAATACATATATCTTGGACAGTAAAGACAAACCACGTCACAGAAAAAGCAAAGTTTTCGGTTTCGGTCTAAATCTACATCACAACTAATAAAACGTCATTAGAGCTATTTTCCTAATACTTGCAGATTAAATGTGTGGTTGGCTTGCTTGCGTTTTTTGTATAAATGTTTGCTTAAATATTGTAATAAACTTTCAGCAAACATTTATACAAACAAAGCAAGCAAGGAAACCAAACCTTTTAACTACTAGTTCTAATGGATGCATCTTAGATAACAAAGAGCGTTGAAAATACGATCTTCATTTCACGATTGAGTGAGTGGTTACATTTTCATCTTGCACAAATAATTGCCTTACATTTGACGCTTAGGTGACTGGATATTGGAAATTTCACATGCCATTGTGTATACATCTTATACATTAAAGAAAGTTTTAGGAACAATCGAGTCACCTTAGTTTATGTTTGAATTTCTTACAAATTGTTACAAATAAGCAAATTCGTGATTTCAAGAATGCATGGCCATATTAAATACATTTTATTGTTACATATGTAAATAGTTCTATGCCACGGGGTATAACCGCCATACAGTTGATTCCGGAAGTTAATCGCTGGCCTGCATCGCGAAGCGAGGTTGGTAAATAGACCATCTTAATATTTTCACCAAAAAATAATGACGTACTGTTCAGTTAAATATTTTGGGATTTGTTGTTGATTAAAATACATAATGCGAAGGAGAAACCCGTTGTTTTATTTTATTTGCAGCCATTTACTTGAAAAACTGACCTCAGAATTTAGGCACTGTAGGATTCATTGCTTTCTTTAGTACCGTTCGTTGTATATTCTTGTACTGTTCGTTTTGCAAAAGCCTATCAATATGGTTGAAATACGTATGAAACGGCGTAGCAAACTTATAAAGCTTACAAAGCTTTAATAATACGTTATATTCATGGATGTTCTACTCCAGTATATTTTCGGATTCATGACATACTAATAGCACACTCACCAAAACTATTTGAATATGCATGATATGAACGGGAACCACCTTAAGGCTTTGAGGATTGCAATCAGGCGCTGCCGATGAGTGGGCTTCTCTAGCTCTAGCTCCAGTAAGTTTTGTTTCAAGTTAAACAAATACAATATATTCAGATGGGGGAATAATTAGATGAAAGATGTTAATCGATGATTGATTACAGCCTTGTTTGTTGAGGATATATACATTTTCCTTTTTAATTATGAAAAATAATAATAGAGCTAGCGATTAGTTTTTACGATGCATATCATTCAATGTGGTGTTATTTGTGAAAAATACCGCAAAACGTCGAATTGCTTTAAAATCATTGTTTGAAACACCAAAAAGGAAGTCGATGACCATATGATTATTCTATACCAATAAAATGGAAATTTTTGTATCAACAATATAACAGTTTTAAGAAACATCTATGGATTCGTAATTGGAGATTTAATGATTTTACGACAAATTTAAGAATGTTGTTTTCGCGGCTTTTATGTGCTTTCTATCCAAATGTATACTTTTTTCAAAAGAATGCATTCAGTAATATATCTGAAAATGAAAGAGATACATGTATTTTTTAAGTTAAAGTTAATAGAGTCAAATGTTTTCTACATTATGTGACATAGCTCTTTTACTGTACAATATATAAGAATGTAAATACAATACCTTAGCTTTAAAAATACTCCAATATTTCCTTCGAGTTACGTTTTGTATTAATCTCAGAACTTCATATAATGAGTCAGTTATTTAGTGTTTCACTTCAAACAATTGAGGAAATGTAACTGAACACATTTTTAGAATCTGTCGGATTATATCTCTAATGGATAATGAATTTCTTGTACATCGAATATTTATTTAGACCTCTTCAAAGGACATACATATTTAAATTATTTTGTTAATTGTTGACAATGTTCTGATGAAGGTAGATAGTATTCAGTAGCCATGTTTTTAAAATTAATGCACAATCATGTACACATATAGTTAAAAACTATAGAGATTCTTTCCTAATCCTTTTGTATAACTTAGAAATTAATAACATAGCTCAATAGTTAAAAGAGGATTGATCACTACTGATATTCTGGGGTATCTGATATAAAAATAAGGAGATGTGGTATGATTGCCAATGAGACACCTATCCATCAAAGTTCAAATGAATTGGATGTAAGCAATTACATGTATAGGCAACTGTACGGCCTTCAACAATAAGACAAATCCATACCGTATAGTCGGATATAAAAGGCCCCCGACATAAAAAATATGAAACAATTCAATTGAGAAAATGTACGGCTTAATTAATAACAATATGTTCCTTTCTTGATATCATTATATTGTTTTGTGAGTTCACTCTGGGTTTTGATACGGCACGAGTTACTCAATCTTCAGTTTCTTAATTTCGGGTTTTGTGTTTTCCCCTATAATTTTTGGCTATTGTATTATTTGTCTGTTTTTCTCACCCTCTTTAATTAAGATTTTATATCTTGATATCAATGCCTTTTTTATCAAAAATATACATTTGACAGATCTAAAGTGTAAACATTATGTCAGTTGGCAGAATCAGCATCACTTTATTATGTACGATAATCTGCCATGAGAGAAAGGAATAATAGCTAATGAAATATTTTATTTTATTACTTCTAGGTGAACTTTTCATCATATGAGTTTTACTTCCATTAATTCACAGTTTGACGTAATTCTTATACATAATTTTAAATTTACACGTATGTACTGATGAACCTTATGTAGACGAAACGAGCGTCTGTCGTACAACCACCGTGTCGATGTCACTTTTTAATTCAAGCCACGGGTGAAACGCGCATTTGGCGTACAAAGTTAAAAGCCTGGTATCTTTGATGAGTTTTTAATTTAAAACGTGGAAGGTGAATTTAATATTTGAATGAATTTTCTATCCATGTGACAAATTTGTGAATTATATTGATTATTGAATACTGTCAGGTCTAAACGTTTGAAGAGTTTTGATAGAGCTTTCTTACAAATTGACGAAAGGTACGTACGTTTGACGAATCATACGTAAGACTCGTTTTAGGATCATATATTTTGACATATTTATGTATTCTAAATCGGAGCGTCATGAAACTTCGATGGCGTTTCACCTAAATTTTGCCTATTAAGGACTATTCACTGCATGTAGCGACACGTGTTAAACTTGATTTTCGGAATGTACGAAAGGTAAAATATGATACCACCAGGGGAAGGAGATAACTCTACAAAATTTCCTAAATATAGGGTCGTCAGAAGAAAAAAATACCTCTAAAAATAAAAGATTGTGCTGATCCCCACCCCTTTTACACACAAAAAAAAATTACAACTTTGCATTATTTAACCTAAGAAAATACCAAGGCAAATAAATTGGCTTCCCCTCACACAAAAATTGAGATAAAATAAAAACAAATACTTCCTAAATTCAAAAATTTGCGACCCCAAAATAATAAATGAAGAAGAAAAATTACCTCCAAAACATATTATGCCGGGGCCCGTTTAATAACTTGCAGTGATTCCCCACCTCTCCTGGTTAATATCCATTGTTGCCTTGTGATGTGTCCATACACCCGGGTTAGGTTCACCTATGGAATCGTTCTTTCAGCGTATGATTGCGGTTTCGTCCTGAACATTCAGAAATATTTGCCACTGGACGTTAAGCGACCAATAATCATCAATCTTCCTAGCATGTTTACTGTTTAATCGTCATTCATTATTAAATCCAAAATATATACAGTGCAAGATTGTAGATATATTTTCTTCTTGATATACATTTAGGTGTTAAAATGTATATGGCCCGAAAACACAGTTATTTCGTAGTGCATTTCTTTTAGACAATAAATTCAAATTAAAAAATTGCACCTGCTCTATCTCAAAAGGTTTTACAGTGTAGTGTTCTACTATTGGGACAAATAATATCAAAATTATAGAAAAGTCTACCAACTCTGACTCAAAATATTGACAATTCTATGTTAAGGGTCTAAAATTCAGTTTGACAGCTTCAGATATACTAGTTTTTACCTTTTGAACTATACCAAATCAGTACTTAACATAAAGATTCAGCACCCAAACTTTTTAACATGTAATTTCATCCCTTTACTTACTATTTCATGCATACATTATAAGGAAATAAATTTGGAAAGTGTATGAAAAAATTTGTAAGTTATACATTGTCCACATTAGGGACTATATTTGCAGACAACGAAAATCTAAGGACGATAACTGTGTCCTCGGACCTAATATAATAGAAGGACTAGTCCAATTCTAATAAATAAACTTTGTATGACCTAAGCTTAGGGAATTATAAGATAGTTGGCTAAGTTTAATGGCCATAGGATATATATCATAGAAACTATGGCTATTCTAATATTGAAATTTGATGTTTAATTTTGACGTTTAAATCAAATAATTTCAACTCTCAAGATTTGGGCTTGAAATTTTAAATATTGCAAAATCTGCTTTTAAATGCTCTTTAATATAATATATTAAGTGTTAGAAGCAACTGAACACTCATTTGATTTATCAGATTTATTACAATTATTCAAAAGTTCGAAAATCTAAGGACGATAACTGTGTCCTCGGACCATATGGCCACAGACCACAATTAAATTCTCTATTAGTTCTTTATAACGTTTTGTTTCATTAAAAAAAATGCACCGATTTTTTTTGTCAAATATTTTGTGTGTGTAAAGTACAGTGCTAGTCCAAACATATATCAAACATTCAGAAATATCGCTCCCCAGCATCTTACAAATTTAGCCAATACACATCCATACCCCTATGGACAAGTCAAGAGATGTTCCGAAAACTGTAAATATCACCTTTTTGCACCTGGCTTAATCACTCTTTCCATATCAAAATCAGTTAAAATACAACATCCAAAAGTTTATTTCACCTCTTCTTTCATTTCCACCCAAAAAAAACTAAGAAATGAATGAGGAACGGAAAGAAAAAAAATTAAGAAAAAATACACTCTAATTAAAAGGAACTATATTCGTGGACAACGAAAAGCGGGGTCATTAATTGTGGTCTTTGGCCATATGTAAATGAACAAAACAATCTCTATAATTAGTTGATCTATAATTTGAGCTTAAGGGCGGATTTAGGAGTGAGGCGCACCTGAGTGCATCTGCTCAGCAGACCCATTCCTAGCCTATACTAGATTTTCGCCTTGGTCTATTATATACAACTAAGTCAGAGAAAGAGACAGTTTAATTTTCTAAAACACCAAAGTTTTCCGTCTTTTCTTTGAGTGTAACTTGTTTGTTTTTCTTCTTTTTTCATTTAATGCTTGTATCAAACTTTATTTGCATTAATGTTGATGATCATCTATTTGTTGGTTTACTGTTGTCTCGTGGACATTTATCCGATATCTAACTGCTAGTAGTTAAATCAAAGCTGTTGGTGAGGTGTGTGTGTGTGTTAATTGTTGTCCCCCTTTCCCCATGGAATTGACATTGGATTTCACATGTTCGTGTTTACATCTTCTGTAAATGCTTAATGCACAACTGATTGGTCTACAATTATTAGTTGATTAAAACAAATTAACGACGTGTAAAAGAATGATCCCAAATCAGTTGCGTATCTAGCAGTAACTGAAGATATTACTAGTTGAAAAACAGACCATGAAAATCATCTGTGGAATACTAAGGCAACGACCATTAACTTTCAAGGGAGGGAGTATAGTATTTGTTCCGTTTCACATTTGTTTCCTGCGATCGCAAGAGTCACATTACTTTTTTTCACATTTAACCTTAACATTAATAGAAAAAAACTTCATCGCAAAATCTTTTTTTCCCAGATTTATTTCACATTACTTTTTCAAAACATTGCAGCATCCTTGTCTTGCAAATCTCGATGATCCACGTTGACAATTTGATGATAGCATACTCATTAAAAATAAAAATAATTGTGAATCTTGTCGTTAAATTTAGAGTATCATACTCAATAATTTCATTGAAATGTTAATGGTGAAACGCATGCTTAAACAATTCCCGCGCAAATGTGTGTAATCGTGGTTAACATAAGGGACGTATCGGACGTAAGTGTATTTGAAACTATTTTTCTTTATTTTCAGATATAAAAAGCGTGTTTTATTTGCGATATGCTTAAATTTTTAAAGATACGTTTGATTCAGAAAAGAATGCTGTTTTTACCGGATAAAACAAAGACTCAAAGTGTTATCGTGGAAATGTAATACATGCTCCCTTTACGTTCGTTCGTACCTTTCGTCAATATGTAAGAAAGCTCTATCGTAACTTTTCCATCCAAAGTATTAAATATGTAAGGAATATGTTACCAGTTTTGAGTATAAATTATAATTCATGTTCTTGTTAATGTGATATTTTATTCTATTTTATGAATGGCGTATACATATATTTATCTATATGTTACTCTCGTGCATGTTCACACTATGTCGACTTCATGTACTGGCCCAAGGGATGAGATCCTGGCACAAAACACAGTTTTAACAGAGTTATGAGGAAAATGATATGTCTGTGTATGTACTCACGAGCGACATATTTTTGCAGTCTTTGGTCTTTAGATATCAGAATAGTCGAAATGCGCATCTGGTGCATCAAAATTGGTACCATTAGTGTTATAACTACTTCCAGGTAGATACCTCTGCTGGTGGACCATTAGTCCCCGAGGATATCATCAGCCCACTAGCCAGTACTACAGTACTGCCGTGAACATACGGATATTGTGTTATTAGAATTTGCTGTTACACAATTTTGGAGATTATTTAAAATTAAGGAATACATTTCCCTCATGCAAAGTTCTGATTCCTGACCTGGCTTTGTCTATACTGTTTGTACTTTTTGGTTTATAAGCTCATCATTTTGTTAATTAGTTTTGGATTTTCTAATATTTAAGCCTAGAGCATCACCGAAGAGACATTTATTGTCAAAATGCGCATCTGGTGCAGCTAAATCAGCACCGTTATTGTTATTGATAAGTTAAAGAGCGATGAAACATACCAAAGAGATATTTAGGGATATTAGTCGAAAACAAACTGACGATGCCATGGCAAAAACAAACAAACGACGAAAAAACAAACAAAACTATACAAAACACAACATAGAAAACTCAAGACTGAGCAACACGAACCCCAAAAAACCGGGGGATCTCAGGTAGTCCTGAAGGGTCAGCAGATCTTGCTCCTAATGTGGCACCCGTCGTGTTGCTCATGTAAGTACAAAACCTAGGCACTCTTGGTTCAATAGCTTCCTTGTAATACATCACGAGTAGGCGCTGTTACAATGTTGCTATATAGAAATAAAAAGTTCACAATTGGTAGCCGAAATAATCTTTTTTGTCGTGAAGTTTTGTCCTCAACCGACCCTTATTGTCAAATTCGGAAATGTAAGTCAAGATATGAGGCAGACTTCACTTAAGTTAAGCTTCTTTTAATTTTACACGAGAAGCTCCTGTTTAAAATCAGCCTCATATGGGTCCATGGGAATACCTATTGTTTGTTGAAAAAAAAATCCTGCAAACGTAACAAATATGTTGTCAATCAAGAAAATCAAGAACTGATTTTTATTAATCCGATATGTTATCAGGATGGCTGATGTTGGTCAAAAGCTCAAACAAATCAAACGAATGGAAAACAACTTTTATATTCCTGACTTGGTACAGGCATTTCCTTATTAGAAAATGGTGGATTAAACCTGATTTTATAGCTAGCTAAACCTCACACTTGTATGGCAGCCGCATAAAATTCCATTATATTGACAAAAATGAATGAACAAAACAAACAGACAAAATAGGTAAAAATGTCAAAAATAGGGGTACAGCAGCCAACATTGTGTTACATGTATAATCTTAAACACTATAAAAACAAACAAATATGTAAACAAAGAAAAACAAAATGGCATATAGACAAAGTACATGAGCAAAAATGGAAGACAAGAATAAAAAAAAATGACCATAGCACAATAACACAATTGCAGTATACATAAGGATCGATCCACACCAAAAGGATATTACCAAAATGGACTAAACAGTAAAGGTTAATAATTTACAAAGACAAATAAAAGAACACTATAACACGTAATTAAGATGATAAACAACGTCAGTACCTAGAATCTATACTTCAAGAAATATATCATGTATTATTTGTGAAGTTGATACTGAATATTTATCAATAAGGTCTTGGTATCTTCTGATGAACGTTTTCAGAAAAAGGACGAGACGTTATTTGACATTAACCTGGTTCATCAACTTTCTGCTCAGACACTGTTGACGTTTTATAAAGTCTGAGTAGCAGCTGCAAGCTCTTCAATACCGAATGAGTTGGGAAATGTATACCCCATATGCAGGTGAAGTTGGTATATTGCTACTAAGGTAGGGGAAATTGATAATTTCAAAATTAGAATCGTCTCTTTTGTCATAGATTCTGGTACTGAGATGACCGCTTATGTCAAATTCGAGGTATAAGTCTAAAAATGAGGCAGAGGAAGAAGTGGCTGTTGTTTCTTTAATTTTAGATCTGGAGGACATATTAATGGAACCCAATCAGAAAAGTCTGGATTGTTAATTGGAAGAACATCATCAATATATCTGAAAGTGAAATTAAATGATCTGACTTCTTTGATCTTCTTATTTTTAACAAGTGTCTGAAGGAACTCCGACTCATATGAAAATAAGAAGAGGTCGGCCAGAGAGGTGCACAGTTCGTTCCCATAGGAATGCCAACAAGTTCTTGAAAAAGTCTACCTCCAAATTCAACAAATATGTTGTCAATAAGAAACTCCAGCATACTGATCACTTGTTCCTCAGTGTAGCATGTTTTACCTTTTTGTTCACTATTAACAAAATATGCCGTGTGGTATCCCAAAGTAAAAAAATATGGCGTATGCTACTATTTTTATATTGAAAAGCATTGTGAATTATTTCTTTTAGACGATTTTTCAATTTCCCATGGAGAATGGTGGTATACAGGGTTGAAAAATCAAAAGTTGTGATAGAATTAATTTCAGAAAAGATCGATATTTTAAATTATCCAGAAGTTCTTTAGAGTTTTTTCAGTATCCACATATACGGTTAATACCATTACGAGAGTAAACAGTTTCACATAATGTTTGAAGACTCTCTTTGACTGCGGACAGAATTTTTGTCAGTCTAATGGACATTTCCTTTGTAGAACATGCAGATGAGCCGGCAATGTACCGTTCTTTGTACGGAATTTTGTAAAGCTAAGGTATCCAATACAAACAAGGTAAGTCCTCAGATTAGCTGTTCAATGTCATTGAAGCCATGAAGGACTTATGATTCGCCAAAATCTCATCCTTGTCAAATGGTATGTTTTTATATGTGGGATTACCTGAGTGCTCATTGATTCCTAATTCTTTTACAAGTCAATCGTAAAATTACCGAATTTAACTTATCACCGGGTTTGTACTTTCACGAGCAACACGACGTAGACAATGTGCTATATCAGTATTTTCGGAATCTGGAGAAATGCACAGTCCATGAAAGTTTCTCCTTTCCAAAAACTAGGGTCTAAAAATGAAGTCCTTTTAGATATTGCAACTTATATAGTTCATTGGAAAGTTCCCACAAAAGTATTATTGGTGATTTCTTCGAGATCAAAATGTAATATCTGTGGTTATTGTGAAGCCGTAGTTGTGTGTAATATGGATGTGTGTCGTCTGTATCCATAACGAGGGGAATCACTTGTGATGGGTGAACAGCATCTGTATCTGATTCGTTAACTATGAATTTAGGGTCAATAAACATAAGGTCAAGATCACTAATTTTCATATCTAAGCCTTCACTTTTACTTCCACTTGTTATTTTGTTTAAACTAGCCCCAGTTCCAATGTCATCAATTGTGCAAGATAATCACCTTAATCTCACTTCCTCTTCAGATCCAATCTTCTGACATAAATACTTGTAAATATGAATTGATAAACTTTTATCTATACACATTTTAGCAAATACGATTTATACATATACTTAACTACATAAATAACGCACCACACCCTGCCTTATATATCAGTTTCACAATTTTTTGTTTTTTGCTACAAATGTGTAGAAATATATTATATTTTAAGCCGAAACTTCGAGTTAATGCAGAGTTTACAGTGAAATTTTCATTTTAGTATCTCAAAAGTAAAAAATCAAAAGTCTGAAATAAGTAAATTTGATATTTGTCATTCGAGTTGTATTATGAAACTGAAAACCAAAGTCATTGTTTTTTGGTGAAAAGTTACACACGACTTTAATTTTTATCAATTTGGCAACAGTTTTTTTTTTTTTGTGTATAAAATGCGTTTTTTTAGATGTCATAAACTTCAAACGACTTTAACCCTGCCACATTCTGTATGTGTCTGTAATTCAGTGGTTGTTGTTTGTTGCTGTGAACCATATTTGCTTTTCGTTCATTACTTTGTAAATAGGCCGTTAATGGACGCAACTATCCCATCGAACTTGAGAAAAAGGATACAACAGATACAGTTAAATCTGCCTCATATCTTGACTTAAATCTAGAAATTGAAAACGAGGGTCGGTTGGAAACAAAACTTTACGACAAAAGAGATGATTTAAGTTTCCCAATTGTGAACTTTCCATTTCTATGTAGCAACATTCCAGCAGCGCCTGCATACGTAGTATATATTTCCCAGTTGATACGATATTCCAGGGCTTGTATTTCCTATTATGATTTCCTAGATAGAGGGTTGCTGCTCAAAAGGAAGCTATCAAACCTAGAGTTCCAAGTGGTAAAGTTGAAATCATCCCTTCGTAAGTTTTACGGACGCCATCACGAGTTGGTTGACCGTTATGGAATATCCGTTTCACAGATGATAGCGGATATGTTCCTAATGTCGTAACTACAATCCTGTCCCCTTTTTCCGAATGTGACCTACCGAATTAGACTTATTACTTTTTTGTACTAACATGAGCAAAACGACGAGAGCCACATGTGGAGTAGGATCTGTTTTCCTTCCGGAGCACCTGAGATCACCCCAGTTTTTGGTGGGGATCGTGTTGCTCAGTCTTTAGTTTTCTATGTTGTGTTTTGGGTATTATTGTTTGTCTGTAGGTCTTTTCTTTCTTAGTCATGGCGTTGTCAGTTTTATTCGACTTATGATTTTGAATGTCCCTCTGGTATCTTTCGCCTATATTTTAAATTAGAAGGGACTGTAGCATGACCCCATATCCCACCCTTGCCCAAAAACATTCTACTGTGAACTTGAAGGTAAAGATATTGCAAATCAGAATATATAATCTTAATGGGGTCAATGATGTTTCTGTGTCTCAACCCAGAGAGGCATGTACACAATAACACCACGTATGCATTTTCATTGTCTGGTTTCGAGGCAGAACTTTCGAACGAATGAACAAATTGTTTTCGATTATCCCAAAGGTAGTTTGAATATAGGACTGACTTAATATTAAGTATTTGAGTTTCACTTTTGGGAACTAGTTTAATTTCTTAAAAATATTAGATTGTTGGTGAAATGTAAATACAAATACCTTGACTTGAACGAAAAAATCCAATAATTCCTTTCAGCTTTGTTTTATATTAATATCCAAATAAATTGAGTCATTTAACGATTTTATAGTTTAGTTTTCTTTCAAATAAGACTATCCAAGTAAAACCTTTAACCCTCAAGGTTATTGTTAGAATTTTGTTTACCAGTGTTTTTCTCTAGGTTTTGTTTTACTGCGGCTTTCCCTGTCAGTCGATTGCTTGCTTAGACCTATGTAAAGCACACACATACACGTACTATTTTATTGATTTTTACATGTTAAGATAAAAGTGAATATTATTTGTAAGCCATGCATATAAATCAAATGCAAAATACTTGTACACACAAATGCTATTGGTACTCTCCGGAACGGAACGGAGCGGACAGAATATAATATAGGGCACGCAGTGTGGATGACATGGAAATAAAAAATCTAAGTTATAAAATTCAACAATAAAGAATTAGCTGGTGTTTCTTGTAAACATTCTTTGCATAACAAACGGAATTTAAGTAAAACAGAACACTAAGCCAAATATTATCAAATTAAATCACAACTCATAACAAATATACACAAATCCACATGTATAAATTTCCAGTTAAGCTTGAATGTCTTCTGCTATACTTATAACAGAACACGTTTCAGATGGAAATGTCTATATTTGGCTTTAATGTGTATCGATCTGATTTCAAAAACATTTTTTAAAATTATTCCGTTCCACTCCGTTACGGAAAGTAATGAGGAATTGGTACTTTGCGGAACATAACGGGAAAAAGACATTTTATCAAAAGTTGTATGCAATAATATGAATAAATAATAGTGTTTTTTGTGGATTTCATTTAATACTGGAATAAAGTTTTAGATAAATGATCTTAATGCAATTAAGCATGTAACGCCAATTTTGATTGGATGACGTTTGCCATCTATTTCACGGTTGACGCTAAGGGGTCAACATTACGCAATCGCCGTCGAAGTTTACGGGATATTCGAAATTGTTGTATTGAATTAGAATAGGAATAACAGTACTGAATTTTAGAAATAACTGTATTGTATTTAAAGCTTTGTGGACGTCTATCGGTAGTTTTACTGTCGCAAATTGAGTTTACCTGGCGACGCGTAGCGGAGACAGGTAAACGGGTATTTGCGACAGTAAAACTACCGATGGACGTCCGCAAAGCTTCAAATACAATACAGTTATCTCTATTCTTATGCAAAACAAGTTCATAATTCAATTCCAATCATTATTTCAGTGTAAAATTCTCATTAAAGAAAGTTCCGCGAAAAGATGTTATCTTCTTTGGCCCCCGCTAAATTAGGTGACGTCATAGGTATGCATCCGGCGTCAAACGTAAACACCGGGTGTTTTCTGGCTTCTTGGCCGCTTCAGAATGTAATTAAATTTGAGAAAAAGAAGATTTCTAAGTGCAACATGTGAGTTTTTTTGCTTATTATTGTAAAAATTGCATGTCAATACATTCCGCAATTCAAAATGTCGGCTTCCTTAGTTACAGACAAGGAGATAGCGAATTTTACGTTTGCTGTCATCCAATCAGAACCATTGATACAAAATAATTGCATTAGAATATTAAATATGGCGAAACATTTGGTGAACATAAATTATGTATCGAGTGTTCTAAATGAAGCCGAGCTATTCTAGAAGCAGTTTTAGTGCGCCCTGAAATTAATATTACACACGTTTATATAGCTATCAACGGACTCGGACCTCTTTTTACGAATTGTTACATGGTGGTTTCATACAGTTTTTGCAATTACAATTAATCGTCTATGGTCAGGTTTTAAAACCCGAGAGCGTTTTAATATTAATTTAGTTGTGTAAGAATTAAAGTGGCAATCAATAAACGATTACGTAAAAACAGGTGAAAACCTGGTGTATTCTGTGTCATATCGACTTTTCCAACTCGTGTAATAGAAACACTGAAATTGAATATCATAAAAAAATATTGTAAAAAGTATTTGATTTGCTTTCCATCAACAGAAGGGTTGATACATTTGATTTTTCAATGTTTTGTAGGATGAATTTTATGTAATTATGTTTGATCTCCTCATTTACCACAATATTTCGGCTAATTACAGATGTGTGGTCAGATATAATATTTGTGTACGTACAAGGTCTTAGTAATTTCAACTATATACAAATATATGAAACGAAATAGTAAGGTACATACGAAATTAGCTACCAAAATCCCAGCATTGTCACTTATAACCTCGAAGATTTAGAAAATATTCTTTTTGTAATAAAAGTATATATTCAGTGCTAACGTTTACAACTCAATGGAAGATTTCCAGAAACTTTCCGAATTTATATGTAACATAATTAAATAACGAATAAACACACACAACAAGTCACTTTGTACATCATGCAATGGACAATGATAGAGAACATAACACATTTCGTTAAATCCATTCGTTCTAAATTTATTAAGTATTAATCATCACATAATATACATCCTTGGCTAAGTGACGATGTGATTGGTTTAACGCCGTCACGTGGTGACCCCTATGGATTCGACCTATAGCCTCAAAATCAACCCAAATAGATTTTACTAACTCTCACGGATGATGAAACTATACTGAATAAATGGAAAACGGACTTTCAGAACTTATACAACATGGATAATGCCGCTTCAAACTTCGAGGATGTATTAAACAGGCAAGCTTCAACACACAAATCGTCATTAGAGGACAAATGCTTGACCCGATTTATAATGAAAATCAAGAACTAAATACGACCATCACCATCGAAGAAATTAGACGGCTTGTTTACAAATCAAAAACGGCAAAAGTTCACTTAGTTGTGGTATAGATAATATTCCTACGAAGTACTGAAATATGAACCTGTAGTATCCGTGATTCATTGAATGTTTCAATTGAAGTTGAAACCAGTATCATTCCATCTGTTTGGAGACAAGCTATACTTTGTCCGATTCTAAAAGACAAATCTTCAGATACACGTGGAATTAGTTGACTTACTTGTTTATCAAAGATTTACAGTGCATTCATCAACAGTCGATTATCATCCTATTTAGAGTTCAATGATATTTTAGCAGACGAACAAAATGGTTTCGCTCCGATCGATCGTGTGAGGATCATGTATTTACTCTTAATGCTGTATCGAGAAACCACAAGACTTCATTCGCAACTTTCATTGATCTTAAAAATAGCGTTCGATTTTGTTGACCAAGATTTGTTGTTATATAAGCTTCTGTTAAATAACATTGATGGGAAAATGTACAACTCAGTTAAAATCATTTACCGTAGTACTTCTGCTTGTGTTCGTGTGAACAGCAGACTTTCACAGTGATTTGTATGTAGTTCTGGGGTTAAACAAGGGGATAATTTATCTCCAACGTTATTTTTTAATTTTTATCAACGACCTGGTACAGGAGGTATACAGTCTCGGACTTGGTGTAAATATTGGTGACTCAACGATTTCGATACTTTTATATGCGGACGACATCGTCTTATTGGCATCATCCGAAACTGACCTGCAATGTATGCTTGATAAAGTCCATGAATGGTGCAAGAGATGGCGTGTTTTGATAAATACAGAGAAATCAAAAGTTATGCATTTTCGTCAGTCTCGATCTAAACGAAGTGAATTCCAGTTCAAAATCGGTGACAATCTAAGTTCAAATTAATGACACATACAAATACCTCGGTGTAACTTTTCACGATCTTAAGGACTTTAAAGATAATGCAAATAGACTATCGGAAGCTGGAGGTAGAGTTTTAGGAGGAATCATCTCCAAGATTCATCATTTAAAAGACTTCGGAATGAAAACTTTTGAGAAACTTTTTACATCATGTATAGTACCAGTGCTGGACTATAGCTCTTCGATCTGGGGATACAAAGACTTCGGTTGCTTGAATCAAATTTAGAACAAAGCAATTCGTTATTTTCTTGGCGTCCATAAATTTGCACCGACATTGGCTATAAACGGTGAAGTTGGTTGGGCGAACGCAAAGGAACGACAATGGTGCAATATTATAAGATATTGGAACAAACTTGTATCTATGGACGACACTCGTGTATGTAAACGCGTCTTTAATTGGACTACGAAAGAGGTACGAACAATTGGTCATCTGAAGTGAAAAACATTGTCATTTATAGGATCAGAGAACAACTTTATTACAAAAAACACATTTATTGGTGTGCAAAACAGTGCTAAAAGATAAATGCTCCGCAGATTGGGAGAAAGGTTTAACGAACTTTCCGAAACTACGAACATACAGGCTCATTAAATCTGAATACAGTTGTGAACCTTACATAGAACTTAACCGTAACGAAAGATCCATAATAGCGCAGCTCAGGTGTGGCATTCTTTCACTTAGAAACTGGTCGTTTTGTAGGTGAAGCAGAAGGTGACCGGTTGTGTAAAATGTGTGGTGATAACTGTGTGGAAAAATAATTCCATTTCCTCATAAACTGTAACTTTTACCTCAATCTACCAGTTCAACATTTCTAACAAATTGAAAATTTATGTATACTATCAAAAGATGAACAGTTTAAATATTTACTATGTCAACATCCGAGAAAAACTGCTAAATATCTATTGCAAGCTTTCAATAAGAGAACAAACTTGTTATATGAAAATTTTCGATAAAATTGATTTATTTTGTTCGTCGTACCATTGACATTGATTTTTAAAGTGACTTATAGACCCAAAGGGTCGGGTGTTCTAATTACTGTTTTATATTTCACTGTATTATATACTATTTTGTGAGAAAAAAACATGTCACTATAATAAATAATTTAGTTATAGTTAGTTAGTTATATATAGTATAGATAATTCTGAATGAAAAGATCTACCTACATTCCATTTCGCAAAAAACTGTCGGACAACTACTTAATAGAGTGATTTCCCTGAAATGTTAGTTTTGCCATTTTTGCTATTATTTTTAAAACTAAAATAGATAAAGTGAAAAGATATGGCAAAAAAGATCAGCAGGCCTGAGTCATATGGTTGAAATTTTTAGTCAACTCCTAATATACCTTCTACTTAGTGGACGGTCTTTTGATTTTTTTTGGGGAGGGGGTGGTTGAGGCAGGAGGATTTACCGCCCGAAATGTTATTTGTTATTTTGCACACAATTATGTCCTCAAATTGGCTGCATTAAGTACAACAGAATATTCATTTGCATGTTTTCTTGGTCAGATTAACCATTTACGGTGTTTACGAGGTCAGATTATACATTTACAAAATCCGCTTGCCCGCTCCCCCAACTTATTACATTCAAGTACACACAACGAAGACATTATACCATTAATGGCGGATAATTGTTCATTTAAAATTACAGAAACACTTTATTTCTCCCTTGAAAAGTTTCGATACCGTAACAGTGAGGTTTTTTTCAAATGTGTACCTTAAACGTGTTTATACACTTACAATAAACGTTATTTAGGTTTTAAAGTTTTTGTACTCGATATGCTTTTACTTATTATATCATAGCTTTCAGTTTCTCTTTGCATTTCAAAAAAAAAAACCTTACCTGACTGATGACGTACATTAAATGAAACCAATTCAGTGCATGTCACCGTACACAATAATTATCTATTTTATGTTTACAAATGGCGTACGAGACAACATTATAGTTTAATTGAAAAAACGAAAGGTAAATTCAATATATTTTATTGCAATCTCTCATTGAATATTTTCATATTTCACTGCTTGGTAAATATTATTATTCAGATAATGTAACTTTATCATTTTTTGTCTTCCAAGCATTATGAAAATTTGCATTAAAACACGGGCATTAATGTTTTCAGAAAATATGTCACATGCCATTGTTCAGTCCTTTTAATACCAAGAAATGAATGCTGGTGTAAAATGGTTATTTTCAGTTAGATTGCGTAGATACTAGCTTCGAAATGTTAACTATACAGTTTCCGTTTTGCTCTTTGTTGAAGGCCGTACGATGAACTAGAGTTTCTAACATCTAAGTCATTTCGTACCAGGTGGACAGTTATCTTCTTGCCATATCACACATTCTTGTTTTGTACCTGTATTTAAACAAAAATGATTGCGACAGTTCTTCGTTTTGCCTGATAGAGTTTAAGAGTTCCGCCTGCGCTTCTTATTTGTATTCAGAGAAATATTTCGTTAGGTTTTAGTTGAAAAGGAGAAGGGTTGTGGAGAAGAAAAAAGCCTGTTAAACAATGGATAATCAAGTAAATTCGATTATGGTCGTGTTATAATTTTAGTTTATATTTTGACGTTTGTGGATGTTCTCTTGTTTATCAGGTTTTTTTTTTTTTTAATTTAAAGTGTATATCTCTATCTATTATAGTTTTCATGATATAAATAGGCGAAAATGCAAACACTTGGCAAAATCGTCATTAAAGGGCAATAACTTCAATAAAGAATCAACTGATAGTTTGGTCTATATTAATTTATTGATCTTGTCTTGTCTATAATTTTTGCCTTCACAGTTTATATCTATCTTTTATAGTCTGACAGTTTTGATATAAATTGACAGTAGGTTGATCTAAACATTTTGAAAAATTCTGCCTTGACGAATTTTCTCTATCTTCAGCGTTTTTCAAGATAATAGAAAAACTTGCATTTACCCGTATATTTCTATTTTATGCCATGTAAGCCATGTTAGTTGGCAAGAAGAGTATTCACATTTTTTTTAAACTAGACACCCCAATGATGATTGTGGCTATGTTTTTAGTTTAAATTTGGCACTGTTGTTTCGAAGGAGAAGATTTTTGTCAAAGTTAACGGACGACGACGACGAAAGACGGAATACGACAACGGACGACGAACGACGGACGCAAAGTGATGAAAAAAGCTCAATTTGCCCTTTGATCTAGGTGAGCTAATATTAATAAACGACTCATCATGGCAAACAATTTGCGAAGTTGCTTTCTGGTAAGTGGACAGAATATGTCTACGTCGTTTATATGTCAATAACGGCTTACCAACAAATTATATTCGATTTTTCATTTATTAACAATAACTTTGTTATATAGGCTAAGCGTGATCAGTTTCCAGATCATCATTGTTTAAAACACATATAAATAAGATATCATAAATTTAAGCAACAGAAATCTCATGAACTCCAAAAGGAGCGAGACCGGGTGCTTCGACGGGGAAAGAATCTTTTGATATGCATGCATTACATGCATTAGAAATGTACTGGCCGTCAAAAATTTATTACTTATAATTCATGATCGACTCAAACAACGGACCGGAATGTATATGACAATGTAGTGACAGAGTCGTGTCGTGATTAATCAAATAAAACGGTACCAATTTTACTGCAACAGATGAGCATTTCGACAATTAATGTCTCCTCAGAGATGCTCGGGAGCAAAATATTTAAAAACCAAAACTTATAGAAAACACTTGATAAAATCGAAAAGAAATAAAAGTATTGCGAAACACGGTCGTGAAGTCTGTGCTTTGCACAAGGAAGATACATTCCTTAATTTCAAATGACTTTCTAGGTTTTACAATAGCAAGTTTTAATAGACAATACCCTGTTCAATAAACAATATGATAACGGTTGCACCTCCTGGAATGTCAAGTAGTGCACACATGAACCCCTTATGGTATGATGTATCAAAAATATATAGATATACTGCCAAAAGGAGATTACGATTCGGTACAATTAATAAATGCTAGGTTTAAGTATAATTATGCTAAGCATAACATATACGTACTAATACTATGTATGAATATAATTTAAGGTGGATCATTGGTATATATTTTCCTCAGATAGAATCTTTCTTATACTTTGCAGGAATGTAGATTTTCCATGCTTTTTCAAAATATAATAAAAAGTATGGGTTACCGTGCTATTTTTTAAGGTACAAGTCGTACAAAATTGCACAATTTGCATAGATGTTCATGAAAAAACACTTTTTTGTGAATAAAAAGAAATCTATGAGATAGAATTTTGAAATAAAATATGAGAAGATAGGTTTTAAAATATGCTTTAAGAAAATAAAAATAAAAAATGATGTCACCGACCTTGTGTTTTTTTTTTTTTTTTTTGCTACAAGTAAAAATTGTAAATTTCTCTATCATTCCTTTATTAAAATTTTACTATTTGAGTTATCTCCACTTAAAAAGCTAAGTTGACAATTTGATTCGAACAAACACAGATATTTAGTATTTGATAAATCAATCTGAATAACGCAATAAATCACTTATCTTTGTTTATTCCGATAAACAGTCTAATCCATTAATTGCCAATCTGTCTCAAAATTTGAAGATTTAAGCAAAGAACTAGAACTATTGGGAACTGCTATTTTTCAATCCAAGATGGCGGTATACAGTTAATCTACCTTAACTCAGATGAAAACTGTTACTTCTGAGTTTGAGGGCCAACCATAGTCGAAGTTAATATGGTAACATCATTAATAAATTTTCACAAAAATGGCTGTATACATTTCAGGAAATATCATAGACAGTACTCAATCTAACCACCTTAGACATTATATTCACAGCAGATTAAAGATGGCCAGCCAAGCACAAGGCACAAATGCACAGATACCAACAATTAATATCGACAAAGTAAAATTGGCCTATGTCAAGAAATTAAAACTTGGTTCACGATTAAAAGAAGTAAATTTCACTGGTATTTGCCAGCTACCAGATAAGACAGTAGTGCTGTCGAGTTGTGATATGGCAAACAACCAGGGAAAATTATATTCCATTGAGTCTGACGGCACAACATTATCATCAAAATGTGAAAAGCACCATTTGGAATAACCTTTTTTAATGAAGAATTACTTGTTTCATGTCCAAAAACACAAGAAATCGGGATGGTAGACATCGATGATTTAGAAATGTATGAAACCTTTGCTAAAGGATATGAATTTCGAGGAGTATCAACAAACGGAACTGACATTGTTTCAATTTCAAAAGGAAAGGGAATAAGTTTTATGAATAAATCGGGTTATATCTATAAGGAATTTCCTCTTAAATCAACAAACGGAAAGTCTTTCATTCATTTTGATAAGGAATATATCTACTATACTGACAAACAAGGACCATGGATAAAATGTATGAATACCATTGGAAAGAGGGTCTGGCTTTGTGAATTGATAGATGAAGTCCCTTACGGAGTTTGTACCGACATGTACGGTAATGTATTTGTTGCAGATAGAGAAAACGGTGATATTCTTATCGTTGCGGCCGATGGATCAAAATATCGCTCCCAAAGTGTAGATGAAGTAGACGAACCTACTGCATTATGCTTTGATAAGGAAAATTGTCAGTTGATTGTGGCAGACAAATCTAGAAGTCCCTGCATATACCAAGTTATCTACAGATAACTATCATGTACACTAACAGTAATTCAATAGGTTCGTAATGTCAAATCATTATAATCCTTACTCACATGGATACAAGGTCATAATAAATATTTTTTTTGGTCATTTATTTAAAAAAAACATGATATTGTTAAAGAGGTTGATTATGGTAATAAGCAGTTTTATGTTGATCTTTGTGTAAGATCGGAGTAACGTTCCATGATGACAATTATTGTAGATCCATGATTATTTTCATCTTTTCTATTTCACATGCATCTTAGCAGGAAATAAACTCGAATGAAAGTACTTTTTTCTCCTTTACTTATATATGAATTGAGAAAACCAGACATTAACACGTAAACGCAATTTAACATAAAACTCCGAAAAAAAACCCATTGAAATAGCGCATAATCAAAATCCTGAAGCTGTGTATGATGATAAAAAAGATATATCCAATGAACTATATGTCACGATAGCAACAATTTCAAATACAAAAGAAAGCAAGTTAATCAACACCGAAACGGCAATCCTTTCAAATAAAAACAACAAATTCGAATAGGTAAATGTTACATACACAATACTAAACATCATAGCCGTAGTACTTTCTTCAAAAACCACATAAAACCAAACATAATGTTTTATCGAACAATCAAGATACCATATTCCTGTGAAGCAGCTATCCAAATGAACAACCGAAATATTTGTTGTTTATAACAGGCTTTAATTGCAAGCATACTCAACTTATTCAGTTCTTTCTTTATGGGAATTTTATTGATAAATGCATAGGGTGCTTTTATCTGTTCCCTAACGTGCCAACAGTATTCTTTATTTGTAAAAAGGATTTATACAGAAACGAAAGAAAAACCCAACTTAATGTATTAGTCTTTATAAAAAAGAAGATGTGGTATGATTGCCAATGAATCAACTCTCCACAAGAGACCAAATGACACATGTAAAACAATTCATAAGAGAAAACTGACGGCCTAATTTATGTACAAAATAATGAACGAAAAAGAAATATGTTACACAACAACAAACGACAACCACTGAAATACAGGCTCCTGACTTGGGACAGGCACATATAGAATGTGGCGGGGTTAAACATATTAGCGGGCGCCCAACCCTCCCCTTAACCTGGGACAGTGGCTTAACTCATCAGATGGAAACATATAGAAATACATCTAATTAAAACACAGAGTAGACGTGGACGGGTACTTGAACATCCCAACAACAAAAAGACACTAAGTATAGATCTGAGTATACTCGCAGTTACTGACAGCTAGTTCAAAATTTAAAGCCAAAAACAACTTTCAAAAAAAAAATCATGCATCTAAGACTAAATTTTTTATCAGTACACATCCGACATCCAATGGATTTAGTATAAAGACGTCATAAACAGTCAAAAAAAACATGACCTTGTATGTAAAGCCAAGATACATGTATCGACAGATTATAGAGTCATGAATGTGCATATGTATACAACCAAGGCCGTAACTACCATTGAGGTAAGTGAGACACTGATTTTTTTTTCTTTTGTATTTGTTTATGGTAATTAAGGTAGTTCAGGGGTATAGAAAAAAAAATGACAGAATTTTCTTATACTTTGCCAAAATGAAGATTTTACTATTTTTTTTTTCAAAAAAATAATAAAAAGTATGGGTCACCGCGCTATTTTTCAAGGTACGAGTCGTTCAAAATTGCCAAAATTTGCTTAGATTGTTCATGAAAAAACACATTTTTGTACATAAAAAGAAATCTAAAAGACAGAATTTTGAAATAAAATATGAGAAGATAGGTTTTATAATATATTTTAAGAAAATAGAAAGAAAAAAATGGTGTCACCGAACTTGTTTTCTTGCTACAAGTAAAAAATGAAAATTTCCCTATATGTCCAGTATAAATTTTGTACTAAAAGAGTTATCTCCCCTTAAATGACTTATTTGAAAAATTGATTCTAAAAACACAAATATTTGGTATTTGTTAAAACATTTTCGATAATGCAATGAATCACTAAGTTTTCTTTATATAAATAATCAGTGTAACCAATAAATTGCAAATCTGTTTCCAAATTTGCAGATTTGGGCAAAGAACTAGACCGATTTATGTACTGTGATTTTACATTCAAGATGGCGGTATACCCCTGAATTACCTTAAATACGAAATATAGTCATTTGTTTTTTCTGTCTCAACCTTAATTTCTATAACTTGTCATCGTTCCTTTTAAATTATTCTTTCCGGATATAACTCAGCATCTCAACGGGTGATGTTTCTCGATAACATTAACCTAGTAACGGTAATCATCATGGATCCCTGGTTAAAATAGGCTCTTGCAGAAAAAGGAAAACCGATACTTAAGGTGAGGAAGGAATAATTCTAGTAAACTAACTGATGTTGTTTGTGATCATAACAGGGGTTAAGAGTTCGAGTATTGAATATAACTTCACTGGAACTAATCCAAAAAACTATAAATAGACTGACAAATCATGTACTGGGTCACCGTACGGGAGCAGTCCTGTCTGCATATTATTAGTTTTTATCCATGTTTCTTTCACCTTAAAATTTGAAATAACATCCCGTCATCCAATTTGACATTATTGAGGGACGGTAGGACCTTTAAAACGGGATTTTGTGTTTTCTAATTCGGGACTACGGAATTTCGGTTCTTTTTATTCGGGATTTCGGGATCGGACCCCCACCCCCTCATTTTTCGATTCTGGATCTAAAACATCTTACCACTGACTATTTCCAGAAATAATCTGAAATCATGGACCTACATGTTAACGGCGAAAACTCCAGTCCAATTCCCCCGTATCCATATCACACAAGTAAACGAACTCTAGATAGAATCATATACATGTATCTTATCTCATTCTATCCCTAGTTTGTTCACTCTTGACTCCTGGTCAATACCTTTTACTTTGAAAATTTAACTACCTGACAGACGAATGCATAGATGAAATAAAGGAAGCGTACCAGCAGGATTTGCCAGACATTGAAAACTGGCAGCAGGAGATTTTAAGATGGAAAACAAAGTTCACAGATAAGGAATCTGTTCCCAATTCCTTTCAGCAAACTCATCAGGATTTTTACCCAAACGTAAGACGTGTTCTTGTGCTTTTATTCACTCTCTCAGTGACGAGCGCCTGCTGTGAACGTTCTTTTTCTGCCCTGAGGCGACTGAAAACTTGGGATAGAGCATGCATGAGTGGCGAGAGACTGTCCGGTCTTGCCATGCTCCATGTTCATCGCGATAAGGATGTCAGCAGACCAATTATTTTGAAACGATTTGACGAAACCGGCCATAGAAAAATTGGCAAACTCCAATTTGAATAGCAATTTCTACTGAATGGATGTTTGTTCTATGTTCTGGCGGCAGACTCAAATTGATATTTGGATGTTTATCTGACATATAAATTTAAATAAAGTTGTTAAAATTTTGGTGTTAGTACATGTCTTAAAATATGAAAAATATATAAAAAGTGTCCAAAATTAAAACGATGTCAAGCTCTCTGGAAATGCCCAGAATGCATGATTTTGCACCATTTATCCCACACCCTTCCAAAATTTTTCGCCTCGATTCGCTCGGCTCAATTTTTTTCGTCTAGCTCCGCTCGGCGAACAGTTCTGCCTCACTAAAATAATATGCCTAGTTACGGCCTTGACAACATTTCTATTTAGTTTGCTTTTAATTTACTGATAACAAAATCAATATTAATACCAATAAAAACAATATTCAAAGATCTATTTACAGTGTTGAATTAGTAACCGGTGAAGATACACAGGATGTGTTATTACGAAAGAAACATTCCAACTCATAAGTCGAAAATAAACTGACAATGCCATGGCAAAAAAATAAGACCAGACGAAAAACAACACTATACAAAACACAACATAGAAAACTAACGACTGAGCAACACAAACCCCAACAAAATATAAATTGCATATAGAGTATATATCTCTTCGAAGGTTTCACAGACGTCATCACGAGTAAGTTCGACCGTTATGGAACATCTGTGTCACGGATGACCACGTTTGATTCAATTATCTCACCAGCAACCCTGTCCTCTTTTTCTCGATTTCTCCGATTGAGACGTAAAACATTATCAGTACTTATTATTGGCAACATGACGAGAGCCAAGGGTGGATCAGGATCTACTTTACCTTCAGGAGTATTTGGGATTACCCTCAGGTTTTGGTTAGTTCGTGTTGCTCATTCTTTTGTTTTCTTTGTAGTGTTTTGTAGACTTGTTTCTTTGTATTTGTTTTGTAGACTTGTTTCTTTGTAGTGTTTTTTAGACTTGTTTCTTTGTAGTGTTTTGTAGACTTGTTTCTTTGTAGTGTTTTGTAGACTTGTTTCTTTGTAGTGTTTTGTAGACTTGTTTCTTTGTAGTCATTTGTAGACTTGTTTCTTTGTAGTGTTTTGTAGACTTGTTTCTTTGTAGTGTTTTGTAGACTTGTTTCGTCCTTTTTTGTCTTTTGCCATGGCGTTGTTCTCTGTTTGTTATCGATTTATGAGTTTGAATGTCCGTTTGGTATTTCTTCCTTCTATTTACGAAATAGAAACTGTCTGCCCCCAATCCCCCACCCCCTCAAATATAGAAAAAGTGTACACTTGTTAAAACATAACGAATAGAAGCAGATATGGATATATGAATTGACAGCTAAACGACATTAAAAAATATAACTCGACAAAACGTAGCACACTTATGTATTTCACACCTTAATCACAGTAGGAATGGTGTCCGGCTGCATGGGATCTTGTTTTTTTTTCGAGTGGTTTGGTCGTTTTGTTCGTGTGTGACCACGTTTTTTTTCGAGTGACTATGATCAAAAATTTTAACAAACAGACTTCTTTTTTTGTTAGACGTGAAGTAGATGCTTAAACTAATTATAAAAGATCATACAAGGTAAGTTAGTATTGTTGAAAAAAAAAACCAGATCGTCAGCCCTTCATTGTTTTGTGTTCTAAAAGTTATTTTTATATAAGTTCCAATTCAAATGTCAAAGGAAATGTATATTTGGAATCCATATATCCTTAGATATACAGACACTTTATAAAAATTCTTGTTATTGCATTGAGAAGGACATTTTTAGAATAAATTCATTTTTATATGTCCGTGTTTTTTTGAGAGCAGTCATGTTTTTTTTTTTTTTTTCAGTGCGGTCGGATTTGATCGGGTGATTAAACAAAATTTTAATGGCTTAAAATGTTATATTTCAGTGCGATTACGTTTGAAAAATAATGAAGAGGTTGAAATAAAGTACTTTTCAAAGAACGAAACCAATTCATTTAACCAGTTTGAAAATACTGTACTATGTGTAACACGTACACTCGTAAAAAGCATCGTATATTTGTATATATTGTTGTTTGACACATCTTATAAATTGTATGGACACGGGCATTGGTATATTTGGATATATCAAACATGTCCAGGCCCATGTGAATATGTTGGAACTATTCAACAAGTCAACGCCTAGGTACACAATTTGTATCGATCCAAAAATACGTATATCGATGTCGATTCAACCATAATGGATATTATACAAAACATTTTCGTGTTGTAAACGATATTTATATGAGCACAGACATATAAATAAAGAAAAGAAAATGTGGTATAAATATTGATATATATTGGTTCTGTCTACATTTTCTTTCAGAGTTTGAATCTACTCTGAATTCTATTCACTTTCCTTTTGTTTAAGGCAATTCATTTTCTGCTAAGATTCGATATCTGGTTTGCAATTTTTGTCGAGCCTGTGATAATTTATGCGCGAAAGCCAAACATAGCGATCCTAAATTTCGTTGACGGCGTCAATATTTAGGTTCAGTATATAGTTAAACGTTTTTTTTAATATCAATAACTTAATTTGTCAAACCTTCGTGAAATTTTACGGAAGTTGGACAGAGAGTGTTTATGATCAAAAGAGTATCCAGAGCATAATGATGAAATTATATGTTAAATTTTCCCGTATTTGACGGATAAACATAATTTCTTTTTTGCATTTAACAAGTAGATACAGTCTGGGGTTAAAGTTTGTTACACATCAATTACTTAGTCAAACCTTCATCGAATTTTATGAAACTTTGGCGGAAGCTTTTTTTATGATTAATGTTTGAAGCAAAATTTTGGAAGTACGGTCTGGGATTTTTTTTTGCTTTACATGATAAATTTATAAACCTTGATAAATTGTCATGAAACTTGGGCAAAGGTTAATATATATAAGAAAAAATATCCAAAGAATATGTTTGATTTTCAGTTTTAAATCCTGTAACGGACTGATAAATGGATTCACTTTTAGCGGAGAGTCCATTGCACTTGTTCAACAGTTCTGAAAATTAATTTTGTCATATTCATGAACGAAATTTGCACATAAAAAGGTGGTTTTGTCGATTGATTGCTTTACCCTACGGCTCCTTTAAACATATTTTAAAGTTACTGGTTTGGACATTTTCTCTAGAACCAATGACCATTATATTCCAAATTAACACAATGAATGAATTAAACATAAAAATAAACCATTTAGGTTCTAAAGTATGTTGCTATTGGTGGGTTTTGAATGACAGGAATTTTATCTCATTCTCAGTAACTCGTTAGCTTCAGGGGGCTTCGCCACCTCGAACCCACTACCAGCAGGTGCTACATGATCTGAACCCACTTGGGGCCCTTAGACCCCTCGCCAAAGTTCGGGCGTACACGTAAAAATTACCTAGCTACGCCACTGACGAAACCACTGAATTACAGGATCTTAACTTGTGACAGGCATATAAAGATTGTGGCGGGGTTAAACATCTTTTTAAGCCTTAAACCCTCCCCTAACTTTGGACAGTGATGTTACAGCACAAAAAAAGAACAAACTGCAGAAATTAGTTACGAATGGCTTTACTCAATAGATCGGTACGAAGCACAGACAAACCAACTAACATAAAAGCAAAAGATACAAAGTATCGATATAGGAGTACTTGCGGTTAATGAAAGCCAGTTCAAAGCCAGTTACAACTAATAAATAAATAAATCATGTTTTCCCAGACTTACGTATAAATCAGTACAGTGTTAGATTGAGACGGTGTGTGTGTAAATTAAGCGGGGCGCATTGCATTTGTGCCAATATTTGGAAAATCCAAATTTTCCTTTGCACCACAAGGTTATATTTTATTTGCGCCAAAAAACGAAACTACATTTCCGCCATTTTACAGGTAACATATAACGGAAAAGGTTAAAATACTCATTGTTACGTCGTGAATAAGTATCTTTTTTTAGTGTACATAAGTAGTGTCAGAACAAACTTTTGGTTTTACTCCAGTGTATAGTGCTTTCGTTTAGGTTTTATGATCTTGTTAATTTACACAGAACTGTGATTTAACATTATTATGGAAAGTCTCTTATTGAGAACGTATCAGTGTATAGTGCTTTCATTATGGTTGCAATGACTGATTTCGGAGAAATATGTTTTATTATGCAATCAAAAACCGTGTTTTAAAGTTATAATTAAAAGTCTCTTTTGAATAAAACTATTTTTTATACTAAAACAATGAGATGTACGATGCTATATGGAATTATTTTCCTTCTGCGCACCATTTTATGACTTATATTATGTAAATCTATTTTGAATAAATCAAGATGGAAATTCTAGAATATAAGGAAGAAATATTAAATGCTCGACTTGAGTATCAATTTTTTTTAGAAGAAAACAAACATTTCCACGGATTTTCGATGCCTTTTCATCCAAACATTTCCTTGGTTGCGTTATTTCATGGTTTGTTACTTTTCATAAAATTAAGGACAATTTTTGGCTTAGTGAAGAATGAAATATATAATTCACAATTTAGGAAATAAATTCATATGAGACTACTGACTCCAAAATTCCCCTGAAATTTGATATTAAATGTATCGTGGTATAAACTGTATCTGCTTACAACAAACAGAAGCAAAACTATAGTCTATGAATCTCTAGGCAGGTAAGTGTTTATTCATTTTTATAGCATTAAACTATCTTTTTTTTTTTAATATCTAAATAAACAAATTACTGTAACAAACAGTCTTTACTACTACAAAATTAGTATACTATTTATTTTTATAAAAATAGCTATAATGTTACAATATCTATAATCAAGTTTTTCAGTATTTTAACGGAAATTATTGGTTACTCCGAATTTTTTTTTATACTATTCCGATGTACCAGAAATTATCTTTAATGAATGGCTATTAGTTTTTTAATGACTTTTTTCTATCGATGAGGGTAATAGAAACGAGGAAGGTGGAAAAACAGAGAAAAGGACTACCGCTTCTGTATCTTATTTACTGATAAAAAGAGGGTTGTTACTTACAAGGAAGCTATTAAACCTAGAAATCCTAGTGGTGAAGTTGAAATAATCTCTTTGAAAATGTAACGGACACCGACACAAGTGGGGTGGGAGACCGTTATGGAATATATGTCGACGACGGATATGTTAAAATTGTCATAGCGATAATCCCGTCCTTTTTTCCTCTAATGTGACCTACCGAATAAGACCTATGTTGTACTTACTTGAGCAACAAGACGGATGTTTTTATATGTATGATAATGTACAGAACGAAATCACATGGTAACGCTACATTAGACTAACCCAGACCCTTCGATCCGACTTAACACAATAATCAACTACCCGTATGATATAAATGGTTCCTTGTGCTACTACAATGGTCATACCTCTAGGCAATATGTTGTTGTAACAGATACAGTTAATCTTAAAGGAATAAATAAATAAGCAAGATAGGTTTTCTTGTAAATTGAATTGTTATAAATTAGGCCGTGAGTTTCTCGTTTTAATCATTTCACATGTGTCATGTCGGGCATTTTATAGCTGACTAAACGCTATTGCTTTTTGCCTACACCCACTTCATTGAACTGGTTGGCTAGTTCATTTTAATGATGATAAAAACACCATCATAATTTGTATACCATGTACATATCCATGTAAGAAAAATCACTTTTACTATATACATGCATTCATAATTATTCATTCGACTTCATGTTTGTCAAAATTTAAAACACTAAACTGGCGACTACTTTAAATATTCTAAACCAAAACGTTTAACCTAACAGTGGAAAGCCACACGTTAGTTCTGCGCCTCCTTCCATATGACGTAACGGACCAGAATTCAAGGGCGACAATCGCGATTTTTACATAGATGTAATATAAATAAACTGTTATTAGGTATTTCTTTCATTCGGGACCAATTTTGAACGTTTTTAAAGAACTGTGATTTAACATTATTATGGAAAGTCTCTTATTGAGAACGTATCAGTGTATAGTGCTTTCATTATGGTTGCAATGACTGATTTCGGAGAAATATGTTTTATTATGCAATCAAAACCGTGTTTAAAGTTATAATTAAAAGTCTCTTTTGAATAAAACTATTTTTATACTAAAACAATGAGACGTACGATGCTATATGGAATTATTTTCCTTCTGCGCACCATTTTATGACTTATATTATGTAAATCTATTTTGAATAAATCAAGATGGAAATTCTAGAATATAAGGAAGAAATATTAAATGCTCGACTTGAGTATCAATTTTTTAGAAGAAAACAAACATTTCCACGGATTTTCGATGCCTTTTCATCCAAACATTTCCTTGGTTGCGTTATTTCATGGTTTGTTACTTTTCATAAAATTAAGGACAATTTTTGGCTTAGTGAAGAATGAAATATATAATTCACAATTTAGGAAATAAATTCATATGAGACTACTGACTCAAAATTCCCTGAAATTTGATATTAAATGTATCGTGGTATAAACTGTATCTGCTTACAACAAACAGAAGCAAAACTATAGTCTATGAATCTCTAGGCAGGTAAGTGTTTATTCATTTTATAGCATTAAACTATCTTTTTTTTAATATCTAAATAAACAAATTACTGTAACAAACAGTCTTTACTACTACAAAATTAGTATACTATTTATTTTATAAAAATAGCTATAATGTTACAATATCTATAATCAAGTTTTTCAGTATTTTAACGGAAATTATTGGTTACTCCGAATTTTTTTATACTATTCCGATGTACCAGAAATTATCTTTAATGAATGGCTATTAGTTTTTAATGACTTTTTCTATCGATGAGGGTAATAGAAACGAGGAAGGTGGAAAACAGAGAAAAGGACTACCGCTTCTGTATCTTATTTACTGATAAAAGAGGTTGTTACTTACAAGGAAGCTATTAAACCTAGAAATCCTAGTGGTGAAGTTGAAATAATCTCTTTGAAAATGTAACGGACACCGACACAAGTGGGGTGGGAGACCGTTATGGAATATATGTCGACGACGGATATGTTAAAATTGTCATAGCGATAATCCCGTCCTTTTTTCCTCTAATGTGACCTACCGAATAAGACCTATGTTGTACTTACTTGAGCAACAAGACGGATGTTTTTATATGTATGATAATGTACAGAACGAAATCACATGGTAACGCTACATTAGACTAACCCAGACCCTTCGATCCGACTTAACACAATAATCAACTACCCGTATGATATAAATGGTTCCTTGTGCTACTACTATGGTCATACCTCTAGGCAATATGTTGTTGTAACAGATACAGTTAATCTTACAGGAATAAATAAATAAGCAAGATAGGTTTTCTTGTAAATTGAATTGTTATAAATTAGGCCGTGAGTTTCTCGTTTTAATCATTTCACATGTGTCATGTCGGGCTTTTTTATAGCTGACTATACGCTATTGCTTTTTGCCTACACCCACTTCATTGAACTGGTTGGCTAGTTCATTTTAATGATGATAAAAACACCATCATAATTTGTATACCATGTACATATCCATGTAAGAATAAATCACTTTTACTATATACATGCATTCATAATTATTCATTCGACTTCATGTTTGTCAAAAATTTAAAACACTAAACTGGCGACTACTTTAAATATTCTAAACCAAAACGTTTAACCTAACAGTGGGAAAGCCACACGTTAGTTCTGCGCCTCCTTCCATATGACGTAACGGACCAGAATTCAAGAGCGACAATCGCGATTTTTACATAGATGTAATATAAATAAACTGTTATTAGGTATTTCTTTCATTCGGGACCAATTTTGAACGTTTATAACCGATTGGTTATGTTTTATCATAAACATCTGGTTCATTGTTTTCTGTAATTGATAAATGTTAGTTCTTAAGGATGTACTTACAAATGTAGGCGAAATTTAAAAAATCTAGAATTTAAAATTGATACTATAAGTCAAAAGAGCATTAGTATTGAAAAAAATATAAGATAAAAAAATGATAGGTTATGAGCTCCTTTTCGAGATATTTTTTTTTTAATGACCTTTTATGAGCTATTGAAGTCTTATATGAAAAGAAAAATGGGTGTTTGGGGGCAAAATATTTTACCCTGTTTCGAAGGAAAAAAACCAAGGAGTCCGAACATCTGACAAAAATCCTAAACCTGACCTACGTACATCCTTAAATCAGTTATGTCGCCTAGAAGAAGGATGGACATATTGGTCATAAAAGCAAATGTGTTAAAACAAAAATCAGTTTGCAAAATAAAATGTTATTCCAAATATTTCGATTAAACATCGCAGTCTGGGTTTATACAAAGTTTTTTTCTCTTGGGTTTTGCAGCCATTAATATAAGAAGGTAATTCTTAAAATGACGAAACCGTACAAAGTATTGACGTTTTTTCTAGGATACGATCGGTGGGTAGTTATGACGTCTCTCTGTAACCTGCCAACGCCTTCAGTGTAACCCATTTTTTCACCATTGAACCCTTTGCAAATTGGTTAAAAATAACATACATATAAATCGTCTGAGCATTCTTTTTGTAACTCATTTTGTTTAACCATTTAAGCACATCCCACCTAGTTTGATTTTGTACGATCTCGTCATTTCTGTTGATAAGTTTTTAATTTAGTATCAATTTCATTTCATTTCATTTCGAGTATTTGCAGACATGTTTTTGCTTGATGACGCAAATTCGTGGTTGGTTACTTTTCATAGAATTCAGGAAATTTTCACGTAGTGAATACAAGTGAAACATAATTATTACACTAAAGGAAATTAAATCAAAATGAGCATACTGTTGTCAAATTTCCCCTGCTTATTTGTTTTATAGAATATATTTGCTAACACATCATTAACTACTGTACCTGAAATTGGATAGTTTCCAAGACGGTAAGTATTTATCACTTTTAGTTGCAATAAATTACCTTTAAGTAACTGATATGTTTTTTTTAAGAAGCTCTTCCAGTTAGGATAAAGAATTGCAAAAAACGAGATAGGTCCAAATTTATAAAGAAGAGACAACCACTTTTGTAGCCTATGTAATAATTGACAATATGATGATAAGTGTTACTAAATGTTTGAATGCATGTTTCTTTCCTGAAAAGCCCGAAAGACATCCATTAAAACTCATTTTACTAGCAGACACAACACAATTTGATTTTTTGAACTAATGTCCTGTAACCGTAAAAACAATTTTCAAGTAAATTTGAAAAATATCAAATGTGACACAATATCACACACCTATACCCCCTCCAAAAAAAAAAAAATTATCTTCAATTTTGACCCCCATTTTAAAGAAAAAAACCCTTTTACATCCAAAATAAAATTTTACCAACATTTTTGTGTGATTTTAACTTCAAAATTAAGAAGAAAAAACACACTTTGCATTTATACCCCATATAAAAAATAAAAACATTTTTTTGTAAAGAGCACACAAAACCTTAATCCTGGGTTTTTATAAAACTCATTTTTCCCTAAGGGAGTAGTATAGTACTTGTACTTTTATAAAAAACGTTATTAAAACACCCAAAAAAAACAACAAAAAAAATTTCAAAAAACAAAAATAAAAAAAGGTCGGGAGAACACACCGCGAAAAACTTCTGTTGGATTTGAGAGAAAAAAAATTTCCCCAGTGCGCCCCAACCTCGAGAAATGGTAAAATGTAAATTGTGATTTTTAATTAATTCTATCAATATAGTCTAGTAATAAAACGGATCAATACGACTACAACTTAAATTGCTTTTTACATTTGTGAATTGCCATTTAATAGGACATGACTTTTAAATCTATTTTCAGTCTATTTAAATCGATCATTGAAAATATTTACATGGTTGTCAAGAGTATGTTTACATGTTGCCTAGATAACGTTGTCATCACATGTAAACATATAGCAGACGTTTATTGACAGTGGAGAGAAGACAGATATACGTCTTGAGGGTAAAAACATTGGAGTATTTCACAAGAAAATCATCTGTAGGTGTTTATTCATTCTATTATTTTGTGTTGTGAATAGATTCCGTTGTAACATTTTATTGAATTTCGTCAATTTGATCATATACTCAAATAATGAATGCTACACAAAAGTACACATGGACGGATGAACAATATGCAACTATTTTAGAACATCAGGCTTTTCATATGAATATGACTACTTTTTAAACAAGGTTGTGATGGAAGGACCAACCAAGACGTTTCCGAGGAAACCAAAGAGTAATTTGAAACAAGTAATCATGACAAAGAAAACAAAGGAGTACAAAAACGAAGTCATGAACAACTTCATGCATATTTAGTTGAAAACTTTGTAGATACAAAGAAGACGATAAACAGAGATGTGTTTCTGTTTAAACTTGAGGACATTACCACTGAAGCCCAAGCGCTTGAAAAATTAAAAGACGGGTTTAAGCATCTTAAACGTCAAAATGCTCAGACTCTCTTCTTTTTATTCAATATGGAATGTTGCTCAATGCTGTTTACAAGAAATTTTTCGAACTACGTTTTCAAGGGGTTATCACTATTACATGGGGTAAGTGGCTTCTTGAAAACATTGGGATTCATCCTTCCTATGCTCGAAGGTTGCGGGAATGTGCAAAATCGTTGGGAGGATACTTTAAACTTTGTGAAGTTGGACTTTCTTTCACCGAGATCTACAAGCTTAAGAAAGAACTTGTAGCTTTGTTTAACAGCAGCCCAGAAATGAACACATTTTGGAAACAAAATCCTGATATATGTCCCACACAAGAAATGGAATCATCTCAAGAAGTCATGACTCTGCCGACGCTGTAAGAAGATACGCCATTTAAATTATGTATAGTACAATACTTGTTCTTGTTTGTCATGTACAGTCCCACTTTACTACCGTAATTCATAACATGGCAACGGTGACACTGCAGTAGCGCCGTTGCTAAGGATTATGTGTTGACTATTAACTGATAATGGATTCTGTATTACTTTACTACCGTAATTCATAACATGGCAACGGTGACACTGCAGTAGCGCCGTTGCTAAGGATTATGTGTTGACTATTAACTGATAATGGATTCTGTATTTCTACATACCTGAGTGACTGTTATAATAAGCTTGAAGACACTCTGTACATGGATGATAACGTGTAATTTCACAAATACTTTATCTTGTGTTTAAGTTCTTACAAATGAGTGTTATAATAAAGATTTAAAACTTAGTCATTTGTAATTCTTGTTCATAGAAAGAACCTGTTATTTCTTCGCCTTTTAAATCAATTATTTTATAAGTAAAAGGAATTGTATTTAAAACTTTTCAATTACAAATATTTCTTTAGTCCAACGAGTAGTATAACCCTTTTCAAATTTACCCTTTTTTTGTTATTCTTACTCTATCTCCGACTTCGAATTTAGGTTTTTAATTTTTCTTCCTTTTCTGGATATAAATTTTATACACTGTTAATTCATTTTTAATTTACTTGCTTGAACAGGTGTCATTTTAATTGAAGAATGTACTGTATTATTATAATTTTAACTAATTTATCTAATATATCATAATATTTTAAAGTTTCATTAGCAGTAAAGTATTTATACATATGTTGTTTCATTGTTCCTATCCATCGTTCCACTACACTGGATTTTCTTCATTCTCAGTTGAATATAACTTTATGTTATTATCTTTTAACAATTCTTTTACTTGTCGATTATAAAATTCGGATCCTTTATCTGACCAAATATATATTGGTTTTCTTTCTTTAAATAATGTTTTAAATGCTTCACTCACTGCTACTCCTGTTTTATTTTTCAAAGGGCTTAACCAACCATATTTACTAAAAACATCTATAACTGCTAATAAATATTTATAGTGTTTATTTTGTTTTGAATATGGTTGCATATCTATTAAATCAACTGCCCATGTTTGATCTATTGAATGAACATAAACACGTCTTTTAGGAAAAGATTTTACAACTCTATGATGTAGTTCATCTGCTAATTTATTTGTTAGATTTGTTTTAGACATTTTGAAGTAACTAAAATGTTTTCTTAAAAAATGGAGGCAAAAAAGGATAAAATTTTATCCAAGCAAGGAGATTCATATAAACTTGTTTTGACAAAAAATATAAACATAAAGCAAGTATTTATGTATTTAATTATAAAATTAGTCTAAAGGATGAAAACAAGAAACATTTACAAATGCTTTTGATCACATGGTAGACTATTCCATAAAAGATTACCCTAATGGAAGAATTAAAATAGTACCTATTCATGAAATCATAATTGCTAAACATAAAAGCTGGCCTATAAGAACATATAATACAGTTAAAAGTTATTCATGGATCAAATGGAAAGATTATTAAATAGTGCTGAAGAATTAAATTTAGAAGAAGTTATTTTTGAAGTTACTATTATACCCAATAAAAGAGGAAAAGGTAAAGCTTTAAAAATATTAGATGTCATAAATAAAAGAAGTATTATCAAAATAAAAATGATGATACAATATGTTTATCAAGGGCAATTGTAACTTCTTTAGCTTCAAATAAGTTATTAAAAGATTTTACAGATTCTCAATTAAAACATATCAATGAAAGTAGACCATTACAAAAAGATTAGCTGAAGATTTGCATGAACAATCAGGAGTAGAAATAAAAGAAGAAGGAAATGATTTGGAAGATTTAAAATTTTTGAAAATTATCTTAATATGAGAATAATTATTTTACATCAAATAGTACAGAACATATTTTATATAATGGTAATGAAGAATACAACGAACAAATATATTTATATTATCATGATGAACATTTTGATACAATAACAAACATAACAGGATTTTTAGCAAAACGTAGATTTTGTAAATTATGTTTAATTGGTTATACTGAACAACATACATGTAAAGATAATACAGTAACAACTATTAGAAAACAACTTGTTTGTGAAAATGCAATAAAACATATACAGGTAAAAATCACAAATGTGGTGAAAAATATGTTTAATATGTTATGAAAAATACACGGAAAGTAATGAAGAACACTTATGTTATATGAAACCATCAGTACCAAAACAAGTAAAAATAATAAATATATATATTTTGATTTTGAAGCAAATCAAGAAACAGGAATACATATAATGAATTTTTGTATAGCTTACGATTTAGAAAATATTTATTGTTTTAAAATAACTATGTAAAAGTATTTAAATGTGATTTCAATATTGATAATTTAAACTTGTTAGAATTAGACATAGATGATTGTTTTAGTGATGTAGAAAAATTAAATATGAAACCCTATAGGAAATTCTGTAATAGACAACTTTTGTAAATATTTCATAAGAGACAAATTTAAAGACTACACTTTTATTTCACATTATGGAAAAGGTTATGATATGCAACCGATTTTAGGATACATTGTTAAAATAAAATTGAACATAACATAATTTCTTCTGGACTAAAATTAACAGCTATATTTATTAAAGGAATAAATTTAAGATTCATAGATTCTATAAATTTTACATTATGTGGATTAGCTGCTTTCCCAAAACATTTGGATTTGTGGGTAACAAAGGTTATTTTCCACATTATTTTAATACAACAGAGAATCAAAATATGAGGAATTTATCCTGATAAAGAATATTTTGGTTATAATACTATGACAATTAAAAATAAAGAATTATTTGATGAATGGTATAATAAAGTTAAAGAAAAGAATTTAAATTCTATAAAGAAATATTTTATTATTGTCTATTGGATGTTTTAATTCTTGCCAAAGGTTGTACCTTATATAGAAAATTATTTTAAATATAACCAATAATTGTATCGATCCATTTCAATATATTACAATTGCTCAATGTTGTACAAAAATATTTAAAACATTAATGTTGACAAATGAAACAATTGGAATTCACAAAAGATGACAATTAAAGAAGTACATTCACAAAAATCAATACAATGGTTAGAGTATATTTCTTTAGAATATAATATAATGATTCAACATGCTAAAAAGGAGGTGAAAAGAAATTATTCATTAATAATAAATGTTATAAAGTCGATGGTTATTATTATGATAGAGAAAATAAAATGCGTAATGTTTATGAATTTTATGGATGTTATTGGCATGGATGTACAAAATGTTATAGTCCTGAAGAAATATGTAAAAAGATAGAAATAAAAAACTATGAAAGAGTTATATGACCAAACTAAAGAAAGACTTAAAACTATTGAAGATTATCTAAAACCAAATGTAAAAATTCATACAATATGGGAATGTGAGTTTGATCAACAAAATATCCTGAAGTTGATCCACATTTAAAACCTATTGATAAAAGAGATGCATTTTATGGAGGAAGAACAGAAACTATTCAATTATACAATAATCTTTCTGATTTAAAAGGTAGATATGTAGATTTTTGTTCTCTGTATCCATCAGTAAATAAATATTGTAAATATCCTATAGGACATCCTATTACATATACAGATATTTCTGTAGATGATAAAATATTACCACCTAAAGGATTGTATCACCCTGTTTTACCTTATAAACAATTAACTAGTGATAATACACATAAATTACTTTTTGGATTATGTAGAACATGTATGAATAAAATATCTTTTAAATGTAAACACATAGATGATCCTACTTTAAATAAACATGATAAAATACATGAAATAAAAGATGTAAAGAATGTAAAAATATTAAAATGAAAATGTATACATTCTAATGAGGAAAGAGTTATAGTAGGAACTTGGTCTACAATAGAAATAGATAAAGCAATAGAAAAAGGTTATAAATTACAAAAATATATGAACTAGAACATTTTGAAAAAACATCTACAGATATATTTAAACTTTATGTAGATACGTTTATGAAATATAAACAAGAAGCTTCAGGATGTAAATGTGATCCTAAATATTGTAAAATGATTGTAAAACGATAAAGAATGTAAAACAAAATACAATACATTATAGATAATACTGCTTATGATCTAGATATTGACAAAGTTAAGTACAATTCAGGATTAAGATTTATAGCTAAAATATGTTTAAATAATTTATGGGGACATTTTGGTATGAGAGATAATTTTACACAAAAGAATATTGTTTTACTTTAGAACATATAACTAAAATAGTATTTAATGAAAAATATAAAGATATAAGTACCATGATATTAGATGAAAATATTGTATTAACTGAATATAAAGAAAAGAAGAATATTCTAAACCTAATCCAAGTGTAAATGTTTATATAGCTTTATTTACAACAGCACATGCTAGATTAAAATTATACGAATTATTAGATATTCTACAAGAAAGAGTTTTATACATGGATACAGATTCTTGTATTTACAATGATGATGGTTCTGAAGCATGTAAAAAGTAGAAAATATGATGGGAAGTAAATTAGAGATTTAACAGATGAAATTGTTTCAAAACATAACGCTAATCATATAAAACAATTTATATCTGCTGGTCCAAAAGATTATTCTATGAAACTAGATACAGAAAAACTAGTTAGCTGTTGTAAAGGTTTTAGATTAAATGCTGAAGTAGAAAAAAGATTACATTAGATAAAAAATAAAAATAGTTACTGATGAAAATGAAAATATGAAACTGTTAAATATAATAATATAAAATAGGAAAAGATCATCAACTTAAAACAGTTAAACAAGTTAAAGCTTATGATTATATGTTTGATAAAAGAATGGTATATTGTAAAATGAAAATTTAATTAGAAGTTTTCCTTATGGATATTAAAAATATATAATTTAAATTTTTATTTTAAAAATAAAAGACTAAAAATGATTGAAGCTTATACTGAGAAAGATGATCATGACGCTAAAGTTATATTAGGAAGAATAATGTTATCAGATTATCAGATATGTTGTTTAAGAGATGATGGAGAATGTCCTTTGACTCCAAAACAAATGGAAGTAATGGAAAAGTTTAAAGGTAAAAGTTATCTAAGTTTCCTCCTGGTTGGGATGCTTTTATTAGACCAGATAAAGTTTATGAATATGTTTTGAAAAACCATGTCCTGAAATTTAATTTATTTTGTTATTTTTTATAACCCTCTTTAAAAACTTTAATCAAAGGAATAATATTTTTAGATTTAAATGTATCATTTTCTTCAAGGTAATCATCGCTTCGCTCGCTTATTTTAACTTCCAAACAACAAAACCTGTTAAAACCATACCACCAACAACAAATGCAATTTCTCTATTTTTTGATCTTCTGATGGTGTATAAAATCACTTAGTTTAGGTTTAGGTGATAATGGAGTTAATTGTTTACTTGTAATGTAATAGTATTGTTTCATTGCTTGGTCAACATCTTCAAAAGTATGTTCGGCATGATGTTCCTTTTGTAATTGTTCATTGATGAAATCTAATCTTTGTGTTCTTCTTTATTCCATTCTGATTGTGCTTTTTCTAATTTTTCTATAGCTTTATCATGTCTTATTTTCTTCATTTGCATTACTACCCATATGTGAAAATAAATAATTACTCCCCGAAAATGCAAAAGCATTTGTTATTGCCCCACCAAGCATCATTGCTAAAGCACTTGCCATTTTATTAGAGCGACAAGCGATTCCTAAAAACAAAATAAAATAAAAAAGAAGCGGTTCCTTTTATTACTTCATGATATCAGCAGGTATAATACCTTGCTTAATCAACATATCTTTTGTTGCCATTGCAAGTAATATATCAATGGATAACATAAAATATCATTCATGTTAAAATCTACTTTTGGTGCTGGTCTCCTTAGTACCTTTTACCTATTTCTGCATATCCAACTGTTAACATTGTTTCCACTCCAGCATGATATAACATATTTGCTATTTGTTTTCCGTCTTTTGTGTTGTCATTTTAATGTACTAAATTTAATTAAATTCAAAAGGATCAATTTCTTTCTTTTGTTTTTCTGGTTTTGTTATTTCTTTAATCATTCTTTCTGGTTTCTTACTTTGGTTGTAAAAACAATCCCAATCCAACAATACTTATAGGAAAAGTACAAATTTGTAATCAACTAGGGAACTGGAGTGTTTCTTGACAGAAGGATATGTTCGTTTGATTCATAATCTGTTTCTATATCAGAATCTTTTGTTATTTGTTTGATTTTTGAATTTTCTTTTTAATTTTTCCACTTTTTTTTCTCAATTCTGCATTTCTTATTCTTACTTCTGCACCTTTCTTACCAGCAGCTACTCTTTTGGGTCTTTTGGTTTGGGTTTTTAAATACTTTTTTTTCTTCTTTGTTTTCTTTTTGTTCAGGATTTTCATTCATCATTTTTATGTCATTATTTTCATCTTTTTTCGGAAATCGAGCGAAGCGAGTGGTTCGATATGTCTTGCTGTTGTTAATATTGCAGTAAAAGGAGCAAGATACATTCCATATCTATAGTACAGTTCACAACATGTATTAGTTAAAGCATTATTGATAAAAGGATCTTCCTCTAAGTCTTGTATTAAAATTGGTGGATTAACAACTTTGAAAACTTTGATACACCCATGACATATAAATTTATAAAAGAGTTTCCTAATGTCTTGGTCATACTAGCTCCCAATCTTGCTTCATATTTACAGTATAGTTTGTTTATTTGCTCTGTTGTCATTTTATCAATATCTGACAGTTGTAATTCTTTACCCAGATATTGTTTACTACTCCCACCAGCAACAACAGATGATAATCTCTCGCGTTTTTTTCTTGAAGGAACCGTTCACTTCGCTCGCTTCATCATCAATATTTATGTTTTCCACAATTTGCTCGCTTAATAATTCTTCAGCATTCATTTTATACGTTTCAAAAACGGATATAATTTATTTTAACTTTAAAAAATTAAATACAACATATCCAACCAATGATAAGACTGCAGTGTTTGTTGCAATTGTTAGTATTTCCAACAGCATTGCTTTTTTATTGCTTATTTTGGTTAAATTACTTAAGAATTACTTAAGCATTACTTAAGCATTATTTTGCTTATTTTGGTTAAATTACTTAAGAATTACTTATTTTGGTTAAATTACTTAAGAATTACTTAAGCATTACTTAAGCATTACTTAAGCATTACTTGAGAATTGCTAAAAAATCAATTAAGTAACCAATAATCAGTAGGTTGATCTGTCTTTAATATTAATTTACGATGTTTCTTTTTTAAGTTCTTCCTTTATTCTTTGTCTTTCTTCCAAAGTAGGAATAACATCATTTCTCTTAGGCAATTATCAAAACTATCTCTATCTTTTGTGTAGAACATGCATAACCATTTTGTTTGTTCTCTTAAATCTTTTAAAACAGAGTTGTATCTCTGTGAAATGACCCACACTGATTGTTCCGCATGTCTTCCTGAAAATGCAAGCTCGGACAGCATATCTTTTTCTTTGTTAGTTCTTTTGTTGCACTGCAGTCATCAATGATATATAATGTTGGATGACCAGCATATTTTTAAAGAACATTCTTAGTAGTTCTTGTAGCTTCTCTTCTTCATAAAGGAACCGTTTGCTTCTCTCACTTCAACAATAGGATTAACAATTATTAGATTTTTGTTTTGGTTTTCTAACATCACCAATCCATTCACGATTTTTGTATGCTTTGTTCCATTGGATGGTTGGACAAAGTATGACTATATATTTGAAAACTCCACTATATTCTCCTTCTAATAAATCAAGAACAAACTCTGTTTTTCCACATCCTGTTTGTCCACATATAATAGCACAATGGGGATATTTTGGTAATTCATAAAGGGAATCAGAGTGTATCTCGCTCCGCTCGTTTGTTTCCATTTTTAAGGGAACCGCTAGTAATTAACTTCTTTAAATCTTCCATCTTCAAAATTAATTTGTGCATCTTGTATAACAAACAGATAAACATTTATTAATTTATTTGCTCCTGCTGTTTTAGTTATTTGGATAGTAATACCTTCAGAAGCATTTTCAATTCTTCTACCTGAACCGTGTAATGAGTTGTCATCTGTTGAACGTAAATCTAACCATAATGCATAATTAGTTGTAAGATATTTTCTAATGTTGTATAGGATAAATTTAAATCCTTTAAAACTTCTTCTGTTGTTTTATTTCTTTTGAATTTAAAGCAAAGAATTTATTTATTTCATCCCATTGTTGATATGCTTTCATTCCTTGACTGTATAGCTGATTTGGAACACCTTCTATTGTCATTTCTACTTTTGTTATATTAGGATTATAATAAGTTTCAGTGCTTGTTCTTTCAGGATCTTCGAACAACATTAGAATTCCTTTCATACTTCTAGCTGGAACATTTAAATTGATATTCCACAATGTATCAGATTTGTTTTTGGTTATTTTCTATGTCTTAGTATTCTATCGTACAAAATAACCATCTTACCATCAACTTGTTGTCTTATCTGTCTTGTTAATTCTGCATCGGAAACCATATCAAATTCTAAACAAATGTTTTGATTGTATAACTTGCAGATGTATCTGTTGATTTAATAACATTGCTATAATTATTAAATGTAAGTTCATATTCAAGTCTATCACCAAGACCTGCTTGATAAAAAGGCATATGAGTTTCTAATAGTTCAAAATCAAGTGGGATACAAAATCTTGCACCATATGCAGTTGCAATTGCTTCATCACCTATGTCTGATGATTTATCATCCGCACCAACTCTGTGTTTTAACATGTTTGTTTCACCAATTCCTTGGTATGCCATATTTAAACGTTCAGATGTAGATTTCCATAAATCAACATAACAATGATAAATATCACTATCATCAATTGACATAATTTCATTTCCACTTATACGAATTGTTGTTTTTAACTATTGTTCTTCCTATGTTTTGATATATAGTTGCATTGTCGTCTGTAGATGTGAGTTCTATTTCAAATGCCAATCTGGTTGTTCCAGGAACAATAACATCATTATTGCTTAGATTGGGAATCTCACTAATAGCTGTTGATTTTGATCAATAGTTGAAGGATTATTTGTTATTGATACACTTTGGCGAATACCTTTCACACCACGGGGTTCTCTTATTTTTCTGTAAGGATTTAATTTGTTTCCGTATGCCGACATTTTTAAGGATTAAATTTGTTAAAAAAATAATTCAATTACCACTGATACTAGAGTATTGATACATAAAGGATTATTAGTCATACTAATAAAACTTATTCTATCTCCAGCCTTAACTTCAAAAGGTGTATAAAAGTTATTAAAACCGTGTGTGACACCCTTATCCAAACTCATTTTGTAACTAGTTGACTTATCATTAACCATCATCTTAATGGCTATAATATCTGTGCTTGTTCTTAAACTTACTAAACTAATACCCAATATTTGTCCTGGAAAGTTCATTACATAATAACCACCACCAACACCAAAATTAAACTTTTATTTCCATGTATTGGACCATCAATTCCAGCATATATACTTATTATTGTTCTGTCTGGTTTATTTTTAATATTACCAACTATATTTTCAACATTTAAAACTCTGATGCTTAGGGCAGCGACACTCGATGTAAATCTTTATCCTTAGTATCCATTGTTTGAAGCTCACTCTTCATATTTAATATTTCCTTTTTATTTCCGATGTATCTACGTTTTTTTTTTGACACCAAGTATGCTCATTTTATTAAATAAATTATATAACTTCTAAAACACAATTAATTGGTAAATGATTAATTATCTTGTTATTATTTTCATCTCTTATTTCTAATTTCAATTCTGTTATAACATCATTTACTAAACACTTATATTCCGGATGCTCAAATCTCGCTGTTATAACTTCACCAAACTCTTTATTCTCGACTGGAATAACAGCCAATAATGTACTTGGCTTACCATCAAGATAATTATGAGAAGTGCTAACTTGTTCCAAATAGATATACAATGATTTATGGATAGCAAAATCTACAAATTTTTTCCATAATGTAATTCATTAGGTTCGAATTTACGTTCATTATTAAATCCTAACATATTTTTCAAATCTTCATTTATCCTTAACTCAATAGGAGTGTTTAATGACGCAATACCATTTGTTTCATTTACGGATAATACAATATCTTTTTTTAAATTCATCCGCTATTTGTTGGAAACTATAATAACCATCTTTAATCCTATGAACTCTTTCTCCTGTTTGTCTTATAACTCCATCACATTATACCAACCTACACTATATCTTATAGATTTTAAACCAATACGTTTATTTCCATCTCTGTTATCAATGTATTGTTGTAAGTTAATTGTCTTATCAATATTTGAAATAGTGTGGTACATTTTAATATAAAAATGATAACAAAAGAATTTAAATATAATCCAAATGTATCATATAATCCAAGTGTTAAGTATTCTAAAAAGATATAAATCTTGTCGATCAAATAATATTTGTAAATCAAAAAGAAAACTTTAAAACAGCTTTCCCGATTTATTTCAAAATATCAAAACCCATCATTACACACCAACGAACCATGGAATACATGGATTCATTCTTCGTTTGATTGGTGGCAATGTCAGTTAAACTTTGCAGTCTGGTGTGCAAGTACAGGATGTGGTGTTTCCTACAATAACCATATACAAAACACTTCAAATCTTACTAAATCACTTTATACATTTCACTTATATTATTGCATTGCCAGAATTTTAAAAGAACTTAAATCACCTTTACCAACAGATTCTTCTTTCTGTTATTACAAAACCCATATGACAAAGCTGCATATCAAAATTATGCAATGAATTTGATGTTTCTCCAAATACAGATTGGAGACAAAAGTAGAATCATCATCTAAAGGATTAGGAACTTTTCTGAATATTATAAACCAAGTGGTGAATACAGATATCATCATTCAGGGATGGTCCTTCTTTAATATTCATGATACAATTCGTCATACAAAAGATATAAGTATGGCTTGGACAACATTTATATTAGATAAATCAGAGGGTTTTACAAAAGCAGGTATTGAACGTATCAATGAAAGTATTAGAATGTTTGTATGGGCATTATTAGGGCACAATCTCAAACAAGGGTAGAAATATTAAAAGTAGGAACAGGATTTGATGCACAAAACAATTCTTAGCAAATGTACAAGATGTTATTAATAGTCCTATCGATTTACCCACTCAGATAAAAATTATCAAAATGTTTTAAAATACGCAAGAAGTAAAGTTGATTATGCTTATGGACTTGGTTTATATATGTCTCCCAGTGATATGGTATTACAAATTGACACCATTGTTGGTTATAACAACAAAATTGTAATTGCAACAGAAAATCAAACACTCGGTTTAAATGATGATTTAAATAATAAAATTTTGATTTTACCGGTCTCGATCCTGTCGATTTCCAACCAAATAAACCAAAACCGATTCAACAATATCAATCAGAACCAAAAAATCAGAACCAAAAAATCAGAACCAGTTCAAATAGAACCAACACAAAAAATGAATATGACGAACACGAAGATAATAAAAAGCAATAATATTTGGAAGTATTGTATTAGGTATTACAGCACTTATTATTTATAAAATTTATTAATTTATTTTTTAAATATTCCTAGCAGCAGCATACAATAAACCAACAACCAAAACAAGCAAAGCCCATAAGTTGTTTGCAAACCAATTTACTACGTCTTTTGTTACAGACAATAACCAAGATACAATAGAACCTATAATACCTGGTAATGCAGCTGCTAATTTTCCTGCAAGAAAAGATAATAGTTTTCAAGATTTTTAATTGTTTTTTATCCAGTCTTGTACACCACCTTTTGATGGTGGAGGAGGAGGAGAAGGAGAAAAGTAGTTCCACCAGTAAATGTTTCTACTATAACACCAATAATCATTCCAAAAGCAGTTAAAATACTAACTATTGTAATTCCTTGTTCTCTGAATAATGTTCTTATTCTTTCACCTAATGTTGTGTCTTCTTTTAATACTTTACGTATTGTCTCTTTAATTCTGTTTACTTGACTACGTAGTTTTTCTTTATTAATATTAATTACTTCTAGTCTCACACTTCTCTCAGATTCCAACTCTCTTATTCGACTACTTATTCTATTTATTTGAAATTCATCATTATCTTCTTTAGCTTGTTCTAATTTGGTATTTTCTTTTGCTAAGTCTTTTTTGTTTCATTCAGTTTTGCTAATTCATTTGCAATCTCTTCTTTACTGATGTCATTGCACTGATTACACCATCCATCTCTTTTGTCATATCTGTTTGTGTTTCCATTTCTTTGTAAGTTACTCCTTCTTCTATAAAAGAAGTTTCTATTTCTTTCACAGATGTTTCGGTATTGCTTGCTGTTTCTAATAATTCTTGTACTTCTTGTTGTGTAGATATTTCTTTTAATGGAATTTCTATATTATTGAGTTCACAAATTGGACCTTCATTTAACATTCTCTGAAACTCTGCTCTACCTTCTATTGTTCTTTCAGGAAGTTTATAATCATCTACACCTAAAACATCTCTAACAAAATTAACACCGTATTCTCTTTGAAGAGTGCTAAATTTATAAAATTTTAATACTCCTTTTTGATAATATGTTAATGCAATTTCCCTACCATATTCATCTTTTACATACAACATTGTTCTTCCATTAAAATCTTCTTTGGCAAAAAAACCTACTTCATTACGTGTAGTTTCACCATTTTTTTTATAAAATTGTTTAATCATTTTTTTTGTAGTTTCTTTTTTACGAATTTTAGCTTCATTTTCTGATAAATCTCTTGATTTTTCAAATTCCTTATTTATATTATTTTGAAACTCTTCATCATCTTGAAAAGACGTTTCTTCTTCTTCTTCTTCATCATAATCATTATTTTTAAACTCAGGATTATCAAACTCATAACCTCCTTCAGCCATTTTATTCATCTAAAATATTAGATAATAAACAATAAAAGAACCTGTTAAAACAACTTAAGATAAAAATAATTAAATTTTTATTTAACATTATTTTACATTTTTACTAATTTTTCTTTTGTTTCTTCATCCATTTATTTAATTAAAATTGATTCATAGTTTGGTGGATTTCCGTTATCAACTAAAATTCGTATAACGATTTTATTAAAGAAAATCAAAGATTTTCCATTTTTTTTTTAATTCGTTTTTACTCTATTTTCTGTTTCCTCAATTAGTTTTTTCTTTCATTATCATTCATTACTGTTTGTGTTTGTTTTGTTCGTATATTTTCTTTCATTTTGTTGTATTTTTCTAATTCATCTAAAATAAGTTTAAATTCATCTGCACTTATCTGTCCGTCAGTTAAAGATTTTGATATTAAATCTTTTATGCTGTTTAACTTGCATTCTGCCATTGTTTTAATTTCATAATGTTTTTTGATTTTGTTGTCAACTTTCTTCTAATTAATTTAACTAGACCTCCTAAACTTCCACATACAACAGCTGCAATTTGTATGGGAAGAAAGATAGGAAAAGCAATTCCTATACCAGCTAAAACAACAGATGTCGAAATTAAACTTGTATCAACACCATCAGTAACATTAACTCCGCGTTTATATTTTTGTATAGTGATTTTCGTTTATCTCTCATTTATTAATGTTTTTCTATTTCTGTTATTTTTGTAGTCTATAATTTTGTCCATCTTCTATAGGTAATTCTGGATATAATGGTATATCCATTGATAAATCAGGAGCTGTAGGTTGTTTCATTTTTAAAGTAAAATTGATTTTTTTTTTCTCCAAAATCCAACAGAATTTTTCGCGGTGTGTTCTCCCGACCTTTTTTATTTTTGTTTTTGAAATTTTTTTGTTGTTTTTGGGTGTTTTAATAACGTTTTTTCCAAAGTAAAAAAAAAAATTTTTTGGGAGTAAGAAAATTTTGGGTGTTTTTTTTTTTTTTTATCCAAAAATTAAGGGCTCTTTTACTTGAAATGAGGGTAATTTTTTGGGGGTCAAATTTTTTTTTTTTGGAGGGCTGGGGTCGTTCAAGTACTATACTACCCCTTAGGGAAAAATGAGTTTTATAAAAACCCAGGATTAAGGTTTTGGTGTGCTCTTTACAAAAAATGTTTTATTTTTTTATGGGGTATAAATGCAAAGTGTGTTTTTTTCTTCTTAATTTTGAAGTTAAAATCACACAAAAATGTTGGTAAAATTTTATTTTGGATGTAAAAGGGTTTTTTCTTTAAAATGGGGGTCAAAATTGAAGATAATTTTTTTTTGGAGGGGGTATAGGTGTGTGATATTGTGTAATGTGTTAATAGTTGTTTATTAGTTAAGCTTTGTTATAGTAGATACTACTTGTGAAAGAATACCTACTCATTACCATATTTATATTTTGTGTACTCTAGTTTATTTTATATGCAAAGCATGTATGTGTTTTTTACTCTGTACCGAAGTAATGCATTGGCTGTATTAGAAATATAACACCTGGTTGATCACGTCCAGGCCATGCAATGGTTTTCTTCGTAAAAATAAAATGTTGTGCACAAACATATAGCAAAGAGTTGATAATGATCATCTACATATTGAGTTATCATCTCATCTGTATTTGATAATTTTATTAACATATATAGATTATGTTCGTGTATTTAAGAAGTATTTGGATAATGAATTGAAAACATCGAAACAATTTTTTATTATTATAATGGAATAGCAAGTCGTCGGACTAGTAAACTTTTTACCAGAACGGCACAATAATAATGTTTTGTTTTACGATATTTGTTAGTTAGTTTGACAATTTATGCAATCCCGTCCTCTTTTTTATTTCCGACCTTTTTTAAATGTTTTAAGCCATACACGTAATTTGTGATGTTTTGACGATGTCTTGATTCTTTGATTGGTTGTTTTGAAATCAGGAGATTGGTATGATGCCAAAGTGACAACTATCCAATAGATTTCAAATGAAGCGGTTTTAAGTAACTATAGGTCACCGTACAGCCATTTTCCTCTGAATTGTAGGCTTCTGACTTTGGACAGGTACATATAGAATGTGGTGGTATTATAATTATTTGTTAGCCCTCAACCCTTCCCAAAACAACTTAAGGAAAAAAATAAGCTGTTGAAATCAGTTGGAAAGAGTATGACACAATTGAAACAACTAACATAAGGATAAAAGACACAAAGTGTCTATCTAAGAGTACTTGTAGTTACTTAAAGCTAGTTCAAAGCCAATATCAATAAGGACAAAAGACACAAAGTGTCTATCTAAGAGTACTTGTAGTTACTTAAAGCTTGTTCAAAGCCAATATCAATAAGGACAAAAGACACAAAGTGTCTATCTAAGAGTACTTGTAGTTACTTAAAGCTTGTTCAAAGCCAATATCAATAAGGACAAAAGACACAAAGTGTCTATCTAAGAGTACTTGCAGTTACTTAAAGCTAGTTCAAAGCCAATATCAACTAATAAATAAATCATATTATCACCAGACTAAAGTACCAATCAGTATACATACAACGGATTAAGTGTAAAGAAGTCATAGATAGAGAAAAGAATGACCTTGTGCAATTTCAAATTATATTTCGATTATATTGGGTGATGTAAGACCAAAGTATTCGTAATATACAGCACTACAATAGTAAAGTTATGTTTGAATTAAAAACATATATTAACAGCATAACCGTTAAATTCAGGATGTTATATCCAGCTTTTACTAAGAATTCTATAGGTACAACCGAACTTAAAAACCAAATCTGTATATCTATGAAAGTTTGGCAACGGTTCTAAGTATTTTATTGTAACGAAATCTCTGATTCAATAATATAACAGTTATTCATAGATGACACTCAATGAAATCTAAAACATCAAATACAGACACGAGTATAGAGAACGAGCTGGGAAATAAACACACCATAAGAAGGGATCAAAGAGACATCACCGTCCAATAAAAAAGAAAATTAACAATATCGAAGGAAAAATCGCCTCTTTTGTCGTAAATTGTTCGTTTATTAAACTTTTTATTTCGAGCAAACATATCACCAAGGCAACTATAAGTGTTATTGAATTTATCGAAGTTTGTGAAGGCAAGGAAACAGCCTATGAAGAAAATTACTGTTATGATACGCGTGCACTCGTATAGTTGACTGAAAAACAATATTGTTTCGCACTTGTTATAAAATAATGTGTTATTTACTAAGTGGTATTTGATCCAATTTGCATAATAATTGATATCTACAATTTTTATAAACATTTATGATAGATCAAGTGTAAAATTAGTGCGATGTTTAATTCGTTGCTTGTGATCCATGAAACCTATCAGTATGTTGTCGTTCTCATATTTTTGATATGATAATTTTTACATATGTTCCGTTATATTGTCATTTGGAGAATAAATGCTGTATGTAGACGTTTAATCAAAAGCCGTTCGGAAGTTTTATGGGAATCTTTCAATTGTCTATGGGATTGTCTTGGTTGTTTTTGTTAACGTTTGTTTGTGTTTTCATAAATAATGTTAAATCAAACTTCTAAAGTTCGGACTGTGGAAGCAGCTTACTTGTTCTTGTGTTAGTTAAAATAAGTCACTCCCATTTCATCCTACACATATATCACATTTTGACAGTTTATGTTACCAAAGTTATGAGGCTTTGAGGTTTCAAACGTCATAGGAAAAGGAGAGCGAAAAAAATATCCCGTTTACTGATGACCGAACAGGATGTTTGAGGATAATCTGAAGCAGGTTTGTCATTTTCGGGCATTTCACGGAAATATATGTGAATATCTACGAGCATTTTTAAAATAATCTAGCTGCAGATGCATTACCTCAATCCTGACCTACTGAATTAGACATATCACCGGGTTTGTATTTACACGAGCAACACACGGATGCAACATGTGGAGCAGGATCTGCTTACTCTTCCGGTGCACCTGAGATCACCCCCAGTTTTTGGCGGGGTTTGTGATACTCAGTCTTTAGTTTTCTATGTTGTGTTTTGTGTACTGATGTTTATCTTTTTCTTTTTAAGCATGGCGTTGTCAGTTTATTTCAGACTTGTATTTTTGAATGTCCCTTTGGTAATCTTTGTCTCTCTTTTTCAAACAATCGTGAAACATTCTCAATATGGAAGGTAAATTTTCATTTGCAGTTGATGAATTTATGCTAGGAATGCGGTTTTTAAAACACTTGGGTATTAGAGACGTTTTTAAGTGTTTTTTTTTGTATTATTTCCGTTATTTGAAAATCAAGAAAAGTTAAAGAGGCCAAAAGTCATAGCACTTAATTAGGATAACAATTTCGAAAAAAGTAGGCAAAGGGTAGTGCTGTTGAAGAACTATAATAAAATAAAAATGCAATAAATTTCTCCATGTTCAGACGTAAATAAAACATAACTAATACCGGGAAAATATAGGAATTATAAGAGTTTTTTAGTAAAACCCTAGTAGGGGTAAAGATAATACAATGTAACAGATTTGAAGAATAAGAACAAATTAAAAAAAAAGCGGTAGGATTGCCAGTTTGACAAATTCCAATAGATCTAAATGAAGCTGGTTCCAGCAAATATGTGTCATTCATTGTTGCTTTTATCAACCTGTGGTGATCGTGATAGGATAACTTGAGATTTGATACTAAGAATGTGTTTTTCAACTCGATTTAAAGCACGTATTGGACCTTGTTTTGTGGGCTTATTTTTCGCTAGAACTAATTTGTAAGATTTGTTTCCCATACCCCAGGTCTATCCCCTTATAAAGATAAAAAGATGCATTTTAAAAAGAACAACAAAGTATAAATTGTTGTTTTATTCTAACCTTATTTGAGACTTACTCGTGTTTGTAAAATTGATTAATTTAGAGGCTAAGGTTGCTTTTTCCTCAGGCAATGTTGATCATAGACTTGGTTGTCTTTATAGTTCCATTTTAAAGTTTTTGGTTCATATCTGAAATTAATTAGTGTTGCTTGTAGATCCTTGATAATCTCTTTTTTTTTTTGGGACTAGGCAATTCAGACTCTATATAATTTACCTGAGACATTATATATGCAGCTACTTGGATGCATGTTTTTCTATTATTCTTTAAATCCATTACATTTCATAATCTTTACAACTTCTATGGTTTTACTAAAAAACTCTTATAATTCCTATATTTGCATTTTGTTTGTTATGTTTTCTTACGTTTCACTACATAAAGGGGTATCCCAGCAAAACTATCAAAAACTACCGGTTAATAAACAATCCTGGTTTCCCGTGATGATGAATTTTGATCATTAGTTCCAGCAAAAAGTTATCCTTATCATCCCTATCTAAGTAAGTTCACGAAAGGTTAAAAATGCATGGCCCTTAGAGTTTAATGGCTTTTTAACCAGGCCAAAATACTACAAATCTCACATAGAAATAGTTGTGATATAACTATCAATACAAAATAACTTCTACTTGGAACATCACATGAAAAATAACGAAGAAATAACAACTCAAGTATGCATAATTTAAGTTGTAAGGTCAATTTTTGTCAAATTTTCAATAATTCTTAACCCCGTAACAGTTTTTAACATAACTTACTTTGGCCGTCACCCCTGATCCAGAAAGTCTTTATGTCTAGGATTCAATATCATCATTGGCAACTTTTGGCTACATACATTTTTGGATCCTATGTTGCGGCCAAGTGTTTCCTGAAGCTTTTTAGGTCCGAAAAATTCACAAAATCGTCGTTTTTTGACATATAAAAATGTGCTGACTTTGAAGCTTACAATGTACTCTAATGAAGAGATTTGTTGAACAAAGTAGGAAGGCTTTTGAAATAGATCCATCTAAGAACCAAGTTCTGGAATTTTATAAAAAAAAAAGTTGTAATTTAAGGCCATATTTGGCCTAAAGTGAACCTTGTTTTATCTGACGTGATGTTGCTAAGACAAAATTCCTTCTTGCCTTCATACATTTACATATCGTGCAGATGCAATAGTTTGTGCGCAATTAAGACAATTAAAACGATGTCGTATTTAACTTGCATCTTTCACAAGTAATGTATGTCTGAGTATGTGGTTTAGCAATTTCTTTTTCTTACGTTTAAGAAAAATGATTATCGATGTCCGATTCAGATCTAAATGAATTCTTCCGTTTCCCATCTTAAAATGAAACATGGTCACTGAACAAAAGTAATGACTACGAAACAACAAGGTATCCAAACAAAAATGTATCACAGAGGTCCGAAAGGGCACTTATTTTAATCCCCCAAAAAAAAAATAAAATAAAATTTAAGGAACAACAAACCACAACGTATCAAGATGTGTTGATAATAAAATTGTGAATTTATATCAATGCCAAAATATATACAGTTATATAGACACCAGTAAGGTTAGAGTATTTTAATAGCATGCAGTCTTTTTTTTTTTTTTTTTGCTTAGAGTACGACCAATTTATTTCTTTTTTTAACACTCAAATTGATTCTTTATTACACAAATTGCTGTTTAACAATAAAACTTGGTGTACATCATTCCATCAAGTATCCCTGCTAAATTTACCACTGAATATCCATGGAGAATATTCAGTAAAATTAACTATGAATAACGTTTAATTTAGTAGAAATATCTGAAAAAATAATAATTGTTAGAAACAATCTTTGCTATTCCTCAATTGGTATTTTTTCTATATTCATAATAATATCTATGTTACAATATACAATTATGAATAGCATGAATCTTGCAATTAAGGCATTTCTGCAAACACTTGAATAAAATTTTACCGTGATCAGTGATATTCCTCTGTCAAATATATAACAATTGATTATTTTACAGATTTGTATAATACGGATTGATGCAATTGAGTGCTGTAACAATGTCCAAGGATAAAAATAAATCCTTCAATTTTGTAAGTATCTCTGTCAAAAGATTGGATCTAAGAAAGAAGGGAAATTTAGAAGATTAACCTACATTTTCAATGATATGCTTTAATTGGGTTTGAAGGCATTCACCATATCACAAGTGGAAGTAAAGGCGAAGGACTAGACATAAAAGACAGTGACCTTGATACAATGCAGATTGAGACTTTATTCAAAGATTATGAATCCGAGAAAGATGTTGTTCTCTCATCTCAGGGAATTCTTCTGGTTATGGATACAGACAGTACACTTCCATGTTTCACGCAGCTTCGTCTTTTCCGTGATCTTAATTTACATTCATTTCCTGAACAATGCACGAAGAATACATTTCTGGGGAATAAGTTCTCAAGTGAATTGTATAAACTCCAACATTATACGAGACACAATTCAGCAACATTCCCTATGACTGGTATTTCGACTATAATTCATGGACCATACTTTTTACCAGTATGTGAAACCCATGACTTAGCATTTTGTCTTAAATGTAACACATGGGTGTCCCAAGCACAACCATGGATCACTAGACCTCGTAATACATGTTTCCAAAATCATTTCATGTGGTGTGTTATTTGTTCCAATTGGCAGCAGAGGGTCAATAAAGGAAAATCTTGAATGGAGACCATCCTTTTCTATAGCAGAAAAAGTTCTCATATTTTCCTTTAGCCATACCCAGTTATTATGCTATGCTTTGATAAAAATCTTTCTCAAAGAAATTTTGGAGAAGCATGAAGATTTAAAAGGTGTCTTATGTTCCTATTTTCTGAAGACCTTGATGTTTTGGATTTCAGAAGAATCAGACCCGTCAATGTGGAGACCAGACAATGCCATACAATGTTTCATGGTTTGCTTAAAACGACTTGTTTATTGTGTAGACTATTCATCATTACTGTATTATTTCATTCCTGATAATAACTTGTTTTACTTACGATTTAATGTTGACCAAAAAACCAAGATGACCAACATTCTTAGAAGTTCTTATAATCAGGGAATTTACTGTTTTATTCAGTCGGAAACCTTGTGTGATTATTTTAGACTGCGTTTTTTAGACATTAAATCACCATTAAGTAATCTGGTTAAATCAATTCATGAGACAATGAGCGTCACATATCTTTATTGCCACCATCCTGTCAAGCTGCTTTACAATTTTCTACATTATTCTAACACTGGTATATCTAGAACTATTTTTAGTGAATTGCTGTCGCATGTTCAGTTTGGTTTTGTTGTACGCCTGTCTAAACTGACAAAATCAACACAGAGTTAACAATAAACTAATATACTACAAGTTCAAACATGACATCAGACAAATGTTGAGTGGCATAAATTTTTATGGAATATCAGGGTGGCTGATGTTAGCCTCTTTTTTCTATTTTCATAAAAACTACTTAACATCATTAAGTGTAATAAATTATGCTTTAAGTAAATGTGCAGACGATAAAATTTATCCTTGGCAAGCCTGTTTAAATCGAAATCAGGAAGTTTTGATAAATTTGATGAAGCAAGAAAAAAATCTCCACAATAACGAAAACAATGACAATAAAGTATGGAACGCCTCAGCTGTCTTATGTGGAACTCTGATATTACTTTATGTTGTTTTATTATTACTTGATGATATTTTGTGTTGACTTAATATGGTTTTGACATTACGTAATGATGTTTTGATATAACTCAATATGGAATAGTCATTACTTAATGATATTTCGATATTACACGATATGGTTTCGTATTGACTTGATATAGTTTTGTCATTACTCAATATGGTTTTGTCATTACTCGATGTGGTTTCACCATTATTTAATGTGGTTGTGTCATTAGTCAATGTGGTTTTAACGTTACTTGATGTGAATGTGACTTAACGTTATGTAGTTGTTTCATTACATGATGTAGTTTTGTTATTTTGTAATGATGATTTGCCTATTCTTTATATGGTTTTAACATTACGTAATGATGTTTCAAAATTTGACGATTTTACACTACATGATGTGTTTGTTTCATTATTTGATGTGGTCCTGTCATTCTTTGATGTGGTTATCCCATTACTTGTTGAGGTAAAATCACGTGACCAATTCGGAAAACCTGTTCTATTTTTAGATAGATTTCCATGGTGTATGTGCCTTGGATGAGTGTGGCCATCCATCGAATTAGAGTTCAAATTAAAGTTCAGGTTACTGTGAGTTAAACTTTGAGTTAGTCTTCGATTTCAATTCGAGTCATTATTAGAATTAAAGTTTTAGTTAGCACTGAGTTTCGAGTTGGACATCGAGTTTGAGTCACATTTAACTGAGGTAGAGTTCTATAGTTACAACATTAAATTTGAGTCATTTTTGAGGTAGAGTTTGAGTAAGATTCAATTTAAGTCTCATTTAGATTAATTAAGATTTTGAGTTGAAATTGAGCTATCTTATATGAGTTCGTAATTAAATTTTCTATCGCGGAACAAGGACTTTGCTCGGGCTTCCGAAAAGAGGGCTCCGGGTATGCGAACAAAAGATAAACAATGTTACAGTATACAAAACGCAACATAGAAGTTGAAATAAAGTTAGACGTGGTGTGATTGACAATGAGACAACTATCCATCAGAGTTTAAATGCAGTGGATGTAAGAAATCATATATAGGCAACCGTACCACAGGCACTTGTCTCAGAAAAAAATTCTATATACCTTAATATAACACAAGATACTTAACTAAATTTTTGAAAATGTCACCCAGTCCCGAATTTCCGTTATTTTCGATTTCTCGGTTGTCAAACCTACTTAAACTTATGCCGTAAATCTAAATTGATTTATCTACACAATGGTATATGACACGACTACCATTGTGCTCGGGATCATTCGTAGCAGGCCTCAGAAGTCAGTCAACGTGATTTGTTTTGCAAACCGCTCAATACTTGGCAACACCGAGTCCGCAGGTAATGATATACCGGTTTCTCATTGGTCAATCGTCTGGCTAAAAATAAATGTGGGAAATTTTGGTCAATTTATAACTCAACATTAGTGTCTAACGTTGTGCACACGTGTGTTTCATAACAAAATGAATGTCAAGCAGCTTATAGCATTGAATGAGGTAAAACATGGCCATAACCTTTTGCTTTTTTTAATAATTTTATAATAAACCAATCACTGCGGACTCGGTGTTGCCAAGTCTTGAGCGGTATGCAAAAAATCACGTTGACCGACTTCTGAGGCCTGCTACGAATGATCCCGACCACAATGGTAGTCGTGTCATATACCATTGTGTAGATAAATCAATTTAGAGAAATCGAAAAATAACGGAAATTCGGGACTGGGTGACATTTTTCAAAAATTTAGTTAAGTACCTTGTGTTATATTAAGGTATATAGGATTTTTTTCTGAAACATTCAATAGAACAAGCATATAATTATACAACTAAAATTGTAATTACAGGTGATTTAAATGTTGACTTATTTACTGAACACAATCATGTTTTAAATGATCTAATGAATATTTTTGTTTACAAAATGTTGTAAAAGAAGCGACCAGATTTGATCACAGATCCGATTTTAATTTCTGAAGATTGTTGTGCTACCTTTACTGAAGTTATTGATATAAATAGACAAATGAGTGACCATAATGCTACCAAAGTATATTTAAGAATTCCGAATTTTAGCGAAAAAATTTACACGAACTATTTGGTTATATAAACATGCAGATTCTACTAGATTTAATAATGATATTCAGAATTTTGATTGGCAAACTTCTTTGACTGCTTTTGAGGACGACGTAGACGGAATGGCAGTTTTTTCACAGAAAATATATAGAAATGGCTAAAATTCTATACCTACTAAAACCGTGACTATTCGATCATCAGATAAACCGTGGTTTAACTCGGAAATTCGAAAAGAGATTAGACTACGTGATAGACTTCATAAAAAATTACGAAAATTGAGAACTGTGCAAAATACTAAAAAATTTAAAGTTCAACGTAACAAAGTAAATAACATGATTATTTATGCAAAGGAACAGTTCTATTTAAACGCTAATGGTCTTTTAGATGAAAAGTCAAACAAAACCCGAAAGCATTCTGGTCTCTCGTTAAAAAGTTATGGGTAATTGTCGTTCCACGTCGATTCCTCCATTATTAAATCAAATACTAATGAAATTTCTGTTGGTGAAAAGAAAAAGCAGATTTGCTTAACTCATATTTTTGTAATATTTCTACATCTTCGGATGATGGAGTTACACCTCCAGATTTACCACTACGTACCCAACATAGCTTAGATATTGATGAAATAACGGAGGATGAGATTAAAGACATACTCAAATCTTTGGAAATTGGTAAAGCATCCGGTGAAGATTGTATTAGTCATCAAATGCTGAAATATACTGCTAATAGTGTGTGTGTACCTTTATCATATATATTTGATTGTTCAATGAGAACTTCAAAATTTCAAGTTGCTGGAAAGTTGCTAATGTTTTAGCTTTTTAAAAAGGGATAAATCGATGGTTTCAAACTATCGTCCTATTGCATTGTTAAGCTGTGTGGGTAAAGTTTTGAAAGAATAGTTTATAAACATATTTTTAATTTCATTTTTAACACAAGCTATTGTATAAATTCCAGTCAGGTTTCGTTCCTGGTCATTCAACATTTCATCAAATGATTGAGATTTATCACAGAATTTGTTTAGCTATGGAAGATAAAGAAATTATGTGTATGATTTTTTGTGATATCTCGAAGGCTTTTGACCGACTTTGGCATAAAGGTCTATTAGCAAAAATCAAAACTTATGGCATAAAAGGCAAATTATTGGTGTGGATTGAAAATTATTTATGTAATAGGAAACAGAAAGTGCTTCTAAAAAATTCAGAATCTGCATCTGGAACATTAAAAGCAGGTGTGCCCCAAGGCTCAGTACTTGGGCCCTTATTATTTCTTATGTTTATAAATGACATAGCAGATGAAATTCAATGTTTAGTTAGACTTTTGCCGATGATAGTTCACTTATGTATTCCTCGAATGATGCTATAGATATTGAAAGGAGATTAAATATGGATCTAGAAACATTAAATGATTGGTCAAAACAATGGCTTGTAGATTTTAATCATCAGAAAACAGAATATATGGTTTTAATTTCCGTAAGGATTCCCAGCCTATTAATTTGAGATTCAATGGACAATTTATTAAAAGGTTGATGACCACAAACATTTGGGTGTTACTTTTTCTAATAATTGCAAGTGGTCAGTACATATAGATAATATTTGCTGTAGTGCCACTAAACAGATTTTTGTTCTTAGAAAATTGAAATATATTCTTAACAGAAACAATCTTAATAAGATATATCTTGCATACATACTTCCACTTTTAGAATATGCATGCGAGCTATGGGATGGATGTTGTGTTAGAGATTCTGAAAAATTGAGCGCTTGCAGCTTGAGGCAGCCAGAATTATTACTGGACTTCCGCAATTTGCAAGTAAAGAGTCCTACTTTTGAAACTGGATGGGAAACTTTGAGTTCTAGAAGAAATAGACGTAAATTATGTTTATTTCATAAAATACACAGCAATAATGTTCCAGAATATCTTATGGATTGTATCTCGGATTATACAGATGATAATTATTATAATACTAGAAACCGTTCTCACTATAGAGTACCGAGATGTAGATTGGACATATTTTCTAAATCTTTTTTTCCTTCTTCAATTCGTGCATGGAATTTATTACCGTTAGATATTAGATCCATACAATCATCTCCAAATTTCAAAAACACAATCCGGCGAAATGATATTTCATTTTTGGTACCTAAATATTATTTCATTGGGAACAGGATGGAAAATATACTGCATACAAAATTACGACATAGATGTAGTCCTTTAAAAGCTGATTTATACAGAGTTAATTTAGTAAATGACCCAAGTTGTGAATGTGGGTGTCCATTAGAAGATTCGATTCATTTTTTCTTAGAATGTCCACTCTACATAAATTTTAGAAATCAGCTCTTTGAATCCATTCAACACTTAGCTGCTATCTCCATAGAACATATTTTATTTGGAACAGACGAAATTACTGTTGAACAAAACACAATCCTTTTCAGAAATGTACATATTTATATACGCCATACAAAAGATTCTTTGATTAATATTGCAGTATCTTAAAGTGTACTCGTATCCAACTGTAACTGTTTAAACATAATATATTTATTGTATATATTTTTATATTGTACTGAATTATATAATTGCTGTCATCTTGAAATTTTGTATATTGTACTTATTTGGAGAGGATTATCTTAAGTTGATATAACTTGTATCGAATCCTATTGTATATTTAGACAATAAAATATGTTTAAACTAAGTGCCTGTGAACCGTACAGCCTTCAACATACCGTATAGTCAGCTACAAAAGGCCACCATGCAACATGTGAAAAATTCAAACGAAAAAACAAACGTTCTTATTTATAAATAAACAATCTACAAAAAGAAATGACACACAGTTATACAACGACAACAATTGAACTTCATGCTCCTGACTTGGGGCAGGTACATAAAGAAAGTGCACGTGGCGGAGTTTAACATGTATGTGAGCGCTAAATCCTAACCTTACATCGGACTGTTACAGTTGTGTAACAGCACAACACGAGAAAAAATGTAAACTAGACAAAGTGATGCCCCGCACTCAACTCATTTAACCGCTTATACCCCAAAATGACCAAACAATGTTTATTTATCTCCCAAAAGAGCAAAAGATAATAAAAATAAAACCATGACCACATGCACACCTTCAATATATGTACAAACAGACATTAAAGAGAAAACTTCCTAGGATTCAAACTGTAGGAGGAGTTATGCGGAATAACTATATACCCATAATGGGACGGACAGACGGACGGACGGACGGACGGACAGGGTAAAACAATTTGCCCCAACTTTCAGTTGCGGTGGCATACAAAACAGTTTCATTTGGCTGTTTCAATAGATCGGTATGACTGAGTAATATAAATCCGTCGGGGTGATCTCGGATGCTCCAGAAAGGCACCCGTCGTGTTATTCGAGAAAGTACAAACCCAGTGATTTGGTTTTATTTGGTAGTTTACATTCAAGGAAAGATGACGGTTTAATGGTTACGACCACTGGAACATGTCCGTCGTCACATATGAAACAGATATTCCAAAAGTTTATTTTTCAATTAGTGCGAGGTAGATCAGGAATTCAATTGATTACAAATAAAAGATTGATATTCGTATAAGTTCAAATGATCATTTACGCTAAAAATCGGAGAATTCTTGTTTTATAGTATTGATGCTTTGTCGCTTAGTCCGAGCCCCCTCCCCGTTTCCCTGTAACTTTAGTGTGAGTTGATTTGAAGTGTTGTTAACAATAAAGTTCAAGTCTTTTGATTTGTGTCGAGCCTGCGACATCAATGTAGCGGCAGTGAGACACAACAAACCTATATTTCGTCGTCGATAGTGGCGTCGGCGTCTCCATCTCCATTTTTTATTTCTATTGAGTTTAACCTTTCATTATACATGTTACTAAACATGTATGCCAGGTATATTACTTTTAGAACATCATACTGGATTTGTTTACCTCGACTATTGTATCTGTACTTATATTGTATGTTTCTCTATAAACTTGTATTTAGTTTTAGAGAATAAAGTATCTATCTATCTATTTATAGATCGTTAGGTTTCTAGTTTTTACATTTTCATTTCGGGACCTTTTATAGCCTACTATAGGGTATGGGTTTTGCTCATTGTTGAAAACCATACAGTTTTGTTTTAGTTAAATAAAACCGAATTACATGTAAACTGTTTTGACATGATAAATTGTAAACCTCCATGAAGTGTTTTAAAACTTGTATAGGAGTTATTCCTCAATTTCAAGAAAAAGCATCTACAGAAAATTTTTTTTTTTTTTTTACCGATAAATGTATAGATAAATGTACAGCCGATCAACATGACACTTTTACACTTACAGCAGCAATATCAGGCGAGACACAGGGTTCCGTGGAATATTTTACAAATTTATTACAAAATACTGCTTCCGTTTGAGAACTTAAGATAAAAACAACAGGACCAAGTGGTTTAGGATATCCCAATTATGTCCGAAATACTATAAACTTTTAATACTTTTTCTTATTATTATCTGCCGTTCCCCTTTTCATACCAAATAACTCTGAACAACCACTCGAACTTTAATTTGAACTTTAACTCAATGGATAGCGATACCCATCCAAAGCACATTAAACAAACGATGTATTGAAATCTGTTTAAAAATAGAACATATTTTTTTCCGAATTGGTCACGTGGTTTTACCTAATCAAGTAATGGGATAACCACATCAAAGAATGACAGGACCACATCAAATAATGAAACAAACACATCATGTAGTGTAAAATCGTCAAATTTTGAAACATCATTGCGTAATGTTAAAACCATATAAAGAATAGGCAAATCATCATTACGAAATAACAAAACCACATCATGTAATGAAACAACTACATAACGTTAAGTCACATTCACATCAAGTAATGTTAAAACCACATTGACTAATGACACAACCACATTAAATTATGGTGAAACCACATCGAGTAATGACAAAACCATATTGAGTAATGACAAAACTATATCAAGTCAATACGAAACCATATCGTGTAATATCGAAATATCATTAAGTAATGACTATTCCATATTGAGTTATATCAAAACATCATTACGTAATGTCAAAACCATATTAAGTAAAGACAAAATATCATCAAGTAATAATAAAACAACATAAAGTTATATCAGAGTTCCACATCAGACAGCTGTGGCGTTCCATAATAAAGCATCTGACCTTTATCAAAATGATAACAATTTTTCCACAAGAACTACAACTTAATGGCATCATGCTATATGCCTTCAATAAAGTTACATCAAACAATATATAAATATCTTAAAAATAGCACACTCAATCAAGAGAATGCATTATTAGCACTTATTTGTCTTGGTAAAGTTTTCCAAATGATGGATGAACCAACCTTTGGAAAACCCTTGGCAACACCCATGGCAAGACAAAGTTTCCTTCATGGTACAAAGTTTGATATATTAAATATAACTAGTGCAGTAAAACGACTGTCGGAGCTTATATACAATATAACATGTTCTTTTATACATTCAATCACCAAGTTATTACTACGATACGGATCTGACACTGATTAAGAAAGTAGAAGGAGGATTAAGTACTCCGAATACATTTTCCGATTTTTTTTACTTAGATTTCTTTTTTTCTGTGATATGTAACTGCGCCTATCTGGAGAATTTCCAAGTCAACACATTTAAGTTAAAAATAAGGGTCAACAATGCTAAAAATAAGGGTCCACAATGCTGTGACTGTAAGCAAGTACAGGACACGTACGGCCTTTTAATCTTCAGGTATGATTTACTGTTGGGCTGTTGCATCCATTTTTTCAATGATCTGAGATAAATAAACTTGTCATATATAACAGGATTAAAAATTTATACGGGCGTTTTGTCTAAAAAAGACCCACCAGTGACGCTCGAATTATAAAAATGAAAAAAGGCAAAAATAAAGTACGAAGTTGAAGAGCATTGAGAACCAAATCTTTCGAACGGTTTTGCCAAATACATCTAAAGTAAACTATTCCTGGGGTAGGAAATCCTTAACCCAGTACAGCAAAAAAGAAACAAAATAATACATGTTTTTCTGCTGTATTGTTAATTCTTGAAATTCAACAAACGATGAAATGTAATGACCAACAATAAAACATATGAAATATTAAGGTCATTTTCAACTTGAGTTTATAGCCTTTAGATTCCTTATAGTTCAAAGTACATAAGAAGTATACAAATCGGTAAAAACCGTTTTGGTGATACCATGTTTGTGCATTAAACTGAACAATAACAATTTTATTTCTGCTCTTCGTTTTTTTTTTTTTTTAAAGTTGACAGGAACTTCTTTCCGGTATATTTTATGCTAGCCAGATGAAATTTTAAGATTCAAAATTTTCAATGATCCGCAACTGCCTCACGTGCGTTAGTTTTTGACACAAGGTTATTAATAACGTTTGTTTTTAATTTTATTTTAGATGTAAGTAAATACACTTTAACTCGTATTAAGCATTAGTTTTGGATCCATATCAGAAAAATACACGAAGTCATTGCACATTTATCTTATTTTCTGTTATATTGTTTGTAGATTGAGTGAAATAATTATTACATATGTATACACTGACAATGAAATAATAAGTGTATCTGAAATACTGTAATTTCTTGTTATAGCAAATCAATAATGATTGATCTGAAAACAATATTCACGTCTCATTTATTTTTGCAGTTTCAGATATCCCTGTGTCCATTATTTTCTTATTTCTGTGCATGGAAATATTTTAGTGTTTTGTACCAACACCTGGTGAATCAAATTTAAAATGTTGAATTGTGTAGTAAATAGATTTTGATAAGGATGTAATTGAATTTCTTTTTTTTTTAGTAACGAGTGACACATAAAAACACCAGAAACGGAGCTTTATGTAAATGAAACAGAAAAAAGATACTATTATAATGTTTAATAGAAAAATTTAAAAATCATACAAAATTCATTTCAATTACTGGACATTAGAACCGAAAGTAGTCAATTGAAATTAAAGTTGAAGAATACTCTGTGTAATTGATCTTATAGTCATGCAACCATGTATAAGTTTAAAGTATACTTAAGGAGTTATAGCATTTGATATTCAGACACTACACATTGATATCAATGTAATGGTTTGAAAAAATAAAGAAAATGTAATACTTATTGGTTATTTTATTATTCCATTGTATACCATTACTCATTGACATACATGACTATTTCAATTCTCATATACCATCTGCCCAGTTGTATGACCCTTTTATATCTAAATTGATATATTAAGAAAATGCATGATTACATTATACGGACTTAGTTAACAGGGTTGTTCTCCTAACACAAAAAAAATCCTTCAGTTAGGTTATAAGGAGAAAGATAGAAATCGACACTACACAAGTTTTAAGATCACCATCACGAATTGCTTGGCCGATTTCGATACGAAATGTCTTTTTTTCAACTCACTTGAGACATTTTTCCGGGTATTAGAAACAGTACAAGTTTAGTTACAATGCAAATTTACCGATTATTTCCTATCCCTTATCGTAACATTGTGACTGAGGTTGGATTCGCCCAACGGGTGATGCATTCATAGAAGGAGATGCTTTCCCTGATGACGTACCCGATTCTGACGATCTCGTCTCATTGTAATCCAATAGATCCACTCATTTTTCTCTCTTGACTTGTATATTAAAAATTAATATACGATTTGATCAACGGTATACTCTTTTCTGCTCTTATTCGTGATGTAAGAGAGAGGCGATGAATTAAGATAACTGTGTATGTGTGATGGCACTCTTTGTTTTTAAAAACACAATGAATACTTTACAAATCACTTTAAGTTGTACTTGAATCTCACGAGAATCGAATGTCGGTAAAGTACTGTCGGCTTAATTTATGTACAAAACAATACGACAATCAGCAATCAATAACAACCACTGAATTACAGGCTCCTGACTTGGGACTGGAACATATATACATGTAGTGTGGTGAGATTAAAATAGATTTTCATGAGTAGTTTGACCGTTATGGAATATCTGTTAAACAGACGGCAACGTATATGTTCCAACTGTCGTAGCCATTGTCCCGTCTTCTTTTCCTCGATTTTGACTCCACCAACTAAGAACTTACAGTTTTTACTTTTCATGAGCAACACGGCAGGTGTCACATGTGAGGCAGGAAAGACTTACACTTCCGAGGTACCTGATACTACCACATGTTGTCATTGGGGTTCGGTCTCAGTCTTTGGTTTTATATAGTGTTTTGTTATTATTGTTTGTCTTTTTGTAGTTCGTTGGTTGGTTTGCCAAGATTTTGTTGGTGTCTCGTCGATTTATGAGTTTTCGTTATCACTATGGTATATTCCGCGTCTATATAGGTTTTCCTAAAGTTTTGAATAATAAACTTCACCTGATACTTGAAATTGTGGGTCTCACAGTCTTGCTGGAAATTTACCAAAGATTAATATCGAAATGGCATTTGTATAAGTCAATTATTCATGCTTTCAATTATGGTGCAATGAAATTTGGTTCTAATTGACATATATTGCAATTTTTCCATTCCGCTTCTACAGTAAACCCCACCATTATTGACCTCCAAAAATGCTATTTTAACACCGGAAATTTTTTTAGGCACAACGAAATACATAGGACTAGTAAGTCGTGTTGAGAACATACTCACGGTTTTTCTTTAGAATTGTTGTTGACATATAATATTCGTAGAGCGGAGAAAGAAGATTTTGAATAGAGCCTTTAGAAACGGAGCAAAAACATATAGTCACTAAACTTCTATCGGGAGAATAAATAAAACTACTGGTCATAACACAATTAACACTCATCTAGATCTTACAAGTATATATAATAACTGGAATCACGTTATTACCTGTTCATGTGTGTTTATACAGTTTTGCTAGAGTAACATATTTTGTATCAAACATTATTTTTGGAATGGTTGCCATTTTGTTCGGTTTTCAATAATTTTTCAATTTTTTCAAAAATCGTATAAACTTACATACTGTTTTTAGCAGATTGTAATAAGATCAAGCGAAACGCATGAATATATTACTTAATGATCACTGAATAAATACGATCAATGAAAATGAGGTCAATATTAGATTGATACACGTTGTATTCATCGCATAGATCAAATATGTATAAGACCTTTAATTGGAAAATCTACCTAACCATAAACATTTAACGTCGATCAATGAACCATGCACATAAGATATTATTTGAAACCTGCAAGATGAGCATTTACACTATCATTTTTTCTATTCACTCCTTAATAGTATTATTTTAACATTGTTTTTATCAATTATAGCTGACTTGTAAGTTATAGAATCGGCGGAATTGACATAATTACGACGATTAACGATATTAAATTGAGCAACCACATGTCTTGCAATCTACGACATTTGTCGCAGGCGAGACTAAAAACCGTGAAAAACCCACATAGTCTTATAATTCTGCTTCACCACTAGAATACATGTAGATAAGGTAAGGGCCTTGTTTTGCTATCTGAAATCCTCAACATTATTGAATGGAAAACAGAAACAACGTATGCCCAATAAGATATGTAACAAATTATATGAAAATGTCATTGAAATAAGATTATTGTTTAAGGAGGAGTGTGGGAAAAAAATGTCTAGCACTTTTATCGATATAGAAAAGTTTATGCATAAATATGGAAAATTCAATGATATTGGCATTTAGAAATAAAAAGAAGAAGTATGATATCATTATACACGGACGAGTTTGTTAAACTACCATTTTAAAGAATCAGTGTCTTTTTAAGGAAGACATGTGGGAACAAGGATTGTACATATGTCGTTTGGTATATCAAAATTGTAATATTCACTGTGTTGTATCTTTGGTGAGTTTTTATAGATATCGTCATATATATGGCATATAAAGTCTAATCAATAAAACTAATATAATGCTCCTATTTCATTCATTGCTAAAATCATATCTAGCTCTGCAAGAATGTTTATATAAGCAATCTGAAGGACGAGTGAGCAGCAAGAGTTGGCTAACTACAGTCCTTACACAAGACATTTTCCTTACAAATATTAAAATCCCCCCGTGGATATAATGAATGGCGAGATGTCAGTCATGCATATAATATAATCAATCTTCTGATTTCAGGTCCAGGAACACCTCCAAATGGTAAAGCATAGTCCTTTGTCTGACGAACAGCTCTTTTGCAATTGTACCACATCTACTTTTTTTTATATTCGATTGTTTTTGTTAGTGATTCAATTATACATACGATTTTTTTTCTGTATATTGCAATGAAGGGTATTCATTTTCAATGTTTAGTTTTCACTTTCTGTTACAACGCATGTTACAAGTAAACTATAGTTTTCTCAATTGAATTGTTTCATATTTTTCATGTCGGGGCCTTAAATTGCCGACTATACTGTATGGGTTTTTCTCTTTGTTGAATACCTTACGGTTGCCAATAGTTGCGTTCATTCACTTCAATTGAACTTTGGTGCATAGTTGTCTCAATGGCAATCATTGCACATCTCCATATCTTTATATACATTACTCATTCAAATTACTATTTGTTTTTTTATAAAGATGGAATGTAAAATAAAAATAATCAGGCGCTTGTCAATGTTAGAAGCAGGATATATTTATATCCTTTATACATATTTTAATTATAGTTCATATTATGTAAGTATACTATTAATCTAAGGATATTGAGATTAATTGCCTTAATTATAAATACGCTTGATATATAAGTCATAATCTGCCAACCATATGACATTTAATAAATCAACATATGACATTGAATAAAACAAAACATTGTGTACACAGGTATGTATAAGATGTATATTTTTCCTGCATGACTTTTAACACTGTTTGTAATTTGCATTACAAAATATCTCAGCAATTGTAGTTTTATCGAATGGATTCCTTTTTTTTTTATTAAACTGTGTGTAATTCAAGCAAGGTCAAATCCAACATTAATGGCATTTCATGGGCATACGTTCCCGTTAGGAAATATTGAAAAACAAAAATATGTCAAACTTTTTTATATATCAGAATGGATATGTTGTTTGAATCCTTCTGTAAAAAACGATCTCCTGACGTTTTTCAAAATCTGTGTTTAATTATAATTTTAGCCATTTTTCGAATAAAAGTTCACATGTTACTATCAGTATGTTGCAAAATACTATTTCCTTGGCATCCTAAATTTACTTCTTATACAGAAAAAAAAAGTAAAGGCATTTAAAACGGCTTTTTTTTCGCCTCATGATAATTTGGACTAAGCTCGAAGGACAACGTACTGTAAATTTTCCTGGAGAGTCGAATGTACTAATGAATGACTGGTATACGTTGTATCACTTTAATTTCTTTTAGTTTAATTGTTTTTGCATTTGCAGTTAAATAAATAATTACCGCCTGATACATTATAAGAACAGTTACTTTTATATAGGAGTAATACCACCATTGTTTTCCCCTATTAGTCTTTGTTAAACTTGCATTTTCAAAAAATTGTGCAGAATTTATCTTTGTTTCAAATAAAAAAATACTTGGCATGGGTGAAGATTTATCATGTCCAGTACTACAGTGAAAATTTTACATAACATTTCATTGCATATAAGATAACAACCATCACTGGAAGTAAACCAATCAAATGTTCACCCCTTTTTTTCCTGTTTACAAGCTTTAGTTACCTTGTCACCTCAAGTTTTCAAAATATTTCATAGAAACACCAAATAAAAAACAAATGGTGCTTTGACACACCCAAGACATATGTTTATGACTCAGAAATTGTTTTGCAATGAAATGCATGGTTAATTTCCTACAACTGTCAAATTCAAGGGAATATTTCTTTTCGAATCTTTTTCGTATGAAACAGGATGTGACGTACTATGATTTGGTGGTATAACACCTCCAAAGACTTTTTTGTTGAATAAACTGAATGTGATTTTTTTTCTTTGAAATACTGGTTATTTCAAGCATTAGCTGTCAAGTTTTGTCATAGTCAGTTCAATAGTTTGAGAGAAATTTAGTATAATGCAAGACGACATTGACAGCGATTTGAGCAAATTTCTTCGAAAATTCAAATCACGTCGCATTTTGAAAGAGTATAGTGTGGACTAATAAACTCATCAATAAATGATCAAAATTTCATCAAATCTGCATAATAACAGTTGATTTTGATACAAAATATTACTCTAAGATGATAAACACCAATAATGTACTTCTTATAATAACTTATAACAGTTGATTATTATGCAGATTAGATGCATAATAACAGTTGATTTTGATACAAAATATTACTCTAAGATGATAAACACCAGTAATGTTCCTCTTTGTCTTCATTAAAAGGTCCCTTATGGTCAATTTATGACTCTCAATCTCTCATAATTTTACCTTTTTAGGCTAATAAATAAAACTGTCACACATTTATGTACGAAATATTAAAATAAATGAGAAATTGAGATGTTCAAGCTGATTGAACTTACTATATAAAAATTTGCTGACTCCATGGAGGTTTCAGTAAGTCCTTACGTAAAACTTAGTATACGCCACGTTCCAGAGAGGACCTATAGGTTGCATTTCTGTAAATATCAACAATGCAATTTCCATAGGAACTCCTTTCACGGCTAAAACTGTACCACTTTTACTATGAAGTTTTGAAAAAATATATCCTAGAATGGAAAGTTCATATGCACTACTATTTTTCAAAGGTCAAAATATAGGGCTGTGCGGCATATTTTCAACGTTTATATGCCCCGAACTTCTAAGAGTTTAAACTTACATTAAATTTCTATACTACCCCAACCTTGACTTAAGGATTTCCACAGACTTCAACTTGATCACTATGAATATGTATATTTACTGGTAACATTCCCAAGTTATGTCTCTATGAGATGAAACATAGAGATCATATCCGGAACCAGTACGTAAACAAAATTAATTGTCTATGAATATTCTATATCTCCCCAAAGAGGCGTGGTTTGAAAAACAGCTGTATTTACAAAGTGCAACCTATACTAACATTTATTCAAATAGAAAACTTTCTAAAACACTTTTCTCACAACAATACTTAAATCTCAGAATTATAGCCTGAAAGAAATCACTGCATATACTCTAAGTTTTCTTTTACAGTACATTTGTACCCCACCCTGTATCAATTTTTTACAGAATTTGAAAACAAGACTTTAATCATTGCCAGCTTACCTTATGAGCATGTTTTCTGACATAAAATGTCTAGAACCTGTTTGAAACTATTTTGATAACAAATTGAAAGCATTTCAGAACACTATAAATGTAATGTTTAGCAGCTAATCATTCCAACATTTAAGATTATATAAAGTGTCCAATCCTGCCTCTGTCTCCAGTCCACATCTTACTGTATGCCTATTTGTCAATGAAAGTTCACAATTACTGCCTCAAATGGTCAGTTAAGAAATCTTGTCACAACAGTTTCATCCCTTACCATATATCTAACATAATTTAGCTAATATATGAACTAGAAGTGTTTAAACACAGCCATATTTGCAAAAGCTGTATGAATGAAGATATGAGTCTAATGTATGAATTAACTAAAAGTTTTATAGAAATGACTGCTAACATCTGATTTTGCATAACTTCCAAGTACAGTTATTGGTTTCTATACAAAAGACCTTTAAAATAATAAAGTCATAGCATTTACAAGTTAAATTATTTGTTTTATGACCCAGAGGGTAGGCATTTTCTCTGTTTTTGCCCTGGGGCCTCAAATTTCCTAAATTATTCTGCTGTTTCTAGCAATATGGAATATTTAGTGCATATTTAGGATAGAACACACTATTGTAAGTTTTATTGAGGTATTTTTGTATTTCTAGCTTGTATTTTTTATGCCGTGATCACAAAAAGCACATTTAGGTGCTACGGCTTACTTTTGGGTTATCGACATGATAAAACACCCCACCAATAATATTCAGGAAGGATCTATGAGTTTCAATGACTGCGAAGAGTAAATATAAGCACTTCTAAACAATTTATATTACTAATATGCTCATATAATGAATTTATTTGGCATTCAGGGCTTTAACTAAACTATGCATACTGTAAACTGTGAATTTATGCTGAGTCATCATAGTTAAGGCCCAGGATTTTCTCAATCTTCATGAAATATTTATAAAACTTCATATTTGAGTTAATTTCATAAAAATCTCTGAGATAAACCAGATTTGGTGAAATTCTGTATGTTCCTTTTTACCCAATATAATGGTTCGATTTTAGTAAAACATTGTTGATATTGCTTCAAAATCATTTCATATACTTATTATTGTATATTTCTTAAAGAATTACTTAGGAAAAGTTTTCTCTTACAGCCCAATATAAGAAATAAGGAGAAAAGTCAGAAAATAGCTCCCTTGGCTCACACCGAACAGCAAGCTATAAAGGGCCCAAAATGAAAACACTGGCTTGCCAATCAGAATATTTCATGTTTGCAATATTTCAGTGAAATTAAAGAAAAATGAGAGTACATACAAGGTCAAAGGTGCATGTGCTGCTTCTCTAAATAGGAGTAATACCACCATTGTTTTCCCCTATTAGTCTTTGTTAAAATTGCATTTTTCAAACCATTGTGCAGAATTTATCTTTGTTTCAAATAAAGAAATACTTGGCAAGGGTGAAGTTTTATCCTGTTCAGTACTACAGTGAAAATTTCCTACAACTGTCAAATTCAAGGGAATATTTCTTTTCGACCCTTTTTCGTATGAAACCGGATGTGACGTACTATGATTTGGTGGTATTACACCTAAAAACGTCAGAGCTAAAATGTGAAATAAACTGAAATAATCAATAATGGATAAATAGACGAGGATGGACACAAAAAATATCTAATATTTTCGAGTATCACGTCCTGTCCATGATCTTAAGACTAGAGAAATATTAGGCAGTAGGATGAAAAGGAAAACGTACAAATTGCCAATTAAAATGTTGGTGTTATCACTCTCAAATATTAGATATCGAATATCCATGAAGCCACACTTCCTATCATACTTGCTTGATAAAGACATAAAAGTGGACGTTTATAATACAGTGACACTAGGAAAAAATGTGCGACGCTGCCTCTTTAACATATGAATAAAAGGCCCACTAGCAAATTAATGTTGATCTGAAATGTTCGTTTTGATCTTAACAGCTCTTAAGAAACTGAAAAGTAAATTCTTTTACATATAAAAATAACAAGATGTGGTATGATTGCCAATGAGACAACTCTCCACAAGAGACCAAAATGACGCAGATATTAACAACTATAGGTCACCGTACGGCCTTCAACAATGAGTAAAACCCATACCGCATAGTCAGCTATAAAAGGCCCCGAAATGACAAATGTAAAACAATTCAAACGAGAAAACTAACGGCCTGATTTATGTACAAAATAATGAATGAAAAACAAATATGATATACAGCAACAAACGACAACCACTGAATTACAGGCTCCTGACTTGGGACAGGCACATACAGAATGTGGCGGGGTTAAACTAGTTTGTTGGCGCCAACCCTTCCCTAACCTGGGACAAAAGTCATTTTAAGTCTTTCAGTGTTTTTATCTCAGTAATGAATATCCCAGATCTCCTAGCACGAGTAACTGAATTTCAATAAGAAACGTTCATTTTGGTCTTAGATCAAATGAAAAGTCTGAACAATAAATTATTTAGTCATATTAAGGTGGTACCCAACACCTTGACTAATATTAATTTGGCTCGTTTAATTTTCATAAAATTTTGACAAAATGTTTACTTTGACCCTTTGACAAAAATATAAAAATTTCAAAAAATTTGAACCAACCACTTTATCAGAAAAATTTCACTGGTTATATAGCAGTTTGACAAACACTAATTTTGATCATTGAGAAGCTTAATATTTCCTTAACAATACAACGTGATTAAAACGTTTAGCTGATTTTACAGAGTTATCTCCCTGTAGTGTTAGGTACCACCTTAAGTCTTTCAGTCTTATCCACTGCGGTAGATTCAGTATTGTTCAAACAATTCGCTAGCAGTCAATTAAGATCTGTTCAGTCTATATTCAGACTTTTCATTATGTGTTATTTACTTGTATACACCAACAACATACTAATTTGTCTGAACAGCTACTGAACAGAATTGAATTAACTGCAAGCGAATTGTCTGAACAGTACTGAATTTCCCGCAGTAGATAATTTAGTGTTCAGACTTTTCAGTTGAGTAAGACCAAAATGAACGTTTCTTATTAAAATGCAGTTACTCGTGCTAGTAGATCTGGGATATGCATTAATGAGATACAAACAAAACGGAAAGATATGTAGAGTCAACATGCGATCTTCAGCAAGACACATATGCCCTACTCTTTTCATTCAAATGTAAAAAAGAGACGGAAGATACTAATGGGACATTTAAAAATCGAAGGGAAACTGACAACGCCATGGCAAAAAAAACGGGTTATAATATAGCAACAGTCCTCAACCAACAAATTCAAACTCCCCGGCGTTTCCCATCAAATATCAAGGATGAAAATATGATTTTATCAAGCGAAGATACGTCTGACATTAAAGATGCTATACAAATGCAATGCTTTCGGGAAAATCACTTTAATATTATTTGACATAAACTAAGAGACTTCTATAACATCTTATATCTCTCTGATGAAATTCATTCTACAAACACATTCAAAATGTAATAATATTTACCATCAAGTCAATTAAATAGTTTGGAAAATATTTCAAAATGGCTTGAACGCTTACAATTCGACCATTGCCTATGAATAACGATTAACGACTTCTCATACAGACGTATTTAACTAAGAAACTTATAAAATCGAACATGTAAAGGTCATTTAAGGTAACAAAATAATACTCTTTTTCGTTTTGGTGCATAACTTGTCTGTAATTAAGCGGCATATAAAGTAGTTAAAAGATTTCTATGTCAACAGAGATGACTGCAATACCTACATTTGGAAATGAAATCAAGAAAACAGAGTTTACCCTGAAGGATGGAGTGGTGTTCGTTAATCATGGATCGTATGGAGTTGTACCAAAACGTGTACAACAGGCACAAGATAGGTAGGACAAGAACTATTACGTATGAACTGAATACCTCGGCGGTTTATAATACTGGTGTATAGAAATATGATTACACAAGATAGGCAGGACAAGAACTATTACATATAAATTGAATACCTTGATGGATTATAATGCTGGTGTATAGAAATACGATCACATATAAACTGAATACATTGATGGACTATATTGCTGGTGTATAGAAATATGATCACATATAAACTGAATACCTTAATGGATTATAATATAGGTGTATAGAAAAATTATTACATGAACTAACAGTCATAAAACTCAGACGTAGTCATCCCGTCATCCAGGTCCATTCACTGTGCATGACCTACATTTTGCATAATTTTTTCACACTTATTTTAAGAAAAAAATTAAATTCAGTAAAAAAAAGTCTTCATTTAAAAAAAATCATATAACTATTTTAAATTCTCTTCGATGACCTACTATCATGACTGATAATGATTTTCCAACTGAATGATAGGAGTGGGAAACACATCTAACCCATCGACCCATCGACACAAAGGACATTAAGAGGTAAACATGCAGACGTCAACATAGACTGGTGTCCTTACAAAATATCAGGGCCAATCGCTACGTGTCTTACGCGTTATGATTTAATGTAACAGGACTATATCAAATATTTGCCATCAAAAAAGGTGTACTCTACAAACAAAGTGAAAATTAGCACGAAGTCTTCAACAACCAGTGTAAACTAACACATTAAACTTGTAAATGGCACAATAAAGTAAGAAAATCCTTGATCAAAAACCCAATGCGAAGGACTAATATAAAAATTACATCGAAGACATTGAGAGATTGTTCATATTTTTGTTTTAATTCTTACCAGAATTATTGGTAAAATGAGGGAGCACCCAGACTTATGGTGGCGTCACAATTTAAGATTGAATATAGAAGAATCTCGGAAATGTGTTGCTGAGTTCGTACAAGCAGATACTGACGATATTGTATTTCTTCAAAATGCTACTTCAGGTTAGTTTAGATGAGTAATTATAGTTTTTGAGAAACTAACATTGAGTTCAACAATAAACAGTTACACAGGGAGTATGAGCATTTATTCCAAATTTAAAGTTTACAGTGATCTTAAATTTACACTTGCATGGCTAAGTTTAAAAAGTGTTCAGAAAACAAAACATGGATTCTACATTTGACGAGTTATCATCAAGATCATGGCAAAAAACCATGGCGAGAGATGTATATTTGGTAAAATTTCAGAATTTTCCCTATAGGTCTCATTTTTTAAATAAAAAACATTAAAAGGTAGCCGGAATTAACAACGATTGCGGACATTTTAATAAACCACACCAACAACTTACATTCGACATCTCCGACAAATACAAGTTCAAACAAAAACGAATAACACATGGTTCAAAACAGCTTCTCTAAAATTCTCTAGAATTGAATAAGATAAACATTTTACTTTCATTTTTGTAAAATGGACGGATATTATGACAAGTATATTTTACATGTCATTTTCCAATTGTTCAGTTTGTTTTAGGTTAACACGCAATTGAAATAACCCCAAAAATATGGCAGTACAACAGACCATACTAACAATGAATACACCGAAAAATGGTAGTTCAAACAATACATGGTGTAGATAGCCTGATTTGTGTACGGTCATCTATCTTTAGAATCAATTTTCCTAACTAGTTACCTATATCGCTACAGCTCGGTATAAAGAGGTATCTACAAATATAATGACTACCAATGTCAAAATAAGCATAGAGCATCCATGACCTTTAGAATTATAATTCTGATAAACAACGTAATTAAAAAACAACATTTGATATATAATTTTTTGAAGATCAATAGTGACTAGAAAAGTAATTATAAAATAATGTTTATGTTTATTATTTTAAGACATTCTGCTTCTTGTCTTAATATTCTGTATTTCGTTTGGTTTCTAGATTCGATTGGATTCTTTGTTTGAAATCAGTGGATGATAACTTGCCATTTTCTTTAAATTCCATTTATTCCAATATTTCAGTCTCTGTGTTTGTTAATTTGAAATATATATTGGTTATTATAGGCATATGCAGTGTGTTGAGATCGCTGACATTTGAATCAGGAGATATTATTCTATGTACAGACAATGCCTATCAATCAGTAAAATATGCAAGTGAATTTATAAGAGAATATAGTAACGACAAAGGTATAGTACTTGAGGAAAACCTGCAAGTAGAAAAATGAATTATTAAATGATTCTCATGATTCTTGAAGATTCTTGCAAGGATAAATAAAAAAAAACAAAAACAAAATCATGGATAAGTTCACTATATATACAAATGAAGATCATCAAATAATTCATGAAATCAAATTCGATCAAATAAATATCTAAATGTTTGAGTTCAAAATGTGTTAATGATCGTTAGAAATCGTGATAATGCAAACATATATATCATGTATATGTATGGGGCTCAGCTAAATATGTTTTCATGATTCATACTAACATTTTACACATATTTCACGATGAAAAATATACATAAATATTTGCTAAATATACCACATTTCCCTGATATTTATAGATGACACAGTTGTCAAATAAAGCAAAAACGACTATATTTATAAATAATGAGTTCTTATTTTCATTTTTTTAATAGAACGCATATATTTCTTTCAAACGTTAATATACGTCATCAGCAAGTTTTATTCACTATTTCACAGATGTTCGAGTAGAATATTTGACATTAAAGTTCCCGATCAACAATGAAAACGATGTCATAGAACTATACAGGGAATTCTTCAAAAACAAGCAAAATATCAAACTTGCAATAATTGGTTAGTACTGTAGTAATATAAGAAATGAAAAATGACCTTCCTGTTTTTGGTGAGTACTGTTGCAGTGTTGGGGAGATGTTGGGAGTAAATTTGGAAGGGAAAGATCGTTTCCTGTTAAAAAAAAAATAATAACCAACTCCATCTAAGGTCGACTTCCCCTGAAGGAGTTGGAACCTTATATTCTTGATAATATCTACATTCACAGATGACGACGGATATGTTCCAATTTTCGTAACCACAATCCCGTCCTCTTTTCCTCAAATTTGACATAACGAATTTGACTTATCACCGGGTTTGTACTTACATGAGCCACATGACGGGTGCCACATGTGGAGGAGGATCTGCTTATCCTTTCGAAGCACCGGATCAACACCCGATTTTGATGGGGTTCGTGTTGCTCAGTCTTTAGTTTTCTATGTTGTGTTTTGTGTACTGTTGTTTGTCTTTTCTTTGCCATGGCGTTCGATTTATGAGTTTGAATGTCCCTTTGGTATATTTCGCCTCTCTTTTACGAACAGACAATTTAAAAAAGGTTTGTTATAAATCATGTCAGTACCAAAGCACTGACTACTAAGCTGATGATACCAGAGGGGACTTATATATAAAAATGAAAAGATGTGCAATAATTGCCAATGAGACAACTCTTAAACAGACACCAATGACATAGAAGTTAACAATCATATGACACCGTACGGCCTTCAATAATGAGCAAAACCCATACCGCACTATAGTCCACTAGCAGTATCAACCCAATGCTGCTGCTATAGGAAAAATGAAAATAACACTTTATGAATTAATGCGTCTTAAGCGTTTTTCTGGCTTAACCTTTATCTTGAACGTCCAAAGTCAAAGCATTGAAAGCCAAGGATTTACAAGTACCGCATCCAGCAAAGGGTGTTACTTTAAGGGCATACGATACAGTTACAGGGAGGTAATGACGTTGCTAACGTAAATTGTTATTTTCGCGACGTCAAACTATGACTTATCAGGAAAAGATTCAGTTTTCGACTGATTTTATCATTCAAACTTATTTAACTTGAAAACGAGTTCATGGACCCTCTTTTTAAAATGCTATTTGGTTGGATTACGCGAGAAGATTATGTGTGCCAATTTTCATGAAAACGTAAATAGTGCAATTTTTTAAATTTGATAAATATACAGCAAAAGTGATGTTTTTCTACATTCATGAACATTTGATAAATAAGAGTTATTTCTGAATAAAAATGTATAAATTTTAGGATACTTATAAAATACAGAAATTACCAATTATTTAACAAAAACAATTTGTGTTTATCTTTTAAAACAAAAAGTTATGTCTTTCTTTCGAAAGGAAAATACGGCCACAAATCCGAATTTTGAGCAAATATACCAAATTTTGACCTCATTTTACTCAAAAGTAGCACATGAAGGTATATTTTTATTACATATTTGATTTAATCAGGTAAAAATAGTCTATATTGAAATTTTTATCAAAATGTAAATACGGGATCAAAACTGTATCGTATGCCCTTAATAGAACTATTTTTTCAATGCAATATGATATGAAACGTCAATTTCGATTGAATGACGTGTGCCGTCAATTCCACGTTTGACGGTCGAGTTTATTCAACAACGTCGCCCATTTTTGTATAACTCACAAAATCTAACATGTTTTAAAAAAAACTGTCCTTGGCAAGAATTTATTCCTTTTGAACACCATAATCGTTTTTGTATAACTACTTAAACTGCTTTTGTGTGCAGAATATACTTGACCCCCAAGGGTGACTTGGTAATAGAAATAAGGTCACTTAGGTCTTCTTCAAACCGGCAGTAAAACACTTGCCGAAGTGGGGCGTCCGTTTGGCTGTGGGGAATGTAGAAGTTCGCAGTCACGTCCGGTCAGAATGGGGACGTTAAATCCGATGCCTCATGTATAGAGAGTGCCACGCTCTTTTCACGTTAAAAACCCTTTCAACAACTCTTCGAGGGGTCCGCATGTGGCCTGTTGCAAGGCAAAATTTATTTCTATTTTGCGTTCAAAACTTTTATTACTTTGTTTTAAGCGTAAATTTGCACATTATATACAAATCGTATATCGTAAGCATTGAAATAGCTGTCAATCAGTCAGTTTACTAATATTTGGTTGATATAACAGCTTGTGATTTCCAAATCCGTCCAAGAGCGATCGTGAGCACTTCATTATTGACGATACAATTTGTTTTTAATTTTTCCGGCTCTTATTCTTTTTATTCTATCAAACTTAATGGGCAACTCTATCAGGTAAAATTGAGCAAAGATATGTTTTGTTGTCTTACCATTATTACTTAACTATATATGATACGATATAACATTACATGGCAAATGGAAGAGCTATGATCGTCCTCCTACTTCGCACGTGGATTAATGGCACACACATTAAAGTCGTTGTGATTGTGAGTGAAATTTCAATTATGCAATGTTTTCAGAAGATAATTAATGTTAAGTATAGGAATTATGAGAATGGAAGCCTTGGTAGTAGATAAAGCATATCGCAAGTGAATAACACAACAACATGAACATTGAAAGAAAGACATGTAAATCGTCGCAAATTGCTCATATTATAAACAAAATATTTTGTACAAATAACTAGTAGGTTTAGTGACTTTTTTAGACCATATAACGAGCCCTTCAGCCATCGTTATGCCTGTAAACAAGCTGGTTGAATTGTGTAGAGAAAATGGAATACTGAGTTTAATAGACGGTGCCCATGCACCAGGACAGATTCCTCTAAATTTGAGACAGTTGAAAGCTGATTTTTATATAGGTAAGCACAAAATAAGGTAGACACATTAAGTCATCACATAAAAAAAAATTAATACATGTATCTTACTTTCTTAGATCATAGTTAAGATATAAATAAGAAGCAAACAATCCTTCACCCAATTAGTCCGTTGCAAATATAAAAATGTCTTGGTGATACATATTGCTGCTTATAGATTCTCTTTTTTATCAAAGATTTCATGATGATAACATAAAACTCAAAAATGGTTCAACGACATCACTTAAAGGGGCAGTAACTCTTATAAGGAATCGATCGATCATTTGGTTATGTTGCATTACATATATGTGTAAGTTTGATCTCTGATCATTTTAGCAACTCACAGTCTCTCTTTCATTATAGTTTCAAGTGAATATCTAAAAACGCAAAAAGAGCAATAACTCATACTGAGGGACGATTACCCATCAAGGACTCCACTGACGATTTTGATAATTGGACGTTTTTGTCTTAGTTTGCTTGTCATTTCTACAGTTACCATGTCTCTTAATCTATTGTAGTTTTCAATATAGTTGCAAAAGGAAAAAGTAAAATCCGATACAAATAGTCCTTTTATGGTAATATATCCTTAAATTAGTAGAAAGATGATTTAAAATCAAAGAAGAGTAATGGTAGATAATGAAGAGCTCATCGCTTTATTCTTGTAATAATATTTTTTAAATAATAGCCAAAATATGAGTTACTCCTATGCCCTGTTTTAAGCCACAGCTGCGACCATGTGTTGACAGGCTTAAATGGCACAAACTTCAAACTAGATACCCCAAAATGATTTAGGAAAAGATGAGACAGTTGATTTTAGACGAGAAGGTATTTGAAAGCGTTTACTTCGACGGACAAAATGATGATGGGTCCAATGTACCTTTGTTCGAAAGTAAGTCAAAATGAAAAAAACACAGACGTCACTCATTTAACGTTTTATTTGTGATATTTACTATAGACTTAAGCTAGAATTAATTCATAATATATTCTATGTTCTAAACATCAAGAACAAAATTAGTTACGAATAACAAATATAATTTAAATCCAATAATCAACATAAAAACTGAACCCAAATTTTAGTATAGAATTTTTTTTTTTTTGGGGACGTAGCATTTACAGATTGGAATTATTTTTCCATGTTCATTGAAACGACATATTAAGAGGGTCTGGATGGGGGTTTACAGAATAGAAAATAATGGGCGATAAAAATAAAGAATAGAGAAAAATGGTCCCAAATTAAAATATAAAAGAATAGAGAATAATGGTGTCCTAAAACATAAAGAATAGAGAATAATGGGCAAAATATATAAAGAAAAGCGAAAAATGGCCTAAAAAAATAAAGAATGCAACTTAAGCATCCACTTGTCAGACCCTCTATTATTGTCAGCTCTTGGAATATTTCTATGGGTCCGTTTCTATGAATACATTATGCCCATTACAACAGGATTTGATTTGATTTTTGGTGTTTTAACGCCACTGTAAAAGTCTTATAAAATTTTTTATTTTTTAGTTTTGAGAACTTAAACTTGTTATTGGTAAAGCTATGAAAAGTCAAGAGAGAAAACCACCAAACCTTCGATGGCTAATATCTCGAAAACAAGCAATTGAAGATTGAGTCGAGTGCACCCGCACGAGCGGGGTTCGAACTCATCAACCTAAACTAGTGTTGACTGGCTAGTGATTTTGAAACTGAGAAGCGAACTCCTTAGGATCCACCTCCAGGCTATCATTGCGCTCTTGGAATATTTCTATGGGTCATTTTCTATGAATACATTATGATTACAACAGGAAAATACGTGAATGATTATCAGTCTTTAAAATCAGTCCATATTGTTTAATAGTCTTTTAGTTTAAGCTTTAGCCCAGTTGAATCAAATTGAATGCATGTTGTTAATTGATATATGCTTTAGAAGACACATTGTCGATTATGTATTGCCATGAAATTCAATGTTGTAGGAAATCTTCATAAATGGCTCTACGCACCTAAAGGATGTGCAATATTATACATTAAAAAAGAACATAAAGATTATATAAAGCCTTTGGCAATATCCCATGGATACAAGAAAGGCATTTTAACTGATTTCTTTCACCAAGGAACACGTGACGACAGTGCATATTGCGTTGCACCTGCAGCAATTCAGTTCTACAACGATATTGGTGGATATGTAAGTTTTTATTGATAAGGGTTAAGTTTTGAAAAAAAGATAATGATAATGAGGATAATTTCAATACAGTTTAATGATATCAATGACCTAAAACTGACAAATAGAAACAAGAGTGGACACGCTGAAATGTCTCACCTGCTTTATTGACCATTGACTTTATGTTAAAAGTCTTAAAGATAAAGGTTTTGATACATGTATCACATAAACATTAGATTTTTAATGATCAATGACAAGTAGGTCAAGCTCAGATAAATCATGTCAGACAGACATCAACACCTTACAATAATTCCATACACTAAATATAGTTGACCTATTGATTATGGTAATTGAAAAACAGATCAAAGTACAAAAACTTAACATTGACCAATGAACCATGAAAACGAAAATGAAGCAGAGGTCAGATGATACCTGCCAGACTGGCATGTACCCTTTACCAGCTTACAATCATTCCATACTTCCCATTTAGTTGACCTACCGCTTATAGTATCTGAGATACGGACCAAATCACTTAACTTTAACCTTGATTACTGATCCATAAAATGAGTTCGAGGTCAGGTAAACCCTGTCAGACGGACATGAAGACGTTGCAATGAAACCACATATCAAATATAGTTATCCTATTACTCATGATAAGCGAGAAATTCATAATCACTCGCTGAACCAAAAAACATGTAGTCAAAGACAATGGACATATGACAGACGGAAACTTCGTGACATAAGGTATCTGCATAAAAGGTATGAAGCATCCAGGTCTTCTACCTTCTGAAATATAAAGCTTTATACAAATAGTTTACATCGCCGCCGACCCCGCCGCCGCCGGATAGTAATACCTCCATATAGCTCGCTTACTACGACGAAAGTCACAGATGAGGCAATAAAACTAACTAAGGCATATCAAGAAATTTAATATCATTTGTCTTCGACATAATACAGTAAAATTCTCTGAACTTATGTCGAGTACACGAAAACCAGTCCTGAAGAAGCTTTGTTCATTTATTAAAAATATTAATACTTTTATTTGTCCTCCTGGCTAGTGACTTTTGTAACCTCTCTCCTGGTTTTGTATATATTGTAAATAGTTATTGTTGTTATCTCTGTACTGATGTCATGCATTGGCTTTATGAGAATAAAGATATATATATATATATATATATATATATATATATATATATATATGCATTTACCTACTTTCCAAATGTTAAGAAGGCGACTATCAACACTGCTTTAAGTATAATGTAAAACCTGTTAATTGACTTTTATAGACATTAATGTTTTATGAAAGAGAATCTAAATAGTATTGTTAATACAATCTGACTAGCAAAAAGCACTACTGAGAATTGTTCCAACAATCGCATATTTGTAACGAAAAATGCAGTATAAATAGAAATTTAAAAAAGTCAATGTTAAACAAATTAAAAATATCAAAACATTTATTTTGAAGGAAAAGATACACTCGTATGCTGATAAACTGTTACGTGAGGCAGTCAAACTTTTAACTGACGCATGGGGAACTGAAAAACTTGAGATACCGGATTCTATGGAAGCCCCATTCATGAGAATGATAAAACTTCCAAAATTAAATCTTTTTGCTGGATTATCGACATTTGTAAGTATAAATTTTGTAATGGCTTAAAATGTTTGATAGACCTCGAAATAGTTACTTTTCATTATACAATCAAAATAAGTTTTAGTGCTCGTAATATGTTTTTGTTTGTAGTTTTAATTCAGATTTTGCAATGCAATAGTCTCATTTATTCGGAGTCATTATAAAATGTATTTAAGGTATATTATATACCTTGTATCAATTGTTATCTTACCTCCTATAGATTTCTGGGGATATTATTGGTTTAAGGACTACACGTAGTGACTACATATATTTGATATAGGGTGTCCTAAAATATATGGGGTTAGTTACCATATGGGATTAGTTACCATAAGGGGTTAGTAAGGAGTCACTTCCCTTTCAAAACAAAAAAGAAATCTGAAAGGTTTCAACAGACGAAGCAATTGATAATGAACGATTGAAATAAATTCATAAAACAAATTTAAAGCTAACAAGTTGTTATTGTTGTTATTGTTGGCATTTGTTGTTTGTATAGACAAATGGAAGTAGGTTCTTAATGCTAAGTATTGAAGACTTAATCACTTTGATAGGCCGCTAGTCTAAATACCACATGTGAAGATAGTCGGTAAGATAAATTCGTTGGCGTATTACATACGTTTTCCCTTTATCCCTATCCTGACACATTTTCTATAGGTTTCTGCATCGACTTTTCGTTGTGAGGATGCTCCGTTTAACCAAACCCTTGTTATAAAAGTGGAGTTTATTCCTTTAGGTTAAAGGAATAGAAACATTTTGAATCAAATTTCCAATTCCTGTGAAGCAATATTCGATCAGCATTGCGTTCAAGCTCTCAACACATATGTTACGTGAGACTTATTTGCCATTACAGCGAGTTTTTGGGCAGGGCCAAATTGCTGACCAAAAAGCTGCTCGAACAGGGATAAGTTGTTTCTCGACTGAAGTTGCCCATTCGGAAGTTTTACGGTTGTTATCACGAACTTATTAACCAAATTTGTAGAGATGAAACAAAACACTTCTTAACACTTAATGTTCTCGGTACTGCATAAGCTTACCTATTGAAACTTATGAAATCTAAAATCTCAAATTTAAACTGGGAATAGTATACTATATCAATATATTATGTCCCAGATTTAAACAATGTGAAAAAATCATGAAATGAATATTTAAATTTAAGTATTCAGGGAGTTGCAATATTTGATTATTTTTTCTAAATCTTGTAGGACGAAATAGAACCAATTTTAATTGATCACCTGGTGAACCAAAATATATCAGCTCAGTATACTTGTGTGGACGGAGATATTTGTATACGTATAAGTGCTAATGTTTACAACTCACTTGAGGATTACCAGAAACTTGCCGATTTTATATGCAATCTGAATGAATGACATAATCTGTAATATTGCAGAATATTGCACAATTATCTTGACAAATATAGAACTAGTATTTAATTTTAATTACTCAAATTAAGTACAAAGCACTTAAATATGACAAACAAAAGCGTTATTTTAGACGAATGATACCAAAAACGTACACCACAGTGTAAATGTTAAATCGTAAAAATATCGAAAAAAAATATTTATCAAACTGCAATTTGTTATTCGTTATTTTTTTCCTGAATTTGGTTTCTTGGCAGTGCACCAGGAAATACATTTGTACTCATACATACATTGCAATGCCAAATGAAAGATTTCTAAACAAAAAATACGAAAAAAATGTATTGCAGTTACTTGTTAAGGGAACGACCATTTAACTTCAATGGTTGTGAGGGAGGGAGGGGGTGTTATGGTTTTTTTCCTAAAAAAATATATTCTGATCCCCAATTTGATGAAAAAAAATTGTGGTCAAGCAGATGACAAAAAAAATTATTCTGAATCCAGATTTTCCCCATACCTTATAGTGTTAATTTTTGAAAATTCTGACTCAGACAAAAAACCATAACCCCCAATTTGAAGTTAAATGGTTGCTCCTTACTAGCAATATGCAAGAAACGCATCTTACCGATTAATTTACTAGAACAATCCGTCAGAAACTAAAAGAACAGTATTCGACTTTGACAGCCTTATCAAGGAGAGATGCAAAACATACAATTGAGGGGAGATATTAATCTCCAAATTTGGCCCCTGGATTTATATTATTAAGATGAAGGTTCAAACCTTAGCATTTTGCGTTATAGTGCAAGATGTTCATGAATTATTACAAACAGTTGAACTGTTTGATCTTCTAGAATATTAACAGGATAATTATAGTCCTCAAGGTATCAAATATTTCAACAGAATGACAAATATAAGTCATCAACTGTAACTTTGCGACAGCATTAATTAGTCAATGCAAACCTAAACCTGCTTCCAATACGACAACCGTTAGTTTTTTTTTTACTTCATTCCTTTAGGTCGAAAGTAACAATGCTTTATGATGAATGAAAATAATATTTTATAAATTTCGTGCGTCCGAAGTTCTTTTCTGGATTTTAGACCTTCATCAGGAACATTCAAACTTTAACATTTGAAAACCTGAGGGAAGTTAGAATACGTAGAAACCTGAGGATGTTAGAATACGTAGAACCTGAGGGATGTTAGAATACGTAGAAACCTGAGGGATGTTAGAATACGTAGAAACCTAGAATACGTAGAAACCTGAGGGAAGAATACATAGAAACCTGAATACGTAGAAACCTGAGGAAGTTAGAATACGTAGAAACCTGAGGAAGTTAGAATACGTAGAAACGTTGTAAGATACTTGAACAAAAGGAACCAAAACCTGAGGAAGTTAGAATACGTAGAAACGTTGTAAGCTTCTTGAACAAAAGAAACCTGAGGGAAGTTAGAATACGTAGAAACCTGATGGAAGTTAGAAAGAATACTTGTAGAAACCTGAGGGATGCTAGAATACGTAGAAACCTGAGGGAAGTTAGAATACGTAGAAACCTGAGGGAAGTTAGAATACGTAGAAACCTGAGGGAAGTTAGAATACGTAGAACCTGAGGGATGTTAGAATACGTAGAAACCTGAGGGAAGTTAAAATACGTAGAAACCTGAGGGATGTTAGAATACGTAGAAACCTGAGGGAAGTTAGAATACGTAGAAACGTTGTAAGCTTCGGACAAAAGGAACCAAAACCTGAGGGAAGGAATATGTTTAGAATACAAAAGGAACCAGAAACCTGAGGAAGGAATACGTAGAAAATACTTGTAGAAACCTGAGGGAAGTTAGAATACGTAGAACCTGAGGGAAGTTAGAATACGTAGAAACCTGAGGGAAGTTAGAATACGTAGAAACCTGAGGGAAGTTAGAATACGTAGAAACCTGAAGAACCTGAGGGATGTTAGAATACGTAGAACCTGAGGGATGTAAGAATACGTAGAACCTGAGGGATGTTAGAATACGTAGAAACCTGAGGGATGTTAGAATACGTAGAAACCTGAGGGATGTTAGAATACTTAGAAACCTGAGGGATGTTAGAATACTTAGAACCTGAGGGAAGTTAGAATACGTAGAAACCTGAGGGAAGTTAGAATACGTAGAAACCTGAGGGAAGTTAGAATACGTAGAAACGTTGTAAGATACTTGAACAAAAGGAACCAAAACCCGAGGGAAGTTAGAATACGTAGAAACGTTGTAAGATACTTGAAAAAAGGAACCAAAACCTGAGGGAAGTTAGAATACGTAAAAACGTTGTAAGCTACTTGAAAAAAGGAACCAAAACCTGAGGAAGTTAGAATACGTAGAAACCTGAGGAAGTTAGAATACGTAGACCTGAGGAAGTTAGAATACGTAGAACCTGAGGGAAGTTAGAATAAGTAGAAACCTGAAGTTAGAATACGTAGAAACCTGAGGAAGTTAGAATACGTAGAAACTGTAAGCTACTTGAAAAAGGAACCAAAACCTGAGGAAGTTAGAATACGTAGAAACGTTGAAGCTACTTGAAAAAAGGAACCAAAACCTGAGGAAGTTAGAATACGTAAAACGTTGTAAGCTTCTTGAAAAAAGGAACCAAAACCTGAAGTTAGAATACGTAGAAACCTGAGGGAAGTTAGAATACGTAGAAACCTGAGGAAGTTAGAATACGTAGAACGTGAGGGAAGTTAGAATAAGTAGAAACCTGAGGAAGTTAGAATACGTAGAAACCTGAGGAAGTTAGAATACGTAGAAACCTGAGGGATGTTAGAATACTTAGAACCTGAGGAAGTTAGAATACGTAGAAACCTGAGGAAGTTAGAATACGTAGAAACCTGAGGAAGTTAGAATACGTAGAAACGTTGTAAGATACTTGAACAAAAAGAACCAAAACCCGAAGGAAGTTAGAATACGTAGAAACGTTGTAAGATACTTGAACAAAAGGAACCAAAACCCGAGGAAGTTAGAATACGTAGAAACGTTGTAAGATACTTGAACAAAAGGAACCAAAACCTGAGGGAAGTTAGAATACGTAGAAACGTTGTAAGCTACTTGAACAAAAGGAACCAAAACCTGAGGGAAGTTAGAATACGTAGAAACGTTGTAAGATACTTGAACAAAAGGAACCAAAACCTGAGGGAAGTTAGAATACGTAGAAACGTTGTAAGATACTTGAACAAAAGGAACCAAAAACCTGAGGGAAGTTAGAATACGTAGAAACGTTGTAAGATACTTGAACAAAAGGAACCAAAAACCTGAGGGAAGTTAGAATACGTAGAAACGTTGTAAGCTATTTGAACAAAAGGAACCAAAAACCTGAGGGAAGTTAGAATACGTAGAAACGTTGTAAGATACTTGAACAAAAGGAACCAAAAACCTGAGGGAAGTTAGAATACGTAGAAACGTTGTAAGATACTTGAACAAAAGGAACCAAAAAGGAATAGCTAAATCTATATTAGATCAACTTTGCCTGAAGGAGTTTGTTACAAATCATGTCAGTACCTTACATGACTTCTCATGTAATCTATAGAATTTTCAGTTATTGTTTACATTCAACAAGAAAAGTTGTTACCTGGATATGGCACTTTTCGTTTACATTACGTATCATTAACATTTTCATTGGTTTATATAGTTTGAAAGGACTAACAACAATTTATTGCCCTAGATAATGGAATAAATCATCACTTTGAGGGGAAGGGGGCACCAAATGTGTCTTTCAGACATATCCATTCCAGGTTGTACTTAAAGTTCCTTTAATGTTCATCACTTTACTGGATCTAACGTTTATGCTTATTATTTAACGCCATTTTGTCCCAGGTTAGAGTTGTCTTTTTGACATTGTTTTAAATCTTTTTTATTAATATTGTATTTATATTGTGTCATAGATCAAATTTATTTTTTAAGTGTACGTTTACTTGTTTTTGTCTATATGTCTTTTTGATTGAGTTAAGCCATTTCAATTGATATTTTATAGTGTGTCTTTATATGTTGTGATGTATCGCTACTGTTTCAGGTTAGCGTGAAGGTTGGCGCCTGTTAAAACGTTTAAACCCGCTGCATTTGTATGCACATGTCTTAAGTCAGGAGCATGTTCAGTGGTTGTCGTCTGTTGTGGTGGTTCATCAGTGTTTCTCGTTTCTCGTTTTTTATATAGATTAGACCGTTGGTTTTCCTTATTTGAATTGTTTTACACTAGTCATTGTGGGGCCCTTTATAGCTTGCTGTTCGGTGTGAGCCAAGGCTCCGTGTTAAAGGCCGTACTTTGACCTATAATTGTTAACTTTTTACACATTGTGACTTGGATGGAGAGTTGTCTCATTGGCACTCATACCACATCTTCTTATTTCTAATTATAGCGGGACCACATTTCTTTAGTCTGTGTTCTTTCCTTTAAAATAATAACAGAATCGATTAATAATAGTTTATAATAGCAGACACACCACTCAACATCAATATGAAAATAAGAAGATGTGGTATGATTGCCAATGAGACAACTATCCACCAAAGTTCAAATGAAGTGGATGTAACCAATTAAAGGCAACCGTACGGCCTTCAACAAGGAGAAAAACATATACCGTATAGTCGGCTATAAAGGCCCCAACATGAAAAATATGAATCAATTCAATTGAGAAAACTAACGGCCTAATTTATAACAAAACAATTAACGAAAAACAAATATGACACACATGAACCAACGACAACCACTGAACTACAGGCTCCTGACTTGGGACATACACTTAAATAATGTTGCGGGGTTAACCATATTCATTTGCTTAAATTGGACATTGCAGTTTTAATATAGTATTCTTTTTTTTATTATTTCCTTTAATAATAAGGTGAAAAAACGTGGCTACAAAAAATTATATCCCTTCAAACTTGAAGTTTTCAGTCTTTTACTTGTTCTTAGCGAGGACGGTATTGATGATTTGTGCACTAGGATACTTTTGTGGTAAAAAGAAGTAATAAAAAAAAATAAAACACGGAAAACTACCAATGGACATACAGAGGTCAATATACAGTCTTCATCAATTGACAATTATATTCTACAATCAGTCAACAATTGTACAAATAACAGGTATACAAATAAATGTCAGCTTGTTCAAATAAAGTCTCCAGTTATCCTGCTCAGTATGAACGAACGGTAATGTTACTATTACTATATACGTAAAAATAGTTCATTTGGGTATCCTCTTCGCGGTTTGCGTTTAATAATAAGCCCGGTATCTTTGATGAGTTTTTTAAAGCCATGCCGACATTCATAAAAAAAATATACACAGCGATTTAGAATTCAAAAAGTCAACATTAATTTCATTAAGGTTGAATTGAAGGATAAAACAATGCATGTACATTGTAGGAAAATAAAGAATGCATTTGTACTTGCAACGAAACCGGAGGAAAACTCGGCGAGCCTCGCTTTTTATCCAGTTTTTAAAGCTCGTACAAATATTTTCATATACAATATTTCAAGCTCTTAATCGGCCTTAGTCTAAAAACAGATAAAACAAATTATACAGAAGAAATATAAGGAAATATTGTATGATTGTCACTGATGTTCGTAAAACAAAACTAGCAAAGAGAATATCAAAGATTTGCCGTTGACACCAAATTCTCTAAATACTTTCAATTATCAAGGTATCAGTCTACCCCTACATGCCACGTGCTTGACTGAGAAGAAGCAAATAAAATTTTGATTTCAATTAGTTTTTACTTAAACTCGGTCAAGTATCGTATCACCGACCCGTCGCCCTCGGGGCGAGCACGCTCCCCAGAGTTGTATGGAAAGAATATTTAAGGTTTATACTGGTTTTTTTTTTTTGCGGTATGCACCACAGATTTGTTTTCGGTATCATCAAAGACAATCAATACAAAATCAGCCCAACAAGCTTAAGTTCGTTTTCGTGGTAGATTTGAAGGCAAGACATTATTAAACCCCACGCAACGGGTTGCGGAGGGTATAATGTTTTTGACCCGTCCGTCCGTCCGTCCGTCCGTCCGTCCGTCCGTCCGTCCGTCCGTCCGTCAGTCCGTCAGTCCGTCAGTCCTGTTTCTTGTCATCGCAACTCCTCTCAAACCACACAACAGAATTTCACGAAACCTTTTTAGATAATAAGGACATACTATGTAGTTGTGCATTTCGACAGGAAATTGCGATTCAATCTTTTTTCTAGGAGTTACGCCCCTTTGAACTTATTTACTGTAATGTACTACTGCAACAGTTTGTCATCGCAACTCCTCTGAAAGCACACAACAGAATTTCATGAAACCTTTTTAGATAATAAGGACATACTATGTAGATGTGCATATCGACAGGAAATTACGATTCAATTTTTTTTCTAGGAGTGACGCCCCTTTGAACTTATTTGCTTCAATGTACTACTGCAAGTTTGTCATCGCAACTCCTCTGAAACCACACCACAGAATTTCATGAAACTTTGTAGATAATAAGGACATACTATGTAGAAATGCATATCGACAGGAAATTACGATTCAATTTTTTTTCTAGGAGTTGCGCCCCTTTGAACTTATTTGCTTTAATGTACTACTGCAACAGTTTCTCATCGCAACTCCTCTGAAACCACAGAACAGAATTACATGAAACCTTTTTAGATAATAAGGACATACTATGTAGATGTGCATATCGACAGGAAATTACGATTCAATTTTTTTTCTAGGAGTGACGCCCCTTTGAACTTATTTGCTTCAATGTACTACTGCAAGTTTGTCATCGCAAATCCTCTGAAACCACACCACAGAATTTCATGAAACTTTGTAGATAATAAGGACATACTATGTAGAAATGCATATCGACAGGAAATTACGATTCAATTTTTTTCTAGGAGTTGCGCCCCTTTGAACTTATTTGCTTTAATGTACTACTGCAACAGTTTCTCATCGCAACTCCTCTGAAACCACAGAACAGAATTACATGAAACCTTTTTAGATAATAAGGACATACTATGTAGATGTGCATATCGACAGGAAATTACGATTCAATTTTTTTTCTAGGAGTTACGCCCCTTTGAACTTATTTGCTTCAATGTACTTCTGCAACAGTTTGTCATCGCAACTCCTCTGAAACCACACCACAGAATTTCATGAAACTTTGTAGATAATAAGGACATACTATGTAGATGTGCATATTGACAGGAAATTATGATTCAATTTTTTTTTCTTACTCTTATTTTATTTCTCCAATGACAACGTGGGGACGTGGGGTATGTGAGCGCGCTCACTAAGGTTCTTTAATATTTGCATAGTGCATAATTTTATGGGATAACTTTAGGCAATAATTTGAAATTAAGGAATGTATCCCTCTCATGCATTGCTCTGATTCCTTGTCTGGATTTGGCAATACTTTTGGTCCTTTTCGAGTGTATCAGCTATTCAACTTTTTTTGAGGTTTTGTTTTTCAAATAGTTTAGCCTTTAGCATCATTAAAGAGACATTAATTGACGAAAGTCACATCGGGTGCAGTGAAATACGTATCGTTTAATATGAGGAAAAATAATAAAATTATAGTTGCAAAAAATGAGTGTTACCGAAATAAACCAGCTTTGACTATTATGCTTTAAATAATCACGAAAAGGTACTTATCATTTCTTCAGCACTATCAAAAAATGAAATAATAAAATCACTTGACAATGTATTGCAAGAATTTACAGTATTATGATACAACAGATATGAATTTTCGAGGAAAAAATGGACTTTCTAATATTTAATATTTAAAAGTTGAATAACAGTTATACAATTAATCAACACTTAAATTAAATTATTCCTTCCTGAAAAAAAAATATAATTGTATATGCAAGGGTTAAAACTGTTTTACTACATCATGAGTACGCATATACATGCATCTATATTTAAAAATTCAACAGAAGTACTGTTACACGTACGGTGCCTTAAAATATAAAACTGTCTCTGAACAAACTGCGGAACATGAAATGATATAACTTTAAATGTCAATGAAATTTACAACATATGTTTAGTAAAATTAAATGTTCTTATCTTGTTTGAACTCAACCGTGGTACATCTCCTTGTTGTATTATTTAATATCAGGCTGGACTGAACCTAAAGGTAAATATTAACTTTCATGTAAATTAGTTCAACAACCGACATAGTCATTGCATGTACGTGTTCACGCTTTAATATCTTATAAATGTGAGCTATGAACAGGTATTTACTATTATAAATCATTTAACCAGTCGATGACCATTGTAGACGTGTTACACATATTTATTTAACTATAAAACAATGTTCCATTTTAAGATCTGAAAACACTTTTGGTATTGGGTCGTTGAGTTCATTTTCATTGTATATCAAATTTATTATTTTATTCGTATGATGTTCATGTTTTATTCTTATTTCCTGATAACTTCTACTTATCACGTATATACATGTATATGTATTATATGGAATACACAACTAAAGATTGAAAGTACACATGAAATGCGTCGATCGACCATGAAGACAAAGGAGAAAATGGCACATACATGTATATCTCAAATTATTAATTGGCAGTCAAAATGTATTTCAATAATTCAAACCAATTCTTGTTTATGACTTACATTTTAAATCATAAAATGCTTATTTTCATCCTTGCTCATTTTAGACACATATATATACAGATATAGAATTCAGTCATAATTCATAAGAAATACATATTTAACAGGTTCGCTACCTACCATATATTGTTTTTCTTTTTTCTTTTTTTTTTTTTGTTGTGGTAGAGTTGGGGAGTGGGGGTTCTCTTCCCTTACCGAAAAATAAGCCCTGCGGCAAACATTTGCCGCAAGTTTGCAGCAAACATTGCCGCCAGCTTGCAGTAAACATTTGCTGCAAACTTGGCGCAACCATTTTACCATGCAAATGAAGGTTGCGGCAAGCTTGCTGCAAACATAATTATGCAAATTAGATTTGCCTCAAGCTTGCGGCAATTGTTTGCTGCAAGCTTGCAGCAATTGTTTGTTGCAAACTTGCGGCAAACTTGCAGGAACTACACTTATACCAATGTCATTTGTGTAGACACATTCAATTTATCTCATTCAAATTACACAGCAACATTTTTAAAAAGAATTCCTGCCTGTATACAAACAGTCATTGCGAGAATTCTTGCAAACTTAAAGATTTAAGGAAACACATACATGCATTTGAGTTTTGAAAAAGTGGGCAGAGGTCATTCTCAAATGATATCATATACCACCTGTATTAAGAAATGAAAAAGGGTTAATCTCAAATGTTAGGTAATAATTGCATTACATAATTAATGATTATCACATTCCCTGATAAGAAATACACACAACAACATGAAGATATCGATTTTATTAACTATGAAGGTTTTATTTTACACATGATTGTTTGAAGTGGCCGGTGTCCTTTAATTTTAATAAACATGGTACAGTACATCAGTTACAAAATTCAAACTTATAATAGCTAAAGTTTTTCAAACACACATATATAGTTGCTGTAACTTAATTATGTATGATGTGACATCAATTATTTTATTAAAACATGCAGTTCTACATATTGAATATCCTATGTTATTAAACCAAAATGCCTCCTTGATCTCTTTTATGTGAAATGCATTTTCCAAACACAATCAACATGACGTAGCCACAATTTCAAATTGTTAGCTTCCAGGAAGTGCCAACTAGGCATGCCCAGTCAATATTTTGTAGTTCTGGCAATGTTCTGGCAAACATATAGAATGGTCAAAGTTTTCTGCAATCTTGCGGCAAACATTCTTTATTATCTTAACTTTCTGGCAATCTTACGGCAAACATTGATGTTTCTGCAAACTTGCCGCAAGCTTGCAGCAAAAAGCTGCAATGTTTGCCGGAAGTTTGCAGCTAGCGGCAAACATCTGCAAACACTTTTTTCTGTGTTCCTGCAAACTTTTTGTTTGCGGCAAGCTTGCAGCAAGTCTGCTGCAAGTTTGCGGCAAACAATTCAGTTCCATAAGGGTTATGGTTCTCTGGACAAACAATTTTCGATATATTTAGAATCAAACAATTTATAGAAAAAAAAAGACAATTAATCGTTACATTGAAATCGTTATTTGTCTTATTAAGGTCTTTATATTTTATATTAGAATGGGAGATATGCCTGACTTCGGTAAGGAAATGCGTGAAAAAGAATTTGACCTGAAAGATGGCGTAACATTCATTAACCATGGATCCTATGGTGTTGTTCCATTGCGAGTACAGGAAGCACAAAACAGGTAAAGGCCAACTGATCGGTAAATTAAAAAAAATCTGTCAAATGTTGCTGATATAGTACAGGCAGTTACCATTAGAAAGTTGTGGTAAAATAAGTTCTATTACGGCACACATGTCACATCTAGAATTTCTTTAAGGGTATGTGTCAAAGCACATGAACAGATTCAAGTGAACACGACAAAACATAACATAGTTTATGTATTATCCAAAACACAACTCTAGTTAGGTTAAGGTAATCGTAGATACAATGTATTAGCTGTCAGTATCAGTCTAAAAAACAAAACAATAGAGTGTTATAGTAATGTTGTATAAGTCGACGTCATTCGGTATATCGAGTCAAGTGGTCATATAAAAAAATAAATACTGGTGGTCAAGTATATTAGGATAGGATCGTGAATACTATTATTTGTATTTAACTTCAAAATCTGTGCAAAAATCTAGCTGTAGTATTATCAAGAGGCTGATCAAATAAATGGTTCCGTCAAACTGTTGAATATTATATCATTCCGCTGAAATATTGCGTTCTGACGTAACTGTAGGAGTGGGCTTTTACTCCTATAAGAAGTGTTTTAGATACGGGGGAAAATTGTCTTGGTTCACTAGCTCATATATAAAAGGTACTCCATTATTTAAATCAAATCAAATCAAATCAAATATTTTATTGTCGTATAAACTTTACAGTTTGTGACCAACATGTATTAACACAATAAACATATATACATACATAGCAAACATACACAATAAAAACCGCATCAAAATTTATAAAAACAAACAAGCTGTTAAGAGCTCCCCTGCCCTCAGTTCTAATGACTTTTTCAAGAAGGATCCTACCTTATTTGTTTGTAAAGGCGTTGATGGATTTAGTAAATAATGAACTTTTTCTTCTTCATTTGAATAATTAAAGTTATTATTTTCAGTACATATGTGTTCAAAAAAGGCATTTCTTAGTGTTTTATTATAATCACAATAGAGTAAAAAATGTTTCTCATCCTCCAGTATTTTACATTTATGACAAAGTCGTTCCTCTCATTGGATTTTAAAATATCTCCCCTTTTCAATCAAGAGGGAGTGTTCACTTAGTCTAAATTTAGTCTGTTAGTGATCAATCTCCTTATCTGAAAATTAGATATATTTAGATAAGATTCTAGTTTGCAATCTTTTAAAGTTTTTATATAGATAAAATTTACTTTTATCATCAATGTTTTCAAATTTAGTTTCAATTAAATCTTCATATCTGTTTTTCATTTTCATTTTATATCGTTTTTTTTTAATTTTATTTACATGTTTTATGTGCTTACAAGTAGAAAGAAATTAAAGTCAATATTAGTCTCTTCAACAATATGTTTTGCATATGTATACCATGAATAAGTTCCCGTCAAATCTTGACTGTGCTAGAGAAAAAGCTTCCTTTATCAATGGATTAATATTATTATTATATAGTCTAGCTAAATATAAAAGGGTTTGTGTTTTAATAAAACATTCTATAGGCAATCTTCCTAATTCAACTCTTGCTCCTAAATTGGATGCATTTTTTTCATATTCCTAGAGTAGATTTACAAAATTTAAGATGCATATTTTCAATAGGGGTTTTGTCTGTAAAATCAAGTTGATTAATTTGTTTTCCTGAAGATAAGGTTCTGATTTTGGCTCTATGAAAAGAATTATATGTATCCACATATGTTACTTCTGAATTATAGGTCATAATTGGTTTTACTAAACTGGAATTCAAAAAGATTATTTGCTACTTTTATAGGTAGATTATTCAATGATTTAGTATAGGATTTTATTGCAAAAATACTTTTTTTGCCTTTTTTGTCAGCTCTAAAGTACTTTGTGATAAATTTCCATTACATTTTATCAACATTACCAAACATGAATATTCTGATACTCTCTCTATGGCTTCATTCTCGTAGTAAATATGTAATGTTTCACCATTTTGTTTGGACTGACTGAAAATCATGGATTTTGTTTTGTTTGTATTCAAAGAGAGTTGCCATTTGTTGCAATATAATTTAACATTATTTAAACTGTTTTGAAGACCATCTTTCGATTCTGACAGGATCAAAGATCATCCGTAACAAGGAGGCATCCCACCTTACTATTTATAAGCTTAAGGGGACTTGAATCATTTCCCTCAAAATTTTTTACAATATCATTTATGAAGACATTAAATAAAGTGGGGCTCAGGGTGTCTCCTTGTTTAACCCCTCTAGCAATATTAAAAAATTCTGATACATAATATTTGTATCTCAAAGATGATTTAGTTTTTAAGTATTGTTGTTTTATAACTCTGTAAAAAGACCTGCCAACTCCCATTTTACATAATTTATGAAGTAAAGCAGTTCTCCATACTGAATCAAAAGCCTTAATTTCAGATCTATGAAGCAGGCATAAATCTTTTTTTTTTCTCTTTATGTAAATATTTATGAATCAAGTAGCCTATTATTCAATGTGGCATTAAACAGTTTTGGTAGATTACTTGTAAGAGAAATTCCTCTATAATTATTAGGGTCTAACTTGTCACCTTTTTATGTATAAGGATCATGAAAGATAATTTCCATGAATCTGGATAATTATCTGTCTTTAAAATCAAATTAAAAGCTTTTACAATAGAATTAATTATCACAGGTTGTGAATGTTTGAGTATTTCATTCACAATTCTATCTGGACCTGCTGATTTGTTTACTTTAAGGTTTGAAATGACCAGTTTTACCTCAGCAAATGTAATTGGTGCATCCGTTTCCATATTCAATTCAATATTATCCTCTAGAGTGTTTAGTTCACGTTCCAGTTATTTACAAAGGGTTTATCATGTGATGCTGGTGTACCCTGATCCTGAAAATGTTTTATGATTTTATTTTCATTCATTAAAATTTCAGGAATATCTTCTTCAATATTTTATACTATAATTGTTCATTCAACATGAAAGAGGCATCCATAATAGTTCATATGATACAGGTTTACACTAATATATATAATTCCAGAAATAGATGTCCCTATGGCAAATGCAATTCTAAAAGTGAATCAAAACTGTAAGACCTAACTCTATAATCAATTTAACTGACCCTTTAGCCTATTACTTAATATTCTAAATTTATCGTAAATATCAAACCTTTGACCTTTTAATTATCAAATTAAATGCTGAATTTGCCAGAACTTATTAATATAAAAAAAAAGAATCTTTAATGCCTCATGTAGTGGTCAAAAACATGTGAAATAAACAATTAATTACAATTAATTACTTTTCTGAACTACTTCTACTAAAGACACTAAAATCAACATATGTTGTTTACTAATAAAACTAAGCATGCCAATTCTTTTATCTTCAACATGAAATAATCGAAATACTGAAAATGGTTTAAAATGTTACTTTTAAAATTGTTATGTAAATTTACTCTACTATATTTCCCTCTTGCTTTATAAAATTTTTGGTCTCAAAAAATTCAAATGCATTAAGAAAATTTGAAAAAGTATAAAATGATCTATAATTATAAAACAAAACAAAACACAACACAATATTTAACAAAACACAATTATTAAAGTTAATGTTCATTCATTTTCACACAGCATTCGGTCATCTTGATTTAAGTTCAAAGTTCAAATATGTCCAAATCTGTAAGCGACATCAGCTTAGATCGTTCATAGAATTTGAAAGTTCTGGTAATTAGTTTATTTCACAAATCATCAGGTATTTAGGAACAAAATGTTATAGTTCTGCACCGTTTTAGTTATTATACTGCAAATATCATAAGTTCAGTTTATATAGGCAATGCATCACTGGGAAATTATTGTGTCAGGGATTTCGATACCATAAATTACTTAAACTTTTACTAAATTCTTTCATAGATACAAAGATTTGATTAGTAAATTTGGCTGTACCTGTAGAAAACTTATTAAAATGGTATTTCACATCCTAAATTTTACGGTAATATTGTACTTAAAGCGAGGAAATCACTATGTGATCCGTGTAAACTCATCGAACCTTTAAACAAACTTATAAGTAAGGGTTATCGTACCAATATTGTAATTAGATCTCTGAATATAGTTTACATTGGCACTAATATCGATTTTGTCATTAGCAAATTAAAACATAACTAAGTTGTATCTTCTTTTGAGGCGGGATGTTTAGAGACACACACGTTAATTTTATCTCTTAAGAAGTAGCTCCTCACTATCCTACTACCTGTCGATACATTTATTTTTGGCATTGCACAAGTCATGTCTTCTCTGACTGTTCATGTCGTTAAAATACTAAATCCCTGGGATGTGTTTTAGTTGATTTTAGTCTCTGATTCATGATTTTTATCATTAATTGTTTTGGCTTTTAACTAGCTGTCAGTAACTGCGAGTACTCTCAAATCGTACTTTCTTGTTAATTCGACCTGTTGATACTATTTTTAATACTTTTTGTTATTTTATATTAATATGGATCTTGTCTGTATACCAGCTTTGATTATTTGGAATATCTACTAATTTTCACTTCTTCGTACTACATTTGTATTAACATCAAGATTATTCTCCTTTAATCTGTACAGGAAGTTTTATTGTTGATATTTACCCTTATGTATCTAGTGTTAAATTAGGTATTTATATGACAGACCTTTCTTGGTATTCCTAATTATTGGAAGATTTTATATAGACAGAAAAAGTATACCTAAAACGACAAAGTTATTTTTCATTTACCTGTATATATTATGAAAACCGGTTTTTCAAAAGTGATTATTTTCTAAGGGTTTAATATTTCGCGGTAGTGTTTTGCCATGGCTTTATTTGGACTTGTTTGTTTGCTTTTTGGCCTTGAATGTTTGTCCCTAATATTTTATTAACTATGTATTTACTTTCAGGTATCACAGATCGAATTTATTCGTTCATAGTGTGTTAATTTACGTTTTGATTGAGTTAAGCCTTCCAATTGATGTTTTATCGTGTGTTTTCTATGTTGTGATGTTATACTATTGTTTCAGAAAAAGGGAGAAGGTTTGGTACCATTAAAACGTTTAATCCCGCTGCAAATGTTTGCACCTGTCCTAAGTCAGGAATCTGATGTACAGTAGTTGTCGTTTGTTTATGTAATTTATACGTGTTTCTCGTTTCTCGTTTTTATATATACTAGACCGTTGGTTTTACCGTTTGAATGGTTTTACACTAGTACTTTTGGGGCCCTTTATAGCTTGTTGTTCGGTGTGAGCCAAGGCTCCGTGTTGAAGGCCGTACATTGACCTATAATGGTCTACTTTTATAAATTGTTATTTGGATGGAGAGTTGTCTCATTGGCACTCACACCACATCTTCCTATATCTATATCCAATCGTTTAAGTAAAATTGTCATAGTTCATCATCTTAATTGTTGAAATAAGTTACAAATGTTTTTCAGTTCAGCATTTTGGTATTTATGTATTAAAGAATAGTTTGTGTTCATACAATATAATAATCATTAGGCATTCATCAAGTTTTTAAATGGTTGTCGTTTCACTCTTGTGTAGTACTTTTCTGTAGTATAGTCCAAATGTTCTATAAATGTTCTAATAAGCATGCAAAAACTAACTATAAAACTATCTATATGCAACTTATATACATTCCATGGATTTTATGAAGCCCTAAAATTGGCTATTTTTGACTTTCACTTTTTATATGCAATTTTCCTTTGCACAGATTTGATCACATTTCACTTGTCACTAAGTGATTGCGATCCGTAATACCCGAATTGCACTGCAGCTAATTTCTTGGTATTCAGCATAACAGAATATTTCATTTCAAAGGCTTAGAATGCACTATGATACTCTCGATATGACTCACATATTTAGCATATACATATATACCTATGTATGACTCCACTAAATATTATGAACTCTACTATTGCTTTCACTCAACAGAACATTTGATGCACACACTACCAATAGACACAATGAAATCTTCTTATTCCATATATTATTGAGAATAGTATATACAAAAGTTTGGAAGATAGACGGATGGTCCAGAATAAGTAAAGATATGCAATATATGATATAAGATGAGTTATTATCTCTCAATTTGAAGTAGTTGACTTTGTTCCTCACAATATAGGTTCGTTTGCTTCATTTGTATTGTAACAGCTAGGCAACGCTGCCTGTTCTGAATTTTTCTAGTCTTCATCTTCATCTTTGTCTTCGTTAATATCATTTCTCCAAAGGACAGGCCCCGGCGCCATAAAACTTTTTTTTCTGAGTAAAAAAATATTTTCAGAATGAACTATTTTACTCAGCTAAGAATGAGAACTTTTTTATCCGCCATAAAAAAATATTCTCAACGCTGAGAATTTTTTTCTCAGTGATGTAAGCGGTAAAATAGATGTTTGAAAACTAAAAAGTGTACCAAACTTGGGTGCCTATAAAGTGCGAAACGAAATAGAAACGAAAAGAAACGAAACGAAACGAAAAGAAACGAAACGAAACGAAAAGAAACAAAACGAAACGAAAAGAAACAAAACGAAACGAAACGAAAAGAAACGAAAAGAAACAAAACGAAACGAAATCAACATAAAACGAAACGAAACGAAATAGGAACCAACGAAAAGAAAAGAAACGAAACGAAATAGGAATAAAATTTAAATCAAATTGAATATTAAGCCGATTATATTTATAAATATTATTTATTGTCTAGTTTGATACAATTTCTTTTAAAATTGAGAAAAAAAACTGTGAAATTCAGCGTAATCGTTAACAAGCTGTGGTTTAGGAACGACTTAAACACTATATTTAATATTTGATTATGAACTCTATATGTTATACTAGACAGACACGATTAGGCACAGACCATTTGACGGTCCACATGAAAAGACCAGACTCCCCTCCCCCCAAAAAAAATGTCAAATGGCCCGTGCCTTAGTCGGTTTTAAACTTGTATGCTCCAGTGTACCATGAAACAGCCAGGATGACAACTGTAGGAACGTTAATTCCGAGAGGCCAGTCAGTGTTGCCTCACTCTCACGAAAAACCACAAAATAGCGGAGAAGCAGCAGATAACAATTTTCCAAACGACAAATTCATATAAGCACCATGACTGAGACCACTCTTGAAAGCAGATATCATCCGTTTGATGACAAATTATTGTCTTCTTGAGAGAGGTAGCTAGGCGATCGCCATGGAAATGCAAAACTTTAGACTGAAGACAAACTTAATGTGAACCAAGGCACCAGACACAGGGGTAATATATCCGATACTCCGAAAGGGCGAGTAGATCTTGCTTCACAAGCTACATCCCTCGTTTTGCTCATGCAACTACACATTAGGTGCTAAGTCTCATTCAGTACACTGACATCACATTTAATTAAGAGAACGACAATTGGAAGATATCATTCGTCATCTGTATAACAGGCATTTCAAAACGTTCAAATTTAAATGAACTTCCTTTTTGTTATCTTATCAAGATATAGAAGAATGCAGTGTAATTAAAGTGCTCAAGATATATTTGGGATTCGATGACATCATAATCCTAAGAACTATGCCGCTTTAAAATAATAAATGATAATGTTAATCAGAAACCTCTAAATCTTGTCGATACTAATACTTTTTTGCATTAAACTGGTCATGCTTTCTCTGTTTGTCTGACTGTAGAATAATCTGTTGGACGTGTATAAATCTGAAAACTGTATTTTGTAGTTGTAATTCTCTTTGAACTAGCTTTCAGTAATTTACATAAGTTTTGATCGATGCTTTATGAAATTTATTTGTTGGTTGTTTTGTTTTATCATGTCGAATTCAGAACTGATTTTTACATTGTTATATTGTTTTATATGTGTCTCCTCTATACTACTTATAGCTACACATAGTGCACGTTTTTCTTATTGTTGAAGACCGTACGGTGACATGGCTGCTCACATCCGCGTCGTTTTGGTCCGTGTTGGATATAGCTGTCTCAGTCGCAATCATACTAACTCCTGTTATATTAATATTGAGCAGTTGAGGTATATTATTCGGGTGCCTATAAAGTGCGAAACTAAAGCACGGACCATTTGACATTTTTTGGGAGTCTGGCCTTTTCGTGTGGACCGTCAAATGGTCCGTGCCTAATCGTGTCTGTCTAGTATAACATATAGAGTTCATAATCAAATATTATATATTGTGTTTAAGTCGTTCCTAAACCACAGCTTGTTAACGATTACGCTGAATTTCACAGTTTTTTTTCTCAATTTTAAAAGAAATTGTATCAAACTAGACAATAAATAATATTTATAAATATAATCGGCTTAATATTCAATTTGATTTAAATTTTATTCCTATTTCGTTTCGTTTCTTTTCTTTTCGTTGGTTCCTATTTCGTTTCGTTTCGTTTTATGTTGATTTCGTTCCGTTTTGTTTCTTTTCGTTTCTTTTCGTTTCGTTTTGTTTCTTTTCGTTTCGTTTCTTTTCGTTTCTATTTCGTTTCGCACTTTATAGGCACCCACCAAACTTCGCTTAAACGCAGTTTTATCTCTTTAGCAATAATGTAAAACATAAAAAGAAACTATGATAGATAAAATGACAAGTAGCATTTTGTAAGCATCTGTAAATGGACACTTTGTAGGTCTTTGTAAGCATCTGTAACCACATTCCTGACATAAAGTCACAGGATATAAAGTCACAAACAATTTGTGGACAATTGTTTGAAATTATAAGAGAAAGATCTTGAAATATTTGAGTTATTTACCAGTAGCTTCTTATAAATATATATTACTTTTTAAATTTCTTTATTTATCTTTATTTTTTTTTATATATATATAAAGATTAAATGTAATCTTCGTTGACCTTTACGTGAAGAGTGCTTTCTTCTACGTCCGCACTTCTATCAAGTATGGCATGCCAAATAAACATTTAAGATAATTATTACGGATCAATAGCATACATTATGTATTCAGAAGACATAAGAAGACACCATGTGACAATTTTAACTTTTAAGTCAATTGTTTATTAAAGTGAAACAGAGCTGCTTATTTCTCAGATCTACAAACAAACAAAAAAAACAAACAAACCGGATATTTTAATATCAATATGAAGTCCAGTAAATAATTTTAATCCGTTTTCAATATTCTAGATATGTAACTTTTAATATTAATATAAATTTGATACAGAATTTAATACGATTTAACAATTATGCAAGTAGTCATACAAATTGCTCTGCATAATGAGTTTAATATCATATTGCACAGGAACAGAAAATGAAAGTACGACGTCGTCTGAGAAGGCATGGCATATATTGTCCATTACATTTATTAACAACACCTTGTACAAATATTCTTTTCGAAAATAAAAACAGTTTAATAGAACAAACGAACTATCCGATGATATATGAGGGTCTTGATAAGGAGAAAAGGGGGAATGGGGGTAGGGTGTTCTATTTTTCCGTATTCTGTAATTCTATTGGCCATCATTTTTCTCTATTCAGTAAGAAATGTTTTCTGTAAAATTCTTGTGTTCTGATCGTGCATATGGAAATTTCTTTCTGTATCATGATTTTGACACGATAGATGTTTTGTCTGTAGCAATGACATATGTATGACGACACTACCCAGTAACCCCCCTCCCCTTTTTTTCCCTCCCCCGAATCTGTAACTGTACTGCACAAATGATACATTTATCAATTTTGACTAATATCTGTTTAAAACCAAACAAGGGGGAAATTATTTTACTTTCTTTGTAATAATTTGGATATCTAAGATAATAAACAGTAAATAGGGCGACATTAGGTGTATTTGATTATACATGTATTTGGTTTGTAGATATGAGGTACTGCAATCTAATTAAGGTACCAGTAGTAAATTGTAAAAAGTAGATTTAAGAGAGATAAATCTAATAGAAAAAAAAATCGACCACCTGAACTAGATTTTATCCTTGATAAGCCCAACTGTCCAACAAAATATAAAATTTTGCCTATTAATCAACTATTTTGGAGAATATTAAAATATATTTAACATTTATTGGTAGTGAAAAAAAAAGGCTATACCCCCCAAAAAATTCAAATACAATGTTATCCGTTCTCGAGTATCAGTCAAATAGCCCTTACCAAAAAGTTGTTGTTTTAAATTGCAATGAATAATGGATCTTACAAATCTGAAACCGAAGACGTAGTAAGCATGCTGGCGAACGAGACTTTTTGATTCTGCAATTCCATTTAATTCCCGATAATTATTCATTTATAAATTTTGAAAATATAAAGAAAATGAGATTTCAACTCGGGCAAAGTTGACCTTCAACTCATTTAATTGGCTATTATTTTAAGTCTTTATGGTCATATTTCTGATTTGTTGTTTTCGATTTGTTTTCCGCTATTGCAGAGTTTTTTTGTTGTCAATGGTCATATTGGTCTGACCTCTGACACGAACTGTTTTATCAGTGTTGTAATGTGTAACCATTTCTGACACAATACATGAGAAGGATGTAAGGTTGACTTTGTCTGCAATAGTGGACGTAATGATACGTCAAGATTTGTTAACTTCTCATGCAAGATCGTGATTTTGGAGCAAAATACTGATGCTTACGGATGTACAGAACTTGCATCGCTTACGTACATCAATTGACCAATTCCGATTACGACCAGTTCAATATTTCATTCGTTTTACCTTATTCTTAATTTGTATATAAAAATAAAAAATTTTACATTTTAGCACCCCATTATTCAGTCTTTTTTTTTTTTTTTTTTGTCTTTTTGTCTTTTTCTTTTTTGCACATTTTTCTTTTTTTTTTTTGGGGGGTATTTTCTATTCTCTAAATCATCTCGTATATCTTGGGTAATTTCAAATAAAGATCTGGTATTCAAGCGGGATATATAATGCATAATACTACTAGTGTAGGAGTATCTACAATTAGAAGCTGTTTAATTGTTCGCTTTTGTGTGGTCTCTTTTAAAAGTCGGTAAGATTAATATGCTACAACCAACTTACAAAGATGGGGTTATCAAATTTTAAAATTTGTATAAATTATTGTATACATTACATGGTACACATAACTTTAGATTTAAATGGATAGAATGTATCAAGTCTACATTTGATAATATAGGTTTATCTTATTTATGGAATGGTCAGTATTTCTTACATAATAATGATATTAATGGTTTAGTAAAGTAAAAGTTATTAGATAATTTTTACCAGAACTGGTATAGTGATATGGGTAAATCTTCTAGAGGCGAATTTTATCTATGCCTCAAGAAAGAATTTGGACTTCAAAGATATCTTTTAAAATTAGCTAAAGTTGATCGTTTAACTATATGTAAACTAAGATGCTCAAATGTAAAATTTCCTGTCGAAACAGGTAGATGGGTTGGTATATCCATGGAACACAGGATTTGTCATTTGTGTAACTTGAATGAAATAGGTAATGAATACCACTACTTTTTTGTATGTAACCATGTTAAAGTAACATCTCTTAGAACTCTGTATATTCCAACATATTATACACGTTATCCATCTGTATATAAAATGTATGGACTATTCTCATTATTTAATATAAAGGTCTTAAAGAATATAGCTATATTTTTGAGGAATGTAGAAAAAATATTGTAAGTAGCTGTACTGCTCATAATTAATTCAATGATACGCATTTGTATATGTTAGCTGCCATTTCCATTTGAATATATGTACTGAATTCCTCTTGTAACACTATATGTGTCTGAGAGTTTACAATAAAGAATTTGAACTTGAACTTGAATCATAGAATTATAAGACATATTTTGATTTCTAAAGGTCAAATTATGTTGTATGCTACTAAACTTTTCAATGTTCAAAGAAAATGTTACGGCCATATTTGGAATATTTCTACTATATTGCATTTTTTGATAGTATCAACATACTTATGCTCATTTTACAAAAATCATATTCATTTATTTCTTTGAATAACAGATGCTGCCTAAAGGATTATATTGGTTCTAAAAGATATTGGATGCTCTCATGATTATATTAAATAACTTTTGTAGTTGTTATTTTGTTTTGTTTGAAAAAAAAAAAACACTTTCATTTCTGTTTATAGCATATTTTAGAAAAGTGTCTACAGAAAATGAGGAAAAATATTAAAATGGCATTTTCACCATTGATAGATGCTGATGTAATTCTTTAATTCTATATTGAATACCTCAGCATTTGGATGTTGTCTTTTAATCATTATGAGATTCTGGCATCCCATCACATCATTATTTTCGCTCAAATATCCGATGCCCACTAAAATGTGGGTGATTTCATACAACAACAAAGGAGCAGTGAAGCTATTTCACACTAGATTTAAAAAGTCTTACAATCTTTTATAAAATTCATAGTATCACAGCATCGTATGTTCTAACAATAGTATGATTGATTATTTTAAATAAATCAACAAATTATGAACCCTGGTAAAAGGCTGAAACCTCAATTTTTACAGTTTTTGACAAAATTGATGTTGAGTATTTATCTTAAAGAAAATGTATGGATAAGACGACTTTAACCAAACAAAAAATGTTGGACTGAGTAAAGATGTGTATGTTTGTTCGGATACAATTTAATTTGTGTAGATTAGTGACGTTCTTCAATGCAAATTTTAACAAAATTTTGACAAAAACCCTATTGACAGTTGTAATTTTATATCAAATTACCATCAATAGCAACAAGTAAGATTTCTTTTTTTTTATACTTAAGTATGGTTTTGGCTATACTCAAATATTTAAGAATATTCTTAACTTTGAGTAAAAAAATATCTGAGAATTTTTTTATGGCGGTGTATTTTTCTGAGAATAACAAAATTGAGAAAATTCTCAGGCTGAGCAAAAAAATTTTACTCAAATAGTTTTATGGCGCCGGGGCCAGGTCTTCTACACTAGAAATAAAATTTCCTTCCATAGTCCAAAATGAAAGTAGAAGGACAACATATTTCAGCAGTCTCTTGTGATTAAACAGGGAATTACAATGCATCAAGGAAATCTTGGCAATCTATCCACGCACAATGAAACAAACTTAAGTCTGCTTTCTATAACATCAGGTTTTTTTTTTCAATCCGCATCTTTCAAATGTAGAAGGAATAACAAAATCAGTAACAAATACAAGTCACAATAAATCTACTAATATTGACTAACATTTCTAAGTTAATAATGTTTCGGTATCCAAAAAAATATTTACATGTCCTACAATCCACAAAGTCATTGATCCCTCATAGTGTATATGTACAAACCCTTGACATATGTCATTGTCATCATCATCATCATCATCTTCTTCACTGTCCTTTGTTTCACTTTTGGTAGTTTCCATAATTACAGCTTAGATTTTATCCTCTTGCACTATTATGTAATTGTCAATACTGGATGCCACATACTTATAGTCTAAATTTTAGTTTTGGTCCTCCACCATTATGTAGGAGTGGGCTTTTACTCCTATAAGGAGTGTTTTAGATACAGGGGAAATTGTCTTGGTTCAATAGCTCACATATAAAAGGTACTCCATTATATAACTATAATTGTTTATTCAACATGAAAGAGGCATCCATAATAGTTCATATGATACAAGTTTACACTGATATATATAATTCCAGAAATAGATGTTCCTATGGCAAATGCAATTCTAAAAGTGAATCAAAACTCTAAGACCTAACTCTATAATTAATTTAACTGACCCTTTAGCCTATTACTTGATATTCTAAATTTATCTTAATTACCAAATGGAAATGCTGAATTTGCCAGAACGTATTTATGTAAGAATCTTTAGTATCTCATGTAGTGGTCAAAACATGTAAAATAAACAATTAATTACAATTAATTACTTTTCTGAACTACTTCTACTAAAGTCACTAAAATCAACATCTGTTGTTTACTAATAAAACTAAGCATGCCAATTCTTTTATCTTCAACATGAAATAATCGAAATACTGAAAATTGTTTAAAACGTTACTTTTAAAATTGTTATGTAAATTTACTCTACTTTATAACTATCAAATGCAACAACGGCGTGACATAACTAACCATTGCGAATTATTTATGAAAAAACACGTTTTAGAATATTTGATGGTATCATTCAAGTGCTTCATTTGAAACTTAACCGCTCGTGTTTGAGATAGTTCAGTAAAGTGTTATTGGTTTGTTTCTGAAAGGGGTTCAGACAATTTAGGAAAAAAAAAGAATTTTGATAAATATTTACCACGATAATTAGTCGGGATTAGCAATGGATGACCAGACTTAATCATCAGAAAATTATAGAAAGTTACGAGCAAGTGTTACTTCGAAATACCTCTTTACGCATGACATGTTGAGCGCTGGCCCATCCCATGTCAAACATAGGTAACTCAAGTATATTTAATATACCTGCATGTTGAGCGCTCGCCCAGCCCATGCTTAGAGGGTATGGGCTCACTTTACAACCTGAGACGGATAACCTCGAGTGAAAAAAACATTTGCACACTAAAACATGTATCCAAAAGAACTGTCAAATGGACAAACAAATAATTCGTTCACCCGACGAGAGGGCTGCCTAGTTACCCTTTTATTCAGGGCTGCATGAGAACTAAGGTAATAATTTTGTGACAAGTAAAGAATAGGTAAAATCCATTATAACATTGCCCTCATAGCATGTTGCCAAAAACAAACCACAATCTCGGAGGTGTTAGGGGTGTACGGCGGGTCAATAAATACAAGTAACGTTACAAAAATAAACATGTATATCTATTTCCTATACAAAATGTCAACTGCTACTTTACAACAAACTTTCTGATTACTATAGACGATGGTGGGGAGGAGTGACCTCAAGATTGACACGCCTAATGTGTCAGATAAAGTAGACTATCAAAACACTGCGGTTAAACAATTTGGAGACATCAATAAATAAGTCAAGAATAAGAGATAAAGTAACAAATGGCAGCTGCAAGGAAATAAACATAAACTTTAATTAATGAACATTAATACACATTTATCAATATAACTAATTAAATATGGAAGAGAAAAGAAATAAAAGAGGGATGAATTTCTTACGGAATGGTAACGAATACATATTTTCTACATTGTACTTGTATTTAAGGGTTCTGTATGAAATCAACAGCTTTCCTGATCTATGGTTCCGAATAAACAGACGAATAAAACAAGACGAATCGCTACGATTGATAGCTGAGTTTGTAAATACTGAAACAGATGATTTGGTATTTGTTCAAAATGCTACAACAGGTCTGTATAAAATGTGAACTGATGACAAAACTTTAACAACATATATCTTTTCGTCATAAAATCTCATTTAAGCTGTGTCTTTAATGAAAATAATTGTGAAGCTTTACAATATTAAAAACAAATGTTTATTTTTCGGTATTTTAAGATTACACAACTCTATTGTTCTTTTTATGATTTTATTGGTGTAACTATTTACAATACAACAGACTTAATATTCATGTGAAATTATTTTTTTATGAATAATTGTTTTATTATTTTTCAAAGTTCTATACTATTGGTCTCATTCTTTACTCACACGAGTTTAGCATGGACTTGCTTCATAATGTCAATGTTATTATGTATTCTTTTCCTCTCAATGCAGTAACCGTAAAATGCTAATTTCAAATATAGAATTTCAGAGACAAAAACTTAAACAGCCCAGTCAAATGCAAAGAGACAGATGAAGAAAAAACATGAGAAGAAGTTTAGCGGACATTGAAAACTAAATGCTCAGCAAATACCTACTCATATTGAAACTATTGATACATGGCATCACTTAAAGTCTTTCTCGTGTTAGGCGTACGCAGGACTGGAATTCAATAGATATGCTTTACCTACAGATATTGGACAAGTTAACTTAGTACTAATATATTAATCTTGGATGGTTGTATTTACAGAAACTCTATTTCAGGCGTAAATACAGTCCTAAAGTCGTTCAAATTTGACAAAGGAGACGTAATTCTGTGTACTGACAATACTTATGCAGCTATCAAAAATACATGCAGTGCAACAGCAGAACTACCTGGTGCTAAAGGTAACAAAGTTATCATAGACATCTGCATCTTCAAGTATACTGATTAAAAAAATATATATAGTAACAAAAAACAGTAAACATTAGTGTAGACTGACTGATTACCGGCAAACAGTAACTGTAAGTGAATATAAATTAATAAAGATGTCAGATATACCTCAACAACAAAACAACCCCACAACACAACAAAACAGATCTACATGTTAACACAAAGGTTTCAACAAAAGACAAGTATTTATACTATGTCAAGCTCTACATCGCACGAGTCAAGGCAAAGCAATTCGTCATTAACATCAAATTCCTCTATGGATCGAAGACCACAATTTGAACAATGACAACTACTGGCGAATTTCCTGGCATAGGACAAGCACAAATATTATAATGAGAGGGAGTTAATTTTCTTTAGAGTTTAACTGGTATCATAGTATACACCTATTGACTGGTTATGAGAGTAATAATAACAAGTTTGTTGTCCCTGAGATACCAACTATTGCTCGAGGCGAAGCCGAGGGCAATAGTTAGTATCAAAGGGACAACAAACTTGCTATTACACTCATAACCAGTCATTAAGTGTTTTATTATACCAAACAAAACAATTTTATAAGAAGACTACATACACCACTTAGAAAAAAACAAATAGTCAAAAATTCATGCACGAGATGATCTATCGGTTGTTTTTTTTTTTTTTTTTTTTTTTTTTTTTTTTTTGCCCATGTGGTATTTGTCAATATTGCATGTACTTCAATCAAGACCAGGAATCCTTGTGTAAAAATTCCCGTGCATATAATAAACGCTATACCTAAAATATTTTACCGTACACCAAACAATCACAGATTATGAAGACGACGACAGACCCATACCATACATTTGTTATGTTTTAGTTCTTAAAATATGTCGCGTAGATTTTCTTTTTCTTTTTTAAAAAATTGCTTCTAGTAAGTAATATATTAATTTCAAATTACGACGGCAAACGCATATAGATTATACCGTTTACGATATTTCAGAGTTTAACGTTGTCAAGCCCACAAATCCAAGCAGAATAGTCAATGACGTCATTGTTGTCCAATGAAAAATAAGTATGAAACAGTACGGGAAATATGTTTATAAAACTATTGCCCGGAGTAATAGTCTTTGAAACTGTTGACTGGCAAATAGTCTGTGAAATGAAATAGTACAAATATTTAATGCTTTTTTATATAGAAAAAACATACTGAGGTATAATAATTGTTTATGTTGACTAAACAATATCAAGTTTGAACCTGACGTATACTCCGTGCCATTATATTGATCTCACGATATCAAGACAAAATGCCATAAATTTAAACTGTTATGTATAAGAAAGCACTTAACATTGATTTTTTACTGCATAAATATCAGCCGATCGACGAAATACAAATTTTTATATACCACTTTTGATATTACAGCTCACTGAAAATAATTGATAGAATGACTCCTGACTGATAATTTATCGCATATATTCATAAATCCTGAAAATATATACAGCTGCCGTATAACCTACGACAAAGCAGCGTGACTTCATTTATAGCTTAAGAGTTTTGGATTCCGGTTAAGGAGTAGAAAAAATCATGGATAGTCATGAAGTTACGATCGGATACGATGACTTTTTTGGGGTTTTTTTTTCAACAAAGTGATCATAAAACATTTAGTAGAAAATATAATTTCTATCATTTCTAATTTCTAGAATCTTCCCAAATAAAGTTTCATTCTTTTAACACATCAACGTTGTAAAATCATCATTTTAAAAATAGATCAAAAAGGTTCTATGTTTTTCTTAAAATGTTAATAACTACACATCCATACCAAACAGTTGTTACGTGTTCATAAAACAGAAATAAGAACTAAAACAAACGAATTAAAATATAAATGAACAGAGAAGTAAACATCACACACATACATATACACGCACGAATACTGCAGCATTGAATTACATTTAATAATTTTTTTTTCTAATACATGTCATACTTTATGACTTCAATACAATCATACAGTTTAATATCCACAGTCAAACCAACTCATTCAGAATATTTGTTGCCGAAAAGTGTTTTTGTCATTGATTTTAGTAATCTCATTTTCCAGATATTCGCGTAGAATACATAGACTTAAAATTTCCCATCGTGAATGAAGATGAAGTTGTAGAAATGTTTCGGGAATATTTCAAGAATAACCCGACGGTTAAACTAGCAGTTATAGGTATGTCTTTCACGTATACTCTTACGAATATACCAACAATCATTTGAAATAAAACTTTGTGAAACTATCCGTATACAAATATTGAATAAAAGACATGAAGTAATTATTATAATACACAAAACACAATATTGGAAAAACAAACGTCATTTACGAAGACTTTGAGACTTTACCGTTTCTTTCGAAGACGAAACTTTAAATTTTGCCATTGGTAAGCTGATAGGTCATCAATAATGGCCTTCAACTATTGGGAAAACCCATACCGTATAGTCAGCTATAAAAAGCCCCGACATGAAATATGTGAAACAATTCAAATGAGAAAACTACCGGCCTAATTTTTAACAATACAACTTACAAAAAATATCAATGACAGACATGAACCAACGACAATAAACATGTTTGTGAGCACTCTACCCCACTAACTAGGGACAGTGGTGTAACAACATTACCAAAGAACAAACTGTAAAAATCAGTTGCAAATGTCTTAACTCAATATATCGGTACGAAGTACAAATAACCAACTAACATAAAAACAATAAACACAAAGTACCTTTATACATGTTATAAGAGTACTAGCAGTTATTTAAAGCTAGTTCAAAGCCAATTACAAATAATCAATAGGTCATGTTATCCCAGACTAAAGGATCCAATTAATCAGTACACATCCAACGGATAGTTATTAAATGTTCACAAAACCAAATAAGGCATATTTTCGTATTCTCTTACTTTTAAGTAAAATGGTCTAAGAAACGTTCAGATAAAATTTTATATTCGAGGAACTTATTAACTTGATGACATGCGCCACTATATTAGCTTTGAACATGTAATACAGAAAGAAAATTATTGATTTCTGACACTTATTTAAAATGTCGTTATAGATCACATTACAAGTCCATCCGCCATTAGAATGCCTATTGAAAAGTTAATACCACTTTGTAAAGAGTTTGGAGTATTGTCATTGATAGATGGTGCACATGCGCCTGGACAGATTCCTCTCAATCTGAAAGAGTTGGATGCAGATTTTTATACAGGTACTTTAACAGGAAAAGAACTTTGAAAACTGAGAAAGAGACTTATTAGGATAAAAAAATATACACGTATAGTTACAAACTATTTTTGAATATATATAAACGGGTCACGTTGCTGAAAACAACCACAAAGTAGGCTCGGATTTTTTGTAGACCACAAAATGGTAAATACAACTCTTGAAGTATTTGTTTAAGGACTATGAACTTTTAAACATAGATACAATCTCTGCAAATTTGCAGATTTTGTAAAATACTTAGTGCAGAAATCTTGAAACGGTCTGAATGTTGGCCACATTCATAGAAAATAAACATGAATAGGAAAACAGAAGGAGCACGAACCTTCAAACGTGCTAAGCAATCATCTAAAGACATAAACCCTTTAAAAAAAGAATCAACCCCTGAGGGAAACTTTAAAGCAATGATGAATTATACGATGAAGGTGAACTTTTAAAACTGAGAACGAGAAAGTTTATTTGAAGTAAAAACTTAGAAAGTCCTAAATATACCATGAGGACTGGTTTTTAAGAGATGACAGTCTCTTATAAAACACGATACTAGCAGATATAGTGACTCGGCTGTATATAATGAAAATACTATTTTATTTTGGCCTTTTTATGCCCCCGCAACTAAAAGTTGTGGGGCATATTGTTTTACCCCTGTCCGTCCGTCCTTCCGTCCGTCCGTCCGTCCGTCCCATTATGGCTATATAGTTATTCCACATAACTCCTCCTACAGTTTGAATGCTAGGAAGTTTTCACTTTGCTGGCTGCTTGTACATATATTGAAGGTGTGCATGTGTTCAGGGTTATGATTTTTATTAATATTTGCTCTTTTGGGAGATACTTGAACTTTGTCATTTTTAGCTCACCTGGCCCACTGGGCCAAGTGAGCTTTTCTCATCACTTGGCGTCCGTCGTCCGTCGTCGTCCGTTAACTTTTACAAAAATCTTCTCCTCTAAAACTACTGGGTCAAATTTAACCAAACTTGGCCACAATCATCATTAGGGTATCTAGTTTAAAAAATGTGTCCGATGCGAACCAACATGGTCGACATTGCTAAAAATAGAACATAGGGGTGAAATACAGTTTTTGGCTTATATCTCTGAAACTAAAGCATTTAGTGCAAATCTGACGTAGGGAAAAATGTTCATCAGGTTTAGATCTAATTGCCCTTAAATTTTCAGACGAATCAGACAACCCGTTGTTGGGTTGCTGCCCCTGAATTGGTAATTTTCAAGGAAATTTTGCAGTTTTTGGTTATTATCTTGAATATTATTATAGAAAGAGATAAACTAAAAACAGCAATAATGTTCAGCAAAGTAAGATCTACAAATAATTCAATATGACCAAAATTGTCAATTGACCCCTTAAGGAGTTATTGCCCTTTATATTCAATTTTTAACAATTTTTCGTAAATTTTTGTAATCTTTTACAAAAATCTTCTCCACTTAATCTAAAGGGCCAAATAGAATTAAACTTAGCCACAATTTTCAATAGGGTATGTTGATTGAAAACTGTATCCGATGACCCTGCCATCCAACCAACATGGCCAACCATGGCTAAAATAGAACATAGTTGTTTACTATAGAAGTCTACAGGAAAATTGTAAAAAAAACAATTTTAAATGGTCACAAGTTGAAAACTAATTTTAATAACGATAAGGAGTCTTCAGTAACTATTGAAAGACTACAATGGGATGACTTGATTTTTTTCCATGTGAGGGTGCAATTTTTTCAGGGGGGGGGGGTGCTTATAATTTCTGCTTGATATTTTCCATTTTCAGAATTATTCAGTAACTTTTCTATAAACCATTATTATATCGTGTCTTTCAGCATACTTATATTAGGTGAATGCCCTCCTGCACATATTTTTTTTGAAGGTCGTTCCCAAAAAACATTTAAAGGCATTTCCAGCATTATACAGGCCCTGGGTGAGATAAATTTTGAGAGGAGGGGTATTCAATTGGTGTTCGTTTGGGAGACTTTCATGACAGCATCCTTTTGCAATTTTTGTTAATTATCTTGAATATCATTATAAATTGAGATATACTGTTGTGGCACCGTTAAAGTCCACAATTCCTCTAAAGTCCACAACACCGCTAAAGTCCACAACAATTTTCTGCTAAAGTCCACAACGCCGTCAAAGTCCACAAACTTTCCGCTAAAGTCCACAAAATGACCTCCGCTAAAGTCCACAAAAAAACACCGTTAAAGTCCACAATAACAAGTTCCGCTAAAGTCCACAAAAAAGCACCGTTAAAGTCGAAACATTTTTTTTTTATTATCAAAAGATCAATTCGCTGTTTTTTACTCCCAATAGTATATATAGCATGGACTTTTGTTCTCGGAAAGTATTTCTTATCAGCTTGAATTATATTTTTGATAAATGAAAAGATTATAGTATCTGCTTTTGATCCCCATAAATTTGATCTTTGTATTGCGATTTTCTATCCACCATACAGACAACATTTCTGAAAAGTTATCTAGCTATGGTGCTCTTTTTATTCTTTAGTAAACATTTGTTCATCCACAAGAAACTCCAACATAGCGTTCTCTTTATGTATATGCTGGAGAAACTGACATAATTTGGAGCCTATATTTGACATTTTAATTTCCTTTGCAAATATCTATAAAACATAAGAATGATTTTCATTCAGTGTCTGTTAGGCTCCACAGCAGCCAAAACGATCCGTAAATCTCAAAAATAGACTTTGAACCATAATGTTCTTGTTTGAAATCAAAATAATGATAAAGAATTCCACACATTCATGCATTTTGTGGTGCTCAGCAGATTTCCATCACTCATTGGTTTGCATGTTTGTTTTGTTTTCAAAAAGGAAAATGTATTTGTTTCAGAATGAAAGATGAATTGAATAAATTATACGCGGATGCCGTTCTGTATTGTGTATTACCCATGATGAGTACAAGTATAAAAGATTTTATTTCAACAATGCTACATGTATATATGTTCCAGACAATATGAGTATTTGGACCGTACGGTCTGGACCGTATAAGTATGCACCTGTCCTAAGTCAGGAATCTGATGTTCAGTAGTTGTCGTTTGTTGATGTGGTTCATCAGTGTTTCTCGTTTCTCGTTTTTATATAGATTAGACCGTTGGTTTTCCCGTTTGAATGGTTTTACACTAGTAATTTTTGGGGCCCTTTATAGCTTACTGTTCGGTGTGAGCCTAGGCTCCATGTTGAAGACCGTACTTTGACCTATAATGGTTTACATTTATAAATTTTGACTTGGATGGAGAGTTGTCTCATTGGCACTCATACCACATCTTCTTATATCTATCGAACGTATGCTCGTACCGTATGAGTATACTCTTACGGTCTAGTACGAGCTCGACCATACACGTGCATTTGTCAAATTTATCAAGATTAAAAAAATGAAATTAAAACTTTAACTAAATACAAAAGTGACGCTACATTGTAACTTTATGAGTTAATCTCCTGTATTAAGTATGAAATTGAGTTCAAATGCTCTTTGAAATTGAAGTTATTGGAAGTACATAGTTACATGTATATTTTGGAAGATAAGTTTTAGAACATTTAGGAACGTTACTTCAAAAACCGTCAAGCCAGTAAAATCTAATGGTCAGAAGGATTTGTGACCTACAATTTGTTGTTATATATATCATGAAAATTTACGTTTTTTTCATAAAAAATATTTAGGGACTATTTCATGTAAGATTTTAATCAAAATTGGTACCAATAGAAGCAGAACTCTCATAGGTTTATTTGTTTATTTGGTAATATATTTACTTTGAAGCGTTAATTATCAATTTCTGATGATATAACACAAAGTTTATATTTTATCCAAAATTTTGATTTGCATCAGGAGAAAAACAAAAATAACCGAAGAAAATCATGACCAGATAAACAAATAAAATTTTATATTCAGACAATTCTGCGTCTTTCAACAAATGGTTTGTGAAAATTCAACTGTGAATGCCGTCAAATGTAGTTTTGGATTTTTTTTTTATTTGATTTTTACTTTCACTTGCCCATTTATTTGTGTGTTGAGAAATCCAGAACTAATAAAAATATATGTATATGAGCATTGGAGGGTGTGGATAAAGGCAATAGGAACGTTCATCTTGCATTGAGCCCGAACACCAACAATTGTGGAACTATCCTATAGTCATAATGATTGATAAATATACGTCACATCAAAGTTCACGGTATCGCTTTCAGAGTTAATTTCCTTTCTTTATTCTCTTTTTTAAGATACTTTTTTAGTATTTTTAAAAGGTTAAATGGAAGACTAGTATGAAATTTTGAGCTGAAACTTTTACGAATTATATACTATCAAGGAATGTTTCTGTTCTCATCAATACAATTTTATTGGTTACTGCAGAACAGATTTAGCGTTTTGTGAGTTTATACATATTAATCTTTGACTAATTTTGCATGTGATTAAAAACACTTTACTAAGTTAAACAACTAGTGTATGTATATTTTTGTATGCCCCATTTATGGGCATTATGTTTTCTGGTCTGTGCGTCCGTTCGTTCGTTCGGCCGTCCGTCCGTCCGTTCGTCCGTCCGTCTGTCCCGCTTCAGGTTAAAGTTTTTAGTCGAGGTAGTTTTTGATGAAGTTGAAGTCCAATCAACTTGATACTTAGTACACATGTTCCCTATGATATGATCTTTCTAATTTTAATGCCAAATTAGAGTGTTTACCCCATTTTCACGGTCCACTGAACATAGAAAATGATAGTGCGGATGGGGCATCCGTGTACTATGGCCACATTCTTGTTTTTATGTTATAGTTATTCACCAAGCAAATCGGTATATATGATTTATTCTGCACGTCGGGTGACCCTAATTAACCAGAACGACGTAGGAGTTCGGGTTAAAGGGTCATCCCGAGCCGTGCAGATTAAACCATATACACCGATTTGATTGGTTAATAACTGTTTTAACACATTACGTCATCAATTTACGTGAACATTTTGGAAATATGCGGACAATATACCGCATTCCACGGCTCCTATGAAAGTTTCTTGTAGGGCAAAGAAAGGGGGGAAATACGCCGTAATGCAGTTAAAGATTGGTAAGTTTTAAATAATTAAGAAATAATTCATGAAAGCCATTATTTCGATTCTAATAGGACAAATACGGTCATTAAAAACTGAAGCGAGGGTGGGTATGCCGTGTGTGTGGCTGTTCTTTTTTACTCCCTGTTAGATAAAGCTAAAACATTCTAATAAATCTGTAGCTTGCATGAATTATTTCGTAAACAACCGCTAGAAAAAATGTGCATAATTCTTTTAATTCTCAAACCCAACATTTGCCATTTTTAGTTTACATGTTTTTCTCGTAAGCTACCGTCAAATCCAAAGTTGACATTTCGTAACTAAGGAGCCGCCATGTTGACTTGCTGAAATCAGTAAATATGCGAATATTGCAATAAAATAGAAAATAAAACAACACCTACCTCAAAAATGCATTTTAATGTAATATTATACGAATTTCGATGGTTCACGTAACGGAAAAACCTTCAGCTTTAGCGTTTTCATTTGTATGACGTCATATTTTGAAATGACTTAAATGCGCCAAAAGCATTAATGGACTTTCGCGGAATTTTATTGTATTTTGATTTTGTAGATTTCTCCGAGCTCTTGTGCATTAATTCTTTTTGTTATGGATCCGAATAAGAATAAAAGTTCTGTAGTCTTTTTTCAGTTGCAATTTTTAAAACAATAAAATCGGCATAGCGTTTGCAAATAGGTTCCAATACATGTGGATTTACGAGGGAGGTATATTGTAACATCCATTATTATATATAATTTATCTCTGAGTCTACGCTAAGTATAGATACATCGAGAATTTTATCACGGTGTTGTTTACAAAGCGAAAGAAGCACGTCATATTAAAATTCACATTTTTTTTATATTTAGGCTTTTTCCTAAATTGTTACATTATTTGGAGAATTGCAGTTTGATGCAAGATTGTTTTTCATCGTTTCTGTTAAATTTATTCACAATTTTTATATAAATTAGTGAAGATTTAAAAATTGACATATTGTGTAAACACCTTTCATTTTTTTAACTATACTACATGTTGCCCTTTAGTAGTCATTAGTTTGTTTTTGTCGTTTGATTACTGTCTTATTGACGTATAACCTACATCTCCTCAGTTTTAGTTCAGTTTGCTACATACCTTTTAAATCTGTTATGATATTGTAACTATCATATCTATTTAGTTGGCCTAATTTGTTTTGTGTGGCCTATTATACATGTTTACATTGTGTACAAAATAAAATACATTGTGTTACAACTATGCAGTTTAGAAATCACTGGAACAATCATTGATACTAATGGAATGATTAGAACTTTCTATTTCACTTACATAACGTTTCCAGAATGATCATAACAAAAGATGCGTAATTTATATTTCTAGCGTTGTCTAGAAATTTCCGTTTGAGTATTTAAATGCAGACCCAAAAGTTAGTTGAATATAGAGATTTAGACATAGACGTAGATAGACTTAGACATCGATAGACATCAACATTCTCAGCAGTTGGATTGAAACTTTTATTTACAAACTACATCATACTAGATTGTGACCAATTGGATATAATATTCTGTGGATTCCCGTGAAGATTTCCGGATAAAGAAAAGATAAAAGATTGGACTCATATTTTGACAGTTAAGTTGACATTTCTTTTTGTGTAATACTTTTTGTAAACTAGTGTATAATAAATCTTGTTAAATTTTATTATTGATTTGTGTCTTTTGTTGGCTACAATTAAAAGGCGATTTTCTGACATAACAGAAATTGGGGGCTCAAGTCCGGGATAACGTTAATATCTTATTAAAAATTTTTCAGTATTTTTATTAGAACTAGCCAACAAAATTCTACAATATGGCATTTGATGCCGGTAAATTTTTGAAAACGCCAGACCTGGAAGGGTTTGATAATTTAAAGAAAGAGGAATTATTGTTGCTTGCTAAACATCTGAAATTAGACTTTAGAGTATCTATGAGAAAACAAATTATAAAAAATTTGGAAATAGACAAACTAGTTGACGCAGAAATTTTAGGTGAAGAGGCTCTTGAACTCAAAGTCGAAAATGTTGATGCTTTCAAATTAAAACAGCTTGAATTAGAACATGAACTTAAATTAAAACAATTGGAAAAAGAAAAAGAAGAAAGGCAGGCAGAACTTCAAATGAAGGAACGGATAGAGATGGAGAAGATGAAAGAAAAAGAGAAAGAAAAAGAAGATGACTTTAAATTAAAACAGGCAGAACTTGAAATGAGAGAAAGGTTAGAGATTGAGAAAATGAAAATTGAAATAGCAAAAGAAGAAAGCAACACTAAATTCCAATCAAAATCAGAACATTTTAATTTTGATGCAGCAAAAAATATACGTTTGGTTCCCAAATTTTGTGAAAAAACAGTTGACAAATTTTTTCCACAGTTTGAGAAAATTGCTCAAAATTTGAAATGGCCGAAGCCTTTTTGGACTACAATGCTGCAAAGTGTTTTTGAGGGCAAGGCCGCTGAAATTTACTCAGCACTTTCATCAGAAAATAGTTCTGATTATGACAAGGTTAAAAAGGAAGTTTTAAAAGCTTATGAGCTAGTGCCAGAAGCATATAGACAGAAATTTAGGTCTTATAAAAAGTTTGATTCACAAACCTATATTGAATTTGCTAGGGAAAAAGAAGATCTATTTGATAAATGGCTTACGTCAAAGAAAATAGATAAAAATTTTGATAATTTAAGACAATTGATGTTATTAGAAGAGTTCAAGCAGTGTGTTCATTTAGACTTAAAAACACATTTAGATGACAAAACTGTTGAGACATTACAAGATGCAGCTGTTATTTCCGATAATTATACCCTTTCACATAAGAGAAGTTTCAAAGGTCAAAATGTTAATACTTCCAGTGGAAATTACAAGAATCAAAGCACTGAGCGTACTGATAGTAAGCCTATTGCACAGAATAAGAGACAGTCTAGTTATAATATGTCTAGTCCAAAGTTTGAAACTTTTGAGAAGAAGTCACTGACTTGTGCTTATTGTAAGAAGAATGGTCACCTGATGGCTGATTGTTTTAGACTCCAGAAGAAGAATGACAGAGATAATAAGCCCAAGACCAGTGCTTGTACGACACCACGTGTTACCGATACGTTGGAATGTCCTGCGAGTCAGGCTTTTAAGTCCAGTTTTTGTGATTACATGGAGGATTATAAACCCTTTATGTCTGATGGGTTTGTTTCTATTATTGATAATACTACTCCTCAGCCTATTAAGATTTTACGGGACACTGGAGCTTCTCAGTCTTTCTTGTTAGAAGGTGTGTTGCCTTTGTCCGAGGAGACTTCTGTTGGTGCCTCCGTTTTGTTACAAGGTGTGGAGTTAGGTTGTATAGATGTTCCCCTCCATCATATTTATCTGAAGTCAGATTTGATTACTGGACCAGTTGTTGTGGGTGTTCGTCCTAATCTCCCTGTTGAGGGTGTTTCATTATTGCTAGGAAATGATCTAGCTAGGAACAAAGTGGTTGCTGAACCAATTGTTACCAGTGAACCGGTGGTGGATGTTAAATCACCTGAAGATGATGCTGAACTGTATCCAGCTTGTGTCGTTACTAGGGCGATGGCTAGAAAACAACAAAATGAGGATTTGCAAGACGACCAGTTTGATTACATGGACCTTTCTGATACCTTTCTAGCCGACATTGAAGGTCCCGGTAGCTCAGAGAAGGCGGTAATAAGACCACCTAGTATTAGCAAGAAGGTAATTATGCCATGGCCAGACGTAAACAGCCATTCATTAGACAGAAGGAAATTTATTGAAGAACAAAATAAAGACCCTGAGGTTCTTCAGCTCTGCAAGAGGGCTCAACCACAGGAAGAAGCAGACAAAGTGGCCGAATGCTATTACCATCAAGACGGCATTTTAATGAGAAAGTGGAGGCCCCCTGATGCTACCCCAGAGGAGGAATGGAGAGTGGTATACCAAGTGGTGGTGCCTAAAGTTTATAGGCAAGACATTATTGGTCTTGCCCATGACACCCCCTTGGCTGGACACTTAGGTATAAGGAAGACTTGCCTTAAGATCTTACAGCATTTCTACTGGCCAAGACTAAGAAGTGATGTCGCAGAATACTGCAAATCATGCCATATATGCCAGGTTGTTGGTAAGCCTAACCAGAAAATACCACCAGCACCACTTCTGCCTATTCCAGCCTTTGAAGAACCTTTCAGCCGAGTACTCATTGATTGCGTTGGACCTTTACCGAAGACCAAGACCGGAAATGCGTATTTATTGACAATCATGTGTACCTCCACTCGCTTTCCTGGGGCTATTCCGTTAAGGAATATCAAGACACCTACTATTGTCAAAGCTCTGATCAAATTTTTCACGCTAGTAGGACTTCCAAAGTCTATACAGTCCGACCAGGGTTCAAATTTCATGTCAGGTTTATATCAGCAAGTCGTGTACCAGTTAGGGATTGCTCAGTATAGGCCAAGTGCTTATCATCCAGAATCTCAAGGTGCCTTAGAACGTTTTCATCAAACATTGAAGAACATGATCAGAACTTTTGTCTTCAATTTGACAGGGATTGGGATGATGGTGTTCACTTTTACTTTTGCGGTCCGAGAGGCTGTTCAAGAATCCCTTGGTTTTAGTCCCTTTGAGTTGGTATTTGGTCATACTGTAAGGGGACCTTTAAAATTGATTAAGGAAAAATGGCTTACTGAACACACTGACTTGAATCTTCTAGACTATGTATCTAGATTCAAAGAAAAATTGTATACTGCTTGTCAAATTGCTCAGAACAATTTAAAAACTGTTCAGAATAAGATGAAAATATGGTATGATAAAGATGCCAGGGACAGATTTTTTGAGCCTGGTGATAAGGTACTTGTATTTTTGCCAATCTCTGGACATCCATTACAAGCTAAATATTGTGGTCCTTATACCATATAGAGTAAAATCAATGATTTGAATTATATTGTAAAAACAGCAGGTCGGCGTAAACAAAATAGAGTGTGTCACATTAATATGTTAAAACCATATTTTGAGCGTACTAATGAAGGTGAGAGTAAACCAGTTGCCACTTTAGCCATGGTTAAATTGGAGAACAATCATGACAAACCAGATATAATTGAACCACCTTTTAGTTCTAAAACTATGGAAGAGACAGTTAGATTGAAAAATTCAGCAATTTTGTCAAATTTAGATTCAAAACTTGCACATCTGTCTTTTGATCGTAGACATAAATTAAAAGCTTTGGTATTTTCTTTTAAAAATCTTTTTCCAGATGTGCCAAACAAAACCACTGCTGTTTGTCATGATGCCGAATTAGGTGATGCTTCTCCAATTAAGCAACATCCTTACCGGCTCAATCCACTCAAACTTGATTTATGAGACAAGAAATTAAATATATGCTTGACAATGATATTATTGAGCCGAGTAACAGTGAATGGAGCTCTCCTTGTCTGCTTGTGCCCAAACCAGATAAAACCTTTCGTTTCGTAACTGATTTCAGAAAAGTAAATTCTGTTTCAAAATCTGATTCCTATCCGATTCCAAGGATAGACGACTGCATTGATAACATTGGACAAGCAAAATTTGTGAGCAAATTTGATTTATTGAAAGGTTACTGGCAAGTCCCATTGACACAGAGAGCTCGAGAAATATCAGCTTTTGTCACACCAGATGGCTTATTTCAATATACTGTAATGCCGTTTGGCATGAAAAGTGCTCCAGCTACATTTCAAAGAATGATCAATAATGTTATAAAAGATTTAGACTGTTGTTATGCTTATATTGATGATCTCAATGTATGTAGTGATAGCTGGGAAGAGCATTTAACACATTTATATGATACTTTTGATAGATTGTCACAATCAAATTTGACTGTAAATCTTGGTAAAAGTGAATTTTGCCAGGCCACTGTTGATTATTTAGGGCATACAGTTGGCCAAGGTCAAGTGAAACCTATTACGGCTAAAGTGGATGCAATTACCAAATTTTTCCTCCTACAAATAAAAAACAACTTATGAGATATTTAGGCATGATTGGATTTTACAGGAAATTCTGTTCAAATTTTGCTACTGTTGTTCAACCATTGACTCATCTTTTACGGAAAGATTCTAAATTCATCTGGAGTGAAAATTGTCAAAACGCTTTTGAAAATAGCAAATCACTTTTAATTAATAATCCAGTTCTGATCACTCCAGACTTTGAAAAACAATTCAAACTTGCCGTTGATGCAAGCGATGTAGAAGTTGGAGCTGTTTTATATCAAGAGACAGATGATAATGTTGAAAAACCTATATCATATTTTTCTAAGAAATTAGATAAACATCAGAAAAATTATTCGACTATTGAAAAAGAGTGTTTTGCACTGTTGTCTGCACTTCAACATTTTGATGTATATTTAAATCCCACTGTGCATCCTATTCTTGTTTATACTGATCATAATCCTCTCACCTTCATACATAAAATGAGAAACAAGAACCAGAGATTGACTAGGTGGAGTTTATTGTTACAGGAAGATGATGTTATTGTAAAACATATTAAAGGTAAAGATAATGTAATAGCAGATGCTTTATCTAGAACTTATTAAAACACTGTGTATATACTGTGTATTTTTGAAAATACTTACTACATATTACTATGTATTTTTGTACATATTATTCATGAAAAGTTTTTGTTACACTCAAACTTTTTTTAAGGGGGGAGGTGTTATGATATTGTAACTATCATATCTATTTAGTTGGCCTAATTTGTTTTGTGTGGCCTATTATACATGTTTACATTGTGTACAAAATAAAATACATTGTGTTACAACTATGCAGTTTAGAAATCACTGGAACAATCATTGATACTAATGGAATGATTAGAACTTTCTATTTCACTTACATAACGTTTCCAGAATGATCATAACAAAAGATGCGTAATTTATATTTCTAGCGTTGTCTAGAAATTTCCGTTTGAGTATTTAAATGCAGACCCAAAAGTTAGTTGAATATAGAGATTTAGACATAGACGTAGATAGACTTAGAAATCGATAGACATCAACATTCTCAGCAGTTGGATTGACACTTTTATTTACAAACTACATCATACTAGATTGTGATCTATTGGATATAATATTCTGTGGATTCCCGTGAAGATTTCCGGATAAAGAAAAGATAAAAGATTGGACTCATATTTTGACAGTTAAGTTGACATTTCTTTTTGTGTAATACTTTTTGTAAACTAGTGTATAATATATCTTGTTAAATTTTATTATTGATTTGGGTCTTTTGTTGGCTACAATTAAAAGGCGATTTTCTGACATAACAAATCGGAGTTTGAAAAATTATAACTGAACGGGTTATTGGGTGTAGATTAATTGCCTTTCTTTCCCTCAATAATATACTTAGAAGAAGATGAACCGAGGAGAAATGTACCTTAATTTAAAATATTAAGTAAACAGAAAAAAATGTTTCATTTTTCAATCTTTGACTTCCCCGCCCCCCTTTATTTTGTGTCTACTGAATTCATTTTTGTCGCATCTTAACAATTGATCTGCAGCTTATTCCCCCTCTCCCGCTGTTTTGGAACAAACTTAAAAATGATCCTCATTAAATTCGATCGCAAAATAGTCACTAAAAAGGTATACATATCTAAATAGTCGTAATACATTCATTCCATGGAACACAAAACTATCAGAGTTTATTTAATTTGATATTCTAAAAACATTTTTTTTGGCAGAAATTGCAAAAAATAATTATTAAGTAAACTGGTTTGACTGTGAAACACCCATTTAAGATTTACATTGTTCACAAAACATTATAAAATAGATTTTTTTTTTAATTTTATGGAATCAAGTTCCATCCCTTTCAAAATCCAGGGTCCGCCTTATCTGTGCATTATCCAGATTATAGCACAGTAAGAACAAAGAGGTTTTACCCATGTCATGTGTTAACGAAAATAGTACACAGAACACAGTACGGAATAAGTAAACAGTCATTATAAAATATAAGGAGATGTGGTATGATTGCCAATGGGACAACTCTTCACCAAAGTTCAAATGAAGTGAGTGTAAGGAATTAGACAACAATATGTTGTTTTAGATAAAGGAGTGCAGAACAATAAAGAAGTAGTTAATAAGGATTGGAGTCGAACGCCCTTGCTTCGAGCGGGGTTCATCGAATTTACAACCTCGGTGTTGACATCCAAGTGATTACTATAGATATAATACTTCTTAGATCGATCGGCAAACCAGGCCTCGGAAATTATTTAACTGATAGAAAAATATGTGGTAAGATTGCCGATGAGATTATTCTCTCCCAGAGAATTTAAAAACTATTATAGATCACCGTACGGCCCTTAATAATGAGCACAATCGATACCTCACGGTAAGCTTTAAAAGGCCCGAAATAAAAGAAAAAAAAGGTTAAACAATTCAAACGAGAAAAGTAACGGCCTGATATATTTCCATAACAATAAACGGGAAAATAATATGATATACAGCAACAAACGACAGCCAACGAGTTACAGGTCCCTAACTTGGGACAGGCACATACAGAATGTGGCGAAGTTAAACACTTTGCTGGCGCCAAACCCTTCCCTAACCTGGAACAGTGATGAAACAGTACAACACATACACTTTTGTGCGAAAGTTTGTGTAAATTCATTTTAGGTCAAAAACTAATCAATATTCTATTAACTGATATCAATGTTATACAAGTATGATGCAACTAATATTTAAATTTCCACTTTGGTTTCCGGAAGAGTGGTGTAAATATGTATTACATTTATTGTTGAGTTGCTGTCTCATTGAAATGTACTAAAATCAGGTTTTATTGTGACATTTTGGTAGACACCCATTCAACGCATCGATATCCTATACTAATCGATAAAAATATAATTTAAAGCATAGAATATTTTCTTTTTATTTAGAATTTATCATACTGACTTCATTTTTCCGTTCTGAAAATCATAACACATTATTTTCGTTGTTTTCTATAACCAACACCGAAATTAGTAACGTTAAACGTTGGTTAAAAGTTTTGTGACAGGAGACCTTTCGGATTCATATACTTACTATTTTTTGTTTATAATCATAATCAAGATTGTTGTCCGAATGAATGCCGTTCAAATGTTATAGATTAGGAGGCACGTTTGCTTTGTACATTAGTTACGGCAAAAAGAGATTATATGCAAAGAATAAGAAAACAAAAAACAGTACTTGAAGAATGCAGTAATAATGTAAAGTTAATAACTAACGAATTTACGAACTTGGCCATCATCATCTGATCATAATACAAAGATCAAAATTAATGTAACAAAATCATCTACAGATATTGTACTTTTCTCATTTATCAAACTGATAAACAAATAACTACCGAGAAGAAAGGCCCATGCTTTGTATTGTACTAACGGAATAAAAAAAAAACGAACTGATGTTTTTAATAATAAAAAAAAAATGTGTGGACTTTAACGGTGCTTTTTTGTGGACTTTAGCGGAACTTGTTATTGTGGACTTTAACGGCGTTTTCTTGTGGACTTTAGCGGAGGTCATTTTGTGGACTTTAGCGGCGTTGTGGACTTTAGCGGAAATTTGTTGTGGACTTTAGCGGTGTTGTGGACTTTAGAGGAATTATGGACTTTAACGGTGCCACAACTGTAAATAGCAAAAATATCAAGCAAAGAAAAAATAACACTTTGCATCTGCGGGAGAATCATTTGTGTCTCCCAGACAATAATATCTCAAAGAAAGGCCTACATTGACTTTGTTATAATACAGTTACTTCAGAGTGGAGTTTCTGGTGTCTAGTTTCTACTATTTCTTACTACCGATATAGTGAATTTGTGCTTTTTTATATTATTATAATAGAGCATCTTTAGTTGTTGTGCATTCAGATAAATGTGTGTTACACTGTGTAGATGTCATTGCACACACACATATATATATATGTGTGTGTTTATCTATAATGACAAATGTTAGTCATTGTGATAATGAATCGGTCGAGGGTACAAAACACATATTTTATATTCGGTAATTTTCGTTTTGTGTTAGGAACTGGTTATGTTTTAATAATTTACAAAACCCGTGGTCTGTTTGATTTCAGGTAATTTTCATAAATGGCTGTACACACCACGTGGATGTGCAATACTTTACGTAAAGAGGGCGCACCAGGATTGGGTTAGACCTCTTGTGACGTCACATGGTCATAAAACAACATTCCAAAATGACTTTTTCGAACAAGGAACACGAGACGACAGCCCTTACTGTGTTGCACCGGACGCTTTGACATTCTACAAAGATATTGGCGGTTATGTAAGTAATGAGAATACATCAAGATTATAGCCAAAATAAACAAGGTAACTCGTGGTTAAAGTTGATAAGTACATTTTAAAAATAAATGGTTTGTCAATACTAACGACCTAAAAGAATAATTAATCATACATTTTCATTACACTATATATATCAAGTACTAGTCAAACGCCTCAATGAACGATCCACCCAGTATGTGCTTAGGGCGTAGAGTAACTTTTATAAAAATGAGTTAACCGAGATCCACGAAAAGTGTGTGAACAAATTGATATTGATTGATTTTTATTCTAAAAGTCTATCAAGCCAGCACTTACCAAAAGAAAAGCTTCTTTGAAAAGCTTACGTTTTTGCAAGTTTTTTTTTATACATTTCATATGCCGTTAAGATGTCGTTTTACATAAGCTAAAAGAATTCGCCAAGGAATATATTTTTGTCCCGACTGATAAGGCTGCTAACAATATCATTATTGTTTGACGTAAATTTTACATTGATGTTCTACAAAAGGAAATCACGAATTCACCAACATTCCAACTGACTCCATTTTTGGAAAATGACATCTGTAACAAACATAAACTTTTAGCTACCTCTTTACAAGCAGAACCAAATACAATGAAAGTTCCAACTATGTACTGGCTTCCGAAGCTGCATAAAACTCCATACAAATATAGATTTATTTCGTCTTCAAGTCATTGTTCCACTACTAAACTATCTATTCTACTTACTAGTACACTTGGTACAATCAAAATCCTGGTAATAAATTGTTCAAATAAGGCCTTTGAAAATAGTGGAATTAATTACTTTTGGAGTGTCAAAAATTCGTTGGAAGTACTTGATAAATTGCATGCTTATATTGGTGATTTCGAATCTGTTCAAAGTTTTGATTTTTCTACCCTATATACCACGTTGCCTCATAATCTTATTAAGAAAAAATTCACACACCTGATTAAATGGGCATTTAAAAAGTCGGAATGCGAATATATATGTTCAAACTCTTTTAGGTCCTTTTTTTAGTAACAACAAACAAAAGAACTATGTCAATTGGACCTGCTTTGATACTATAACTGCCCTTGAATTTTTACTAGATAACATTTTTGTTCGCTATGGAGATTCCGTATATCGTCAGGTTATCGGAATTCCCATGGGGACTAACTGTGCACCGCTTATTGCGGAACTGTTTCTGTATTGTTATGAGTTACAATTTATGACTAAAATCAGCAAAGACCCATCGAAACAATATCTGATTCAAAAATTTAATAACACTTTTAGATATTTAGATGATATATTGGCTCTCAATAATGACGACTTCAGTATGTACACTAAAGAGATTTATCCTGCCGAACTGAATTTAAATAAAGCTAATACTAACAATGAACACTGCCCTTTCCTTGATCTTGATATCTTTATCTTTAACGGGAAGCTTAATACCAAAATTTATGATAAAAGAGATGATTTTTCATTTCCTATTGTTAATTATCCATTTTTAGATGGTGACGTTCCTTGTCGCCATCTTATGGTGTTTGTATATCTCAACTTGTTCGATTCGCTCGTGTATGTAACAACGTATTTGATTTCAACGAAAGAAATCTCTGTATTACTGAAAAATTATTACACCAGGGTTTTCGATATCACAAACTAGTCAAAACATTTACTAAATTTTATCATCGGTACAAGGACATCATTCGTAAATATAAATCAACATGCAGACATCTTATACGTTCAGGTATTTCACATCCAATATTTTATGGTAATATTCTTTACAAAGCACAAAAATGTCGGCATTCACCTCAAAAGCTAACCAAACCTTTAAACATTCGGAAAGGATATAGTTACGATACTGTTGTCAAGTCATTAAGGATTGCATATTTTGGTATTAATATTCATTCACTCATAGGGTCTTTGCATCGAAAATAAACACATTTATTCTAAAACCAGTTGTTGGCATGATACGGGTTATGTTCTTCTCGTATATTTTGTGATGGTATGATACTAAACCCCTAACGGGAGGGATTGTACTTGATTTTCATATGATCAAGACATAATCTTTCAATCAGTTTAAATGAGGTCTGGTGCTGGCATGTCAGTAACTGCTAGTAGTCCTTTGTTCATTTAGTTAGGGGCCAGCTGAGGACCACCTCCGGGTGCGGGATTTTCTCGCTGCATTGAAGACCCATTGGTGGCCTTCGACTGTTGTCTGCTCTTTGGTCGGGTTGTTGTCTCTTTGACATATTCCCCATTTCCATTCTCAATTTTATTAGTAACAACAAATAGTTACTGGAGTAAAATCTAATTACAAACTTAATGAAAATGGCTCCATTTATCTTGAGTTATTGGTTTTGAAAGGGATTCAATGATTTTATTGAATCGTCTGATATGTATGTAATATTTGCCACTGAACGTTAAACTTACATCCATCCAAACATCCATCAGTTTTATTGTTACAACTTTGTAGAAAAACAAGCAACGAATCACTTGCAAGATTAACCTATACCCACGACATAGGAAGAAAGAAAAAAACAAACGTAAATTCTCTGATTTAAAACAACATGTGATGCTTTTGGTTAGTTATTTCTTTTAGGTTGAACTGAAAATTGATTTCCGATTCTTTTAATCCTTTTAGGACAAAACACTCACGATATTTTTATTCCTCGTTATGATCACAACTTTTAATTCTTCGTACTTGATGACGTTTATCCCAGAAATGTGCATCTACTCCAAAAACGACAACACGTTTAACTTTAATTCAAACAAAAACCAAAGATTTGTATTCCCTCTGACAATTACTAATTAAGTATTGTGTTCAATTAATATGCGCTTGGCATATCTTAAATAAATAAAGGCAACTCTGGTAATCTGTGTTAATGTTATAAGCAGTTCTTATGGAGAAGACAATTCTAAGTTGTATAACTTGTGTCCGATCCTTTTGTCATGAATTATTTCGACAATAAAAGATGTTTTAACTAAGCAGCTCTTTAAAAATAATCCTTGCATGAATATAAGTTTTGAATATTGAGTAATTGTCTTACAGGATAAAATTTACGGCTATGTAGATGACCTTTTGAACAAAGCCACAAACATGTTAACAACCTCATGGAAGACAGAAAAGCTACAAATTCCAAGATCAATGGAAGCACCATTTATGCGAATGGTTCGTCTACCAAAACTGAAGGGACTTTCATCAGGCGTGAGTAGTGTGTTTAATATTGTTCATGTTCATTACACTGGTAATACATCCGCTTGAACCCTTTTAATCTTAACGGAATAAGCATTGGTGTACACGAAAGGGTGTTCAAAATGAAGTTTTGCCATGATACCTATATTTATCTTTGTATGCAGATGGTCGGGTTTTTTTTTTTTTTTTTGAATATTCCCTACTTCATAAGGTGAAATCTAGGAGTCCAAATTAACGTACTAAATTTTTGTAGGATGAATGTGAAAACAGCATTAAAGACAACATACTGAGACATAACATAGTTTGTCAAATATCATCAGTACATGGAATCGCCTATTGTCGTTTGAGTGCCAACATTTATAATACAGACGAAGACTATCAAGTACTGTGTGAATTTATTCGTAGCATAAATTAGGTAAAGCATACTCACCAATAATAAACGATATAAAACTCTGTAAAAAAAGCCTTATTTTTTGCATATAGAATTGCAAAAAAGATAAGAATTGGTAGAATCCGAAGCATCTGTTGGAATTCAAAAAATCTAGATTGGGTTACACTTCTAAAGATCAATACTGCCTTTATCCACTATGTTATGTATTCAAATAAAAATTACGAAGAAATCGAGGGGTAACAAAGGGTACAAAATATTCATGAAGAGGGACATACAACAACTTTGCCAGAAGGAAAAAAAAGCCAAAGTTTAAAACATGAGGACCAATGATAAAAATGAGCGTTACCGATAGAAACTCAAAGTAAAGCAACATGAACCCCACTAAAACTGACAATGCGAATGGGTAAGCATTTCTTTGTCCACGAGTTGTATCTTTCATGTTGCAGTGTTGTAAACTATAAGGAGTACTTATTATAGATGCACAGAGACGTTCATAACTGTAAGTGTCAGTCGTATTCTGAATGCCTTTGAATAGAAAAGCAACACATAATATTTAAGCCCCGTTCGAATAACAACACAAAAAGTGTATTTTTTAATGCATTTCTCAAACATTTGGCTACACGTTTCTTAAATAGTTTGTTCTCGCTTCTATTTTGTTCATGTTCAGAAACTGGTAAATAGTCTCATGAAGATCAAAATGAACACTCACAAATGTTCATTCAAATTTGATCACACTGGACTAAATACAAAGGGAATTTGTTCATCTGCATAATGTATTTCATAAGTTTTTCACTATTGTTGATCATTTTGATGGAAATATGACATCCAAAAATTGATAGTTTTCGTTTTAAATGGTGATTTTGTAACCGTGAAAATCTGAAATTCGAAAGGCTCTGATAATTGCTTGAAATTTTCTGTAGACATATCGGTAGAAGTTGTCAAAATCTTAAAACGGTTGATCTACTTTCGAATACAATTCTATTCACATGAATTTCTAAATGGAAAATACATGTAGTTGATGTGTTTCATAGTGTTACTTAGTAGATAATGCATTCGTAATACGATGAAAGATGGTTCAAAATCGTTTGATAATAGGCATATCTACCAGAAAATAATGTCAACATCACATATGCATTAAACATATACGAGATAGGTCAAATACATAGCTGAAGTATGAGTTTGGTCGTTTTTATTTCTGACCTCTCTAATATCTCTCTAGCAGTGTTTTGATTAATTGTTGAACTCTTGACGATATGCTCATTTAATCCTGAAACAAATATAAATATATGATTTTGTCATTTCTTAATAAAAATCTTAAAAATATGATTTTTCAATAATATTATGATTATCGTAGTTAAAAAAATATGATAGTACTTGATGAGATCAATATAGTCCATACTTTACAACTGAATTCTGTTGAAAACGTGCATTCAGTCAAAATATTTTGTTTAAAAAAATCTTTTTAAGTTGATAATATGTTTTTTCATAAAATTTATATAGATTATTAAGTTTGAGAGATTTAGAAACAAAAAACTTGTATCATAAATAAGATGAACATTAAATCTGACGTATCTATATAATAGGATGTTCATAATGTTTTATAGACGGACAGCAATCAGTACATAGTGGATACCATATTGAAGTACCGTATTGTTGTGGCTACAGTATTCATAGACGATGACTTCTATTGCCGACTAAGTGCGAATGTCTACAACACAATACTTGATTATCAAGCATTGTGTCATGTACATTGTAATAGAATGTCAACTATTTGATTAAAGAAAGGTAAACAAACGTCCGAAATGCAAATCAAACTGCCTTTCATTTATATCAATCCAGATTTGCTTTATAAATTTTTTTTGCCGAGTCACCAAAGTATCAAAGGTTCTTATATGTTTTGGAGTTTAGTGTGACGTCCATTTTCACTGAACTAGTACACAATTTTATTTAGGGGCCAGCTGAGGACCACCTCCGGGTGCGGGATTTTCTCGCTGCGTTGAAGACCTATTGGTGGCCTTCGACTGTTGTCTGCTGTTTGGTCGGGTTGTTGTCTCTGACATATTCCCCATTTCCATTCTCAATATTTTTCTGTTATTCCATAAATCATTTACATCATATTGAATCTATTAAATTTACAGCGTTCAAAGCATTTTCATAATTAGAATATTAAACAATAGACAAATGTGTCAGTCTGTACCTAATACCACGCTCTAAATCGCTATGAACTCCTAATCATAAACCTCGACTCGTGTATAGAAATGAATTGAAAGAAAATGTAGGGTATACGACAACAATTCATGGACACAAAAATTGTAAAGACTTCTAAAGAGGTCAATATAGAAGTTCAATGATACACAAATGTCTGAATATGTTTTCCAGCTTTATATCTATACAAGTCTAGGAAATTGTGAATAAATTAAACCCAGTCTATAAAAGGGCTGATATGATTTTTTTATTCCTTTAAGAACGGATAAAACATCCAGATGAAACAAAAAAACCCCGTTTTTTCAGTTAGGGCTGAGACAAGAACATATATATGTGGTTTTTTTTCACTTAGGGCTGAGACAAGAACATATATATATGGTTTTTTCTAGATTTCTATGATCCTAATCATTATACTTTTATCTGAAAGAGAAGCACAAGAAAGGTTGCATAAGGAATGTACAGTAAAATTAGTCCAGGAGAGGCACTTAACACTCAAATAAAAGGTACGGTAGAGAACATAAAGATGTACATGTACAAAAGTACTTAATAATGTTGTAATTAAAAATTTTCAGAGTTACTTAATGACAACGTCTTGCCGTTCGCATATGAAGCCTCGAACAATATCGTTTCTGTTTGTAAATCACATTAAATTAAGTGCCTGTTACCGAAATTTTATGAGTAAACGCTGCGTACAATCTCACGACACCTACTAAAGAGGAAATTCTGAACAATCATAGGTCTGTTTATGTTCCTTTCGAATTTTAACTAAATATGAAGAACTTGACCTTCCTTCACTATACTGATTACCTAAATAACATACGTGTATTTTATCAACTACAGTTTATATTCCTGGGTCTGTCAAGTGCTTGAAGACACATCTTACCAAACTATTGACATCAATGTTATCAGCAAGCAAAAACTTATGAAAGCAAAAAAAGGCTGCGTATTTGGTGTGAAACTACTTACTCTAAGATCTGTGTGAATCAGATGTTGATACTAAAAAATAAAAAAAAAGATCTGTTTAAGTAATTACAATATAAGTCCCGCTCCTCATACAATAATATCAAAATATTTGACGTCTTTACCCTTTACACTAGTTGTCCTGCAGAACTGCACGCATTCCAAAACAAATACACCGAAGATATAATCAAAATGCTGGAATGTTTTGTCGACAGCAGAGTTTGATGGATCGATATTTCAACTGACAATCAGTATTCAATTGTAACTAATTGCCCACCCCTACAGTCCAACTTGTTTTTGTACTCATATGAAGCAGAATTCATACAAAACATTTAACTTAGACAAAACGAAACAAAAAACATTGTTATGTCAGAAAATCGCCTTTTAATTGTAGCCAACAAAAGACACAAATCAATAATAAAATTTAACAAGATTTATTATACACTAGTTTACAAGAAGTATTACACAAAGAGAAATGTCAACTTAACTGTCAAAATATGAGTCCAATCTTTTATCTTTTCTTTATCCGGAAATCTTCTCGGAATCCACAGAATATTATATCCAATAGATCACAAACTAGTATGATGTAGTTTGTAAATAAAAGTGTCAATCCAACTGCTGAAAATGTTGATGTCTATCGATGTCTAAGTCTATCTATGTCTATGTCCAAATCTCTATATTTAACTAACTTTTGGGTCTGCATTTAAATACTCAAACGGAAATTTCTAGACAACGCTAGAAATATAAATTACGCATCTTTTGTTATGATCATTCTGGAAACGTTATGTAAGTGAAATAGAAAGTTCTAATCATTCCATGAGTATCAATGAATGTTCCAGTGAATTCTAAACTGCATAGTTGTAACACAATGTGTATAATTTGTACACAATGTAAACATGTTAACATTCTTAGGCCACACAAAACATGTTAGGCCAACTAAATAAATATAATAGTTACAATATCATAACACCTCCCCCCTTAAAAAAGTTTGAGTGTAACAAAAACTTTTCATGAATAATATGTACAAAATACATAGTATATACACAGTGTTTTAATAAGTTCTAGATAAAGCATCTGCTATTACATTATCTTTACCTTTAATATGTTTTGCAATAACATCATATTCCTGTAACAATAAACTCCACCTAGTCAATCTCTGGTTCTTGTTTCTCATTTTATGTATGAAGGTGAGAGGATTATGATCAGTATAAACAAGAATAGGATGCACAGTGGGATTTAAATATACATCAAAATGTTGAAGTGCAGACAACAGTGCAAAACACTCTTTTCAATAGTTGAATAATTTTCTGATGTTTATCTAATTTCTTAGAAAAATTTGATATAGGTTTTCAACATTATCATCTGTCTCTTGATATAAAACAGCTCCAACTCCTACATCGCTTGCATCAACGGCAAGTTTAAATTGTTTTTCAAAGTCTGGAGTGATCAGAACTGGACTATTAATTAAAAGTGACTTGCTATTTTCAAAAGCGTTTTGACAATTTTCACTCCAGATGAATTTAGAATCTTTCCGTAAAAGATGAGTCAATGGTTGAACAACAGTAGCAAAATTTGAACAAAATTTCCTGTAAAATCCAATCATGCCTAAATATCTCATAAGTTGTTTTTTATTTGTAGGAGGAGGAAATTTGGTAACTGCATCCACTTTAGCCGTAATAGGTTTCACATGACCTTGACCAACCGTATGTCCTAAATAATCAACAGTGGCATGGCAAAATTCACTTTTACCAAGATTAACAGTTAAATTTGATTGTGACAATCTATCAAAAGTTTCATATAAATGTGTTAAATGTTCTTCCCAGCTATCACTACATACAATAAGATCATCAATATAAGCATAACAACAGTCTAAATCTTTTATAACATTATTGATCATTCTTTGAAATGTAGCTGGAGCACTTTTCATGCCAAACGGCATTACAGTATATTGAAATAAACCATCTGGTGTGACAAAAGCTGATATTTCTCGAGCTCTCTGTGTCAATGGGACTTGCCAGTAACCTTTCAATAAATCAAATTTGCTCACAAATTTTGCTTCTCCAATATTATCAATGCAATCGTCTATCATTGGAATCGGATAGGAATCAGATTTTGAAACAGAATTTACTTTTCTGAAATCAGTTACGAAACGAAAGGTTTTATCTGGTTTGGGCACAAGCAGACAAGGAGAGCTCCATTCACTGTTACTCGGCTCAATAATATCATTGTCAAGCATATATTTAATTTCTTGTCTCATATATTCAAGTTTGAGTGGATTGAGCCGGTAAGGATGTTGCTTAATTGGAGAAGCATCACCTACATCGACATCATGACAAACAGCAGTGGTTTTGTTTGGCACATCTGGGAAAAGATTTTTAAAAGAAAATACCAAAGCTTTTAATTTTTCTCTACGATCAAAAGACAGATGTGCAAGTTTTGAATCTAAATTTGACAAAATTTCTGAATTTTTCAATCTAACCGTCTCTTCCATAGTTTTAGAACTAAAAGGTGGTTCAATTATATCTGGTTTGTCATGATTGTTCTCCAATTTAACCATGGCTAAAGTGGCAACTGGTTTACTCTCACCTTCATTAGTACGCTCAAAATATGGTTTTAACATATTAATGTGACACACTCTATTTTGTTTACGCCGACCTGGTGTTTTACAATATAATTCAAATCATTAATTTTACTCTATGGTATAAGGACCACAATATTTAGCTTGTAATGGATGTCCAGGGACTGGCAAAAATACAAGTACCTTATCACCAGGCTCAAAAAATCTGTCCCTGGCATCTTTATCATACCATATTTTCATCTTATTCTGAACAGTTTTTAAATTGTTCTGAGCAATTTGACAAGCAGTATACAATTTTTCTTTAAATCTAGATACATAGTCTAGAAGATTCAAGTCAGTGTGTTCAGTAAGCCATTTTTCCTTAATCAATTTTAAAGGTCCCCTTACAGTATGACCAAATACCAACTCAAAGGGACTAAAACCAAGGGATTCTTGAACAGCCTCTCGGACCGCAAAAAGTAAAAAGTGAACACCATCATCCCAATCCCTGTCAAATTGAAGACAAAAAGTTCTGATCATGTTCTTCAATGTTTGATGAAAACGTTCTAAGGCACCTTGAGATTCTGGATGATAAGCACTTGACCTATACTGAGCAATCCCTAACTGGTACACGACTTGCTGAAATAAACCTGACATGAAATTTGAACCCTGGTCGGACTGTATAGACTTTGGAAGTCCTACTAGCGTGAAAAATTTGATCAGAGCTTTGACAATAGTAGGTGTCTTGATATTCCTTAACGGAATAGCCTCAGGAAAACGAGTGGAGGTACACATAATCGTCAATAAATACGCATTTCCAGTCTTGGTCTTCGGTAAAGGTCCAACGCAATCAATGAGTACTCGGCTAAAAGGTTCTTCAAAGGCTGGAATAGGCAGAAGTGATGCTGGTGGTATTTTCTGGTTAGGCTTACCAACAACCTGGCATATATGGCATGATTTGCAATATTCTGCGACATCATTTCTAAGTCTTGGCCAATAGAAATGCTGCAAGATCTTAAGGCAAGTCTTCCTTATACCTAAGTGTCCAGCCAAGGGGGTGTCATGAGCAAGACTAATAATGTCTTGCCTATAAACTTTAGGCACCACCACTTGGTATACCACTCTCCATTCCTCCTCTGGGGTAGCATCAGGGGGCCTCCACTTTCTCATTAAAATGCCGTCTTGATGATAGTAGCATTCGGCCACTTTGTCTGCTTCTTCCTGTGGTTGAGCCCTCTTGCAGAGCTGAAGAACCTCAGGGTCTTTATTTTGTTCTTCGACAAATTTCCTTCGGTCTAATGAATGGCTCTTTACGTCTGGCCAAGGCATAATTACATTCTTGCTAATACTAGGTGGTCTTATGACGGCCTTCTCTGAGCTACCGGGACCCTCAATGTCGGCTAGAAAGGTGTCAGAAAGGTCCATGTAATCAAACTGGTCTTCTTGCAAATCCTCATTTTGTTGTTTTCTAGCCATCGCCCTAGTAACGACACAAGCTGGATACAGTTCAGCATCATCTTCAGGTGATTTAACATCCACCACCGGTTCATTGGTAACAATTGGTTCAGCAACTACTTTGTTCCTAGCTAGATCATTTCCTAGCAATAATGAAACACCCTCAACAGGGAGATTAGGACGAACACCCACAACAACTGGTCCAGTAATCAAATCTGACTTCAGATAAATACGATGGAGGGGAACATCTATACAACCTAACTCCACACCTTGTAACAAAACGGAGGCACCAACAGAAGTCTCCTCGGACAAAGGCAACACACCTTCTAATAATAAAGACTGAGAAGCTCCAGTGTCCCGTAAAATCTTAATAGGCTGAGGAGTAGTATTATCAACAATAGAAACAAACCCATCAGACATAAAAGGTTTATAATCATCCATGTAATCACAAAAACTGGACTTAAAAGCCTGACTCGCAGGACATTCCAACGTATTGGTAACACGGGGTGTCGTACAAGCACTGGTCTTGGGCTTATTGTCTCTTTCATTCTTCTTCTGGAGTCTAAAACAATCAGCCATCAGGTGACCATTCTTCTTACAATAAGCACAAGTCAGTGACTTCTTCTCAAAAGTATCAAATTTTGGACTAGACATATTATAACTAGACGGACTCTTATTCTGTGCAACAAGCTTACTATCAGTAGGCTCAGTGCTTTGATTCTTGTAATTTCCACTCGAAGTATTAAAATTTTGACCTTTGAAACTTCTCTTATGTGAAAGGGTATAATTATCGGAAATAACAGCTGCATCTTGTAATGTCTCAACAGTTTTGTCATCTAAATGTGTTTTTAAGTCTAAATGAACACACTGCTTGAACTCTTCTAATAACATCAATTGTCTTAAATTATCAAAATTTTTATCTATTTTCTTTGACGTAAGCCATTTATCAAATAGATCTTCTTTTTCCCTAGCAAATTCAACATAGGTTTGTGAATCAAACTTTTTATAAGACCTAAATTTCTGTCTATATGCTTCTGGCACTAGCTCATAAGCTTTCAAAACCTCTTTTTTAACCTTGTCATAATCAGAACTATTTTCTGATGAAAGTGCTGAGTAAATTTCAGCGGCCTTGCCCTCAAAAACACTTTGCAGCATTGTAGTCCAAAAAGGCTTCGGCCATTTCAAATTTTGAGCAATTTTCTCAAACTGTGGAAAAAATTTGTCAACTGTTTTTTCACAAAATTTGGGAACCAAACGTATGTTTTTTGCTGCATCAAAATTAAGATGTTCTGATTTTGACTGGAATTTAGTGTTGCTTTCTTCTTTGCCATTTCAATTTTCATTTTTCAATCTCTAACCTTTCTCTCATTTCAAGTTCTGCCTGTTTTAATTTCAATTCATCTTGTTTTAATTTAAATTCATCTTCTTTTTCTTTTTTCTCCATTTCTAACCTTTCTTCTTTTTCTTTTTTCTCCATCTCTAACCTTTCCTTCGTTTCAAGTTCTGCCTGTCTTTCTTCTTTTTCTAATTGTTTTAATTTAAGTTCGTGTTCTAATTCAAGCTGTTTTAATTTGAAAGCATCAACATTTTCTACCTTGAGTTCAAGAGCCTCTTCACCAAAAATTTCTGAGTCAACTAATTTATCTATTACCAAATTTTTTATAATTTGTTTTCTCATAGATACTCTAAAGTCTAATTTCAGATGTTTAGCAAGCAACACTAATTCCTCTTTCTTTAAATTATCAAACCCTTCCAGGTCTGGCGTTTTCAAAAATTTACCGGCATCAAATGCCATATTGTAGAATTTTGTTGGCTAGTTCTAATAAAAATACTGAAAAAATTTTAATAGGATATTAACGTTCTCCCGGACTTGAGCCCCCAATTTCTGTTATGTCAGAAAATCGCCTTTTAATTGTAGCCAACAAAAGACACAAATCAATAATAAAATTTAACAAGATTTATTATACACTAGTTTACAAGAAGTATTACACAAAGAGAAATGTCAACTTAACTGTCAAAATATGAGTCCAATCTTTTATCTTTTCTTTATCCGGAAATCTTCTCGGAATCCACAGAATATTATATCCAATAGATCACAATCTAGTATGATGTAGTTTGTAAATAAAAGTGTCAATCCAACTGCTGAAAATGTTGATGTCTATCGATTTCTAAGTCTATCTATGTCTATGTCCAAATCTCTATATTTAACTAACTTTTGGGTCTGCATTTAAATACTCAAACGGAAATTTCTAGACAACGCTAGAAATATAAATTACGCATCTTTTGTTATGATCATTCTGGAAACGTTATGTAAGTGAAATAGAAAGTTCTAATCATTCCATGAGTATCAATGAATGTTCCAGTGAATTCTAAACTGCATAGTTGTAACACAATGTGTATAATTTGTACACAATGTAAACATGTTAACATTCTTAGGCCACACAAAACATGTTAGGCCAACTAAATAAATATAATAGTTACAATATCATAACAACATCTTTAATTTCATATTCAATTACATTTTGTATATAGGCGAAGTTCTTTCACTCCAAAACTTACTTTTCCTTAAGTGCTTGCACCTTAGCAGCAATATACCAACTTCACCTCCATATGTTATATATATTTCCCAACTCATTCGGTATTCAAGAGCTTGCAGCTGCTACTCAGACTTTCTTAAACGTCACCAGTATCTGAGCAGAAAGTTGATAGGTCAAGGTTCTGTCAAAGAACGTCTCATCCTTTTTCTGAAGTATAGTTTATCATCTAAATTACGTGTTAAAGTTTCCCTTTTTGTCCTTGTATATTTTTAACCCTTAACTGATTAGTCCATTTTTGGCTTATCTGGCCAAATGGGCCAAGTAAGCTTTTCTCGTCACCTGGCGTCCGTCGTCCGTCGTCGTCGATCATTAACTTTTACAAAAATCTTCTGAAACTACTGGGCCAAATTTAACCAAACTTGTTCACAATCATCATTGGGATATCTAGTTTAAAAAATGTGTCCGATGATCCCACCTGCCAACTAAGATGGCCGACATGGCTAAAAAAAAAAGGCAACAGTAGTATACCGCTTTTCAATAGTCATAAATCGATTTAACTGAAACAAATCCGGGTAACAAACCAAAACCGAGGGAAACACGTCAACTATAAGAGGAAAACAACAAAACAACATAAACACTGAACTGCTACAAAAACAAACGCCAACACACATTGAAACGGACTATTTGATAACAAATGCCATATTCCTGACTTGGTACAGGACATTTAAGAAAAAACGGTGGGTTGAACCTGGTTTTATGGCTATCCAAACCTCCCTCTAAAAATAGGACATATGGGTAAATTGCAAGTTTTGTCTATTATTTTGAAAACTGTTATCAATAGAGAAAATCTGATAGGTGCAAAAATGTTCAGAATGTTGAGCTCTACCAGTTGTCTATATACGTGAAAACATTTTATAGGAGTTATTGCCCTTAAATGACAAAATTTTATCACATTTTACCATTTGTTTTCATTTTTGACTACCATCTTGAAAAATATAATAGATAAAGAGAAACTTTAAAATGCAAAGAGTTCTACAAATAAATTTACATGGTCGAATCGTCAGTCGACTCCTTATTAGAGTTATTGCCCTTTGATGACGATTTTAACCATTTTTTTGGCGTTTTTGCCTTATATCTTAAAAATTATAACAGATAGATAGAAACTTTAATAAGCAAAAATGATCAGCAAGACGAGATCTACAATTTAGACAAATGGAGGAAATCGTCCGATGACTCCTTATTGGAGTTATTGCCCTGTAATGACAATTTTTACCATTTTTTGCGTTTTGCCTTATATGATGAACATTATAATAGATAAATAGACACTTTAAATCACAAAAGTGATCAGCAGGGCAAAATCTACTAACAAGTCAAATTTTGACGATATAGTTAGTAGACTGTCACTCTTTATAGAAGTGATTGGAACTTAAATGAGGATTTGTTTACCCTTTTTTGTGTTTTGAGCAAAAACTAAAGAAGATAGAGAGAAACTAAACAGACTAAATGATCAGCAATACAAGATCAACAAAACAGAGAATTTTGTCATGAATTCTATTCTCGTCTACAATGTTGGAGAGTGTCCTTTGTTGAATATGCACAGAGACCAAGGTGAGCGATACATGCTCTTTAGATCCTCTAGTTTATTATACTCATGACGTGGCTCGGTACTTATACCTCCCGCCATTGTGTTATTGTGCTATGGTCAATTTTGAATTTTGTCTTTCATTTTTGCTTATGTACTTTGTCTATATGCTATTTTGTGTTTCTTTGTTGAAACAGTTATTTGTTTTATAGTGATTAAGTTTCTGTTATGCGGGAAAGGGGGAAGGGTAGACTAAGGCCGTTGCCTCCCCTCTCCCGCTGAAGGTTAATGTTGTCACTCGGCTGTTTACATTATCTGTTCATTATTTTAACTACGACAATTTGGGGAACTGTCGTTCACGTTCTTTCGAGGCCTCCTGGTGAATAAAACAAAGATGTCTATATATGTTTATTTCGAGTCCAACCATAAGAGTAAATTAGTCAAAATACATTGATATGAAATAAGAGTTTGATTCTTAATATGAACTTGAATTAACAATTATCAAAATACTTTATTAATTAATTAAAATAGTTTATCATGATATTTATGGTAACTTAAATAAAGAAAGATTTCTATTATAAAATTGTTACATTAAAACATTACTAAGGTAACGTTTAATTTTTCATTAAACAAAATTTATAAGTTTACGAACCTGGTGAATAAAACAAAGATAGATATAGGAAGATGTGGTGTGAGTGCCAATGAGACAACTCTCCATCCAAATAACAATTTATAAAAGTAAACCATTATAGGTCAATGTACGGCCTTCAACACGGAGCCTTGGCTCACACCGAACAACAAGCTATAAAGGGCCCCAAAAGTACTAGTGTATATATATGTTTATTTCGAGTCCAACCATAAGAGTAAATTAGTGTTTGATTCCTTAGGGTTTCCTATTTTAAACCCTAAGAACACGTGCTGGTTGGACTTGTTTTATTCACCAATCGAAATGCATTTTAGAATAATCAATTTTATAAGAACAGTTTCTAGTGGTTAGATCTCTTTTAGCTAATTCACATTTTTACATAATTTGGGGTTACTATTTTGAATTACTTAATACCTTGTTTTTGTGACCATTAGGGAAATCCGATTATTTGGTTAGATAGAATTCTAGGTGAACAATAGAAAAGAATTAGATATATTTGCTAAAGGAAATACTTCTAAGAGTTTAAGCTGTCAAACCTTATTTATATCGCTAAGTGTCAAATAGGAAGAATTTCACATCAAATACTTATATATTAAAAGTTACATAACATTATAGACTTTCTAATTATATCTTTTATACAAAAGCTTTATACAAGAATTAGTTATTTTCTACAATTACATGAAAGATTCACTTAGTTTTATATGAAATATTAGAATTTATTTCTTTATATATTTTACCTCAATTTACCTTCATTATAATTATATTAAAATGTTGACTGCTGTACCCCAATTTTTGACGTTTTTACCTATTATGTCTGTTTGTTTTGCTTACACATTGTTGTCAATATAATGGAATTTAATGTGACTGTCATACAAGTGCAATGTTTAGCTAGCTATAAAACCAGGTTTAATCCACCATTTTCTACATAAGGAAATGCCTGTATCAAGTCAGGAATATGACAGTTGTTTTCAATTCGTTAGATGTTTAAGAGCTTTTGATTTTGCCATTTGTGTCGAGCCCGTGACTTCTATCGCAGAAAGCGAGACATAGGGGTAGTGATCCGGCGGCGTTAACAAACTTCTTAAAAGCTTAATATTTCAGAAGGTAGAAGACCGGGATCTTTCATAATTTGTATATAGATGCCTTATGTTACGAAGTTTTCGTCTGTCATATGTCCATTGTCCTTGACCTCATTTTCATGGTTCAGTGACTACTTGAAAAAAGTTAAGATGTTTAGTATTCTTAATTTCTCTCTTAGAATGAGTAATAGGATAACTATATTTGGTATGTGCGTACCTAGCAAAGTCCTCATGCCTGTCAGACAAATTTTCGCTTGACCTCGAACTCATTTCATGGATCAGTGAACAAGGTTAAGTTTTCGTGGTTAAGTCCATATCTCAGATACTATAAGCCATAGGTCTACTATATTTGGTGTATAGAATGATTGTAAGGTGTACATGTCCAACTTACAGGTGTAATCTAACATTGACCTCATTTGCATGGTTCAGTGGTTAAAGTTAAGTTTTTTGTTTGTTGGTCTGTTTTTCTAATACTGTATGCAATAGGTCAACTATATTTGGTGTATGAAAATATTTTAAGTGTACATGTCAGTCTGGCAGGTTTTATTTTACCTTGACCTCATTTTACGGTTCATTGCTCAATGTTAAGTTTTTGTGTTTTGGTCTATTTTTCCAAAACTTTGAGCAATAGGTCAACTATATTTAGTGTATGGAATTATTGTAAGATATATATGTCTGTCTGGCAGTTATCATCTAACCTTGACCTCATTTTCATGGTTCATTGGTCAATGTTAAGTTTTCCTGGTAAAGTTTGTTTCTTAGATACTATGTTCAATAGGTCAACTATATTTTAAGCATAGAATGATTGTAAGGTGTACATGTCTGTCTGGCAGGGTTCACCTGACCGTGGCCTCATTTTCATGGTTCTTTGCTCAATATAAAGTTTTCATGGTTTGGCCTGTTTCTTGTATACTTTAATCAATAGGTCAACTATATTTGGTGTATGGAATGATTTTAAGGTGTACATGCATTCCTGGCTTGGTTTATCTGACCTTTGCCTCATTTTCTTTGATCATGTTAAGTTTATGTGATAATTGTAGTAAAACTTTATCTTTATAACTATCAGTATAAAATCAATGGTCAGTAAAGCAGGCGAGATATTTGAGCGTGTGCACTCTTGTTTAAAGGACTTTCCGTTTTGAATTTCCCTTGAGTTCGGTGTTTTTGTTATTTTACTTTTTGCATCTTATATATCTCATTGAGCATTGGATAAAGGATATAACCGAAACTAAAAGGCCTGATTTTTATCTTGATCTTTTCCTTGATATTGACACAGATGGATGACTTCAATCAATAATCTGTGAAGAATCAATGACAAAAGCTATGATTTCAACTTTCCAAATGTCCACTTCTCATTTCTCAGCAGTGACAAAACCCACTGCCCGATTGTCTACCTTTTTATATAAACTTAAAGCTATCATTTCGGATATTGCAAGTCACAGACTTTTCAAACCAGTTCGCATTGGAAAAGATGAAAAAGAGAAAAGATCTTTTCTTAAACTTTCCTTTGCCAACAAAGGTCTCGGTGGCGTCAACTTAGGCAATATCCTTCATCATAAATTAGTTCAGTCGAAAATACCACCTTATTTTAAAGATCAGTCTGTACCAATAATTTCTTATACCTATACCAAATCAATTGCAACTAAAATATTCAATTACAATCACGTTTTGCAGGATCTCAACATTGACGACTTCAAGTCTAAACCTCCTGATTGCACCTGTGCTAGTTCCCAATTCACATATAATCCGGCTGGCCACGTTATTATCGGAGACCTCAACATTATCAATAACACTTCACTGCGAAATTTGTTATCCAAAGGTCCGAAATATCGTGAGCCTAAATCCATCAATTGGAAATACAACTGCAAAATACTGATGGATTCAGTCGAGGATTATGCCAGGCAATGGGCTTAACGCGAGAAAGAAGACGTAGATACTCTTTCCGAATGGATTAAGGCTGTGAGGTCGTTGATACAAATCCGAATTAAGAAACTAAATGGGCATATCAATACCCACGCTACGTCAATTTTTAAATACCCAAATGTTGCAAGACACTTGTCCTACCTCCATGACAAATATGTTGTTGTCCCCGCAGATAATGCCCCAAACAACATCGTTTTTGTGTGTAAATATCATTACATAGACTTCTTGATAAATGAATTAGGTATTGACAATTCACTTGGAAACTCAACATATACCCTCACGACACTTACCAAAGAGGAAATCCTGGATAATCATAGATCTGTTCTATGTTCCTTTGGAATTTCAACCAAAGATGAAGAACTGGATCTTCCATCACTGTATTGGATACCTAAACTACATAAGTGTCCTTACAAACAACGGCATATTGCTGGGTCTTCCAAGTGCTCCACGAAACCTCTTTCTAAATTATTAACATCTATTTTATCAGCAATCAAAGCCGGGCTCCAAAGTTATTGTGAAACTGCCTATTCTAGAGGTGGCGTAAATCAGATGTGGATACTAAAAAATTTCAAAGATCTTTTAGAGTACATACAATCTAAGACTCTCTCATCTTGCAATAGTATTAAAACATTTGACTTTTCTACACTTTACACAAGTATTCCCCATTCCAAACTAAAAGACAAATTGAAAGAATTGGTATTACTTTGTTTCATTAAAAAGAATGGCGAACGTAGATACAAGTATCTGGTCTTGGGAGGATAAATCCTACTTTGTAAAGAATCACTCTGATTCAAACAAAAATTCTCTGAAACTGACATTATCAAGATGCTTGATTTCTTGATTGACAACATATTTGTTACGTTTGGAGGACGTGTTTTTCAACAGACTGTCGGATTTCCAATGGGAACCAATTGTGTCCCTCTTCTTGCCGACTTGTTTCTTTATTATTATGAGGCTGACTTCATACAGGAACATCTTAGGAAGAAAGATAAGAAGTTAGCAATATCCTTTAACTCTATGTTCTGCTATATAGATGAGGTTCTCTCACTAAATAATACAAAATTTGGTGACCTATGTTGAACGAATCTATCCCATCGAACTAGAGATAAAGGATACTACAGATACAGTTAAGTCTGACTCATATCTTGACTTACATCTAGAAATTGACAAGGAGGGTCGGTTGAAAACAAAACTTTATGACAAAAGAGATGATTTCAGCTTCCCAATTGTGAACTTTCCATTTCTATGTAGCAACATTCCAGCAGCGCCTGCATACGGAGTATATATCTCCCAATTGATACGATATTCCCGGGCTTGTGTTTCCTATCATGATTTCCTTGATAGAGGATTGCTGCTCACAAGGAAGCTATTAAACCAAGAGTTCCAAATGGTGAAGTTGAAGTCATCCCTCCGTAAATTTTACGGACGCCATCACGAGTTGGTTGACCGTTATGGAATAACCGTTTCACAGATGATATCGGATATGTTCCTTATGTCGTAACTACAATACCCTCCCTTTTCACGAATGTGACTTACCGAATTAGACTATTTACCGGATTTGTAATAACATAAGCAACACGAAGGGTGCCACATATGGAGCAGGATCTGCTTACCCTTCCGGAGCACCTGAGATCACCCCCAGTTTTTGGTGGGGTTCGTGTTGCTTAGTCTTTGGTTTTCTGTGTTGTGTCATCTGTACTATTATTTGTCTGTTTGTCTTTTTATTTTTGGCCATGGCGTTGTCAGTTTGTTTTCGATCTATGAGTTTGACTGTCCCTCTGGTATCTTTCGTCCCTCTTTTATATACTTCAATTGATACGGTACAGTCTTAGGTACCAGAATAGTCGCTTATCTGTTATTTGACGCTTGTTGTCCGATAATAAAAGAAGCAAAGGGTACATAAGTGACAGAAATTTGGTTTCGTCAGATAGGACAAATAATTACACTTGTATTTGGCCAATTTTCTAATCCTCTGAAATGCACAGGAAGTATGCAGATGACAATTAAAGTATAAAAGTTATAAGTCCTTTCTTGGTATAACATTAGAGTCGAATCAATTCCAATAACATGGAAAGTGTAATTCATGACAAAGAATCTGAGAAAAGCACGAATGTGGAAGTAAAAGAATAAAACCCAAAAAAAAGATCTCGTTGTAAGATAAGCGTCGTACTCTCTAAATCCCTAAAGAATTAAAACAGGGAAGGCCGATACAGAGGGAACAATCAAAACTCAAAAGTCGAAGGCGGGCAGACACTAATCAGTGTTCAAAAAAGACTAGACAAAGTGATGCCCCCGCAATCCACTTTGAAGTAACTGTATTATAACAAAGTCAGTGTAGGATTTTCTTTGAGATATTATTGTGTCTGGGAGACACAATTGATGCCCCCGTAGATTTAAAGTGTTATTTTAAAATAACTATAACATTTAACCGCTTATACCCCAAAAATGACAAAGTTCAACTATCTCACAAAAGAGAAAATATTAATAAAAATTAATACTCTGACCACATGCAAACTTTCAATATATGTACAAACAGCCAGCAAAGTGAAAACTTCCTAGCATTCAAACTGTAGGAGGGGTTATCTGGAAACGCTCCTCTTATGCAAGTAAATACTCCAAAAATGACAAAGTTCAACTATCTCCCAAAAGAGAAAATAGTAATAAAAATTAAAACCCTGATCACATGCACATCTTCAATATATGTACAAACAGACAGCAAAGTGAAAACTTCCTAGAATTCAAACTTTAGGAGGAGTTGAGCTGAATAACTATATACCCATAATGGGACGGACGGATGGACAGACGGACGGACAGGGGTAAAACAATATGCCCCCCAACTTTCAGTTGCGGGGGCATAAAAAACCGTTAAAATAAACAGCAGTACACAATACTCTATAAAAAGCAAATAAAAACGTGGTTGAACTTATCTGTTCCGGATGGGTCATCAGTTTATGAACAACTATTCATATCATTAGCCTAAACTAACCCAACCGTTGTCATCCCGTTGTCCTTTAAGGTTTTCAATATAAACGAAAGTATCTAAGTTACACAGCCCAATCAAAACAGAAACAAAAGATTCACTAATATACATTTTTAATAACATCTAATGTAAATTGATATTTTCTATACATGACTTTTGTCACTTTTATATATGCCATTTTATGCACCATTGCAGCACAATCCGTCATCGAATTGTCTATCAGGCACTACAACTATCACACTGTTCCTGGTTGGTGACGTCTGTTACAGGACATACTTCTGGTATATTACACCCCAATTCTGACAAATATAGAAGCAATATAAGTTAGGCATCACATATGATAATAAAGTTAGTTTAAGAAATACACACAATTGTTTATCTTCAATGGTTTGGCGTACAAAGATTTAATCCTGATATCTTTAATTTGTTTATTTTATTTCATTTTAATTTTTTTATTAATTTTTTCGTCTTTTCTACAGTTCATTTTTTATGTTCTGTTTCTTAGTTTGTTTTGGTGTTGTATGCTAGTCTTGGGGTTCCCGTTTTTTGTAATTATTTTCTGACATTCACACTGTGTCTAAACAACACCAGCAAAAATGTTTCGACTCGATAGTATTTCAAATTTAGAACGGCGATGAACCAGTAACGAACAGATAAGAGGTAGGATTTCTGTTTACTTGTGTTATTTGTTTGAAATTGTAGACAATAAATACAAACATTACTTTTTACGATTGTGAGATGTAATATTTTCTATAACCGATAGAGAAAAAAATAAAATGCAAGATAAATGATGAATAAAGTGACCCTTACCTCGATTGTGTTAACTCTCATTAAATTGCGTAGTTGAGTTTGTGGTCCATTAGTCATTGGCTTTAAAAATCTGGCGTTCCTGATGAAGGTTAATCCAGAAAAGCTCTTCGGATGCAGCAAATTGATAAAGCGCTATTTTCTTTTTCTAGTACTGAATCTATATCGTTGCTAGTGGATTGATAATTCTCGAGGGTATAATCAGATCAAAAGGTACGGTTTTGACACAAATTATACGAAGAATCCGTTGATATATTTGGAAATTACTAAGATCTCCCTCAGGCAGAGTTGACCTCTGATGCGTTTGGTCATTATTGTGGGCCCTTTTGATTTTATAGCCCCTCGGGTATTCAATTTTTTCATTTTTCATCCTTGGTTTTCAAATTATGGTTTTTGAGCATTTCTGGTAAAGGTAAATCAAGTAAGCGGTTCGGACGCATCAAATGAAAAAGTGTTATTTTTATTGTAAATGATTTTTTGTGTAAATCCCCTGATGGGTTCTCGCTTATATATTGGCGAGTTTTGGAAGCTTCTATGGGCCATTCGATATCCTCGGAAACAAGATTCTCGGAACATCTCGAAAAGTTTTGATCATTTATACAGGTAGTTGTTTATGTCTTTGATACGGTCCCTCTATGAATAGGCTACCACGTGACATTGTATAGTTCAACAATCGAAGTTTATCTGTAGATCGTAATATCAGAGACATATATAAATATGTCTTTGGTAATACTATGAAATAATAAAAACTAGATTGCAGTAAAAAATCATTTAGATATTGACACCTATTTTGGCAGAACATGTGCTTTTTTAATAAAACGAAATAATCAGAATGTTTATTAAATATCAAGTATAATGATAACGCAATTATATAGTTCATGCTTTGAGACGGCCCCTGGGCGCGTTGTGTGTGTAGTATTTAATACAACGTGATATTGTGTATTGAGCATTGTGACAATAAACCTGAGAATAGTATACTAATGTCTCAGAATAAACTGATTATTACCACGTGATATTATGTAAAAGCAAGCTTGAAGAAAATTAACAAAACGATATTTCTGTTATAGATATTTATCTTAGGTCGGAAAGCATAATTATAATTAGACAAAACGATATTTCTGTCAAAATATTTAATTTCATTAAGTAGATATAAGAAGATGTGGTATGAGTGCCAATAAGACAACTCTCCATCCAAGTCCAGCTCACACCGAACAGCAAGCTATAAAGGGCCCCAAAAATAACTAGTGTAAAACCATTCAAACGGGAAAACCAACGGTCTAATCTATATAAAAAAAAAACGAGAAACGAGAAACACTTATGAACCATATTAACAAAAGACAACTACTGAACATCAGATTCCTGACTTAGGGCAGGTGCAAACAATTGCAGCGGGTTTAAACGTTTTAATGGTACCAAACCTTCACCCTTATCTGAAACAATAGTGTAACATCACAACATAGAAAGACACACTATAAAATATCAAGTGAAATGGCTTAACTCAATCAAAAGACATATTAACACCAGTGAACATACACTGAACAAATAAATTTGATCTATTATACAATGTAAATACAAAATAAATAAACTAAGGGAAGAATAATTAAAGTAACATGTTATACCGCTGTGAAATGTTAAACAATTTAAGAAAAACAATTTGCTTGAACAAAAATATCAGCCATTTGCAATTACTTTAAACACAGGTAAATGAAAATAATTTTGTTGTTAGGTATACGTGTACAGTTCAAATGGAGAGAGGAAATATTTTTACAAAATAAATAATTTTGATGTTCATAGTACGAAGAAGTGAAAATTTATAGTAATACCAAACACTTATCAAAGCTGGTATATAGACCAGATATAAGTAAACATTAAATAACAAATAAGCATTTAGTATCAACAGATCAAATAAACAAGAAAGTACGATTAGAGAGTACTCGCAGTTACTGAAAGCTAGTTAAAAGCCAAAACAATTAATAATAAAAATCATGCATCAGAGACTAAAATCAACTAGAACACATCCCAGGGATTTAGTATTTTAACGTCATGGACAGTCAAAGAAGACATGACTTGTGCAATGCCAAAAATAAATGTAAAGGCAGTAGGAAAGTTAGAGTTAACCTCTTTATACACTAACAGACCAAGAAAATATTCATTATCATTATTAAGTTTAAACTAAGACTTAATTTGTCATTATTAATAGAATATAATGTATAATGTAATATTATGTTCGACATGTCTGAACAGTGAATACATCATCAGTATTAAAATTTTATGCAACATATGAGCACAAATTATCAGGGATGCCGGTACACATAAGTTAGTTAAATATAAATTACAGTGAATGAAAAAATACTTCACAACGATTTTTAAATCCTTGAATCTAAAAAAAATCTTAAATATTTTACAATAATCATTTGATTAATACGTTAATTGTTCAATTTCGTTTTAGTATGGTTTTATAAGTATCTGTTTATATTGTGTATAGCAATATATTCATATAATGGAAATATATAGACTTGAAGAAGAGATTGATTTAATAAATGAAATGTCTATCAGTAAATACTTAATGATTATTTTATTGATATTATATTTTAAAAATTTCGGAAATGATTCATTAACAGGAATGTATGTTGATTAAATTTCAATGCTTTTGTTTTGTTTTTAATAGTTTGATCTTATAGCATCTTCATCTTTTCAATATGGTGCGATTTTGAAAATTGTGTATTCATTGATTTGACCAGCTATCATACACCCGTCTTGGTTTATTTACAATATATTACATTCTTTTGCGTTTACAAAAATTTCGGATTAAATGCCCAAGAATCCGGAGTCAAAACACTTGAGGTAGGTAGTTTGATATCCGAATTCAACTAGCATTAGATTTGGGCCTAGAATGAATAAACGTGATGACGCAAATGCGTATTATAGTTCAGAGTATCAGTGCGTATGCTTTCCAATTACTATTGCTTCCGCTGCGCAAGAAAACCACGTGCATGCATAAATATTAGTTTCACTCGCGTTCTGTAAAGTTTTGCCTTTCTTATCTAAATTCAAAACACGGCAGTAAGAGCTGGACATGTGACGTTGAATCATGGTCATCATAAGTTAAGGTATTCTGACCTCTAGCTGTTTCTCTTTACTTTTTCTTTTTTTTTGAGTGACTGTCCAATTATAAACTTTGAAATGTTCGAAATACTTAAGATTTTCTTCCCAAGGAATAAATAGATTAACGCAGATATATTTGGCAAAACCTTTGTTTTGAAATTTTGGGTCTTCAATGCTCTTCAACTTCGTACTTTATTTGGCCTTTTTAACATTTTTTTATTCGAGCGTCACTGGTAAGTCTTTTGAAGACCAAATGCGCGTCGGGCGTACAACATTTTAATCCCGGAATCTATACAATTTTATATATCTACAAAAGGTACATATCTTTTTTTATACTAATTGTTTTTTTTTGAGAGCATATTCAGGTATTCATAAAACTTCTTCACTACTAAGTTTTTCCTATAGAATATTTGGATTGATTAAAGTAACTTCAGGAAATCCTTAAAATTTGAGATGTTTTAAAAGACCAAAATAATTGTCAGTATATAAGAGGTCCCAGTGGAGCTGGTGTGTTACTTTCAAAACAAAATACAAAACTGTCTTATAACTTGAATGCCACAGTTACACTTCACATGGAAATTGGACTTTCTATTTCTCTATAAACAGAATCTACCATGAGTAAAGACAGCTTCAATAATGATTATAAGAATAATTGAAGCCATCAAGTAAACAAAATATGAAGATATGACAGATGAAATAAATACATCCAGATTATTTTAGCAAACTGAGTGCTTAAATTTATATTGCGATTGGTCTGTGCAATTTCCTTGACATTCAGTTGAAGAAACTAAGAATTGAATAGGATTAGGTCTTTGTTTGTAAATTAAACACGAAGAAAAACTGATGTACACTCCCAAGTAATAAATAAAATAGTCCAAGCCATAAAATGTATATTCATATAGTATACACTTTTCTGTTTACAACTAAAATCAAACAGTGCTTTTAATTGAATTGTGTAAGAATCTACAAACAATTACATATTTTCAATAAAGGTGTTTTAACATCATCAGTACCTTATTCTATTCAGTCAATTATTTCAAATCTAAAGCCAAAAAAATCAGAAACATTTTTTGGTGCAAGTCAGCTGTCTCGGGTTCACGTATTGCTTTTCTTTTTTTAAAGAAAGCAACTTGTTCTTAATTTACATATATTTTCATCTTTTTAAATTTGGATTATTTCGATTTCTTCCAAATATCATTTAATATGTACAGGAAAATGCATACTTACTTGGTATTGAAACTACTAAAAAATAAATTAGCAAATGAATGATTACCGATTTGAAACATATATATATATATATCAAAATGAAAATGCCGATAAATTAGAATATTTCATTAGAGTGTTGGTTTTTTTTTTTTTGTCATTGAAACAAAGAAATGCATGAACACTTTTAAGTATATATAATTATTCAGAAAGCTTACTATGCACCGACACTGCAATAGGTGTACAGATACCCATACTATACTCGTACACTACTAGTATATTTTCATCATTTTGCACAAAAAAAAAAAGAATCTAAAAGTGTTACAAATTCAGGAAAACAAATGAATGATTTAAACTTTTATGGTATATTTGTTAATACATACTTGATTTGCAATCTGAAAATGGTTAAAACCAATATTTTGTTATCATACTTATTAATATCATTTTATTACCATTATACATATTATTATTATAATCGTCATAAATTTGATTTTAAGTTTAGCTTTAATTACAACCATAGTTACAGTTAAAAAGAACAATTAATATAAGATAGATTAAAGTTCCTCAGAGTCTTGTATCTCAAAGCTTACTTTGTCTTCTAAAATGGTCCAAACATCGCCAATGTCTGATTTTATAAATATTATAGCATGTATTTATCAACGTTCTCTACATCAATTGCACTCAGCACGACATTATATTGATTGATGCAGAGTACCTAAATCTGCCAAGGTTTGCCGATTGCGCCACTGTTTTTATATTTGTTGTGTTGAACATGTAAATTTTGTTTTTATTTCGGAGCACGACTTGTTCATCTTAATAACTCCTCGTACAAAGATATATGAGCATGATTTTATGACTTCCCGCCAAATATTTCGAAAAATAAAGATGTAAAAATAAGTCATTCTCAATTTTATTACATGAAAGCGCTCGGACGCAGGAAATATTGTATGTTCTATTTTCATTCATTAATTGAAGACGTTGGACATCATATATCAACCATTCTGATATAAAACAGAAACTGTAAATCAAACCTAAGGGTACAAAGTTACAGCATGGCAAGGGAAAGAACCTCGCTTTATTAGCAATATCTACGGAAGCAGATTTTTACATCTTTATTTTTCAGTTGAAACTTTTTTTTTTGTAGCTGCATAATTTTAGAACAACATAAAGATGGAATAATGCCATTTAATGATACATTCGTTAACAATTTCAACACAACTTTAAAGAAGACTATACCTTGTCTAACACAAAAAATAAACCGCTATTAAAATAATGACTTACCGAGAGTGACATCTGAAAAAAAACGTATTCATATTGAAATACATGCCAGAATCTGATGAATAGTTATCGTTAGACGAAATGTCTGAAATATGAAGCTGCTTTAGCAATGTATCAATATAGATGGTAGTTATTGTCCAGTGATAGTTTTAAGATGTTTTGACAGCATACATGTAGCCATGTGACTTATCTTTATTTATAAGGAATTAAGGCCTATTCTGCACCTCAGTATTTCTTACAAAACTCATAACACTTGATTAAAAATAGGATTTTCTTCTACAGAAAAATTAAATCGTCCACACTTAAATTAGTTCTAACAATCGCAAAATAAACCACATAAAAGACTAATTTATACCACATCTTCTTATTTCTATAAGCAAAGGAACAAAACAAACAAATACACTTATCAAAAAAATTAAGGTATGACGCCGAATTTTGTGCGCACGCGTTAAATGTTTCTTAGCTAACCAGAAAAGCGCTTCGGACGCATGAAATTTGTTATGTGTTGTTTTCATTCTTTATCATGGTAGATGGACACGCAATGTTTGAGAAGCCAACGTAAGTAATTTGAAATTTAAATGGCAAAGATACAGAACAGTCGGAGCTACCGATATCAACTTTGCACAAGAGAGTTGCAACTTATGTTTTACTGTTACTGGAGATGACAAATAAAATGTATCATTCAAATTTTGTCGTTGCCATAGCACTGACTCCTGCGCTGATGGTGCTGTCTAGACTATATGATCACCAGCAGCGTTACCGACCTCATTGTAATAAGTTATAGTTATCCCATGACACACCAAGTCCGAGTGGGATAACTATTTTACATCCCAGCTTTTCTAGACTATATGAAAAACATGTATACGCTTCATAGCATCTAGTTCATAATGCCTTACAATAATTATAATATACTTTATATATTACTATATAGTATATAACGTTTATGAGCCCCCGGATGCAATGTTTAAATATTTTAAATTAACAGTGAGTTTGAATCCAGTCGTCCTGGTGTAGGGGTATGAATCGTGGCTTCATATGCTTGAGGTCTTGAGTTCGATTCCCCACATAGACACTGGAAATTTAATAGATTTTTTCTACAATAATTTTAAAAGTTAGTCTTTGTTCTGTATAAATATTTCTAAGTTTTATTGTGTGTTCGACATTCCCGCCAAAATGTTACAGAACAAAAGAAAGCATGCAGAACAAGGAAACTCAGGGTAGGGTGATCGAAACGAAAGGTTCAGAACGCCAAACGTATATACCGGTTTAAATTTAAAAAGAGACCCAAACAGAACATTTACACCGAACTGGAGACTTGCATATAAAATGAAAAATTTAATGCCATAACACTTATTCTGGAATTGTGATCCTCTATGAACTGTGAGATGTAAACAAAACTTATGATAGCGATTTACGTGAAATAAGCGTGTTTCTTTATAAAAATAAGGTGATTGTTTGATTGGTGTTTAACGCCACTTTCAACACTATTGTGCTACTTCGTGGCGGTCAGTTTTATTAGTGGAGGAAGCCGGAGTGCCCGGAGAGAACCACCGACCTTCGGTAGGAAAACTGACAATCCTAGTCAATTAAGATTGAGTCGAATGAACGTGGCACGTGTGGGATTTGAACTCATTACCTTAGTGTTGACTGGCTAGTGATACAGTAATTCGACTTCTAAGACCACTCGGCCACCGAGTCCCCTTAATAAAAATAAGAAGATGTGGTTGATTGCCACTGAGACAACTATCCACCAAACTTCAAATGAAGTGGATGGAAGCAATTACTAGTATAGGCAACCGTACGACCTTCAGCAATAAGAAAAACCCATACCGTATAGTCGGCTATTAAAGACTCCCGACATAAAAAATATGAAACAATTCAATTGAAAAAACTAACGGCCTTATCTATAACAAAACGATTTACGAAAAACAAACATGACAGACAAACCAACGACAACCACTGAACTACAGGCTCCTGACTTGGGACAGGCACATAAAGAATGTGGCTGGGTTAAACAAGTTTATGAGCACTCAATCCCCCTTAACCTAGGACAGTGGTGTCACAGCACAACACAAGAACAAACTATAAAAATCAGTTGATATTGGCTTAACTCAACAGATCGATAAAAGCATCTAACAAAAACACAGACCGGACGTGGCAGGGTATTTATACATCACTAAAACAAAATTACACAAAGTACAGATCTGCGAGTACCAGCAATTACTGGCAGCTAGTTGTTAACTTTCAACATTTACACTTGATATCAAAATTCGAAAATAAAAATCTAAAAACGTTTGAGAGCGTAAAACCATAAGGAACTTAACACAACATACAATACTATTTAAGTTAACTTTACTGAAAGAACTTATATTTTTCGTAGATCTAATGAATGTGCCAAAACATCAATTGAACCCTTATCAAACCACAACACCAAATATCCAAACAAGACGGATGTTGCCTTTTATTCAGGATTGCACCCCTTCGGAAAACTTTAATTCGAACCATTGTTTCAGGTAGACATGGTAGGGTTCGTGTTCCCATTCTTTGTTTGTATTTGTAGACTGTTGTTTGTCCATTCGTCTTCTTTTCTGGTCATGGTGTTGTCATTGTGTTGTCTAAGCTTTTCTACTTCTAATTTGTGTTTGTTTCTTTTGATTTTTTCTGTCTTATAATATTAATATTGGCAATAAGATATCGTGGTTTCATACCTTTCAAATCCTCAGGAAAAAGCCTGAACCCTTACATACATCACAGATAGTTGGCGATGGAGGAAAAAATCTGAAATATTTTGTTAATATTATACAACATAATCGATACAAAACTATTAATTAAACGTGAAATAGTCAATTGATAAAGTATCTAATAAAATATACAAAACGAAAAGTATTTGCCTTAGATAACAACGCTCAAATGACAAAGATTTGGTACTACTTAAATTGCATAATTTGAATTAACATGTAATGCTTACTTGGCCGTCCGCCAGCAGCTGTAAATACCAAGTAGGGCCACACCAATTTGATTAATAGTTCTTGGGACAAAAGCTCCAAAAAATATGGGGCGAGCGAGCGAAATTTTGTTTTTGGTTTTATACATTTCTTGAAAATAAGTTTTTTTTAAGGCGAGTGCTCTACAAGTGAAGGGATTGGTATAATTTTTTAATTGGTTTTAGTTTGTTACCCGGATTTGTTTTGCTTAATCGAATTATGACTATACGGTGAACAGCGGTATACTACTGTTGCCTTTATTTATTGGCTGCTTGACATCCAGTTAGAACTATTCATGCATATTTAGTATCAAAATAATGAGTGAGGTGAATATTTCTGGCTTTGTACTAAAACATCCTGAGTAAGATAGTTATATTGCTATACATGTATATCCAAATGTATAAAAATATTCCCTTAAAATACCTGTCACCCCATTCACATGCATTTTCTTACCGAGCAAAATACTCTTTCCATTTGCTCAAGCTGTAATGCATCTAAAACTCTTTATAGCTTGACTAGAAGTGGTTGAACCAATTACACACCCCTAATTATTATGAGCATGCCAATCACAATACGGCATTACCTTGGTCTCGTTGGGACTCTTTAAGTTCCCCAACAAAAGAAGAGTTCTGCTTCCATGCCAAAAGACAAACAAGGGATATGGGGTTTCATCAACATCAAATACTTCTGTGATTTTTTTATAAAGTTCCTGGAATTTGCAATTCATTTCATCCAAAAGATAGATAAGATAGGTCTATCTATGCCTGTTGAAACAAGGATCAGGATGACGATGGTTCTAACAAATATTGATGTGTTTGTGGTCATCTAACGAAAGATTTTTAATTTTTGCAAACTAGAACAGGTCTTTAAAGGTAAACCGAGAAGCATTTCGGATAACTGTGTGTTCAATATCTACTTGTCCACGGCAATGAACTGACCCAACTACATGTTGGCATCCCGATTTTTGACCTTTTATATACAAATCTATTTATCACACGTGCATTTAAAACGATAGGAGCTTTATATTCAACAGAAAGCGTCTATGTGAAAAATTTCAAGGATAAACTAATTTTGGACCGGCATGCGGACCAAAAATTTGCGGAAGCGGTCATTTTTGTTTTTTTATTGAAAAGTAATTTCTCCAAAACAGGAGCTAGAAAATCCAATTTGAAAGAACTATTAATCAAATTGGAATGGCCTATTGGTGATAGAAATACGCGATTTCGATTTTAGTTCGAATGATACGTGCTTCGGGAATTCACTTCATTTGTTCAGCTCGAGAAAAAAATAAAATAACAAAAATACCGAAATCCAAGTATTCCGAGATTAAAAGTTAAGAATGACAATACCACATAACTTGTATGCGAAAATGTACAGCAATTCCACATATACTAGATATAGGAAGATGTGTGTGAGTGCCAATGAGACAACTCTCCATCCAAATAACAATTTATAAAAGTAAACCATTATAGGTCAATGTACGGCCTTCAACACGGAGCCTTGGCTCACACCGAACAACAAGCTATAAAGGGCCCCAAAAGTACTAGTGTAAAACCATTCAAACGGTAAAACCAACGGTCTAGTATATATAAAAAACGAGAAACGAGAAACACGTATAAATTACATAAACAAACGACAACTACTGTACAGACAAAACTTCTGCAAACCATGATGGAGTCAGAATTTAAGTTTTAGTTTAAAGATTCATAATCTGAAAATTAGGTCAAAATGTTTTATTTAATTAATATAACGCTCTATAAATTTGGTGCGTTTGTAGCGCTTTTAAGAATTTATCTTTATCAAAACAGCTCAATTAAATAATGCCGATCCTTAATTATTGTCCTCTAGATAGATGGCCGGTACTCTTAGGGCAGGCAGTCCATCAGCAGCGGTAACAACCAAACGATATACATATAGTTATACACGTATATTACTAACTTAAGTGCAAAATGATATTCTTTGAATAACCTTTATCATGTATGATCTTGAGTCAAAAGTCTGAAAATTCAAATACATGAAAACGTGTGGAGCATTGCAACAAGTACGGCCAAAACCGATAATTTAGATGCAACCAAAGTAACCTACATATTTCATATACTTAAATTTTGTTATAAACCGATAATAATTCATGCCAAGAAATCCTCGCTAAAAGTCCGGTCGACCTCCTACGGCACCCATTAGTAGTTAAAGATTTGATTTCATTCAACAAATTAATTTATGACCTGCATTTACGTGTCGCTTAGAACACAGCCATATACCAAATGGTCAATATTAATCATCCGTGTAATTTGCTCTATAGGATTTTGCAAAATTTCAACGGAGGCAATTTCTTGGCATGGGAGAAAGGAAGAAAGACCATTCACAATTTGTTTAACATTTTTTCTCTCTTTAATTAAATTTTAAAAATAAACCTTTCAAATGTAGAGCTCAAGTATTCCTGTGAAACCCCCATCCCTTTTTTTTTTTTTGGCGTTCTGCATTTTGAACCCTCGATTTAAGCTTACCAATCTAATTAAAATTGAAACCTTGCTTTCTAACCGATCTATTCATGTACCGGACCGGCAACTCTCTTTATTTAATAAGAAAATCTATAGTTCCGTTATACACATGCATGTTGTCTGCTTGGAGTCCCCGCCTAAAAGAAGGAAATAGCCTAAACTCCAAGATAATATATTCCTGCATCACGTGTTGTTTTATCACGTGGAGCTTACATTAATAGAATAATTACCGAATATGGAAAGTGAAACTACAATTCAAAACATAAAGTCCGAAGGCACAAAGAAGAAAAGGTTCGTTTTTTTTTTTTTTGCAAAGGGTGCCTGGGTAATCCTCTCTGTGTTCAAACTATATATGAAATATTTGCCACTGCCCCTTGTCTGTTCTATGAATTCTAACCCTGAGTTTTTCTATCTGTTACGGGAGAAAGGAAGAAAGACCATTCACAATTTGTTTAACATTTTTTTCTCTCTTTTAATTAAATTTAAAAAAAAATAAACTTTTCAAATGTAGAGCTCATCAATAAAATTATTCACTGTGAAACCCCCTTTTTTTTTTGGCGTTCTGCATTTTGAACCCTCGATTTAAGCTTACGAATCTAATTAAAATTGAAACCTTGCTTTCTAACCGATCTATTCATGTACCGGACCGGCAACTCTCTTTATTTAATAAGAAAATCTACAGTTCCGTTATACACATGCATGTTGTCTGCTTGGAGTCCCCGCCTGAAAGAAGGAAATAGCTTAACTCCAAGATAATATATTCCTGCATCACGTGTTTTTACCACGTGGAGCTTACATTAGAATAAATACCGAATATGGAAAGTGAAACTACAATTCAAAACATAAAGTCCGAAGGCACAAAGAAGAAAAGGTTCGTTTTTTTTTGCAAAGGGTGCCTGCGTAATCCTCTCTGTGTTCAAACTATATATGAAATATTTGCCACTGCCCCTTGTCTGTTCTATGAATTCTAACCCTGAGTTTTTCTATCTATTACATGCCAAGAAATCCTCGCTAAAAGGTCCGGTCAACCTCCTACGGCACCCATTAGTAGTTAAAGATTTGATTTCATTCAACAAATTAATTTATGATCTGCATAAACGTGTCGCTTAGAACACAGCCATATACCAAATGGTCAATATTAATCATCTGTGTAATTTGCTCTATGGGATGTTTGCAAAATTTCAACGGAGGCAATTTCTTGGCATGTGATTTGTCTAAAACAATTTGCTTGAACAAAAATATCAGCCATTTGCAATTACTTTAAACACAGGTAAATGAAAATAATTTTGTTGTTAGGTATACGTGTACAGTTCAAATGGAGAGAGGAAATATTTTTACAAAATAAATAATTTTGATGTTCATAGTACGAAGAAGTGAAAATTTATAGTAATACCAAACACTTATCAAAGCTGGTATATAGACCAGATATAAGTAAACATTAAATAACAAATAAGCATTTAGTATCAACAGATCAAATAAACAAGAAAGTACGATTAGAGAGTACTCGCAGTTACTGAAAGCTAGTTAAAAGCCAAAAACAATTAATAATAAAAAATCATGCATCAGAGACTAAAATCAACTAGAACACATCCCAGGGATTTAGTATTTTAACGTCATGGACAGTCAAAGAAGACATGACTTGTGCAATGCCAAAATAAATGTAAAGGCAGTAGGAAAGTTAGAGTTAACCTCTTTATACACTAACAGACCAAGAAAATATTCATTATCATTATTAAGTTTAAACTAAGACTTAATTTGTCATTATTAATAGAATATAATGTATAATGTAATATTATGTTCGACATGTCTGAACAGTGAATACATCATCAGTATTAAAATTTTATGCAACATATGAGCACAAATTATCAGGGATGCCGGTACACATAAGTTAGTTAAATATAAATTACAGTGAATGAAAAAATACTTCACAACGATTTTTTAAATCCTTGAATCTAAAAAAAATCTTAAATATTTTACAATAATCATTTGATTAATACGTTAATTGTTCAATTTCGTTTTAGTATGGTTTTATAAGTATCTGTTTATATTGTGTATAGCAATATATTCATATAATGGAAATATATAGACTTGAAGAAGAGATTGATTTAATAAATAAAATGTCCATCAGTAAATACTTAATGTTTATTTTATTGATATTATATTTAAAAAATTTCGGAAATGATTCATTAACAGGAATGTATGTTGATTAAATTTCAATGCTTTTGTTTTGTTTTTAATAGTTTGATCTTATAGCATCTTAATCTTTTCAATATGGTGCGATTTTGAAAATTGTGTATTCATTGTGTTGACCAGCTATCATACACCCGTCTTGGTTTATTTACATTATATTACATCCTTTTGCGTTTACAAAAATTTCGGATTAAATGCCCATGAATCCGGAGTCAAAACACTTGAGGTAGGTAGTTTGATATCCGAATTCAACTAGCATTAGATTTGAGCCTAGAATGAATAAACGTGATGACGCAAATGCGTATTATAATCCAGAGTATCAGTGCGTATGCTTTCCAATTACTATTGCTTCCGCTGCGCAAGAAAACCACGTGCATGCATAAATATTAGTTTCACTCGCGTACTGTAAAGTTTTGCCTTTCTTATCTAAATTCAAGACACGGCAGTAAGAGCTGGACATGTGACGTTGAATCATGGTCATCATAAGTTAAGGTATTCTGACCTCTAGCTGTTTCTCTTTACTTTTTCTTTTTTTGAGTGACTGTCCTATTATAAACTTTGAAATGTTCGAAATACTAAAGATTTTCTTCCCAAGGAATAAATAGATTAACGCAGATATATTTGGCAAAACCTTTGTTTTGAAATTTTGGGTCTTCAATGCTCTTCAACTTCGTACTTTATTTGGCCTTTTTAACATTTTTTATTCGAGCGTCATTGGTGAGTCTTTTGAAGACGAAATGCGCGTCGGGCGTACAACATTTTAATCCCGGAATCTATACAATTTTATATATCTACAAAAGGTACATATCTTTTTATACTAATTGTTTTTTTTTGAGAGCATATTCAGGTATTCATAAAACTTCTTCACTACTAAGTTTTTCCTATAGAATATTTGGATTGATTAAAGTAACTTCAGGAAATCCTTAAAATTTGAGATGTTTTAAAAGACCAAAATAATTGTCAGTATATAAGAGGTCCCAGTGGAGCTGGTGTGTTACTTTCAAAACAAAATACAAAACTGTCTTATAACTTGAATGCCACAGTTACACTTCACATGGAAATTGGACTTTCTATTTCTCTATAAACAGAATCTACCATGAGTAAAGACAGCTTCAATAATGATTATAAGAATAATTGAAGCCATCAAGTAAACAAAATATGAAGATATGACAGATGAAATAAATACATCCAGATTATTTTAGCAAACTGAGTGCTTAAATTTATATTGCGTTTGGTCTGTGCAATTTCCTTGACATTCAGTTGAAGAAACTAAGAATTGAATAGGATTAGGTCTTTGTTTGTAAATTAAACACGAAGAAAAACTGATGTACACTCCCAAGTAATAAATAAAATAGTCCAAGCCATAAAATGTATATTCATATAGTATACACTTTTCTGTTTACAACTAAAATCAAACAGTGCTTTTAATTGAATTGTGTAAGAATCTACAAACAATTACATATTTTCAATAAAGGTGTTTTAACATCATCAGTACCTTATTCTATTCAGTCAATTATTTCAAATCTAAAGCCAAAAAAATCAGAAACATTTTTTGGTGCAAGTCAGCTGTCTCGGGTTCACGTATTGCTTTTCTTTTTTTAAAGAAAGCAACTTGTTCTTAATTTACATATATTTTCATCTTTTTAAATTTGGATTATTTCGATTTCTTCCAAATATCATTTAATATGTACAGGGAAAATGCATACTTACTTGGTATTGAAACTACTAAAAAAATAAATTAGCAAATGAATGATTACCGATTTGAAACATATATATATATATATCAAAATGAAAATGCCGATAAATTAGAATATTTCATTAGAGTGTTGGTTTTTTTTTGTCATTGAAACAAAGAAATGCATGAACACTTTTAAGTATATATAATTATTCAGAAAGCTTACTATGCACCGACACTGCAATAGGTGTACAGATACCCATACTATACTCGTACACTACTAGTATATTTTCATCATTTTGCACAAAAAAAAAAGAATCTAAAAGTGTTACAAATTCAGGAAAACAAATGAATGATTTAAACTTTTATGGTATATTTGTTAATACATACTTGATTTGCAATCTGAAAATGGTTAAAACCAATATTTTGTTATCATACTTATTAATATCATTTTTATTACCATTATACATATTATTATTATAATCGTCATAAATTTGATTTTAAGTTTAGCTTTAATTACAACCATAGTTACAGTTAAAAAGAACAATTAATATAAGATAGATTAAAGTTCCTCAGAGTCTTGTATCTCAAAGCTTACTTTGTCTTCTAAAATGGTCCAAACATCGCCAATGTCTGATTTTATAAATATTATAGCATGTATTTATCAACGTTCTCTACATCAATTGCACTCAGCACGACATTATATTGATTGATGCAGAGTACCTAAATCTGCCAAGGTTTGCCGATTGCGCCACTGTTTTATATTTGTTGTGTTGAACATGTAAATTTTGTTTTTATTTCGAGCACGACTTGTTCATCTTAATAACTCCTCGTACAAAGATATATGAGCATGATTTTATGACTTCCCGCCAAATATTTCGAAAAATAAAGATGTAAAAATAAGTCATTCTCAATTTTATTACATGAAAGCGCTCGGACGCACGAAATATTGTATGTTCTATTTTCATTCATTAATTGAAGACGTTGGACATCATATATCAACCATTCTGATATAAAACAGAAACTGTAAATCAAACCTAAGGGTACAAAGTTACAGCATGGCAAGGAAAGAACCTCGCTTTATTAGCAATATCTACGGAAGCAGATTTTACATCTTTATTTTCAGTTGAAACTTTTTTTGTAGCTGCATAATTTTAGAACAACATAAAGATGGAATAATGCCATTTAATGATACATTCGTTAACAATTTCAACACAACTTTAAAGAAGACTATACCTTGTCTAACACAAAAATAAACCGCTATTAAAATAATGACTTACCGAGAGTGACATCTGAAAAAACGTATTCATATTGAAATACATGCCAGAATCTGATGAATAGTTATCGTTAGACGAAATGTCTGAAATATGAAGCTGCTTTAGCAATGTATCAATATAGATGGTAGTTATTGTCCAGTGATAGTTTTAAGATGTTTTGACAGCATACATGTAGCCATGTGACTTATCTTTATTTATAAGGAATTAAGGCCTATTCTGCACCTCAGTATTTCTTACAAAACTCATAACACTTGATTAAAAATAGGATTTTCTTCTACAGAAAAATTAAATCGTCCACACTTAAATTAGTTCTAACAATCGCAAAATAAACCACATAAAAGACTAATTTATACCACATCTTCTTATTTCTATAAGCAAAGGAACAAAACAAACAAATACACTTATCAAAAAAATTAAGGTATGACGCCGAATTTTGTGCGCACGCGTTAAATGTTTCTTAGCTAACCAGAAAAGCGCTTCGGACGCATGAAATTTGTTATGTGTTGTTTTCATTCTTTATCATGGTAGATGGACACGCAATGTTTGAGAAGCCAACGTAAGTAATTTGAAATTTAAATGGCAAAGATACAGAACAGTCGGAGCTACCGATATCAACTTTGCACAAGAGAGTTGCAACTTATGTTTTACTGTTACTGGAGATGACAAATAAAATGTATCATTCAAATTTTGTCGTTGCCATAGCACTGACTCCTGCGCTGATGGTGCTGTCTAGACTATATGATCACCAGCAGCGTTACCGACCTCATTGTAATAAGTTATAGTTATCCCATGACACACCAAGTCCGAGTGGGATAACTATTTTACATCCCAGCTTTTCTAGACTATATGAAAAACATGTATACGCTTCATAGCATCTAGTTCATAATGCCTTACAATAATTATAATATACTTTATATATTACTATATAGTATATAACCTTTATGAGCCCCCGGATGCAATGTTTAAATATTTTAAATTAACAGCGAGTTTGAATCCAGTCGTCCTGGTGTAGGGGTATGAATCGTGGCTTCATATGCTTGAGGTCTTGAGTTCGATTCCCACATAGACACTGGAAATTTAATAGATTTTTCTACAATAATTTTAAAAGTTAGTCTTTGTTCTGTATAAATATTTCTAAGTTTTATTGTGTGTTCGACATTCCCGCCAAAATGTTACAGAACAAAAGAAAGCATGCAGAACAAGGAAACTCAGGGTAGGGTGATCGAAACGAAAGGTTCAGAACGCCAAACGTATATACCGGTTTAAATTTAAAAAGAGACCCAAACAGAACATTTACACCGAACTGGAGACTTGCATATAAAATGAAAAATTTAATGCCATAACACTTATTCTGGAATTGTGATCCTCTATGAACTGTGAGATGTAAACAAAACTTATGATAGCGATTTACGTGTGAAATAAGCGTGTTTCTTTATAAAAATAAGGTGATTGTTTGATTGGTGTTTAACGCCACTTTCAACACTATTGTGCTACTTCGTGGCGGTCAGTTTTTATTAGTGGAGGAAGCCGGAGTGCCCGGAGAGAACCACCGACCTTCGGTAGGAAAACTGACAATCCTAGTCAATTAAGATTGGAGTCGAATGAACGTGGCACGTGTGGGATTTGAACTCATTACCTTAGTGTTGACTGGCTAGTGATACAGTAATTCGACTTCTAAGACCACTCGGCCACCGAGTCCCCTTAATAAAAATAAGAAGATGTGGTTGATTGCCACTGAGACAACTATCCACCAAACTTCAAATGAAGTGGATGGAAGCAATTACTAGTATAGGCAACCGTACGACCTTCAGCAATAAGAAAAACCCATACCGTATAGTCGGCTATTAAAGACTCCCGACATAAAAAATATGAAACAATTCAATTGAAAAAACTAACGGCCTTATCTATAACAAAACGATTTACGAAAAACAAACATGACAGACAAACCAACGACAACCACTGAACTACAGGCTCCTGACTTGGGACAGGCACATAAAGAATGTGGCTGGGTTAAACAAGTTTATGAGCACTCAATCCCCCTTAACCTAGGACAGTGGTGTCACAGCACAACACAAGAACAAACTATAAAAATCAGTTGATATTGGCTTAACTCAACAGATCGATAAAAAGCATCTAACAAAAACACAGACCGGACGTGGCAGGGTATTTATACATCACTAAAAACAAAATTACACAAAGTACAGATCTGCGAGTACCAGCAATTACTGGCAGCTAGTTGTTAACTTTCAACATTTACACTTGATATCAAAATTCGAAAATAAAAAATCTAAAAACGTTTGAGAGCGTAAAACCATAAGGAACTTAACACAACATACAATACTATTTAAGTTAACTTTACTGAAAGAACTTATATTTTCGTAGATCTAATGAATGTGCCAAAACATCAATTGAACCCTTATCAAACCACAACACCAAATATCCAAACAAGACGGATGTTGCCTTTTATTCAGGATTGCACCCCTTCGGAAAACTTTAATTCGAACCATTGTTTCAGGTAGACATGGTAGGGTTCGTGTTCCCATTCTTTGTTTGTATTTGTAGACTGTTGTTTGTCCATTCGTCTTCTTTTCTGGTCATGGTGTTGTCATTGTGTTGTCTAAGCTTTTCTACTTCTAATTTGTGTTTGTTTCTTTTGATTTTTTCTGTCTTATAATATTAATATTGGCAATAAGATATCGTGGTTTCATACCTTTCAAATCCTCAGGAAAAAGCCTGAACCCTTACATACATCACAGATAGTTGGCGATGGAGGAAAAAATCTGAAATATTTTGTTAATATTATACAACATAATCGATACAAAACTATTAATTAAACGTGAAATAGTCAATTGATAAAGTATCTAATAAAATATACAAAACGAAAAGTATTTGCCTTAGATAACAACGCTCAAATGACAAAGATTTGGTACTACTTAAATTGCATAATTTGAATTAACATGTAATGCTTACTTGGCCGTCCGCCAGCAGCTGTAAATACCAAGTAGGGCCACACCAATTTGATTAATAGTTCTTGGGACAAAAGCTCCAAAAAATATGGGGCGAGCGAGCGAAATTTTGTTTTTGTTTTTATACATTTCTTGAAAATAAGTTTTTTTTAAGGCGAGTGCTCTACAAGTGAAGGGATTGGTATAATTTTTTTAATTGGTTTTAGTTTGTTACCCGGATTTGTTTTTGCTTAATCGAATTATGACTATACGGTGAACAGCGGTATACTACTGTTGCCTTTATTTATTGGCTGCTTGACATCCAGTTAGAACTATTCATGCATATTTAGTATCAAAATAATGAGTGAGGTGAATATTTCTGGCTTTGTACTAAAACATCCTGAGTAAGATAGTTATATTGCTATACATGTATATCCAAATGTATAAAAATATTCCTTAAAATACCTGTCACCCCATTCACATGCATTTTTCTTACCGAGCAAAATACTCTTTCCATTTGCTCAAGCTGTAATGCATCTAAAACTCTTTATAGCTTGACTAGAAGTGGTTGAACCAATTACACACCCCTAATTATTATGAGCATGCCAATCACAATACGGCATTACCTTGGTCTCGTTGGGACTCTTTAAGTTCCCCCCAACAAAAGAAGAGTTCTGCTTCCATGCCAAAAGACAAACAAGGGGATATGGGGTTTCATCAACATCAAATACTTCTGTGATTTTTTTATAAAGTTCCTGGGAATTTGCAATTCATTTCATCCAAAAGATAGATAAGATAGGTCTATCTATGCCTGTTGAAACAAGGATCAGGATGACGATGGTTCTAACAAATATTGATGTGTTTGTGGTCATCTAACGAAAGATTTTAATTTTGCAAACTAGAACAGGTCTTTAAAGGTAAACCGAGAAGCATTTCGGATAACTGTGTGTTCAATATCTACTTGTCCACGGCAATGAACTGACCCAACTACATGTTGGCATCCTGATTTTGACCTTTATATACAAATCTATTTATCACACGTGCATTTAAAACGATAGGAGCTTTATATTCAACAGAAAGCGTCTATGTGAAAAATTTCAAGGATAAACTAATTTTGGACCGGCATGCGGACCAAAATTTGCGGAAGCGGTCATTTTTTTTTTTTTTATTGAAAAGTAATTTCTCCAAAACAGGAGCTAGAAAATCCAATTTGAAAGAACTATTAATCAAATTGGAATGGCCTATTGGTGATAGAAATACGCGATTTCGATTTTAGTTCGAATGATACGTGCTTCGGGAATTCACTTCATTTGTTCAGCTCGAGAAAAAAATAAAATAACAAAAATACCGAAATCCAAGTATTCCGAGATTAAAAGTTAAGAATGACAATACCACATAACTTGTATGCGAAAATGTACAGCAATTCCACATATACTAGATATAGGAAGATGTGGTGTGAGTGCCAATGAGACAACTCTCCATCCAAATAACAATTTATAAAAGTAAACCATTATAGGTCAATGTACGGCCTTCAACACGGAGCCTTGGCTCACACCGAACAACAAGCTATAAAGGGCCCCAAAAGTACTAGTGTAAAACCATTCAAACGGTAAAACCAACGGTCTAGTATATATAAAAAACGAGAAACGAGAAACACGTATAAATTACATAAACAAACGACAACTACTGTACAGACAAAACTTCTGCAAACCATGATGGAGTCAGAATTTAAGTTTTAGTTTAAAGATTCATAATCTGAAAATTAGGTCAAAATGTTTTATTTAATTAATATAACGCTCTATAAATTTGGTGCGTTTGTAGCGCTTTTAAGAATTTATCTTTATCAAAACAGCTCAATTAAATAATGCCGATCCTTAATTATTGTCCTCTAGATAGATGGCCGGTACTCTTAGGGGCAGGCAGTCCATCAGCAGCGGTAACAACCAAACGATATACATATAGTTATACACGTATATTACTAACTTAAGTGCAAAATGATATTCTTTGAATAACCTTTATCATGTATGATCTTGAGTCAAAAGTCTGAAAATTCAAATACATGAAAACGTGTGGAGCATTGCAACAAGTACGGCCAAAACCGATAATTTAGATGCAACCAAAGTAACCTACATATTTCATATACTTAAATTTTGTTATAAACCGATAATAATTCATGCCAAGAAATCCTCGCTAAAAAGTCCGGTCGACCTCCTACGGCACCCATTAGTAGTTAAAGATTTGATTTCATTCAACAAATTAATTTATGACCTGCATTTACGTGTCGCTTAGAACACAGCCATATACCAAATGGTCAATATTAATCATCCGTGTAATTTGCTCTATAGGATATTTGCAAAATTTCAACGGAGGCAATTTCTTGGCATTGGAGAAAGGAAGAAAGACCATTCACAATTTGTTTAACATTTTTTTCTCTCTTTTAATTAAATTTTTAAAAAAATAAACCTTTCAAATGTAGAGCTCAAGTATTCCCTGTGAAACCCCCCCCCATCCCTTTTTTTTTTTTTGGCGTTCTGCATTTTGAACCCTCGATTTAAGCTTACCAATCTAATTAAAATTGAAACCTTGCTTTCTAACCGATCTATTCATGTACCGGACCGGCAACTCTCTTTATTTAATAAGAAAATCTATAGTTCCGTTATACACATGCATGTTGTCTGCTTGGAGTCCCCGCCTAAAAGAAGGAAATAGCCTAAACTCCAAGATAATATATTCCTGCATCACGTGTTGTTTTATCACGTGGAGCTTACATTAATAGAATAATTACCGAATATGGAAAGTGAAACTACAATTCAAAACATAAAGTCCGAAGGCACAAAGAAGAAAAGGTTCGTTTTTTTTTTTTTGCAAAGGGTGCCTGGGTAATCTCTCTGTGTTCAAACTATATATGAAATATTTGCCACTGCCCTTGTCTGTTCTATGAATTCTAACCCTGAGTTTTCTATCTGTTACGGGAGAAAGGAAGAAAGACCATTCACAATTTGTTTAACATTTTTTCTCTCTTTTAATTAAATTTAAAAAAATAAACTTTTCAAATGTAGAGCTCATCAATAAAATTATTCACTGTGAAACCCCCTTTTTTTTTTGGCGTTCTGCATTTTGAACCCTCGATTTAAGCTTACGAATCTAATTAAAATTGAAACCTTGCTTTCTAACCGATCTATTCATGTACCGGACCGGCAACTCTCTTTATTTAATAAGAAAATCTACAGTTCCGTTATACACATGCATGTTGTCTGCTTGGAGTCCCCGCCTGAAAGAAGGAAATAGCTTAACTCCAAGATAATATATTCCTGCATCACGTGTTTTTACCACGTGGAGCTTACATTAGAATAAATACCGAATATGGAAAGTGAAACTACAATTCAAAACATAAAGTCCGAAGGCACAAAGAAGAAAAGGTTCGTTTTTTTGCAAAGGGTGCCTGCGTAATCCTCTCTGTGTTCAAACTATATATGAAATATTTGCCACTGCCCCTTGTCTGTTCTATGAATTCTAACCCTGAGTTTTTCTATCTATTACATGCCAAGAAATCCTCGCTAAAAGGTCCGGTCAACCTCCTACGGCACCCATTAGTAGTTAAAGATTTGATTTCATTCAACAAATTAATTTATGATCTGCATAAACGTGTCGCTTAGAACACAGCCATATACCAAATGGTCAATATTAATCATCTGTGTAATTTGCTCTATGGGATGTTTGCAAAATTTCAACGGAGGCAATTTCTTGGCATGTGATTTGTCTATATCCACAAACTCATGGGGAAATTGTAATTGTGCAATTATGTCTGATGACCACTTTAAATGATGCAAATAAAAATGAAAGTGAAAATGTTTGGAACATAATATATGACACGGCTGTCTGCAATGCGTGTGTTTTGGATACTTTGTCCAATATACATGACTTACTTACACCAGGATGTAATGTAATATAGAAAGGCGTCATAGGTTGTATCAAGGAGCATATCCTTTGCACAAGAGTACTGCCATTTATTATCCATACGTCGCCTGAAAGTAAACAAGAAAAACAATAAAAGAAAATTGAAAATATATGTATATATTGTAAGATAACTTATTATAATTAACATCTAATCTTCTTCAGTTTTGTCCAAATTGGTGTTTTTCGTTTCTTCACGCCCGTTGCAAGTTTTATAACTCTAATGTATCTCCATCTTAGTTTAATTCTGGTGTATCTAAATATCTTGAGAAAATGTTGTGTCTTAAGACTTGGCGTAAAGACATATTAATGTACACCTTTAATTCATTTCTAGAGACACACAACTGTCTAAAGATATTTCATGACACAAATGAGCCATCTCTTTAAATAGAGAAATAACTAATTGAGCATATTTTATACAAATGTACAACGACGAATATAACAGTAGAAGCCTGTTCTCATTAATACATTTTTAAAATAATAAAGCTGTCTCGTGATATCTGCTTTTAACAAAGGAAAGTTAACACTGAAATATGTACATTTCACTCAGCTTTTGCATTTTCTAGAAAGTACAGCAACATATGGAACAAAGACAACGTGTAATTTACAGATCATATCTGCATATAGACCATCAATGATGGTTGCTTCAAAGAGTAAACTCGCACTTATATGCATGTTTACTTTAAGACATAAGGCATGTTAAAAATGATATAACAATTAATATACTAATTGTTTTAAACCTCATGAATGTCACACAGGTTGATAATATTTTCAATGCATGTATTGTGCTTATAAAAGGAAAGCACGTTAACAACGGCACAAAAGTATACAGGGGAAAAGGAATAATAAAAAAAAATATAAGTCGACGAATAACCGACAATACCTTAGAAATAAACGTAAAACGACAAACAACAGTCTACAAAACACTACATAGAAAGACTAAGATTCCAGCCAAAAACCGGGGCTGATATCCTGCGCTCTGGAAGGGTAAGACACATTCTGCTCCACATGAGGCACCTATCGAGTTTATCATATTTCAAGTGCAAAATCGTTGATAAGTCTCAATTGGTGATGTCACAATAGAGTTAAGGGTTACTGATTGTGGCTACGAAATTTTAAACATATCAGTTGTCATCTGTGTTGTCGTCCGTAAAACTTTCGATGGGCTCAAGTTCCAGCTCTACCGCTATCAATAGCTGAAACAGTTTGTTCTGACAGATGGATGAATTATGAATCCGGATTATGATATTTCAATAACATGCAAGGTAAAAGTAAGTTTCCACAATGTCCAAGTGAGTGTGAGATTTTAGTTTGAGAGATGATTATATGATTTGATTGGTTTGTGTATTTGCTATACGGTTGAGTTTGATTGATTTTAACAGTGACCTTGACCTATGTTATGGTACAGTATTATCAAAAATGACGTAAACATATTAATGTAAACAAGTCAGATGATATTATGTTTTTTTATAAATGATAGTACCTTTTTGTAAAGATTCATTTGTTTAATAGAATCTTGAGATTATCTCCCTTGGTTATGAACATTCAAGCTAGACTCACAAGTTGATGATAAATGATATATCATTTATACTATTAATTTGTGTGAAGTTGATGTTTATTGTTTGTAAATTTACGTTCTGTTATTTTCCAACCGCATACCGTTAATTTGTATAGAATTAAAGATGATAGCATGTATTCAGTCTGGTCGTTTAATAGATTGTTCTACTGCTGTAATTCAACGTCTTTGACCCCAGTACAGTCATAGAATAATAGTACAATAACGGATGGTACAAGGATACTCTTTAAAAATTGCACTTATCGCCTCGGACTTGACCTGACTGCTCGTGCAGAAAAACTATACGACAACGGTTGTTAATACCAGCCTGTTATTTGTTGCCTTTGTTCTGTGTCTAATACTTACCATAAAGGTCAACATATACGATGTATTAAATACATAAGATCATGTAAACTCTAAATATATTAAAAGTGTAATGTTTAATACTTTATCATACTGAATTGTGTCGTGTTTATTTCAACACTTGAACCACTGTTATTTTGTTATTCCAGGGTTACTGTATGTAATTGTAAGATGAATGAAATTCAATGTGATGTACAATTGATGAATAAAGAACCCTTGAACTCAGATGACTTAATTGTATTTGATGAATCAGAAAATTATACTTTTACACATATAATACCAGTATTAGTTAACTTCCAAAAATTATTCTTACCTCACAGCATAGAATTCTCCCGCGCGAGCATAACAGTATCCTGTAAATACAGTTCCGGTACTGGTGAAGGTCACGTTATAACCAGTTGGATCGTCGGCAAAGAACTCAGTCGTTATGTCGGGAAATAGGTTGGACTTGTAGCTTCTACCTCGGAGGTTACACGGAAAGCTACAGAATCCACTTGCTATAGCTGTAAATATAGACCACGCCATCGGTTGCGTTTTCGTATCATTTGAGGGTAAAAATTGATGTGAACCGAAGGTAAAAATATGGCAACCATTATAGTTTTAGGAATTTCCAATGGCTTATATGATGTTTATTTGAAAAAAAATGTTAAAACATACCAAATGAGGCTTTTGTATGACAACGACTGGTGCCACAAGTTGAGCAGGATCTGCTTATCCTTCCGCACCTTAGATCACCCCTATGTTTTCAACATTCGATTTCAACATTCAACATACGTTTTCAACGTTCAACATTCAAATTTTTTTTTTCATTTTTGTTTTTGTTTTTTTTTTTTTGTTTATTTGGGTTTTTTTCTTTTTACCATTTGATTTCAACATATAATATTCGTTTTCAACATTCAACATTCGTACTTAGACGTCATCTAGGAAATAAAACATGGAGGATTCAGAGACTGTCACTAGTCTCGATTACCCAGACGCATATATAAATATTGAAAAATAAAGCGGCTGGATGATCGAGACTAAGACTGTCACTTGAATAGAAGAGCCATTATTACGAATTCGAACCAACAACCTCTTGCACTCGAGGCGAACACGCTACCACGTGACCACCGAGGCGGTGATGTTGAAAACGAAAGCTGAATGTTGACTTGAATGTTGAAAAAAAGTAAAATTAAAATTAAAAATTAAAAAAGAGAATGTCAATGTGTTGAATGTCGAAATGGAATGTTGAATGTTGAAAACGAAAGTTTGAAAAAAAGATTAAAAAAAGAAGAATGTGTAAGAAAAAAAAAATATTGTTGAATGTTAAATATCAAATTCTTGGTAATTGGCTATTCGCACTTATGATGAAATAAACATCTTCTTACTTATATCAATCTAATTCAGATACCTTTATACTTTTATTATAGCGAAGAAATTATTAAAATTTCACTTTATGACATTGATTCACAATAGCAAATTAAGATAAAATGTTCTTACCCCCCGTTATCATGCAGATAAAGCCAGATATCACGGCAACTTTCATTGCACTAATTTTATCTAAAACAAATAATAAAATATAATAATGACCAACTACGTGTATAAAGTTCGATATAACTACTGTAAGTGAATTTGATATTAATACGTTTTTTATGAAATTATTTCCTCTATAGAAGTTATAATCGTGTGTCATTAAATAAATTGAATGTGTTTATGAACGTTTCTGTCTCAGAATTCGACTTCAAATAATGGGTGTTAATAACACGAATGATACGTGTGTTTCAATATGAATATAATTAAATGTTTGCCAATGAGAAAAACTGCACTAAGGTTCAAAGGACAAGGATGTTAACAACTATGGGTCACTTCAACAACGAAAAAACCCCATACCGTTTTAAAGTAAGGCTTAACAGGCCCTGGATAACAAATTGGCAAGTAAAAACTTGTGTAAATATCTATACAATATTTCTTTTATAAAGATCGCCAGTTGTTGCTTAAACTAAATATTTAGTTACCAAAAGGTAAAATTTTACGACAGAAACTTGCAATATTTCAGATAATAATGAACACAAACAAACAATTTTAATGGTCGTGGATCGTCCAGATTAAATTATTCAAACAAGGTTAACATGAATAATCCAGCTGAAATACAAAGAAAAACAAAATAGTCCTAATAAAAAATTATTATGATTGAAAGAATTGTATTAAGTTTGCATTAGTATATTTCAGACAATGCCTCCAAAAAGACAATCATCGTATGGAGTGGCAGGTGCCATTAAAAAAATGAAGACGGCCGCCCAGAGGAAGAAAACATCAACCGCTATACCAAGTAGGCCGTCCCCCAAATAATGCAACAGTTATATCACCAGATGTCATGGAGGAGTTGACCAATAGGGTAACAGAAAGGGTAGCTAGCCGAATGGAAAGGAGGATGGAGGAAATTTTTGACAAGATAACTTCAAAAGGAAATAATGGCAATTCAGATGTTCAGGAGGCTGAGGTCCAACATCACATGGACACTCTGAACAGAAACATCCAAGGTACATGTAATGGAGAGCAAAACCATGACAATAACAATGTGGTTGTCAGCCCAGAGGTTCTGGCTGTACAAACAACTGTTGATAAACAAATTGTTGGGGGGCAATCAGCCTTTGTCAGTTGCTCCCTCAAAACAGGGGGAAACATACCGGATAAAATAAAACAACAGATATGGGCGGGAAAGTACATCGACTTCCATTCCCTCTTTGAAAATGATGAGACCAAATACAGATTACAACTTGTTCAAGGGGCCGACAACCCCGAACTGTCCATTACAGAAGAGCGAAACAAGAAAACATGAACTCTAAACCAATGGCTATCAGCCTGGAATAAATTTACAGCAATAATGTGCACTAAAAACCCTGAATAGGGTCTGTAATTCCCCACCATATGGAAATAATTCTGGAAATGTCAAGAGAAGTGGGGAACTGGCAATTTTATGATATCGAATTCAGGAATTATTAGAAAGAGGAGAAGCACAATGGGGATGTACACACCTAAAACTATATCTCAGAGCAAAATTGCAAGGAAATGTTAAATCTGGGAATGACAACAACAAAAGTGGCAATACTCGCTGGCCAGTTGGAGTATGTTTTTCATTTCATAAGGGTTTAGGTTGTAAGTTTGGTGATAAATGCAAGTTTCAACACCGATGTTTCAATTGCGGTTTCAACCACTCATTCTCAACATGCAAAAAACCAGTTCGGCTCCCTTATGAGTTCACACAAACCAGTAATAACTCAAAAAAGATACAAGGCGGGAATAACCAGCCCTTTCGGGGACCTTCCCTATCTAGTAACAGAGACGACACCTCTTTCCCAAGGGCAGAAAAAACTGTCCCCACCACAAAATGATGTTAACTATAATTCTAATAGCACAACACCCGTTAAGATTGATAGGCTTGGATATTGGTTAAAAGGATATAATATTAAAATGTACAATTGCTTAGTTAACGGGTTCAAATATGGGTTTGATGTGGGATTCAGAGGTTCTGTTCATCATAATACAGTTGATAATTTATTATCAGCAAAGACTAAACCGGATATTGTTAGACAAAAAATTCAAAATGAAATTAATGCAAATAGATTTGTTGGCCCTTTTGATTCAAAACCTTTTACAGAAATGCAATTATCCCCTTTGGGACTAGCAGAAAAGAAAATGCCTGGAACATATAAAATGATCCACCACTTATCTTTCCCTGAAGGATCATCAATCAATGACAACATACCACAAGACAAATGCAACGTTCAGTATGCTTCCATTCACAATGCAATAGAACTGATTAAGACCGTAGGAAGAAAAAGTTTTTGTGCAAAAACCGACATATCCAGTGCATTTAGAATTATAAACATAAAAGAATCACAATACAAACTGTTTGGCTTCATGTGGGAGGGGAAATACTATTACGATAAAAATCTGCAAATAGGTTGTAGTTCTAGTTGTCAAATTTTTGGGAATTTTAGCACAGCAATTGAATGGATCGCAAAAAATAAAGCACTTATTCCAAACATAGTCCATATTTTAGACAATTTCATGATAGTCGACAAAACCGAAGATGGGTGTAAGAAAAAACTAGAACGCTTTCTTGCAATTTGTAAAGATATGGGTATACCAATTTCTAAGGAAAAAACATTCCAGCCATCCCAGGTCATGAGTTTTGTTGGTTACGAAATAGACACTAGGTTGATGGAAGTTAGACTTCCCAATGATAAGCTTGCTAAATGTCACAATCTTATTACCGTAGTGTTACAGAAGGAAAAAATCACATTAAGGGAACTTCAATCTATCGTTGGTACACTCAACTTTGCTTGTGCAGTTGTCATCCCAGGAAGGGCATTCCTAAGAAGACTAATAGACTTAACAATTGGGGTAAAAAAATCCGTTCATAGAATACGAATGACAAAATCAGTTAAGCAAGATCTAAATACATGGCAAATTTTTTTAAAGAATTTTAATGGGAAGTCATTGATTTTATCAGACCGTTGGTTAACATCTGATCAGCTACATTTGTTTACAGATGCCTCTGGTACATACGGTTATGGTGCTTTGTTTGGTTCACAGTGGTTCTTGGGCAAATGGGACACAAAATGGCAAAAACAAAATATTGGCTTTTTAGAGCTATATCACATAGTCTTGGCAGTTGAAATATGGGCCACCGATTTGAAAACCAATGCATATATTTCCATACAGACAATATAGCTTTAGTGTCCGTAATTAATAAACAAACATCTAAAGATCCGTTAATTATGTTTCTAATAAGGAAACTAGTTTTACACTGCTTGAGAAACAATGTGAACTTTAAGGCAAAACACATATATGGTTCAAAAAATGTATTGGCAGATGCACTTTCTCGTCAACAGGTACAGAAATTTCATTGGTTAGCACCATGGGCAGACACTGTTCCCAAACCAGTTCCCAATCTACCAGATTTGCCAAGCTACAGAAACCCTTAAATCAAATTTTTAACAACATCTTATCTGACTCCTCACAAAAAACTTATAGAAGAGCAATTATCCACTATAAGAGTTTTGCTGAAGAATATGGCATTAGATTTCAGTTACCACTTACTAGTTCAGATCTCATACTATTTATAGCACATTTGAAAAACAAAGATCTTGCATCAAGTTCTATCTCAACATACATATCAGCAATTGGTTTTACACATAAAATTAATAATTGGCCTGATCCAACTGATTCATTCATTATTGATAAGGTACTGAAATCAGTGCATAAGGGAAGAAATCAAGATATGAGACTTCCAATCACTAGTACAATTTTGAATCAATTAATAGATGCATTGAAACAAACAATATCTAATAGGTATGATCAAATTCTATTCAAAGCAATGTTCACCCTAGCATACCATGCTCTTTTGAGAATTGGCGAGATGACAGTCAACAACAAAAATTACAATCATGTAATTAGTTTAAGTCAAGCTGTCGTGTTACACAACAAATTAGTTATCAATTTCATGGACTTCAAACATTCAAATGGAAAACAATTCCATTTAGAAATAGCTAAGAATAAAAATGACAATATTTGTGCAGTAACGGCACTTACAAGCTACTTAACTTTGAGAACAAACAAAACAGGTCCACTATTTCTCAACTCCAGTGGAGAAGCTATTTCTAGACAATTATTCCAACATGCTTTGAATAGTGCTCTGAACTTTTGTGGGCTCAGCAGAGCATATTACAAACCTCATAGTTTCAGGATAGGCTTTGCTACCGACGCAAGTGCAAAAGGATTGTCCACAGAAACCATAAGAACTTTAGGTAGATGGAAATCTGATGCATTCAAATTGTATATTAGACAATCAGGTCAAATTTCTAACCTTTAGTCATGTTTATCTGTCTCACAACTGACCATGAAATGACGCATTTTGTGAACGAATTACTGCCGTTTATTATTTTATATTTTGTACAGGGCTTGTGGGTCACAGCTCATTACGTATCGCATACAGAATAACAGTTCAGGTTATATGGAAACAGTTGACAATTGGGAAAGGTGAATTATGACGCTCATTTAAGCTGATACAAGGACAACCTAAAACCAGGAATTCATCTGTTTACCATTGAATTAACCAAATTTTAGTGAGAAGAAATTGGCAGAAACCAGCTTGCCAGGACTGTAATCTTAAAATATCCCATTTGCATTTAGTAATATTAAGCAGTAAACTTATAACAATATATTAGGAAATACAGTTATTTAAAGGGGAAATAGGTATTGATACAATTATTGAATGCATGTTTTTGCTGTAAGAATTCAGTCAATAGTAAACAAACTTGGTCTGTAATTGCATCAAGTAAAAATATTTGTCTGACACAATGTCTGTAAATTGTGTCTTTTTAGTATATTTTGGGCTGTATCAAGTATATACATTGATAGGACACAATGTCTGTAAATTGTGTCTTTTAGTATATTTTGGTTTGTATCAAGTAGATACATTAATAGGACACAATGTCTGTAAATTGTGTCTTTTTAGTATATTTTGGTTTGTATCAAGTTGATACATTGATAGGACACAATGTCTGTAAATTGTGTCTTTTTAGTATTTTAGTTTGTATCAAGTGGATACATTGATAAGACACAATGTCTGTAAATTGTGTTCTTTTAGCATATGATTGGTTTGTATCAAGTAGATACATTGATAGGACACAATGTCTGTAAATTGTGTCTTTTTAGTATATTTTAGTTTGTATCAAGTAGATACATTGATAAGACACAATGTCTGTAAATTGTGTTCTTTTAGCATATGATTGGTTTGTATCAAGTAGATACATTGATAGGACACAATGTCTGTAAATTGTGTCTTTTTAGTATTTGATTGGTTTGTATCAAGTAGATACATTGATAAGACACAATGTCTGTAAATTGTGTTCTTTTAGCATATGATTGGTTTGTATCAAATAGATACATTGATAGGACACAATGTCTGTAAATGTCTGTAAATTGTGTCTTTTAGGATAAAGGACATTTGTGGGACTCAATGTCTGTATATAGAATTGTAAGTTTTATCATTTGCATAAGTAGGATGATGGTTGATGCAGGTTTACTTAAGGGCAGCGTTTTCAGCTCCATAAGAGCTGCATACGTCATGGCGGTATCTGCTCCCAAAAGTTGAGATGTTACACTATTATTAACAAATTTATAGTCAAGGGGAGATAACTCTAAATTGATTGACTTTTCAAAAATTTCAATTTTAATAATTGATGACATTTGTCTTTTCACTTATTACATAATATGCTCATTGGTTCAGATTGTAATGAAAGTATTGTATATTTAAATTCACAATTGGTACTTATAATCGTAGTGTATGCAAATTTTATACATGTATCTTTTGATATGATTGATTTTGAAACATAAACTGTCACATCTGTGGCCTGCATCACCATAAATATTACAATGTAATTATCTGTGTAGAAATATCAGTTCTAACTTAAGTAGCTGAAATTGTCTTTAAGTACAAAGTACCTGCATAATATATCATCAAATAACCACAGGTACTCGGTTAGCAGATTAAAATTTTGTTAATCCCTTTTTTGTTTTTCATTTTCTTTCGCATTTCCTGTCTATTTGTGTTACATAATTAACGTATTTAAAGTTGGCGTCAATTTTTCTTTTTTTCTAGCAATGTACAGTTTACTATCTATATCCGTTTACTGAAAAATCCTTTTGATATTGTAATACAAATAGGCAGGGCATATAAAAAAATGAAAAACATTGATTAACAAAATTTTAATCTGCTAACCGAGTCCCTGTGCAAAGAAATTAATTACGACTGATAACCATTACTGTTCTTTTCTATTCGGTAACTTAAAATTGTCGTTCTGTTTGCAGAATTATTTTAATTCAACTTACCTTTTCATTTTCAATATTGATATGTTATATTTTTGTTGACACATGCACTTTTTTCAATGATTTAAATGGTTTCATTCAATGTCACATTTTTGTTATGAGAGTCATTGCAAATCAGGGATAGTCATGCTATAAATTGCTCAAAACGTCAACTGATTTTTTTCTTTCTTAATCTCTTCCTGTTGAAGTATGTTTCAACTTAATAAAAATTAGTATTTCACGCCCAGCTTTTAACAGTAATATTATTAATGGACCAAAGAAATTCTCTATCAAATCCTTTTATTTTTGTTAAATTCACTTGTTGATTACTAACTTCCAGTTCGAAACACAACTATAGAAACTAGCAGAATTTACTTTTTTGTTTCTGCATTTAATTTTTATTTTTGCATCATTTTGAATATTTTTTTCTGTCAGTACTTGCAACTACTGGACGCTAGTTCAAAGCCCATCACACCTAATAAATAAATGAGGTTCTCTCAGACTAAAGTTATAATCATTACACATCAAACAGATTTAGTGTAAAGACGTCATAATAATATTCTGTTTAGGTCCTGTTGGTTTTTATGATCCCAACGATTTGTGTTTTTGCCTCACAAAATTTTGGTCTTGAGATTGTCCGATGGAGGTTAATCGAGGAATATGTAAAATCTATATTAATTGTTTTATTTAATTCTTTTAACTTAGAAATTCTTACAAACATTTCGAAAAGACATTTGAAAATATGAAACATCTGCTAGGGAACAACATCCTTTAGTGACTGGGCTTTGATTTATATCTTTAAAAATTACATATCAGTTTATGATTAAACTAAAACTAAAACAACATCACTTTATTTAGAAATAAAGCATTACATTTTTACTAAAATATTTGAATGAATGTTTTATGTCAGTGGCAGATCAAGAAATAAAAAAGGGAGAGGTCCACTTAGAAATAAGGCGATGAAATCAGGAGTCCAAAATCATATAAATGTACCAAAAACACAAATGTTCCACCATAAGGCCCCCTCGCACCAACCACCTAGATCCGCTTCTTAAATTCTATCTGACAATCCAGAAAAGCGCTTCAGGAGTCGGTTTCACAAAAAAACTTAAGACTGAGATGGATCGTAAGTCATGAACAATTCAGTAGACTTATTAGTAAGGTGGCTGGGGCGTCTTAATTAGAATCCATAGAATTTTTTAATAATTTGTCAAAATGAAGTTTTTATCATGCTTTTTTTCAAAAATATAATAAAAAGTATGGGTCACCGGACTTTTTTTCACGCTACAGGTTGTGCAAAATTGTCAGATTTTGTATAGATTTGTGTGACAAAGGAAAACTACATGATAAAATTTTAAGATAAAATGTGAGAAGATAGCTCTTATAACATGCTTTCAGATAAGAAAAAGAAAAAATGGGGTCACCGTACTTGTTTTCTTGCTATATATTAAAATAGGTAAATTCACAACACTTTCTATTATAAAAATTACTTTATCTGAATTATCTCCCCTACTATCTGAGTTATCTCCCCTTATTTGGCAAAGTTGAAAAAAATGAATCAAACACAAATATGGTGGTTTTTTTAGAAATTACAGCCGTAAATATGATAAAACACATAATTTTCCATATTTACATCAAAAGTCTTGCACATGAATTACATACTACTATCAAAAATTGCACATTTCATCAAAGATTTAGACCAACTGTTATCTGCTACTTTAAAATCCAAGATGGAGGAAGACACCCGAGACACCTTAAGATCAATCTTAGGCGTAAGTTTTTTTGTGAAACCGATTCCAGACACATGAAATTTATAAAGTGTTGTTTTCATTTTTTTCATAATAAAGGAAGAATAAAATTGGTACTTCAAATATGCAGTGCCTTTTTTTCAGGGACTTATCCTCGAAAACGACTTACAACCTGAATAGCAACTTGTTCAGTTTTCTGTGTAGTGTTATGTAGAATTTTGTCTTTTCATCTTGCAAAGTTAACATTGCACTACTTCCACTGAAAGTCAAAATCGTACATTGACATGTCTCAACAACATATGGAACATGTTATCCTTTTCTCGGCTTCAGATGATTAGCAAGAAGCTGCAAATTATTAACATACAACATTCTCAAAATGTGTATACTTCCTTACTCATACCAGATACCTCCGATCTTTATCTGTGTCCTATGAACTAGAAATATTTCTGCAGACCTATGCTTTCACTATTGTTAGGCCACTTTTCTGCAGACTTATGATCTAACTATCGTAAAGTCATTTTTTACAGACCTATGCTTTCACTATCGTTAGGCCACTTTTCTGCAGACTTATGATCTAAGGCCACTTTTCTGCAGACCTGTGCCCTGACTATCGTTATGCCACTTTTCTGCAAACCTATGCTCTATCGTTAGGCCACTTTTGAAATATTTCCACGTGAGTGGTATTTAGTTTAAACAGTATTTTATTCAAATAAATTGAATTTGATTGGGCAACAGGCAAAGCCTATGTAAGCCCTCTCCATGAGTGGTATTCACTATATCAGGAATGTTAATAGTTCTCTATTCACAGTTTAGATTTTTCCCACTCTTTATACGACACTGCCATATCAACATATTTAAAAACAGACAGGATAAAGTATGGAAAAGCCATTTTTTGCCAACTGAATTCGAAAATTAAATAGCATTATAAATCTGCAAAAAATTAATATACTTCCGACGTTTATAAAACATATCAGATGTTAGCATTTATGTTTCTTAATTTTGTTTCACATATTGGCATTAGGGCTTGAAACGTTTTGCATTAAGTGCAAATCTGCAAAAACTGTCAAAATATTCTCGTTTTGAGATCTTGTCTTGAGTATTTAGATATGAGCCTAAGCTTTACCCAACAAGGTAGTTTGCTGTTGAAGGCTAATTTATTTTGTCATAAAACTATGCGTGAAATTGTCTTTTTATGCCAAATTCATTCATTTCGAAAGATTTAAACGTGTTATGCCAAATTCATTCTATGCGTGAAATTGTCTTTTTATGCCAAATTCATTCATTTCGAACGATTTAAACGTGTAACTATATTCAATGTGTAAAATCAACTACAATGCTGGTACAAACTGTAAACAGAGTTAACAAGCAGACAACTAATAGTTTTGTTAAACATGTTATTATGGAAGAATTCCAAACTAGTCAATTTTATTTGGTTTACCGTGTTAAGAAGATGGAGATAAATGAGACGGTATTCTTAGATGGGGATAATGAATATAAGACTGAGTATAATCTCATATAATTTAGGACTGTTACGAGTGGTGCTATGTATAGTCGTGGTTTCTGTTGGTTTTTGTGTTTGTTGTATTTTGTGACTTATTTTAGAGAGGTAGTAGCTGATATTTTGTGCAGATTGCAATGTTGTGAAATATTTGTAGTGATTTAAAAAAAATATTATTGTGCAAGATAGAAAGTTAACTTATCTAGTTTTTACGGCAAGGAAACCTTCGGAACCATATGCGTGCCAGTCTAGGGCTGTACCGCCAACACGATGGACTGTGGTATGCACAGCCCTGAAAGAGTAGAACCCAAGAACTGTCGTTGCCTTTAAGATTCTCTGTGATTACTTCAGGAAGGTAAAATTGTTGTCACAGGATTCAATGGGAGAGTGGAAAGATGTGAGAGAGTGTGAGAGAGTGTGTAAGTGAATGATGAGACAGAGTGTTAGTGAAGGATTAGAGAGATTGAGTTAGTGAGTCTATGAAAGAGTGAGTGAATTCATAGATATATGAGAGAAAGTGGATAAATGTATAAATGAACGAGAAGAGAGGTTGAGTGAGAGAAAAGAGTGTGAATAGTAGAGAAGAAGAGAGAATAGTGAGTGAGACATTTCGTAACCGTGAGTGACAGCATGAATGAATATGGTGGAAGTGAGTAATTGAGAAGAAACATTGAATGAGTTAGAGAAGAGAGAGAGAGACAGAGAATATATGAGTGCCCGAGTGCGAATGATCGAGAGAAAAGTTAGCGATTGCAGATGAGAGCAGAGCGAGTGTCTGCGAACGAGAGAGGAGACGAGTAAAGAGTAAACGAGAATAAGTAAGTGAGATTAAAACTGAGTGAGTCAACGGGAAAGTAAGTTAGTGAAGGGACGATTGACTAAACCTGAGTGAGTGAAGGAGAATGAGACTGACAGAATCGGTGAATGAGAGTGGGTGAACGAGAATCCGAGTGAGTGAAAGATATTCAGAGGGTAGATCGGGTGTCTTTTTCTGAACATCCCTTTGTCTTCGATTTTTTATTTTAAATATCCCTTCGGTTTCTTCCGCCTCTCTTGAATTTAGTGCTCGACATATTGTATCGAATCATGTTTTTGTGGAAAACCGTATGATACATCTAGATATCGTTCGATTCCTGTCCAGTGGCAGTAGACTGAAAATTGTGCGGAGCGGAACACTTCTGAAAGTGAAAAGCAAAAAAAAACAAAAACAAAAACAAAAACTGTGCGGAGCGGAACACTTCTGAAAGTGAAAAGCAAAAAAAAAACAAAAACAAAAACAAAAACAAAAAAGACAAAAAAACCTAAGAAATGATTGTAACAGCTACAGACCTAAAATTCTTACTGACGACACGAATTAGATACGCACGGACGATACACGTACGGAGAATGGACGGTGAATGCACGTTGAATGATGCACTTACGATGAGTGTCTAGCGTTACATGGAGGATTAATTAACGCATAATGAGTGATGAGCGTTACACGGACGATGAATGCACGATGAGTGATGAGCGTTACACGGACGATGAATGCACGATGAGTGATGAGCGTTACGAGGACGATGAATGTAAGATACATACTAGTACACAGTGATTAATTAGCATACAAAAAACTAGAATGATAACTATAAACGTTTTAAATTATTTGTACAGTTCAAGAGCCGATAACTCTGCATTTAAATCGGCGATTCGAATTATATCACAAGGTAGCCACACGCGAGCATATTGCAGATTAATACACGTTTATTATAACTATAATAAACATTATTCTACATTGGTATTATATGTTTAAATAGGTTTTTCTACTATGAATTTGATTTTGAATAAATTCTGACAGCTTGGTAATTCGTCGCGCTAAACTTCACATGCTTTTACATGTATAATTATGGTAAAATGTTTGATGCACAATTGATTTTTGGTTAAAAGGTGCCATTAAATACATTTTTTCTCTCGCGGAATATGCATCGAAAAAACAACTACTGCGTCTTTTAGTGAAGTCAATATGTGGTTTAATGGTCTTTTCAATCGCCATAAATTTGAACATTCCTGATATTTATTGCTGCATTTGTTTTTCTGTTGAGGAAAATTAAAAATGGTATGTAAATCTGAACACTAGGGTGTCAAGTGAATCCCAAGGAAAAAAACGAAATTACTTTTTTAACAATATAAATTAATTGTTTATTTTAAGATTTAATTGAATATATTCCCAACACTTTAGAACATCGATGTTTTAATATTCCATGTAGTGGAATTATTTTAGTAGGTTTTCCTGTATGAATTGAATTTTGAACAAAACAACAAATTCAACTGTAAATGATATAAAATGCGCTATACGTCACGTTTTTTTTTTTTTTTTAAAGGTTTAGATATGGTAAAATTTCAGTTTATGTACAATTGGTTTTGGTAAATATTTATTATTAATAGCATTTTTTGTTGTCGCTCTGAATATGAATATGGAATAAAACTATTACAGTTTTGTTTTTGTTTGTTTCGGTAAATATATGGTTTTATTGAATGTTGATCTATAAAACCATATATTTACGTCATCTTAAAACAGTTATTGTTAATTTTTTTGGCACAAATCATGCATATCCGCTCAAGCCAGTGCTAGGGACCGTCTTAAACTTGCAGTGAGGTGAGAGTTTTTTTTTTGCTCTGTGTTGAAGGCCTCACTGTGACTTTGAGTTGAAGAACAGCAATAATAGCGTTTTTCCTTTGCTTTTTGTGGTTTTATTTGTGTTTTTGTGTGTTTTTTGGGGTTTTTTTTGTTGCTGTGCATGTACTGATATTGTCTCATGGATGGATATCCCATATCCTTTGTTTTTTCTATTACATTTAGGACCAGACAGTATCAATGATAAATTATGGTGAAGTATGGAATTGCCGAATTACACATTTTCCTATTCACGTTTTACAACTTATTTACACACTTTATCAACTATGATTGCCTGTTGAATATCTCAAAACAAACTTTATGATTGAACATAAATTCCGTTTAATGTATCCTAAGTTCATGTTACAAAAAAAAAACAAACTCTCATCCGACATACCGTCGTTTTTCTATGGCAGTCCAGCTTTATCCTGTTCGTTAGACTTAATTTTCAGACCTTACCTAACTATTGATAATATGTTTTCGGCAAGAAATGTATGAAATAGTTTACACTGGACATTTAGCAAACAACAATCAATCAACTAAAACATATCCAAGGGATTATCATTATGCATATACAATTGTACATGTATATAAATATATTGAATGATCAACAAACTATAGTGCTCAGTCTATGGAAAAAGCGAATCGAGAAAATCGTTTCTTATGTGGAGTCGCGATATTTTCTAATATGAAATTTTAAATATGCAGATATTCCATGAGGAAAAGGTGATTTTTGCAATAAACATTTTAGTATTAGAATATATGAATATGTTCAGACCGAAATTAATTCACGCGACAAACAGAAGTGTTTTATGTTTTACCATTAATCAATAAAGTGTGAAATAGACTATTATCAGCCTTTCAATGTCGTCAAAATGACCAGTTAAACAAGCACAAATGTAAAAATTTCTGTATGGACATATAATTAAGCTGTTAACCTATCATTTAAATTTGTAGAACTCGGAGGTGCGACGGGACGCTGAAGTGCGATGGTCACTCCGAAGTGCGATGGTCCTTTCGCTGATGTGCGATGGTCTATATGACGCGTGAAGGCTAGTCTTATATCTACAAATATCAAGTTATGAAAAGCGGATTCTGTAATCAGTCAGTATATAGATTTGCATTTATTATTGCATGTAACACATTTATGGCATTTCGATTTCGATGATAAGTGTGTGTATGGTTGAAATAAGATAATCAGTAAAAGAATTACCATCCCGCAATAAACCTGTCTACTATACAAATAAGAATTGTGTGATTATCGTATACCGTTTGAATATTAGCTGTAAGTTACCTCGGTAATATTAAAGTTTCATCTATACCTTTCAGGCCGATACCCAGTTGAAATTAAACAAAAGAAATGTAACTCTTTGTTAGTGAAGGTAAAAAAAAAGACGAATTAGTATATTTGGATTGTTTACATCTGTTTCTATGGGCTTTAAAAGATTAATAAAAGTGCAAAATTTAGGATTTTATGCATCTTATATACGTGTGTTTACTTAAATTATAATATGGAGCTTCGAGATATTTATAAACTGTTAAATTAAAGACAAATTTTCACAAAACAGTCGATTGTGGTAGGTGCAAATGTAACAGCCACTATGTTCCGTCAGTTACTTTGTTCCGTCGGAACTTTTCAACTAGTTATTTCGTTCCCATGGAACTTTCCAACTAGTTGTTTTATTCCGAGTGCAGTCGAAAAGTTCCGGAAAAAAGTAGCTAGTTGAAAAGTCCCGGAACAATGTAGCTAGTTGAATAGTTCTGGCGGAACAGAACAACTAGTTACATCGTTCCGAATATACCATATTTCGTCCTTTTTGTAGAAAGAGGGGGAAGAATGAGTATCAGTATATATAAGAGCAAATCATTAATTTACAAGAATACCCAACGCACTGAAAGGGGTTTCTTTGGGGACAAATATGCAAAATTTAAGTTGTATTTCATAGCTCACATAAAACGGAATAAGTTGCATTATCATGCAAATTTAGTATTCATAGTACCCTCAAGAGAGGGAAGAATACCCCCCTCCTCATGTGGTTCTTTGCATCAAATCTCCAAATGGAACTTTGTGACTGGTTGATAAGTTCCGTTGGAACTTTTGGGCTAGTTTGTTAGTTCCGGTTTTGACTTATTTGCCAAAGAGGAACTTTGTGGCTAGTTGATAAGTTCCTTTTGACTTTTGTAATCAGTATCTTGGTTTCCCTTTGAAAGGTTCAAATATAATATGTTGCGCTTTTACTTTGCATCAATTCTCCAAATGGAACTTTCTGCCTGGTTGATAAGTTCCGTTGGAACTTTTGGGCTAGTTTGTTAGTTCCGGTTTTGACTAATTTGGCAAAAAGGAACTTTCTAACTAATTGATATGTTCCGTTGGAACTTTTCAACTAGTCACTTTGTTCCGGTTGAACTTTTAAACCAGAGGAAGAACAAAGTAACTAGTTAATAAGTTCCTCCGGAACTTTTCGGCTAGTTAGTTCTTTCCGCCCGGAACTTTCCAACGTCGGAACAAAAGAGCATTTACACAAATACAAGTGGATCTTTTTTGTGCATAAGCATAAATTCCGCAGAAAAAAAATCCACAGAAAGATAATAGATTGATCTTTGTAAAGCATTAATTTGCATCTCTGCCCCGGCGACAGTTTTTGGGAAAAACCCTAAAATGGGCAATAGTTTCATCGAAAGGAGAACGTCAAGTGCACCTTTTTATGTTCGGGCGTGTTTGAGTTGACTATTCTGTTTGAAAATGTCTAAAGCAAAAATATTTGACACATCACCACGCTTCAGATTCTATTATTTTTATATATTTTAGGCTACAGGTTGATTTAATGACATCGAAAATTCACAGTACTAAAAAATGACAGACTTTACAAGTGGATCTTAAAAATGCATTACTTCAAAAAAAAACTTCATCTTTTGTTTGTGTTATCTAGGGTTATTAGTCTTCAACCTCTGAAAGTATTTAGTGTGCCCTTCCACGAAATATTTAATTAGAATTTTGTTAAATGTTTTTGAACTTTCGAAAATTCCACCTGACAACCGATCAGTTAATAGTTTGAAGTTGACTAAATGTAGAAAAGTACATTAAATGATACTCAATAGCTAGTAGATACATTTGTATTTTAAAATAGAACTGGCATATAAGGATCGTAATGGTGCTATGTGGATAAATTTATCGGTTTTCAAGAGCCAAACTGGCAGCGCGTCATCCCTACAATGGCTTCTATTTTTACGATTGTAAAAATTAGTTGGCGTAATGGGGAGATAATTTTGACGAAGTAGAATCCTGACTGTTTAATGTAAATCTCTTTAAATGGTGTTTGCAATATTTAAAATACAAGAATACATTTCATATTATGTATGTCCTTACTTACAGTATCATACTAAATGAGAGATCGTCCTTTTTAATTTTGCTGGAAACTCTTGACTATTTATTAAAAAACTTTGAAAATTTTAAAATTAAGCTGCTTCTAACAACAAATTGACTTCTACATCGACATATGAGCATAAAAATCATTGATAATAAGGTTTATGTAATCCATCGCACTTCAGCGTAACCACCAACGCACTTCAGCGTAGCTATCGACAAGATAGCGTCACAATGCCACCATCGCACTTCGGCGTGATCCAAAACGCACTTCAGCGTCCAACCATTGCACTTCAGCGTGACCATCGCGGTTTGGAGTACCATCGCGGTTCAAAGACCTACATACATATGTACATAAATTAAACGTAATCCGATATATGTTTTTAGGAGAATATCATGTGATGCGACAAATAGACAAATAAGAGGTGGGGTTAGTATTATACACAGCGCGAGGACGTTATGCTTCTTTTGTCCTTTTAACTCCTTATTGAGACAAATTATTTACCGGGGAAAAAATTAATCCGACGACTCCGTAATAATTTTATATAAAAAATATATAATATATATAATATACGCACACATCTCTCTCTATATATATATACAACTTTTCATCAAAATTTGAAATACAAACCAACAACTTTTTGCCAAACGCTAATTTAAATTGTCAGACATTAAACTTATTTATAAAGATTTTAGCTTTAAAATTGAATTGCATAAAATTTGACAAGTATATATGTTATTATTTTCATTACTTCTGATGATTTTTCGATAGAATGTTATATATTTTAACTTTTTGTTCCTCTCTGTGGACACTTAATTGCCATAAAGTTAAATGTCATCGTCAGATGTATAATGGAAGGCGATAAACACTTTAATATATATACCACCTGCTGTTACTTCTTACCTTGACAGATCTTATTACGTAATAATTTAATTTGGGATGTAACACGTCTTCTGATTAGCTGAGAGTTTTTTGTCTATCAGCTCATAGACATAATTTTGTCACGTGACCGTGACGTCATCAACGTTTTTCATGATTTACTCTTTTAAAATGGAATTTAGAATTAAATTATAAGGACTTACTGTAATATTTTTTTCTGTCTATTTCGAAACAACCTTTAAAAAATGTGGTGCACACTTTAAAATTCAGTGTGCAACATATTTTTGATGTCAAACACTTAAACTGCTGGTCCCAAGCCCGGATGAAGGAGGAGTGAAGTCAATAATTAAGTAGATATATATATAGTTAAAAATAAATAAATTGATGAAATTGGCGCAATTGTACGATTGCTTTATTGGCGCAAATGAAACCTATACTTTTCAAAATATAGTGGCGCAGAAGTAGCATTGTCGCAAATAAGTTGTGGCACAAATGATTTCGTTTTTGGCGCAAATAGATATCGGCCATCAGACAGTAACCCAAAAACTAAAAAAAAAAAAGAGAAATTCTAGTTATAAGGCAGTCCAAAATAAAATGGAATGTCCTCTTTGCGGACTGAAATATGCAAAATTCATCAATTCATCAAAAAATACCAAATGCATCAACAATTCTAGTTTTTGCAAACGGTTTTTGATGACTTCAATGGTTAGAAGAAATTTCTTCTCTGAAAGAAACAAAATCAGAAACTTGCGTAAAACTATGAGAATATTCCACGACAGAAATGTCTTCTCTCGGACCTTAGAAGAAGTACATAGAGTGGTCAGTTTAATGTGAGAAATCTCTATTATTCTATACAAAATAAAGTCATTGGAGCAGAAAGTTCATTGGAAGAAATTTATTTTATCAGACGTATGACGAAAATATAATATTTATGGCAGTTAGTTCGATGGAAGAAATGTTCTTCTATTAAACGTAATATGAATTACTTCGAGCTGATTGCTCGTTTAAGAAATTTTTTCTATCAGATTTAAACCTAAAATGAAATATTTTATCTGAGCCGTTAGTTCGTTGGAAGAAATTTCTTCTATAAAACCCACATTTAGGTCTAAAATGAAACACATGTACCTGTTAGTTGGTTGGAAGAAATTTCTTTATCAAACCTAACCTAAAATGTAATATATGTGGCATTTAGTGAGTCGGAAGAAATTTCTTCTATCAAACCTTCAGTGAAATATTTGAAGCAGTTAGTCCGTTGGAAGAAATTTCTTCTATCAGACCTACATGTAGATCTAAAACTAACAACATGTAGCTGTTAGAAAGTTGGAAGAAGTTTCTTTCAACAAACTATCAGACTTAGACCTAAAATATAAAATCTTAATTAGAATATTTGGAGCACTTACTTCGTTGGAAACATTTCTAACTTTAAATAAAGTTAGATCATTGGTAAAAATTCTATTCACTATGAAGGAAATAACGTGACTGTGAGTAACATAATAATACCCAGGGAACTGGTCAGATGTACTTGTACGCGTGGCAATTTATTTGGAAATCACATGAATTTACCTGACATTTTGGCATCAAACAGTATAAATAAAGAAGTGTAGCTGATCATAATTAGGTATGGAATTTTTTTCCTATTTTGGGGAAGGGTATTTTCGAGTCATACAACTTTAAACTTTAATAAAAAAAAATCCTGTTTGACAAGCAAATAATTATTTTATAAAGCATCCCACCTTTGCACAGGCATAATAAAAATGATCGGTGCGTTCGAAGGATGTGCCCACATTACATTTTCTAATTTTAAAAACAAAAGAATTGTTCAAAAGAATATAAAATTGCATTACCTGTTCTCAGAGACACTCAAAATGTAAGAGCGTTGAAATAAAATATATTGTTATGAGGAAGTTAATGATACATGAAAGCATGCTGATTAATCGATTTAAGAAATGACAGCTGTAATAAAAATCAAATGAGCATGTCTTTCTACACGTTTAAAATCGCAGTACATGTACTTCAAATATGTCATTGAAGGTTAAAAATAAAACTTTGATAGAAGACATTCCTTTCCACTTGCTAACTGCTAAAAGTTTCATTGTAGGTGTATGTTTGATAAAATAAATTTCTCCCACCGAACTAACAGCTACATGTATTTCATTTAAGATCTAAATGTAGTTTTGATGGAAGAAATTTCTTCCAACGAAATAACGGCTTAGATTATATATTTCATTTCAGGTATGAATCTGATAGAAGAAATTTCTTCCAATGAACTTAATTACTGTTCCAGTGATCTTATTTTATATCAAATAAAAGAATTTTCTTCCATCTTCATGTATTTCTAATTACGGTCTGATAGATGAAATTTCTGACGTGGAATATTCTTATATTTTACGGAAGTTTGTAATTTTGTTGTTTCTTAGATAGAAGGGATTTCTTCTAACCATCGAAGTTATCAAAAACAGTTTACAAAAATTGGCAAACAGTTGATGTATTTGCATTTTTGTTGTTGATAAATTCATGGTTTTTGCATATTTCAGTCCGCAAATAGGACATTCCTGGATTTTCCTCTTTTATTTTGGATTGCCTTTGATCAATATTTAACATTCGTCAGCAATACGCAATGTCATTACAGTCAATATTACATGTTAATTAAGGACTGACCTCAGTCGAATACGTTGTGAATAAAGTAAAAGAGTGTTAATTATCAATTCTAAATGCTTGATGGGTAAAAATACGTAATCAGGAGTTACCTTTTTTGTATTAAACCACTTTTCAAAAGAAAATTAGAAAATGGAGCATGACAGTATTTTGAAGAAACTGTTTTTTTCTGTTTACGTAGCTGTCTTACTTGCATTGTGTCTCGCCTGAGATTGCTGCTGTCGTTGTAAAAGTGTAATGTTGACTTAAAAAGTGTGTACAAGTATTCAAACTTTTTCTTTAAATGATATTTCTTGGTCTTGAAGATTAGCTTCTGTCCAAGTTTCATAACAATCCATGAAGGTTTACAAATTTATCATGTCAAAAAAATATAATCCCAGACAGTCTGTAAATGTTAACTACAAAAAAAAAACGAAGTCCATCTATCATGTCTATCAGGAAAATACTAAAAATGAAAAAGAATATATTTTCAAAGGTTTGCTTCAGCAGAAATTATCTTTTCATCATAAAAAACTTCTGCCAAAATTTCATAAAACTCTATGAAGGTTTGACAAAGTCATTGATGTGTAACAAACTTTAACCCCAGAATGATGTATCTACTTGTTACATGTAGGATGCTGTTACGAAGTCTCCCAAACAAAGTCCCCATAAGTATAAACCCCCAAAGACTCTCCCTAGAATAAATTGAAAAAAAGTTCAAGGTCAAAGGTCAAGGCATAATTGATCAATAAACCTTTTGACCTTTCAGCAGGCCATATGTTACCATGATCATTACTTAAGATCCCATTTGTCTATAACTAATATAAATGTTCTCAAGTTAATATAATTATTTGAAATGATAAAAAATCTTAAAATACCATAGGGTTCTATAGTAAACCCTTTCCTTCTTTTGACCCCTCAAAGTACCCCTTAGTAGACCCCAATGCACAAACAAAACCCTGATTGCACCACTAGACATGTTAGTCTATTTAGTAACATACTGAGTAAAAATTTGCCAAAATTTGGAGAGAGGCAATACATAATTTTGTCCCTAACTTTAGAAAGGGACAATACCCGGCTCCAAAGCGAGTGCTGTCTAATTTTACCTAACATCTCCTGTATTATAATTTGCATACCAACTTAATCCTAACAAACAAGAGAAAGATGATGTAAAAACTGCATGCATGAATAAAGTGCTTCAAACATTGGATTTAGTAAATAGCGATGTTGTACAATTTGAGTTGTTTTGTCTAAAAGACTGCATTTTGTGCACCTATCAAAAAAGGTTAAACATTCTGTTATTAGTGGAAAATTTCACGAAAATGAATATCTTGATAAAATGCACACTCTTAATATATTATACCCTGTACAATATAAAAGTTTAAGTTGTAGGACGAGTCAGTAGAACAAACCTAGCTTGCACCCTGTATGCAAAATTTCACTAAAAATGAAAAAGTTCAACATTCTGTCATTTGTTGAAAATCCCGAGAATATACACCCCCTTTTTAAATGTGGAAACACTCTGCATAATATAAAAATTCAAGCTTGAAAACTGTAGGAGGAAGCCAGAAAAAAACATATACCATGCATGCCAAATGTTCCCGAAAGCAACCTGTCATTTGTTGGAAATGCAAAGAAAATAAAAATACTGACAATATACACCCTTTTAAAATAAATTATAACACCCTACTTAATGTGAGCGTTCTAGCTTGAAACATGTAGAAGAAGTAAGCCACACAAACCATGTACCCTGCATGCCTCATACAACCAAATTGCCAACGTTAAGCAATCTGTTGTTTGTAGAAAATAAATTAAAAAACCAAGACAAAATCATGACAATATACACACTATTTGTATATTTTCTAACACCTTACATAATATAAAAGTTCTGGCTTGAAAATTGTCGTCCTGAGGAATCAGCCATACAAATCAAATCCCCAAATGTGGGATCGGCAAATGGACAGGGGTAAAACAATATGCGACGATGTTTTGTCGCAAAGAGTGGTGGCCGGGGCATGATAAATATATATTTTTTATAATGATGTTTTATTTCATAAGGCTTTAGAATAAGCAGTTAAAATTTAAATAGTAATTTGAATATCTCAAAATGTAGCAATGTAAACAATGCAATGCATCCCCCCCTTGAAATATGTACTAGGAGACTTAAATGTGTTATTTTTATTGGTATAAATATTGATTTTGCTATCAGAAAATTAACATCAAACTAAATATTATTGTTATATACATATGATATGCACACTCACGGTTCTACAATCTGTCGATACCCGTATCTTGACATTGCACAAAGTAATGTTTTTCTCTGACTGATAATGAAGTCTTTACACCAAATCCATTTGATGTTGGATGTAAACTGACTGATATTTTAGTCTTAGATACATGATTTTTTGTATTAGTTGTATTGGCTTTGAACTAGCTGTCAGTAACTGCCAGTACTAACATATCTGTACTTAGGGAGCTACCATTTGATTTTTATGGCGGGGGGGGGGGGCTAGGATGAAATTTGAAAAAAGGCCGGACAGGCGTTTTGAGTAAAAAAAAAAGCAGGATGACAATTTACGTAAAAACAGTCAGGATAAACTAATAAAAAAAAAGGCAGGACCGAATAGAGTGAAAAATATAAAGGCAGGACAGAGATTATAACTAAAAAAAAAAGGCAGGGCAAAATTTTTCATCCTAGCCCCCCCCTAAAAATCAAATGGTAGCTCCCTAAGTGTCTTTTTTGTTGTGGGGATGTATAATTTACTGCCATGTCCGCTTTGTGTTTTTTGTTGTTGTTTTTCTGCTTTGTATCAATCTGATGAGCTTAGCACTTTTCAACAGATTTTTAGCTCACCTGGCCCAAAGGGCCACGTGAGCTTTTCCCATCACTTGGCGTCCGTCGTCGTCGTTAACTTTTTACATTTTGAACTTCTTCTAGAGAACCACTGAATGGAATAAAACCAAACATGGCATGATTGTTCCTTATGAGGTGCTGACCAAGTGTTGTTACCTTGTAGCCGATCCATCATCCAAGATGGCCGCCAGCGGGGGACTTAGTTTAACATAGGACCCTATGGACAATACATACAAATGTCTATTTTTAGAGAACCACTAAATGGAATGAAACTAAACATGGCATGAATGTTCATTATGAGGTGCTGACCAAGTGTTGTTACTTTGAAGCCGATCCATCTTCCAAGATGGCCGCCAGCAGGGGACTTAGTTTAACATTGGACCCTAGGGACAATACATACAAATGTCTTCTTTTAGAGAACCACTAAATGGAATGAAACAAAACATGGCATGAATGTTCCTTATGAGGTGTTGACCAAGTGTTGTTACTTTGAAGCTGATAAGTCATCCAAGATGGCCGCCAGAGAGGGACTTAGTTTAACATAGGACCCTAAGGGAAATACATGCAAATGTCTTCTTTAAGAAAACCACTAAATGGAATGAAATAAAACATGGCATGAATGTTCCCTAAGAGGTGCTGACCAAGTGTTGTAACTTTGTAGGTTTTCAATCATCCAAGATGGCCGCCAGCGGGGGACTTAGTTTAACATAGGACCCTACGGACAATACATACAAATGTCTTCTTTTAGAGAACCACTGAATGGAATGAAACCAAACATGGCATGAATGTTTCTTATGAGGTGCTGACCAAGTGTTGTTACTTTGTAGCCAAGCAATCATCCAAGATGGCTGCCAGAGGGGAACTTAGTTTAACAAAGGACTCTATGTGAAATACATACAAAAGTTTTCTTTGGAAGAACCACTGAATGGAGTGAAACCAAACATGGCATGAATGTTCCTTATGAGGTGCTGACCAAGTGTTGTTACTTTGTAGCCAATCCATCAACCAAGATAGCTGCCAGCGGGGGACTTAGTCTAACAAAGGACCCTATAGGAAATATATACAAATATCTTCTTCTATAAAACCTCTTAATGGATTTAAACCAAACATGGTATGAATGTTTCTTTAGAGGTGCTGACCAAGAGTTGTTACTTTGTAGCTGATTTGTCATCCAAGATGGCTGCCAGCAGGGGGAGTAAGTTTAACATAGGACCCTATGGGAAATACATACAAATGTTTTCTTCTAGAGAACCACTGAATAGAATGAAACCAAACATGGCATGAATGTTCCTAATGAGGTGGTGAAGAAGTGTTGTTACTTTGTAGCCGAACCACCATCCAAGATGGCCGCCAGCAGGGGACTTAGTTTAACATAAGACCCTATGGGAAATACATACCCCAAGATTTTTATTTAAGTACGCAAATATAAAACCAAATTTGGCCTCAATCATTATTAGGGTATCCGTTATGATTTCCAAAACCAAAGTAGAATCAGGTGAGCATCCCAGGCTCTTGAGAGCTTCTAGTTATTGTTCTTATGTTGTACTGTTACACCACTGTCACAGGTAAAGGGAGGGTTTGGCCTCAGCAAACTAGTTTTACCCTGCCATATTTTGTATGTGCCAGTCCCAAGTCAAGAGCCTGTTATTAAGTTAGTTGCTGTATATCTAATATGGTGACCTATGTCATTTGGTGTCTGGTGGAGAGTTGTCTTATTGGCAATCAGACCACATGTTTTTATATCATCAACAATCTGACTGTTGTTGTGAACATGTGATATTATTATTTGATAGATTAAATACTTGCTACACTTATTAACTTTCTATTTCGAGAGACAAACGAATCTTTAGTAAAACTACAAATTGTCAGTACAAAAAAGATGTCCATCTTTCATTAGTCGCTGTGTTAGCTAAATGTTTTTGGTTTTGTATGTCATCAACAAGCTGTTGAAATAAAATCTGTAACAGTGTACTCTGGTAAATTGTTCTTAACATGCTTAATTCGTGTACTTTGATTTCAGCTTTATAAATCCATAAAAATAGAGCAAATTTGCTTAACACAGAAAATCACCAGGTAGATTTCTTTGATACCTATATTCATTTATTTATACCATAAAACTTTAAATCCTATATTGTATATTAATAACACTTAAAAATTTATCAATGCCATATAACCTGTCATTTTGATGTACATACACAAAAAATGTCGACTTTTCTATACTACATACTGTGATTCTAGAAATTCTTTTAAAAAAAATTGTCCAATATAAAAATAAGAAGATGTGGTATGATTGTCAATGAGACAACTCTCCACAAGAGACCAAATGACACAGAAATTAACAACTATAGGTCACTGTACAGCCTTCAACAATGAGCAAAGCCCATACCGCATAGTCAGCTATAAAAGGCCCCGAAATGACAAATGTAAAACTATTCAAACTATCTAAGTTTTGTCCACCACATTATTTGCTTAATGTCCTTAACATTTCCATACATTACAGCTTTAGTGTTAACGAATAATCATAGAAACAAAGCATATGACCAAACCTTATACAGCCAAATATATAGTGTAACCAGCTACTAAGTGTAGGTCCTCAGTTTGAATAAGATAATTGTTTATTTGAATATTCCTTTCCCTTTACTCCATCAAAAGCATTTCTTTACTCCATCAAAAGCATTCATTTACTCCATCAAAAGCATTCCTTTACTTCATCAGTGCATTCCTCTAACACTTTTATTGTAATGCAACAACATTCCTGGTAAAATGTATCCTACAGTTAGCGTGCACTATTCGATGGAAAAGCACTTGTGTAATACTGCTTGAAAACACTTACATCATCAAAACATAACTTTCTAGTCATTTCAAAAGTTTTGCAATACAACAAAAGGGTTATTGCATGAATATTAGTGAAAAATATTCCAATAAATTGTCCTTTGGACTTTCGAGATCATGTAAATATAATATTCTACTTAAAACAATGTTCACCAATATTGGTGCTGCTGAAAGTGAATAACCTTACAGAATAACATACAAATTTAATTATTTCTAGCCCTAAAATATAATTTGTTCATCATCAACATATTCCTGGTCCTGATATTCATCACACAACTTTTTCCACCAGGGTTGCCGTAGTAATCGCAATTGTTCAATATGATTTGTTTTTGCTTTAGTTGCTACTGGTAACAAACTACTCGAATACATTTCTACATCTTTATCTGTAACACTGTTTAATGGTGGTGCCACTGAAATTAAAGTAATAAAATAAAAAATGCATGTAAAGAAAGACACAAAAAAGCAAAATTTCGGAAAACAAATAATTTCAATTCTAAGAATGTAACTTTAAAAAGATGTAATATAAAAAAACATTATCAATGAAACAGCAACAAAATAATGAAACCATAATTTAATTATTTATTTATAGGTTAACATACAGTTTTCTATAGCTATGTTATCTATAAAAAAAATACTCATACTGAGACATAGTCAATTTCTGCTGAGGTGGCATTAAACTGACATTAATCAATCAGCTATTATGAGTCTAGAAAAGTTGTAGATAAATTTAACAAAGATCTTCCATCAATTTTAATAGTACAATGTTACAAACAACTACAACCACTGTTGAAATACTTGGAATCTGACAGGCATATGTACATGTAGCAAGGTAAGACTAATTATTTTCATCTCAACATAAAATCATGGAGCTTCTTTCGGAGAATTTTGTTGGTTTCATGGGCTCACATTCAATTCAAAATTAAATTGAATTAAAAAAATTATGAACAGATGTTTATCCAGATGGATAGGGCATAGGGACTTAATGTTTTATTGAGAAGATTATTTTCCACTTATTCAGATGGCAACTTTTCAGGCTCTAACCTTTTTTGGAGCCAGCTGAGCATCTCCTGTCCAAATTGACCTTAATACAGGTTATATTACAGATAGATAAAGGGTACTCAACTTTCCTCTGAATAGGGTTCCAAAAGGGGTTAAATAGCATTTTGAGGATTGCAAACTACATATTTTTTTATAAGATCTTGTTTGTTTCTTTCGGAAGCCTTGGGTAAATGACCTCTGATTGCCAAGTTAGATTGGGTACTTGAAACCTCATCTGAATAGGGCTAAAAAAGGTTTTATAGCATTTTTAAACCGATTTATAGTTTAAAATTCAATTTCATGTGCTCTTTTTATAGTACTTAGATACTTCAAGAACAATTGTGAAAGCAACAAATTTAAATCTGAGAGAAAAACTAATTATTGGTATGCACTGGTTCATTGTGAGCTATTTAGGCTCCTTTGGGCCTCTTGTTTAATAAATCCCCAAATTGGCATGAATTATGCAAATACTTCCACAGTAGTTTAGTTTGTAACTAAAATGATATTACGAATATTAAAGTAAATAAAGCAGTAACTTGGAGGACATATTTTCCAACTGGACATTTTCTTTACTGATAAAATAATTCTATAAATTAGAGGCTCCAAGGAGCCTGTGTCGCTCATCTGATATTTTTATTTACAATTGATGCATAAATCAATGCAACAGTTATACTTTTCCTTTATTTTCAGAGATATAAGCCAAAAACTGCATTTTACCCCTATGTTCTATTTTTAGCCATGTCTCCCATGTTGGTTGGCAGGCAGGGTCATCGGACACATTTTTTAAACTAGATACCCTAATGATGATTGTGGCCAAGTTTGGTTAAATTTGTCCCAGTTGTTTCAGAGGAGAAAACTTTTGAAAAAGATAACAAAAATTTACAAAAAAATGTTAAAAATTGACTTTAAAGGGCAATAACTCCATATGGAGTCAATTGACCATTTTGGTCATGTTTGACTTATTTGTAGACCTTACTTTGCTGAACATTATTGCTGTTTACAGTTTATCTCTATCTTTAATAATATTCAAGATAATAACCAATAAAACTGCAAAATTTGACATTAATCAATCAGCTATTATGAGTCTAGAAAAGTTGTAGATAAATTTAACAAAGATCTTCCATCAATTTTAATAGTACAATGTTACAAACAACTACAACCACTGTTGAAATACTTGGAATCTGACAGGCATATGTACATGTAGCAAGGTAAGACTAATTATTTTCATTTCAACATAAAATCATGGAGCTTCTTTCGGAGAATTTTGTTGGTTTCTTGGCTCATTCAATTCAAAATTAAATTGAATTAAAAAATTATGAACAGATGTTTATCCAGATGGATAGGGCATAGGGACTTAATGTTTTATTTTCCACTTATTCAGATGGCAACTTTTCAGGCTCTAACCTTTTTGGAGCCAGCTGAGCATCTCCTGTCCAAATTGACCTTAATACAGGTTAAATTACAGATAGATAAAGGGTACTCATCTTTCCTCTAAATAGGGTTCCAAAAGGGGTTAAATAGCATTTTGAGGATTGCAAACTACATATTTTTTTATAAGATCTTGTTTGTTTCTTTCGGCAGCCTTGGGTAAATGACCTCTGATTGCAAAGTTAGATTGGGTACTTGAAACCTCATCTGAATAGGGCTAAAAAAGGGTTTTATAGCATTTTTAAACCGATTTATAGTTTAAAATTCAATTTCATGTGCTCTTTTTATAGCACTTAGATACTTCAAGAACAATTGTGAAAGCAACAAATTTAAATCTGAGAGAAAAACTAATTATTGGTATGCACTGGTTCATTGTGAGCTATTTAGGCTCCTTTGGGCCTCTTGTTTAATAAATCCCCAAATTGGCATGAATTATGCAAATACTTCCACAGTAGTTTAGTTTGTAACTAAAATGATATTACGAATATTAAAGTAAATAAAGCAGTAACTTGGAGGACATATTTTCCAACTGGACATTTTCTTTACTGATAAAATAAATCTATAAACTAGAGGCTCCAAGGAGCCTGTGTCGCTCACCTGATATTTTTATTTACAATTGATGCATAAATCAATGCAACCGTTATACTTTTCCTTTAGTTTCAGAGATATAAGCCAAAAACTGCATTTTACCCTTATGTTCTATTTTTAGCCATGTCTGCCATGTTGGTTGGCAGGCAGGGTCATCGGACACATTTTTTAAACTAGATACCCTAATGATGATTGTGGCCAAGTTTGGTTAAATTTGTCTCAGTTGTTTCAGAGGAGAAAACTTTTGAAAAAGATAACAAAAATTTACAAAAAACTGTTAAAAATTGACTTTAAAGGGCAATAACTCCATATGGAGTCAATTGACCATTTTGGTCATGTTGATTTATTTGTAGATCTTACTTTGCTGGACATTATTGCTGTTTACAGTTTATCTCTATCTTTAATAATATTCAAGATAATAACCAATAAACAGCTGCGCCATGAGCGCATGATACGCCCGTCGTCTTGTGTGTGAATTTTTATGCAATAATCATAAATAGTTTCTGACATACGGCCTGACATGCAAAAACCCACTTTTTTTTACAAAAAACTCAATATCTCTAAAATAAAATTTTGAATCAAAACCAAAAAGTATACAGATCTTTAGATTAATATAACTAAGAAGTGTGTAAAATTTAAAGCAATAATCATAAATCGTTTTTGAGATACGGCGCAACATGAGAAAACCCCTTTTAAAAAAAAAAAATCAATATCTCAAAAATAAAATTTTGAATAAAACCAAAATGTATACAGATCTTTAGATTAATATAACTAAGAAGTGTGTAAAATTTTAAGCAATAATCATAAATCGTTTTTTGAAATACGGTAGCGACATGAAAACCCTCCCCTTTTACAAAATACTCAATAACTCAAAAATAAAATTTTGAATCATCACCAAAAGTATACAGATCTTAAGTTTAATATAACTAAGAAGAGTGTAAAGTTTTAAGCAATAATCATAAACTGTTTTTGAGATACGGTGCGACATGTGAAAACCCTCCCCCTTTTTTAACAAAATACTCAGTATCTCCAAAATAACATTTTGAATCATCACCAAAAAGTATACAGATCTTAAGATTAATATAACTAAGAAGTGTGTAAAGTTTAAAGCAATAATCATAAATTGTTTTTGAGATACGGTGCGACATGTGAAAAAAAACACACACCTGTTTTAGTTACTAAGTCCGTAACTCAAAAGTTTTAATCTTATTTTCACCAAAAGTATACAGATCGTTTGACCATCATAAGAAACAACTATGTTAAGTTTCATGAAATTTGGATAAGTCGTTCTCAAGTTACGGTGCAACATGTTTACGGACAGACAGACGGACGGACAGACGGACAGATAGACGGACAGACGACATTTGTATACCATAATACGTCCGTCCCGTCAAAATTTTGACAGGCGTATAAAAACTGAAAAGTTTCCTTTAAATTACCAATTCAGGGGCAGCAACCCAACAACAGGTTGTCTGATTCGTCTAAAAATTTCAGGGCAGATAGATCTTTACCTGATGAACATTTTTACCCTGTCAGATTTGCTCTAAATGCTCTAGTTTCAGAGATATAAGCAAAAAACTGCATTTTACCCCTATGTTCTATTTTTAGCCATGTCAGCCATGTTGGTTGGCGGGCGGGGTCACCGGACACATTTTGAAACTAGATACCCTAATAATGATTGTGGCCAAGTTTGGTTAAATTTGGCCCAGTAGTTTCAGAGGAGAAGATTTTTGTAAAAGTTAACGATGACGGACGACAAGTGATGAGAAGAGCTCACTTGGCCCTCGGGTCAGGTGAGCTAAAAATAATAAATACATTTTCAAGAACATAATCCATTTTCTCATTTTCATTTCCTAGATAAATGATACAAAATAGAAAAAAACATAGACATCTCTTTTTAAGTAGTCAACTTTAACTAATAGAAAATTACACAAGATTTAGGAAAGTGGTGTTAAAAACTGAACTATACTCACAATGTACAAGTTCAGAATCTACATTTAATCTGGCTATTAAAGCTTCCCTGTGGTGCTGTTTTTCCCTGTTTACTCTTGCAGATTTATAATAACGAGCTAACATTTCTGCTGCCTTTTTATGTCCTTGTTCTAATTCTTCTCTTGATGTATACACAGTCTGAAGTTAAAGTTCATAATACCTTTTTTCATAATTCTTTCAAAATAATTTTTTTTGTGTTACATAATATTTGAATATAAGTTCACCTCTAAACTATCTATCATATGAATCTTTTCAATCTTTTTATATCTAATAATTTTATGTTTTATTTCAAAATTCTGTAGGATGTTTTGTTTAAGCAATGTGAAAAGCTTTGATAAGGCTGTAACACAACTACAGTGTATTTTATCAGTTAATCATATTATCTTATGCAAAAGTGGTTATATAAATCTGGCATTCTATATGATATAATAAAATGCTCCTCAGGGCACATTTTGATATGACCGCAGATGTCAAACCCTGAACAGTTTGGGCAAGTATGGACACAAGATTCAAGCTTTATACAGATATGAATTTGGATTGTGATTAAATATTTGACACAGAATGAATGTGGTCTCAGAACTTAAAAATTTTAAATTGGATATTCACCTGTAATGGTCCAATATCCAAAATCTAAATACATGGTTAGATCAGCATATCAAAGAACCCTAAGAATTCAGTTTTTGGTGAAATCAAAAACAGTTTAATTTTGGACCCTTTGGACCTCGATTAGGACCAACTTGAAAACTGGGTCCAAAATCAAAAATCTAAATACATATTTAGATTCAGCATATCAAAGAACCCCAAGAATTCAATTTTTGATGAAATCAAACAAAGGACCCTTTGGACCTCAATGTGGACCAATTTAAAAACAGGGCCCAAAATCCAAAAACTAAATACACGTTAGATTCAGCATACTGTTAATTCAGAAATTATTGCGTGCATTTATTATTACGATTTTTGAAGAATTAACAAAAATGTGAGTTTAATTATTCTGATTTTAGGAAAAGCTTCATACATACATGTGTATCATATATCAGAATGCGAGGAGTCGCATTATTTCCATTAATTTCTGAATTTACAGTATTAAAGAACACCAAGAATTCAAGACTTTGAATTAAACTCTATTGAAATTGGTCAAGAAATAAGCAGTTTATACAAAGGATTAAAAAGTATTGTTTTTGGTCCCTTTTTCCTAAATGGTAAGGGCCATAACCCCCCAAATCAATCCCAACCTTCTTTTCATGTTATAAAACCTTGTGGTACAGTTTCATAGAGATCCATAGACAAATACTCAAGTTATTGTCTGGAAACCAGAAAATCTAGTTTTTGGGCCCCTTTTTGTCCCTTATTCCTAAACGTTTTGGGCCATAACCCCCAAAATCAATCCCAACCTTCCTTTTGAGGTATGGAACCTTGTAGTTCAATTTCATTGAGATCCATACACTTATACACAAGTAAAAATGTTCTGAAACAAGTCAAATGCTTGTTTTGGCCCCTAATTCCTGAACAGTTAGGACAATAACCCTTAAAATCAATCCCAACCTTCCTTTTGTGGTATGGAGCCTTGTGGTACAATTTCATAGAGGTCCATTTACTTATACTTAAGTGATGGTCCTGAAACAAGAAAAATGCTTATCCTAAACAGTTTGGACAATAACCCCCAAAATCAATCCCAACCCCTCCTTTTGAGGTATAGAACCTTGTAGTACAATTTCATAGAGATCCATACACTTATACTTAAGTTATTATCAGAAAACCAAATGTCTTCGGACGACGACACTGACAAACTTTTTGTGGTCGTATAAAAAGGTTAGACCTATTGTGTCAAACAATCTTTGGACAGTAACTTTTAAGAAAATATCTGAACTAAAAACAAACAGTAGCAATAGATGGTGGACATTTTAACAGGATAAAAATTCACTATAGTTATATACATGTAGATATAAAGGAAGGCATTTGGTACAGGGTTATTTTCATTTGACTTGTTTTATATGCATAATAATTTTGTTTTGGGTAAAGCAAAGATATATATTTAATGTGCATAGTCATTTTGCTTTGTGGAATAGAAAAAAAGGTATTTTGTTCACTCTGTGGTTCAGTTTTGTTCTACACTATCTTTTTTCTGTATAAATATATAGTTTCCTGATTGTCTCCCATGCATAATTCTGATGCCGTTAATAGAACTAACTGGTTTTAATTCTCTGTTCTGGTTAATAAGTCTTTGTATTTCTACTCTCCTTTCATCAGTCAGTCCAGGAGGTTTGAGTGATGCTTTAATTTTATTTCTTTTGTCTTCTAGCTTCTTCAACCATTTCCTAACCTGCATGTGAAAAACAATACATTGTTTTAGTTACAAAAAACTTTTGAGTAAAAATGTATAGATGTTATCATTTTATGCTAGGGTCATCTTGACCTTGCTAAGGGCCATCTTGACCTTGCTAGGAGCAATCCTGACCTTGTAGTGAAGTATCAGATCTTAAGTTCATTGTCAAATACCTTCCACTGTCAAGCAAATAAACAACAACGCAAAAATAGAATTTCATGACATTTTCCCATGTACAACCAAACAATTTGCTTTCAATTCCTATAACTTTGTATTTTCATAACAAATCAAAATGATTTATCAAATTAATGTATCATGATATATTGAACATTGAGAGAAACAAAATGTACAAATGACCCCCTTCATTCTAACATAACATACCTGTTATACAATTCACTATTACTCAAATTTTACAGACAACAAAGAAAAATAACTACGGTATGTAAATATATATATGTATACTGTGAACCAACTTATTTTCATGTGCAATTTTTTTTTCACGACTTTTGCCATTAAAAAGAACCTGAATATAAATATGTAAAACTTAGATCTTCCCTTATATAAATATGTCAAGATAATAAGAAAATTGCAAAAAAACAAATTGCCGTGAAGACTGCTTAAAAGGGTTAAACACAAAATAGGGGATCCACGAAAATAAGATGGTTTACAGTAAGTCTGATTACTTTTAAGGGGAATTCAAAATTGTTTTGATGTAAAATTTGAATAAACTAAATTTGTTATGAACTAAATTATAGTTTTTGATATTCTACAAACATAACTTGTATACTTACAGCACGCTGGACAGTAATGGCTGCTCTATAACGTTTAACAAATACTTCTCGGTCCTGCATGCTTTGTCGTGCATGATGACCCCTCCAGGATTTTTGTATAAGAACAGCAGACTTATTCTGTTGTCTCTGCATGTATCTTTCAAGCATGGCTACAATTATAATTTTAAAAAGTTGTGACTAAATAATAAATGTGTCAAAGTAATATTTGAACTGGTATCTAAAATTTATATCTAACTGTTTCAACATATCCTGCATATTCTCGTTTACTATGTAAGTATAATTATCTACAGTGTACTCATTTTGTGAATTTAGTTGCCAGTCAAAATAATGAAATTTGATACCCTACAGTAACATTTTACATCTGTAATGTATAAGGTTTATTAGCACATATAAAAAATTAACTCTTGTTCTTTCCATAAACTTAAAAAATTTGTAAGGGCTTCCACGGAACCCAGTGTCTCGCCTGCTATTGCTGCTGTCAGTGTAAAAGTATAACATTGACTTTAAAAAGTGAGTCCATTTATCAGTAAAATACAGAAATTTAAAAAAATTTTAAATTTCTTTAGATGCTATTTCTTGGTATTGAAGATTAGCTTTTGTCCAAGTTTCATAACAATCAATGAAGGTTTACAAATTTATCATGTCAAAAAAATTTAATCCCAGACTGTCTGTAAATGTTAACTGTAAAGAACTAAGTCTACCTATGGGGAGAACATTTCAGGGACTGAATTTTCGGCTCTCCCTTGACACCATTTGCGAGTGTGGTCTTGAGAAATGATGAAAGTCCGTTGGAAGGGGACGATAAATGGCTGACCCGTGTTAAGAGAGCCATATCTCTTGCACGTAAAGACACCCTTGTAAATTTCGAAAAGAGAAGGCTAATGCCGCTACAAGGCAGCACTACGCACGAAAAGTGGAAAGGATTAATATAAGTTGCAATAACTTGTTTCCCAATCTACTATAAATAAATATGTTTAAACTAAGTTTACCTATCAGAAAAAAACTGAAAATGAAAAATATATTTTCAAAAGTTTGCTTCAGACATTATCTCTTAATCATAAAAAGCTTCTGCCAAAGTTTCATAAGATTCTATGAAGCTTTGACAAAGTAATTGACCTGTAACAAACTTTAACCCCAGACTGTATCAACTTGGTAACTATAAAAACTAAGTCCATTTATCAGTAAAACGGAAAATGAAAATAAATATTTTCAAAATTTTGTTCTGGATACTCTATTTTGGTCATTATCAAGCTTCTGTCCAAATTTCATAAAATTTCTTGAAGGTTTGACAAAGTTATTAATGTCTAAAAAACTTTAACCACAGACTGAACCTAAATGTTGACCTTGCTGACACCGACGACAAAATCTAGAATTGCTATGTCTTGCTTTCATGACATAAATGTCTCAGGCTCAACAAAATGAAACTCCCATAAAAAGTATTCAAATTAAAAAACTTAGTATCATCTTTGTTTCTTTTCACAAAATAAATAAATATCACATTAACAGGTAATTCTGAATTTATCTAAACAACATCATAAATATTGGTTTCTTATCAATGAATTTTTATGCTTAAGAAAGGTCTTTGCATTCAATTTATACAAAAAGGTTTTTTTATTAACTAAGACAAAACTTTATCAAAACTCAAAATTTTTTTGTAACTGAATATAATGTGCAATTATTTAACTTGAGGGAAATAAGAACCCACCAGTCAGTGAGATATGTATGTATATTAATTCTGAAGTGCTTATGTAACATAACAGATATGTCTGCCTTGTTTACAATTACGAAATGTCATGTTCTGAATCTTACTACATCTTTCCAAACTAAGTTTTGTGAAATTAACTATGTTAAAAGGAAATAATGTACATGTATTTCTTTTAAAATTTGAATGTCATGGTGAATAGACTTTTCAAATTACTATTTTGCATAAACCAAAATTATTTTTTTAAATGATGTATACATCAGTTTTTCTATTATTCATAACATTACCTGCAGGTAAAATTTCTACAGTATGTAATTGTTTTTCTTTGAATTCCCTCATTATTCTTTGTCTGTTTAACTTCAGTTGTCTCTGTAATTCTATGGCTTCCTTTGCCTGTACTTTTCTATCTTCTAATACCCTTTTCTTTAATCTAAAATATAGAATTACTTAGTCTGGTTCTCATTTGTTACCAAAGTTAAAGTATTTTGCACATCAGGTCGCTTAAAACATGATAACTGACATATGCTTGTTTCATTTTAAAAAGCATGGAAAGACACCCTTGTAAATTTCGAAAAGAGAAGGCTAATGCCGCTACAAGGCAGCACTCATTACGAAAAGTGGAAAGGATTAATATAAGTTGCAATAACTTGTTTCCCAATCTACTATAAATAAATATGTTTAAACTAAGTTTACCTATCAGAAAAAAACTGTAAATGAAAAAAATATATTTTCAAAAGTTTGCTTCAGACATTATCTCTTAATCATAAGAAAAGCTTCTGCCAAAGTTTCATAAGATTCTATGAAGCTTTGACAAAGTAATTGACCTGTAACAAACTTTAACTCCAGACTGTATCAACTTGGTAACTATAAAAAAACTAAGTCCATTTATCAGTAAAATACGGGAAAATGAAAATAAATATTTTTAAAATTTTGTTCTGGATACTCTATTTTGGTCATTATCAAGCTTCTTTCCAAATTTCATAAAATTTCTTGGAGGTTTGACAAAGTTATTAATGTCTAAAAAAAAACTTTAACCACAGACTGAACCTAAATGTTGACCTTGCTGACGCCGACGACAAAATCTAGAATTGCTATGTCTTGCTTTTGCGACATAAATGTCTCAGGCTCAACAAAAATGAAACTCCCAATAAAAAGTATTCGAAATTAAAAATCTTAGTATCATCTTTGTTTCTTTTTCACAAAATAAATAAATATCACATTAACAGGTAATTCTGAATTTATCTAAACAACATCATAAATATTGGTTTCTTATCAATGAATTTTTATGCTTAAGAAAGGTCTTTGCATTCAATTTATACAAAAGGTTTTTTATTAACTAAGACAAAACTTCATCAAAACTCAAAATTTTTTGTAACTATTTGTTTTTCGTAAATTGTTTTGTTATGAATTAGGCCGTTAGTTTTCTCAATTGAATTGTTTCATATTTTTCATGTCAGGGCCTTTTATAGCCGACCATATGGTATGGTTTTTTCTCATTGCTGAAGGCCGTACGGTTGCCTATAATTGCTTACATCCACTTCATTTGAACTTTGGTGGATAGTTGTCTCATTGGCAATCATACCACATCTCCTTATTTTTATATTAGACCTCATGCCTGCCTTATCCTAACCTTCTATACATTTGTACTATTTCATAAAGATCAGGTCTAGGCAGTGAAAAGAAGAATATCTGGGGTAAACCAACTATCTTTGACATGTAACTTATAACTCTATCAAATAATACAAGAACAAGTGTAACTAAAATCTTTTGCTAATAGACGAGTTTCTAGTTTCCATTTTATGAATGAATGTTCTTCCATAGTTGACCTGAAGTCACTCATGGAAAAACAGGTCATAGGTCATTGTGACATGAAGATGTTTGCTTTGTGACCTCATATGTAAATTGCACTAAATAGATAATTGTGTAAAATTAATATCAGCAAGATATACACATAGTATGGACACTTGTCTATCATTGAGGGATAGGTATTGACCTATAAATTTATTTTTTGGTTTATCGTATCTCAATCATAGCAAAAACTGGCTAATGTGATTTGCATTGGTAAATGTTGATTATACCAGCCCTGTTCATCACTGATGACCTATCAATTCAACCCTGTCCATCTCTGAGGCCCTTTCTATGCTGAGGCTATATTATTTTAACCCTGTCTATCACTGAGGCCCATCATTTTAATCCTGTCTATCACTGAGGCCCTATTATTTTAACCCTGTCTATCACTGAGGCCCATCATTTTAATCCTGTCTATCACTGAGGCCCTATCAATTCAACCCTGTCCATCTCTGAGGTCCTGTTTATACTGAGGCTATATTATTTTAACCCTGTCTATCACTGAGGCCCATCAATTTAATCCTGTCTATCACTGAGGCCCTATTATTTTAACCCTGTCTATCACTGAGGCCCTATTATTTTAACCCTGTCTATCGCTGAGGCCCTATTATTTCAACCATGTCTATCACTGAGGCCCTATTATTTTAATCCTGTCTATCACTGAGGTCCAATGATTTTAAAGCATGAACCTGTTATTGCCTTAAATGTGTACAGGGTAAGCATTATTACATCAACTAGATATCATTAAGATGGGAGCCATCTCTGTGGGCCCCGCTGTGAATAATGTGTGGTAAAAAATTTGTATCTTTATCATTGGCAATGGGGTTGTCAACTGAAACCAAAGTTTTTGACCTTGACCTTTGACCTAGGAAGTTGTACATAAATTATGACACACCCTCTGGTGTTGGTTAATAAACATGTCAAGTATAAACTTTGAAATCATAATGGTTCTCTAGATATAGAGCGGACACAATTTGTTACGGACGGAAGGACGGACAGACAGACGGACAGACTGATCACTATAGGGCATCCTCCATTCGGCGGGGCCCTAATTAGATTCAACAATTATATATAATACAATATTTTACTGATTACTATCAAATCAACTAATAAACTGTCTGCCCCCAAATTTTTAAAGGTCTGTATCATTACAGCAAATTCTGTAAAGTTCGTTAAACCAGGATGTAGAATGGAAAGTTGTCAGATCCTTATAAGAAGCATTGGAATCAGACTGATCAAATACTAATATGAAACATAGCAGAGGGTCTGAATGGGGGTCCTTCATTTCTGTATTCTTTAATTTTTTAGGCCATTTTTCTCAATTCTTTATATTTTTTGCCCATTATTCTCTATTCTTTATTTTGTTGGTCAATTTTCCTCTATTCTTTATATTTTTGCCCATTATTCTCTATCCTATAGTCCCCATCCACACCCTCATAGCAAATGCTCTTCAGAACTACAAAAACTTTCTTACAACATACCTATATTGTTGTTGGAATTTTGAGAATGTTTTGTTGGCTTTTACAAGCTTCTTTCTTGTAATAAAACCTTTCCATACAGCTTGGATAGTAATAGCAGCTCGAAAAAATCTCTGGAAATAGAAGTATTACCAAAACTCACAGCATTTTGACACCATTATCAGGCCATAGAGATTTTTTATAGCTTTTAGGCCAACTTTCAATAGCAAAGACATACAAGTATTTTGAATGCTGATAAAGAAATGATATAAAAGTAGAACAAAAAAAGGAATGCAACTATTGTAAACAACTACTACTCCACTTGCCCATTATTTTCTAATTTTATTTTTTAATTATTATTGAAGTCAAGATGGCCTACTTTTAGTGTGGACCTTTGTCATAAAACATAATGCATTGACTGACAGATAAGTTATCCTTCATTTGTAGTTGCTTAGATTTAGAATTTATCATAAAACTTAACTTAGATGGACAAAGAAATATACAGAGAGACAGAATCCTATATTCCCTCCCAAATGTTGTTGGATATATATTGTTATGAAATAACTTGAACCACCATTTTTTTTTATCACTTTTATTTTAAAGTGTACATAAAATAAATATTTTTTTATTTCATTCTTTTACTCAAAACATATTAAATCAGTAGAATGTATATACACCAATAATTCAATCATATTACCTCATTTTCAGCTTTCTGTGCATTCCCTGCTTGGAGTAAAAGATGGAGTTCTTTTAAATCTCGACTAAATCCTGCTCCTTCCCATTTGGCTAACAATGGCCTTAAGCCTCTGCAAAATTTTCAAATTTATTTTATGTTATGTTAAAATTTCATGTGTGATTATTTCAATATGGATGTAACTATTTATAGAATAATCCTTTACATATATCGTAAGGTAATACGATGTCTATTTGAACAATGTCTAGTAGAAAAACGTAGAAATGTGAGACTCCATTACCAATTTCTATATTGATTACAAAACAATGAATTCAGACCTTCTTATATATATTATGTTCAAACTATTTAAATTTAACCATATCAAAGAATATAAGAGCTCTATTTGGAATAACCAAGCATTGTATCGGAATATACTGTAAATTCATAATTTTTTACTTGGTTCAGTTTTTATTTTTGGAAAAAATCTGACAGGATAGGTTTTGCCAAAAAATAAACAACCTAGCATTTTAAATTTTGATAGAATTATTTGTATGCAGCATTTCCTGAAATCTCAATTAATCTGGTGTGAGTGTGACAGTGTAGGGTCGGTAGGAGGGGTGTCATCAGGAATTCCCGCAAAAATAAAGTACTCTTTCCCAGATCCCGAAAAATTAATCATTAATTCCTGAGTCCAGATAGCTGTTAATCCTTAAATCCCGGGAAAATAAAGGCCAAATCCCAAAATCCTGCAAAAATAAAGGTCCAATCCTGACGTCCCAAAAAAAGGTCCTCCCCCCTCTTCTATTGTTTGTCTTTAAGTCTTTTCCTTTCTGGCATTGTTGTTTTTTTACAGTTTTTGATTCCCCCTAGGTATCTTTTTCCTAATAATTCCAGTTCAGTTTGTCCTTTAATCTTACACAATAATCCGTTGCTGTCTTTAGTAGATTTCTACTTTCTTTATTAAAAGGAGATATGAACCTAAAACACTGATTACAGATATCTTGCAGGACTACCTAGAGGATGATCACTACTTACTTATATCTTGTACACAAGGTTTCTACTAAAGGTCGATGACTCTCACAGATTCTCAATACACATTTACATGCAGACCTAAATATATAAAGGAAAAATTACTTGGACAAATTTTAAAGATACAAACTCTATTAAATTAATAGAAATTTATGCTTTGCTGTTGTATTAAAATTCTATATCTTGTTGTATGATTTTGCTTCATACAATTTTTTTCTATTCTCATTTTTCGACTAGTATTAGATATTGTTTCATAATTAAAAGTTGATGTGTTGCAAAACTAAATGATTAGTTTTTTTATGCTTTTCTCAAAAAATTTATTATACATTTTTCATTTTTTTCATCCTTTTATCTGTATACTGCAAATTTTTGATTGAAGTTATAACTTTTTAAACATGGAGATATGAAAAGTGAAAAAATGAAAAGAATCATTATCGAGACATTAAAATGACATTTTGCACAACTTGATGCATTATTCTAACTTGATTCCTTTTGAAAAAATGTAAATTTTGATGTTACAATAAATACAATATCTTTATTCTTGCAAATCTTGAAAATTATTTTTAAACTGCTGCCAACTGCTTGCAATAATCTGACTACCTTAACGATGTCAATTCAGTCATCACACTGCCAGAATGTACATTTCATAATTGGAATAGTCAACAATATAAAAAAAATTAAGAACTCAATAGATTTAATATTAGCATCAACCTTAAACAGATTTTATTCAGACCAATAAACAGGACTAATTTTTAATAAACACCTGTAACACATAATAATGCCAAACAAGAGCTTGTCAGATTTAAATTACTTAAGACTTTTCAGAAATACCATGCATATTAAGTCATTAAATCAATTGTTTATTTTCTTTTTTTCTCATTTTTCAACTCTCCAAAATATCATAACACATGATGGTTTTAGTTACTTACGCTCCAACACTGACTTCATTACTAACAGACAGTTTATAAATTAATTCATCCATTATACTGAGAATTAACTTCTGGTTCAAACTTCTTAGGACAATTCTGAAAATTAACATATATTTATAAATTGATATGGCACAATTAATATTTAAAATTATATTTGTATAAATGTATTTCTTTTTTTCTTTACAATGGATTTAGATATTTTAATGACAATGGTCTTGTTTCTTCAATTTAGAAGGGTGTTATGCTCTGCTGCCCTTAGTCTTTCCCTTTTGCTTTTGAATCATGCTCCAAAATTATCTGTGTCATTTTTGCAAGGAAAATTGAACATTCATGATCAATTTAAGGTACAGTTTTATAGCTAGAAAAATGATAAACATATTAAGGTCATAAGATTTAGAGTGGATATCAAACACTCCAGAAAAACAATCCTTTTTCAAATTTGGTTTCTAAGAGTTTAACAATATGAGTTACCTGTTAACTCTGAGTATTTTTGGTATGAGATCCATAATAGCTACAACTGTGTCTGTGTCATCTGTGATCAGCAACTGTAATAACCATGGACATTCCAAAACTGCAATATATAAACAGTAAATATAAAGTATATTCCACAACTGTTACACATGTACATAAATATATAAATTATAAAAAAAGTACTTGTACATGTCAATCTAAATAAGGTATATATATCAAAACTACAAAGTTAAACAGAAGAAGAGAAGCATTTGCTTTGCATCCACAATATTAATAATCACAGTTATTAAAAAGGTTTTATATCTTTTTCTGGAAAATTCAATTATTCACCTATGATTCTGCAGTGCTTCAAGAACACACTCTTGCAAAAAAGATAAAAATATAAAAAAAACAATATGTTGAAAAACAAAAAACACTTATTATATAATATATGTATTACTAGAAAAAATTAGATACCATTTATTGAGATAAACAACACAGGTATTTGTCCCTTATATATATTATTTAATAGTAATGTTGATACATTTCTATTCGATATTTCTTTCTTCTGGTTTGTTTGCATTTCTTGTTTATCATCACTAATTTATCAAAACTATTAATTAAAACAGCTTAAATAATGCAATAAATCACTAAATTTTCTTTATCTAAAACAAACCATCTTACACATAAATTGCAATTCTGTCTCCAAATTTGCAGAATTAAGCAAGAACTAGAATGATTGTGTACTGCTGTTTTACAATCAAACATGGTGATGTACAGTTCACCTACCTTAATAGTAAGAAGTCAAAAAGTTGTATGACATCTACAAAATAACTGTAAACAAACTTTAATACAATACATAATGAACATGATAGTCTGATTAAACAGAAAACATTCTATTTTACTTCATTCAAATTCAATATTGTTTGAATTAAGTATATTCTGAATCCTATGCCATTAAATTATTACATTTACCTTTCTTTGGCACACTAGTGTGACCTGAGGCTAAATATACAACAGATTCCAATACACCTCTGTAACATGCAAGTAATTTATTTCTCTCTTTCATGTGGCCCTAGAAATATAAAAAGACTAAACATCACACATCATCATACAAATGTAGCATATATATATGTTATTAATAATAACAATCATCAACTATAACTTCATTAAGGTACAGTGTGTTCACCAAGCATTAATATGGTTGTGAGTTGTCATGAAAAATGTCTATTTAGCCATAATGTGTTTAAATAGTCACCAAGGCATATACATTATCAGACCTGTAAATGTCTGGTTCCCAAGATTAAAAAATATAAGATTCTAAATTGTTTACATCTCATCACCAGGAACATATCATTTAACTAGCCTGCATATATGTTTGTTCAGCTGTCCCTGTCTAGAATCTTGGCATGTAAATTGTTTACATCTCATCACCAGGAACATATCATTTAACTAGCCTGCATGTACATTTGTATGTTTGGTCATCTGTCCCTGTCTGGAATCTTGGCAAAATGTATCACTAAGGAAATATTATTTATCTGGGATGTACATGATTGGTCAATAAGAATGCATAATTAATGGTTCTGTATGGAATCTGGGCATATCTTGCTTGTAAACATGTACATCTGATTATTAGCATATTATTCATTTTGCCTATAGATGATTGGTCAATAAGAATACATTACTAATGGCTTTGTATGGAACTTGGAATATCTTGCTTGTATACGTCTAAGGACTAAGGAAACATAATTTATCTGGGGTGTATATGATAGGTCAGTAAGAATATATTACTAACAGCTCTGTCTGGAATCTTTGCATATCTTGCTTGAATACGCCTGGTCACTAAAAACATGTTACTAACAACTTCAAGTAGCACCTCATCCTCAAACTTCTTTACTTCTGCACTAGGAAGATCTAGGCCTGTGCATACTTGACTAAAAAATTGAAAAGTAAATTATAAGTTTAATTATCATGACTTAGACTATTGCTTCAACTTTATCTATTCTTATATAAAATCCAAACTGATAACAGTAAATCATCAACATTACATAAAAATATAAAACTACACGGAAGAACACAAAATGTGACAAGGATAGTTGTTGTTTATATATAAAATAAAATATGCCTTGGTCATTATAAATTAAAGCATACTCTTTACTTATGTGTCTCATAATTTGTATTGGTTTGTTTTGTTCACAATGTATCACTGATGTTTAAATATGAGAAGAGAGGGTGGCATTATTTAAGGTCATCATTGGAAAACCCATAACATTAATTATTACAAATCTGTGTCTGTAAACAAATTCAGTGGTGTTCTTTATAGAATCATTATTAACCCAGTATTACTTTTTTGGGGTGTAGCTATTAGATGGAGTTCAGGCTTGATGTGACTTAAAAAGGAGATTTTCTTTATTTTTAAAGACAATGTGAGATGTGAGGACACATCTTAAATTTGAATTTTGTTGTTCAGACGATTTAGCCAATGACTTATGACAGAGTATAGCCATACATGTATACAATTCAAGAATCTATATTTTGTAACAGACACTTAATAGTACATGTATATATATATCTGAAAACAGTTGATGGAAACCATTACATATATAACAGTAGTAAACAATGATTCATACCTGAGTATAGCCGCCAGCGATGCTGCAATTTGCCATTCTCCATCCACAATGGTGAAATCCTGTTTTAAAACTAGAACTAGGGCTTGCAAAAGATTGTATTCCCATATTTCTTTCCTTATTCTCATACCATCTTTGCTTCCAGCTACAGCTGTGCTGAGAATTTCTAACAGAAACATAAAAAAAATTTAATTCATGTCAAAATATCATGAATATAAATTATATCATTCATGTCATTACATCATAAATATGTGATTTTTCTGTTGAAGCTTAAGTTAAAACAATTTAATCTAAATTCAACCCATCAATGAAAATACATTTGTCAATTGTTCGTAAAAAAAATGCACTCATTGCATAGATTTTTTATTGTCTTTTATTTTTATTAATTTCAAACTACATATAATGTATGTACCCGTATTATCATGATTATTCTATTCTATGCTGTTTTGAGGAGGATGCTTTTCCCTGAAATTTTCAATATCTGATAACCAATTGTTTAAAATATATGACAGAAATAAAATTGATAAAAATAACAAATAACTAAATGTGTCGGAAAACACGAATGGCCCCATCTCAAAAAGATGAAAAATCTGCAAATTTCAACAACACATGTGGACACAAACATGCATGGATAGTATCCAGTTCTCAAGACCAATACTAGTTTGATGATCATGGTTACCTCACATACCAAAAAATCAGCCCAATATCTGAAGGCATATAGAAAAAAAATCTGTATAACTGTGATTTTCAACAATTAAATTAATCAAAATCCAAAGCCTGTAATTTCAGCAAAAATTAGAAGAGCAGAACAAAACTTAAACTTGATCTGTTACTCATCATGGTTAACTCACATACCAAAAATCAGCCCAATATCTGGAGGCGTTTAGAAAAAAAGTCCGTATAACTGTGATTTTCAACAATTTATCAAAGTCCAAAGCGCATAATTTCGGCAAAAATTAACAGAGCAGATTGAAACTTAAACTTGATCTGTAACTCATCATGGTTAACTCACATACCAAAAATCAGCCCAATATCTGAAGGCGTTTAGAAAAAATTGAATATAATGGTTTGTTGCGGAATGATGGACAAGGGTAAAACTATATGGCCCCGACAACTTTGTTGCGGGGCCATAAAAATAAACATGATAAAATGTGTAGCCTTTCCATATGAACTAAAAATGATACCAGTGATAAAAAGTAATAAATTGTTTAAGCTGTCAATAAACGGTCTGAGTTGTCTTTTTCATAGACACTCATTTAATCATTTACATAGTCAAAACTTTTCATTTTTACTTTGTCTAAGTTAGTGATGTAGACAATCCGAGTTGACTTTATTGACAGTCAATGTTTTCATAGATGGCCCGAGTTGTCTTGCACCAAAAACAAGCATTGTATATACAGCAAAATTTATGTTCTACACTGATACAGACAGATCATAAGTTATAGTTTTATATTTTCTTATTTCCTTGTCAATACCAGTGACATTTTTCTTCATTTTGAAGAATATTATAGTTACAAATTTTTGTTATACAATGTTATACAATACAATACAATACAATACAATACATGTATATGTTTATTTCAATAGAAGTCCCTCATTGGGCAATGACAAATTAAGATACAATTATAATTAAATCAGTTATACAATACAATACAGTACAAGAATAGAATGTATAATACATGTACCTGTGTGGTAATAAAAAAAACAATATAAGATGATTTTAAATGATGAGTTCTCTGCAGTACGGATGTTTGCAGCAATGTGACATAAGGGAAGACAAACTGTTTGGTAAACTGATTACTTACATTTTGTAGCTGGAGGAGACACCATGCCAGGGGACAGTGCTTAAGAATCATATGCATATGAATATCCCTGTGTCTAAACCTTCAACGCCAACAAGACTTAATAAAATATATAAAAAGTGTAGTGTTTCCTGAAGCTTTTGAAAAGGGCAGGGTATTTTTTTCTCAGAGGGCACTTTTAGCGCGATTGGCTACACTTTGAGGGCACCCAATGCGCGGAGGACTACACTTATAGGGCACCCTTTATACAGATATAAAGGCACTGTAATGGATAGGGAATTAATCGAATATATCATTGTTTCATATTTATTGGTAAGAAATAACGATATGTATATTAGTTTGTTACATGTAATTCAATTTCTTTTTGTAATAAAATTATCACTCCTAGACTCAGCTAATAGAATCTTGAACATGTTCATTGTGCAACTGTCTTATTTCAATCAATAACTCGTTATAAACTTTAATACTGGATCACTGAGACTGATTGTCTAAGGATGTGTTGTGAAAGTGGACTTTGCATGACCAAGAGCATATGCAATGCACTGCTTTTTAGATGCACAAAAGAAGTGCCAAATACCTTTTGGATCTCGCATGTTTATACCAATCAAAGCTTCATTTGAATAACTGTACAAATAGTTTTAGAATATTCAAAGATTTGTATAGAAAGACTTACTATACATATTCTTCTGCTTTTCATCTTTTTTCCATCTGTGTTTTTTGTGTGTTTTTTTATTGATACGTTGTTAAACTTGTTGATTGTTTGTACCATTCAAAACTATACATGCTATATCAGCTATATTCTTAACTTTAATTTTTTTAAGAAAACAACAAGGAAGCCGTCATAGATTCAAACCCAATCCAACGTCTCGACCGGCCGAATAGTATAAATAGAAAATAAATACAAACATCGTAATCAGTGGTAAATTATGTTCATCCCATGTATTCGCATGATCGTAAATTTATAACTCAAATGATTGCCTGGTTCTAGGGATCACCACAGAATTTATTTTAAGGGTAGTGTTCACGAAAAAAAATTAAATTGAAATTACATTCACTCAAGATCTTTATTGTAGATCATAATCTGTTAATTAGGAAAAAGATAAACAAATTAAAGCCAATTGACAAAAATAGTAATTAAGGCATGAATTTATACTTTTGAAGTAAAAATTGTCAAAAATTTTACCTTTTCATCACATTTTTCAAAAATTCAAGGGTGGTGCTGAGAAATTCGAGAGTGGTGCTGGAGATTTAAGGGTGGAGGAGCTCCATCCTTAAATAGCCTGTGGTGATACCTGCTGGTTCCCTTTTCAATTGTCTAGGTTTTAAATTCGTACATTGTAGAGGTACAAATCGATGTTGTCCCTACATGTATTAGATTCAATCATGAATCGTATGTGTACTCAGTCGCTTCAAAACTGTTCAAACATAGTTACGAATTTCAATAAAATGTAGGTCATTAAAATTCCAAGGGAAAAAAGGGCAGGGCGTCAAGAAAACATGGCAGGGTGCCATACCACGCCAAAACCTCCTGCAGGAAAAACTATAGTGGCCATCTATATGATTGCTTAATTACACGCACATGTAGACATGGTAGAGGAGAGTCTGAGACACCAGGGGGTAAAGCTTAAGTTAATTAAGAATTGTTTGAATATGATTCTCCCCGTGCCAAAACCAGCCAAGCAAGCATTTAAAAAAAAAGGAAATGAAATGAAATATAGATTTTAAAAAATTTGTTTTAATGATTAAGATTATATCTTTGTGGAAAAGTATGAGCATGACTGGTCTTGTTCATATCAAAATTGAATGACTATTATTACCTTTCAGCCTCAATAGTAAAATTGGAATACGTCTATCCCGTGTCTCTGCTACCTCAGATGCTAAATTAATAACACGTTTATCTCTGGTCGGACTCGGCTGTCTCGACATTTTAAAAATATAAGTTGAAACTTGCCGAAAAAAGGTTGTTTACATGGTCATTTAGGCGCTTCCGACTGAATCAGCATTACGTTTTATTTTCTAGCTGTCTAAAATAAAAACAAACGCGGATAGCAGCAAAACGAAAGTAGGAATGGCGGGAAATGTGTAACAGTCTTCGTTTAGCAACATGAAGTTTAGAGGGAAAATCGTTGATATAGGATGTATACACCATTTCACGAGCAAGTCCATTTACATTTTTTTATTCATACAAGAATCGAAGAAAAGAAAGTAAAACAATACTCAGTCCAGAAAATGTTTCCATTCTGTGTTTATTTTTAGGGGTTTCCTTGTTTACCAATACTATACAGTTAAAGTTCCACAAATTAATTTTTAATCCATACTGAATCGTAGAAAAAATGGTTAGAGCCGACCTCCAAATGATCCAAGATTCTGTAATGAGGAGTCTGTCTACTACTTGTGGTTGTACTTCTCCCCATATCCTCCATCCAATGTCTGTTCTTCTCTGTCTACTAAACGTGTCCAAATTTCCTTTTGTCTTCCTACATTTCTCTTTCTGGTTGTGTCCATGTCATGGCGATTCGACAGTTGTTCAATGGGTCCATCATGATGTTACCTATCCAACTCAATCTCCTGGTCTTCATGGTGTTTGTGATGATGCCTATGTTGGCTCTTTGCAGCAGTTCTGTGTCGGAAATCATAGCTGGTTAAAATATTCTGAAGATTCTATGCAAGATTCAGGTGTTAAAGGTGTTTGTCTCCATCTCTCTTGCTTATCATCCAACATTCTGCCCCATCCCGTGCTCCATATAACATCACTATCAAAACAATATTTTGGTGTTCCTACTGTATTGGTTTGATTTATTTTTCTTAGCTTGTAGTATGCTGTTCTTGCTTTTGTATTCTATTTCTTATTTAGCATGTTTAGGCTGTTTCATTGTCGCTGGTACAAAAAGTATCTATAGTATAACAGCTCCAAAGTATGTGAAAATGTCCAACTCTGTATCTAACTAATTGTTTCGTCTAATGGAAAACCTGTATGATTTCTACTACTTTTTTTGCAAAAAGGGTGCAATTTGGGTACTGTGATGTTAGATTGATAAATGTGTTTATTGTCCATGTGGTCACAAAAAAAAATAATAATAAATAGCCAAATGATATTAAAAAAGAAAATATGAAATGACAAATGTAACCACACAAGAGACAGATTATTCGGTCTACTCAAACTAGTGCTAGAGATTCCTTGAACTTGTACTGTGAGTAAGTGTTCCATATTGAAAGCCTCCCTCAGTCCCTGTGACTTTGAAATGAAGAACATCAATCAAAAGATGCTTTGCTTTTGGTATTGTTCATGTAGTGATTTTTTGTCATAGATAATACACAATAATATGTTTCTTTTCTATTACAATAACTGCTTTGAATAAAACATTTGTTTAGAAATGACTTACCAGACATTCAAATATAGGATGTTCAAATCATATTACCCCCCAAGGGTGACTGGGGAATAGAAGTATGGTCATCATTGGTCTTCCTCCGACCGGCATTAAAATCTTCGCCAAAGTGGGGCGTCTGTTTGGCTGTGTGGGATGTACAAATTTGCAGCCACGTCCTGTCAGAATGGGGACGTTAAATCCGATGCCTCGTGTAAAGAGAGTGCCACGCTCTTTGCATGTTAAGAACCCTTGCAACAACTCTTTGAGGGGTCCGTAGGTGACCTGTTGCAAGGCTAAATTTCTGTCCCTATCCAATATACCCTCATTTCCCGTGGCAGTCTGAATTTCTCCGACCTTAATCCCGGACTCCTCTTTTACAGAACCTACCTATTGTATTAATTGTTAATTTGTTCTCGTCCTGAATATGCATGAAATATTTGCCACTGGACGTTAAGCAACCAACAATCAATCAATCAAATCATATTGACTGCTTCACAGTACCAACGTTGCTTTGATTTTAGTAGGGGTTATCATTAGTGAGCAATAGATCACATTACACCTTGTTTGGAAAGTCTATGAAACTTTTTGTGTGAATGCTGTTTATTCCCCATTTCTTAGAAGATGTGATTTTTTATTTAAGTGATTATTATGATAAATAGTATTATCAGTCAGGGATATAACATAAAAAGGGATTTGAAAATTTCAGTAATCATTGGTAATCACCTATTTAAGTGGTTTTGGTGTTTCCTTTGATCTTCACATGCTAGTTTCATTTTTATTTTCCATTGAATGACAAATTACAGAATTTTTTTTCTGAAATTTGCCTACATAGATCAATTATCCCTTTCTCTTGTATAATCATCAGCATCAGTGGCTTGAGCAGTAAGTAAGTGATTAAAGCTTCAAAATGTACCATTGGGAATTTTTCTGTAATCACATATTCATTAAATACTCTTACAATCAGACAAAGGTCAACAATTTTAAGTAAACTGATTGGTCTTCCTTACACTTAGAATGATCAACTTCAAGGTTTTGTCCTAATCTACATATTATATTAGTTTATGCATATTTCGAATAAACTGTAAAAACTGACAAGCTCATCAAGCAAATGATCATTTCTGCATGTATATATTTTTTTTTTAATGATGAAATGCTTGTCTTTTAACCAATTAAAAAAATCAAGCTTGTGGGAAAAATATCAATAGATTTTTATAAACACTCATTTGCGGATCGAAGGGTGGAGGTTGGGAGGAGGTTCCGGGGGTTGGACCCCCCTTTTTATTTTGACAATCAATGTTTTAAAATGGGGACATATGGTTGAAACCCCCCTTTTAAAAATGGCTGGATCTGCCTCTGACACTTATTGACAATGATTGAAGTGTTTAAATTTTCACTTCTCAAATTTCTTGTTTCAGTGATTTCATAAAGTCTCTGTCTGATTTTGTAAAAATTTTCAATTTTTTCAATGCCAAAATCACTTAAAAAGGTGATTCTGAAATCACTTGTATAAGTAGTATGTGGACTGATTATAAATTGATTTAATTTTTAGGAGTAATAGGGACTCTCTCAAAACTAATCAAAAGTTGTGTCTTGAGAATAACCCCTGGTAATTGGTATTTTATACTTGCTGAAAAGTTGGCTAATGGAGGAATACAGATCTGGTGTGAACTACCTCAGGTAAAATTTATATATAGGTATATCATTTACAAACGTCCATTAGGGTGCAATTATTTATAAAAGATTTCAAAATACATGCAAGTTGAGTACAGATCACCTAGATGAAACCTTATAAAATCTAGTAAAAGCAAGTTCTGGTCTCAAAACACTGAGTATTTGGGCAAAGATTCAAATATAGTTCCCTTAAGTAGGTTTTACAGTTAATAAAAGAAACTTCTGTATACATGATAAAATGACAAAATTAAACAAAATCTTCTCCGTTTTAAACTCTAATGCTATAAAAAAAAATATAGAGAATCTGAGCAACCCTCTTTAAACATGTTAAAAGATAAATTACAAGAGTAGGGGTATTTTGTGTTCTGATAATCACTTGCTTAAAAACTGAAGCTTTTGCTCAATGTTAGTATATCCAATATATTCCTGAAATAAGCCTAAAGTTTGCTTAAATCTGAAACTCTGCATATTAATATCACAGTTAAATTTTGAAATCAAGTCCCGGCTCATGTCATACATGTATTTGCATTTTCCAAGAACCATCATCCATGTCATAATGAAGATTAAATATGTGATTGATATTGGTGTCAAATAAATTATATGAATACAAACTACTGTAGGGTAAACATCTATCAGACAGCAACCCAACATCAGAAATAATTAAAATACACCCAGAGGTCAACTTACAGTCTTCATCAATTAACTTATATTAATATCATTCATTAGATTTTGTTGTCTAGTTCTACATTCAACTCATTTAACATCTTACTGTTCGCTGGAAAATTTTATGCCAAATCTGTGTGTTTACATTGAAAGTTTGATGTAATTTTATATGTTTTAAAAATATATAGCTAATAATAAACTAGTAGCTCTCCAGACCACTGTATATGCTGTCATTTGATATCGATATCTTATACATAGATAAACGGAAGGCTGTATGGTGACCTATAGTTGCCTACATGTACGCCATTTGGTCTCAAATTGTAAAGTACAATATCAACAGTTTGATATAAAATAAGGAGATGTGACATGACTGCTAATGAGACAACCATCATCCAGACCAAATGACTAGGATGTAAGCAACTACAGTTCACCTTACAGCCTTCAACAATGAGCAAACCCATACTGTAAAGTAAGTGTATTTATTATTAATTTGTTTTTAAATTCAAAATGTACATTTTACCATGTTTTATCGACCGCAAAAAATTTTGTGGTCGTATATTGGTATAACGTTAGCGTCGTCGTCGTCGTCGTCGTCCGAAGACGCATTGGTTTTCGCACTCTAACTTTAGTTTAAGTGAATGGATCTCTATGAAATTTTACCATAAGGTTCAATATCACAAAAGGAAAGTTGGGATTGATTTTGGGGGTTATGGTACCAACAGTTAAGGAATTAGGGGCCAAAAGGGGCCAAAAATAAGCATTTTGTAACTTCCAGACATAACTTGTGTGTTAGTGTATGGATCTCTGACTTTGTACCACAAGGTTCCATATCACAAAGGAATGCTGGGATTGATTTTGGGGTAATTGCCTCAAAATTTTAGGAATTAGGGCCAAAAGGGCAAAAACAAGCATTTTCTAGTTTCATGACAATAACTGTGTGTAAATGTATGGATCTTTCTGAAATTGTACTACAAGGTTCCATATCACAAAGGAAAGCTGGAATTGAGTTTGGGGTAATTGCCTGAAACGTTTAGGAATTAGGGGCCAAAAGGGCCAAAAATAAGCATTTTCTAGTTTCAGACAATAACTTGTGTTCAAGTGTATGGATCTCTGAAATTGTACTGCAAGGTACCATACCTCAAAGGAAGGCTGGGATTGAGTTTGGGGTGATGAATCATAAGGGGTTCAAAAATTTGGGGGATTTTTTTTTTCCTTTTTTCCTTTTTTTCTTTAAAATTTTCCATTTTAAGTTGGTTATTTCTGATTTATTTAAAAGCAAATAATAATGATATGGCAGGAGATACACACCAAACAGGATGTGTAAATTATTATATAATAAGTATTGTGCAATAGCAAGAAATTTTCAATTGCACAGTATTGCAATAGCAAGAAATCTTCAATTGCACAGTATTGCGCAATAGCAAGAAATATCCAATAGCACAATATTGCGCAATAGCAAGAAATTGTCAATTGTACAGTATTGCACAATAGCAAGAAATATTCAATTGCACAGTATTGCACAATTGCAAGAAATATTCAATTGCACAGTATTGTGCAAAAGAAGATACTTTGTATAAATTGCTTATTTCTTGACCAATTTCAATGGGGTTTTATTCTTGAACTCTTGGGGTTCTTTAATATGCTGAATCTAACTGTGTATTAAGTTTTTGGATTTTGGGCCCCGTTTTTAAATTGGTCCACATTGAGGTCCAAAGGGTCCAAAATTAAACTTTGTTTGATTTCATCAAAAATTGAATTATTGGGGTTCTTTGATATGCCGAATCTAACTGTGTATTTAGATTCTTAATTTTGGTCCCGTTTTCAAATTGATCTACATTAAGGTCCAAAGGGTCCAAAATTAAACTTAGTTTGATTTTAACAAAATTGAATTCTTAGGGTTCTTTGATATGCTGAATCTAAATATGTATTTAGATTTTGATTATGGGCCCAGTTTTCAAGTTGGTCCAAATTGGGGTCCAAAATTAAACTTTGTTTGATTTCATCAAAATTGAATTATTGGGGTTCTTTGATATGCGAATCTAACCATGTATTTAGATTTTTGATTTTTGGGCCCGTTATCAACTTTGTCCACATTGAGGTCAAAAGGGTCCAAAATTAAACTTTGTTTGATTTCATCAAAATTGAATTATTGGGGTTCTTTGATATGCCTAATCTAACTGTGTATTTTGATTCTTAATTTTGGTCCCGTTTTCAAATTGGTCTACATTAAGGTCCAAAGGGTCCAAAATTAAACTTAGTTTGATTTTAACAAAAATTGAATTCTTAGGGTTCTTTGATATGCTGAATCTAAACATGTATTTAGATTTTTGATAATGGGCCCAGTTTTCAAGTTGGTCCAAATTGGGGTCCAAAATTAAACTTTGTTTGATTTCAACAAAAATTGAATATATGGGGTTCTTTGATATGCTGAATCTAACCATGTATTTAGATTTTTGATTTTGGGCCCGTTATCAACTTTGTCCACATTGAGGTCAAAAGGGTCCAAAATTAAACTTTGTTTGATTTCATCAAAAATTGAATTATTGGGGTTCTTTGATATGCCGAATCTAACCGTGTATTTAGATTCTTAATTTTTGGTCCCGTTTTCAAATTGGTCTACATTAAGGTCCAAAGGGTCCAAAATTAAACTTAGTTTGATTTTAACAAAATTGAATTCTTAGGGTTTTTGATATGCTGAATCTAAACATGTATTTAGATTTTTGATTATGGGCCCAGTTTTCAAGTTGGTCCAAATCGGGTCCAAAATTAAACTTTGTTTGATTTCAACAAAATTGAATATATGGGGTTCTTTGATATGCTGAATCTAACCATGTATTTAGATTTTGGGCCCTGTTATCAACTTTGTCCACATTGAGGTCAAAAGGGTCCAAAATTAAACTTTGTTTGATTTCATCAAAATTGAACTCTTGGGGTTCTTTGATATGCTGAATCTAACCATGTATTTAGATTTTGGATATTGGACCATAATAGGTGAATGTTCAATTTAAAATTTTAAGTTCTTAGACCACATTCATTCTGTGTCAGAAACCTATGCTGTGTCAAATATTTAATCACAATCCAAATTCAGAGCTGTATCAAGCTTGAATGTTGTGTCCATACTTGCACCAACTATTCAGGGTTGGACCTCTGCGGTCGTATCAAGCTGCGCCCTCATGGAGCATTTTATTTAAAATGTATTACCTAATATTGTTCCTAGTGTCTTGACGAAGAATTAAACATTTATTTATTTCCACAGGGTCATTTCTTTGATGAATATGCAATGGAAGGTGTATCTAAGGAAGCTAATGAGATTTACTTAGAAGTTGCTCCAGATAATATTGTTAAAGCTCTTAAAACAGCTAGCAATGCCAAGTGGATCAAGATTAAACTGACAAAGAAACATGTCCCTTGTCTTACTTTTGAAATTGATCAGGTAGATGGGTACTGCATGGTAGGGGCCTGGGTGGCTTAGAGGTCTGAAAAGTTCATCTTCACTGAGGTTTTGATTTCGAACCCCACTTTAGGCAAGGTGTGTTTGATTCCAATCATATCTAATTGTCTCAGATTGCTAGTTTTCCTACAGAAGGTTAGTGGTTCTCAGGGTACTTTTTCCACAAATAAAAGCTAGCCTCCATGATATAGCCAAGTGCACTGAAAGTGGCGTTTGTCACATACAATCCATAGATACTTCATGTGATGGAAGACATTTGCTAAATAGCTTTTGATCAGTCATCAAATATTTTAAAATATGATAGAAAAACTAATATTTTTGGAACACTTTAGAACTTTTGAAGTCTGGTCTAGCTGTATGTATGTTCAAGTTTATAATTAGGGTTCCATAAAGTAGAATTGATACTACAAGCAAGTGACAAGAAGTAAAAATCCAATTCTACTTGGAGTCTAGAAATCAAAGTTCTACTGTACATGCTGTAGATGTATTGAATTTTTTGATAAGCAGCTTAAGAAAGTGTACTAATAAATACATATGTATACTGATCATGACAGCACATGTTTTATTATCTCTGTTTTGCACATTGATATGTTAAATAATTAAAAAAAAATGGACAAAAACAAATCTTTTGCATGCATATATGTGTGTACAAGTTTCGCTGTATTAAAAATTCATGTAATGTTTTTAAAGAATCCTTTATCATCAAAAGAATTTTAAGCTGCTTGTTATACAATGTTTTTGTTATGGAAACTTATTTTAAAATATGAATAAATGGATATGAAGGGTAAATATAATGATCCAAGACAAAAACAACCACAAAAACCAGTAAAAAAACAAAACAAAGATGACTACAGGTACCAAACAAAAACTAGTAAAAAAACAAAGCAAAAGATGACTACAGGTACCAAACAAAAACTAGCAAAAAAACAAAACAAAAGATGACTACAGGTACCAAACAAAAACTAGTAAAAAAACAAAACAAAGATGACTACAGGTACCAAACAAAAACTAGTAAAAAAACAATACAAAAGATGACTACAGGTACCAAACAAAAACTAGTAAAAAAACAAAACAAAAGATGACTACAGGTACCAAACAAAAACTAGTAAAAAATCAAAACAAAAGATGACTACAGGTACCAAACAAAAACTAGTAAAAAAAAACCACAAAGATGACTACAGGTACCAAACAAAAACTAGTAAGAATCCAAACCGAAAGATGACTATATTTACCAAACCAAGACTTGTAAAAAAAACATGTGAACTATTATTTGTATTTTTAGCCAACACTAAGTTCCCACAGCAGAACAGTAGTCCATGATGTACCAGTTTCTGTTATACCCCGGAGATTATGGGAAGACTACGAAGAACCTGGACTTCCACACTTTGATGTGAGAATTCAATGATTAGAAGTTATTCATGTGTTAACCTAGTATTGACTGTAGAAAGGTTTATTCATAATTATTCCTCTGCTCCAGAAGAGAGGGGATGCTGGTTTATGTCTCTCTGTCCATGTTTCCATCAGTCAGTCTGTACCTTGAAAATTTTGTCCCCCTTAACTCAGACACTACAAATCATAGCTTCCTGAAATTTAGTATCAAGATTTATGTTAGCATTGTATTTAGTGTGGTGCATTTTCAGATTCATGACTCAACAACTTCCTGTTTATGAAATATTTGTATATTTATACCCCACGCAACGAGTTGCGGAGGGTATAATGTTTTTGACCTGTCCGTCCGTCCGTCCGTCCGTCCGTCAGTCCGTCCGTCAGTCCGTCCGTCAGTCCTGTTTCTTGTCATCGCAACTCCTCTCAAACCACACAACAGAATTTCACGAAACCTTTTTAGATAATAAGGACATACTATGTAGTTGTGCATATCGACAGGAAATTACGATTCAATTTTTTTTTCAGGAGTTACGCCCCTTTGAACTTATTTGCCCAATATACTACTGCAACCTTTTGTCATCGCAACTCTTCTCAAACCACACAACAGAATTTCATGAAACCTTTTCAGATAATAAGGACATACTACGTAGATGTGCATATCGATAGGAAATTACGATTAAATTTTTTTCCCAGGAGTTACGCCCCTTTGAACTTATTTGTCCAATATACTACTGCAACCTTTTGTCATCGCAACTCCTCTCAAACCACACAACAGAATTTCATGAAAACTTTTCAGATAATAAGGACATACTACGTAGATGTGCATATCGACAGGAAATTACGATTCAATTTTTTCCAGGAGTTACGCCTTTGAACTTATTTGCCCAATATACTACTGCAACCTTTGTCATCGCAACTCCTCTCAAACCACACAACAGAATTTCATGAAACCTTTTCAGATAATAAGGACATACTACGTAGATGTGCATATTGACAGGAAATTACGATTCAATTTTTTTCCAGGAGTTACGCCTTTGAACTTATTTGCTTCAATGTACTTCTGCAACAGTTTGTCATCGCAACTCCTCTCAAACCACACAACAGAATTTCATGAAACTGTGTACATAATATGGACATACTATGTAGATGTGCATATTGACGGAAATTATGATTCAATTTTTTTCTGATACAATTTTTTTTTCTTACACTTATTTTATTTCTCCAATGAATGGACACTAAGGTTCTTTCATATTGTCAGCCTGTGACTTTTGTCGCAAAAGCGAGACATAGCGATCCTACATTCCGTCGTCGTCAGCACTCTGTGGTTAAAGTTTTTGAAATTTTAATAACTTTCTTAAACTATCCTGGATTTCTACCAAACTTGGACAAAAGCTTGTTTATGATCATAAGATAGTATCCAGAAGTAAATTTTGTAAAAAAAAAAATCCTGTTTATCCATATTTTACTTATAAATGGACTTTTAACATTACATTCACTCTGTGGTTAAAGTTTTTAAAACATTCATTAGATTCATAAACCATCCTGGATTTTTACCAAACTTGGATAGAAGCTTCTTACAATCAAAAGATAGTATCTAGAGGAAAATTTTTAATAATTTTTTCCCCATTTTTGTTGAGCCTGCGACTAACAGCAAAAGTAGGCGAGACGCTGGGTTCTGTGGAACCCTTACGAATTTTTATATGTAATGGCCATGTTTTAAATTTTCATCACAATTTTTTAGGAACTACACATCAGGGCAAGGGTCATATTTGCCATTCAAGTCCTAATCTGAAAGGCCTATGACTAAATTGGTATCTTGGAAAGATCATGAAAACAAAATTTTACAGCCATAATTTAAGTCATTTCATTGAGATCAACTGTTGATACAAGTTTTTTTGTGCTGTGACTTCCAGTATGATTTTAACAGTTTGAAAAAAGGAATCAAATTTGATATTGAAATTTGTGGTTTTTTTTGTGTTTGACAAATTAAAACTAGAAAATGACAATGTCTAAATTAAGGCCTTCGAAAATGTATTCTATGACTAAACACACAATAAAGAAAACGCAAGTTTCAATAGGAACAATGCTAAAAAGTTTGTCAGAAATCAACTTTTTATGATTGAATAAGTGTTTATCTTGAACAGATTGAAAATGTATTATTTATATTGAATAAATACAACATCACAAACAGTTTTGTGAGTTGATACATGTATTTACATCTATTTCGTAGACAACTTTTTTCTCCAGGTAAATTAATCAATGAGTGATGGATTTCTCTTAGAAGAAATTTCAAGGTCCCAGTGAATAAACTGCACTGAGAACAATACCTATTGTATTCTTTCAATGGGACAGTACATGTACATTGTCCAAAAATTTAAATCAACACAGGTAAAGCAAGTCAAACTGGGATGTTTTATTTCCTTTGCAATAATATGACTGACAATGTATGATAAAAATCTGGATCCTTGAATAGGGGCCCATCAACTTCCTAATTACAGAATACTTATAGCTGGGGTATCATTTATGAGGAATAGTTCAACTTGTTTTTGTTAAATTTTATTTAAAGTAGAAGATTTATGCTGCACTGACGTTTTTGTTGCAGAACTTCATTTATACTTGCAAGCTCATGGATTGCAGTACATTTGTCATTCTTTATTTCCACAGGTCAGTATAGCTATGCCACAGATGAAGTTATTGAAGAATATGATAGATAAAATGAAAAATCTCAGTAATCATATGGTAAATATGGAAATCTATTATATTATAAAGGAAAGTGAACTAACGCCTGGTGGATAATTAGTTTGATAATCTATCATATGTAATACCTTACCAAAACATGAACATTTTGTAGAACTACTTTTGAGTTGATATAAAGAAGCAAGCTATATAATTTCATCATACATCACACATACTGAATATCTTGTGTTCAAAAATTTTTCTGGATTGCTCTTCAAAGTAGACTCTCTGATCTGAAGTTATGAAAGCCATGGAAAAGTAAAAACAAGTTTACCCTTTTTTAAACAGGTATGGGGTGCTTTGCAGTATCATAAACTAACATCAGCTTTTGTTTTTGTGATTTTAAGAGAGAGAACAAGTTTTTATGCCCCACCTAGGGGCATTATTTTTTTGGTCTGTGTGTCCGTTCGTCTGTCCCGCTTCAGGTTAAAGTTTTTGGTCAAGGTAGTTTTTGATGAAGTTGAAGTCCAATCAACTTGAAACTTAGTACACATGTTCCCTATGATATGATCTTTCTAATTTTAATGCCAAATTAGAGTTTTGACCCCAATTTCACGGTCCACTGAACATAGAAAATGATAGTGCGAGTGGGACATCCGTGTACTATGGACACATTCTTGTTATATTCTGATATTTATTTCAGAAACATTTATTCTTATATATTTTTTTAAATTTTGGGATACTTTTATTTGGGTTTCAGTTTCATTATTATAAGTAAAAGGATCACACAAGGTCATGTAAAAAATACAGTGCTTTAGGTGTATGATTATTATAAGTTTAACCTTTAACTAATACAGTAGACTCCACCTAATCGGATATCGGCTAAACGAATATATCTGCTATTGTAATATTATTTCAAAACACCAAACCCTTCCCTATACATTCAATGTTAAATTTGTCTTATAATCGAATATCGGATAAAAGAATATATCGGCAAATAGGATAAGAATATTCAGGAAATTTTGTTCAAAACCATGCACAATCAGATATTTTTAATGTTTTTCTGACTGGAAATGGACCCTGAAGTTACGCAATTACAATCTTGCAGACAAGAAAATTTTGTTTTTAATTAATAAAATGAACTATTTCTTAATAAAGTGTTTATTCATTGTGTTCCTTTGTAATGCGATTTATATGCCGATAAAATTCAAATGGTTTTAATTTATTTATAAAATATACGGTACAAGAGAAATATGTTGGGAGAATTTTGATAAAACTCGAAGTGCTCACAGAATCAGAAATATAATTTAGACTGAATGTACCTCCTTCTGAATAATTTATTGCAATATACATATAAATCCCTTTTGCCAAGAGAAATCTGACTTTTGTCAGATATAATTTTGCAACATGTGTAGGTTTGACCACATGTCATGGACGCCATTTTCTTTTGTTTACAAAATGTGAGGAAGCCTCTAGAACCATGACCAAAACATTAAGTCTTCAGAAAATTTTAACTTGATGCAAAAATATTTTATTAATTATGATTATCTTCACTGATATTCAAATGAATTTGATTATTCAAAGAAATAAAATATATAACAAATTCGATTTCAGTTCAGAGACAGAACATGCTATAATCTATTTATAGCCCGATAGGCTTACCTGTGATTTTACCACATACAAATGTAAATATGGATATTACTTTGTACATAAAACAAATAAAGGCACATACTATATGGATGGTAGATATTTATTCACATACATACATGTGGTGGACTGTGAAACTCAGATCAGGAGATTGGGAAATTTTAGTCAGGAGATTAGGCCTCAGATCAGGAGGTTTTTTATTGACATAAATTTGTCGTAAATGTAACCGTATGATATAGAAATTGTCTTTTAAAGTGTTTTTTCTTCAACCATTAATCCGAATGTAATGTGTTTATAGTACCCTTGTTGCCTTTCTATGATATCACATTGCTGAAAGAAATATTGAGAAGATTCTGTTTCTTTCTTTGTTTTTGATAATTGATTGTTGACTGCTTGTAAATAAAGCGGTATGACCTTTTCTTTGTGTATATATTTGTATTTATGTCTCCATCTCCTTTTATTTGTATTCTAGAAAACTTAAGACTCAAACGGTGTAAAATATTTTACTATCTTTAGCTAAATCACTGTCAATATAACATTGACAAATATTATTTAGTAACTGAATCACTGGTATTTGACACTGGGTCATGTAAGAAGTACAACTGTACCAGCTGACTTGGCTGCTTTTAATAAACTTGACTCTGCACTATATATATAAAGTAATCCTGATCCTGGTAAAATTTTGTTGATTTTTATACTGAGGATGCTATGAATTGTCTTTGAGTCAATGTTTTCTGCTGTCAGTTTGGATCTTGTTGAGCATATGAAAATCCTTTAATATGCTAATGGAGTGTGAAATAGATAGGTATTTTTTTGCTGAGTTGAAAGTTAATTAAATGGTTTTTTTGTCATCAAAACATTCCAATATTGGCAATAATGTTTTGACAACAACATTCCACTTTTCTATCATTGCCGGTATTTTCCTTTAATCATCCTTTGCTGTGCCAAAGACAGAAGCCCTATTGATTAATTAATATTCTTTCACCTGAGCTGACACCTGTTTATTATTCAATCAAACTATTATCTTGTGTAAGGCAATGTCAGTTACACCGGATATATTCGATACTCTCGGGTTTTTACGTCTTCAATAATAAACATTTGTAAACAAAAATGGTGCCTGAAAATTTTCATACATGAAATATTTCATACACGGATTTTTCTCTTCAACGGGAGGACTGGAGGAGACCCCTGAAAACGGGATTATTGTACTCCGTCGGGAGGTTCACATGTATGCACATAAATATTTCAGGACATTTGATTTATTTTAATAAATATAGGATTTAAAAACTGAAAAACAAAAATATGAGCATTACATAACCAGCTGATAAAATTTTTACACAAACATCGTAGTGATGAATCTGATGAAAATAACTCTAACCCTTTTATATATATAGCAGTGATCAGGGCTAAGGATTAGGTCAACTCATTATTGCAGAATATTCAATGAATATACATTTATCATCTAATTGAATATATATCGGATAATGGGATATTTTTTGCTAACATTTTGGGTATCCGATTTGCGGAGTCTACTGTAATAACAGTGTCTTACTTTGGACGAAAATGTAAGATTTTCCCTCCGCTTCAGAACTGTCCAACAGCATCAAACTAGACGGGTCTTGGATGATTTTCTGTTGGTGTGTTTCACCTGTACATATTTAAATTTTGAACTTTAAGGTTGGTGCCGTAGTTTTTGAGCAGATAGTGTGTTGAGGTTCAGAGACTGTCAGAATTTATATAAAGAGATGAAATTTTATGTTAAATGACCCTTTTGTTTGTTACAGGTTCTATCAGCCAATCAGAATGGAGAAATGAAATTAAGTGTAGAAACAGATATGGCAGCCGTCAGTACACATTTTAGAGACCTGATCAACCCTTCAAGTTAGTATACTGAATATCATATTATTTTGTCGTAACACTTTACACCAGTTGTCATCACTACCAATTTATAGGTTGAAGTGAATGGACTACAATCAAAACTCTTATTACTTAACAAGGTTATGTGGACCAATCTGTTATAACAAAGAAACCAATCCCAAACCATACCTGCCAACCCTCCCGCTCAAATGGCGAAATTCTGGAAATCTCCCGCTTGCCGGTCCGCTCCCACGCGGGAGTATAAAATCTCCCACTTTCAGATATTTTGACCCCAATTGACCAGTCTGACAACATTAATTACGTTTTTGTGTCACTGATGAGGGAATTTGTTACCTGTAAATCACAGACCTTGTAAATTAAATGGCTTCACTTGACAGCTTGGGTGTCAAAAATAATACTATTTAAGGACCATTAACGACTTTTACCTCAAGCTTTGTGTATTTTGATACACTTCAAAGAAATTTCGGGTTACTTCCCCTGTTTAATCATGTTTTAATTTACCCTCCTTAAAACAATGTGAATTGATAAAAGAATATAAATTAAATACAAATTGAACAAAGAATCATTAAAGGATTGTAATTTAATGATTTTGAATGTTTAGGACAAATAAAAAAAAAATATTTTGAAAATCATTTGATAGATCTATACTTCTATTCAATGTTTAAATTAAAATTTATAAGAAATGTATTGAACAATTTTGAAAATTCACACTGGTATTAAATGTATACCGTACACGCTGGCCTGAAGGGATACAATTATCAGCTGATGAACGCTGTCATGAGCATGCTCAGAGATATTGAGAAAGGCAAAAATACATCATCACCCCTAGTATAGGATATATCTAATAACTCTTATTGGTGTTTTGTAGATGAAAAATAAACAGGTCATATATTTCACTTGAAAATGTCGTTCGCACAAAATCTCCCTCTTTGAAGGCTTCAGAGGTTGGCAGGTATGTCCCAAACCATGACCAGAGTGGTAAAATACTTGTTATTTGGTGTACATAAAATAGACAGCAAACCAAAAACACGATTGAGGATGTTTAGATAAGATAAATTTAAATTGAGAAAATGATGACGATTAGTCTATATAAATTCAATAAAAGTAAAGAAAATCTTTCATTCTGAAAGGAAACTATATTCAGTAAACATTAGTTATTCTTTGAAACTCTTATTAATTGTGAGCTCAACCATGGAACCTATTCTTTCAACAAAGTAACATTTATTTGTATTGGTCAATTTGATGATTTTCACATTTGTATTTAGCTCTAGACCAAGTACCAAGTTCACATGACAGTTCTCCAGAAAGGCTGAAAGATCCCAATGAGTTCAGCAAGGCCAGGATAGATATCAGAAAATTTGCCCAGTTTCTATCAGGACAGCTGGTTAATCCAACTAAAGTTATATGTAGTGAGTACTTGTGTTATAAAATTGTTCTTCCGACTTAAATGATATTTAGTAATTAGAAAGATCTGTTATAGTAACATCCAAATGCACTGAAATAATTAGGGTTAGCTGTGCTCTTTTTTAAGTTTAAAAGCACTTCAAAGTGTAGCTTATTATGCAACAATTTGTAAAGTTGTAGCGAGATGTCCATTTTTAAGGTACAAATTAAAAAAAATATGTCTGTTGAAGTTTTTTCCGATGCTTTACAGATTGATTATATTATAATTATTGATAATCTTTATGAAAAAAGAAAAAAATATTTATATAAGGTTATCTGTGTTGTTTTAAACAAAAGTAAAACTCACTTTTTCTAGTTATGTGTGTCAAGGCTTCTATCTTAACATCATGTACAAATGGAAAAGATATTAAATAAATAATAAATCAGCCATTCATCATATACCTTGACCTTGTAAAGCTAGTTTTGTCAGTTTAAGGGTTAGGAATCTTCACAAATAACCTGTTAGATGGTTTACATCAATGAAACTATTTATTTTACATCAACACTTGCCTTTAAATATTCAGTATGTCTTTAAGTTTATTTGGTTTATATGTCTTTTGTTTTTGTCTCAAATTACAGAGTCAAAAAGCAAGACATAGGTATGCTGTTTCAGGCGGCAACGTTGTCAACAATGTATTAGTTTGCTATAAGGCCATTTTATGTCGATATTTGGGGGATGTAGTTGTATTAGCATTGGCACATCTTATTTCCATGGAGATTGTTTGGCCATGTACCTTATTACATGTGTTAACAGTTTTTTTGTCGAGCCTGCGACTTTTGTCACAGAAAGCTCGACATAGGGATAGTGATCCGGAGGCAGCAGCGGCGTTAGCTAACTTCTTAAAAGCTTTATATTTTAAAAGCTAGAAGACCTGGATGCTTCATACTTTGTATATAGATGCCTTATGTTACGAAGTTTCCGTCTGTCATATGTCCATTGTCCTTGATCTCATTTACATGGTTCAGTGACTACTTGAAAAAAAAGTCAACATTTTTTGTAATGTTAATTTCTTTCTTATTATGAGTAATAGGATAACTATATTTAGTATGTGCGTACCTTGCAAGGTCCTCATGCCCATCAGACAATTTTCATTTGACCTCGACCTCATTTCATGGATCAGTGAACAAGGTTAAGTTTTCATGGTCAAGTCCATATATCAGATACTATAAGCAGTAGGTCTACTATATTTGGTATATGGAATGATTGTAAGGTGTACATGTCCAACTGGTAGGTGTCATCTGACCTTGACCTCATTTTCATGGTTCAGTGGTCAAAGTTAAGTTTTTGAGTTTTGGTCTTTTTTTTATAATAAATACTATATGCAATAGGTCAACTATATTTGGTTTATGGAAATATTTTATGATGTACATGTCAGTCTCAAAGGTTTTATTTGACCTTGACCTCATTTTCACGGTTCATTTCTCAGTGTTAAGTTTTTGTGTTTTGGTCTGTTTTTCTTCAACTATAAGCAATAGATCAACTATATTTGTTGTATGGAAGGATTGTAAATCGTATATGTCTGTCTGGCAGGTATCATCTGACCTTGACCACATTTTCATGGTTCATTGGTCAATGTTAAGTTTTCATGGTTAAGTTTGTTTCTTAGATACTATAAGCAATAGGTCAACTATATTTAATGCATAAATTGATTGTAAGCTGTACATGTCTGTCTGGCATGGTTCACCTGACCTTGACCTCATTTTCATGGTTCATTGGTCAATGTTAAGTTTTCTTGTTTAAGACTGTTTCTTAGAAACTATAAGCAATAGGTCAACTATGTTTGGTTTATTGAATGATTGTAAGGTGTACATGGATTTCTCGTTTGGTTTATCTGACCTTGACCTCATTTTCTTGGATCATGTTAAGTTTATGTGTTACTTGTATTAAAGCTTTATATTTAGGACTATCAACATAAAATCAATGGTTAGTAAAGAAGGCCAGACATTTCAGCGTGTGCACTCTTGTGTATCATTGGGTTGCTGTCTAGCTGATGTAAACCCAATATTTCCTTAAACTGATTGATGATTTCTATTGATTATTTCAAGTTTAAAATAACAAGTAACCACTTTTTACTAAAAAATATTGAATTCAAATACAAGATGTAATTTTAGCAAACAAAAAAATGACATACAGGAAATGAAAGACATGAGTAGAAAATTTCAATAAACAGTCAAGTTCGTTTATGTTGTTGCTTGTTAACTTCAGCTAATGGAATTGTTCAATATGACAAAGAGCCATTTTCAAACGAATACGTGATTATCAGCTGCTAAACTTTATGATTTGATGTCATTATTTATTTTCACAGATATTGTTCACAACAAAGTTGTGCACTTCCTATTGCTGAATGAAGATGTCTCATTGCAGTACTTCATGCCAGTTGTAGCTTCATGATACAGGATAAGACTTGTATGGTTATGTGAAGGGAGACAACTAGGAATTGATGACAGATTTCAAATTGTGTCAAAGGAGATGAATATTTCCAATTTTACAATTTAAAGCCAATTCAGTCTTTCAGCGTTTCACTTCTTTTTGATCATAGATTTGGATTATGTTCAACACAGTTAATACTGTTTCATGTGAGGTTATTGTAACATTTTCAACCTAACACAAAAGGGAAAAGAAAAATATATAATCTTTTGTTCATTGACAGCACAAAGTTCAATGAAAATTGTTTAGAACATTAGTCCATTATGCAGAGTTGAAACAAATCTTTTTAAAAAGTTCAACATGGCTTTAAATATTGGTGAGAACAGTAATACCTTATTTGTCATGAGTTTCTATGTTTAACATGTTCCATAGAGCCACATGAATCATTGATTTAATATCAGTTGAATATAAACAATAGAAAGTCATTAATTTTAATCAATGAAACAAGTTGTGAAAAGATCAGTGTTGTTCACTGTTAATGATATGATTAAAAATGGAGAAAAGACATGTAGAAAAAATGAACTTAAACTGTTAATGATATTTATTTTACATATTTACTTAACTTGTAATAATCAGTATTTGTTGCGATGCTGTTGAATAAAATTGCAGAACTCAAATATTTATTAGTTCATTTATAAAAAAGTTTTGACTTGTTACTTATGGACTATGTTATGCCATATCAAAGGGTTCAAACTGGTGAATGAGAATTTGACATTTTAGAAATGTGCTATGCTTTTGACATTTTACAGCTATTCAAAGATTTATTCACCATCTGTCATTCAGAATTAAGAGAAAGTATACTATTTGCACCTTAATTACCTGAGCTGGCAGATATTCAACTAGCTAGGTTTTGTTATATCAAGTAACAGATCAAATGTTTTATTAAAGGTGATATTATTTTGCGGAATTGCTACCCTTTTCAAACTTATTTTTCCTGTACCAGTAGATATTCAAGTTATTTCTAGTATACAGATGTGTATTGGAAACCATCACATTTTTGTGTTTGGTTTTGATTTATCTTCTTTTGAGGAAATTATATCCTTTGGATTTATCACATTTCATGGCAATTCTAATTTATATGCAATCTGTAGATACTTTGCCAACTTTTTATTGGTACTTGTATAATGTAGAATTTCCTAACAATTATTGGTTTTCCTTCTGGCTGATATACTTTTTTCACTACATAAAATATGCTTTTCTTTATACGTTAATAAGACAGCAACCTACACACCCCAAAAGACAGGTGTCTGTACATTATTTCAAGCTTTAAATTGTCAATGATCTGCCATCAACATTATTAGCAAAAAACATAATACATGTTCACTGATGAGGTTCAAGACTTAAGACTTGCACATGAATATGCCGTGGTATTTACCTCTATATTCAGTCTTTTTTCATCAGCTATGCCAAAAACAACAACTTTAAAACCAGTATTTTAAAGCGGTAGCACTATATAAGCTAACAAATAGATATCTTACTATTCATGTCAGCCACCAATGGGTGTGTTGCAGATAAGGTTGGAATGTTTTTTTTGCAAGTCAATGTCACATGATGTTAATATCAAAATTTGCAAAGTGTTGTGCGGAACAGAAGTTTTGAAATTTATTCAATTGTTGCTCTCCTTTAAAGGATGTGTAATAAAAATGACTGCAAAGTCAACAGTTCAACTCTACTTACCACATAATCGAACATACAAATAGATACAATTGTTTTGAAGTGGATGGCATTTTGAGGGATTTTTTCAATACAGATTGTAGACTAAATATAGAAAGTCAGTTCCACTATATAGACACAGGGCGCCCAAAAACATGTTTAACCCTGCCACATTCTATAATGCCTCTCCCAAGTCAGGATCCTGTAATTGAGTGGTTGTCATTTATTGTTTTGTAGTTTGTTGTGCTGTTGTACCACTTCCCCAGTTTGGGGAGGGTTGCGCTACCACTAACATGTTTAACCTAGCCACATTCTGTATGTGCCTGTACCATGTCAGGAGCCTGTAATCTAGTGGTTGTTTGTTGCTGTACATCATATTCGTTTTTCGTTTATTGCTTTATACATAAATCAGGTCGTTAGTTGGAATTGTCTTGCATTTGTCATTTGGGGCCTTTTATAGCTTGTTATGCAGTATGGGTTTTGCTCATTGTTGAAGGCCGTTAGTTGATCTCTCGCTAACTTCTTCCTCATTTGGTCTGTGGTGGAGAGTTGTCTCATTGGCAATCATACCACATATTCTTATCTTTATACAGGAATTCACTACCAATTTTAAAATTGAAGACTAGTGAACAGCTTGGGTTATTTGATTAAGTATGCTGTAATGTCATGCTGTGGTCTTTAAAGGGAAAATTCGCGATTTTTCACTTATCATCTTATTATGTTCATAATACCATAAAAAACATATTCACCAAGTTTTATTTTGATATGAAAACTAATAAAGAAGAAAATTGGGAATTATTAATTTTATTTCTTCAAACTTCCTGACTTATGTGACGTAGTTTAAGTCTTTTTGCATGCCGGGAGTGAAATTAATCTCATTTAAGTCTTGTTCTTTAACCATCTAATAACGCGATTTAAAGCGCATCGACGACTTTTGGTGTAGCTATTAACCAACTAAAAATAAGTGATAGCCATGCAACTTTTAAAATTAGATTGTAGGATTTATGAGTGGATTTTTATACAATTTTACTATTAAAAGTAAATCATACAATAGAACATTTTATGATTTTTTTTCTACAAATACTTTAAACAAACATATGAAACTGACATGATCGATAGTGTATTAAAAATACATGTTTGTATTCTGACCTTTTTGCTTCAGTCCAGCAAACATTTTCTGCTTGTACTGTGTATTGTTATGTGACACTTAGTGAATGTTGAATGCGTAGTTAAACTCAAGGTAATTAAAAGATTAGCATTATGTAATTCTAATCTTTTGATCTTCATTCAGTGAATTCTAGTCGTCACGGTTCACCGTTCCAGGTGTGAACAACATTTCGTATGAATGATCCTTTTGCGCTACAACTTTTTTTCTCCAATGCTACGTTTGCGCCACCTGTTTTAAAATTACATGGTATCATTTGCGCCAAAAATAAAACATACGATTGCGCCAATTAGAAGAAAAATTACTTCCCTCCTCCTTTATTGGGACTTGGAACCGGCAGTTTACACTGCAAATGTTTCTTTTTCTGAAACATACTTTCTTCTTACTGCTGCTGCATGGGTACTTCCCAATTTAATGTATGTAGTAGCTTGTATATTCACTTTATTGTCCAAAAAGACAAAACACTGAAGGATGAAATGCAGTTCATAATAAATCCTGTGGAATGCTTCTGCTCCATGACTAGTCGTCTTGCGTTAGATAGAGTTTCAGCCCATACGGATGGTGGGAACAAAGCACTGTGTCATCAACATATGTGGCTAAAATATAATCAGCAAAAGCTTCTATTTTCTTCTCTTTTTGACATACATGTATCTTGTATTAAATATTCAGCAAAGCAATAAGTTTTCTCTCTGTACATTGACTGTCTGAATGCTTTTCAAGTCATTTCTCCAGATGTTCATCTTCATTGTGAAATTTCCGAACATATGATACTTTTAAGCCAAAATAAGAATACATATTAATCATTAATATTTATGATAGATATGTTTACAGGTAAATTAGGCGCAAATGAGTTCGAATATTGGCGCAGTTGATACATTTGGAAAACAAAATTTGGCGCAAATGATACCCTGAAAAACAGTAATTGGCGCAAAGGACTGCTGCCGATAAACGGAGTGATAGTTTTAGTTCACAGAAATGTGAAAAAAAGAATTAAAATTAATTTACGGGAGTAATAAGGTCGCACAATAACTGGATAGCCGTTGTATAATTTTATATTTTGCATAAGCTCACTTTTAAATGAATTATGACTTCTGATTACTTTTGTAACGAGGAATTAATTGAATTGAATAAATTTATAAATAATAATAGCCTTCTAAACACGAGTGTATTAACCCAAAATTGTACTATTTTAAATAAGAAATGGTAACCTTTAATATTTGAAACAGATCATTACCGATTGCAATTATATAATTTAGTCCATCCAAAGCGATCTTTATTTACATATTTAGGAATTAATGTTCTCATCAAAATATTTTAAATCTCAACGCATAAATATACTTCAGCTATTTGAAAAAAAGATGTTTAAAATTGACAGGAAATTTAAGGATCTTCTTGGAATGGAATCGAAAATTACGAACAGATATTCTTTTCAAGTGTGAAAACATCAACAAAATTTATACATAATCGGAATGTCCTTATTAAAATAGTCTTCGTCTCACAACATATAATACTTTAAGCTATTTGACCAACGATGTTTTTAAAAAAAGACAGAACGAATTTAATGTCATCTTTCCCTATTTTTGAATGTAATTATAATAGATATAGGAAGATGTGGTGTGAGTGCCAATGAGACAACTCTCCATCCAAATAACAATTTATAAAAGTAAACCATTATAGGTCAATGTACGGCCTTCAACACGGAGCCTTGGCTCACACCGAACAACAAGCTATAAAGGGCCCCAAAAGTACTAGTGTATAAAACCATTCAAACGGTAAAACCAACGGTCTAGTCTATATAAAAAGCGAAACGAGAAACACGTATAAATTACATAAACAAACGACAACTACTGTACATCAGATTCCTGACTTAGGACAGGTGCAAACATTTGCAGCGGATTAAACGTTTAATGGTACCAAACCTTCTCCTTTTTCTGAAACAATAGTATAACATCACAACATAGAAAACACACGATAAAACATCAATTGGAAGGCTTAACTCAATCAAAAACGTAAATTAACACACTAAGTCTGTTTTAACTGGCAAGAATACCTCTAAAGCGGACCAGCAGTTTATTTTTTAAATTTCTGTTATTGAATATCCAGAAAGAAAATAAATCCCGAAATTGATTTGAAACTTTGATACTCAATAGTTTTCCGGGAAAATATTCACATCCCTTGGGGATTATTAGTGTACGTCCAGTTGCATATATAGTACATGCATGTCGGAACAATTGTGATGATGACGAATTTCTTCCTTTATTCGAAAACAATCTAATTGAAATATAAATCTGTGATTTTACTATGTCCATAACTTCGAAGCAAGTTATATATCGACCTGTATTTAAATCAAATTGGTTCTCTTCTTCTACTACTTCTTTTGGTATACAATAGTCTATCGACATTCGATGATTACATACTGTTGGCATACGTGGAGTAGTCTATTTACAAAACTTTTACCCCAATTTACACAAAATGTATGTTTCTTTCTTATGTTCAATGTAAACATGTATATATTTCAAATTGCGCTATAGTTCCTTAACTTTCTATCCAGGCGTATTACGAATGGTCGACAAGTGCGTACATTTTTTTAAATCAATATTTCTGGTATGTTCCAATCTGTCCTTCACTATTGACAACGAGTATAATTTTATACTTACATTTTCCCAAATTTACTCTTGGAAGAAATATGTAAATAGATTTTTATTTTATCACATCTTTTTTTTTTTTGTATTATTTAGATTTTTATAAATAATATTCTTTACACCAGAAATGTTATTTATAAACAAGCGTATGAGTTAAGTAATAACTAGTATATCACTTTCGGACACGCAAGACAGAGATGCATATTATACACCTGATAGTTCAAAATGGAAAGTCACAAGTTATCGGCCGTGTACACTGATCAATACCCTCAGAAGTGAAACGATGCATGAACTTGCAAGCCCAACAGGAAATAGCTTGAATACCTGGACGTGTCACCTCACAATACCCTTGGAAGTAATACCTTTAGCCGTGCTGGTGATCAGATGAGGGAAGGTCCGAATGTATTTAAATTAAGTTTATTACATAAAAGAATTATAAACAAATTAGATTTTCGAAAACAATTTTCACGGAACACTTATTTATGATTTGAACTTTGACTTTTTAACTAATTCCAATATAAACAGTTTAAAAATGACAGACCATGGTTATTTAAAAAATTCTCAGATCTGCAGTGACATCACAACATGTAACTGACCAATCAATGATTAGCATTTGTGTTATGTAAACAATGTTGAGAGGTGATGCCAATAAGAATCCTCTAGATTTTCCATAGACTTCAATGAAAATTAATTTAATTGATATATATCGACACCAGTTGAATATAGTAATTTTACTCTTTTAATATTGTTAAAGACACTATATAATATCTCCATTTTGATTTTTATCATACCATATCCTCTGGTTAAAAATAATCGGCAATATAAATAATCAGTAATCACCTTCAAATAGATGAAAAATCTAGAGGATTCCTATTGGCATCACCCCTTGAAAAATTTAAATGCCAGGATGTCCGGATCTGAGAATAATAACATTTTCTGTATCAAGTTAGTTAGTTGGATAAATCAACCATACGATTGACAAGATATCGACACGCAATTACGACTACATCAGGTTACTGTAGTTTTTGTCCTTTGTGGTTTATAGACATATCGTGATTTCTAAACGGAGAAGATGACAAAATGGCCGAACGCAGAGAATCGATACTCAAAATTTAAAATTGATGGTGATCTCTTATCTAGCAGAATAAAACTTTAATATCTATGAATTTGAGCATTTTTATACAGAATGGACATAATATCAATTTTTGATTTTTTTGCAAAGTTTCCCTTTAAAGATGTAGATTAGAAGGCATTGTTTTTATCATAACAATAACACCAATACAATATTATATATTTATTGCACATTATATAAAATGTAAATGCTTGGAATCTAAATAAACATAATTATACAACCTATTGCAACTCCAAGAGGCCTGAATCACTGGTTTGGGTATCATTTAGTATTATGTGTAATAGTATAATAGGTTGGGTCTTTGAATGCTATCAATTAATGTATACACATGTTATCAGATGCATGAAAACATCTTTAACACAGAATTTAAAGGTTTATTCAAAAAGGTTCAGGAGATACAAGTTTATGTACAAGGAATTAGTGGGTTTTGTTGTACAATTTTTAAAAAATTAACCTACAGTGACATTCACTAAGTAAAGGAAATTATAGACATTAACTTCACAAAATCTAAAGAATTACTTACAAAACAAATTATGTACATCAAAATAATTTGATTGGTTAACAACACATTAAATATTCACCCCATGGTGTAACATTTATATTTTGGTGTACCCCAGTACATACATATTCTAAATGGTGAGATAAAGGCATATAAATAACACATGGCAGTGTTCATGTTAAAACTACATAAATACAATTATCTGAACCATATTGCCACCTCGCAAAAACAATATAAAAACATAATCAAAACGCCACAAAAAAACAGGAAAACACCCTATAGTCTTTAATGACTTATTTTTAATGCTTATATGGAAGGGACCACAGATATTAAGGTTCTTATTATGGAAAGTTTACATTGTCACCTAATTTCATCTATAGTTTTATAACCATCCTTATATTATTCTGATAAGACAAATGACAAACATTAGATGGAATTAACATATAACTATGCAATCAAGTGGAGTTCGTTGTTATAAACAAAACCAATGTAAACGTATATGAATAAAAGAAGATGTAGCACATACATTAATGAGACAACAGCCCAACGCACAAAAACCTTAAAAGACCCGTACAACACAATACAATAATGATTTATTTATAAACCCTCTGTCATATACACATATACAAAATACAGTCACATTTATACCCAGAGATCATACATGTATAAAGAAATCAACAACTCTAAATGGAGTATATCAATAATTACTATATGTTATAATACCTAAATCTAACTTTGAAAAGAATAAAGATACATTTTAGTACAAAATTGTAAAGGTAACATAATGTTCAATAGATAAGTGTCTATATTGCATCTCAACAATAGCACCTTAGCAAGCTGGTATAAACATGTAAATCTATCTTAAAAACACAGAATTTACTGAAGTAATAAAAATATAATAAGATAATGAGATGTAGTATGACTGCCAATGAAACAACTCTACACCTTAATAAAACACTATTTTAAAAATGCAACTCGACTTCTATTTAAATGGTTCATTCACTCATTTGTGCTCAATTGTAAAACTAATTTGTCAAGTGGGACTTTAACATTCATCTGAAAACCCCTAAAAATAATAAGGTTTCAAAAACATATAATAAGAAAAGAGAATATTAAGAAACAAATAAAACTTGTCCAGATAAGACTGGGTCCCTGTTCCACACAACACTAGTGACCATTTCTATCAGTTGTTCAATTTGAGTTTCATCCTGCAAAATAAGTAAATTTTTTAAAGAACAAATTTATATGAGAACAAATAGAAAATACATGTACATGTAACTACTGATACATGAACTTCTTTATATTATAAAAAACATTAAATGTGTATCAACTACTTGAATGTCAATGCATTTTATAAAATGACATAAAAGAAAAATGAATATTTTTTGCAATACGTAAGAGAAAAGCTTTACCATTAAGGTCAGGGATTTTGAATTTGTTGGTTTACAGATTTTTTATGTGAAAGATTTGGATCGGTCGGTCAGAAAAAAAAAAGAAATAAAAAACATTGTACATATTACTGTGTACTGCAGCTTTATTACAATATTTGTGTTCTTCTTTTTAGTTCCAAATAATTTTTCTCTGTTGTTTTAGATATATACAATGCATGTCATCATCATAAATTTGTAAAAAGGGGGGTTATGTGCATTTAAAAACGGGACATAAATGATCATATCATGATGAATTAAAAACAAAAAATAGCTAAACTTTCCTTTCTTTTAATGTTGCCGAAACACAGTGAATAATGAGCTTTAAGCAGGAAAGCATGTGAACAAAAATTGCAAACATGTCCATATACAAAACCATAAAGAAGACCCTTCCAATGAGAAAGACAGGGATATTGATTTAATTTTTTTGTGCAGGTAAAAATGGACAAAATATTTTCGAACAACCTATGAATCAAGAAAATTCCAAATTGTTTGTGGTTATCTTCTGGTACTTTTACTTAACATCTTTCCTGTTTGGACGTGTCTATTTCATATATGAGGATGAAATGACAAAATAGCTTATTAGTCAGGAGCCTGTAATTCAGTGGTTGCTGTGTAACAAATTTGTTTTTCGTTCATTATTTTGTAGATAAGTTAGGCTGTTTTCTTGTTTGAATTGTTTTACATTTGTCATTTCATGGCCTATTATAGCTAACTATGCGGTATGGGCTTTGCTCATTGTTGAAGGCTGTACGGTTACCTATAATTGTTAATTTCTGTGTCATTTGGTCTCTTGTGGAGAGTTGTCTCATTGGCAATCATACCACATCTTCTTTTTATATTGAATCAAAACTCACGGAATTATGACAACAAAAGAAAAGGAACTAATTGTAAAGAGCTATTAACATACTGCTTTTCTTCCGCAAAATTATTAGGGTTAACAACATTTTAAGATTTGTTCAATCTATTTTAAGAATTTTATTTTTAGAACACAATGCAACGGATTATTTTGTAAATTTTTATTTAACACAGCGGACTATGCGACCATTTCTGTTTATGTTTAAATATGATACAATAATTCACATAATTTGAGGGTAATGGTTCTACACACATTTTTTTATTTATATTTAAAGGATAATGAATTTGGCAGAACAGACAGAAATTAAAAAGAGCATGAAATTTCAATTTTATTTTTTTGCTCTGAAAATCAGAAAAATTTGGGTTGGTGGATCCATTAACCAACAAATATCTTTCACTTCTTGATATTGGCAGACATTTTCAAAATATTTGAAAAGCATTTTGTTTTTTGATGTAAAAATTAAACAAATTATTTATGCTTTTCTTTGATGGTGTTAGAAAGTTGCAACTTGATAATTACCTGATAAACAACACAGTAAACAAGTGTTTCTTTGTCTTGATGTATTTTCTTGAGGTTTTGCATCAATCTTATAATTGTGAGATGATTACTTTCACATGGGATTTCTCTCACAACTAACAGCAATACTCTGTCCAGTAAATAGCAGGCAGAATTATCACAATGACTGATAAACTCATCAGAACATGCCACCATATGTTGTGTTAAATGTTCATTACAATCTAACACATGAATAAAAACTGAGGGTTCTACATTGTTTTCTTTGTTTTGGCCTTCTTGTAATCCATGTATCTAATGTCAAAATGTACATTTTAAAATACACATTAAATAACATAATAAGATATATTTCAATGAGGTACACAGTAATCATTTTAAGGTGTTGGGTTTCTATCTTATGTCCTATTTTATGGTGATCACATCTACATATTGTATTTTAATAAATCAATTTTTCCACCTATCAGTGTGCCGTTGTTCTACATATCGAATGTGCACTTCATAATTATTCATCTGGGAGCTGCTTCTATATTTGTTTAGGCCATGCACAAAAGATTGTTGGTTTCCTTTAACCCTGCCAGGTCTGTTTTTACCCTCAGGGTCAATTCTTTTTTCTTAACAGATGAAACAAGTGAAACTGGGAGCTACTACTGCTCACTGATGATACCCCCGCCCAAATATAAAAGTGTAAAAATATGTAAGTGTTTGGTAAACAGGAAGTTGTTGAGTGATGAATCTTAAAACGCATCACACGGTATAGCTGACTTATATAAACCCTGAAACCAAATTTCAGAAATCCTTATGATGTAGTTCCTGAGAAAGATGCGACAAAAAAAATGCATGGGACGGATGGACGGATGGACGGAAGGACGGACGGACAGACAGAGGTAAAAACAGTATACCCCCACCAGGCATTGGGTAATGCAAATTTGCAATTGTAATGCATGGTAATGCATTACATTTTTCCAAGTAATTGCATGTAATGTGTAATGCAGCAATTTTTGCATTACATGTTATTGTAATTTAATGCATTACTTTAGCAAAAAGTTGTGTAATTTCATGCATTACATTGCATTACATGGCATTACTTTTTTCACATACTATATATCTTTAACAGATTATTGGATATTTAACTATTATAAAAGAAGAATTGAAGATTTCTTGATTAACTAAGAACGTAATTATTTGAATATTGATTTTCTTTTTAATATTTTTTTTCAACCTTTACATAAATCACTAGAGGGAATTTGGAGATTAAGCCTTGCCCCAGGTAATTCTTAACAAAATTTGTATAAATACTAGAATGACCAAATTACAGTTCTAAATGAATAAAGCAACACTGTATATCAGATTGAGTTCTTTTTTTATTTCAATTTATTGCATACATTTTCCTGCATAAAAATATTTTGATATTTGAAAAGCATTACTGTATTCCAATGTTGTCAAAAGATCAATGTATACCTATGTCATGGTTAAATAACAGATAATTGAACATTGTCATAAAACACTAATTAGTTTGTTTTACAATCAATATTTTCACCATTCTGACACTTGGTCATTAATTAAGCTTTATGTTTATTATATAATTAGGAAAGAAGTTCTCAGTAAATATTTTGATTGAAATAAAAAAAAAACAATTGTATATTTATGAAAGTAAATTTAACAGTAAGTAAATATAAGTATTAAGCTTCATCTATGTAATTTCTTTTAGAAAAAACACAGAGATGTATATAAGTACCTTGAAACAAAGAATGCCAAAGAACGATAAAACCTTTGAAACCCTTATCATCATCGATGATGTTAAATATTAGACTAGACATTTTACATAGAGAAAAGAAGATGTGGCATAAGTGCCAATGAGACAACTCTCCATCCAAGTCACAATTTATAAAAGTAAACCATTATAGGTCAAAGTACGGCCTTCAGGCCTACATGTATACTTAAATTTAATAAATCGAACAGTTACTGCATATATATGCTAGAATATTTTGTGACTTCATGTTGTTTTTCAAAATGTTTGATTTTTCTTTTCAATTGATTATAAAATTTACAAATGTAATGTAATTCAATGCATTACTTTGCAAAAGTAATTGTAATTTAATGTATTACTTTCATAAATGCATGTAATTGTAATTGTAATTTAATGCATGGTTTTGTCAAAGTAATTGTAATATAATGCATTACATTGCAATGTAATTCGCCCCATACCTGACCCCCACTTTTTTAAAGTGGGGGTATAAAACAAAAGAAAGAATCACTTTTAAAACAATTATTAATGAGGTTTTGATTGTCCGATAATTTCTTTAAAAAAATTTCATTTGCGTTATCTCCCCCTAAATTAAATGTGTTACTGTTTTTGAAAAAAAAGTTTGTACCATTTAGATTAAAAATATATATATATTCATAAAATAAATCCCATTTTATGTCAAAATTTGCTGATTTCAGCAAATCATTTGTATCCTAGATGACGACAGCCAGCCAAATCATTATACATCCATAATACATAGAAGCAATGAGTAGTTTAAAGAAAAACAAATCCGACAAATAAATCAATGAAGACCATGTGACCTCTAGACACCTTATGTTATGTTTGCTAACTTGTATTGTAGGGTTGCTGCTCGTTGATAGATATCTGCTTAAAGTTATTCATAAACACTATATAAAAATGAAGAGATCAGGTACGATTGCCAATAAGACAACTATCTACCAGAGTTAATATTAAACCAATAACTGTAAAACATATGGCATACACCACAAGCATGGGGACACAATCTACTGCATCTCACAGCATGAGCAATGTTTAAAATACTATATTATCTCACCTTGAATTTTTTATGCTGTAATTGTTTCATCAGTGACTCTCTTAAATGAATGTCTTCACAGTTCAAACATACAGAAATGTCAGATTCTGAAAAAAAAAGATTATATATTTCTTTTACAAATACTAAAACAGTATCTGTTTTACTGTGGATTCATTTATTTTCGTGGGTAGCAATTTTCGTGGATTAAGGAAAACTTGCATTTTCGTGGATACTTGATTTCGTGGTTTTGCCAAAGTCTGCATACAATCTTATAGAAAATTTGCAATTCGTTGAACATTTAAATTCGTGGTTTACCTGTACCCACGAAATCCACGAAAATTGGTACCCAACGAATAATAATGAATCCACAGTATTTCATTACAAATGAATTATGAAAAACAGATGTTTTCTTTCTAAGTAACTTCTTGACAATAGACTGAATAGTCATAAACTGCAATGAGCAACTTATAATAATGTGATATGATTGCCAATGAGACAACTATCCCTTCTCTAGAGACCAAAGGACAAGGATGCAAACGACTATAGAGCACTGTACATGTCTGACCTTCAAGAATGAGCAAAACCCATACCATATGGATAGCTATATAAACTTTTAAAGGAGAGGTATGCTAATAGGTATGACAAGTCAATGATGTAAAAGTTTTTTACTTTTTTTAAATGATCATTACCTTTCAAAACTCCTTCTGCTGCAAATATATCCTTTTTGTGTGTAACCTGCAAAGAAAATATAGTAAACTGTTTTAAATCATGCACAAGGGAAGAATAGTCCAGACCATTCTTTCTTGTGTGTAATCTTGAAGAAAAAATAATAGTCAGTTGCAGATGAATAGAATTGAAAACACTGCATTATTAGAGTAAATTTCACAATTTCAAAGCTTGTACATTTTGTACTTGTATAGTACATGTATACGGAAATTTCTTTTTTGTAATTTCTTTCCAATAAAACTCTTTTGAGAAAACATTGCACAATTGCTGTCAAAAGTGAGAAAAAAAAATCATGTACTCCTGTTCTAAAGTATTTACATTACAGTGATTCTGTAGTCTCTTTTTCAACTTTTTTCTTTTGAAAATCTCATATAAATTTCATCTAATTAATTAGTCTGCCATTTGACAATTGTCATGAAATAATTTAAATTTTTGAAGCTTCTATAACTTATTATTTGTTTTAAGGTGATAATAGTTATTTTTGAAATGTATAAATTATGATTGCTAAAAAATGCCCAATAAAAAAAGCTAACATTTCCATGTAAATTTATAGGTATGAATATTAACCTGAAGTAGATTTGATAAGTTCAAAACACATAGATAAATGTGGTTTCATATGAAACATATAGCAAAACTTTAGGGTGAAATTATATTTTGCAAATGCTGAAAAGTTTAAATAAATGTAACATCCTTTAAGTACAAGTACTAGAAAAAAATTTTTGGCACTTTTCTTTCCCTGGCCAAAAAGAAGACAATTTATGAAAATGTGAATGCTATTTCACAATCATCAGATTTGAATTATTCATGGCATCACCTTCATTGTAACATTTGGCATGATATTCCCTAATACCTTGAAGGCTTAAATACAAAAATCCATTTACAAAGTTCATAATGTGTATAATAAATGAAAATTTCAATCTGATCTCTAACTTTATTCTTACATTTGGTACAAGAACCATCCAGTCTTTACACAGACATGACTCTTGAATTGTTTGATGTACAAAAAAAAAAAATCAATTTGGTCCATAATAATATGTAAAATGGAAGAAAGGTTTTGTAAAATGGTATTTTATCAATCAAAAATGAAACATGTAGCAAATGAAGTGGAGAGAAAATACATATACCATCAGAATCACAATATTTCCCAGTCAGACTTGGAAGATAAACATATAATAAAAAAAGTTTTACAAAATCAAAAAAAATAAGCTAAATATAGAAGTCACCGCTGGTGTAAACTAACTTTCCATAAATTACTTGATCCTTCAACCAGTCTGGCCTTAACTCCAGAATATTTGGACGCTAAGAGCAGGCATTCAGTTCCATAATCAAAATCATAATCTGTTGTCTGCAAAGAATAACTTCATTTTTTATCGACAAATCTTTTTGTAATCTTGTTTGTTTTCAGAAATATCTTTGAGCATGCATTTCTAAATGATCTTCTTTCTGGTTATTGTATTGCTGGGTTTCTGTCACCTTTATATATATATCCCACATGTCTTTTTATTAATACAGCTGTCCTAATAAATATCATTTTCAATATTTTCTTTGTCAGTTGTGGAATTTTATTCCATTTATATGGGTTAGCTAAAGTAGAGTGAAAAAAAAAGGCTAAGTGGTTTTAATTTTTTGTGATTTTGTTAATAATGAAATGTTAAACAAACAAAACCTATGAGCATTCTAAGTTCTCTGTATGCCATATAAAAATAAGGAGATGAGGTATGATTGCCAATGAGAAAACTATCCACCAAAGTTCAAATAAAGTGGATGTAAGCAATTATAGGCAACTGTACTGCCTTCAACAATAACAAAATCCCATACCGTATAGTCGGTTATAAAACGCCCCGACATGAAAAATATGAAACAATTCAATTGAGAAAACTAACTGTCTAATTTATAACAAAACAATTTACGAAAAACAAATATGACAGACATGAACCAAAGACAACCACTGAACTACAGGCTCCTGACTTGGGACAGGCACATAAAGAATGTGGCGGGGTTAAACATCTTTGTGAGCACTCAACCCCCCTAACCTGGGTCGGTGATGTAACAACACAACATAAGAACTATAAAAATCAGTTGAAAAACACAACATAAGAACAAACTATAAAAATCAGTTGAAAAGGCTTAACTCATCAGATTGATATGAAGCAGGAAAACATAAACATAAACATAGACTGGACGTGGCAAGGTATTTATCCATCCCTCATGCCAAACAAAAAGGACACTAAGTACAGATCTGAGAATACTCTCAGTTACTGACAGCTAGTTCCAAGCCAATAACAACTAATAATAAATTGCTGCGCTGAGCGCAGCTGGATACGACCGCAGATGTCCAACCCGGAAAAGTTGCAGCCAAAATGGACATATTATTCGCGCTTAATACAGGTCTGAATTTGGATTGTAATTAAATATTTGACACATAATAGGTTTCTGACACAGAATAAGTGTAGTCAAAGAACTTAAAATTGGTTATATGATTTGAATTTATATTCAATTTTTTGCTTAAGTGCAATACACTATGCTGTTGCGAATTGCTTACCCTCCCCCCAAAATATTACCCGTTTTTTTTGCTTTTGTGCAATACACTATGCTGTTGAATATTAACCCCAAAAAAAAATATTTGAAGAAATTATCTTTTAATTTCTCAAATCTGAAATGAGAAAAATTGGTGCCCCAAAATTCTTACTCCCCGCCCAAATTTTTTCAACTCCCCTTTCCTTATTCCAAAAATAATCTCAATTCAAATTTCTAATGGAGTTTGCAACCATAACTACTCATTTAAATACATCATAAAATATTAAAATATAAAATGACATACAGTCATGGTTAAAATTTATATTAATTAAGAGTAACTTCTAAAATAAATTAACAGCTAATCATCTCAAGACAATTATCATTTCTTAATACATAATTTACAAGCAGTGAAAGGGAGGTAATCAAACATATATACAACAGTATTCTTTAAATGGATTGGATTACCTCCCTTACACTGCTTTTAAATTGTCTAAATTGTCCTTTAACTTAAAAACCCTTGTTTTTCCCCCTTTTTGGCCCCTAATTGCTAAATGGTTTGAGCCATAACCATCCCTTAATTGTATGGAAACTTGTGGTATAAATTCAGAGAGATTCATACACTTAAACACAAGTTATTGTCTGGAAACTGCAAAAATGCTTATTTGGGCCCCTTTTTTGGCCCCTAATTCCTAAACCTTTGGGACCATAACCCCCAAAATCAATCCCATCCTTCCTTTTGTGGTTATAAACCTTGTGTTAAAATTTTATTGATTTCTATTTACTTATACTAAAGTTATTATCCGGAAACCATCTGTCTTCGGACAATGCTGACGACGACGAAGACAACGTGATACCATTTTACGACCAAAAATTTTTAATTTTTGCGGTTGTATAAAAATAATCATGTATCTAAGACTTAAATATCAATCAGTACACATCCAACATCCAATGGATTTAGTGTAAGACGTCATTAACAGTGTCCTTGTGCAATGCAAAAGAAAGGATCGACAGATTGTACATAAATTTTATGGGCTCTGTAAACAACATCACCATAAAATTAAAGATGTGCTATTCCATCTGAAATAAGTTTTTTTACAGGTAAAGTCAAACTTGCTAACCAAATCTTTGTATCTATGGAAGAATTTAGTAAAGGTTTTAAGTAATTTGTGGTAACGAAATCCCTGACTTAATAATTTACCAGTAATACATAGATTACGCTCACTGAAATCAAGAACATCACTACAGATACGGGCATAATGAACGACTAGGGAAATAAAAACCCATAGGATGGTGCCAGAGAAACATCACTGTCCAAAAAAGGAAAATTAACAATAGGGAAGGAAAAATAATCATCCCTTTTGTCGTAAATTTTTGTGTACAGTTTCTGGTGTAACACTGAAATATCTAAATTTAGGAAAGACAGTTATTGCTGTTAATATCTGATTTATTTAAAGTAAGTTGCTGTGGGTAAATTTCGGCAGTATATTTAGAGAATTTTTGATTATTTAACGGGTCTTTACTGAGTTTGGCCATAAACTGTGATTCATAACAGTACAGGAACAAGTCTGCTATTAAAGGGGCACAACTGGTGCCCATAGGAATACCTACAATCTGTCAATAAACTTTATTGCGGAAACGTTCATAAATATTGTCAAGGAGAAAATTTATGGCTGTAATCATCTCATCACACCACCAATAGGAATATCTAGCATATGTACTTTTCTCGTTTGAGAATAAGGCTTTATATGAGTTGCAGCAAATGAATTTGCAATTAGATTTATCAAACAACCATTTAATTAGATAGGAAAACTTTTGTTTGATAAGATTGTGTGGAAATGTAGTATAAAGAGTGGAAAAGTCAAAACTGTCAACCGAATCAAAAGGACATTCAAAAGCACATAATTTATCTAAAACATCCAAAGAATTTTTTACACTCCAAAAACTGTAATTCCACTATTTTCATATGTTTATTTACAAAAATTAATGATTAGTTCTTTGATAGTAGTTAAGGAACTCGATAAAAGCACTGAAATTCTAGTAGAAGAACACTTACTAGAGGCCGAGATGAAACGATATTTTACAGGTTTTTTGTGTAGTTTAGGTAAACAATACATAGTGGGGACCTTCAAATGTTCAGATGAGGCCTTCAGCTGATCTGTGGTTGTGACATGATTATTTAGTATATGACTCTCTGTGGAGCGTGCGGCCTTGAATGTAGTTGAATGTATAATTTCACTCTTTAGGACTTCCGTGTAGTATTTATATCATACCACCACCACATTATTGGCTGCTTTATGCTTTTCATTTAAGACCATGCTGTATGTGAGCTTCATTGGGTTGTTGAAATTAATAGTCTTTTAGTTTAACTGTAAAACAATTATTACCATAACATATCACAGGATCACTAAATAGAACAGGGTGTTTGTACAGAGTTTATAACACGACTTTTAGAATCTGTTGTAAACATTGATAAAAATATGGAAAAAAGAAAATTAAACTAAAGTAAAATAAAATATGCAAACCAGGAAAAAATTCTGATCAACATTCAAATAGTCATTTCAAGGTTCCCATTAACTTTTTAATCCAAATGAAAACAATACCTACCTTCTGATAAGCTGCTGATATAACACTATAATGGAATCCTTGTGGCATTTCACTGGCTCTGTATCTATTTCTGTCTAATGACTCCTCCAAAAATCCATCAGAATCAGGGGCAATAACTGTTGATATTAATGGTCTGTAAACACCCGATGCCTGAATAATTAACATGATTTTAACAGGTCAAACGCAAGATAAATATAACAAAACAAAAAATAGCTCAATATCACTTCCCATTGTGGGTATGTATGTTGTTACATGCCATGGAAGTTTAATTGACAGCGAGACATCACCCTCTTGCAACTAAAATGTGGTTTCCAAAAATTGCCAATAGAACAAGGTTGTTTTTGGGGTGTCAAATGTGATGATTGCATCTGTGATTAATGCAATTTATGTGAAATTGGTGATGAATTTCAATATCTGCTTAAACGTATTTTTTTCTCAAATGAAAGAAAAAGGCTTTTATCTTGTAATGTGTATAAAAAGCCTTATACTATAAAGTATTGTGAACTTTTTTGTTCCGATGACCACAGTTCATTTGTCAAACTTGCAAAATTTAGTAAAATTGTTCTGTCTGTTATAAATTAGGTGCACCTTCCACTGTTAATTCCATAACACATGTAATTTATACCATTGCATATGTAACCATTTCATACCATTCATTGCATTGTTTTGCATATACATGTTATTGTTATTATTACTGTTAATATTCACATATCCCTGATGGGGTCTTGAGAAATAAAAGTTTCAAGTTTCAAGAAACAAAGGATTTAATTAACATGTATTATGAATAGTTATGTCAATGTGAAAAATTCGTGGGATCTCTCCTTTTTTGGTGTATATGAAAAATAAACAAAGGTTGTGTATAAATAGGTTATCTCAGTAATGTCAAAATAAAGGTTTTATGTGGTAGTTATAAATGTCATACTATTAGACGATTCTACAGCCGCCATGGATTCTGACTTTGATGTTAATGGGAGGAAGAGGGGGTGGGGGAATTTTGAGGACCATATTTTGACAATAAATTATTGGCTGTAACTTTGGTATGTTCTTACGTATTGCATCCTGATCACATATTATGGAAAAACTTGTTAATTTAAACCTTGTGTTCCTTTGCTGCCATGGCAATCTGAGTAATGGTCTGTTCATCTGTAAACATTCTGACAGCATCATGGATGATAACCACATCATCAGGTTTACACACTGAAAGATACACAACTAGTGATGAATATCAATGAATAAAGAATGATACCAGGGTATATGTCAATGAGACATCAAACAGATGTATTATATTTTTTTTTATTTCCTGTAACTGTGTTTTGTGTATTTATATTACACTGTATGATATTATGTTTGTTGTGTAAATAAGCACTTGTTTCTAAATGTTTATTATATGTAAATCTTAAATTAAATATACATGGAGGAAACAATGATTCATTCATTCATTAAATAAAATCAACATATATCTTAGTACATTGTGTTATAAAAAATTTATCATTATAAAAACTGCAACTTGATAATCACCTGTTTCAAGTGCTTTGACACCATTGTAAATTGACCTGTGTCTTGTTGGAGATCCAGTAACTATCTTTACTTTAGTAAATTTGTATTTTGTAAGTAAATTCTGCATGAACTCCAGATAACTTACATCAACCACAACAACAATCATTTTTATCCAGCTTAGTCTGAAAATTGGAAAAAAAAGACTGAAATTGATACATAATATTAATACATTACAAAAACATGATATATTTTGATCAAAAAGGGGGATGTACTGTCTACGTATACCCTTTTTAATCAGCCACTGACAATACTTAAGTAGAAAAATTTAAATATATCACTTTAATATAATCTTTATGCATCGGAATTGCTTTTCTGGATTATCTGTAATTTGTAAACTGTAAAAAATATTAAATACCTTAGTAAATTTGGCAAGCGAAGCGAGCCAAAAATATTTTGAAATTTTGGGGCAAGAGTATTTACTTTCATGTGTGGTAAGGCAAGATTATTTATTTCCAACTAGATAGGGGCCAGAATATAATATTTATTTTCAAAATCTGCATGCCCCCCTCAGAATCAAATGGTTGTCCCATATAGTAAGAACCCTGGTGTAACAATCCTTAATGGCACATTGGTCTTGTAGAAATTCTCCATAGCTTATAGGGTAAGATTTGAAGATCTTCCATGCTTATCCTGGGCTTGCCAAAATTCATTACTAAAAAGTTCATATATTCCTGGAGTCAGTTTCACAAAAAAACTTACGACTAAGATTGATCGTAAGTATACTGAATTGTGCATGACTTACGATCAATCTTAGTCTTAAGTTTTTTTGTGAAACCGACTACATGGTTTGTCTTAATTCACAACTGAAATAAAAGAAGAATGTGAGGACACTAATGCCCCCGCACAAGCTTTGAAAAGTTAAAAAGGGGCATAACTCTAGAACGGTAAGTGACTCACTGCCCAAATTTGAACTCTGTCTGCTAGTTTTGGTTCTTAGCATTGTGTATGAGTTTCATAAAATTTGGATGAGGAAAACCTAAGTAAGAGTGCAGAAAGGAAAATGGGACGGACGGACAGACAGGCAGAAAGACAAGCTGACAGAAAACGGATGGAGGGAGGGATGGAAAGACGGACTGACGGTCAAGGGTAACACATAATGCCCCCATTGCCTATGGCGGGGGCATAGACAAATTTGAGTAAAAGAGATCTGTTACAATGTTTGGTGTGTCCATTTCCATTCTTTCAATGTACATCTATAATACTAAAATAACGAGGTCCAATTTGTCAGCCGGCATGACATAAAGACGACGATTCAAAGAATTCAACTTTATATTTAACTTATATAGGACAATGGTGTTGATTAAAAATTACATCATTCCAGGCCCTTTTGTTTTCCAAATAATTAATATAACCAATAATTAACAAGTTCCGGGTCGAATCCGCTACCGATACTAATAGTATATGTCACATATAGTTTCCAGTTTAAGTATGTATGTATGTTCTGTATCTTCCTCCTTTAATAGGAGCACCACCATGGGATATTGTGTAAAGTAGGACACTGAACTTACCGTATCAGTACAGATTAAATGTGAGCATTAGCCTTCCCAGTTTCCCAGTCTGGCCTAGACGGGTCTTACTACCAGAAGTAGTTAGAAAACCAGGACGGGTTCAAACATAAAGATTTTAAAGCACAGAAAATGTGCACCTTATAATCAGCATGACTTTATTAGATGACAATACGAATACAAAAGTAAAGGCTAAACATAAGGCGAGGTACTTTAATTCAGTCACAGAACCGCGATGTCGCGGGTGTGTTCTAGTACCTATGAAAATTGTGTATTGTGTAGACTATAAGAGGTCTATTATCAACATACAGACATCTTATACCTTCAGGTATTTCACATCCAATCTTTTATGGTAATATTCTAAACAAAGCACAAAAGCATTGGCACTCACCTCAAAAGCTAACCAAACCTTTAAACAGACTTATTCAGAAGGGATATAGTTATGATACTGTTGTCAGGTCATTAAAGATGGTATATTTTGGTACTAATATTGATTCACTCATAGGGTCTTTGTATCGGAAATAAACACATTTATTCTAAAACCAGTTGTTGGCATGATACGGGTTATGTTCCTCTCATATATTTTATGATGGTATGATACTTAACCCCTAAACAGAGGGATTGTGTTTGATTTTCATATGATGAAGACATAATCCTCAATCAGTTTAATTGAGGTCTGGAGCTTGCATGTCAGTAACTGCTAGTAGACCTTTGTTAATTTATATATCATTGTCATTTTGCTTAGTTTCTTTTGTTACCTATTCTGACATCGGACTCGGACTTCTATTAAACTGAGTTTTACTGTGCGTATTGCTGTGTGTTTGTTTATTCTACATTGGCTAGAGGTATAGGGGAGGGTTGAGATCTCACAAAACATGTTGAACCCCACCGCATTTTTGTGCCTGTCCCAAGTCAGGAGCCTCTGGCCTTTGTAAGTCTTGTATGTTTTTTAATTTTAGTTCATTTATATGTTTTGGAGTTTAGTGTGTCGTCCATTTTTACTGAACTAGTTCACATTTTTGTTTAGGGGCCAGCTGAAGCCCACCTCCAGGTGCAGGATTTTCTCATTGGTTGTCTTTTGACTGTTTTCTGTTCTTTGGTTGGGTTCCTGTCTATTTGACATATTCCCCTTTTCCATTCTCAATTTTACTGTTTAGAACTTTACGCATCAATCCCGTCGAACTTGGGATAAAGGATACAACATATACAGTTGAGTCTGCCTCATATCCTGACTAACATCTAGACATTGACAATGAGGGTCAGTTAAAAACAAAACTTTACAACAAAAAAGATGATTTTAGCTTCCCAATAGTGAACTTTCCATTTCTATGTAGCAACATTCCAGCAAGGACTGCAAACAAAGTATATATCTCCCAGTTGATACAATATTCCAGGGCTTGTATTTCCTATCATAATTTCCTTGATAGAGGGTCGCTGCTCACAAGGAAGCTATTAAAAAGAGTTCCAAGTGGTGAAATTAAAATCATCCCTTTGTAAATTTTACAGACGCCATCACGAGTTTGATATGTCCTAACTACAATCCAGTCCCCTTTCATCGAATGTGACCTACTGAATTAGACTCATCACCAGCTTTGTACTTACATGAGCTAGAAAAGGGTGCCACATAAGGAGCAGGATCTGCTTACCTGTCCGCAGCACCTGAGATCACCCCTAGTTTTTGTGGGGTTTGTGTTGCTGAGTTTTTAGTTTTCTATGTTGGGTTTTGTGTACTGTTGTTTGTCTGTTTGTCTTTTTCTTTTTTAGTCATGGCATTGTCAGTTTATTTTTGACTTATGAGTTTGAATGTCCCTTTGGTATCTTTCGCCTCTCTTTAAAAGTATTATTTTGATGTGTCTATCTATATTCTAACGTAACGGTACCTGTGAAAACTATGTATTGTGTAGAGAATAAGAGGTCTATTTAGGACTTTGCAGTATCATTTTGGTGTATTAACATGTACATACATATGAAAACTATGTATTGCATAGAGTATAAGAGGTCTACTTAGGACTTTGCAGTATTATTTTGGTATATTTATATGTACATGCCTATGAAAACTGTGTATTGTGTAGAGTATAAGAGGTCTGTTAAGGACTTTACAGTATTGTTTTGGTGTGTCCATTTCCATTCTTACACCACATCCACCAGCAGGTAAAACTACACAAACATTTTCTAAATCCATTTCTGAAACTGAAAAATATATAACTGTTAGTGAAATATTTTACAAATGTGCATGTTTTCATTTTTTCAAGTTCCTGTAAACTTTAAATGATGAATATATTTTTTGACAAAACAAGCTGGCACTTGTGCTCTGTCGTGTCTATTCAACTTAGTTAACAAACAAAAAAGATCTCTCGTGTCTATTCAACTTAGTTAACAAACAAAAAAGATCCAGAATAAACATTGATAAAGCAAGTTTTTGCTAAAAAAAGGTTTCAAACAAATAATAAAATGCTCCGCTGGGTGCAGCTTGATACGACAGCAGAGGTCGAACCCTGAACAGTTGGGGCAAGTATGGACACAACATTCAAGCTTGATACAGCACTGAATTTGGATTGTGATTAAATATTTGACACAGCATAGGTTTCTGACACAGAATGAATGTGGTCTAAGAACTTAAAAAATTTTAATTTACCTATTCAAACCATATCATTATTATTTGCTGTTATATATAAATCAGAAATAACCAATTTAAAATGGAATATTCAAAAAAAAAAAAAAGGAAAAAAAGGAAAAAAATCCCTCCCCCAAATTTTTTTAACCCCTTTATGATTCATTACCCCCAAACTCAATCCTAGCCTTCCCTTTGTGGTATGGTACCTTGCAGTACAATTTCAGAGAGATCCATACACTTGAACACAAGTTATTGTCTGGAAACTAGAAAAATGCTTGTTTTTAGGCCCCTTTTTGGCCCCAAATTCCTAAACGTTTACGGCAATTACCCCATACTCAAACCAAGCTTTCCCTTTGTGATATGGAACCTTGTAGTACAATTTCATAAAGATCCATACACTTACACACAAGTTATTGTCCTGAAACTAGAAAAATGCTTGTTTTTTGCCCCTTTTTTGCCCCTAATTCCAAAAATTTTGAGGCAATTACCCCCAAATCAATCCCAGCCTTCCCTTTGTGGTATGGTACCTTGCAGTACAATTTCAGAGAGATCCATACACTTGAACACAAGTTATTGTCTGGAAACTAGAAAAATGCTTATTTTTGGCCCCTTATCCCTAAACGTTTTGGGCAATTACCCCCAAACTCAATTCCAGCTTTCCCTTTGTGACATGGAACCTTGTAGTACAATTTCAGAAAGATCCATATACTTACACACAAGTTATTGTCATGAAACTAGAAAAATGCTTGTTTTTTGCCCCTTTTTTGGCCCCTAATTCCTAAAATTTTGAGGCAATTACCCCCAAAATCAATCCCAGCATTCCCTTTGTGATATGGAACCTTGTGGTACAATGTCAGAGAGATCCATACACAAACACACAAGTTATGTCTTGAAGTTACAAAAATGCTTCTTTTTTGCCCCTTTTTTGCCCCTAATTCCGAAAATCAATCCCAGCCTTCCCTTTGTGGTATGGTACCTTGCAGTACAATTTCAGAGAGATCCATACACTTGAACACAAGTTATTGTCTGGAAACTAGAAAATGCTTATTTTGGCCCTTATCCCTAAACGTTTTGGGCAATTACCCCAAACTCAATTCCAGCTTTCCTTTGTGATATGGAACCTTGTAGTACAATTTCAGAAAGATCCATATACTTACACACAAGTTATTGTCATGAAACTAGAAAAATGCTTGTTTTTTGCCCCTTTTTTGGCCCCTAATTCCTAAAATTTTGAGACAATTACCCCCAAAATCAATCCCAGCATTCCCTTTGTGATATGGAACCTTGTGATACAAAGTCAGAGAGATCCATACACTAACACACAAGTTATGTCTGGAAGTTACAAAAATGCTTTTTTGGCCCCTTTTTGGCCCCTAATTCCTTAACAATTGGTACCATAACCCCCAAAATCTAACCCAACCTTCCTTTTGTGGGATTGTCCCTTATGGTAAAATTTCATAGAGATCCATTCACTTTAACTAAAGTTAGAGTGCGAAAACCAATGTGTCTTCGGACGACGACGCCAACGTCATACCAATATACGACCGCAAAATTTTTTTGCGGTCGTATAAAAAAGTGATCATCATGATCGTATATAAATTTAAAAAAAAAGGAAAAAGAAAGTCATATTATAGGGAAATTGTAAACATGTCAAGTGATAAAGTATTTAAGTTTACTTCAGTATTGAATGCAGATTGAAAAGAGGCATGTGTGGAAATATTTTGGTTTTCAAATATAAATTACATTATTTAAAAAAAAAGAATAAGTAAAGGTATTTTGAATTGCTAAGTAATACTATTTACTATTGTACCAACGCAAATTTCTGAGGTAGACATGGTACATGTACATGATGTAGATGAATCTTGCCATCAATTTGAATGATAACAGGATAATAAGGTTAAAATTTCCATTTTCTGTTAAGACACACATACATTTTACCTTGTCTAGACAAGGTGGAAGCCCATTGTGTAGAGGTGCAGAAAATTTTAAATAATGGTTCTCTTCCAAATAATAATGTATTGGTTAATTAAACGTTTAAAGCATGAAAATGTATGGTCTGTAAGCTTTCATAAATTTCTCAGCAATGCATTATTTTAATATAGTAAATCTGCTCTGTATTATAAAATTATTGTGAAAAGTAAGAACTGGCAAATCGAAACTTTCATATCTTTAAGAAAAAAAACATGGACTCCACCAATGTCCAGTCTGAAGGTCAATAAAATTACTGTACATGCTTGTGTAAAAAGAATGGAGATGAACACACCAAAACAATCATAACCTGTTTTCATACAAAAAGTTTTTGAAATATATAAATTGTATTTTAAAATTCAAATATTTTAGTTCAGCAACTTTTAAATACATGTAAATGTGGAATGTGTCCATGGGACACAGATGATGCCCCCGCTTGCATATCATATAAAATTATAAACGGACATAACTGAAGAACGGTAAAAGTGACCCTACCCAAATTTGAACTTGATCTGAGTTTTGTGGTAATAAGTATTGTGTTTAAGTTTCATAAAATTTGGTTGAGGCAAACTTAAGTTAGAGAACGGAAACGAAAAATTCGGCAATTTTTCCATTTGTAAAGGGGCATAACTCAAACGGTTAAAGTGACATCACCAAAATTCAAACTTGATTTGTATTTTGTGGTATTAAGCATTGTGTATAAGTTTCAAAGCATTTGGTTAAGGCAAACTAAAGTAAGAGAACAGAAACAAAAAATTCAGCAATTTTTCCATTTGTAAAGAGGTATAACTTTAGAACAGTTAAAGTGACACCACCAAAATTCAAACTTGATTTGTATTTTGTGGTAATAAGCATTGTGTATAAGTTTCATAGCATTTGGTCATGTTGGTTGAGGCAAACTAAAGTTAGAGAACGGAAACACAAATTCAGCAATTTTACCATTTGTAAAGGGACATAACTCTAGAACGGTTCAAGTGACACCACCAAAATTCAAACTTGATCTGTATTTTGTGGTAATAAGCATTGTGTATAAGTTTCATAGCATTTGGTTGAGGCAACCTAAAGTTAGAGAACGGAAATGAAAAATTCAGCAATTTTTCCATTTGTAAAGGGGCATAACTCTAGAATGGTTAAAGTGACACCACCAAAATTCGAACTTGATTTGTATTTTGTGGTAATAAGCATTGTGTTTAAGTTTCATAGCATTTGATTGAGGCAAACTAAAGTTAGAGAATGGAAACGAAAAATTCAGCAATTTGTCCATTTGTAAAGGTGCATAACTCTAGAACGGCTAGAGTGAGGCCACCAAAATTCATATTTGATCTGTGTTTTGTAGTAATAAGCATTGTTTATAAGTTTCATAACATTTGGTTGAGGCAAACTAAAGTTAGAGAACGGAAACCAACTTTGGGATGTACAGACAGACGGAAGGACGGACAGACGTACAGGGGTAAAACTTAATGCCCCCTGCGCCACGGCGGGGGAATAAAACTAGAGGCTCCAAGGACCCTGTGTCGCTCACCTGATATTTTTATTTACAATTGATGCATGATAAATGCAACTGTTGTACTGTCGTTTAGTTTCAGAGATATAAGACTAAAAAGTGCGTTTGAAACCTATGTTTTATTTCAGCCATGTGTGCCATGTTGGCAGGCAGGGTCATCATACACAGTGGTCCCTGGATATCCTAGTGGTGATTTAAACCAAGTTTGGTTTAATTTGACAGTAGTTTCAGGGAGAATTTTGTAAAATTTATCTAACGAGAAATGCTAAGTGATGAGAAAGTTTGTTGTGAAGTTTTGTTGTTGCGCAACACCCCAAAAAAAAAAAAAACAAAAAGGTAATAAAAAATTATCATTTAAGGGCAATCTTTCCTATTAATGATTTCTGCAAAATTCAGTTGATTGTGCAAGGGTTGTATAGCCAGCTGAGGTCATTAAAAACTCGCATTTGTTGTTGCAAAATTCAAGTGGTTTTTGAATTGCTTTGTTGATCTTTTTTTGTATTCAACTTTTAAACAACAAAGTACAACAAATATGATGACTGATACTCATGACACTGAAAATATGGTCTTCATTCTTGTGAAGAAAATGGTAAGGTTTGAAATATTTCTTAAATATTAATTCAATACCAATACTTTAATTTGTATTGGATTTATCCCAGGAAATGAGAACAAGGACACAATTAAATTCAATTTTTTCCCTAAACTTCTGATAAAATATAAAATGAAGAACTATATTTTTTTAATGAGAATTTTTTTTTTAATAGTTAATTGATAATTTGAACAATATTAATTAAGTTTTAGATCTTGCATGGTTGATTAATTTTCTCTCAAAATTTCTGATATTCTATTAAAGTTTTAAATATAATATGAGGCAGGCATTACCTGTGAAAGGGGATGAAGTCTGTACAAATTAGTGTAGGAATTCAAGCATCATTTGCACTTGGAATCTGTAGAAAATGAAGCCAAAGTACTGAAACATATCTGACATTCGACCTATTGTTCGGGATTATAGTTGTGACATCATTTTCAATGTAAAGAAAGAAACACCATCATCAGGTATTAATGTGTTTTTTTTTTCATGTTATAGAATTATCAATTATTTTATTGCCAGTTCATTAGTAGATTGTTTTCTATATTGATTTTCTACTGCAGTTTCAGAAAAGAAGATTACAAAAGGAAAACATTTTGTAAAACTTACCAAAATTTACCAAATTAATGAAAATTGTTAAAATTGACTATAAAGGGCAATAACTCCTTAAGGGGGTCAACTGACCATTTTGGTGATGTTTGACTTATTTGAAGATCTTACTTTGCTGAACATTATTGCTGTTTACAGTTTATCTCTATCTGTAATAATTTTCAAGATAATAACCAAAACGGCAAAATTTCCTTAAAATTACCAATTCAGGGCAGCAACCCAACAACCAGTTGTCCAATTCATCTGAAAATTTGAGGGCAGATAGATATTTACTTGATAAACAAGTTAATCCCTGTAAGATTTGCTTTAAATGCTTTGGTTTCAGAGTTACAAGCCAAAATCTACATTTTACCCCTATGTTCTATTTTTAGCCATGGCAGCCATCTTGGTTGGTTGGCTGGGTCACCGCACACATTTTTTAAACTAAGTACCCTAATAATGATTGTGGCTAAGTTTGGTTGAATTTGGTCCAGTAGTTTCAGAGGAGAAGATTTTGTAAAGATTACAAAATTTACAAAAACTGGTAAAAAATTACTTTAAAGGGCAATAACTCCTTAAGGGGTCAACTGACCATTTTGATCATGTTGACTTATTTGAAGATCTTACTTTGCTGAACATTATTGCTGTTTACAGTTTATCTCTATCTGTAATAATTTTCAAGATAATAACCAAAACGGCAAAATTTCCTTAAAATTACCAATTCAGGGCAGCAACCCAACAACCTGTTGTCCGATTCATCTGAAAATTTGAGGGCAGATAGATATTTACTTGATAAACAAGTTAATCCCTGTAAGATTTGCTTAAATGCTTTGGTTTCAGAGTTACAAGCCAAAATCTACATTTTACCCTATGTTCTATTTTAGCCATGGCAGCCATCTTGGTTGGTTGGCTGGGTCACCACACACATTTTTAAACTTAATACCCTAATAATGATTGTGGCTAAGTTTGGTTGAATTTGGTCCAGTAGTTTCAGAGAAAAAAGATTTTGTAAAGATTACAAAATTTACAAAAATTGGTAAAAATTACTTTAAAGGGCAATAACTCCTTAAGGGGTCAACTGACCATTTTGATCATGTTGACTTATTTGTAGATCTTACTTTGCTGAACATTATTGCTGTTTACAGTTTATCTCTATCTATAATAATTTTCAAGATAATAACCGAAAAGGGAAAAAATCCTTAAAATTACTAATTCAGGGGCAGCAACCCAACAACCCATTGTCCGATTCGTCTGAAAATTTCAGGGCAGATAGATCTTGACTTGATCAACAATTTTACTCTCCTTCAGATTTGCTCTAAATGCTTTGGTTTCAGAGTTATAAGCTAAAATATACATTTTACCCTATGTTCTATTTTTAGCCATGGCAGCCATCTTGGTTGGTTTGGCAGGTCACCGGACATAATTTTTAAACTAGATACCCTAATGATGATTGTGGCCAAGTTTGGTTAAATTTGGCCCAGTAGTTTCAGAGGAGAAGATTTTGTAAAAGTTAATGACGACGGACTACGACAAGTGATGAGAAAGCTCACTTGGCCCTTCGGCCAGGTGAGCTAAAAAGTTAGTTTAAGATATATATTAAATAATTTATAATTATAGAAGATTTTTTTATCATATCTATATAAACACGATATATATAGTTAATCAATTTGTACATATATTTAAAAGACTTTAATCTACACATCCTTCAGCAATGTTGAGTAAACCAACAAGTAATTTTTAAACTTGTATAGAAGAAAACAGAACAAGCCAATTGTTATTTGACCAAAAAGGTAATTTCTTTCTTTCTAATTTTGTTTTAACTTCAGAGTTAATTGTTAATAAGGATCTTGAATGTAGTAATATTTACCAGACAAGTCCTTATCTAAAACAAACTCTGTACATTGATTTAATCAGGAAAGACAGGAATTATTTCTTCCCTACATCTACATGTATAGTGTAGACAGAGACATTTAACTTTCTTGTTATTGCTACGAATAGAATAGAATATTTTATTCACCAAATTAGGGCCCCAGGAGGACATATACATGTAGCATGATTATAAACAATAACATGCAATGCAACTTACAAATGTATACAATAGATATGGAATAAAAAAAGAAAAAAAAGAAACACTGTCCAGTACTATAGACAAAATTTCACATAACATTTCATTGCATATAAGAAAATAACCATCACTGGAAGTTAACCAATCAAATTTTCACCCCTTTTTTTCCTGTGTACAAGCTTTAGTAACCATGTAACCTCAAGTTTCCAAAATATTCTATAGAAACACCAAATAAAAAATAAGGGTGCTTTGAAACACCCAAGATATATGTTTATGACTCAGAAATATTTTACTGCAATGAAATGTAGGATTAATTTCCTACAACTGTCAAATTCAAGGAATATTTTTTTTCAACCCTTTTTCGTATGCAACCGGATGTGACGTACTATGATTTGGTGGTATTACACCTACAAAAAAAACAAAAACACAGAAAACACCCACACAATTGACTAAAAGATATACTAAAATAACATTGAATAAAGGATATTATGATTAATCTGCAGTATGCACCAAGAGTCGATACTTATAGCCAAGTTAAAGGAAATTCCAACTTGTACTTAATGATTGATTGACAAAAATGCGTACTTAATGCACAGTAGATGAGTCAAACTCCTGAATAATTAATAAAAATTTAAAAAAACAAAACATTTTAAAGTAATCGATTATGTGTCTAGCGAGCAATGATCATCAAGGGACGGTGCTACAGAATATTGAATTCTTCTTATGCTCAGTGCAGGCTTAACATCTATCCAAACTCATATCAAAGAATCAAATGGAAATTAGTTATTGCAGATTACATGTATGTTTTCCTTTAATTATTAGTATTTTTATAATTTTATAAAATGCATATAATACATTGGGATATCATTATTCATTATCCAAATTATTTTGTTGTTACTTTGTTAGTATCTAAATATTGGAAGTTTGGACACGATTTTCATATACTTTGCATCAATTTCTCTCTTTTAAATAAATGGGTGTCACATTTAAATAAAAAATGAAGTTCATCTTCAACCTGACCTGAGGTGCACCTGAGACAAATTCGGTTTTTTCAAAGAGTACCCTGGTATCTGCCAGATTCAATTTGCAATTTGTGAGCAGATATTCTGAATCCAGTAATACATTTCCTTTGCTCAAAAAGTTGTATTATTGACAAATAATTTTCCAAACCAAAACTTCACATGAATGATACACAAGTTCGTAGTTTACCATCTTTATAGTATATCTAGCTGTTTTTTTCCACAATGCAGTATAGCTTCCCTTAACAATCACAGTGCAACAAAAATGATGAATATTTTGCTGGTATATGGTTTTCTATAGCTGAAATGTTTTCCTTTAAAACTTTAATTGATCCATACCAAGAAGGCTTTTTATTAAATTTGTTTCAAATAGCTTTTATATTTTATATTCCTTCTCTCTAATAAAAAAATATTACTCTGCAAACGCATGTTAAAATTTTAAAACATTCTTTGATCAAGGGTTGGATCTTGGACCTAGAATTTCATTTGTCCCAAGTACAAAAAGTACGTTGTTGCTTTGATTGTTCAATATTCAAATATTTACCTATTTTACCACGTGTATTTGTTTTTGTTTGTGTGGAAAATAGATGAAATATTTGTTACACATAATCTCATTGGACACTGAAGTTTTCTCTGATTTTTTTTCCCAATCAGAGATTTCGTTATTTCTATGCATCGGAAAGCAGTCCAAAATGTCGGACGATGGATCTTCACAAAAATCCTGCGTATTTTTTAAGAAAAGCAGGAAAAATCAGACCACTAGAAAGCGAAAAACATCAGACTCTGATGGTATAACATAATTTGTTTAATACGTTATCATAATATTGGGAAAATATTTTAAAGTTCTGAGATCAGACAGGCAAAACACCAACGAATTTTTAATTTTGACGTTTTTCAGACGTCCATGTACATTATATATGCGATCAGCAAGAGGATCATTCTGGTTGTTAAAAGAAGAGTTTGAATTAAATTATTTACAGTGAGCCTGTTTAGAATAATGTTTTGATCAGTTTTTCATTTTCATCTAAGCCTAAGGAACCAAAAATAGGATTGATAAGTTGATAATCTAAAGATTTTGCTATTTTCTAGGATGCTATTTAAAATTTGAGGGGAGAACACTGCTCGGCAGTATAAATGTATTCCTGATCATCTTCTGTTTGTGGGTTTCTACATCAATTTCATGTACTTATTCAGAGTCAGTTTTATGTCATTTCTTGCATTTTGTTTTATTAGCTTACTTTTCAAATTTTTATATGACGGCGAAATAAAATTGAGAATAAAAATGTGGAATACATGTATGTCAAAAATTTGCTTTCGAGTAATGCTATCATGTCATCGTTGTTTTCGAAGACAAATTTTGTTTCGGACAATAACTTTAGTTTAAGTGAATGGATCTCTATGAAATTGTACCAGAAGGTTCAATACACAAAAGGAAGGTTAGAATTGATTTTGGGGTTATGGTACCAACAGTTTAGAGTCAGGGCCAAAACAACATTTTTGGGTTGTTTTTTTCATAATTTTGGGGTTTTCTCCAAAAATTTACCATTTTAACATTGATTATTTCTCATCTATATATATTTTAACCCACCAGGGTTTCATGTTTTGCAAAAAAGAGTTTATTATATAAATGCAACAAATACTGATATGGCAGGAGATACACACGAAACAGGGTGTGTAAATTATTTTATCCGTAATTTGTGCATTTTTCCTTTGATGTGAACTCCTTGATAATATTGACATCAGTATCAGTGGACTGGTCATGATAAAGAATATATATTGGGTCAGTTCGCAATTGACATGCACGAGTGCACCGCAAAAGGATCTTCTTTCCCTTTAATTCACAAAATTGCACATGATATTTTTCGCAGAAACGCACGATTTATTTGGTGAATGAAACACTTGTCATTGTTTGAAACTTTCAGTAATAAAAGTTAGTTTACCCTTTTGAACGATTCACTGATTGTGTGAAAATTTGAACAGAAAATGTACGATAAACCTGATAAAATTGCGTTATATGCAGAATTATTGATAGCTTTCCTTACTATTCACAAGGAAGGACATATAACTAACATATCGTTCATGCTATTCCAATCTGAGTTTTTATTCATACATAGTCTGGCATGGCTGGTGCTGTTCCAAGTTGTCTTCTTTTCTGCATGTTTTTGAGAAGTATTTGTTTGACCTGGTTAGTCACTATAAAGTGTTACAATTCATATTTAGACGCAACACATAAATAGTGACCAAAAGGTACCACTTTCACATAAGAGAAGCTAGAAAAAAAATTAAATGTACACATTTTCCAACATTTTGTGGGACTATCATATAAAGTTAAGGAGATATGTAGTTGGAGACTGCTGCTAAATACAAATGTTCGGGCTCATCTGATACCTGTTTTCAAATTAGTCCATATTAAAGTTTGAAATTTGCTTAAATGCTTTGGTTTCAGAGTTACAAGCCAAAATCTACATTTTACCCTATGTTCTATTTTTAGCCATGGCAGCCATCTTGGTTGGTTGGCTGGGTCACCACACATTTTTAAACTTAATACCCTAATAATGATTGTGGCTAAGTTTGGTTGAATTTGGTCCAGTAGTTTCAGAGAAAAAGATTTTGTAAAAGATTACAAAATTTACAAAAATTGGTAAAAATTACTTTAAAGGGCAATAACTCCTTAAGGGGTCAACTGACCATTTTGATCATGTTGACTTATTTGTAGATCTTACTTTGCTGAACATTATTGCTGTTTACAGTTTATCTCTATCTATAATAATTTTCAAGATAATAACCAAAAAGGAAAAAATCCTTAAAATTACTAATTCAGGGCAGCAACCCAACAACCCATTGTCCGATTCATCTGAAAATTTCAGGGCAGATAGATCTTGACTTGATCAACAATTTTACTCTCTTCAGATTTGCTCTAAATGCTTTGGTTTCAGAGTTATAAGCTAAAATATACATTTTACCCCTATGTTCTATTTTTAGCCATGGCGGCCATCTTGGTTGGTTTGGCAGGTCACCGGACATAATTTTTAAACTAGATACCCTAATGATGATTGTGGCCAAGTTTGGTTAAATTTGGCCCAGTAGTTTCAGAGGAGAAGATTTTTGTAAAAGTTAATGACGACGGACGACGACAAGTGATGAGAAAAGCTCACTTGGCCCTTCGGGCCAGGTGAGCTAAAAAGTTAGTTTAAGATATATATTAAATAATTTATAATTATAGAAGATTTTTTTTTATCATATCTATATAAACACGATATATATCATGTATATAGTTAATCAATTTGTATATTTAAAAGACTTTACACATCCTTCAGCAATGTTGAGTAAACCAACAAGTAATTTTTAAACTTGTATAGAAGAAAAACAGAACAAGCCAATTGTTATTTGACCAAAAAAGGTAATTTCTTTCTTTCTAATTTTGTTTTAACTTCAGAGTTAATTGTTAATAAGGATCTTGAATGTAGTAATATTTACCAGACAAGTCCTTATCTAAAACAAACTCTGTACATTGATTTAATCAGGAAAGACAGGAATTATTTCTTCCCTACATCTACATGTATAGTGTAGACAGAGACATTTAACTTTCTTGTTATTGCTACGAATAGAATAGAATATTTTTATTCACCAAATTAGGGCCCCAGGAGGACATATACATGTAGCATGATTATAAACAATAACATGCAATGCAACTTACAAATGTATACAATAGATATGGAATAAAAAAAAGAAAAAAAAAGAAACACTGTCCAGTACTATAGACAAAATTTCACATAACATTTCATTGCATATAAGAAAATAAACATCACTGGAAGTTAACCAATCAAATTTTCACCCCTTTTTTTTCCTGTGTACAAGCTTTAGTAACCATGTAACCTCAAGTTTCCAAAATATTCTATAGAAACACAAAATAAAAAAATAAGGGTGCTTTGAAACACCCAAGATATATGTTTGTGACTCAGAAATATTTTACTGCAATGAAATGTAGGATTAATTTCCTACAACTGTCAAATTCAAGGGAATATTATTTTTTTCAACCCTTTTTCATATGCAACCGGATGTGATGTACTATGATTTGGTGGTATTACACCTACAAAAAAAAACAAAAAACACAGAAAACACCCACACAATTGACTAAAAGATATACTAAAAATAACATTGAATAAAGGATATTATGATTAATCTGCAGTATGCACCAAGAGTCGATACTTATAGCCAAGTTAAAGGGAAATTCCAACTTGTACTTAATGATTGATTGACAAAAATGCGTACTTAATGCACAGTAGATGAGTCAAACTCCTGAATAATTAATAAAATTTAAAAACAAAACATTTTAAAGTAATCGATTATGTGTCTAGCGAGCAATGATCATCAAGGGACGGTGCTACAGAATATTGAATTCTTCTTATGCTCAGTGCAGGCTTAACATCTATCCAAACTCATATCAAAGAATCAAATGGAAATTAGTTATTGCAGATTACATGTATGTTTTCCTTTAATTATTAGTATTTTTATAATTTTATAAAATGCATATAATACATTGGGATATCATTATTCATTATCCAAATTATTTTGTTGTTACTTTGTTAGTATCTAAATATTGGAAGTTTGGACACGATTTTCATATACTTTGCATCAATTCCTCTCTTTAAATAAATGGGTGTCACATTTAAATAAAAATGAAGTTCATCTTCAACCTGACCTGAGGTGCACCTGAGACAAATTCGGTTTTTCAAAGAGTACCCTGGTATCTGCCAGATTCAATTTGCAATTTGTGAGCAGATATTCTGAATCCAGTAATACATTTCCTTTGCTCAAAAGTTGTATTATTGACAAATAATTTTCCAAACCAAAACTTCACATGAATGATACACAAGTTCGTAGTTTACCATCTTTATAGTATATCTAGCTGTTTTTTCCACAAAAATATTTTAAAGTTCTGAGATCAGACAGGCAAAACACCAACGAATTTTTAATTTTGACGTTTTTCAGACGTCCATGTACATAATTTGTAGCTCTATCTAAAGATGCTCATATTGTATTGTGAAATAATAAAATGACGAATTTTAGACGTCTTTGTAGCATGTAACAAAGTAAAGCATGTTCTTTAATGTTCTTTGTCATTTTTGGAGATTTTCTTTTGAGTTTTGTTATTTTGGATTGATGGTTTATGCGTTAACAATATACCATATCACTATTTGTCCGCCATGACTGGACATCACAAAGGTTCCCGTAAAATTTTGACGTCACAATAAAAAACATCTGACGCCACAATGGAAAAGTGATTGTTGTATGACGTCAAAAGTTCAAGTGGCGCAGTTTCTCTGGTCAACCGGTACCAGATTTCCAAATTGCGATAAGGTATATAAACATCAGTCTGTTTTGTCTTCACCTATCTTTCAGGGGTTCTAGATTGATTTGGTTTAGGATTAATGTCATACTACCTTGTTTATAACTCTAAGATATTATGAACTTTGATTCTGATATAGATTAAGATACTGGATACAGATTATAAAACATTTTTATCATGCTTTACATGTAATATTTATTATTTCAGAAGGTAAGAAGGACAGTAGTAGTGATGATGGTAATGTTGTTGTGAAGAAAGGAAAGAAAGAAAGACACATAAATCCATTAAAACAATCTGTACGTATTACATTGACAACACATAAATCCATTAAAACAATCTGTACTTATTACATTGACAACACATAAATCCATTAAGGTAGTTCAGGGGTATACCGCCATCTTGAATTGTAAAATCACAGTACATAATCGGTCCAGTTCTTTGCCCAAATCTGCAAAATTGCACACAGATTTGCAATTTATTGCTAACACTGTTTATTTATATAAAGAAAACTTAGTGATTCATTGCATTATCGAAAATGTTTTAACAAATACCAAATATTTGTGTTTTTAGAATCAATTTTTCAAATAAGCCATTTAGGGGGAGATAACTCTTTCAGTACAAAATTTATACTGGACATATAGGGAAATTTTCTTTTTACTTGTAGCAAGAAAATAAGTTCGGTGACACCATTTTTCTTTCTATTTTCTTAAAATATATTATAAACCTATCTTCTCATATTTTATTTCAAAATTCTGTCTTATAGAAAATTCTGTCATTTTTTTCTATACCCTGAACTACCTTAAAACAATCTATATGTATTACATTGTCAACACATGTTTATGGAATAGCTTTCATCATGTTTGTTTGAGAAACAAAATGATGAAAACCCAAAATACAAACTACTCAAAACAAAACAAAACAAGAAAGGGGCTCATCAAAACAGTCAGCAGCCCGAATTATTTTAGGGCAAACTTAACGAAATGGAGTTAAAAACCTTAGTTTTAATACAATTTAATAATATATGGACATGAAAGTTATAGACAAATCTGCTCATACAGAAGCATTGGCTACTGGGCTTGAAATCATTAGTTTAATTTTTAAATAGATACAGTATTTACATACAAATGTATATCTTTTTTCAAGATTTATTGCAGATGAATGGTAAGAAGACCTGATTTAACTTTTGATTTAGTTAACAAGATTAAATGTTAAGTGATTTCAAGTGATTTGTACTTAAATGTTTTTGTTAACTACAATTTTGTATTAAAAAATAAACTTTTTGTTACTAATAATGTTTGAAAGTGTTTAAGAGAAAAATATGTTTTATTTTACAAAACTTTTTCAGTTGTTATATCTTTTTTATAGACCAGAAAAATAGTTCGAGATAATGTTGATTATTCCAGTGAAAGTGATAAAGAAGAAAAAGAGTCCAAAATGTCTCTCAGCTACAAATCATCCCGTACTGGGGTAAGTACAGTGAAGACTGAACCAACTTTTTATATTAAATAAATTCTTTTTAAAAATTGATTTTTAAAAGAGATGTTTTCTTCCATGGTAGTATACAAAATGAATGTAAAATTGAGAATGGAAATGGGGAATGTGTCAAAGAGACAACAGCCCGACCAAAGAGCAGAAAACAGCCCAAGGCCACCAGTGGGTCTTCAACACAGCGAGAAAATCCCGCACCCTGAGGCGTTCTTCAGCTGTAGCATTATTAATCATGGATTACTGTCTATAATTAATTCATTCAGTTTGATAGATAAAATTAAAGAATTTTGCTATTTCCCTTCATATTCATGATATTGGAAGAATTTTACCCATGCCCATCTATCTGCCATTTAGAAATCAAACAGTTATACATACTTCTTTCATTATGCCTTATGCCTGCAGATATAAGATATAGATTTGTGTATAATGATGACTTAATGATTGAGTTTGCATTTCTTTCCAATTGACCAACTTTTTTTCAAAATTACAGCCCTTGGACCATGTAGCCTTATCTATTTTTCATTTTTTTTAAATTTTTATCAATGCATTGGAATAAGCAGTTTTGTAGTTCCGTAATCAGGTGGAATCAGTTGATTTTAGGTTGTCTTACTGTTATCTGGTGAAAATATAGCTTACAAAAAATTTGGATCATCACACAAACTGTACTTAATGTGAGACTACTGAAATCTACTCCCAAATAACTTTTCCTCCTGAAATAGTTGAATCTATGGTGTATGGGAGGCAACTCTTGATATTTATCTCATTATAGACATAGGAAAGATATCGCTTTGAAAGAATAAAACTGTCATATGGGAACACACAAAAAGAAAAATTGAAGCTTATGTTTGCACAACATTGTCTGTAAGCATTAAAGCTATGTTTAAACAAGTTACTGTGTGTGTAAAAAATTTGTTTTAATGTCTGGTAAAGGCATGCCAACTTAAAAGATAAAGTTTAGAGGCAAATCTTAACTCGTTGATATGTACATGTATTACAATGTAATACATTTTCATTGAGTTTATATAATTAGTCCTTGTCACAACTGTATGTTCATCCTATAAAACATTGATAAAGGAACTAGTGCTGAAAAAGCATGACAATCTAGAATTTGTCGGTCACTGGTAACAAAATTTCTTAAATATAATTATTCCCCTTTCAGTGATAATTGTTAAGGCGAGGCCATGGAAATTCTTGTCCAGACTTATTTGTTATGTCTACTGATCTGAGCCAATTGTTTTGTACATATGCATATTATGTTTAATAATGAATAAAAGATTGTGATTATATTTTGTTCTTGTTGAACAACTTTTTGTGATAAGACTGAAAAGGGTGGTAGGGTCTTGTCACATTGACCCATCTAGTTACTTATGTATATAACTTTTTATTATGAAATAATTGATTTACATTTTGTTTTTGTAGAAGAGTGAGGGTCCAGGAGACATGGGTGCTACAGCCACGGTTGAAATAGACACTGATTTGAGTGTTGATGCCCAAGCCATTTTTGAAAGATCCCAACAGCTCAGTAAAGTATGTTATTTTTTAAACCATATTAGCTACAGACTACATAATACAGAAATAGGAATTTGAAACAAATTTCACAATATTTAGTAATAAAGTATGGGAATTAAACACAGTTTTTTTACCGAAACATTCAAGCTACACAGTGAATGTATTTTGATCACACTTTGATAATTTGACAGTCATCCATAAAAAGAAAGTTTCATAAACAGTTATTCTAAAAATTACCATTGAAAAAAAAAAGATTTGAAATTTTCCTCCTTCCATATGGTGACAACTATTACTAGATTTGATATTCAATCTGGTTACAGAATTTGTGTTACTATTATTTTACCTTTAATTTTTAATAATGGTCAATAGCAAACACAGATTATAGTTAGATGAGTGAGATCTCTTTGGAAAAATGTTTCACCTTTTAAATTTGACAAGAAACAAATGACTTAGTCACAATTTACTTTTCTAAAATCATAGAATAGACTAATAAATCAGCAATTTGTTAATGGACATAACCATCTCTAGAAGGTTTTGTGGTAACTTGCTCGCCTCAAGTGTATTAGGTCATGGGTTTGAACCCTGGCCGTGTCTTACTAAAAATTTGAAAATAGTATTTGGTATTGTTTATTCTCCTCTAAGCACTCTGCATGTAGGAGTAAGGGCAAAGACTGGTCGTCTCACAGTCTGAACAATGTGAGCGATTAGGATGACATGTCTTTCTGTTGACTGTTACCTTGTGAACTAACATGTCAAAAATCAGCTTGACCATCTGGTAGAAAGCAGGGTACATTTTAAATCACACCAACATGTTATTGGATGATATGCATGTGATATTTGCCACTGCATTCTTATCAGCAATCCACCATAATCATATCTATCCACATTACCTTCATTTCTTTACCTTAGTTTTGTAGGAGATTAAATAGGACTGTAAATAACATGAATTAATCGCAAAACAGTCTTATTTTACTATCACTTTGTTATTTTATAGGAACTGAATGATAAAGAAGATGATAAGATATACAGAGGAATTAACAACTATGCCAAATATATTGAGAAAAAAGACACAGCACAAGGGAATGCTTCTAGTGGCCATGTCAGGTAAAACTAACTCTTAATGGCCATGTCAGGTAAAACTAACTCCTACTGGCCATGTCAGGAGAAACTGACTCATAGTGGCCATGTCAGGTAAAACTAACTCCTAGTGGCCATGTCAGGTAAAAACTAACTACTAGTGGCAATATCAGGTAAAACTAACTTCTAGTGGCTATGTCAGGTAAAACTGACTCCTAGTGGCCATGTCAGGTAAAATAACTCCTAGTGGCCATGTCAGGTAAAATTGACTCCTAGTGGCCATGTCAGGTAAAACTAACTTCTAGTGGCTATGTCAGGTAAAACTGACTCCTAGTGGCCATGTCAGGTAAAAATAACTCCTAGTGGCCATGTCAGGTAAAACTGACTTCTAGTGGCCACATCAGGTAAAACTAACTCCAAGTGGCCATATCAGATTAAACTAACTACTAGTGGCCACGTCAGGTAAAACTAACTCCTAGTGGCCATGCTAGGTTTTACAAACTATTAGTGGCCATGTCAGGTAAAACAAACAACTAGTGGTCATGTATTTAAACTCTATTTGTTTAAGAGAAATGGGCCCCAGCTAACATAAGGGCCACATCACAAATAGATCATGAAAAATCAATCTGTCAAGATTTTAAAGAAACAGGTTACTGTAGTCGTGGAGGTACTATGTACAGTAGTTGACATATCATTTCATATTTGTATTCATCCCATTGTAGGAAAGGACCAATAAGAGCCCCTGCTCACTTAAGGGTCACAGTGAGATGGGACTATCAACCAGATATATGTAAAGATTTTAAAGAAACAGGTTACTGTAGTCGTGGAGGTATGTACAGTAGTTGATATATCATTTCATATTTGGATTCATCTCATTGTAGGAAAGGACCAATAAGAGCCCCTGCCCACTTAAGGGCCACAGTGAGATGGGACTACCAACCAGATATATGTAAAGATTATAAAGAAACAGGGTTTTGTGGGTTTGGAGGTAAGGTCTGCATGCTTTTTTGTCATATAAAATGGTGGTTAACCAGGGTAAATATATAGCTCAGTAAAAGGTATTAGAATCGAAATGTTTCAGGTAAAACTAATAAAACTAAGGTTAAGTCTTTATGCATCTGTTTCATTCGGTCATTTTTATGCCCCTGCTGTAGCAGAGGGGCATTCAGTTTTACCCTTTGTCCATATGTCTGTACGTCCCGAAATTGGTTTCCATTCTCTTACTTTAGTTTGCCTGAACCAAATGTTATGAAACTTATACACAATGCTTATTACCACAAAACACAGATCAAGATTGAATTTGGTGGTGTCGTTTTTACGTTTCTAGTGTTATGCCCCTTTACAAATGGAAAAATTGCTGAATTTTTCGTTTCCATTCTCTAACTTAAGTTTGCCTCAACCAAATATTATGAAACTTAAACACAAAGCTTATTACCACAAAACACAGATCAAGTATGAATTTGGGTAGTGTCACTTTTACCGTTTTTAGGTTATGTCCCTTTATAATGTTATATGCAAGCAGGGGTACCATCTGTGTCCCATGAACACATTCTCCATTTATTTTTACCTACAATTTTGCATTTCAATGACAACATTAGGTTTCACAACCAAGACACTTCTCAGTTACTAAGAAATTACAATCATACAACTTTGTTGGAGGCTGCATCGTAGAGAGTATAACAGCTTCAAACAAAAAGGTCACTCTGACCTTCAAATTATGCCTCATAGAAATTTAGTGAGATTTATGTCTAAGTACAGATCATAAAACCTACTATAACATAAAATGGTGAAAGGGTTGCATCTTTGTAAGTATAGCAGCCTTCCACAAAAACCATGTCACTGTGACCTTCTTTTCACACTTTATTTAAATTTCTGTTTATATTATGTGTGAGTTCTGATTTCCTATAGTTAATGTTCTACACTCCTTTAACTTGATGTAAGGATGCATCCTAGGTAGTATAGAGCCACAAACAAAACGGTAACTCATTGGATTTTACATTTTTTACCTAAGTGCCGATTTCAAATACTAGTTGACATTTAGTCTAAGTGAGTCGACAGATGTTTCTAGGTTAGTCTAAAAGTGTTAGTTTAGAAATATGTCACTATGGTTCGCATTTTATGCTTCATAGCTTTATATGAAGTTTTTACATTTGAGATAATTTCACAAAAAGTATTCCGGTTTTCCTGCTGAAAGGTTCTCTCCAGGCACTCTGGCTCCCTCCATCAATAAAAACTGGCTGCGACAATGTAGTAAATAGTTATGAAAGTGTCATTAACACCAGCAATCAATCAATCAATCAAAAAGTATGTAGATGCCTTTGATAGAAACCTATGATACAGGGTTGCCAAAAACCCGGGTTTTATGAGTATTGCCCAGCCCAGTGGGAAATATTGGTAAAACCCAGGTTTTACTGAGTTTTACCAGGTAATACTGGTCAATACTGGGTAATATGAAATCCTGGCCTGAATTTTAAAAAGGATTAATCACAAGTCCAAGACATTAAAGATTTTTATAAAAATAAGATGCAGTTTTTCAATTTATAAGTTCACTTTTTAGACTCTTTATACAAAGTGTATAAATCTGAGAAAATATTAATGTTCCAGCAACTCTTAAGACAAGTAAACATGAAGACACATCAGACAAATGTGAAAAGCTTTTCTTAGTAATCCTCCTAAAAAATCTATCTAATCCCCATTCTGTCTAGATTGGTGAAAGTGTTGACTTAAAGTTGAAGAATTCAGTTTGGGTTTTTGTCGAGCCTGTGACTTTTGTTGCAAAAGCGAGACATAGCGATCCTACATTCTGTCGTTGTCGGCGGCGGCGTCCACAAATATTCACTCTGTGGTTAAAGTTTTTGAAATTTTAATAACTTTCTTAAATTATCCTGGATTTCTACCAAACTTGGACAGAAGCTTGTTTATGACCATAAGATAGTATCCAGAAGTAAATTTTGTAAAAAAAAAATCCTGTTTTTCCGTATTTTACTGATAAATGGACTTAGTTTTTCTGCCAGTTAACATAACATTCACTCTGTGGTTAAAGTTTTTAAAATTTTGATAACTTTCTTAAACTGTCCTGGATTTGTACCAAACTTGGACAGAAGCTTGTTTTATGATCAAAAGCTAGTATCTAGAAGAAAATTTTGTAAAATTTATTTCCTCTTTTTCCATATATTACTTATAAATGGACTTACTTTTTCTTCCAGTTAACATTACATACAGTCTGCAGTTAAAGTTTTTAAAACATTTATTAGATTCATAAACCATCCTGGATTTTTACCAAATTTAAATAGAAGCTTCTTACAATCAGAAGATAGTATCTAGAGGAAAATTTTTAATAATTTTTTCCCCATTTTTGTTGAGCCTGCGACTAACATCAAAAGTAGGTGAGACACTGGGTTCCGCGGAACCCTTATGAATTTTTTAATAAATATAACTTATATTAAGAATATATAATTATATGTAAGGAAAATTATTTTTTAACATTTTTTGTTCATTTCTAAAAATGTTTACTAAGTTTTAGCTTATGTTTATGTACATCACTAATTGATAAGATTATAACAGAGATTTGTTTATATAACAATAATCAGCCTTTTGATTTCTATAAGTGTTCATGGCCTGTCCCCTTAGGGTGTTTATTTAGCAATATGATTGTATAACAGTTAAAATTTACATTTCGCTTAAACACTGCAATAAAATGCATTTTTTCCAAGTTTCAAATTGGATTATTTGAAACAAAGCTTGGAAATTAACAAGGTATCCTGAAATATGCAAAACTTGTATTCTGCCTACATAGAATTAGTGGAGAAAAGGAAGAAATTGATTTTTATCTTCAGGAATGACTCTTAAAGGTTATCTGTATAAAATGTATATATTTAGCTATAATACTATAAAACCACAACAAGTCTTTATAATTTTGTGTAAAAATAAGCTTGAAAAATCATATAACCCAGTATTGCCCAGTATTACCTGTTTCTGGGAGTAATGCCCGGGTAATACTTTGCCAACTCTGGTATGATATCAATTTAAATGTGTGCAGCACATGCTTTTAGACTAACATTTCTCTAATTCTTCGTGAATTTATCCCTTTTGCACCCATTGTATAAAAAAATTTAATCAACGTGTGGTTCGTTTGATCTCAGTTCATCATTGGTTAAAATCCGATTATGACGTCAAATTTTCTTACTTTCCTCTGAATTTCCTATTGTGACGGCATGAAAAAAGGCGACCATGCCTGATGACGTCACATAGAAAGAACACATCTTTTTGCAGATTATTCGAAAAGAAGGAATAAGTTTGCCTGCATATTGTTTAAAAATCATTACAGAAACAGATTCCACCACCAAATCTCTTGTAATACAATATTTATCCACTCTCGACAGTTAAATTCTAAATATTTAAAACGCTCGGGCAAGCCTCGCATTTTAAATTTGAAAATTTAACTGTCTCGAGTGGATAAATATCGTATCACACTCAATGCAGTGGTAGAATCTATATTTATCAGACACACTCAGGACAAAGAACATTAAAGACCATCAATGTAAAAAAGGACCATATCAAAACAACCAATGTAAAAAAGGGACCATATCAAAACAACCAATGTAAAAAAGGAACATATCAAAACAACCAATGTAAAAAAGGACCATATCAAAACAACCAATTTGGTCAAAGGTTAAATTTGCTGGAGGAAGTGACACAGCCTAAGATTTAGTACCATTTACAGATTTACAGTCAAAATGTATCACAACACAGTCCACAAGCAGTCTCAACAATGCAGTGGTAGTAATACAAATGTATGATAAGGATAAGAGAGTATAACAATCTATGAAAAATATGGCACACAAAAAATTTAAATTTCATTGTTTAATGTATAAATTTTTGTTTCAATTGAAAGTCAATTTAGTAATATTCATATTTAAGAAATTAAAATACCAACAAATTAATGACCTTTTTGATCAACACATATCAGTATAAATATTAATAATGGGATATGAAATTCCAAACAAAACATAAAGGACAATTGCAGCTAATGGAGGAGGGACTGATTATCTTAAAGAAACTTCTTAGTTCACCATCAGTCTGTGGTGAGGTTTGTTTTGCTCAGGATTAAGGAATCAAATATATTTTAGTTTACTTCTTTTATTTAAACAGCAATAGAAATAAATGACAAAAAACTTCAATGGATAGGAATAGCTATGAAAATTATGCTGTCAAACATTAAGACTAGGAAGCAATAAGAAACAACATTTCACAATACATTTCTATTTTGGAAATTAACTTTTTTGTTGTGAAATCTATATAATGCTATAAATATACAAATGTATGTTACCAATAAATATATTTTCAGACAGTTGTAAGTTCCTCCATGACAGGAGTGATTATAAACATGGCTGGCAGTTAGAAAGAGAAATGGATGAAGGAAGATATGGAGCGAGAGGTAAGAAAAAAATGTAGAATGAAAATAAGCTAGATTTCGTTTTAAAATATCTGATCTGATACTGAAATACGGTAAAATTCCTCATAATGTCCAATATTTTAGGGATGTAAATATTTTTTTTATGTAGAATATTCCTGTTTAAGGGATAAGACATTCTGATGGATTTTATTATTTGATGGACATAAAGAATATTTAATATGTTTGTTTGTTTTTGTTTATTTTTATATGGGGACAGTCCTGAATAGCTTATTTCTGTTTTAGAGGATATAGACTAGCTATTATTATGTTAGGTATATAAAAGACGTGGAATATATCTGTTTTGTTATACAGGGTAGCTTTCGAGATATTGAATATTTCGTTCGATTTTGATTGAAATTTATAAATGCACAAAATTTTGATGAAAGGTATAGGATATCTGTATCTTGAACTTGCAAATGAGATGTGTTTTTTGCTCATTCTTGAAGGCCTCAATGTCCCTTTGCCCAGGGATTTGTCTATCAGTGTAGATATTTTGTGTCATTAATTGAATACACCATATCATTTTGTTTCCATTTCTATGTTTGAATAACAGATGTATTACAGTCTACATACGTTTATTTTTCAGATGCCACAAATTATGAAATCAGTTCTGATGAAGAAGATTTACCTTTCAAATGTTTTATTTGTAGAGAATTTTTCACAAATCCTATAAAAACAAAGTAAGTTTCAAGAAAATATTAGAGAAATAGCAGTTGTAAGAATGACCTTAGCATTTGACTTTATGAGGATATATATTAAATATAGATATTTTCTTTGAATTCTTGGATTAAGATAAACATTATGAAAATATTCATCTAATACAATACAGATTTCAATTCATCTGTTTTCTAGAGGTACACTTGAGAGTAAAATTTCAAATAGCTAATAACTATATAAAGCTAAAGCTCACATGTTGAAAATCTAGACTTTATCTATCTTGAGCTGAAGGATATCATAACTCACTCTCAACAGAAGGAGAATCTGTATCTATAAAATCTAAATTTTCTAAAATTTCTATTCACTTCATTCCTATATGTCCACGTTACAGTACATCAAAGACATCTTCTTAAAGTTTAATATCACTGGAAAACAGTTTTGAAACCTTAATATATAATACATACAAGTGTGTGACAACAGTATGTAAAGTCTATTAGAGTCAAGTTTCACAGAAACCAATAAAGAGATTAAGTCTGTATTTTTGTTTGACATTTTATAGATTCTAACTCATATGATCATTTTCTATTACAGGTGTCAACATTATTTTTGTGAAAAATGTGCATTATCTCACTATAAGAAGTCAAAGAGATGCTTTGTGTGTAATGAGCAGACCAATGGAGTGTTTAATCCAGCAAAAGGTAAACACTTTAATGACATAGTTTTAAGTTTAAGATTGTTACATTTTTGGTTTAAAATATTACAAAAATGACATAATTACAAGCAACAGCAAGGTTTTAGTTTTGACATAATGTTAAATTCAATGCATAAAACATCTCTCATTTTTCCCTTTGAATCTGTTTTTAATGCTTGTCAAAACATTACTCTTTATAACATGACAAAAGAGGATGCATCTATTTTAGTGACTGTGCTGTCATTCTACTTTGTAAAATTTGAAGAAAGGGGAATTCTGTTTTACTCTATTCATGAATTACTCTCCATCATAATTGACCTATATTTGGCATGTGGGTGTATATACCAATGTTACATACTTGACATATCAACCAGTGACTTTTACTTTTGACATCATAGTCAAATTTATTAGTTTTTACCTGGTAAGCTGGTTTCTCTCTTAGTTTTTATAGTGAATTTATTCTTGATTTTAGTATGTTGTTGAAATACTTACGGAATATGTTTTAAAATATTTGGACTGACATATGACAGCTTTTGAATAGAATATTAAATATTAGAATTATTTGAAAAAATATTTTAAAAAGTAAACTTGTCATTCGGGCCTACATATTTTTGTTTATCTCTTGACTTCAATATGATATTTAGTTTGTGGTGAATAACCACAAGATTAAGTGTTGCACTGTGTTGTGCCTGACATATGACCTTGACCTATGACTATTGATGATTGTTGTTCTTGTTCTCTTTATACAGCTATGACTTCAAATAAAAATCAGAAGGGTGTATTTGTTTAATAAAAATAAGGAGATGTGGTATGATTGACAATGACAACGCTCTACAAGAGACCAAATGACACAGAATTTAACAACTATAGGTCACCGTACAGCCTTCAACAATGAGTAAAACCAATACCGCATAGTCAGCTATAAAAGGCCCTGAAATGATATAAACAGAAGGGGGCAGGGATAAAATAGAGTAAAAGAAATAGAACATTTTGTTCATAAACATAATATTTGTTTACATTTTATTTTATTTATTGCAGAATTACTGTCCAAGATTGAAAAAATTAAAGCAAAGAAGATTGGATACGACTCAGATGAAAATAAACACAGTGATGCAGCAAACAGTGACAGTGATAATGGTTGACCAATCATGATTCAGAAAAAGTGACATTGATAATGGTTGACCAATCAAAAACATCGTCATTGTGAATTTTGTGACATATTCAAATTGATTTTTACAAAGTGCTTTGTAAGGTTGCATAAATGTTCTTATTTTGTAAATGGATTGCATCATGGTAAAATTAGAAATTTAAATTTTTACATCTATGTTGAAATTGCAATGATAGAGATAAAAAAAATCAACTTAAATTGGATGTAATATCATGCTGTCCATATTTGTTTACCATAAATGTATTATGGTATCTGTTGTCCTTTCCACTATTGAGCATAGTAAATGGGCTATATGTCACAGATTTTTGTTAAATTTTGCATACAACTATGGTTCGTTGAACTATAACTGAAAATCAAAAAAATAATGCATTTATTTCATGGATTTGAAATGGTGATTTAATGATTTTGAGACAAATTTAAGAACATTGTTTGCTGTTTTTATCTGCTTTCTATACAAATGTTCAACAATTTTTTTAATGAATTCAATCAGATATAATTCAGAGAATAAAAGAGATAAATGCATTATTTTTTTTTTTGGGGGATCTTTTGAACAGTGGTCACAATATTTCAAGTAGATCATATGAATTCATTTAAAGAATAAAGACAAGCTAAAAGGGTGACAGGCTTATTATGGGCTCATGGCGCAGCTCTTTATTAACAACTGTTTTGAAATTCCCTGTTCATAAATTCTGAAATATTTAAGAAATAAGGATTTCAACTTCCTCAAGCAAAGTTGACTTAAGATGAACTTAGCTAGGTATTCTCTTTAGGCCTCTTTTGGTCATATTGCTACTTATGTTTCTATGTATTCATACATCCATTGCTTTACATTGCATTAGGTTTGAATGTTCCTGATGTAGGTAAATAGATATAAGAAGATGTGGTATGAGTGCCAATGAGACAACTCTCCATCCAAGTAACAATTTATAAAAGTAAACCATTATAGGTCGAGGTACGGTCTTCAACACGGAGCCTTGGCTCACACCGAACAGTAAGCTATAAAGGGCCCCAAAAATTACTAGTGTAAAACCATTCAAACGGGAAAACCAACGGTCTAATCTATATAAAAAACAAGAAATGAGAAACACTTATGAACCACATCAACAAACGACAACTACTGAACATCAGATTCCTGACTTAGGACAGGTGCAAACAAATGCAGCGGGTTTAAACGTTTTAATTGTACCAAACCTTCACCCTTTTCTTGAATAGTGTTTCAAAGGCACAGAAGTTATAAAGTGTTATTTATATAAACCAGGACCCAGCCATTAATTGCATTTGTCCTATTGTCCATCCATCTGTGCATCTATTGGTCTATTCATCCAATTAATGTTTTCTGCTTTATATGGTCAAATTGGAAATAATTGAAGACACTTGGTTTAAGCATTCCATCTTTATAAGATTTCAGAAGTATCATGTGATTTTATGTTATTTCTTGGTTTTATTTTGTTAAATAATGTTTCCCAATGATTTTTTGTTTATGAAATATAAAAAGCTGTGACTTCTGTACATAGTCCCTACTGAGTTAATTTCACACATTCCTAGAACTTGAGCTTTCTACATCTTGACGAGCAGTATGAATATATTAACACTGAAAACCCCATGTTGATTTCTAGATGGTTTGTTTTGTTTTATTTATGTTTAGTTTTAATGAGATGTATCAATACAAATTTCATGAAGTTATGATATTCTTGTAGTGAAAATTGTTTTAGCAACAAAATATTATACTCTTGAAATCTGAGTAATTAAGAAAAACACAACATGTTTAATCATCTGAAAATGGCCACTCAATGAGATGGAGCGGTTTTGAAGTCTTCATCTAGGAAAGAAAATTAACAAATAAAAAAAGAGATTACCAGTGTGTCATGAAATTTAGTTTGAATATCGTCCTTAGAAATTTGATTATCAAGGTCCAAAAAAGAATATCAATCACTTTTAGTGTTGAATTTTAAAAGTATAATTGGGAGAGAAAAAAGAGGCAGATGATACCAAAAGGACAACCAAAATTAATTAGTCTAAGAAAACTGACAAAACCACGGTCACAAAGAAAATGATAAAAATAAAAGTCCATAAAACACTGCATTGAAAACTTAAGACTTAGCAACACCAAACCAGCCAAGAAAACTTGGTATTGATAGATGCAATTATTGATTAAAGTTCAGTTTCTGTGATCAGGTCAGTTTCTCAACTTCTATGATTGATATGTTAGTTTTTTTTAACAAGATGCATATGTAACTAAATATATTCATCAGACTGCTTGTTGCTGAAATACCGATAAGCATCATGGAGATAATCCTTAAAGGTAGGATTGGTACATCCATACATACCGGTAAGTATCATTGGGATAACCTCTAAAGGTAGGAGTGGTGCATCCATACAACCATCTTCTTGTTGATATACCGGTTAGTATCATTGGGATAACCTCTAAAGCTAGGAGTGGTGCATCCATACAACCATCTTCTTGTTGATATACCGGTTAGTATCATTGGGATAACCTCTAAAGGTAGGAGTGGTGCATCCATACAACCATCTTCTTGTTGATATACCGGTTAGTATCAATGGGATAACCTCTAAAGCTAGGAGTGGTGCATCCATACAACCATCTTCTTGTTGATATACCGGTTAGTATCATTGGGATAACCTCTAAAGGTAGGAGTGGTGCATCCATACAACCATCTTCTTGTTGATATACCGGTTAGTATCATTGGGATAACCTCTAAAGCTAGGAGTGGTGCATCCATACAACCATCTTCTTGTTGATATACCGGTTAGTATCATTGGGATAACCTCTAAAGGTAGGAGTGGTGCATCCATACAACCATCTTCTTGTTGATATACCGGTAAGTATCATTGGGATAACCTCTAAAGGTAGGAGTGGTGTATCCATACAACCATCTTCTTGTTGATATACCGGTAAGTATCATTGGGATAACCTCTAAAGGTAGGAGTGGTGCATCCATACAACCATCTTCTTGTTGATATACCGGTAAGTATCATTGGGATAACCTCTAAAGGTAGGAGTGGTGCATCCATACAACCATCTTCTTGTTGATATACCGGTTAGTATCATTGGGATAACCTCTAAAGGTAGGAGTGGTACATCCATATGTATACCATAAAGTATACTAGTAATCATTTAAGTATCTGTCCATATATCATACATGCAATTTACAAAATTGATCCACTTGAATGAAGGCTTTTAATATCAAATTTAGTTTGTGGGTTTAAACAATTTAGATGAATCAGCTTTTGCATGATTTAAGGGTAAACTGGTACTTAAACAAAATATACAAATGTCAATTGAAAATGCATATACGTATGGACGATCAAAAAGAAATCAACTTTCATTTTAATCAATTTTCTACTGTTAAACATCGCTTTTGTTAAATGTTCAGACGCAACACTGAAGTTTAAAAATCAAAACCATAGGGACTCCGTTGTTGCATCAATTATACGACAAAGTATACAAACACATTTCATTACGTAACAAAATAAACAGCATACAATTGAAAATATAATATACAATATGAGAATAAAAAATACCATTAACTTTATTACAGTTTTATTGAAACATGTGAAATTAAAGTTTGTTCTATACATTTATGCTACCTATATACACGTGTGGAGTACATAATATATACAATGTCTTATCCCAGTAATTCTGAAGTTAAGAAATAAATATAGTAAATGACTTTAAAAGTAAATATATTTTCCATACCGAGTGTCATATCTTTTCATACTTGCATTAATTATTTAACAGTCAGATTATTCACATTATCATTTACTGATGGTATATTCCCGTATCACAGACTTTAACAAGGGAGACATTGGGTTTTATGTATATTTATAGAATTTTGACTTCGTGCATTCTTGTTGAATTTTGACTCACACAAGTGTTCAAGATGCAACAAAATTCAACCACTTAGTTATAAATGACCTTGTAATCCATTATACATTGTAGTGGTAGTTTATAGACCATTTAGAAAATAACTAAGAACTCTGTGTTGCAATTGTTAATTATTATTGTTTGAAATGAGCGTCACTGAAGGGTCTTTTGTAGACGAAACGCACGTCTGGCGTACATTTGAATCCTAGCTGGTATCTATCATGAGTTTAATAATTATTATAAGTAGGACACTTTATGAATTGCCATTCCACAACTTTAATATTGAAGATCGCTTAGATACACTGAGGTATATTTTATACCTTATATCCAGTCATTGAAAGAAGAATATTTCCATTTTTGTTATTGAGAACATGCCCTGTTGGTCAATTACCCAGAGTTGGTGTTTATTATCAGAATAAACTTGATATGTCATGGATTCTTGTTTTATGGATGCCATCACAGTTAGGATGACCGTTATGGAATATATGATAATGAATTCATAAAATAATTTCCATTTGTCGTTGCCACAATTAAGTCTTTCGCTCATTTATGACTATAGCTAAATAAGACGTAAGCTAATTTTGACTCATCTGAAACATCCTGACTTCACTCTGTGAAAACCTGTGTTTTTGTTTTGAAAAGTCTTTGGATTAAAATTACATAAAACTTTTATTTGCACGATTGGTAAAGTTTTCATTCTTTTGTTTTTTGTTTTTCTTCATATCTTATTTACTTTTTTTAATACTCCATTTAGATAAAAGAGAAGCGAAAGATAATAAAGCGGAATAAAGTCGAAGACAAACTGACAATGCATGGCAAAAAATGAAAAACTACCAAAAGACAAACAGTATAAATTGTGTTCTGAAAAGAAATACTCCAACTTTACATTTTTTAAGAGTAGGACTATTCGGCTTTTCAATTTTGGATTATTTTTAAAATTTGTCCTGAACAATAAGGTAACGATCAAGATATGTTTTCTCTTTTTGCAATATATAAAGAACATGAAAAAAGAATTGAAAACATACATGTTCATAACTCTAAGCCTATCCCACCCCATAACAAAAACAAAATCTTAATTCCTTTACTTCTAACACTTGACAGTTGCAAAAAAAAAAATAAAAGTATGCAAAACAAATTTGTATACCTAGCATATGATACTACTGTGACTTTGGTTTGGTGTCTTACCTTTTACTATTTTAGCGCAGTTTGGTAAAATATCTGACCGAACGACAAGTTTAATTTTAAGAAACAAACTATAGCCGTTTCAGATTTGTAAATGGACTGCAATATCATAATTATTTGAAACACTTACAATCAAATGACAGTAATGAAGATACTAAGGAGTAATTCTTCTGTTATTTGTTAGCCAATTACGGAAAGAAATCAAATCTATCATAATTATACACCCAACTGTTACACTCAAGAAAACAATGGCCACATATCCCATTTGCATAGCAGATGTCCTGTTTTCCATTTTACTAATCAGTTTATTTCTAACAGCTGAAATGGTTGACTTGTTCACTCGCAGCTCTTTTTCAATTTTCTTAATTTTAGTTTGAAGCATTTGTAGAAGTTCTTCCTTGGTAAAGTTGCTCAAGTCTACTACTGACAAACGCCCCATCTTTGAACATGGACATCTACATTTATGTGTCACTGAAAAGAAAAATGAACATTTTAAGTGGAAACCATTTATGCGATAATTAAGTTTGTCGTTGGTAGTCAGTTCTATTAGATGTACACGAGTTTTTGTTTCAAATCTTTTGGCGAAAAATAGAAAATTATAAAAAAAAGTACCTGAATCAAAAAGTTTTACCAGGCGGATTTTCATGGAAAGCTTACATTTATCAGAGAAACTAGAGTAACGATTTAATGTTATCTCTAAGTACAAATTAGGTGACCAGCTGTCTTATTCAATAATGTCATAATCGAGGACAAAAGGACGAAAATGTGGTAACGACAATTGGTGGTTACCATGTTTGAGAACGCTTCTCGGCAAACCAGTTTTTGATTCTCATAATTTTACCAGACATGATAAACTTTCCTTCCTATAAGCTTACATGTGTATAAGTTAATTTCAATTTTAAGTGACAGCACCACAATATGAAATCACCAGAATACAACTAATTGATTCCTTTCTTTCGACTTTAGCGAACTTATAAAGACTTTTCTACAAACATGTGTCGGACGTACGCACTGACATCGGTATATCAAGCGGTTTATTATGGAGTTATCCTTAGTCAAAAATATCCTGCACTAAAATATTTTGAATAGGTTTATTTGCATATATATGGAAACAATACTATCAAAATGGTCTACTCGGTTATAACAAAACTGCTTTGGCCAGTCTTGCTTGTGTGGGTTACAACTTTTACTTTCGTTATAGAAGTTGGCTAGCACACCCATTTCTTTTGAAATTTGGCGAGTAGTTGTCACATTGGCAATCATACCACATCTCCCCTTATTTTCATATGAACAATTAATCTATTTCAATCTACGTAATAACCATTACCAGTGTAAGAAACCTATTGTTTGGCTGATGATACTGTCAGAGACCATATGACACAGAAGGCTAGCAACTATAGGTCACCGTACGGCCTTCAACATTGAGCAAACCCCATATCGCATGGTAACAAAACTAGTTTGATGAATGATGTACAACTTTTTACAATTTATAAGAAGAAAAAACGTCGAAGGGAAAGGTTATGTTCAACATGTATCCATAGTTATGTAGTGGCTATTAAGTTTACATAATCTACTTTTCGCTACGATATGTAATTTCTTAAATATAATTTGAAAATTTTCTAAGTCCATGTAAAATAAGTATGTTTTGTCCATTGCAATAGATGTATGCGTAATCGATAAAGTATGAAAATAAAACTGATTAATACTAAATAGATTTGGTGCGTCCATAGTTGTTTTCTGTATTGATCTTTATCAGAACGATCAAAACCAAAATTATAAATCCAATATAATGACGAATACGTGAAATGAGCACTGAGGTCACATTTTCATCGAATTAAACGGAAATGTGCTTATCTAAAGCCATTAATTATTTTTTCAATTGTATTTATTGTATAATATATCCTTTTTTATATATTCGTCAGGCATTTTACTGGTTTCTTGGAGAGTTCCTTTCAAATAATCTTTTGAAAAAGTGAAAAGATATCAAATAACAACCAAACACTGTTAGTCGGAGAAAGACTGTATGACCCTGTTTAGCCATACAGCTTCTTAAGTATTGTGCATTCTTGTCTCAGGACAAATTTGGATTTGAGCGTTCCTGATGAAGATCAATACAGAAAATTCCTTCGGACTCACAGCACTTAAAAGGGAAATTTTCTGTGCAACAAAGTCTTTATGGAACGTACCTTTACGAATTTCTACAGTTATATTTGAACTTTCAGTTGTTCCTTGTGAATTAGACACATTGCACGAATAATTTCCAGAATCACCAAGTTTTGCATTTGAAATCACAATGGTTGCAATTCCACCGCTCATTTCAGTATCCGTGGTTACTCTTTGGCTGTTCTTTATCCATAAGACTGATGTTACTTCTGGATACCCGTCGTATAAACAATACAATGAAAATGAAGTTGATTCAGGAACTGTAACTGTTGTTTGATTTGTTTGTACTGTAGGGTAACCTAATCAAAATGATATATAATCTAAATTTCGTGAAACAGATTAACAAACAAAAAATTAAATCTTCATTTTATTTGTTATTTCCATTAATTTGACATTGAACAGTCGCATTATATTTTTATTTTGAAAATTTCATTGAATAATGCTCTGCCTTGGCATCTTTATCCGATGGAATAAGTATCGTAGTTTGTTCAATTAAAGAGGGGTGGAAGAATGTTTTTCGGGACGTCGGGATTGGGCCTATATTTTTGCGGGAATTCAGGATTTACACATATTGGGACTCGGGAATTAATGATCATTTGTTTTGGACCCGCGAAGATTTAATTTTTTACGGCAATTCTAGGAATAAGTTTTAATAAATAATTTGAAATAATCTTTAATTTATCATGTTAACTTATATATAGTTTAACCACCATAGCATGTGTGTGATCTATATGTTATTTACGACACACTACTCCCTTTACAATACAATTGAGTAAATCTTTATATTAAATAAGGAAAAGGCATAGTAGTTTTGATACATACATAAGTATTCGTATTAGGAAAAAAGCTGCTTTTCTTACCAAGAATTATACTAAATAAAACTTCAGTTCCACGTTCTTTTCCAAGTGTATTCTCCACATTGCACTGATATACTCCAATATCGTCAGGACCAGCATGGTTAATCCTGTAAATAACTGTTCCGTTATCCCCGGGAATAGCCATATGTCTTTCTTGTGTTGTTACGTTGTTGTCAAAACTCCAGAAAATACGCATTACTGTTAATGTTGATTCATATGAACAAGCAAGGATGACATCAGTTTTGTATGAAACGTTAACATAAGTGTCGTTAAGGGTAAGAACCATTGGTTTTGATCCCGTAACTAAAATGAATTGAAAACATATATCATTGTTGGTAGTATTTTTTTTTAAATTCATTTATCTTTGAATAAAATTGAAAACAGTATCAAAAGGAAACATAAAGCATGTTTCGCTATGTTTTTTTTTCTCTCTTCTAAACAGTAGCTTAAAATCTTTATTTCAGGGCCTACGGTCATAAAACTTTACTCAGTGCTCGGAGTACAAAATTTGTTCTCGAAACACCAAGTGTAGTATTTTGATTGGATTAGTTGAATTCCGAGTTTGAGTATTATAATCGTACTCGTAATGTTTATGACTGCAACGCCAAATCTCCCCAAATTAAGTGTATTCATATTTCGAGTTTTGTGACTTTTCCTCTAAAACGTTAAAAGAATAAGTCGACAAACCTTAGCGATGGATAAGCTATATTTAATAAGGAGATTTAGTATGATTGTGAATGAGACAACAATCCAACAGAGTCTAAATGAAGTGGATTTAAGCAGCTATAATCACCGTGCAGCCTTTAATAAGGAGCAAACTTACCATGTCGCATAGTTTGCTCTGTTCATTTATTGTTGGTTATAATTCATTGTTGGCTAATGTGAGTTCTCTACAGTACCATTTATTTATATCAATCAGAAATTTTCCAATTAAAAAAAACATAAACTAAAGTTGTTATGTCATCTGTAGGATATGAATGTGGTATGAATGTGATATGAATGTGATATGAATGTGGTGCATTTGATTCCTTTAGTTTTTGTTATTCACCTTGATTGATCTTCTAATCCATTAATGAGATTTGAACATTGGTAAACTACTGCGAAAATATCAACACACGGATGGATGCAAAATCCCATTCAAAAATATTTTATTACTTACAAGATAATCCAATTTCAAAAATTTACATGTTTTAGACTGAAACTCCATAATCACCTTTTTGTCAAGAAGACACCATAACCCCAATAAGTTATTAAAACATATATATCATCACAGGTCACACAGAAACAAATTGATTAAAGTCACATGGCTTTCTCTCCAGAAACTACTTACAGGAACACAGATAGTCATACTCTTCACTACAGAGTTTTGTTGCGTAGCGGTAATTTTTATCATGTCTAAGCCTGATACACTTGTCACGGTCTTGTAAATTTGGTTCACCTGGTTCCCACTTTGTCCAAGAAGTAGGTTCACCATCCGTCCATTTATATGTATATGGCGTAGTGCCATCAGATGACAATCCAAACCAAACATCATTTGTACCTCTATAAAAAGAAAGAAAAATATCAAACGTTGTTAAGTCCTGTCTTTCGTTTGTAATGAAAGGTGAGGTGGGAGATATCAAAGGGATACTTAAACTCAAACTTTAAAGTAGAAAACGAACTGACAATGCCATGGCAAAAAACGAAAAAAAGGCAAAAAGACAAACAACAGTATACAAAACACAACATTGGAAATACCAATTCTAAACTAAACATAATTGTTATATGTACCCCATATCTTTTATGTAATTGACACCGGCGACATATTCCAAATTCGAAGAAAACTTAGCAAGTTCCATGCTCATGTTTGTACATCTGTCTTTTGCATCAAACCAGTTCTGTCTTGCATTTGGTCTATAATGGAAATCTGCTGAAAGACAAAACTCAAATTGTACTAATGTTCTTTTTTTTTTTTTATCTCTTTTTGTTCTGCTTTTTTTGTTGGGTGTCTTTGTTTTATTTGGTTTTTTCTAACATTCCATAAATATGACCTTTCAAAATTATAATATAAAGAATAACATTCTAAAATTATGATTTAAGTATTGGATATACCAAGGTTAAGAAGACTCGGTCGAACGAAATAAAACGCGTTAAACAGATAAGAATTAAACTCATATGTGACATCAGATGCTTTATTTTATTTTTTATTTCTTTATAATTCTTATATGATTTTCATATCTACAAATACTTGAATCGGATTGGTCTGTTAGAATTTTTTCCCCATTTACACTTCGATAAACCATGTTGCCAAAAATACTTTCGTAACCTTCACTTTGATCTATTCATGCGCGATAGACATGCATGCGATCCAGGGGTTCTTAGAAATTGAGATTTAAAAACAAATACATAATTGTTATTTCTTTTGTAACGCATAACAAAGACAAATAATGCAGCAAAGCTTGGAAAATGTATGAAATCAAAATAATATAAAATTCCTCGAAATATCATGAATATGGCGTAGTGCCATCAGATGACAATCAAAACCAAACATCATTTGTACCTCTATAAAAAAAGAAAAAAAATATATATTTCTAACATGTTAACCACAATTAGACGATATGATTTGGAAAAGGATGATATAGAGTCAATTTGGGTCGAAATTATTTTTGTTCATCAAAAACCTATTTTACTTGGTAACATATATAGACTACCAAATAGTAATGCAGAGTGGATTACAAAATTTGAATCAATGTTGACAAATGTTTATATTGAAGATAAGGAAATAATTATTTTGGGTGACTTTAATATTGATTTGGCGTCGAGAAAAATTCCAGCTAAATGGTCCCATTTGAAATTTTTTTTTAACTTGTCTCAAATAGTCTCAGTTCCCACTCGAGTCACACAAACATCTTCCACTTTGGTAGACCATATTTATAGTAATGAACCAAGTAATATTCATTTTATTTCTGTTCCAAAGTATTCTATCAGTGACCACTATCCAGTATGCATTTCTCACAAAAGAGGGTTAAAATCGAAAAAGAAAATCCACGAATATATTACGTTTAGGTCTACTAAACATTCAATTGAAAAAGATTTTATCAATCACATATCACAGTGTTCATTTGATAGTGTATTAGAAATTGAAGACCCCGAAGAAGCATTCTTGTCATTTTAAATATTTTTACTAAAGTATTAAATCATCATGCTCCGCTCATTAAAAAGAGAGTAAAACGTTTGTATCAAAATGAGTGGATGAATGATGAAATTTTAGATAGCATATATAAGAAAACGTGATTTTTATCATAAGAAAAAAGATATGTATAGTTATAGGCTCTGGAGAAACAAAGTCAAATATCTCATCGAAAACTCTAAACAAAATTATTATACCAATATCATAGAAAACAAAAACAGTAGTAAATTATGGAAGCACCTTCATACTGTCAGCGGAACCGATAATCATACCAATAATAAAATCATAAGTGATGTACCAAAAAGGAAATTATAGATCCAAAAAGCATTGCTGATGTTTTAATGCTTATTTCACAAATATCACAGATAATCTTAATATAAATCAAAACAACAATAGTTGTTTTAACAAACTTAATGATTTCATATCGGGTCATGTACCAGATAACGTGTATTTTTCTATACCACTTATGAGTTATGATTTTGTGTTTTTACAACTAGAAGCACTAGATGAATCAAAAGCAACAGGTCTTGATACCATAAGTGCAAAGTTTTTAAAGATGTCTTCTCATGCTATTTCACTACCACTTTGTCACATTTTTAACTTAAGTATTAAAAAATGTATTTTTCCATCTTCATTTAAACTGGCAAAAGTCATACCAGTTTATAAGAAGAAAGGTTCAAAACAGGATGTTTTTAATTACAGACCAATTGTAATTTTACCACTCATTTCTAAAATCCTTGAAAAACATGTGAAAACACACTTAGTAAATTATCTTAATAAATACAACTTACTGTATAGAATGCAGTCAGGTTTTCGCGCAAACCATTCTTGTCAAACTGCGTTAACAGCTTTATTGGATAAATGGCATAAAGCCATTAATGATGGCGATTTTATTGGGGCAGTGTTTAATTCTAGATCTAGCAAAAGCCTTTGATCTTCTCAATCATGAACTGCTTATTCAAAAATTAAACAAATACAAATTTGCTTATACTTCGCTACATTGGATTACATCATATTTAACTGACAGATATCAGATGGTATCTATTTCAAATACATTTTCAGACGTTCAAAAAAAAAAAAAAACGGTGTGCCTCAAGGATCCGTTTTAGGACCTGTGTTGTTTTTTAATTTTTATAAATGATCATCCTTTATATAATCCTAATCATAACACCGATTTATTTGCTGATGAGAGCACCATATCAGTCATTGGACAAAACAAAAGTTGCATCAGTCAAAAACTTAATACGATTTTACAAGATATTTTTCACTGGTGTGATGACATTAAAATGGCTGTGAATGTATCTAAAACGAAAGCTATATGTATTGGTTCTAAACAGAAGCTTTCAGTTACATCAAATGGAAACATTAATCTTGCCATAAATGGACAACAAATTAAAGAAAGTACATGTGAAAAGGTTCTAGGTATTTTTGTTGATGCATCTCTATCTTAGTCTTCTCGTATTAATTACATAATAAAAAAAAACTCTTCTTTAGCTTTATTAAAAAAGATAAAGAAATACTTAAATCACAAAGCTAGACAAATGTTCTATAACGCTTACGTTTTACCTCATTTAGATTATTGTTGTTCAATTGCGAAAACTGCAATAAATTTCTATTAGATAGTTTACTAGAACTGCAAAAGAGGGCAGCAAGAATAATTTTAGACGAACATGATTACACCAAACCTTCAAGCGAATTATTTCACGAATGTAACATTTTGCCGATTACACAAAGAATACATTATCATAAATCATTACTAATATATAAGGCAAAACATGGCTTAGCTCCAGAATATATGTCCAGTCTTATTTTATCAGCTTCTGCAAATCAAAAAATACAATACGAGATTTTCGTCTTCAGATAATTTTATAATTCCAAAACCAAATACAGAGCTGTATAAGTCTAGTTTTCGTACAGTGGACCAAAAGTATGGAATGCTCTTCCTAATACAATTAAAAAATCAAACACAGTATTATTAAACATAACTACAAATATATGTTCTTTTGATATTACCAAGATATTTGTACGGTAATGGAATATAATAATTGTTTATTGTATTTAAATTTTATTGCATCTTTATTTATCATCATTATTGAATTTGTATTGTTTATTTTAATGTAATTATTATTGTATTAAGAGAGCCTTATTGAAAATTGGTGTAATCCAAATGAGTTACTCTCTCTAAATAAAGATATTATTATTATTATTATTATTATTATAATCTTGGCGCGTTAAAGTCATGACAAAACATGACATCATGCGAATGAAAACTCTCAACCTGAAGATTATTCCGCAAACTTGAACTCTTCAAATTTGGATAAAATAACATCAAAATAAAGTTTTGAAGTTGGAAAGCAAGTCATAGGAAACGTCAGTTGTCGTCAAGCTCTATCAGCAACAACAGCCCGGGGATTTATTACGTTGCGCTATGTACAGTCGTCGGCGACGATAAAAGTCCGCGAAATCAATCGATAAAAAATCGTGCTGAAAATAACTTGGCGTTTGCGTGTTAGTCTTAATGAGATGCCTTATCAAATTTAAATACAGTCCATCATATTTAGTTTCCTAGAAAATATTTAGACATTTCGATCAGGAGACTTGATAATTTTCACTCAAACTTCAGGTTTGAAGATAAAATTAAGAAAGAAGGACTTTATGCCTCGTTCACACGTACATTTAATTCGAATTGAATTCGAATCGAAAGCGAATCGAATTCGCTAATCGCGTTCACACACTTTTCTTTTTTTTAATTCGAATCGAATTCGAATTGGCTAATTAGAAATGCGTTTTCGTTAATGCGAATTAACTATTCGCTTCAATTCGAATTAAACTGTGGTGTGGACACTTTTCAAAATTACCCGGACAAGTGCTTGGACGTACAAATTAAAAGAATATTATCATTATTTCTTGATTGATTCTTTAAAATTAAAAACGTAACACTTATAATTCGTGTCCGGGAAATATCATAGGTGAAAACCATACAGTAGGAAAGCAAGCCCTTAGAAACGACCGTTGTTGCTACTTTCTTAAGACAACAATGAGACTGGGCCCGTATGCATAAAGCTACTTGAGTTAAGATTTTCCTTAGTAAACACTTAAGTTAAGGAAACTCCGCCCTTTTTACCTAAGTGGTATGCATAAAAAATCTTAAACTAAGTATTTCCTTAGTAAAATCTTAGTTGTTTTAAGTCACGCCCACAAAACTTAAGTGGTATGCATAAACCCCTTATACTTAGACAACGCCTAAGATTATACTTGAGTCTAAGGTACATATAGAGCTACCTTAAATTTTCAAAAATAGTTAAAAATCAGTCGAAAGTATGCGTTTTTGCAGAACATTAATAGGTTAGCTACCATTTAATTGATTAATAATTATATCAGTAATTAACAGTCTCCGGGACAAGTTTGCAATTCCGCTGAGTGCAAAAGTTGTCACCTTAATTTTGGAGTTAAGTCAAAATGAAGTTGATAACTTGATTGGTATTGGTTCCTGATATTTGTCCTAAAAATTTTGGCTCTAGCACCACTGTTGAAAAGTTATGCCCTTTTTCAACAATTTCCTCAGAGGAAAAGTAGTTTTCCTCAAGGAAATCAAATTTCCTAAAGGAAAAGATTTTCCTCAAGGAAATTGTATTTTCCTCAAGGGAAAAGATTTCCTTAGGAATTTGCTGCATTAATATTTCCTTTGAGGAAATTCTATTTCCTCTGAGGAAATTTATGGCTCAAATTTTCCTTTGAGGAAATTCTATTTCCTGTGAGGAAATTTGCAGCTTCAAATTTTCCTCTAAGGAAATTTGCTGCTTCAAATTTTCCTTTGAGGAAATACTTTTCCTGTGAGGAAATTTTGTCAACAGCAATTTCCTGTGAGGAAAATTTTGACAAACACTTTTCCTTGAGGGAAAATTCAAGACCACAAATTTCCTCTAAGGAAAACATTGTTCTCCAAATTTCCTCTATGGAAATTTCTGTTCATCGGTTTTCCCCACGGAAATGTTTCCCGTATTTTCCTCAATAGAAATTTCATAACAGTAAAAACAGTATGAATATAATTTTCCTGAGACTGAATAATTGATACAAAGATAATTAAAACTTTAATAAAATGTTCACTGATGAGTAACATGACATACAAAAACAATAGGCTAGCTGTTTGAGAAAATACAATAATAAGCAAAACGCTATGAATATCATACTATTTGTGATGTTATTAATATTGTGCTCATATTTGCAGATTAAATAAAATAACCCTTTTCTTGTTAATTTAACTTTTTCTGTTTCAGCTGCTGCGCAATTGTTCAATCCCTACATAACAGTTCAGTGCATAAATAATTCCATCCACCAGACATCTTCCTTCAATTGGTAGAGAATACATTTTGCAACTTGTTATTCAAACATCTTCCTCTGTATATTTGATATGTCGGAGCCATGTACATGAATGGATAAAGCAGGTGTTTATTTCGACAACAAAATACTATTTTTCTACATTTCTTCCTAATCCTTCAGTGAATATATAGGGTTGTTGCAATTACACAATTGTGTTCTTGTGCATCTACGATTGTACTCCATTTTGTTTACAGCCATTTTGTAGAAATTTCCTACTTCTTTTCCAGGTAAGCACACATTTCATTTCACATTAATCCAATTAGCACACAATGTAGAAAAGTATTGACCTTAAAGTTTCCTCTTCGGTATTGACCTGTTGATGATCATGAAAACCAAGATGTCTGACCTATAAATACACAAAATATAAATTGAAAATAAAACATCAATATGAAATAAGCTTATTTTATCATGTTTAATATGAACATTTTGAGAAATTAAATTTGATATTCTTACTTATCATGCTTATGAGTTCTCTTATTTCAGTGGTTTGTGTCCACGACTTAATATCAGTCGTTTTAGTGCCTTGCAGTGATATTGAGTTGAGCCACTTGCAACAGTTTTTACATTTTGTTCATATGTTGTGCTATTTGAACCACTGTCCTTGATTATGGTTAGGTTGAGTGCTCACAGACATGATTTTTTTATTAATTGTTATTGGCTTTGAACTAATTTGGATTGTTTAAATCTTTTCATGTTGGGGTCTTTATTGGCTGACTTATAAGGTATGGGTTTTCTCATTATTGAAGGCCGTCATTGGTCCTTAATTGCTTGCATCCACTTCATTGAACTCTGGTGGATAGATAACTCATTTAACCATACCACATCTCCTTTTTTTTTATAATAGTCATCATTCAAGGGCAATCACTTTTATTATATAGAAGTGGTCTTACCATTTAGGCCTTGTTGTCTTCTGTTTATCTTGTTTTGCCGATCATTTCTACCGTACAGTTGTAATTGTTTATATTTTTCTTTATCTTCTATATTTCTTGCCCTAAACTTAAAAAAGGTAAAACCATAATTTAATGACTATAACTATTATTATACATCAGTATGTGTTTTTCTAATTATACCATGATATAAAAAGAATGAAATATTTGTGCTATTTCATTTCACAGACTATTTGCCAGTCATCAGTTTCAAAGACATAACCATGATAACCCCAGTCAATAGTTTAACAAACAAACATTCCCGTACTTTTTCATCGTATTCATACTAATTTTTCATTGGACAACAATGACGTGATTAAGTATTCTTCTATGATTTGTGTGCTTGACAACCATGACAACGTTAAACTCTGAAATATTGTAAACGGTATAATCTGTATGTGTCTGTCGTCAAAATTTCAAATTAATATATTACTTACAGAAGCAATTAAAACAAGAGGCTCTCAAGAGGCTGAATCGCTCACCTGTAATTTTTTGCTTAAATCTTTCATTTATGATTATTTTTGCTTTTCAACATATATTAATAAGTGGCTTAAAAATTCCATTTAAATGTTCTTTGTATCTTGTCGTATTTTCTTCAAAAGCAAAAAAATGCATGTTATCCCTATGTTCCATTTTAGCCATAGTGGCTATGTTTCTTGACGTATAAGAAAATAAAATACAAAATTTATACTAGATACTGTGAAACTCATTCAGCCAAAGTTTGGCTGAAATTGATTCAGCAGTTTCAAAGATAAAGATTTTTTAAAGTAAGCAAACTAGATGAACAAATTGTGAAAAATTGTCTTTAAAGGGCAATTACTCCTTAAGGTGTCAATTGACAATTTTGGTTGTATTATCATATTTGTAGACCTAACTTTGCTGAACATATTTGCTGTTTACAGTTTATCTTTATCATTAATAGTATTCAAGATTATAACCAAAAACTGCAAAGTTTCCTTAAAACTACCAATCTAGTGGCAGCAACCCAACAATGGATTGTTAGATTCATCTGAAAATCTAATGGCTGATAGAACTTGACATAATGAACAGTTTTACCTCACATCAGATTTGCTCTAAATGCTTTAGTGTTTGAGATACAAGCCAAAAACTGCATTTTACCCCTATGTTCTATTTTTAGACATGGCAGCCATGTTTATTGATGAAACAGAAAATAAAACACAAGCTTTATTCTAAATACCCTACGGATCATTCAGCCTAAGTTTGGTTGGAATTGGTTCAGTAGTTTCAGAGGAGAAGATTTTTTAAAGTTAGAAAACATGATAAACAAATTGTGTAAAATTGCCGTTAAAGTGCAATAACTCCTTAAGGGGTCCATTGACAATTTTGGTTAGTAAATTTATTTGTAGATCTTACTTTGCTGAACATTTTTGCTGTTTACAGTTTATCTTTATCATTAATAATATTCAAGATAATAACCAAAAACTGCAAATTTTTCTTGAAATTACCAATTTAGTGACAGCAACCCAACAATGGGTTATTAGATTCATCTGAAAATTTCAGGGCTGATAGAACTTCACCTGATGAACAATTTACTCCGTGTCAGATTTGCTCTAAATGCTTTGGGTTTTGAGATAAAAGCCAAAAACTGGATTTACCCCTATGTTCTTATTTAGCCATGACGACCATGTTTTTTGACGAAACAGAAAACAAAACAAAAACTTAATTGTAGATACCCTAAGGATCATTCAGCTTAAGTTTGGTAGGAATTAGTTCAGTAGTTTCAGAGGAGAAGATGTTTGAAATAGTTTACACCCGACTGTTTCTTCGGAATGATGAGCTAAAAAGGTAAATTTAAAAAATTGTGCTGGCTCTATCCAAAAAAGATTTTTACAGCGTAGTGTACTACTTTTGGGACAGAACATATTAACATAATAGAAAAATCTATCAGCTATAACTCAAAATATGGACAATTTTATGTTTAAAGGGTCTATAATTTAGTTTGACAACTTCAGACATACTAATATTTGACCTTTTCAAACGATACCAAATTACTACTTAACCTAAAAAAAATTGCCACATTTTTTTCCAATGTAATTTCATCCGTAATATTTAAAGCAATTAATTTGGAAGGATTATGAAAATAATTTGCAAGTTATACATTATCCACACTAGAGACCTAATAGAGTAGAAGTACTGGACTAATTTTAATCAAACTTGGCATGAACTAAGGTTAGGGAATTATAAGACAGTTTACCTAGTTTCATGGCAATAGCATACATACATTAAAGACTATAAGTTCATTCTTATGTTTGAACTTTGGGTGTTAATTTTTTAACGTTTAAAGCTAAGGGGGCTAATATAAAAATTCTTCATGTATATTTAAAAATTTATTTGTATTTCAAAAGGAAAGAAAGTTACTTATCTGCTTATAGCATACCACATGAGTAGAACAAGGTCCCATTAGGCCATGCAAGACTGAATAACATTTAAGGTCAATAGAGGCAGTAACACATTTTTACATATATGAAAATGCATACACATAAGCTAGAGGAAATAAAAATGTGTTTCTTTTTGGTAATTTGTAGGCTAAGGTGACATCATACAAGAAGTATGAGTCATTCTCAAACTAAAATAAAATAATTTCATCCCCTACTAACTTTTATGCATAAAAATATAAATAAATAAATTTGAAGTAATACATGGTCCACACTAGGGACTCTTTTGTAGAAAATGAAAATCAATGGATAATAACTTGTGTACTTGGACCAACAATTAAGATTTCACATGCTGAAATGTCTCGCCTGCTTTAGGTTATCTCATGTCACTGGTGAAAAGTTGTCACATTTTTGTGATATACTAAATGTCCATATGAATATGTTTTTAGGTCATGTAGGTGTAAGGGGGCAACCATTTCAATTTGATTTGTTAGTGCTGAAAATAAATAACCTGGCATAAGATATGATAAAAGGATAAACGAAAATGAAAATGATAATAAAAATAAAAATAAAAAAATTGCCAATCCATAAAAAAATCAGTCAGCCCAATCTCTATCAGTGAAATAAATTATTGTCTGTTTCCAAAGTCATATGGAAGTAGTCCAAATAATTATGACGCATTGCAATGCTTTTTTTTCTCTCTGACGCCGTAGGAAGGAGAAGTGAGTTGACATATACATGTGTATGTTATCATGCAAAATCAACAGTAACCTAATGAGTATACCTTTGATTGTCATCGTCACTGCAAATGGATCATTAATACTAGGGGGAATGGAACCAATAAATTGATCGGATCCGATATGAAGTTCCCAGTAACGGAGAACCTCTAACTTTGAGGTAATATTATTAGTGTCGGTGGTCTTGCAAATGAATCAGGGTGATATTGTAGGTACATTAATTAGCAGAGAAGAGACAATTATCAACTTGTTATTCATTATCTGGCAGTTATTTACGGTTAATTAGCTGTATATATCCCAAAACAGGTGCTCGGAGCTAGTACTAGTCTATGACTTTTAAGTAACAATTATATTTATATTCACAATCAGTGGCGGATCGAAGGGGGGTGGGATCCGGGAGTTTGACTCCCCTTTTTGTGAACGATCAATGCATTTAATGGAGACATATATTTGGACCCCCTTTATCCTGGCTGGAATCGCCCCTGAAATTACATGTAAATCAAGTCCCAGGTTACTGTTAGCATAACGGTAATCACAAAGAGGGTGGTAATTAAAAGGACGAGGATTTACAAATATACAATTCTTGAAGAAGGGGAGAGTGCACTTCACGATGATCGAAAAAAAGTGCCTTGCACATTATTTTCATCATCTTGTCTGAAACAGTCTGAATAATGAGCTTCAAGGCGAAGCGCGAAAACAATAAGTCATGTGAAATACTAATGACAAACACGTTGTACTGACAAACCCTTAAATCCCTCAATGTTATGTCAAATGAATTATAGCGAGGAAAGGTAAATTTAATTTAATATCAAAACTAAATATTTGTTATATTTCCCTCCTGATTTCTCAAGAAATCATAGAATCAATAAATGTATAAATCTTAATTATGCATGTCTGTGTGAGATCAATTTCATGAGACCAAGGATTTCTATGGATTTTATGGGACCCTTTATATATACAGTTTTCTATTTTCCCCGGAAAAATTTAAAAAAATATAATCTTTTGGGAAATAATCCGATTTTGTTGAATTATTTCCCTTCATAATTATGATAAATCCTTTTAGTTCTTCAATTTTAAATTAAAATAAATATTTCATTTTGATCTAACGACAAACTTTTTAAATTGTAGTGGCATGGTCAGTCAACTGATTACCAGTTTACTGGTGAACAAGTAATTTTCCATATGACAGTGGCGTGTACCCTTGGGGTGTGTATAACTTATTTTGAATACCTTAATTTTTGGGAACATCCTGTCCACGTGTAATACTTAAAGTATATATTGCAACAGATGACATTAAACAAATTTTCTTTGTAGCATCGGTGTCCATTTCATGTTCAACCACTCAAAATTTTCACAAAAGATAATATAATAAAATCATTCAAAAAGATTAAAAACACTAGCAAATAAACTTCGCAATGAGTAAACGGGATTTGTGTTTTAAAGGGCTTATTTCCAGTGGATATGTTTCATACTGGATAACTAGACCTGACATAACTTTTTTGTAATATATATTTTATTATTTTCATATCATTCTCAAATCTCATCTATAAATAAAGATGTACAAAAAATAATTTTGTTATAACTCATAAATATATGGTTAATCATAATTGTTACAAATTATAAAATGGTAAGTCAATGCCCGATGTGCCGCCGTCTGTTGCAAAACCACGATTTAATCTTTTAAATGAAAGACGTGCACTGCCTTCATCGGAACAGAGGAAAGTCCACCTAGTGTACATTAAAGAGTATCCGTTTGTTATGCTGAAAAAAAGAGATCATCATAGACTTTTTAGCAGACCTTCTCGTGTAAAAAAAACAACTTTTAACTGAATTAAACAAAAAATTATCAAACAAAACTCATTAGAACACTCATAGTAACATTTTGTTTAGACCTGAGATAATTTATAGTAAGATTATTTATATACAAAATGTAGGACAATTAAAAAAAAATGTCCGATCTGATACACGTACCTATAATGTACACAATTTTGAACAGCTTCAAATATATGGCCTTATCATTGGTAATATATCATATTTGTATCAGTTATTGCTGAACGTGTAACCAAATTAATTAAAATTATTCTTCTGACCGGCAATAAAACCTTAGCAGTAATGATAGTGGAACGTCCATTGGGCTGTGCTCAGCCACGTCCGAATGGGGACATTGAGTCCTTGCAACAACTCTTCGAGTGGCGGTACGTCTAAACACCGCTCAGGACCTCCTGAGTGCACTCAGGACATACAAAGTGCACTCAGGACATGAAATATATGTTTTAGTGAGTGGTGAAGGTATGCATTCGATAGATAATTTAATTCTTCATCTAATAATTTTTGTTTTGATAAAATCATTTTAACATTTAAGGAGTTATTGAAGTTTTCATCGGCACGCGCCATTTTTGTAAAATATGTCAGGCATGACCGAGGATTATATTGGTACCAATTATCATGTTGATAAGGTCGTTTGATCTTTAATAATTAGGAGTGATTAGTGATGGTACTAACCTCATACAAGTAAGCTTGGCAAACAAACAAAATCAAGATGTCTTTTGAAAAAAAATAATGAAGATATATTGTTTTAGAAAAACAGTTAAATAAACATTTTCTTTTGTTTGTAATAATTGAAGCCTGTCGAGAAATATGAGAAATCTACATATAGTTGGGAAATTTTCATTCAATTCATTTCATTTAATTAACTTAATAGATAAAAAAATATCGTTATTATTTTCTTTGTATAGATTTTCGTATTTTATTAAAATTTCGTGCAATAAAAGTTTAGTTTTGTTCTTAGTTCAAAATTAAGAAGAATAATTCTTTCGTATTTTCATAGATTCAATATTTATTCATATCTCTAGATATATTACAATAGACTTTAATTGCATTATTCCATAGTAAAAAAAGAAATGGTGAAACACCATTTATAATTTACTTTCAAGCTAACAGTTAATCTGATCACTCACTAAAAATAGCGTTGAATTAAAAAAGATATTGGTATCATTGCGTTCTAATTCTTATTTATATAATTGTGTGTGTGTGTTTTGTTCTATTTTTTTGTCTTTGAGATTCATTCAAATAATTAACACTTTTGACCAATGAGAGGCTGTGTATGTATAACATAACGATTCAATCAAAATTTCATGTAGTTAGATTTATTTCCTATTGAAACTCGTTCTTGTCCAGTAATAAATCCCTTGAACGATTCGAAAAGGAAATAAATTTGTCATACTTTTCATAAATTAAGATTTAGTTTTGTAAATGGAACCCGTTCTTAACTGTAGAAGCCGTACTTGCCAAAATACGCTTTTCAAATAATCAAATCTCATATAGTTAGTGTTCTTTCTCATTTTTATCGTTCTTGTCCAGTAATTTCATTCTTGAGTAATACGAATGTTTTAAAAATCCGCATTTATTAAGATTTATCTTTCTCATTAAAGTTGTTCTTGTCTAGCTGTAATACAAGCCTTGAACGAATTCCAATGTCGGAAAATAAATTCTGAAAAATTAATTTGTCTCCGTTTTCTGAAAATTATCATATTTGGGTATTATTTCTAAATAATTTGTAAGTAAACGAAATCCGTTCAAACCACGACTAAGTCTTCGTGCACATAGTTTGAAGTGCCAAACCCCAGAAACTTGCTCGTAAGCCAAACCAAAGGAAAACACCAAGGACAGCACGTACGCAGCCAAGATATTAGACTTAGCAAATCATATAAATAAATACTGATCTGTCTTATTAAGGTTAAATTCTAAATATTGTCATTGAAAATATAGGACCAGTTCATAATTTCAATAAATTTGTTATCTATATCAAGGCTGTGAAAATCTTGAATAAATTTTGAACAATCATGAAAAAGGTTATATCGAATATCGTCATAAAGTGTGCATTCCATAAGGAAATGTTTTTCAGTCTCTGCACTGCAACTTTCACAAAACTTAATAACATCGTATTATTCATTTTAAACGACTAACACAGTACTGACAACACAATTCAAAAACAACAATAAAGATAATCCAATCAATTTTGTTGATTGGATAATTCACGGCTCAGTAGTTGTGTAATCAGTGACACGTGCCCTCATTATTTCATAAATTCTACCAAAATTTAACTCTTAAATAAGCAGCGTGTAACGAATATATTCATCCATTCTGTGTGCAAATGTACGATGACTATAAAGGGTCCTGAGTGCACATTGTATGTCCTGAGTGCACTCAGGAGGTCCTGAGCGGTGTTTAGACGTACCCACCAAGTGGACTGTAAATAGCCTGGTATTAGGCCAATTTTCTGTCCCTCCTTTTTTCATTGGCAGTCGAATTTTTTTTCCGACCGTATCACGGGCGGTCTCAATTACAAGACCTACCTATCATATTTATTGTTAATTTTGTTAATTTGTTTTCGTCATGAACACACATTAAATATTTTCCACTGGATATTAATCCGGTATGTCAGACACAACCGACATTAATCAACCAAAACTCAGTATTTTACAGTAGGGAATGAATGTCTCCCGCGTTCACTTGTCCCTTGAAGGATCAATATTGAATTTCTTCCATGCCCCCTCTTTTATAAGATTTCATTGTGGCGTGTTTTTTAATTTTACGAAAGACCAACAAATCGATTTTATCACCAAATTTGTCTTTGCTGAGATTAACACTAAAACGTATAACAAAACGTAACGATTGAAAACTCACAGTTTTTGAGATATTTTTTCGTTGGAAACTAACAGACTTATTTTCAAAACGTCGAAGTTTTTTCTTGAACCATTATTTATTAAAACGAATTTGTAAACAAAAGTTATTCTTAAATATTAATAATGATCAATGAATGTAAAGAAAAAAATCCACCATAGTAGTTTGTTAATTAACTGGCTCCATGGTGTTAAACATGTCACCTTTCTTTACAAATAACTGATTAAAAATATGAAGCCTTTACTGTAAAATAAATCATTCTAATAAAAATAAATTCATCCAGATTTTTCTCTCATAACCTTTCAACAGTTATTGTAAACTCATTTATTCGAACTATAATTGTTCTATGACTTGCTGTCTGTTTACCAATATTTATACTTTATAAAGTGTTTTCATATTCATTGATCATAAACTTCATGTTTTGCGAATACTTATAAGGGGGTAATTATTATAGCCAGTAATAGCTAACAATTTATCTAAAGAAAACGAGATGCTATATTCAAATTCTGAGATATCAATCTAGTTCTTTAAAAAAAAATCTCAACAACAAAATTCTACACTTTCATTTATCTGTGTCTTTTTGTCTCCGCTTCGAAGCCGCCATCCCGTACCAAACATATCTATTCACGATGTTGGGGTTTGGCAATATACAATCATGTAAGCAATATACAACAGGCAGTAGATCTGAATTTGTAAATTGTTATTTTGGATTTTACCTGATTAGGACGTGTCTCGTTGAATTTTCTAATAAACTTACACACACATAATCTGACTTTTAATCGTAATGTTATGAGATGTATAAGAACATAGAGCTATAGGCCTAGTTGCATGCAAGTCTTTACAAATTATATATTTTGGTATGCTATAGTTGTTTTTATAGACTATTTGTTATTTGGTCGGGGTTTTTTTTTTTAGTTTTTAACATGGCGTTGACTCGAGTTTGATATATTATGCATCTTTTGTGCTGTATTTTATATTAACAATTATTTACAAGCATGCTGCATGTTTACACATTCATCTCTATACCGCATCTAAATAAAGCTTTCTTGTAAAAAAAATAAGGAGATGTAGTATGATTGGTGATGAGACAACTATCAACCAGAATTTAAAATACCTCATATAAGCAATTGTGACTTACTTTCTTTACTCAGAGTGATCGTAAATTAATCAGATAAGCTGGAGGAGGGGTAGGGGGCTTCATATTAAAAGAAAAGAAATTAGCATTAGCTTTTTGTGATAAATATATAATAAACTTACAGTAACAGAAATAGCTCTTGAAAGCTCTGTCAGATCCCGGCACTTTTAACTGTTTTTTGACGCGAGCAAAAAAAATGCAGCACCTGGTTACAGGGGCTCATTTGACAAATTATCATCTTTCGTAATTTAAGTTATAAAATCTAAATTCCAAGTGATCTAAAATGTTCATGACTAACGAGTATTTTCACTTGTACGATTTTTCTGTGAAATGAGTCTAAAAGCATAGATATAATAGCCATAGATAAAGTACTGAACCCACATCAAAAGCAGATGATATTTGCCTAATTTTTATCACCCTCTTATTATATACATGTCACACTTGGTGTTAATTAGCCTTTATTGGCAATTGCCGTCGATTAATATCTAATAAATTGTGAACCGGGAGAGTAGTTATCGTAATCTTCCGGTACATCATTTACATGGTAGTTCCTGAAAGTTGAAATTTATTATAAAGCAATGCGAGAAAGAAAAAAAGAAGGAGATACATACGTACAAATGACACTTAACACCTTATCTCTTTGTATTTATACAAGACTACTCGATATGAGCGTAAAACTAATTTGCTAAAAATAGGTTATTTGATACAGTTTTATTTTGTATACACCTTTCATTATACAAGGTGTAATTCCTTGGCATTTTGTTTGGAATGTTTATATACGTACTTAAAATGCAAGTAAAGATGACCGATGTTTACATGGTTCTAATTAGTCCTGAATATGTATCAAATATTTGCCACTGAACGTTGTGAATCAACGATCATGTAATCAATCACTGTAATCGAAAAAACACACAACTGGGTTCATATCAAACCAAAGAAGTGATATAAATAAAGTACACAAAAAGTATACTGACAACTGAACGGACAGAGGATATATATATATATATATATATATATATATATATATATATATATATATATATATATATATATATATATATATATAGCTTATTTATGGTACGAATAATACCTCTAGCACAAGTGTAAGAAAGAAGGAAAATAAACCATGAATGATACAGGACAAAACTCCTGTATTCTAATTTTCTCATAGCCATTATATATTGTTTACTTCAAAAATGAAATCGACAATAAGAATATACCACCAGCTATTTAATTGCAAAACAAGCACGAAAAATGGTAAGCGGAAAGGTATATAGAAGAAAAAATTTCAGAGACATGTACCTGTGCTATTTCCCAATTATTTAATGTATTTCAGTATGTCCAACATACATTTTCTTCACCAACGTTTAAATGATTGAAATACGCGATGTTAAGATTTGAATAACAGGAACTACATGGCAAAATATACAAGAAGATATATTAAAAGATGTTGTTGATAAATGTTTTACTGATATATTAAAAACAAAATTATATATACACAAATAAAATCTTTCGCGGCAAATTATTTTTTTTTATGTCAAGTCGAGTTTCTGTTTTATACCTCTTCCACTGTAAATTTAAGCTGAAACTCGGTAAGAATAAATTTTTGAAATGACAATAATATCACTAATTTGAGATTTAAACAAATAGCATTCAATAAAATCAAGTGACATGGAAATTTCTAATGTAAGTATATTTAAGCAACTAGCTCAAGCTTTTATAATCCACAGTGCAGACATTTAATAAGTTTATAATGTATTCCTTTTTTTCTCTTTATTTTCAAAAACTTCGTGTTACCGTAACGACAGAAAGTTTGAACACTTTCAAAAATCTTTTTTTTTCTAAAAAAATAATAATTTCTTCCTTCTGGCATAAAATAGGATTTCACTATTTGGAATCTCGATAAAAACTTTTTTCTTTAAATCACCATAGATAAATTCGACTCGGTTCGACCTCTTAACCACGCATACCATCAGTAAATGATATGTCTCCTCTTTTCAATCATACAGGTCTTATTTCCCGAGTGCAACCGATGCAAGTGCTATGACAATTTAATTTTATATACCTGTTAAGTCCATTTTCCATGATTTCTCTTTTATTATTTCGACAACAGCATAACCTTCTCATTTGTTGACCGATTTTCTCCAAATAAATTACAATCCAAACAACTTTTACAACCAGACGCTTCTTATTGCTTCCGCCTCCTGGCATATTTTACTCGAGACAGGTAACGCACATTAAGTAATGGCTAAGAAGACGAGTGCCCGATAATTTATTTATAATCATGATAAGTAATTAGTCTATTGGGAGGATGTCGGCAAATATCATCTACATCACAGGCCACTACGCGCAGTGCCGTGCTTTTGATATTTCAAAGGAAACTACATGGGGCATGTGGGGCTTAGTGGGACATATTCTGAGTACTTTATCTATGGCTATTATATCTATGCTAAGAGTAACTGTATATACATGTATATCGGGATACTGACTGCATAGTAAAATATTTATGTACCTATTAGTTGCGGCTCATTTTGGTCTTTTAAGTAAGTTTCCTTCCCCTGCATTACTTGATCGCTTTTGTAAAAAATAAACAGCACAACAGTGACAACAGCACTCGACGTCAGTATTGTACAAAAAAATGAAAAAAATATTCAAAAAGAAGGCTCATAAAATTCAAATATTGGTAAGCCCCCACACTAACCTGTCACCACAGACATGATCTTTTTGTTTATGCGCCAAACTCGTTTCTTCCACAGGACAACGATGTCGATGGTGGGGAAACCTAGTCAAAATAATTATGACGTCTTGCAAGGCTATTTAGGCGTCCCAGAAGAAAATTAAAATAGCCTTGCCAGACGTCATAATTATTTGGACTAGGGAAAACCCACCAAATCATTAGTTCCCCAAATGAGTATCCTAGTGTAAAGGTTTTTATAATACATAGCTATTTCATATTGGAATGGCACATATCCTCCATGAAAAATCAACAAATGATCCGAAAGTTGGAAAGATGAATAGTCCTCTGACTCCACAAACTTGGAAACAGTTGTGATGTTACTGCGCTGAGCTATAGATAACCGTACGACCATCAACAATGAGCAAAATTCACACCATATAGAAAGCTGTAAATATAATATTAAAAAGGCCTCGAAATGACAAATGTAAAACAAATCGACAAGAAGCCTAACATTTATAATAGAATTTAAAATAAAATTGAAAATAGAAATGGGGAATGTGTCAGAGAGACAACAACCCAACCAAAGAGCAGATAACAGCCGAAGGTCACCAATGGGTCTTCAATGCAGCGAGAAAATCCCACAACCTGAGGCGTGCTTCAGCTGGCCCCTTAACAAAAATGTATACTAGTTCAGTGATAATGGACGTCATACTAAACTCCGAAATATATAAAAGAAACTAAAATTAAAAATCATACAAAATTGACAAATGCCATACGCTCCTGACTTGGGACAGGTGCAAAAATATGGTGGGGTTAAAAGCCTATATATACTGTAAATTTCAGAAATTATTACATGCATTTATTAATATTGCCAATTAACATATGATAATTTCCCTTTCAATTTAAAAAAAATTCTGATTTAAGTTTTTGTTGTATATTGGGACTTTGGATATTCTCAAGAATGCTTTCACCAATTTTTATGAAACTTTGGTGAATTGTTTTTATATATTGACATAAACTTCCTTTTCATTTTTATGACCCATAGTGGAGGGGGCATTAAGTTTAACCCTTGACCGTCTGTCCGTCTGTCCCAAAGTTGGTTTTTGTTATCTAATTTAGTTTGCCTCAACCAAATGTTATAAAACTTTTACAAAAGCTTATTACCACAATACTCAGATCAAGTGTGAATTTTGGTGGTGTCAGTGTTACCGTTCTAGAGTTATGCCCCTTTACAAGTGGAAAAATTGCTGAATTTTTGGTTTCTCGCTCTCTAACGTGAACTTTAATTTGCCTCAACCAAATGTTGTGAAATTTGCACACAATGCTTATTACCACAAAAAACAGTTTGAATTTTGGTGATGTCACTTTTACTGTTCTCTAGAGTTATGTCCTTTACAAATGGAAAAAATGAAGAATTTTTCGTTTCCGTCCTCTAACTTAAGTTTGCCTCAACCAAATTTTATTAAACTTTAACACAATACTTTTTACCACAAAATCAGATCAAGTTCAAATTTTGGTAGCATAAATTTAACCGTTCTTCAGTTATCTTCCTTTATAACTTAATATGATATGCAAGCCGGAGTATCATCCCCTAATTATTTTTATATAAGATGCAGAGTTATGGAATTTTAGTTGTTGGAAAATTGTTTAAAATTGTCCATTTTCACACTTTGGAAGGTTTAAGAAATGTATTTGTTCAAAAATCACGGCCTTAAACTTATATACACTTGAGATATCCTTAAATGGAGCCAAATTATTTTCATGTTTTGTATCAATGAATACCACTCTGTGTGCATGTCCTTTTTTAGCTCACCTGGCCCGTCGTCGTCCATCGCCGTTGTTAACTTTTTACATTTTGAACTTGTTCTAGAGAACCATTGAATGGAATGGAATCAAACATGGCATGAATGTTCCTTATGAGGTGCTGACCAAGAGTTGTTACTTTGTTGCTGATCTATCATCCAAGATGGCGGCAGCGGGGACTTAGTTTAACATAGGACCCTATAGGAAATACATACAAATGTCTTCTTTAGAGAACCACTGTATGGGATGAAACCAAACATAGCATGAATGTTCCTTATGAGGTGCTGACCATGTGTTGTCACTTTGTAGTCGATCCATCATCCAAGATGGCGGCCAGCGGGACTTAGTTTAACATAGGACCCTATGGGAAATACATACAAATGTCTTCTTTAGAGAACCACTGAATGGAATGAAATCAAACATAGCATGAATGTTCCTTATGAGGTGTTGACCAAGTGTTGTTACTCTGTAGCCGATCCATCATCCAAGATGGCTGCCAGCAGAGTAGGACAATATTAAACCAAATATGGCCTCAATCACTATTAAAGTATCTGTTATGATTTTTATCTTTTTATATGATTTCAAAACCCAAATAAAGTCAGGTGAGCAACACAGGCTCTTGAGAACCTGTAGTTTTTTTTTTTTTTTTTGGGGGTCTTATTTGCACAGTGCTCACAGTTTTTATATGACTGCAAAAAAGTTTTTGGGGATCATATAATGGTATGATGTCGTCGTCGTCCAAAGACACATTGGTTTCCGGACAATAACTTTAGTTTAAGTAAATTGATCTCTATGAAATTTTTTAAGAAGGTTTAATACCACAAAAGGAAGGTTGGGATTGATTTTGGGGATGATGGTCCCAACCGTTTAGGAATTAGGGGCCCAAAAAGGGGCCCAAAACGAGCATTTTTCTAGTTTCAGGATAATAACTTGTGTATAAGTATTTCGATTGCTCTGAAATTGTACCACAATGTTTAATACCACAAGTAGAAGGTTGAGATTCATCTTAGGGGTTATGGGGCCAACAGTTTAGGAATTAATGGCCAAAAAGGGGCCAAGTACAAGCATTTTTGTAGTTTCCAGACAATAACTTGTGTGTAAGTGTATGGATCTCTCTGACATTGTACCACAAGGTTCCATATAACAAAAGGAAGGCTGGGATTAAGTTTGGGGTTAATTGCCCCAAACATGTAGGAATTAGGGGCCAAAGAAGGGCCAAACACAAGCATTTTTCTAGTTTCCAGACAATAACTTGTGTGTAAGTGTATGGATCTCTCTGAAATTGTACTACAAGGTTCCATACTACAAAGGAAAGGCTGGGATTGAGTTTTGGGGTTATTGCTCCAAGGGGTTTCAAAAGTGGAAATTTTTTCCCAATGTTTTAAGGATTCATATTTTTTTCAAAATTTTAAAATTTGAATTTTGAAAAGTGTCAAGAAGAAATCTTCAATTGCACAGTATTGCGCAATGGATTAATAAGATCTTTGACCACATTTATTTTGTGTCAGAAACCTATATTATGTCAAAATTTGATCACAATCCAAATTCAGACAGTATCAAGCTTGAATATTGTGTCCAAATTTACCCAAACTGTTCAGGGTTCGATCTCTGCGGTCGTATCAGGCTGCACTCAGCGAAGCATTTTATTCTATAATGTAGTTGATCATTAAAATTCATTTAAAGCATAAACCCAAGCTAAAGGGCAACAAGCTTATCAAGCACTCATGGTACAGCTTTTTATTAAACACGCATTGATATACATTAAACAGCAAAATAATTATTGATGCAAGATGTCATTAAATAATTTTACACTTTTATGTGTAGGACAAGAACTATAGAAGATACAGAGAAATTATAAACATCAGATATGATAGGCAAAATTTGCAGAAGTCAACAAAACCTAAATGGTAAGTAAACTCATCATAGATACCAGGATTAAATTTTGTATTTAGGCCAGACGCGTTTCGTCTACAAAACACTCATCAGTGACGCCGATAAGACTCATAAGGCCACTTTTATAAAAGTTATTGCCCTTGAAAGATGATTATCATGATTATTATAAAAATAAAAAGATGTGGTATATTAAATATGAAAACTATTGATCATGGCTCTAAGAAAGCAATTATAGGCCAGTGACGGCCTTCAATAATGAGGAAAATCCATACCCTATTGTCAAAGTAGTCAGCTATAAAAGGCCTCAGATGAAAAATTTGAAACAATCCAAACTGTAGAACTAATTGCCTAGTTTATAACAAAACAAATTACAAAAAATAAATATGACAGATATGAAACAACAACAGCCACTAAATTTTAGTGTCAGACTAAACTACAGGCTCCGAACTTGGGACAGGCACAATAAGAATATGGCAAGGTTATATAAAAATAAGAAGATGTGGCATGATTGCCAATAAGACAACTCTTCACCAGACAACAAATGACATAGATTTCCTGCAAAAAAAAAACACAGTCCAGACTAAGCAGGAAATTTATACCTAATTTCCCTTAATTGAAAAGACACAAAGATCTGTTAGTACTCACAGTTACTGACAGCTAGTTAAAAATCAATAAAATCTAATACATGTAATAAAAAAAACAGGTTTGTGAGCACTCAACCCTACCCTAAATTTGGACAGTGGTTTAACAGCTCAACATATAAAGAACAAACTGTAAAATAACCGTTGCAATTGCCTCTACTCGAAAGATTGATAAAATGCACAAAATCAACTAAATTTAAAAACCCATAGACAAAAAGCACGGAATTAAAAGAACTCACAAGTAAGAAAGGAAATATTCTTAAAATGTTCACAAACATGACAAAATAAGCTTTTTTATTGCTGTTTCTCTCTCCATTTATAACATTTTGTTTGTTTATTTTGTGTATTTATAGGTGATCAGACATCTTGGTTTTCGTGATCAATAGGTCAATACTGAAGAGGAAACTGAAAGTTGATATTTATCTACATTGTGCGCTGGTTGGATTAATGTGAAATGGAATGTGTGCTTTCCTGCAAAAAAAAAATAGGAAATTTCATCATGATCACATGATAATGGCTATAAACAAAATGGAGTTCTATCATAGATGCACAAAAACACAATTGTAAAAATGCAACAACATATTATATATATTCATCGAAAGAAGGGAGAAATAAAGAAAAAAAATAGTATTTTGTTGTTGAAAGGAACACCAGCTTTATCCACTCATTTACAATCGCTCCCTCATATCAAATATACTGAAGAAGATCTTCAAAGAACAAATTGCAAAATGTTTTCTCTAAGAATTGAAGGAAAATGTTTAGTGAATGGAATAATTTATGCATTGAACTCTTACGTAGTGGATTGAATAACTGTACACAGCAGCTGAAACAGGAAAATTAAAATTTACAAGAAAAGTGTTTATTTTATTATTAAATTTGCAAATATGAACACACTCTTAAGAACACCACAAATGGTATGACATTCAAATTGGTTGGTTATTAATGTATTCCATTGAAACAATAACAAGAAAACAGAATACTTTGCTACAAAAATATTTTATAAATCAAAGTTAAAGTCATATAAAGTATGTACAATACCTTGATCTAAACAGTCAGACTCACTATTATGTTTTTGTATGTCATGATAATTTTGAGTTAAAAATTAATTAAAGTTTTAAATATCATTTGTATCATTATTAAGTCTTGTAAAAATTATGTTCATACTGTTATTATAGTGAAGAAATTTACAATGAGTAAAAATAGGGAAAACATTTCCTACAGGGAAAGATGATGTACAGAAATTTCCTTGGAGGAAATTTGGAGAACAGTGTTTTCCTTAGAGGAAATTTGTGGTCTTGAATTTTCCTCAAGGAATAGTGTTTGTCAAAAATTTCCTCAAAGGAAATTGCAGTTGACAAAATTTCCTCACAGGAAAAAGTATTTCCTCAAAGGAAAATTTGAAGCTGCAAATTTCCTCAGAGGAAAATTTGAAGCCACAAATTTCCTCAGAGGAAATAGAATTTCCTCAAAGGAAAATTTGAAGCCACAAATTTCCTCAGAGGAAATAGAATTTCCTCAAAGGAAATATTAATGCAGCAAATTCCCTAAGGGAAATCTTTTTCCCTTGAGGAAAATACAATTTCCCTTGAGGAAAAATCTTTTTCCTTTAGGGAAATTTGATTTCCCTTGAGGAAAACTACTTTTCCTCTGAGGAAATTGTTGAAAAAAGGGCATAACTTTTCAACAGTGGTGCTAGAGCCAAAAATTTTAGGACAAATATCAGGGAACCAATACCAACCAAGTTATCAACTTCATTTTGACTTAACTCCAAAATTAAGGTGACAACTTTTGCACTCAGCGGAATTGCAAACTTGTCCCGGAGACTGTTAATATTTCGTTTGTTTATTGCTAAATATTAGCGATCATTGTAATTTTCTTAAAATCACGTATAATCAACAAATAAAGAGATAACAGAGGGTAGTTATATAACTTCATTCTACCCTTATTTATCAATCTCGTTGTTGTGTATACCGAAAAGTACTCAGTTTTTACATGCATGGAATTCATGCTGTTATTTTTCTTTTGACTACTCTGTACGTGCATGTTTATACAAATAACTTTGAACGTTATATTGTTAAAATACACCGCGTGGTATCAATTGTAACCGTTAGTAAAAACCGTATGAAGGAAGGAAGAGATGAGGATCTTTTGGCATGCAAAATCCTGTTTTCTGTGTGTGTTGGTGGTGGGGATTGAGGGGGATGGGCATCGGTTGAATTTTCAATTATTTAGTTTTATTGTAAAGATGTAGGGCAAGTTTCCCCTAATTTTGTTTCACTTACTGGGACGAAATTGGAAAGTTTTATGACCTACCCCGTGGAATTCGAAGTTTAAATAACATATTTGTAATACCTAAATCGTATTAAATTATTTTTCATATTTTCTTATATATTCAGTGATATATTGCTGTTAACGAAAATGTTGCAAATTTCAAATTTTGCGTAGAGAGTAGACTTTAACCTAAATAAATTATTGTATCCGAAAGAAAACTTAGTAATCACTTCCAATAGAAATGTCCTTCTCATCATTTTTGGATTATTGCTCAAATTTGTCTAAAATCTAGCAAAAATGCATGCAGTTTTGAGTCATCTTTAGACATTGATAACTGTCCAGTGAAATATTAATGAAATACGCTAAGATGTTGATATATAATACCTTTACAGTAAACATATGAATCTAATAATGGGTGTTTTAGTAAAGATTGTAGGACTTTGGAAAAATGCCGTTGTTCTTATATGAATTCATTAAAATTTGATCCTACCCATTTTTATTGTTCTAAAAGGGAAGTGATAAAAAAGTGTATTTCAAATCGAAATAGATTTTTAAAACCCAAAAAAGAAATTGTAAGCAGGGGTCTGGAAAGGGGGACGGCATCCCACCAGAAGCTGAACGATTATAGTAAAATTCTTATTGAAAAAAATTTGTTTACAAAACTATTTGTAAGCATATGCTTACAATGCTACACTGGGCTACGCCATTGAAACCTTTATCATGTATTGTTAAGTTAAAAATATATTGTCTCCAGAAAATAAACAGGGCCCTCCATCCAGCAACACCCATGCAAGATGAATTAAAGATAAAGTAGGGGGAAGTTTTGGATTACAAATATTTATTTCTTCCCATGCTCATCCATCCAAACGTCAACCTTTTCTCTTATGCGCCAATTTGTCATCTGTATCGACATTTTACTTTGTTACATATTATTGAGTTGTTTTACATACCAAGTATATGCAAGAGAATGATAATCCCTTTCTTCATGATTAAGTACGAGCGTTAGCGAGTACTTATCATGAAGTAAGGGATTATCATTCTCTTACAAACTTAGAATATTGTAAAGTGCTCAAGGCTCAAATGATCTCTTGATTGGTTGTATTCAAGAATTAGTGTCATTGTCAGTGCAATGTTTATAATTGATGCATGACTTCCTTTTTCGGCATTTCATTTATGGATTAGTTTTAGTGATGTAAGGACATTCTTATAATTTGGGAAATATTTAAAAAAAAAATGCGTTATAGACATTAGGTGACACAACAGTACAAAGAAAAGGTAGGAATTGTATATGTTTCCTGACTGGTAGTATGAATGTATATCATGTAATATTTTAGTGAGGAATTATCTTTTTTTTGTTTACAGTTTAAATAAATAACTATATTTGAGTTACAACTAATTTTATTTCACAGCCAATATTTTGGTCCAGCTTTTAAATCAAATACTATTTCATTATGTCAGGGAATGGTCAAATAAAATGCCTTTAAAAGTTTTGAATATATTCAAAACTTAAGTTAAATTTCTATTTTTATTTTATTTTAACGGAATATTGAAATAACTATTCTTCCCAACCGCTAGTCCAGTTATCAGAGTTTTGGAAAGCTAAAGATTAAGGTTGTTTTGATTTTAAAACTTTTTTCTTTTTTGCATTGCTTTGATATTGTTTAATTTTTAGTAATTTGAAGTTATTAATATTTTTATAATAACATTAAAGATACCAGTTTTACTGCACCAGTAGAATTTTGATATTTTGTTTCACAATTCAACTTTTAGCCAGTTTCAATCATTGAGTGTTTTAAATTAAATCCTTTCAATCTGATAAATGTGCTTCGGGCCAGTTGTAACTCATTTATAGAAACTCTTTGTTTTGAACTGTAAATACCCAAATAATAGGATAATCCCTTACTAAGAACTTGATTTACATTCATTCTTCACAATTAAGAGACATCAAATTCAACAATTTCATTGGTCGAGAGCACTTTGCTATATTCTAACATCAATTAAACCCCAGCTCTTAATAAAAGTATGAATTGATCAATCAATGTAAATAATCATAACAAACTATTACACGGATGAGTACAGCTAATACATATCATAGGTAATTAGAGAAAGGTTCCGATTTAAGTATTCCTTAGTTAAGTGAAGACTTAAGTAATTTTATGCATACTGTTATGATATTGTAACTATCATATCTATTTAGTTGGCCTAATTTGTTTTGTGTGGCCTAAGAATGTTTACATTATATATTGTGTACAAATTATACACATTGTGTTACAACTATGCAGTTTAGAATTCACTGGAACATTCATTGATACTCATGGAATGATTAGAACTTTCTATTTCACTTACATAACGTTTCCAGAATGATCATAACAAAAGATGCGTAATTTATATTTCTAGCGTTGTCTAGAAATTTCCGTTTGAGTATTTAAATGCAGACCCAAAAGTTAGTTGAATATAGAGATTTAGACAGAGACATAGATAGACTTAGACATCGATAGACATAGACATCAACATTTTCAGCAGTTGGATTGGCACTTTTATTGAAAACTACATCATACTAGATTGTGACCTATTGGATATAATATTCTGTGGATTCCGAGAAGATTTCCGGATAAAGAAAAGATTGGACTCATATTTTGACAGTTAAGTTGACATTACTCTGTGTAATACTTCTTGTAAACTAGTGTATAATAAATATTGTTAAGTTTTATTATTGATTTGTGTCTTTTGTTGGCTACAATTAAAGGCGATTTCTGCCGTAACAGAAATTGGGGCTCAAGTCCGGGATCACGTTAATATCTTAAAAGATTTTTCAGTATTTTTATTAGAACTAGCCAACAAAATTCTACAATATGGCATTTGATGCCGGTAAATTTTTAAAACGCCAGACCTGGAAGGGTTTGATAATTTAAAGAAAGAGGAATTAGTGTTGCTTGCTAAACATCTGAAATTAGACTTTAGAGTATCTATGAGAAAACAAATTATAAAAAATTTGTTAATAGACAAATTAGTTGACTCAGAAATTTGTGGTGAAGAGGCTCTTGAACTTAAGATCGAAAATGTTGATGCTACCAAATTAAAACAGCTTGAATTAGAACATGAATTTAAATTAAAACAATTGGAAAACGAAATCAAAATAAAACAATTGGAAAAAGAAGAAAAACAGGCAGAACTTCAAACGAAGGAAAGGTTAGAGATGGAGAAAAAAGGAAAAGAAGAAAGGTTAGAAATGGAGAAAAAGAAAAGAAGAAAGGTTAGAAATGGAGAAAAAGAAAAGAAGATGGATTTAAATTAAAACAAGATGAATTGAAATTAAAACAGGCAGAACTTGAAATGAGAGAAAGGTTAGAGATTGAAAAATGAAAATTGAAATGGCAAAAGAAGAAAGCAACATTAAATTCCAGTCAAAATCAGAACATCTTAATTTTGATGCAGCAAAAACATACGTTTGGTTCCCAAATTTTGTGAAAAACAGTTGACAAATTTTTCCACAGTTTGAGAAAATTGCTCAAAATTTGAAATGGCGAAGCCTTTTGGACTACAATGCTGCAAAGTGTTTTTGAGGGCAAGGCCGCTGAAATTTACTCAGCACTTTCATCAGAAAATAGTTCTGATTATGACACGGTTAAAAGGAAGTTTTGAAAGCTTATGAGCTAGTGCCAGAAGCATATAGACAGAAATTTAGGTCTTATAAAAGTTTGATTCACAAACCTATGTTGAATTTGCTAGAGAAAAGAAGATCTATTTGATAAATGGCTTACGTCAAAGAAAATAAATAAAATTTTGATAATTTAAGACAATTGATGTTATTAGAAGAGTTCAAGCAGTGTGTTCATTTAGACTTAAAACACACTTAGATGACAAAACTGTTGAGACATTACAAGATGCAGCTGTTATTTCCGATAATTATACCCTTTCACATAAGAGAAGTTTCAAAGGTCAAAATTTTAATACTTCAGTGGAAATTACAAGAATCAAAGCACTGAGCGTACTGATAATAAACCTGTTGCACAGAATAAGAGTCAGTCTAGTTATAATATGTCTAGTCCAAAGTTTGAAACTTTTGAGAAGAAGTCACTGACTTGTGCTTATTGTAAGAAGAATGGTCACCTGATGGCTGATTGTTTTAGACTCCAGAAGAAGAATGACAGAGATAATAAGCCCAAGACCAGTGCTTGTACGACACCCGTGTTACCAACACGTTGGAATGTCCTGCGAGTCAGGCTTTTAAGTCCAGTTTTGTGATTACATGGAGGATTATATACCCTTTATGTCTGATGGGTTTGTTTCTATTGTTGATAATACTACTCCTCAGCCTATTAAGATTTTACGGGACACTGGAGCTTCTCAGTCTTTATTGTTAGAAGGTGTGTTGCCTTTGTCCGAGGAGACTTCTGTTGGTGCCTCCGTTTTGTTACAAGGTGTGGAGATAGGTTGTATAGATGTTCCCTCCATCGTATTTATCTGAAGTCAAATTTGATAACTGGACCAGTTGTTGTGGGTGTTCGTCCTAATCTCCCTGTTGAGGGTGTTTCATTATTGCTAGGAAATGATCTAGCTAGGAACAAAGTGGTTGCTGAACCAATTGTTACCAGTGAACCGGTGGTGGATGTTAAATCACCTGAAGATGATGCTGAACTGTAACCAGCTTGTGTCGTTACTAGGGCGATGGCTAGAAAACAACAAAATGAGGATTTGCAAGAAGACCAGTTTGATTACATGGACCTTTCTGACACCTTTCTAGCCGACATTGAAGGTCCCGGTAGCTCAGAGAAGGCCGTAATAAGACCACCTAGTATTAAAAAGAATGTAATTATGCCATGGCCAGACGTAAACAGCCATTCATTAGACCGAAGGAAATTTGTCGAAGAGCAAAATAAAGACCCTGAGGTTCTTCAGCTCAGCAAGAGGGCTCAACCACAGGAGGAAGCAGACAAAGTGGCCGAATGCTATTACCATCAAGACGGCATTTTAATGAGAAAGTGGAGGCCCCCTGATGCTACCCCAGAGGAGGAATGGAGAGTGGTATACCAAGTGGTGGTGCCTAAAGTCTATAGACAAGACATTATTGGTCTTGCTCATGACACCCCCTTGGCTGGACACTTAGGCATAAGGAAGACTTGCCTTAAGATCTTGCAGCATTTCTACTGGCCAAGACTAAGAAGTGATGTCGCAGAATACTGTAAATCATGCCATATATGCCAGGTTGTTGGTAAGCCTAACCAGAAAATACCACCAGCACCACTTCTGCCTATTCCAGCCTTTGAAGAACCTTTTAGCCGAGTACTCATTGATTGCGTTGGACCTTTACCGAATACCAAGACTGGAAATGCGTATTTATTGACGATTATGTGTACCTCCACTCGTTTTCCAGAGGCTATTCCGTTAAGGAATATCAAGACACCTACTATTGTCAAAGCTCTGATCAAATTTTTCACGCTAGTAGGACTTCCAAAGTCTATACAGTCCGACCAGGGTTCAAATTTCATGTCAGGTTTATTTCAGCAAGTCGTGTACCAATTAGGGATTGCTCAGTATAGGTCAAGTGCTTATCATCCAGAATCTCAAGGTGCCTTAGAACGTTTTCATCAAACATTGAAGAACATGATTAGAACTTTTTGTCTTCAATTTGACAGGGACTGGGATGATGGTGTTCACTTTCTACTTTTTGCGGTCCGAGAGGCTGTTCAAGAATCCCTTGGTTTTAGTCCCTTTGAGTTGGTGTTTGGTCATACTGTAAGGGTACCATTAAAATTGATTAAGGAAAAATGGCTTACTGAACACACTGACTTGAATCTTCTAGACTATGTATCTAGATTTAAAGAAAAATTGTATACTGCTTGTCAAATTGTTCAGAACAATTTAAAAACTGTTCAGAATAAGATGAAAATATGGTATGATAAAGATGCCAGGGACAGAGTTTTGAGCCAGGTGATAAGGTACTTGTATTTTGCCAGTCCCTGGACATACATTACAAGCTAAATATTGTGGTCCTTATACCATAGAGAGTAAAATCAATGATTTGAATTATATTGTAAAAACACCAGGTCGGCGTAAACAAAATAGAGTGTGTCACATTAATATGTTAAAACCACATTTTGAGCGTACTAATGAAGGTGAGAGTAAACCAGTTGCCACTTTAGCCATGGTTAAATTGGAGAACAATCATGACAAACCAGATATAATTGAACCACCTTTTAGTTCTAAAACTATGGAAGAGACAGTTAGATTGAAAAATTCAGAAATTTTGTCAAATTTAGATTCAAAACTTGCACATCTGTCTTTTGATCGTAGAGAAAAATTAAAAGCGTTGGTATTTTCTTTTAAAATCTTTTTCCAGATGTGCCAAACAAAACCACTGCTGTTTGTCATGATGTCGATGTAGGTGATGCTTCTCCAATTAAGCAACATCCTTACCGGCTCAATCCACTCAAACTTGAATTTATGAGAAAAGAAATTAAATATATGCTTGACAATGATATTATTGAGCCGAGTAACAGTGAATGGAGCTCTCCTTGTCTGCTTGTGCCCAAACCAGATAAAACCTTTCGTTTCGTAACTGATTTCAGAAAAGTGAATTCTGTTTCAAAATCTGATTCGTATCCGATTCAAGGATAGACGATTGCATTGATAATATTGGGCAAGCAAAATTTGTGAGCAAATTTGATTTATTGAAAGGTTACTGGCAAGTCCCATTGACACAGAGAGCTCGAGAAATATCAGCTTTTGTCACACCAGACGGCTTATTTCAATATACTGTAATGCCGTTTGGCATGAAAAGTGCTCCAGCTACATTTCAAAGAATGATCAATAATGTTATAAAAGATTTAGACTGTTGTTATGCTTATATTGATGATCTTATTGTATGTAGTGATAGCTGGGAAGAACATTTAACACATTTATATGATACTTTTGATAGATTGTCACAATCAAATTTGACTGTAAATCTTGGTAAAGTGAATTTTGCCAGGCCACTGTTGATTATTTAGGGCATACAGTTGGCCAGGGTCAAGTGAAACCTATTACGGCTAAAGTGGATGCAATTACTAAATTCCTCCTCCTACAAATAAAAACAACTTATGAGATATTTAGGCATGATTGGATTTTACAGAAAATTTTGTTCAAATTTTGCTACTGTTGTTCAACCATTGACTCATCTTTTACGGAAAGATTCTAAATTCATCTGGAGTGAAATATGTCAAAACGCTTTTGAAAATAGCAAATCACTTTTAATTAATAGTCCAGTTCTGATCACTCCAGACTTTGAAAAACAATTCAAACTTGCCGTTGATGCAAGTGATGTAGGAGTTGGAGCTGTTTTATATCAAGAGACAGATGATAATGTTGAGAAACCTATATCATATTTTTCTAAGAAATTAGATAAACATCAGAAAAATTATTCAACTATTGAAAAAGAGTGTTTTGCACTGTTGTCTGCACTTCAACATTTTGATGTATATTTAAATCCCACTGTGCATCCTATTCTTGTTTATACTGATCATAATCCTCTCACCTTCATACATAAAATGAGAAACAAGAACCAGAGATTGACTAGGTGGAGTTTATTGTTACAGGAATATGATGTTATTGTAAAACATATTAAAGGTAAAGATAATGTAATAGCAGATGCTTTATCTAGAACTTATTGAAACACTTTGTATATACTATGCATTTTGTACATATTATTCATGAAAAGTTTTGTTACACTCAAACTTTTTTTAAGGGGGGAGGTGTTATGATATTGTAACTATCATATCTATTTAGTTGGCCTAATTTGTTTTGTGTGGCCTAAGAATGTTTACATTATATATTGTGTACAAATTATACACATTGTGTTACAACTATGCAGTTTAGAATTCACTGGAACATTCATTGATACTCATGGAATGATTAGAACTTTCTATTTCACTTACATAACGTTTCCAGAATGATCATAACAAAAGATGCGTAATTTATATTTCTAGCGTTGTCTAGAAATTTCCGTTTGAGTATTTAAATGCAGACCCAAAAGTTAGTTGAATATAGAGATTTAGACAGAGACATAGATAGACTTAGACATCGATAGACATAGACATCAACATTTTCAGCAGTTGGATTGACACTTTTATTGAAAACTACATCATACTAGATTGTGACCTATTGGATATAATATTCTGTGGATTCCGAGAAGATTTCCGGATAAAGAAAAGATTGGACTCATATTTTGACAGTTAAGTTGACATTACTCTGTGTAATACTTCTTGTAAACTAGTGTATAATAAATATTGTTAAGTTTTATTATTGATTTGTGTCTTTTGTTGGCTACAATTAAAAGGCGATTTCTGCCGTAACAATACGACTTAAGAATTTTACTTAACTAAGGGAGTTCTTAGTGGAATTTAAGTTTAAGGAACACTTAAGTTAAGATGTTTTATGCATACGGGCCCTGATATTCAAGCCCGCCATTCTGAAATTGCGTTAATTTCGCGGAAAAAATTACAAAGGCGGCAATTTGGAAAATTTTCTAAATTCTGATTTTTACTTGCCATTAGAGACAGAATTGGATGTCTTTCTAAATTTCAAGCATGTGTCTTATTATGAATTTATTATTAACGAAAATAATACCCAAATTGTTCGTCCTTTAACAAATACCTGAAAATTTGTCTGTTATTTTTTCTTCTTTTTCACAGATAAACAAAGACTATATATAATCAATAAAAAAAAAATAATACGTATCTCAAAGCAAGTTAAAAGATATTTCAAGTCTAACTTTCTGTCACCCCTTAGCCTGGCTTAGGAAACTCCGTTTGAACTAAATTCCGAAAGAAAGACATTATTTGAAATTGTAGTTTTTTGGTCTTACACATCGATGTCAACATGCATCTGAACAGAATTTACACACATTTAGTGTGTTTGTTTGAAAAAGCAATGGCAAGTTCAGCTGTGAATTTGACTGGATTAATTATTCTTTTGAAAAATTTTGGCTTTAACTAAAACAATAAGGTAAGGCAATGATACTGTCTGTGCACAACCTTGAATTTAAGATGACTAGAAAAAGTCATTCATTGTTAATATTAATTTTTTGTGATTAAGGAATCTTGCAAAATTATATCCTAATATTACATGTACAATGGAAACATCAAAGTCTTTTCCTTTTTACTTAAAACAGTCTCTTTCAGACTTGCATTTTTATCACTCTTAGTATTCAAAGCATTTTCATAATATTACATGAAGTGTGACTTAGGCTTAGCACTCAGAAACTGCTGTGAAATACTTTTAATATGCCTAGTTTCTTATTTTTTTTAAAAAGAAGAAAAATTTAAGATCGAATGTTTCTTGTTGTTATTTATCTGCAAGTTCATGATTATAAACCATTCAATTATCCATTGTTTTAAGCTTTTTTTATAATTCGAGTCCATTCAGACCTCGTATGGAATCAATGAGACAAAATTTATTGTAACAGATAAAACAGTTATATTTAGTTTTAAAAAAAATATACATAGATTAATTATATTGCAAACCAATTTCTTTTTATTTCAAATTATGAAGAATTTACATTGAGAATAATTTAATAATTATTTCTTTTAATTGAATGTATATGAAAATATAGCTAAATACCAAAAGTGTAAAAGGAATTCAACATTTTAACCCTGTCTAGATCCAGTATTTATGCATATTTTGGCTAGCCCTGACAATTATGTAGTAGAAATTTATTTCTGTGTTGATATTATTTGGTTTCAGCAGTAAAAATATTTACCAAAATATTTAAGGAACTCTTGCATTAGTAATACATTATGGCACAGAGTAACATTTACTGAAATATTAAAGACCTTTTGTAACTGTTTCAAAAATGATAAAATGTGTTTACATAATTATTTTACATATGTCTGTAGTATCAAATTATATTTAGTAAAAAGATAATTAATTATTTTAATAATATTCACATGTAAAAAACATCATATATATGGTGCTAAATATATATAATAGTACAAATAAGTTTGTTCATGAAAAGTGTCAACAAAGGGACGTAACTCGTAAATTGCTATCGGAACCGCTTCGTCAGAAATATCGACACATCGAAGTGGCACTTTTGCGTATTACAGCGTATTAAGTGACACAAATTTGACACGGGCTGGTTCATAAAAAGCCTCATCATATATTTTAAATTCAGCATAGGTTCCCCAGAAGTAAAGAAAGAAATTTCAACTGATGTGTTGAAAAAGTTGTCGCGACGGGTGACAAAATTGGGTTTGAAGGCTTCGTATCCTAATTCAGTAAGCTTAACCAAAACAATATGTATGTTAGAACTTCTAAAAAGTATACACAATTGGCATTTGTAACGTATAGCATGCTTTGGTTTCATTTAATATGACTTTTTGAAGAAAACAGACGGGTTTCTTTTGAAGAAAAAAGGACCCAAAAAATGCCCAAATATGGTAGTCACATGACTTCAATTGTTGCTTTAAGAAATGGGATCAAACCGGGGTCAGCTTTCCGACTGCATAATGACATCATTGTGGTAATGACATCATATGCGTACATGTCGACAAGTCCGACATGTCCGATATGCGACAATATTTTCCAAAGGGGTAACACTCGGTCGTTAATAGAGACATTCTATCTTATCGAGTGTTGAGCGGATGATGCTATTCATGATTGTGGCAGAGTTATCTGGTACTCACAGAAACAGACACGTTTACGAAAAAAAAATCGTATAAAATGAAGGATCATGGATTGTGCAAAATAACAGAAAAAAAAATGTTCTCGGAAAAAATATAAAAACCCTAACCCTGTTATTGAAATAAGAAGGAAAAATGATTCCGATAAATGCCATATTAGATCAAGAGAGCAAGTTTGGAAATGTTATTGGCTCTAAAATGGTTGTTTGTTTTAAATTATAATTAATCAATTAATAATGTGCGAATTAAAAGTTAACGTCGTAACGACAGTAAAGCAAAATTGACGCGAACTGCGATTCGTATTAAAATTATCGTTCGGACGTAAAACGTTTCGAATGCGAATTAAACTAATTCGAATTAGTTAATGCGAGTCGAATTCGAATTACGTGTGAAAGCAGCATTAGTTGATGTGTAGATTTTGACGAGTGGAAATTTTATATACTCAAGATTATTTTGATTAGTAAGTTTTTATCATGACAGTAGTATACTATCTAGAAAAAATGAGATTTGTTTCATCCGTAGTTTTACAGAGTTTTCAATGTCACGTGACAATTGTTGCTGATAGATTTGGGGTCAAACCATGACCTGCTTTCCAACTGTTTGAGGTGTATGCTCTCATCAGTTACCCAATTTCAAATGTGCATTTGATTTTAAATAGTAGTCAATGAACAAAAAATTGTTTATTAAACATTACGAATGTTTGGCTTAGAAATCATTATAAGGAGTAAACACAATTTTTCTAGAGGTTATTGATGTGTAAACTGGGTCGCTTTCTCACAATCTTAACATAAGACTTTTATTCAGTTTATGAGTTAATCGCCCCTTTTTACACATCGATAATCTCTATAAAAAAGTGTTCAATCTTATACTAGTAAGAAAAATAGCATGACAACTTTTCACACATTGTTCAAACATTTTGAAAATGGATCTCCCTTTTCTGAAGTACATCATAACAGAAGATATGTAATTAAATACGCAACCTTCGAAATAAATGTATAAAATTTTGATTTATTTAGTTATCAAAATAAACAACACAATACGCATTGATTACTATATAAAAAATGCATCGATAATCTAGTCCTTTTATCAAAATGCTAGATGAATGACTAGTAAAATCTGAGGTTTGTAAAGCATATTCATTGAACATTATTGCTAGCACAAATCCAGGGCATAAGTATGTACGCCCAGTTAATAAATTATATCCCAAACCAGACTGCCTGGAATATCCTGGTGTCCCTGTATATGCGTTCACTTCGATATCTACATCTATATTTCATCATATAATGAAATACACTTAATGAATGACTATTATTTATTTTGAATTTATTGAACCATAAAATTAATTTTTGACTCTTCACATTGAATAATCCGCGAAGCGGATTATGTAAAATGTGAAGAGTCAAAATTAATTTTATGGTTCAATAAATTCAAAATAAATTATTGTCATTCATTATAAATAAATTTCTATCAAAATAAGGCTCAAAGAGCTTTTATATTATTTATATTAACAATAACAACGTACACACATGTTGGCGTATGAATACACAACGTCAGAGTGGGCGTGTCGCCATAAAAATTGACAACATTGAAAATAAAGGTAATACTTTTAACCAATCAGAAGACAGTAAATATACCAAATTTATTTATTACTAAATGGTTGAAATATGAATGAATATTCAACTACTCAAAGAGTGACAGTTATGATATAAACAGACTATGAAGCCAACATTTACTTAGCATATCTGCATACATCTAAAAACGTTAAACTGTAATTCTAATATGACGTTCTTCAAACGCTTTGAGTACACACTGTGATAAAATATGAACATATTGTTTGGGTTGTTCCGATCATACTCCCACGTCATATGCTTTTTTATGAATGAGCTACCCGACGTCATTGAACGATGACGTAAGAATATAAGCATTTAACTGGAAAATGCACGATTGTGAAACCGAAAGTCATCAAAACAAGGAAACATAAACAAACGATGATGAAGTGTGTTAAAAGCCAATTTTTTTTTTACATATAAGTAAAATTATCATCTAAATTCATCCAAACCTATCTAAATACTTAAGCATGTCACTAGTTCAGTTTGCTCCGTTCGTTTACGTCAATATAATAATTTATTTACGGGAACGGCAAATATTTGCCTTCACCTAGAGCACTTCGATCCAAAAGAATTGCCGTATTTGTCCTATTAGAATAGAAATAATTCATGGGGGCCTGAATTTATACCACGGGTAAATTGCCCTTTATGCCGATATTTTACCCCTCGCTATCGGTCGTGGTAAAATATTTAACATAAAGGGCCAACCCGTGGTAAAATCAGTATACATTATAGCCACCATGAATTATTTCTTAATTATACAATGATAAGATGTCATAACAATATGAAATACAGCGGAATTGAAATAATGTTTTACACATTAACGGTTATGACTACTACCTTGACTTAAATTTAAAACGTGACAATGAAGGTCGACTGAAAACCTCACTTTGCAACAACAGAAGTGGTTTAAAGTTTGACGTTAAAAGCTTTCAATTTCTATGTAGCACGTGGAATTGGAATTGATATCTGACAGTTGATGCAATATTCAAGGAATTGGTTTCAATAATGCTTCCCATGATCAACATTTCTGCATACAAGGAAACTACATAACCAAGGTTTCTGAAGATTAAAGTAGATCACTATTTAAAGACGCCATTAGGATTTGGGTGATCTTCATTGAACTTCTGTTTCATCAATGACAACGGAAAGGTTTCATTTACGGCCTTTGATTTCTACTAGTTACTTCTTTCCTTTTTCTATACACCATGTGCCTCATATATAGGCTTAAATTCTCGACTAATTTCGAAACCATAAATGATGTATGAAATGAAAAGCATGCGGGTATGGTTGATATAATTCACATTATCAAAAAAAAAAAAAAAAAAAAAAAAAAAAAAAAAAAATAGAACAGAACTAACAGCACTTACTTACCAACTTATACCTCATGAGATCTTGGAATTTCACGACCAAATTTGAACAACTGATTCTTTGAGAATGCTCCTCAAATGGTGAGACAGGTATGTAAATAAAGGCAACAATAGTAATCACAGACCATAACACTCCATATGTGTGATGATTTATTTCGGTTATATTCTCGCGTTTCGTCTACAAAAGATTCACCAGTGACGATAGAATAAAAAAAGTTAAAAAAAAAAAGAAAGGCCAAAAACAGTACGAAATTGAAGAGCATTGAGGACCAAACATTTCTAATTTATGCAAGATGCGAGTTTCGTCGACAAAAGACTCTTTTTATTTTATATTCAATCTTGTGTATTTTTCTCTTTAATTCAGTCTTGAAGGCCTTAATGATAATTCTTCTGATCTCATAATTAGAACAAATATTTTCTTATGTCATATAGGCAATTCTATATTAATTAATGATAGATGAGAACATTATTTAAAATTATGATATGCCGAGATTCTTTTTGCGTGTAATCCCCGTGGAATAGTGTTGTTCGGTCACGATATTTGAATTCATTAATTAGTTATTCTTTTTATTACATTGACAATGTGCTTTTTAGTGGAAATAAAGTAGAAAACGCAAGGAACTATATATCTTTTTCTACGCATTCACAATTTGCTTTGATGCAACGTCATTGATAACGTCTTGACAACAACTATTGTTGTATGACATCAGAGAAGTGAAATTATCGGTTTTTATTTCACTGGGAAATCACGGTAACTTATTGCAACCAATGTAGTAATTATAGAATAACTAATCGAAGAATTCAAATAGAGAAAAATATTCAACGAGTGACCGAACAACACATTAATTCACGAAAGCGCGTAGCGCATGAGTTAATTATCAGTGTTGTTCGGTCACGAGTTGAATATTTTTCGATATTTGAATTCTTTGATTAGTTATTCTTTTTATTACATTGGCAAAGGGCTTTTTTAATGAAATTAATGTAGAAAATGTAAGGAACTATATCTTGTTCTACGCATTCACAATTTGTTTTGATCCGACGTTATCGACGTCTTGACAACGTCTACTGTTGTATGACGTCAGAGAGTGAAATAACCACGTTTATTTCACATGTGAAATTATCGGTATTTATTTGACTGGGAAATCAATGTAATTCATTGCTACCAATGTAATAATACTATTTAAAATCATGATATGCCGAGATTCGTTTTGCGTGTAATACCCGTGGAATGATCTATTCAAAAACAAAACGTCAATTTTCAAATTAATATTTCACTCGAAAAATTATTCAATGAGTGGCTATTATTTATTTTGAATTTATTGAACCATAAAATTAATTTTTGACTCTTCACATTGAATAATCCGCGAAGCGGATTATGTAAAATGTGAAGAGTCAAAAATTAATTTTATGGTTCAATAAATTCAAAATAAATTATTGCCATTCATTATAAATAAATTTCCATCAAAAATAAGGCTCAAAGAACTTTTTATATTATTCATATTAACAATAACAACGTACACACACGTTGGCGTATGAATACACAACGTCAGAGTGGGCGTGTCGGCATAAAAATTGACAACATTGAAAATAAAAGTAATACTTTTAACCAATCAGAAGACAGTAAATACACCAAATTTATTTATATTAAAATAAAAATAAGGAGATGTGGTATGATTGCCAGTGAGGCAACTATCCACCAAAGCTCAAATGAAGTGGATGTACTAATGAAAAAATCATGTATCTAAGACTAAACTTTCATTTTTCCTTATGTGCTTTATCTATATGCCTTTTTGTGTTTCCTTGTTACATATTTGTTTGTTTTTATAGTGATTAAGATTATAACACAGTGTTGACTGTTGTTCCCCTATTTTGACATTTTTACCTATTATGTCTGTTTGTTTTATTCACACATCATTTTCAATCTAATGGACTTTTATGCGACTGTCATACAAGTGAGAGGTTTAGCTAGCTATAAAACCAGGTTAAATCCACCATTATCTACATAAGAAAATGCCTGTACCAAGTTAGGAATATGACAGTTGTTATCCATTCGTTTAATGTGTTTGAGCTTTTGATTTTGCCATTTGATAAGCGACTCTCCGTTTTGAATTTTCCCCGGAGTTCGGTATTTTTGTGATCTTACTTTTTATATCAATCAGTCCAACATCCAATGGATTTAGTGTAAAGACGTCATTAACAGTCAGAGAAAAACATGACATTGTGCAATGCCAAACTATAAGTATCGACAGACTGTAGTACCGTGAAAGTACATATGTGTAATATTTAGTATGGTTTTAATTTACTGATAACAAAATCAATATTTATACCAATAAAAACAATATTCAAAGATTTAATTACAGTTTTGAATAGGTAACCTTTAAGAATAAGTTTATTTAAAGGATTGATAAGTTTACCCGGATCGTATCTAAACTTCCGGGCTCGGTTTACAACATCACCGTAAAATTTAGGATGTGCTATTCCGTTTGAAATAAGTTTTCTACATGTACAGCTAAACTTGCAGACCAAATATTTGTATCTATGAAAAAATTTAGTAAAGGTTTTACGTAATTTCTGGTAGCGATATCCCTGACTTAATAATTTACTAGTAATACATAGATTACGCTCATTAAAATCTAAAACGTCACTACAGACACGAGCATAGCGAACGAGTTGGGATATATAAACACCGTATGACGGTGCCAAAGAAACATCACCGTCCAAAAAAGGGAAAATTAACAATAGGGAAAGAAAAATCAAAAATTAATCTCAAATCAAAGTATACCTCTGCCATGTACCAATACATATTTACAAAAATAATGTAGAAAGTCTTCGATATATAATCTCCATTGAACGTGTTCTCAATTTAAAATGATAAACAAAACTCGAACTTTTACGCGTTTTCATGATATCTTGACTAGTTCGATAAGGGAATACAGTCGCCTTTCTGCAAGGAAATAACATATAAAAGGCAAATAGAAAATGTTGAAAGATTACAGATCTAATAAAAATCATTAACAACCATCTGATTCTTGTGAAGAATCCCATTGAAGTTTGGGATGTCTTCTTACTCCGTGGTAACTCCTACTGCAAAGGGAATCTGTCTTTTAACAGGAAACAATAGTCTTTCAATTTCAGATGGTTTGCCTTAAAAATGAAACAAATTTATAATTTGATCCTGATCAAATATCAAATAGTAAATAAACTGCATACCAGACAAATAAAGAGGCTTGTAATTTCATCTCGATTACTTAAGTTTTATATCAAAATGAATATACAAAGACTCAATCTGCAGTCGAATTAATGTATATGATATTAACGGTACCAATTCATAAAAAAGAATGGCCAACGTAGATACAAGTGTCTTGTCTTAGGGAGGGAAAAATCATTCTTTGTAAAAAATCACTCTGATTCCAACAAAAAATTCTCTGAAACGGACATTATAAAGATGCTTGATTTATTGATTGACAACATATTTGTTACGTTTGGAAGACGTGTTTTTCAACAAACAATCGGCATTCCCATGTGAACAAACTTTGCCCCTCTTCTTGCCGACTTTTTCCTTTATTCATATGAGGCTGACTTCATACAGGAACTTCTTAGGAAAAAAGTAAAGAAGTTAGCAGTATTCTTTAACTTTACTTTCCGCTATATAGAAGATGTTCGGTCACTAAATAATTCAAATTTTGGTGACTATGTTGAACGCATATACCCCATCGAACTTGAGATAAAGGATACAACAGATACAGTTAAGTCTGCCTCATATCTTGACTTACACCTTGAAATTGACAATGAGGGTCGGTTGAAAACAAAACTTTACGTCAAAAGAGATGAATATCAGCTTCAAAATTGTGAACTTTCCATTTCTATATAGCAACATTCCAGCAGCGCCTGCATACGGAGTATTTATCTCCCAGTTGATACGCTATTACAGGGCTTGTATTTCCTATAATGATTTCCTTGATAGAGGGTTGCTGCTCACAAGGAATCTATTAAACCAAGAATTCCAAGTAGTGAAGTTGAAATCATCCCTTTGTAAGTTTTACGGACGCCATCCCGGGTTGTTGACCGTAATGGAATATCCGTTTCACAGATATAGCGGATATGTTCCTAATGTCGTAATCACAATCCCATCCCCCTTTTCCCGAATGTGACCTAGCGAATTATACTAAGTACTTATTAAAGGTTTGTACTAACCTGAGCAACACGACGTTTGCCACATGTGGAGCAGGATCTGCTTACACTTCCGGAGCACCTGCGAATACCCCCAGTTTTTGGTCGGGTTCGTGTTGCTTAGTCTTTAGTTTTTCTATGTTGTTGTTTTGTGTACTATTGTTTGTCTGTTGGTTTTTTTCTTTTTTGGCCATGGCGTTGTCAGTTTATTTTCGACTTATGAATTTGAATGTCCCTCTGGTATCTTTCGTCTCTCTTTTACTGCATCAGATGCGGTATTCGACAATTAATGTCTCTTCAGTAATACCCGAGGCCAAAATATTTGACTGTTCATAACCAAATACAAAAGTTGATAAGCTGATCAAACCAAAATGTCCCTATTGTATGGCCAAATCAGGACAAGGAATAAGAGCTTTGCATGATGGAAATATATTCCTTAGATGAAATAAGTCCAAATGTCTACTTGTTATTCTTTTTACCAATCCTTGTATCTTCATACATGTACATACATTTTGTACCTAACTTTAGCTGCTGTGCTTATATTAATGGAGTAAACCCAAGTATAGAGATAATTATGTTTTACTCATTATTCAATAAGTGAAAACAACACGCTATAAAATGTATGCGCCCAAAGCGTTTTTCTGGATTTACCTTCATAAGGAACGCCCAAAGCCAAATATTTTAAAGCCGAGGATGTATAAGAACAGTATGTATATCTAACACTTCTGTTCGACGTAATAGGAGTCACAGTCATCGACAATATACACCACATGCAGTTCACACCATGTCTATGGATGTTTTGTTATCTTCTGTTCAAAAACCTTTGGGAATTCACTATATATACGAACTGAAGTGTTTTCTATACCATTGTTAAAGCTTAATTCAGTATTTCAAGAGGCCCAAAACTCTTCCGTTATAGTTTCTTAGTAAATATTGGTTGTAATGGTTAGGGACATTGCTAACCACAGGTTATCAAAACTCGTGATAAATTCTTCTACAGATGTAGTTTTTTTTTATGCAATATTCACTAGAAAGTGTTTACAGGCTATCAATACTAGCAATATTTTCCACCAAAAATCTCAGCAGAAAGCAATTTCTGATTACTTCAAAGATAAAACTACACTTCTCATTTCATAAACCTACACCAAACCTATTGTATCCAAGATTTTCAACCACAAGAGGATATTAGAGACCTTTCCCGCCGGGGAGGTAAATTAAAAAAAACATCCCTGTTTCTCTTGTTCATCGTTCCCATACAAATATAGTCGCGCCGGTCATGTTATTACTTAAGACCTAGGCATCGTACACAATGAACAAGAGTTATGAGCCAAAGGCCGAAAATTACAAAATACCGAGTCCATGAACTGCAAGACTACTAATGAATACAGTTGAGGACTATGCCAAAAAAATTGTAATTCGCGAGCCAGATTAACCAAAACTTAACAGAATAGATCAAAGCTGCTCGGTCATGCGTTCACAAGCGCATTCAAAATTTACTACGTTCTACCAGCACACTGGTTTCAAACCGAGAAACAAAAGGTTGTATGTGTTTTATCCTCTCTCCACGACAAACATATCGTTATTCCATCAGACAAAGCCACTAACAAGTTTGTTTTATATACAAAATCATTATTTGCTATGTTTAACTAGATAACTCATAATTCGTAGCAAAACTGGGAATTCGTGATATTACTTAAGAAAGATGATATATAAAAAATTACAAATCTGTTCTGCCTTTTTGTGGTAACATAAAAAGGGCGATGAAAATCTCTTATCTTGATATTATATAACTTAAGTGTGAACTGGGGTAATTAATTCGGATTAATTATTACGGGTTCGACCCGGAGCAGATTTCATAGTGTGAACACGGTATTATACTCAAACAGTGGTCTTAGTATGACTTGAATAATACAAACATTCTAAAGATCTACTGCAAAATCTTCAATTACAACCTTTTGCAATTTTGCAGTTATATCAAAACTTTTTTTTATTTTTTTTACGCTTTACCCTTCTATTCTAATGTTCAATTGATATATCGACTTCATTGTCTCAATAAATAGAGCTTTTTCCACAAAATTAGAATCGTATAAACACATTTTTTGTCATGAAAAAAATCACTTTATGAAGAACTGCACTGATTCTCACAACAGATACATAACTTTTTCGAAGAACGTTTGAATTATACATGCTAAATTTTTCGAAATTTGCATTTCATATGAAATGAAAAAAATAATTTTCAATAAATTCGTGACAATATAAATATTTCCCGCCATGTGTCAAGAAATGACGCTATCCCACGATGCATCATTCTAACATCCAATTGACGAAAACATGTCGTTGTATGGCAGCAACCATTTGATTTTCTGGGGGGCTATGGATTTTTGGAAAAAAGTTTGTTTCAGTTTTGGAGAAAAAATAATTTGTTTTGACCCTGAGAAAAAAAATTGTTTGTTTCACCCTCAGCTGCCACTATATGTAACGCTAAAATTGAAAGAAAAAAATTGTTTTCGACTTGTCGCCAAAAAAAATAGATTGTTTTTCGCCGAAGGCAAAAAAAAAAGTTTGTCCGGAAAAAAAATCCATAGCCCCCACCCCAGAAAATCAAATGGTTGCTGCCTATTCCGCCTGGCTCTACTGTCGAGCAGTGAGCCAGGATCCCAGGCTACGTATTTGCGTGATCACGCAATAAAAATTATTAAAAACCCAATACAATTGCCCGTTGCAGCGTTCAAAAACCCAATTCATTCGAAGGAAAACCCAATTATATGCCAAAACCATGAGTTCTGAACGCTTTTATTCGCTATCGTTTGCGTTATTTACCCTTATCTATTACATAGTCGTCGTGTAAATCTATTTTTATAATATTTATAATTGGAAATGTCATTTCGTTCTAAAAATAGAGCGTTGCATCAAGTAGTTGAAATGGGTCCCTGTTGAAATTTTCCGTTGCTCAAAAGGTACACGTGTTGATGAAAACATTTCGATCTTCTCTGCGTTTATCCAATTAGCGTTTGTAATGTTGTCATAATTTTTTCGAATTGCTCGGGACTTATCATAACACACAATGTTAAAACGAAAGTAATGTCCGGTAAAATATTGAATAGAAGCATGTTTTCAGCTTCTTTTTGATAGCTGAGGGATAATTATGATGAAAACAAGACGTAGCTAGTGTTTTTGGAAGCGTCCATCGAACGCACGGGCGTGTTTGCGTGCCTTAACGAGAAAATTGTTAGAACGACAAACACTTGGTTTCGTCAAGAACTATATCCTATATCAGTTGTAACAGTGAAAGGCCAAATCAATTGTGACATGATATGAAGTTGGAAAGCATCGGAAACCAAAAGTTATAATAAGGGACAACTTAACCTAGATTTTATGTTAATTAAATTAAACAAAAACATTCAAGTATAATTTTAGTTTGTATATTATTTTTTTCATTTTAGTTGATGAGTGAACACGCATGCCTTAATTATATCCGTTTTTACGTCAATGCAGCTTGAAACTTTCTTTGTTTTGGTCTACTTGTTCTGTATGCTTAAGATAGTTGTCTTCTTGGCAAGTGCAGTGTAACATTGTCATTTATTTATTTGATGTTGCAGTATTATTTGTAAATTTAAATTGAATGTGGTCTCTGTCATTAAACCACCCTATAAACCTGGTCAAGGTTTTGGGGTATATCTTAAATCTGGGAACTTCTTATTTTTTTTTTAAAAGTAGGTCTGGCAAATAGGTGATAGGACTGGCAAAACTATCTTAAATACAAAACTGGCAGAACTTTAACCGGACACAAATTAAACGTACAATTGCTCGTCATTGTATAAACCAAATAAAACAGCTATCACATATACAAAGAAACATTAAAGATGGATTAACATCTCGGTTTGATATAATGTGATTATAACATGCCTAAATATTCAATATTGTGTTGATGAAAAAATCCAATACATTAAGGAGCTTGGTGGTGAAAAAACCCAATTTGATATTTGATTGAGGGGTGAAATGGAATTGATAATGCAATTAAAAAACTTTATCACTCAATTACATAAAAAATGGTGGGTTAAAACCCCAATTTGTGAATTCTTATCTGGAGCTCTGAATTATATATATATATATATACTTTAGGAGTTAACAATTACGAAGCATGCATGCACATGTAACTATTATATTAGCATCATTAAGTTCAATTGTTATATTGATATCATGATTAAGTTATATTAAAATTGACGAATCCATTTATGATTTGTACTTTTCCGTTGTCATCGAAAAACAATCATAAAAGAGAAAAGGATCAATCAAAAGATATACTAGCAGTTTGTTAATAATTGATTATAATCAAAATTTAATGCTATTCAGAAGTACACGTTTCAAATCCATGACTAAATATAATCAGTTGTTCATTTGTAAAAGTTTTATTTTAGAAAGTATCTATGTACTATGTATCTAAAATACTAAATATTTTATTAACCATACAAGAAAGCATTCGCCTGTACTAACCGACATCAACTGAGCTTCATTTATTCAAAATATTCAATATACGCCCTTTTCGCCTTCATTAAAATAAAATGCACATGACTCTGCTTTGTAGTGAATTTATTTTTTTGATAAACAAAACATGGCATTATATATATAATTTACAAAATGTTCCTTTTGATGGTTTTATTATTTTTTATAGTGGATTCATTATTTTCGTGTTTGTAAATTTTCGTGAATTGCATTTTCGGTGATAACTGATTTTGTTGTTTTGTCACAGCCTGCATCCAAGTCTATTCTCTGTGTCCCACGAAATGCATGAAAATTGATATCCAACGAATATCAATGAATCCATAGTAGAATAATTAACTAAAGTAGAAAAATACTTGCATCTTTTTTTTAATTTCCAATTCGCTCAAAGGAAAAAATTCTGATCCTTATCAAATCCCCATCACATCTGCAATTTTTAAACGGAGGGTAAAATTATCGTTCTTCATTCCGAACTCATTTTCATAATCTCCCTTAGCTCATGATCAAATGCTTTAAAACGTCGTATTTGATTTGCCGTCCTACTTTATTTATTCGAGCATCCCTGATGATTCTTGTGATGACAAAAAGCGCGACTGTCGTACCAAATTATAAGCCTGGAATCTTTACCGAATTAGACTTTTTACTGGATTTGTAATAACATAAGCAACACGACGGGTGCTACATGTGGAGCAGGATCTGCTTACCCTTCCGGAGCACCTGAGATCACCCCCAGTTTTTGGTAGGGTTATTGTTGCTTAGTCTTTAGTTTTCCATGTTGTGTCTTGTGTATTATTATTTGTCTTTTTGCCTTTTTTTTAGCCATGGCGTTGTCAGTTTATTTTCAATCTATGAGTTTGACTGTCCCTCTGGTATTTTTCGCCCCTCTTTAAATGAGTTTTTGTAGAACCTACCTATCTCTTCCATTATAAGTTAATTTACTCTGAATATACATATAATTGCCGCTGGAGTTAAGCAACCAACAGTCTAATAAACGGAGGAAAGGATTGTTTCTGTCTTAATCTTATAAAAGATGGAAAATTAAAAGTAAAACCTCAATTTGCAACAACACACCATAACGATCAAATGAAACAAAGACTTATTAAGTAAATTGTAGGTCGCATATTAATCAGAGAAAATTTTATGCCTTAATTGAAGCTAATTTCATTGAAACCTGGTATCGTCCGGGTTTATTCTTTAAAAAGACCTATCGTTCTGAAAGAAAATAACTCCATATAGGTATTTATTGATAGCTAGTTTTAGTCCTTGAGCTATATTTTTACCTATAGTCGCTTTTGAACCAGAGAAAAGAACTTCAAAGATGACTACACCATACTTATAACAAAGACACATTTTGGGATGAAAAACATCTTCTGCCTTTAAAAAAATATTTATATTCCGAAATAATACGTTAGAAACTGAACAGCCTTTACCTTTTAATGAAAAGAATAAAATTTTTACTAGAATCCACAAAGCAGTGTTAAATGATGTAGCAGACAAAAATAGAAGCATATGAAAACGAAGTAAGTCGGTAGACCTTGTGGAAAAACAAATCACATTTTTAAATAAATTAAGTTGGAAAATAACATTTTAGTAAGTAGAAAAAAATATGAACACAGAATTGTATCAAAGCGGTTCAGCCCTTTTAATTAAATTTGAATAACAAAAAAAGAATAATATCAAATCGTCAAATGCAAGATAAAAATTATGACGTTTTGACTTATTTTTGTGTTTTTATGTAACTTGAAACGGATCATTACTACATTACGGTATATTATTACATGTTGAAATGTATATGGTGGATACTATGTACTGTTTGATTGGTCAAACAACTGCTTGATATAAAAGGTTTACATACAGATTTTTTACAATACTATCCACAAATCCATCCATTTATCCGTCCATCCACCCGTTCATTAACTCATATCTGACCACGTTAAGATCAATTCCTCAACTAAGCCTGGTGGCAAAAGATCTTTATCAATTAATCTAAATAAAGTGTTTAAAGTCAACAACCTAGTCTACATATGATTCTTGTTTATGTAATGAGTAGACATTAGATACACCAATGTACAATTGTAAAGTATTTGTCAGGCACACATCAAATTATAGTATGTCATTCAGTGTTATTCTTTTAATTAATCAAAGTAACTTTAATTGAAAACCAATCTTGTATTGCTATCATTTCTCTATTATTTGATTAAACTATTAAATTTTGAGTGATGGGTTTATCAATTATGTACTTAGTAAACTAAAACCTGCAATATAAGATCATATCCATAAACAGTTACGACACAGAAAAAAGCAGCACAGCGTATTTCAGTATGTCGGCTAGTATCGAGCTATTTGAAAAATGAATTCTATCGATTACAGTGCTCACAACCTAATTTCCAAAAGTTACCTTCATCGATTACGTTCGACACCGTAACAAAATTAGAACTTAAACACATGAAATATATATGAGTATCAAAGCCGACATATTCAAGTTTCGTATTTTGATTTTGTTTATTTCAATTCTTGAGGGTCTGGATGGGGGGGGTCTGTTATTCTGTAAACATTTATTTTTCACCCCTTTTTTCTCTAATCTTCAAAAAATTAACCCCTTTTTTCTCTAATCTTCATTTTTTTTGCCCGTTATTCTCTAATCTTCATTTTTAAGGGCATTATTCTTTAATCATTTAACCCCATCCAAACCCTCATTCTTGGCTTTTTCGTATAATTCAAAACTGTTATGAAATTTAATTATTATACAGTTTGTATATGTTCTCTCTAAATAATGAAACCTTATTCTAATGCAATTATTGTTAAAGCAATTGTTTTCATTGGCTAAAATTAACGTCAAATCAACAGTTAAAATTTTGTAACTAAGGAGTGAGTTGCCATATTGAATTGTTCGGAACGCAAATATTCAATTATTATAATATAATCGAAAATGAAACAACAACCACCTCCAAAACGCCGTTTTGATGGGATTCAGTCTAAATTTGAATCGTAGAAGTATCGTTATAATCTTCAATTTAGTAGCTTTCATTTGTGTGACGTCACGTTTAGCCTTGACGTTTATGCGCCAAAATTTTCCAAATTCATTATTTTTATTCAAGTTCTAACGTAATATTTATTTTTGTACTGCATTCAAATCGGAATAACCGTACTGCAGATAAAAAGTTGCAGCTGTCAATTTAGATTTGATGGACCCGTATATCCGTATGCAAATAAACTGTATTTGCAACCATCAAATCGCCAATTGACGGCACCAACTCTTCAACTATAGTACTGTTAATCCTTTATTCATATTATATGAACAAAATGATAAGGATAATTGGTACTGACAATACACTTGGAATACCATATATACCTTAACGATAATTAGTTAGGATAAAACCATGGACAATAAAATGTCTGCTTTATGTTCGTTCTTTAAAATTTCAACCTAAAGATGACAACCTTATAATCAATTGTACTGTTAATTATACTGTTCAGTTGTATTTTATGTTATTGCATCTTTGTTCCTTCCTTTAAGGCATTGAAGGGTACCTACATATGCCAAACGTTAAAGTTAAAACATCTAAAAGACAAAAATGAAACAAAATTCTTTATTTTCATTTCTGATATATTGACGATGTCCTGTCACACAATAACTCACATTTCGATTAGAACTTGCATCTCATATATATAAGTGAACTTGATATTAAGGATACTACCAAAACTAGATAGGCAGTTTTATATATTGATCTTTACTTCGATATTGACATAGATGGACCACTTATGACAAGCGTGATGATTAACAACTTTCTTAATGTCAACATCCCATTTCTTGCCACTTACATACCTCTGCTTCTTCGTATGGGGTTAACTTATCTCAGTCAATACGATACACTTGTACAAGTTCACACTATATGCACTTTGTGATCAGGGATGTGATCCTTATAAAAAAGTGCTTGTGCAGCGCAGATATGAGAAACAACTACTGTAATCGATACTGCATACGTTTTACCAGTACCATTACGTATTGGTTAAATAATACGATGTGTCGATGTTTCAACTCACTATTTACATGTTTTCGCGCTCTTACATCTCAAGTTCTGATCTACAATTTTACTGATTGTGTCCTATTCCCGATTGTGTCATTTTGAGTGTGGTGATGCATAAGCAGAAACAATAAACATCTCGGATTGCTAATCATTCCTGAATTTAATAGATGGCTTCTAGGATTTCTAGCTTTTGGTTTAAACTTTATTCGTTTCAGTAAACATCACCATGCTATACAGAAACTCAATAAAGATGCATTGCTTATAATTTGGTACGTCAGAAGCGCGTTTTGTCTACATAAGACTCGTCAGTGGCGCTCGAGTCAAATGGTTTGCATGTCAAATGAAATACGAAGTTAAAGAGAATTGAAAACCAAATATTCCAAAAAATTAAGTCAAATACGGCTATGGCTATATGTCCCCGGGTTCGAAAAACCTTAATATTTATAATTCAACATTAAATGAACAGTAAAAATCTACAAAAAAATGAACGTATCCAAGATATTTCATATCAACGCAAAAGTATTGATTACTGGATCGAAGATGACCTGAATGTGGAGAATATATCTCCCAGCTGAATAAACATTCAAGAGCTTGCATTTCCTATCATAATTTCCTTGATAAGAAGGTTGCTGCTTACAAGGAAACTTTTTATCCAAGAGTTCCAAGTTATGAAATCATCCTTTTGAACTTTCTACTGACACCATTACAAGTTGGTTGGCCGTTATGGAACATTAAAATAAGGAGATGTGGTATGATTGCCAATGAGACAACTATCCACCAAAGGTCAAATGAAGTGGATGTAAACAATTATAGGCAACCGTACGGCATTCAACAATGAGAAAAAGCCGTATGGTCGGCTATAATAGGCCCCGACATGAAAAATATGTAACAATTCAATTGAGAAAACTAACGGCCTAATTTATAACAAAACAATTTACGAAAAACAAATGGAATATCTGTTTCACAAATCACGACGGATATGTTCCAATTGTCGTAACTACAATCCTGTCCTCTTTCCTCGAATGTGAACTACCGAATTAGACTTATCAACAGGTTTGTACTTACATGAGCGACGTGTGGAGCAGGATCTGCTTATCCTTCCGGAGCACCCAGGATCACCAATGATTTTTGCCCATTGGATAGAGTTCGTGTTGCTCAATCTTTAGTTTCCTTTGTTGTGTTTTGTATACTGCTGTGTATCTTTTGATCGTTATTTGTTTTGTTTTAACCATGTCATTGTCAGTTGGTTGTATGAGTATGATTAACACTTTGGTATCTTTCGAATATCTTTGTGAATATCAGCTATGCTTGCGGACAAATTTTGATCTTAAGGGCATACGATACAGTTACAGGGGAGGCAATGACGTTGCTAACGTAAATTGCTATTTTCACGACGTCAAACTGTGACTTATTAAACAGATTTAACTTGAAAACGAATTCATGGACCCCTCTTTTTAAATGACATTTGGTTTGATTACGTATGAAGATTATGTATACCAATTTTCATATAAAAGGCAATAGTGAAATTCTTTAAATTTGATAAATATACAGCATAAAATGACGTTTTTTCTATATTCATGAACATTTGATAAATATGAGTTATTTCTAAAAATAAAATGTACAAATTTATAGAACATTTATATAAAACAGAAATTACAAATAATTTAACAAAAAACAGCTTGTGTTTATCTTTTAAAACAAAAAAGTTATGTATTTCTGTCGAAAGGAAAAATACGTCCACAAATCCGAATTTTGAGGAAATATCTGAAATTTCAACCTCAATTTACTCAAAAAGTAGCACATGATGGTATATTTTTTATTTCATATTTGATTTAATCAGGTAAAAAATGGCCTATATGCAAATTTTCATCAAAATTTCATTATGGGATCAAAACTGTATCATATGCCCTTAATTGATGTACGGACATATTTTTTCATTATTTTAACCCGACACCATTGATTCTTATAGTTTAGTATTATATTATTTAAATTCAGTTTTGTTTGTTTTTTTTTTACTATTTCGTACTTGTATTTATTCCATAAAACATCACTTCCGTGAACGTACTTGCATTTATTATAAAATAAACCACTTTTGTTAACATTTCGATTGAACAACTAGCTAACATATATAATTTGAAGACTTCAAATATCCATTAAAATAAAAGTTGCAGACAAATTAAATACATAAACAGATCATATCCAGAAATCAACGCCACTTTGCTTATTTGAATATTATACTAAAGAAATCGGATACGGGTCACGGAAATTATATTGAAATGATGGGGAATTTTGTAAAAAAAATGTCTGTTTTAACTTTAATTTGAGTGACAAACAGGTTGCGGGGACAGAAAATAAATATACACAACAATATACACCATTTAAACGAAACATAATAACTGTCGTTGCAAAAATCAAGGTTCCTGAGCTATTTTAAAAGTCGAAGCGAGAGGCTTTTAACATTGCAGTATAAAATACAGGCTAAAATGGCTGAAACGTCAAATTTGCAAACTTCGTGTTGAAAATTGGCTAACAAGGTCATTACAAAAACAGGTTGCGGGGATGAAACTTGAAAGTTGAATGTCCAAAGAATAAGCAAGTCCAAACCTTGTATGTGTAGTCGTTGAACTCTAGGTTCCCACGTAAAGTTAAAATGCCCCTATTTCAAGAAGAATAAACTCAAGAAAACACGAAAAATTCACTAAATTCGCGTTCATTGTTTTGATTTTGACCGCCTGACAACTTTACGGAAATATCAGAGTGATTAGAAACAAGGACTTTGTGACGGGCAACTTATAATATCCGTGTTTTAAAGATTTCAATGATATCAAGCCAGTCCAGTTCAAACTATTATCACGTGGTACAATTCTCATTTACATATTATGAATATTAATGAGCAAAAGTACTACTTATTTCTGGCTATGTATTTCACTTACATCAATTGCAAAAATAAAGACCGACAACACCAGGGTCTAAATAAAAAACGATATTAATTAATTTGATATGCTTGATATACGCAGAAACAACAGTAAGATATAATATGAATTATATATTAATCTTATAAGTTTAGGAATTCGGTGCTAAGCGACAATAACGTATACATAGATAATAAAAACCCATTAGGATTTAACCCTTATGCATTATTCACACATTTTCAAAGACTTTTAAAAGACGGCTTTTGTTCACGGCAATTACTTATACAAGGAAATGCCTGTACCAAGTCAGGAATATGACAGTTGTTTTCCATTCATTTGATGTGTTTGAGCTTTTGATTTTGCCAATTGTTCAGGGACTTTCCGTTTTGAATTTTCCTTGGAGTTCGGTATTTTTGTTGTTTTACCTTTTACTACATGAACAATAGATGGAACTTTTGTAATAGCTTTTCATTTGTAAGTTCTATATATTTTAGAATCACAAACATCATTTCATTTTCAATTATGCATGGCTATGTCTCATTAATCTCCAAAAAGGAAAAAAGAAGGACAACAGCTGTTTTACACGAATGTTTCTTGAAGCAATAAAAAAAATGTGTTTTTAAAAAGGATGATCAGGATAGTGTAAAAACGTACAGAGTACATACATAATTGCAATATATGCTTAAGGATGTCATATTTGATATTACAAGTTAATTTGTTTTCCAGCAGGTAATTTTTTGTTTATGTATCACTCAACAATTAGAAAATAAAATTAGAATTTACCCTTATTAATTTTAACTATTCATTTTGCTTGTTTTGTAACAAATTAAGCTTATTGTTTGTGTCTAATATGTGGAAATGTATGAAATCAATATCTTTAAGAGTTTATTTCAAATAGTTAAATAGTGACATATAGTTTTTGATTGGTTTTTCCATGGCAACACTCAACAGGGGGGATCCAGGATTTTGGAAAGGGGGCAGTATTGAAATTTTGCCGAGCGTAGCGATGCGAAAAATTTTTTGGACCTTTTTTTGGCTATAAAACATAAAATAAGTGTGAAATACACTTTTTAACGGTTCCTGACGTAGGGCATGTATATTTTATAGTTAAAGTGTGAGGGTTGGACTTTTTTGATGCCCTATTCTCCCCATTAATTGTCTATTATAAAATGATTGGATGGATCCAAAGCTATGTACTTATGTATTTGATGTGGGATTTGTCAGTAGAAAATGGACATGGAAAATTCTCGTTTGTTGTATGGTTAGTTAGCATAACTTCATAGATTTCACAAGATATACGGCTATTCAATGAAATTTAAATTACGACCGACACGAAGAAAAACAAACAAGCAATTTTTATCTAAATGTTTGGTTGAAATGTTTCACCCAACAAGGGAAGTGAGGGGTTCCAAATCAACCAAAGGCTACGAATGAGTCTGAAATGACAATGAAGTTGTGAATGACGGTCGACAAATGGAGACATAAAGGCCACACCCAGGAAGCAGGTTGTAGTCGGGCCTTGAAAAAAGTATTCAGTATATCAGTTCGGTGAAACAGACATTCCGGTCAGATATGGGATTTACACGCAAACCCCCAAAAAAAAAAAAAATTACGCCCGTTTTTATTCATCATGTTCATTTAATGCTAAATAATTCTGTTGAAATTATTTTTCTAATAGCAAAAAAGTGGACAAGATTATTTTTTTCAATCCAGATACGGCCAGAATTTTTATTTAAGGGAAAATCAGGGTCAGAATTTTTTCTCTAAAATATCTCAGACTGCCCCCTCAAATCAAATGGTCCGTACCTTAGACTTTAAATCTATCTAGAGCTTACTGACTGGGGTTCATTATTCAGCAATGTTATTTATGGGCTGGGGCGTGTGGGGTTAACATGTTTTCGTAAGTAAATATAATTGCTGTGGAACTTTTTTTTTGTGAGAGTGTAATAGAGTATTACTTTCTGTTGGGTGGAATTGTGAAATACATGTAGAAGTCAATACGTTCTTGCTCAATCCTTTGTCGCTTTGAAGGCTTCATGCTTGTCATCCTCAGCCAAAGCAATGTGTTACTGTAATTTGAATTTCAAAATGACTGAGTGACGGTTTTTCGACGTACTGGTCAACTCCACCGTAGCGAATCACATGCCGACTTTGACATAATCAATAATATATTACAGTAAATACGAGCGAAAAATATCTTTATAAGTAAAGAATTGTCGCGTACTGAAAATTAAATACACGGGGAAATTAATGGCAAAGTTCACGAAGTCTAGTCTGATTGAGTGATTAATCATTTTACAAAAAAAAAAAAAAAAAAAAGTGCAAACAAGGGGGCGTACGCCTCTACGCCCCCCTCTGGATCCGCCACTGCTCAACATTTAGCTCCCATAACATATTGAAGCATATATAGAGGCAAGGGAATGTCGCATTTGTCCCCAAAATTGGTCCGAGGTGGAATTTCAATCACTTTGGGTGATATATATTTTTAAACAATCTACATTTATCTCTCAAGAGATCAAATATAAATCATTTGCTTTTGTCTCATATTTTCGAAAAATGGTAACAGATCGTGTGCAAAATGTGCACACTTTTGATTATTTTCTGGACCTCGGGGCGGTATTGATAAAAAAAAAATGCGGACGGTCAAACAAAATCCCTACATGAAACAATATTGATATTCAAATAAATCCTCTTTGAAGGATGTATTATTCTTCAGTTATCAAAAAATGACCAATTACTTTCATATTTGAAAAACTCACGAGGCCAAAATGCGAAACAACACGCATAACTGTGCCATACTTCACCCGCAATGCAAAGTATCGGAAAACTAGAAAATGGCTGACAGAACCTAAAAGTGCTTTAACGTCACAATTTATCAAAATCATGCTACAGACTAGATACAAAGCATTTTATCATACTTCATGTCAAAATGCCAGATTTAGATTGGTTGATAGGAGGGAGACAATTTACTCTATCCCATGGCAAACACTCTATTACCCTTCACGGAGACGCTTGATCAAGTGTGCGCTTTAATAAATACGGATGATTGTTATGTACAAGTTTATGTCTTTGAATTTGAAATTCAATAGACAATATTAGCGCCACACATTTTTTTTTTTTCCCTATTTTGCGTTATAACGCAAACATTTGCGATATAACGCAAACCTTTGCGTTACAACGCAAACCTTTTGCGTTACAACGCAAACCTTTGCGTTATAACGCAAACCTTTGCGTTGTAACGCAAACATTTGCGTTATAACGCAAACCTTTGCGTTAAAACGCAAACCTTTGCGTTACAACGCAAACCTTTTGCGTTATAACGCAAACCTTTGCGTTACAACGCAAACCTTTGCGTTATAACGCAAACCTTTGCGTTGTAACGCAAACCTTTTGCGTTATAACGCAAACCTTTTGCGTTATAACGCAAACATTTTGATTTCAATTATTCATTAAGTTTTGTATATGCCCGTCTGTCATTAAACTTCTGTTGTGATTTAATTAAGAAAAGAACCATAAATACAAGGAAAAGTCATTATAATAAATATGCATAGGAATCAGAAAAGTATATAATTTAACAAGAAAATAGATATGTTATAGGCATATTTTATTTGAAAGGCCAACATTTTTAAAATTTTAATGAAGTAGATAAGAGCAAAATAATGTCATACAGTTGTAAAACTGTCAAGGCAAATAGACAAAATGATCTTTCTGCTGTAAAATGAATAATTGAGAAAGATTTTTTATTTTTAATTTTGATGTAAGAAATCTTTTTTTTAAATCTCAGAATACGATAAAGATTCTTTGATAAAAGTCATGAAATTTTCAATCTAGAGTGGTAACTTGGTAGCAATTTAAATGGAGAGAACATAATTTTATTAATAAAACATCTTCATTTTATTCATTTATTACAAAAGGGTAGTTAACCAACCTTACACAATCCTCAAAGGAGAGCTTACTTTGGAAGTATATTTATATTCGGCTATAGCTATATTAGCAGAGTTGTTTTTTTTTCTTTCTTCGGTATAACTTTAATTTACTCAATTTTCATTGTAATAAATGTATATATATTATCATGTATATCACTTTGGGGGCATTTTATAGCTTAATGTTCGGTGTGAGCCAATGCTCCGTGTTGAAGACCGCACTTTGAACTATAATGGTTTACTTTTACAAATTATGACTTAGATGGAGAGTTTTCTCATCGGCACTCATACCACATATCCTACTCATTATTAGTTAAATAGTAAAGCATTTTACTTTGCAATGAGTACAAAGAAGATAAATTTTAATATATGCAGCCTCCTCCATTAATAACTGCTGCTTCCTTTGAATCTTAAATAAGAAATAAGATAAAACAAATGTTTGCGTTATTTCGCAAAGGTTTGCGTTATATCGCAAATGTTTGCGTTATAACGCAAAGGTTTGCGTTACAACGCAAAGGTTTGCGTTGTAACGCAAAAGGTTACAAATGTTTGCGTTATAACGCAAAGGTTTGCGTTATAACGCAAATGTTTGCGTTATAACGCAAAAGGTTTGCGTTACAACGCAAATGTTTGCGTTATAACGCAAAGGTTTGCGTTTAACGCAAAAGGTTTGCGTTTAACGCAAATGTTTGCGTTATAACGCAAAGATAGGGGGAAAAAAAAATGTGTGGCGCTAATACGCTTCCGTACAATATTAACAGAACATTCAGTATAATAAATTAAATAACACATATCTGGGAGGATGATAGAGCATATTGTTACCCCTCGAAAAGACATTGTCAACCTTGGCTTCGCCTCAGTTGACAATGTTTTCTCGGGGTAACAATCTGCTCTATTACCCTCTCAGCTATGTGTTATTTATATAATGTTATATGTGTTATTTATATAACGTTATATGTGTTATTTATATAATGTTATATAGTATCTGATAAAAGTGTGACAAAAGAATCAGTTTTAATAAAAATATTGAAAATTCAAAGTATCCATTTGATATTTTCTCAATTATGTTCCTACTCAGCCGATGTTTTAGTCTTTCTCGAATATGTATTAGTCGTCCATGCCCTAGTTAATTAAGTAGTAACTAGCAGTTGTAGTAAACGTCAAGGTGATTCTAACATTTTAAATTTATATATATACATATCTATAAAAAAATTGTTACTTAACAAGAAATCTCTATTAACGTTACTTATGGGAAACATTAGGGCAATGTCCTTAATATTCTTGAATTGGTACAGACACGAAACAATTGAACTTTATGAAACATGTATGTGTGGTCATGTTCTTGGCTATCTAGTCAGACATTGGTATCTAGAGATAGATTTTACATTCAAAGAAGGCAGTGTTTATCCTTTGACACAAATGGTTTTACTCCTAGTGTAGTCGTGTAAAGGATGGTACATTTGAAGAAGGCAATGTTTGCCTTGCGATGCATATAGTTTTACTCCATTTGGAATTTTGTGACATTTCGATTATATCTGATCCGAGTTTTGTCTACTTAAACGCTGCTCATACAAGATTCTAACTAATCATTGGTTTATTTCCATCATCTTTGACATAATAGCATTTTGGTCATTAGTTTAAACATATTTTGTTGTTCAAAAAGGACAAACGGATTAGAAACAAGTTTTTCAACTTAGTAACGTCTTCTTCAATACATACAAAAATATAAACATGAACGAATATTACATATATCTGACTTTAACAAATTATTATTTTTAGCATGAAGATATAAAAATAAATTACATAGAAATTTGAAGAATCGAATCAACGTATTTTTTCCAGTAAATATAACGAATCGAGTGCGTCTATTTTTAGAATAAATAAATACACACACACACCGATCTGTGAAAAATAAAGATATGTTAGTGTATATGACAAGTTTTGTGTGTGAATTGCTTTAAATACAAATAACACATTCATAGTGTCCCCAAGGGTGACTGGGGAATAGAAATATAGTCACTACAGGTCTTCTTCCGACCGGCAGTAAAACCCTTGCCTAAGTGGGGCGTCCGTTTGGCTGTGCGGGATGTATCAAGTACGCAGCCACGTCCGGTCAGAATGGGGACGTTAAATCCGATGCCTCGTGTAGAGAGAGTGTCACGCTCTCTGCACGTTAAGAACCCTTGCAACAACTCTTTGAGGGGTCCGTAGGTGGCCTGTTGCAAGGCTAAATTTCTGTCCCTATCCAATATTCCCTCATTTTCCCGTGGCAGTCCAAATTTTCCCGACCTGCAACCCTGTTGACCTGTATTAACGGACCTACCTATTGTATTTATTGTTAATTTGTTCTCGTCCTGAAAATGCATGAAATATTTGCCACTAGACGTTAAGCAACCAACAACCAATCACATTTATAGTTTATGATTGGATACATATTAAGTCCCTTTTCTTGTGACGGATTAAGATGAAAAACGGAATAAAACTACACATAATTGTAAGTATCAATTTTATATTTCTAATTAAATCCATTGAAACGTTTCCGATAACAATAGTCAATCATAAAGATCATTCGATTATCGTTTATTTGGGTCATTATCAATTAAAGAACCTTAGTGAGCGCGCTCACATACCCCACGTCCCCACATTGTCATTGGAGAAATAAAATAAGTGTAAGAAAAAAAAATTGAAAGTTTCATGAAATTCTGTGGTGTGGTTTCAGAGGAGTTGCGATGACAAGAAACAGGACTGACGGACTGACGGACAGACGGACGGACGGGTCAAAAACATTATACCCTCCGCAACCCGTTGCGTGGGGTATAATTACTGCAGGATATTGTTTGTGCCGTAAGTATAATCCATCGAGCACACTTTGTTCACCATTGATCATTATATATTTTACACATATGCATATTCAAACCAAAAAAATTTGCAAGATTTCCAAATTAAGAACTGAATTCTCGTTACTTTTGGTTACTTGAATTCTCCTTACTTTTGTTAACTTGTGGTACCTTTGATATTCCTGGTTTATATTTGTTACATAGAGTATCGGGTTTCTCGTGGCGTTCTTGATAAATTTTGTACGTTTAGATCTAATAAACTATACTGCATCGATCATTTTGACTACAAATGAATAATTTAGCGAGTATAATGAGATTGAGAGAAGCGTAAATGAGTAAAAATGGGAAAACAATCAAGCAAAAAACAAACACAACATAATAAATCACAAACTAAACCAAACAAAATTTCACACACAAAAAAAAAAACTTATTTTCGACGAAATAGGTAAACAAATTTGATTTGATGAAGAACTTTGTTGATGAAAACTAACTAAATAGGAAATATCAAATTAAATTATTATATACTTACTTATTGCAGAAGTATGACTTAACAAAACAAAAGTCCAAAATACTTCCATTATTTGAATGGACATTTTTGACTGTTGAATATAAAAAAACATGTTTGTATTACGTGATGTCAGTTGTATGCAACTGATTGTTTGTCAGTTCTTTAAAAGTAGTGTCATTTTTATATTCTGAAAACTAATGAATTATTGATAGTTATAGCTATTTATGCCGTGGAATGAAGTTTAAATTCATTTGTTTTATCAATAATGCATCTACGTTTCCGGTCTTTGATAGGGTCATAATTATAAATTACTGTTTACAAAGCTTTGAAATTTTCGTAATTCTACGAATTTTCTACTACAGAAATAGATTAACTGAGCTGTATTTTGCAAAACTTTTCGGAATGTTCGGTCTTTAATACTCTTCAACTACGTACTATATTTGGCCTTTTTTAACTATTCAATTCGAGCATCACTGATGATGAGACTTTTGAAGACGAAACGCACGTCTGGCTTACAAAGTCGTATGCCTGGTATATATGGTTAGTGTATCTAACGATTTCTGTCCTGTAAAGAACATGTTTAAAACTGTCCCTTTTCTTTTAAAATAAAACAAACATAGAAGGAAGATAATGCTCGTATATTTTTAACAATCGTGAATTAAGAGGCCACTAACTAATACGAATTCGTTTTTAAATACTTTGACAAACATTTTCATAAGTAAACAACAATAAGACATAATTCTATCAAAACGAAATACAATGAAATATAGTCAATTTAAGAAAAACGTTTTTAATACAGCTGGATAAAAAATAGCGATAAATGATAAGACTTACAAAATCACACTAGCTGGAAATGTCTAAACTCGTTAGCTTTGCCATCTTAATAATGTGTTCTCAAAAATATATATTCTATTACTGAATCGAGTGAGATAAAATATTTCTCCAGTCGAGACTGTAAAAATAATAAATTTGAATCGCGCGGCTTGTCGAACGTTTCAAATATTTGAAATGTAATTGTTGAGAGTGGAGACTATCTTACTGTACGAGATTTGGTAGTGAATCTTTTTCTCAAATGAATTTTAGACGATGTGTAGACAAAATGCATTAAACTTTTGAAATGATCTACAAAACGATGTATTAGGAATAACAGTACTGTAGTTGAAGAGTTGCCACCGTCAATTGTAGATTTGACGGTCGCAAATACAGTTTTACTGGCGACGCGTAGCGAGACAGTAAAACGGACATTTACGACCGTCAAATCAAAATTGACGGTGGCAACTCTTCAACTACAGTACTGTTATTCGATTCTAATGCAGTACAAAAGAAATAATACGTTAGAGCTTGAAAAATGTACAAATTTGACATACAAAAAAATCCGCGAATCTTCATGAATGATTTTGGCGCAAAGACGTTGTAGCTAAACGTGACGTCATACAAATGAAAACTTACAAACTGGAGGTTTTACGTTACCTCTACGATTCAAATTCGGATAAAATCACATTAAAACGGGAATTCGAGGTAGGTGTTGTTTTATTTTCGATAATATTGTAGTAATCGAATATTTGTTGATCCTTTCAATTCAAAATGGCGGATCCCTCCTTAGTTACGCCTGGTCAACTGTGGATTTGACGGCAACTTTTAACCAATGAAAAAAATTGTTACATAAAAATAGCATTAGAATTTTATGTGACGTCCTTTGTTGGGACGTCACATTTGAATATATCGAGGAAAGCAAGCCAAATAGACGTCATGTTTATTTTTTTTTCAATGAAGAAGTGCGATCAAACAATCTTTACGTTGATTATAATAAAACAATAACCAACCTTGGGCGAAAACTAAATCGGCTATGAATTGAAAAAAAAATCATATAGACTTGGTAGTCCTACAGGCATTTTCCGAAGAAAATAGTGGATTTACCGTGGTTTTATAGCTAGCTTAACTTAACCCAATCAGACATAACAAGTTAATGTGACAATAATTTGGAAACATTCATTGACATTTTTTTATTGTCCTATTTTAGACCTTGACATTTACTAAAGATACGCTCAAATCTAACAGTTTGGAAAGCCAAAGATTTTAACGTAGAGGATGCATAAACCAATTTACAAACAACAATGCACAAAATGAAATAACCGGGACATTTAAAATCGTCTTCAAAAATTGTCAAAATCGTTTCAAGCAAAAACGTAAGCTTAACTAATTCCCTTTTTTTTCCTTTTTTAAATTTTATATTTGGACTTTGTGTTATATCTTATCATTCTACACTGTTAATTCAAATGACATACACATGTGTTTAGTATTGCATTCGAATGCATGTATGTAGCTATTATGCTTAACATTGAATTTCGATTAGTTACAATAAAGATAGAAACTTGCGACATTAGATGTACAGCTATTTTCCGATCAGAATACTAATACCAATCACTTGACGGAATTGTTGATGATATGAAATATATGTTAGTTTATATTATAACACAAACATGGACATGAAATGAGCAACAATCATGTGCCTGTCTAAGGGTAAGAACATATTACTGGAAGTAAATTAGAGAAATAAAAAGAAAAGCGCAAAAGATTTTGGTAGGGTTCGTGTTACTCAGTTACCTTAGTTTTCTTTGTTGTGTATTGTAAACTGTGGTTTGTCTTTTTGTCTTTTTGTCATTTTTCGCCATGGTGTTGTCGACCTGTGAGTTTGAATATCCCTTCGGTATCGTCTGTCTCTTTGTTATAACTTGATTCCACAATGTTCTTTATGTAACTTTTTAGTAATTATGTCACTTGATCGATATGACGAACTGTTGGTTAACTGTTAGTCCCGTTCTGTAGTCCATGATTTTGTTCTTGAAATGTTGCATTGACATTTATGCACTTTCAACGGATACAAATCGCAACCGGTTCAAACTTAGGTCAAACATCCATCGGCTATGTTGACGTTAAAATGTTTTAGGTTTTTTTCCTGGTCAATTTGGCTGATATAGTTTTTCAAGTATTTGCACATCTTTTATTTTTCTGAACGTTCATTTCTGATCGTTTGTGATATACAAAATGTAATAGCAAATAAGTGAAATAAAAATAATTAAAAAAGATGTACCGGAAATAGAAGAAACGGTACAAATTATTTCGCATGTTTTGATTTTCTATTGACTAATCACATTGGATTAAAAAAAAGCAACATTATTTTACCAACTTTCCATAATCTATGTAGAAGATACAAACCAAGGTAAAAACTAAATTTAAGGAAACAGAATCAACTCAAAAATCTAGACAAGATGTGTCGAAAGGGTAAGCGTCTGCTTATCGTAGAGTGGTTGTATCGAACAGAAATTAAACCTAAGCAATAAAAATTTCTGCTTGCAATGATACTGGTATTGAAATTGAAAAAAGGTAACGTCACAACAACAGTGACTTCGTACATGCAGAGCAGTAGCGCGAACGCGAACGTCTCTAATGTGCAATTCGGAACACTCCACCATACGATCAAAATTTCCCAATTGAAAATAGGATACAATCGGTAAATTTATGAGGACACGATTACCCATTCGACTATTCTGGTATCTAAATATCTAAGATCGCAAAAAAATGTTGCTATAAATTAGTTGAGACACACGCATCGTATCGGTCAACCAATTCGAAATGGATCTGACCCTTTCATGTAGACCGAGGTTAAGGATGGTTTGTCCTCTCTTCACGATAAATATAGTTCAACTAGACATCTCTCAAAAGGTCTTTCCACAGTAAAAGATGACCTTCAGATTACGTTCATTGGCATCTTTAACGTCACTTCAAATCGGCCATAGCAAACGAGGTATAACCCCCATAAGATGATGCCAAACGAAATTCACTACCGAAAAAGGAAAATGACAGTCTCTTTTGTCGTAAATTATAGAATAGAGTTTCCCCTGCGAAACTGAGGTATCTTGATTTATGAAATGTACACTCAAATATTTAACCGGAACTAACATTCTAAAGTGGAATTAACAAATTCAATTTTTTCAATCAAGAGTCATCCTGCTTTTTTATGTTCAAATTTATTTGTCTTTTCATTCTTATCCTAAGACACCACTCAGAGTAATATTTTTCTATTATTTTTAATGAATTATAACACTGATGAAGTCGAAAAAAATTACACTGTCACCTTTCATTCATTAAGCTCTATAATTATGTATATGCAAGTTTGACAGTCAACGTTGTTATTTGATACGATTGAAGATCATTTATACAAATTTTAAAAGATATAAGGTCTTAAATCATCCCCTTGATGGCCTCCGTATTTTAAATGAGATGAGCAGATACCCGATCATCCATCTTTATGCCAGCTTTACTCTTATTATACACACTAGTTATAATATTTTATGATGTGTTTCCTACATTCATTATTGACAGTTTTAGTTTCATATCATCATAAATTGCACTATTAAATGCCTAATGAATGGATTAGGACCACAAAATCAGGACTTTGTAATATCATATCTAAAAACCAATATTACAGATCTAATATTAAAAATCATTAAAGGTAGATTTTTCTTTCTTCTAATTGATTTTCACAAGTTTGACAATTTCTAAGGTATGATATTATTCGATTAAGGTGAAAAGCAACAAAATTTTTTGCGACATAAGTAAGGCATTTAAAAGAAATTGGCATAAGGGGTTGTTGAGAAAATTGGAAACTATTGGCATAAAGGGTTCTATTTTGGCATGGGTAGAAAACTATCTTTCCAAGTGAGAGGTTTAGCTCTTTAAAACCAGGTTTAGTCCACCATTTTCTACATATGAAAATGCATGTACCAAGTTAGGAATATGACAGTAGTTGTCCATTCGTTTGATGTGTTTGTGCTTTTGATTTTGCCATTTGATTAGGGACTTTTCGTTTTGAATTTTCCTCGGAGTTCAGTATTTTTGTGATTTAACTTTTTTCCAATAGAAACCAAAGGGTCATTATTAATAATGTAACCTCTGAGTGGGGCAATATAAAGGCTGGAGTACCCCAGGGTTCGATCCTGGGACCTCTGTTATTTTTTATATTTATCAATGATATCATATCCGATATTCAGTCCACTTTTAAGTTGTTTGCAGATAATACTAGTTTATATTTGATAGTAGATGACCCCTAAGAATCGGCAGACAACTTGAATAGTGATCTAACAAAAATCCATAGATGGTTTTCAGGGTTATGAACCAGGGTTATGTCAAAAAACGTCTCGTCTTTTTTCTTAAAAAGTTCATCGGAACATACCAAGACCTTGTTAATAAATATTCCGTATCAACTTCGCAAATAATATATGATGGTCTTGAAGTATAGATTCTAGGTACTGACGTTGTTTATCATCTATATATATATATATATTACCTATTTTGTCTGTTTGTTTTGTTCGGACATTGTTGTCAATATAATGGAATTGTTTGCGACTATCATACAAGTGAGAGGTTAAGCTAGCTATAAAATCAGGTATAATCAACCATTTTCTACATAAGGAAATGCCAGTACCAAGTCAGGAATATGACAGTTGTTTTCCATTCGTTTGATGTGTTTGAGCTTTTGATTTTGCCATTTGATAAAGGACTTTCCGATTTGAATTTTCTTTGGAGTTCGTTTTTTTTTGTTATTTTACTTTTTTCTTCAAATTGGCTAGTGACTTTAACCCTCAGAAAACCGAGACCATGACAATTTCACGGAAACTTCACAAACCTGATCATCCAAAACTTAACATGCACAATGTAACTAAACTGAGGTATACACCCATAAACACCTTGGATTATATTTTTCAAATGATGGCACATGGCACAAACATATTGATATAATGACCGAAAAGGCTTACACACTACTGAATGTTCTACGAATATTCAAATTCATCCTTGACAGACTAACACTCGAGATAATATACCTAACATACATAAGAACATTATTAGAATATGTTGATGTTATCTGGGACAACAACACAAACTTTTGATCGATAAGATTGAAAAGGTACGAACAGAGGCTGCCAGGATCGTAACTGGGGGTATTGGTCTGGTTTCTTTAGAGTGATTATATATCGAAACAGGTTAAGAACAGCTTAAAGATAGAAGGGATCATAGACTCATTCATTTCTACAAGATGAAAAACCATTTTACTCTGGAATATTTTTTGAACTTAGTTCCAGAATCCAATGCAACTAGACATAATCATAATACGAGAAATTCGTCACTAATCCCCCGTGTTCGAACAAAAAAAGCCCTTTATTCGAATTATTATATACCTGTACGTTTCTCCCTGAGAGTGCTAAAAATAGTTCTTCAGTTAGAGATTTCAGGAGTTGTGTCCAGTCTCGGGTAACTAAATCCCCATATCATTATTTAATTGGTACGCGAGTATGTCAAATTTATCACTCAAGACTTCGTATGCAATGCAGTTCTCTAAACCAGCATCTTTTTGTTACAAATATAGTGGCTTCCCCACTTTGTTTTTATGGTGCTATAAAAAACCACAGCGCATTACTCGTTGCACTGCCCCTGATTTCACATCATGCGTGAACAGCATTTTTATAACATCAGAATCAAACATTTATTGTTAGACGAGATTTAGTTATGCGGTTCAACGGGACTCAGCTACGAACAAAACATCGAAATATTCTTAACATTTCAAACATTCATACTCCGTAGGAAAATATTTGTCATATGATTACAAACATCTTGTTCAACAGGTCTACTATACAGTGCATATTTATATCTAAAATACTTGTGTCCGTTCATAAACATGCACTCTACAATTGTATTTTTGATGCATCTAATTTTTTTCTTTTTGTTGTGTTTACAACATTATTATTTCATCTAGTGTAACATTATTTAATTTTATACATTCTACTTCTTGAGTATTACACATATGAAATGTTCTAATTTGTATTAGGAAACGGATTAATATAAGTTAACATAAAAATAAGAAGATGTGGTATGATTGCCAATGAGACAACTCTCCACAAGACACCAAATGACACAAAAAATAACAAATATAGGTCATCGTATAGCCTTCAACAATGAGCAAAAACCCATACCGCATAGTCAGCTATAAAAGGCCCCAAAATGACAAATCTGAAACAATTCAAACGAGAAAACTAACGGCCTGTCCTATTAATTATTCAGTTGTATTAATATGTTAATGTCAAATTGTGTATATTATTTAACTTGAATTTAATCAATAAAATAAGTTTACACTAAGCAACAACTGTCAAAACTTAAGGCAAATATCAGGCAAAATAGGGATTTTCATCGTAAGCGTGCACACTTGATAAGATCAAAGTAGCCAGATCATTTAATTTCACATTCAGATATATTGATGATGTTCTTTCCATTAACAATCCAAACATTTCTGATTGGGTTCCATTAATATATCCTCCAGAACTAGAAATTAAAGAAACAATAGACACGGCTTCCTCCGCCTCGTTTTTAGACTTATACCTCGAATTTGACATAAGCGGTCATCTCAGTACCAGAATCTATGACAAACGAGACGATTTTAATTTTGAAATCATCAATTTCCCCCACCTTAGTAGCAATAAACCAACTTCACCTGTATATGGGATATACATTTCCCAACTTTTTAGGTATTCAAGAGCTTGCAGCTGCTACTCAGAATTTATAAAACGTCACCAGTGCCTGAGCAGAAAGTTGATGAACCAGGGTTATGTCAAAGAACATCTCGTCCTTTTTGTAAAACAGTTCATCGGAAGATACCAAGACCTTGTTGATAAATATTCCGTATCAACTTCACAAATAATACATGATGGTCTTGAAGTATAGATTCTATGTACTGACGTTGTTTATCATCTTAATTACGTGTTATAGTGTTCTTTTATTAGTCTTTGTAAATTATTACCTTTACTGTTTAGTGCATTTTTGGTAATATCCCTTTGGCGTGGCTGGGTACTTATACATCCCGTCATTGTGTTATTGTGTTAAGGTAAATTTTTGTATTTCATTTTTGCTTATGTGCTTTGTCTATATACCATTTTGTTTGTTGACATATTTGTTTGTTTTTATAGTGATTATGATTATAACATAATGTTGACTGCTGTACCCCTATATTTGACATTTTTACCTATTAGGTATGTCTGTTTGTTTTGTTCACACATTGTTGTCAACATAATGGAATGTTATGTGACTGTCATACAAGTGAGAGGTTTAGCTAGCTATAAAACCAGGTTTAATCAACAATTTTCTACATAAGGAAATGCCTGTACCAAGTCAGTAATATAACAGTTGTTTTCCATTCGTTTGATGTGTTTGAGCTTTTGATTTTGCCATTTGATTAGAGACTTTCCGTTTTGACTTTTGCTTGGAGTTCGGTATTTTTGTTATTTTATTTCTATGACTTAATATAAGACATCATTACTGTTGTTATACGTCAGCCCTTGTTAAATATGTATTTATCTGATTTATTTAGAAATTCTTTCATCCAATTTTCACTTTAATTGCTGAAGGTTTTCTAAGAAATTAAGGGCAAATAAAGACCCTTTGTGAACCTACTTAAGCACCAGGATTTTTTCCCTACCTTAGAAATTCAATATTTGTCAGTAAAACTTTTCACAACACAGTGACCAGCAGTCCTACCATTTCGTGTAAAATGAATTTGTATAGGATGAAATAAATTGTTTTCACTGAAAAAAAAGAAAAAAAAACATCAAGTCTGTTATTTAAAATGATATCAAACAAATGTTTTTAATTCCTTATTATAGTTATACCTCTGTAATTATTTGGATCACAAGGGTAGCCATTTTTATAAATTGGGATATTTACCTAGTAGATACCATTAGGAAACACAAATTTGAAGATACCTAACACACAATTTAAAAGTTGGATCAGACCATATTTTAAAATTACGAGTGTACCAGATAAAAAAAAATTCTAAAAGGTCGTGATGCCCAAACTAAAATTTCAACTAAAAGCAACTTCAAACTTTTATTTTTTCAATGAATATCAAAAAGTAATCAGAAGGTAAAATTTGTTTTTCGTTCATCATTCTGAACATAAATTAGGCCGTTAGTTTTCTCGTTGAATTGTTTAACATTTGTCATTTCGGGGCCTTTTATAGCTGACTATCCGGTATGGGTTTTGCTCATTGTTGAAGGCCGTACGGTGACCTATAGTTGTTTATTTCGTTTCTATATAGATGATGTTCCCTCACTAAATAATTCAAAATTTGGTGACTATGTTGAACGCATCTATCCCATCGAACTTGAGATAAAGGATACAACAGATACAGTCATGTCTGCCTCATATTTTGACTTGCATCTAGAAATTGACAATGAGGGTCGGTTGAAAACAAAACTTAACGACAAAAGAGATGATTTCAGCTTCCCAATTGTGAACTTTCCATTTCTATGTAGCAACATTCCAGCAGTGCCTGCATACGGAGTATATATCTCCCCGTTGATACGATATTCCAGGGATTGTGTTTCCTATCATGATTTCCTTGATAGAGGGTTACTGCTCACAAGGAAGCTTTTAAACCAAGAGTTCCAAGTGGTGAAGTTGAAATCATCTTTTCGTAAATTTTACGGACGCCATCACGAGTTGGTTGACCGTTATGGAATATCTGTTTCACAGATGACGACGGATATGTTCCAATTGTCATAACTACAATCTCGTCCTCTTCCCCCTAATGTGACCTACCAAATAAGACATATCACCGGGTTTTTACTTACATGAGTAGCACGACGGGTGCAACATGTGGAGCAGAATCTGCATACCATTCCGGAGCACTGAGATCACCCCCAGTTTTTGTCGGGGTTCGTGTTGCTCAGTCTTTTATTTTCTATGTTGTATTGTGTACTATTGTTTGTCTGTTTGTCTTTTTCTTTTTTAGCCATAGCGTTGTCAGTTTATTTTCGACTTATGAGTTTGAATGTCCCTTTGGTATTCTTTGCCCCTCTTTGATCCATATTTGATACTACAAAGAAATCATTGTTGTAACAACTTACTGATAAGTGCAACCAAAATGGGAAATACATTTACGACAGATAACACCTTGAACAATTGCATTTAATTCTAAAAACATACCAAAATATTCAAATATTATTCAAAAAGCGAAAAGACCAGTGCTATTTTGAGAAAAGCATTTTTTTTTTTTTTTTTTTATCAATAGTATTTTTTTTTTCTTAAACAATGAAACAAATGAGATATGCATGCTCCCAAAAAGGCTGATTATGCTTCAAAAACATCCTCCAACAACTTTTCCAATGCCCTTGTGTAATCGGGATCTCGTTTATAGAAATACAAGCAATACGCTGACATCAGTCCCATTGGCAGACTTATAGATTCCTCTAAGTACATCGGTATAACTGATGATGTGTTTGAGTATAGAAGGTCTTTAAGAGATGACATCTTTGATATATATGGCCGTGTTTTAGTGACAAAGTCTTTCGATAGTAGAAGAAATACTTTTTTTGAGGTGTGCATGTCTCTGTTTACAGCGTCGAGAAAATTCTGGTCAACGCCTTCCTCTATGATAAAGTCAGCAATTTGAATGTTATTCTTTCCATTAAAGAATTCAAAAATGTTTTCTTTCAATACTTTTACAGTACATTCGTCTACCTTGTGTGCGAGAATAACAATGTCGGGATCTACATAATATTGAAAAAAAATATATTTAGTAATTGATAAATACAAAATTGTATTAAACAGTTCGCCGTTTTAGAATCAAATGATTTCTGAGTAATATTTTCATACTCCACAACGTTGTAATTGGCTTACAGCGTTCTAAACAATGGAAATTCAACCAATAACAAGACGTAATTTCCATTTTGAGGTACGAACAATGAAAGTACCCACAATCCATTCGATTCTGAAACGGTCAACCGGGATCATGTAACAGCAGTATTCGATCAACGTTTGTCAATAGTGTGATCTTGTACTACATTGAATACAAGCACTCGTAGTACAGTAACACTTGACCAAAAGTTATTTAACCCTATATCACACACTACGCTCAGTTTCCATTTTAGCTTTAATCTAAAAGTTTCGTATTCGAATGCTTATACCAGTTGGGTTGTTGAAATGCTAACTCAATATATTGGTCTACTGATTTGTACTTTTGTACATCAACTATAGCATTGCCAAAACTAAATGAAATTAATTCTTTCCTTGCAATATCACAATGTGTGTTTTTGAATTACCTTCATACGATGTTTCAAAAATTATAAAATATAGTAGAGCATTCAACCCAAAGAGTCCAACATATCTAAATAGAACAACACAAAAAGTCTAGGGTAAGTTTTGTCCGTGGGAGTTACAACCAAAGCGTCAACAAAATAACATCACTTGATTTACATGAAATTCAAAAAGAAAGAGTGTCAGTTTGTTTTCGATCTATGAGTTTGACTGCCCCTCTGGTATCTTTCGTCCCTCTTTTAGATTATGCCAGTGTCGGCGAACTGTCTGGTGCGTCTTTGTTGCTTTTTGTTTTCATAACCATAAACAATAATGTTTTAGATGATGTTGTTACATGCATGCAAGATCATAATTAAAAAAATATTGTTTTCATTATTTTGATATGGTTATATATCATAATACAGACAGTAGCTATCTTCTTAAACTAAAAAGTTGTTACTTAAATGAAACGAGTAAAAAGTTATAAAAACAGAACTAATGAAGCAAAGTTAAAAATAAGATGACATTTATATTTCTTAAAATAGCTATATTATACATTTTCTTATTGTACCTTTAACAATAGATAAAGTTATAGAACAATGGTAAAGTTATTTGTATAATGTGTAATTTGATAAAATGTAATAAAAACATCGCCATATAATTTACTGTGCATACATTTAAATTTTTATATATCCTCTACTATGGAAGCAAACGCTACGTTTGACGGTCACAAATGAATACCGTACAGTCAACTTGTTATAACATGGTATTTTTTTCAACCTCAAACACTATTGACATCTTGATGTTGCCTGATATACTACATGTGTTGTTGGAAACTGTTATAGATGGGTCAACCGTATAAATTGAGGGGAAAACGCCAAGCACACATCTAGAGCGAGACACGCATTAGATAAATTGACGATCATAATGGGTCCACGTCAAGAAGGTTCTATACTAAACTCTGCAATATGGTTTTGAAAAAATAACAAAAAGGAGCAAGACACGATATTAAAAAAAACTAGAGGCTCTAAAGAGCCTGTGTCGCTCACCTTGGTCTATGTGCATATTAAACAAAGGACACAGATGGATTCATGACAAAATTGTGTTTTGGTGATGGTGATGTGTTTGTAGATCTTACTTTACTGAACATTCTTGCTGCTTACAATTATCTCTATCTATAATGAACTTGGCCCAGTAGTTACAGTGGAAAATATTTTGTAAAATTTACAAAATTTACAAAATTTATGAAAATTGTTAAAATTGACTATAAAGGCAATAACTCCTTAAGGGGTCAATTGACAATTTTGGTCATGTTGACTTATTTGTAGATCTTACTTTGCTGTACATTATTGCTGTTTACAGTTTATTTCTATTTATAATAATATTCAAGATAATAACCAAAAGGTGCAAAGTTTTCTTAAAATTACCAATTCAGGGGCAGCAACCCAACAACGTGTTGCCTGATTGGTCTGAAAATTTCAGGGCAGATAGATATTGACCTAATGAACAATTTTATCCTCGTCAGATTTGCTCTAAATGCTTTGGTTTCAGAGATATGAGCCAAAACTGCATTTTACCCTATGTACTATTTTTAGCCATGTCAGCCATCTTGGTTCGCGGGCGGGTCATCGGACACATTTTTAAACTAGTTACTCTAATAATGATTGTGGACAAGTTTGGTTAAATTTGTCTTAGTAGTTTCAGAGGAGAAGATTTTGTAAAGATTACAAAATTTACGAAAAATTGTTAAAAATTGACTATAAAGGGCAATAACTCCTTAAGGGGTCAAGTGACCATTTTGGTCAAGTTGACTTATTTGTAGCTCTTACTTTGCTGAACATTATTGCTGTTTACAGTTTATCTCTATCTATAATAATATTCAAGATAATAACCAAAAACGGCAAAATTTTCTTAAAATTACCCATTCAGGGGCAGCAACCCAACAACGGGTTGTCCGATTCATCTGAAAATTTCAGGGCAGATAGATCTTATCCTGATAAACAATTTTACCCCGTCAGATTTTCTCTAAATGCTTTGGTTTCAGAGATATAAGCCAAAATCTACATTTTACCCCTATGTTCTATTTTTAACCATGGCGGCCATCTTGGTTGGTTGGCCGGGTCACCGGACATATTTTTTAAACTAGATACCCCAATGATGATTGTGGCCAAGTTTGGTTACATTTGACCCAGTAGTTTCAGAGGAGAAGATTTTTGTAAAAGTTAACAGACGACGACGACGGACGACGACGGACGACGGACGCCAAGTGATGAGAAAAGCTCACTTGGCCCTTTTGGGCCAGGTGAGCTAACAAAAAACAAACAGGTGGTAAACTTTTGACAGTAGCTTGAATGATAAGGATGGATAATACAAACAAATTAATTGACGAAAGGCATACAACACCATGGCAGAAGAGCAACAAAAATAAAACAATCTACAAATGAGTTTACAGTAAAATACATATCTATTAGAAATCGCACACAAACTGGGACTGCATTTTACTGCTCCTGTACGATAGACTGTTCCTGCTCTAATAGTTTCGTCCGTTGAATTGATCATGACGAATCAAAATCAAGAGATAAATCACATGTGTTGATGTTTCAAACAAAAACGAATGACAATAATTTTGCTATCACAAATGGATCATATCCATTGTCACCTGTGAAACAGATATTCAGTGACGATTATTGTCTGTGACAAGGTGTTTGTTAAAAAAGTGTTTTTTAGATTCTATGAAAAAACTCGGACAATCTTCCTCGATATCTCTTGAGGATTTTAATAATGAACGTTGTAAAGGGTAAATAATCCAACTGTGTAAACTATCGCTCGATAAGAAGGACTTTAATATCCCTTTTCTGATCCATGAAATGCAAATATATTAGTATTGCTCAATTTTTGCCAACATTGTGAAGAATTCATTGGTAAATTACCAGCATGACGTAATATGATGATTTTAGTGTTTAACTATTAGTTTGAATATAATGATGATACGACTTCAGACACGCTCATACATAATGTGGTTGTATTTAAATTAAGGAGGTTCGCTACTCAGTTTCAAAATAACAAGCTTTTCATGACACTAGTATAAATTGATAGGGGATTATTAAAGGAACCAAAAGAGCAACAACAAAATATAGGTCAATGTGCTTGTTTTCGAGATATTAGCCATTGAAATTTTGGCGGGAAAATGTTCTCTCTTGATTTTTCATAGCCTTATCATTGAAAAGTTCAAGTTCTCAAAAACTATTAAAAAATAACAAAGATTTTATAAGACTTTTACAGATGTCTTATAATTATACATGTAAAAGATTTATAAAAAGAAAAATGGGGGTCAATTGGCAAAAAATGTTTAAGGATTTCACATGGATAAAACCAGAGGATTCAAAATTCCAAAACATGACAAGCGAACATCCTTAATATGTTTGCGAGCAAATTCAATTTGTAGTATAAGAAATCATGTAGCAATGTTTTTTGGTGAGACTGTGGTGCATAATCTTTTTATTGTGGAATAAACTCAAAGCTTTGCTTTACTGTTGATTAAGCGGTTTTATAAAACTTAAGCAAGAAGTTTGAAGTTCTAATATTAAAGACCAAATCTTAAGAATTTGAATAATATGATAAAACAAAATTCCTTATGAATGTATAAAACATGTTGTATGAGTGATTTACAAACACGTTTAGATGTTCAAACTAAAGGGGCCACAAGTTGTTTTTGCATTACCTTTTCTGTTCAATATCAAGTTCTTTGTTTTCAAATCCAATTGTAAATTCTAATAATGCTATGTTTTCTCTTAAGTAAATTCCTTTGGAGTGCATACTGGTTCAATCGATTGTATTTCAATAACTAATTTACTTGTTTTTCTTATCTATCAGTTTAAATGTATATACCATGTACACTGTAATGTACACAAACACATAATGGCCTGGGTGAATATATAAAGAATATGAACTGGACATAAACTATACTTTATATCACATATCATTTTGTCATTTTTCTTTTTTTGCCATGGCGTTGTAAGTTTATTTTCGACTTATGCGATTATGAATGTCCCTTTGGTTGTATCTTTCGACTCTGTTTAAAGACAACAAAATAAGTATTACTTGCAAAATCTTGATTCAAGCTTTCTTTGTAGTCTTGCTTTGTCATTTGACTTTCACACCTTTTTACTGGCCTTGGCTCTAAAAGAAGGTAAAGAATTGACTTGTTATCAATTATTTCGAGTCATAAGGTACTTTTACACTGTATGGTGAAACATATGAGTTACAAAAATCAAGATGTCAAGCTAAGCTAAGTCGTAGAAAAAGGAAGATATTATGTTACAAAATTAATGTAATATATTGTAAAACTTGATTATTTGAGGCCAACACTTTAAGTCTGCGTTGCATATAATATTTTGATAAATAATATTATTCCATAATTCTCCGATGAAAGGAGTCTCTATAATGTGAATATTTTATTTCCTAGTAAAATCGTTTTTAACCTAAACCAGTATCACTATTCACATTATATATGTTACGTGATCAATAATGATCAATAACACATTCATTGCGTATCTTCTACAACTTCGCAGAAAGAATCAGAAAATGTTTTAATACCAGTATTATGTTATGGTTTTAACTATATGAGAAATAAAATTGATTCATAAATCAGAGTTGATAACTAAAGCTATAGCTCACTGGCGGTATTCCCGTTATAAGTATTCGGTAAACAGGTAGTTGATGCGTAATAAATAGAAAAACGTCTCCATCGTAAAGCATGTTTCCATAAAGCCTGATTCCAAATTTCAGAAATGCCTTGATTTATAGTTTCTACATATTAATATAAGTTAAATTGAAGTTGATAAGATGAATTCGAAGTGCAACACATGAAGTTCCGATCTATAGTTCCTTAGAAAAATGCGACTCAAACTTTATATGGGAAGAAAGGACAGACCGACGGACAGAGGTAAATAGTATACCCAATCTTTTTGTGTTGGTATGTAAAAATGCTTTCAGAATTATGCAATAATGTTTATATAATATGAATATAATACAAAAACCAAATACCGCTATCAATGTTCGTCACTATATTTTCATTACCAATTACCACTGCTACAGTATGAATAACAATCGGGCGGTCATTCGTGTTTGCCTTTTCTAAAGAAACGATAAAGAGGTATAAATTAAAAAAAATATATATCTTATTATCCTATGGCTACAAACACAGGTAAATTAACACAATTTGATTGATCATTCATATGACACATATGTAGACTTTGTCATTTTTTTTTCCTATTGTTCTGCTGTTAGCAAAAAAATAAAATTACCAATAGGAAATTTGGTGTAACAATGTATAAACTGAATTACAATCATAGAAATAGGTATATCGTGTAAAATTTTGTTAAAAGACATTCACTTCCAATGTTGGTTAATATATTTTCCACTGCAAACAAAATATATCGTTGCTGTGATATTTCAGTGACGATATTTAATAAATGTTTCTCTCATTGAATAAAAATATGTAGTGTTCATTATTACAGTAAATTTTCTATTTCATCCACTGCGGTAAATTCAGAACTGTTCAAATGATTTGTTTCCAGTCAATTAAGTTCTGTTAATTCCATGTTCAGTCTTTTCAGTAGTTTTTATTTACCTATACAAAACACATCTTCTAAACAGTACTGGATTGACTGCAAGGCGAATGGCTTAAGGAATAAAACCAATTCATAGCCCATTGCTTTCTATGTTAAATTCTTCATTTTCAAGCGTATTTAGCTATTTTCTTTTAGATTCAAATAAAGCGACAGTCATTTCAAGTCAAAGCTATACCTTACCCCGACTTGTGCTGAAAAATTCAACATACCTGTAATTGCATATTAGAGCGCACTGGTTCCCGGAATTTTAGTAGTACAAAACAGGTACTTCCGATCTGAACAACAGGACAAATATGCCCTCCTATCTTAATTTTATTATTAATAAGAATGTTTCAACAAGGGTTCTACGGTGATTACAGATCCTTAAGCTTTCATTTCATACCAACATTACCCAAATATTTTACTTATTGACAAAGCTACAGCAATGTGTAGGAACTATTTTGTTTAAATATGTACTACTTTCTTGTATGTTCTTTCAGGCCGGGCCCGAACTAGTGGTTTTATACCTTAACAATACTGAATTTACGACAAAAAATGTTGCAAATTTAATTCAACTCTAAACAAGACTTGAAGTTTTTTTATTATGACTTTACAGGTGTTGTTATGATTAACATGGCCGGTAAAAACTTAAACTATTTGTCTAGTGCATCCTCCTAATAATTCCAAACATGCAAACAATCACACACAAGAAAAAAGTACAATCATCCGTATTTTCTTTACAAAATCGAACTAAAATGCATGATTGATTTTTTACTATTAATGCTTTAAACAATATGCATTACGACTTGAACACTAATCGTTTGCTATGTCATTGCCGTATGTACCCACAACATTACCAATTGGCACAACGTGTCATATTGTAATGCCAGCCTCCCCCCTTTTTAAATAATAACCTTATGTCTAAATAGTTTCTTGAAATTATTGAGGATAAGGGGTAGATGTTAGTGAGATTTCCAATGTTGAAAATAACACAAGACTTGTTATTTGTTATTTTGCCTGTTGTTTCAAGGTGTGATCACTAAAATACGATAGATTTGTGTATGTAGTATGTTAGAAAGTTTTATTTCGCGTACTGATTCCATATTTTCTCTGTAGTTACCGTATTAGACTATAAACTCAAATAAAACTCTTGTTATGATCTACTAATAAATTTTAAGTCGAAACCCACCTTTATTGATGAAGATCAATCCATGTTTAAAAATAATATCACAACATTACGGGAATTTCTCTTGTGAGATCGGGTTACCGATCGGTAAACAATATGTAACAAGCTCTGCCATTGGTCAGTCGGAAGTATAAAAGCCAAAGCAACAACAGAACGACGGATTTTTTGGTTGACAAAGTTGGAAAGTAGCAAAATTGAATAGAAGCTAAAATATGTCTAATAATCATAACTAAGCGTTGAAAGGTAATCATAACTAAGCGTTGAAAGTTAACTTTGTTTTTATTTAAGGTTGTCGGTGCTGGTTTCTAAATCGGCTTGCCGGTGACGGTGCTAAATACGGTTGCCGGTGACGGTGCAAATTAAGTTTGTCGGTGACGGTGCTAATGTAGTTATATTGAAGGTGCAAATTAAGTTTGTCGGTGACGGTGCTCATGTATTATAACGATTTCCCTTTCTGTAACGTGTTTTGGTATGACGGTAAATATTGGACGTCGAACCTAACACTTTATAGACCCTTTTAACTCTCTTTTTCTGTGTGACCCTGTGATCTCTCGTGGCCGACTTTAGCACTAGGGTGGCAGCGGTGTGATTTTAAAGTAGAATCGTGTTGAAAGTTTGAATTGACACATACGGACGATTCGGATGTTATTTCGTTCAAGCCCCATATATAACTCAACAAAGTATTGAAATTATCAAGATTCTTTTTCTCACATCTATTTTTCCAGTTTAGGTACCTCAGTTATTTCAATATTTCAGTGCGTGTTTTCATTATAGCACTTTCATTAAAAGTAATATAGTTCAAATAGAATAAACTATTCCAGCACGAATATGGCAAGACTGAAATAATCGCTTCACAAGTTTTATGTTGACAATTTTAATGTTGTTGGATTTTTTTTTAATTTGAAGAGTTACAAATGTATATGACCAAATAAAACCAAAAAGGCAAATGTTATTGTATTGTTGTGCTAAACTTTATATATGCCTACCCGTTTAAGAGCAACAATTGTTAAACCTTATCATTTTTCCTATTAGAAGCAATCATTACATAGATTGTTTTTACAAATTAATTACATATTAATTGCATTGTTCAATAACAATCATGTGTGTATTGTGTTTTCATATATACTATCAAGACTATGCACCTACTTTACCATGAGTATTGCAGTTTGCACCTTTTATTCCCACTGTAACACCTTCATGCAAATTAAAACTTTGATGCTCATTAGAAACACCTTTGTTGTTGTTGAACTCTGCGCCATAAACCGAAGTAACATTCATCTCGTCGTCTTTTTGTGTCAAAGTGCTGTCAGCGTCTGTAGCAATAATTTAAAATGGTAAAACCCAGTTGTTCTATTATACAGAAATATTGACATCATACATACATTTATGCTACAATATCAGTTTCGGAGTTTTATTGATGATCAACAGCAATACTTGTATACAGTTAAAAGTAATATTCACGAATAAACAAAACGAGTGATTCTCTTCTCTTCTCTATTATTATTCTGATATTCTTAATTTATCAATTGAAGCATAAGACCAGGTTTCCAAAAAAGGTTGTAGAAAGTTCTTTATGCGGGTTTTCTTTTGGGTCAATTTTATTTTTTCGCCAGGTCTTTCGTCATACAAGATTTTTTTTGATAACCTTTTATGCAAATAAATACATTTTAATTGGCAGCATTGTCGACTAATGTACATAATGAGCATTAATCCATAAACTTCATTTGAATTAACACTAAATTAAAATAATAATTTGTATTTTAACAGGTCAAGTATTGTAAATTAACATTTCAAAGGCAATACATTTTGTTACTGTCCCTTTTACGGATTTCGTAGTCCCAATGATTATATTGCCCAAGGCATTAGCAGGCCGCAATTCGTCTTCAATCTGTTTATCGGATACTTCCCATCTAGTTGAAGGGCTCTGATTTATTTTTTTTTCTTTTGTAGGTGTTTTGTTTTCAAAGATTTCTTTTTTGGCCCGTCGTTCAAAATTAAATCTAAAACGTAAACTCTACATTTGAAACAGAAGCCCAAAACGGTTTTGAAGTATCCATTTTAAAGCAGTTATTTTGATAGAAGTTGTTAAATCAACACACTTCTGATCAATTAAATATGAAGACATTTGACTACAATAAATTATTTAAAACAATAATAAACATCTTTTTATATCCATCTTCTTATTGATTGGGTGTGAAAAATTGTAACGTGTGACGAGTTCAAGGTAACAAACCGGATGTTGACCGATTGGAAAAGTCGGAGAAGCCCCCAAAAATACTGAAGATAGACATCGAACCATTGTTAGTAATTCGCAAAATTTTTAGGCCAATAACGATTTTTTTTACCAAAATTTATTTTTCACAAACTGCGATAATGGGCAAGCGGAAACCCTGCTTTTTTGACGAACAACCGTAATAATAAGGCGTAACTAAAGGATACCAATACATACAGTCGAACCTCGTTGTGTCGAAGTCGAAGGGACCGGACCAAAGTATTCGACTCATCCGAGGTTCGACTCATCCGAGGTCGAGTGTGTCGTGATAAATTTTGAATGCATGAAATACGGTATGAGATTTGTGTAAACTAGATACAATGAACAGTGTGCCTTTTTTTCGATATGACACTTTATGATTGTGTATTCAATCTCAATTTTTGGTCCTTCGTGATAATTAAAAACACAAGTACAGGTACAAATCATGCACAAATAAAATCAATAGTCTACACAAATATTTTCAAAGGTCAGTCGCTATAAATTATGAATTCACTCGCGGCACGAAATAAGTTCTGAACGGTCTCTGATGAGGTCGTCTGCTTTACATTAAATTATCATGAATTTATTATAATTGTCCTAATCCTTTTATCTATTGTAATTAATGAGTTTTAAATCTAACGATTCATTTAATATCGGCTTGGGTCATTTAAATTCGTTTCGTTTTTATCTCAGGTGAAAAATGTTCAACACACTAACATTCCGCTTGAACGATCAACAGAGGTGTTAATTAGCGGTCACCATAAACATGTCATTTTAACTGTTATACAAACAAGAATGTTTACTCAGCTTTAATCTCTTTTGAATTGAAAATGATTAGGTGACATAAGAAATACATCCGTTTTGAATTTTTATCATAAGGTCTGCATCTTTCAAAATTTCTTACTTTCGAAGTTCGAGACATCGGGGTCAATTTACATTAATTTTACTTCGACGGGACTATAAAATTTACTCGACTTAACCGAGTATTCGAATCAACCGAGTTCGACTCATCAGAGGTAATTATGCATTGATCAAACGGGAATTTTACCGGGACCGAGAAATTACTTCGACTTATCAGAGTTTTCGACACAACCGAGTTCGACACAACGAGGTTCGACTGTATTGTAAAACATCATACATCCACGTCCTATTTTAAAAACATGAAATGGTGTGTATCGATCTGGACATGCGAGTTTAGATTTTTAATGTTATACTATGTATCTTAAAATGAAGTTACCAAAGTTGAAAAATTAATTATATTTTATCTGTGCGAGTTACTTACACATTCAGGATGTAATGAAATAGAAACTACAAAGTATATCTTATCTATTTTTATTCATTTAAAACCTAAGGTAAAACAAACGTGTCATGCTGATTTCATTGCACACAACATGTATTTCTGGAATAGCTTTCGATCGAGGTCAAATAATTTGAGTGTGCCATATTCATTACAACATACATTGTAGTATTACACCCTAAAATGGCATGATTAATCAGGTTAAACTGTCTAACGTTTTTGGTTAAGTTGTAACTTAACTTTTATATCAGTTAAATTATTCAAAAGCTGGAGATTTATAATCATAGATGGGTGCGGTCCTAACTTGTACAAAAGTAACTTTCAGCAAACAGTTTGACAGTTTTTCAAATTAACTTAATAGACTTTGTGCAGACACTCAAGTTAACTTTATTGGTGGTAGACCAGACTTAAGTCTGCTTTTTTAAGGACTGATCGAGTCCGTACTATTACCAATTGAAAAAAAAAAAACAAAGGATATGGGGTATCTATCCGTGACACAAAATCAGTACATTTATAGCAAATAAACACACAAAAAGCAAAGGAACAGCACTTTTGTTGCTGTTCTTTATCTCAAAGTCACAGTGAGGCCTTCAACATGGAGCAAAAAACTCTCACCTCACTGCATGTTAAAGACGACCGTAGCACCGGTTTGACCGTCTAATCCAGACAAGACTCGTGACAGGTCTGAATTTAACCGATCCTGAGGACTGGTCTGCCCCAGGTCTAGTTGTACCTTTTGCAAGAAAAATTGTGTATTAGATTGCTCCCATACTTAATTGGCATTGAAACTAACAGACTTGCTTTTTCATTTGTAATTTTCTATTTACATTCTTCAAATATTCGCTTACCTAAAATTTCGTTTCAGTGATATTTTAAATTCACAATGTCAGAGTCGTGTGCATGGTGCATAATTTTTTTAAACGAATATACCGAACATCTATTTGATTTTGAAATGTTATTTTTAGATAACACATTATTATTATAATAAATCAAACACATTTTAACTATAACTCCACACTCCATTACTCCTATGAAAAACGTGCAATAAAAACAGACGACAAAGTATTAAGAACTTGCAATAACTTCCTGTCATGAAGAATCCTAAATAGATATAAGACGATGTGGTATGAGTGCCAATGAGACAACTCTCCATCCAAGTCAAAATCTATAAAAGTAAACCATTATAGGTCAAAGTACGGTCTTCAACACGAAGCCTTGGCTCACACCGAACAGCAAGCTATAAAGGGCCCCAAAAATTACTAGTGTAAAACCATTCAAAATGAAACCCATTTATTATGCTTTGAAAAGAAACATTTCATCAATGTTAGTCGTGTGAAATATCATTTGTGACGTTTTTAAAAAACGTGAACCTTAAATCTTTTGATTCTATTCAGTATCTGATAGTATCTTAATCAAACATTTTAAACAAGCACAGCGTCTTGTTTTGGTTGAAAAAGCCATTGGTAGATCATCGGATTCAAGACTCTTCATCTACAAAAACAAAGTCTGCAAACAGATTATCTAAAGGACCAATACAATTTCGCCTTTCTTATTAAACAAATTATTATACTTTTTCTCCCAGAATAGACGAAACTTTCATTTGCTCATATAGTTATAAGGACAAATTCGTCATTACAATAGAAAATCAATTTAAAAAAAACCCAGCGAATCCAGCAAAATCTTTTTTTTTTTTTCTCGTTCGAATATACCCCTTAACTCTTTCAAGATTTTTATCTAAGAATTTTTCGGAAATATCACACAGGACATACGACCCCGAATTTGTATATCTGATAACGAAAAACAATAATAGCAACAACAACAAAATTAAATAAAAAATCACACTATTTCCCTTTAAACGTGTTCAGTCCTCAATTGATATCAAAATTATGATTATCCTAAATTTTTCTTTCTTTATTTTCTGTCAGTAACTTCCTAAATATGTGTTTGCACTTTTATTCTTAGCAGATTTCTTCAGGATGGCGTAATCTTTAAATAACACAAGTGGTCGAAATCTTTTAACATTTGCTTGCATAATTAAGAACACATTAATTAAAAATCATGTGTTGAAAGACACATAATCGTCATTTAAAGGATATGTGGCATAGTACCAATGAGACAATAAATGACGTAGATGAACTCATCATAGATACCAGGATTAAAATGTAGTACGCCAGACGCTTGTTTCGTCTACAAAGGACTCATTAGTGACTCTCGAATCAAAATAAAATAATAAGAACGAAGTTGAGGAGCATTTTGGACCCAAAATTTCGAAAGACTTTGCCAAATACAGCTAACGTAATCCATTCCTGGAGTACAAAATCCTTAGTATATCGAACAATTCAAAGTTTTGTAAATAGTTAATTTAGAATTACGACCATATCAAAGAAATCCATATCAACACCTAAGTGCTGACTACTGGGCTGGTGATACCATCGGGGAGCAGTGGCAGTAAATGTTAGGAAATATAAGCACTGAAGCAAATAAAACATTTTTTTTCAGCTGTAGTTGTTTTCTCCAGATGTGACCATGTATAATATATTTGTTAACAATTTGATTTGTTGAAATATATAATAGAAAATTTTGGGACAAAAAATTATACTGTTTATATCATCAGAAAACGTTTTAAAACTTAAATATTACCAAATAAACCTGGTACATTGCTTCTATTGGTACCAAGTTGATTAAAGTACATCAGAAATTACCACACATTGTTTTGTCTGCAATAAAAATATGTAGTTTTGTATAAAATATATACCAAAAATTGCATCACACTTTAAATATCTGGACAGCTTGAAGAAGGATTGTTGAACTTTTTCATTTAACAAAAAAATGAAGTCATTAGCAATTATTATTGCATTTTCGATTCCATTAGATTTGTGGGGAGGGGGAAATGCAGGTTGGAAAGTTTTCGATCCATTGAGTATATGCGTTGAAACATAGGTAAAACAGAAAAACATCATCGATGGACATTTGTTTTTGATATTACCACAAAGCTGAGTTTATGTTAATAAACACAATTGACAATTTTAGCACATTTTTTATATTTTTGTAAAACGAAAACAGATACCAGGGGATGGAAGGGGGAAACCGAACACGCGCTTACGTGTTGACATGAACTATCGTTGGTTTATTATAAACCTATTGGAATTTTGGGACCTCAATGGTCTTCAACCTCGTACTTTATTTGGACTGTTTAACTTTTTTGATTGGATCGTCACAGATGAGTCTTTTGTAGACGAGATGTGCGCCTGGAGTTAACAAATTTAAAGCCTGGTATCTATAAATTTATCTGAATTGATTTACCAGTCCAATAAAGACAAATTACGTCATTTCCGAATGAGAAAATATTACAAAAAAGAAACAACAATGCATAAAACAATGTACAGCAACCAAAAATTGATCACAATCAGGAACCCCACTTAAACATATATCTCAGAATAAGTAAAAGCTTCATTTAACATAACAACAAGATCAATATATTTTGTGAAGAAAATAATCAGGTGCCTAATATTCCGATGGCAATTCTGGGGAAATCAAAATCTAAATTGGGAAACACCGTTGAATATTTTTGAAACTGAAACTACACTTTTTTTGATACAAATTGTAGACGACATTTCTTCTTTATGATTATCTTCAGTTTCAAATTTCGATGGTAAAAAATATATTGTATTCTCTTGCAATACTTTTGTTTATCATTTGAAAAGTAGTAGATGAAATTACAAAGTATAATTTTTCTTCTCAAATTTCATTGAAAGATAATTATTAAATAGTGTTTAACATCTAGAAATTGACAAGGGTCAAGTGGTGAAGTCATCCCATCGAAATAAAAAAAAAAAAAAAAAAAAAAAAAATCCGGCGCCATCGCGAGTTAGTTTACCGTTATAAATTGTCTGTTTTACAGATGACGACGGATGCGTTCCAATTGTCATAACCACAATTACGTCATCTTTTTTATGAGCGCTCAGTGTCCATTTCCTGACCTTGGTTAGTTTTATAAAGCACAACGTAAGAACAGACTGTACAAATCAGTTGAAAAGTGAGGCACTAAAAACATAAAAAAAAAAAAACACAATTACCGATTGTGGTCTGAAAGTACTTGCGTATACTTAAGACTCGTTCAAAGTCAAATTAGAGCTACAAAATAAATCTTGTTTTCCAAGACTAAGATATGAATTAAATATACCTGAAATGACTTAAGTTTAAAGCCGTCATTAGAAATCTTAATAAGGCATCATCTTGTGCGTTTCGAAAATATTAGTATCAACAGGAGGTAGTACCTTAATTGTGAATTACTGGATAGCATGCATGGTTAGTACTTTATTAAACTATTAAAACAGGGTTGATACAAATAAAGACGATCTTTTACAATCTTTCTTCAATGTCTTATTGTTAAACTTGAAGAATAAGTTTTAATTGATTATTTCTTAATTCAAGAACTCTATAAACATCATTACCGATAATGTAGATAACTTCTTATATATTTAATTAGTTTTCCTCATTATCCAGTTGTTTTGTTTTGTTTTTATCTATCATTAAATAATGGTAAACATGAAATAACAGTGAATAAGGAGACGTGGTATGATTGCAAATGCGAAAACTATCCACCAGAGACCAAATGTTGTTGAGGTTAGGTCAACGTATGACCTTCAACAATGAGTAAAACAATGCCGCATATCAAACTATTATAGGCCCTAACATAACAAAATGTAAAACAAAGCCAACAGCCTGATTTTTGTACAAAACAACAAACGAAGAACAAATATGATGAACAGCATCAAACGATAACCACTGAATTACAGGTACCAGACTTGGGACTGGCTAATGCAAATTGTGACGGGGTTAAACATGTTTGTGGGCACCTGATAATATCTCCCTTACCTGGGACAAAGGAGTTACAAAAGAACATAAGAACAAACTAAAAAAAGCTTGAATAATCAGATCGATACAAAGCACAAAAAGAAAAGACAAAGACAAAAAGTACAGAACTGAGAGTATTCATAGTTAGTCCAGAGCCAATAATAACTAATAAGAAAGTCAGGTATTTTAGACAATATATCAATCAGTTGTCATCCAATGGACTTAAGGTTAAGATTTAATAGACAATAATGGAAAACATGACCATGTAAAATGGCAAAATATAATTAAAAGCCAATTGTTCAAAGAACAATTGAAGGTCTTTCCACCCCAAAAAGACATATCTAGACAGAAAAATATTGAATTTTGGGTTCAAATGTCAATTCTGGTGTCAGATAATAGCTTAATTTAAGCTGATTCCGAAAATATTTGGTTCTTATATACTTTTGCTAAAATAAAGGAGGTAAGGAGTTACTTCCGGTTTACAACATGCTACTTCCGGTTACATTTAAACCTAACTTCAAACTGATTTAAAAAATATAAAGTTCTAGTAAATTGTACATGAAAATAATGCAAAAATGGCTACTTTCAGTTCACAAAAGGTCACTTCCGGTTTACCCTTTTCAGTAACCCAATGTAAAATATCCTTTGACTTTATCTTGAACCAATAAGAAATAAGAGGAAAGGTCAAAATCAAGAACGTCAAATCAAACTTTGACCTTGACCCCAATTTCAATGTCATAGAACAAGGACCTCAAATCAAAAGACCCTAGGTCTATACTACATACGGTTAATTAGTTATATCACCATACAGATAATTTCAAATATAAAAGGGGGAAAATTCCCATGAAATGTCTACGTACCCTTTCAACAAAAAATTATGTGTTACGATATGTCGCAATTAACAATTCTGTAAAAATATTATGTCGATATCTTATACGATATCTGAAAATAAGAGATAACAAGCATAATTCTAAATTTTGAACATGACCTTGACCTTTAAGCTTGACCTTATTTTTTTTTAATTGACCAAGGACCTCAAATCAAGGTCTCTATCACTTATGGTTTGCCAGTTACAAATACATTTCACTTATATCAAATACAAGCCTCAATAATTATTGTTACATTCGTAATTAATCAGGTCCTTACCCAACCATGCATTCCGGTATTTAGTCTCCAATGTAACAATAATATTTTTATTATTGTTACATTTCCATGTAACCGTAGCCAGTGCCTAGTATATATGTATCGTATCTACATTAACGGGCTCTAGAAACAAAATAACCATATCCATTATGATGTAATGTCCCCTTAGAAATAAGTTTTCTACATGTACAGCCAAACTTTCAAAAAAAAAAAAATTTTGTATTTGTAAAAGAATATAGTAAAGGTTTAAAGTAATTTGTGATAACAAAACCCCTGACTTAATAATGTACCAGTGATACATTTAGGTCACAGAAATTCCAAAAAATGGCATCAGTAAGGAGAGTTGTACAAATGATGTGAATACACAGAACCCGGATCCAAATTATCTTTTACTAAAAGTATTCATCATTTTCTGTTTTGTATGTACTAACAACATTTCATTTTTCTACAATTTCGATTAAAATATTATAAAACCTGCAGTTCAATAGGTCACATGCCCCAAATAAACATTCCCCGATTGGTCGAACTACTGTGGCCTCGGTGTAAAGCAACGCAAGCCTCGATGTAAAGATCACGCTTCCAAAAATAGAGGTATGTCCCAACTTAACATTCCCCGATTGGTTGAATTGCTGCTCGATGTAAAGCAACGGAAGCCTTGATGCAATGAAGAAAAGGGGTTGACAGGATAAACGTAATCGTTATAAATTTTAACTTCATGGTTCTTATGCAAGCAAATTTAATAAACAATGATTTTATACAGTTGTGTTATTGTTTTTACCTTACATAGGGCTTTATTTCTGATCTTATTTCTGTGTACACAATTCTGAATCTACATATTTCACCTATATCAATATTAGGTAATCCGTTTGGACGATTCCATATACTATTATGTTTTAGGGTTTTTTAGCTTCAGTGTCGAGTTGGTGTATAGTATTGAGGGCTGTCTGCGAGAAATAAATCCTTTTTTCTGATAGATTAACTATATTCAAAACCAATATAAAAATAGTTAACACATATATTTTATTTAACTGAGTAAATTGATCGGAATGTGAATGATGCATAAACCTAAAATTCGTTTTGGTCTATCCCAGTGATGACATTTGCGCGGGAATTTAGTCCATTGGCCATCGCAATATAATTTACTTTGGATTATAATTATCTCTAGATGTAATGTTACAGGATTTAATGTGAAATTATTTGTCTCTTCTTCTATAGTACACGAGTTTGACGTCAGGTTTGTACACATGAAGTCTCTAGTCTAAAAAAGCCAGTGACAGAACGATAAACAGATAAGCAACTGTCTATAGGGCCAAGTAAGGGAGGTGAAAAAGCCAGTATTACGCAGAACGATAAACAGTTACATAGACGGATCCAGGGGGTTGGGAAAATTTGGTTGATTTTATAGGGAAGCAGGGGCGGATCCAGCTATTTTATAGAAGGGGGGTTCCCAACTCAGGACAAAGGGTGGTTGGAAAAGGGGGGGGTTCCAACTATGTGTCCCCATTCAAATGCATTGATCGTCCAAAAAAGGGGGTTCCAACCCCCGGAACCCTCCCCCCAGATCCGCCACTGGGGAAGCATGACGGGAGTGGGCGACCCTTAGGTCAGTCAGCGGCCACCCCTTTTATGAAAAGTTGTGGATCCGCCACTTAGATTTATATAAGCAGGTTTTCTTTGTGTAGATACCTTAAAATATCACCAACTGTGACTGAGTACACAATTTGATTCATTTCAGCTCATTAGCTGGGCTCACTCGCTAAAAAGGTTCATTGCGGGCCTGCTCACTGGCTAACATTTTACGATATTCATGACTCGTGTAGAAAAGCCGATAATCTATACATGTGTGTGAGGAGTAGTTACCAAGCTTGCTTTCGTCTGTAAAAACTGTCTTAGGCCAAGTTAGGGAGGTGAAAAAGCCAGTAATAGAACGATAAACAAATGATCAGGTTTTCTTCATATAGATCTCTTAAAATATCCCCCACTGAGGACACAATTTGATTCATTTTAGCTCATTAGCTGCGCTCACTCGCCATTATAGGTTCATTGCGGCTTACTGGCTAATATGTGTAGAAAAGCTGATAACCTATACATACATGTACATGTATATGGTCAGATCATATGTTTTTGTACGTCATATGAATTTGTGCTATGCATGCCTTTTCAATGGAAATTGAGACGACAGTATGCATTAATAATAGCACGAAAAATGATGAGAAGAGGTTACATATGTCAACCAAAATTTTTCAGCAACGTCAAAATATGTGAGGACACCCTATCAAGATCTATCAAGCTTGGGTTCATGTTGCATTAAAACTGTTTTAGGAAGGTGAAAAATACCAACAATATAACAATAAATAGATAATCGATGTTGTAAAATATCAATGTGTTGAAAAGCCAATGATCTACATATATACTTAAATATGTCAACCATAAAATAAAACTGATTTAATTTACACCACAACTGTTGAAAAAACCTTTATGTTTATATAACTTATCTCATTCTAGTCCATTCAACTGACAGAATGGGTGTACATTTCATGAACTCTTTAATAACAAGAATCATCATGGACTATTCTTTATAGCAATATCTGTTAGCCATTTAGGGGTCTTTTGCATTCAAAGTTTAGATTGAGTGGTTTTATTTTGCGAAAAAGAACTCAATTTCCAGATCATAGTTAACATTTTCTATATATTTTGCTGTGTCAAAATGAACTAATAAATTTAAAGGACAGTATATAGACCCAAAAATGGTATATCACATTCTACACATGACATTTTAGCAGGAAAGACTGCCATTGGAGTATATAATCACTGCGACTTTGTAACTTTATCTCATCCACTAAAGTCATTCAAGTAGAATATTTGATGTAGGTTTGTCCACATTTTGGAATATATATATATATTTATTATTTATTGAAAATAAGTGGAATCATCTTTCAGAAAAGTTTTTTTCTATGGTGACGAATCCCCCCTATTATGAGTTAAAAGGCTACATTTCCCCCTCCCTCTATTTTTTATTTGAAGAGGGAGAGAGTTCCCAACCTGTTTATTAGTGGAATAGTGAATCAGGCCTTAACTCTTCTCAATTGTATTGATGCATACTTTTCATGTCAGGACAGCTTTCCTCATTTTTGAAGGCTGTATGGTTGCCTTTTACAGTGTTTTCCATAAGAACCGGCCGCCGGCAAAATTGACCATTTCAAGCAGTTTTTTGGCCGGTTCAATCGTCATCAGCCAAAAAAATTTGGGTGCATATTTTACTTATACGATTATTTTATACGTCGTAACTTTTCTTATTATCTAGGTTTTATTTACGTCTGAGGGTTCTGGTTTGTATTTTGTATCGGAACACGCGGCCCTTATCCATCGAAAGAGACTTATTTGGAAAATCCAGAGAGATATCGAGTATATGCAAAAGTCGTGCCATGTCAAGGTCGTTAAAAACTTCCATTTGTTGTTGATTTGATTTTGATTTTTGGTGTTTTAACGCCACTTTTAAGCACCGCTTTTGGGCTATTTCGTGGCGGCCAGTTTTTATTGGTGGATGAAGCCGGAGTGCCCGGAGAAAACCACCGACCTTCTATAGGAAAACTGACAATCCTAGTCAATTAAGACTGGAGTCGAGTGCACCCGCACGACTGGGGTTCGAACTCACAACCTCAGTGTTGACTGGCTAGTGATTACAGTAGTAACTACCTTAACCACTCGGCCACCGAGGCCCCCCATTTGTTGTTGAAGATGAAACGTTCCATCACAGATTGTTTCCCCGCTAAGTGACACAAAGGTGTGCATTTTATGATGATACATTTATAAAGTTTGTATGCATTGTTTTTCAATTTGTTCTGTTGTGTTTAGTTTAAATCGCGAATGAATCGATGACATGATAATTGTCATTGGTTTGCACTACGCCGGATCGAAGGTTCGATATGACCCAGGCCTGAAAACTTCAAACAAATACGGAAAATTTCCTACGTTGAAGGAATATTACACAAATCAAATCTGTGAACAATAATTTGCTGACAAAATCAAAAATATTACTAACTCAGTCAAATTATTGGGGGTGGACAGGGGGTACCTAATCTTCACTTCCCAACCCCTTTGCCATCTCACCCCCTCATCATTAGACACTTTCCATTATATATAAATGGGAGGGTGGGGCGGGATTTGAAAAAAAAAATTAATGATTTGGTAAAAAAATAAAATTATAGATATTGAAGATAGCTTTATATAATATAGAAATAATTGAAAGTCTGAATTTTACCCATCATGTTGTGTTGTCTTAAGTCTATTTGGTTATATGAGTACTAAATACAAGATTTTCGTTCTATTTTTATTTGCATTTCTTTTACAACTTCAATATATTACAAAATTATTACAAAACAAAAGCTTAAAAGACATGATTATATAGAATATGGTGTACAGTGCATCCTATCTATAATAAAATAATAATAAATAAAATTGCTGTATCCAATACAGAATTTTAACGTATATTCATTCTCAATTTTGTCAACGTTTCAGTTATAGTAAGTTATAAGTATTCAAACTCTTAAAATTGTGCAAACATAACAGATGCCAGGATTTTGAATCTAGATTTCAAACAAATGTAATGAGTCCTGTCCCCCTTTATACATGTTATAAGTTAAAAAGGCTTCATCTTCTTTTTATCTTCATTAGAACATATTTTTTTTTGAGGGGGTTCCAAACCTGTTGTTTATAAGTTGTAAATCAGGCCATTACTTTTCTTAATTTAATTGTTGCATACTTAACATGTCTGGACTGTTTTTTCTCATTTTTTAAGGCTGTATGGCTGCTTATAATTACTTTGTTATTTAAACCTCTGTGGAAAGTTGTCTCATTGGCAATTATATACAGATTTTTTTATGGATTGCAGACCTGAAAAAGATGTTCAAAGTTGAATATGCTGCAAACTTCAAACAAGCTACTACTTATTTACCATGTTTACCATGAAACTGTTGATCAGAACTATATATAAGTGATTTCACCCAGTCCTCATACATGTATATATACCACTATCAATCAACAGAACAAATGCAAATACTTTTTTTTATTTACATGCATATGGTTGCCTATAATTTCTTACATCTATTTTATTTGAATTTAAGGAAATAGTTGTTATTTATATAAACAAATCTCATGTCGATATATAACATGTACAACAATCAAACATCAACCCAAACCAAACTGGATGTATTTGAAAGACATCTAGAGGTCAATATACAGTCTCGAACAAAAGACAAAAAAAAAAAGGAAAAATATAGTGAACTTTGGAGAATTTATATTATTTCATATACATGCATTTGAATTATTTGGAATATATTGTTTCAAATTTGTTAGTCTTAGGTTCCACCTACCATTTTAGAAAACTGGGATTTCAATGCTAGTCTATTAGAGTGGTATTTCATTGGTTGTAGATATGGAGGTATGTTCTTATTTCGAGAGGGGCAATCAACCTATATCAATTTGTACATGAAGAGATTGATAGTTGCTAGATACTGAATGATTTCACCACAAATTTGTGAAAGTTTTAACCTGTGTATATATAATTAAAATACGATAATAAAATTCATGTCTTTTTCAGGACTTCTGATCCAACCATGTAGTATGGCATGTTTGTGAGATATGGTTTTGGTGGATAGGATGTTCATGAAGGACATGTAGTACAAAGTATATCACTGGATTGAGCTCTTTGTCTAAGTGTATTGTTTAAGTGATTTGCTTTAAGCTCAGTTCATTGTTATGTAATTCATTCTTTGTGAAATAAAGATTTGACAGACAACTCTCATGTACAAGGAATTGTCAAAGTAGTATCCATTCTATGTACAATGTAAGTAATAAGGAGATATAAGCATTTTATTATGATTTGAACCAAACATTTTTTGTCCATTAACCAATTTTTAAAAAAAGAACAAATTTACCAGACAATGCTACACTCGCTACTAGCAATATGATGCTAGGTTGTTTTAATACATCTGTACTGCCTACTGATGACTTGGTCCTGAGTGTAAATGGTCATTCAGTATGTTAAAAAAAAAGACCAAAATTTATAAGGCCTATCTGGCCTAATTGATTTCTAAAACTATATTTCATTGTACATATTCAACATTTTTCATTCATTTGTTTATTTCTTAATTTGTGTGAATTAACATTGTTACAGTAAATGTTAATTACTACACTTTCACACCACAACAAATACTGTATTGGTATCACTTATATTTGTATCCATATAACAAAAAAAATTGAAAAGAGAATAATTTTGCAATACCTTTTTCATATTGAATACTATAACTTTTTTGATATTAAGACATATTAAGTAGATTTTCATAATACCCACTTGGCATGCTTGAAATTCTATCAGATTACTTTTGGAGCAGTTATGAGTCTTTGAAGCATGCTCACAAAGGTTTTTTTGTTGATATCATTTCCATATTGGTCAAAACTTTGTTTTGCTTCGGCCAGCTTTGGAGGAGATGTTATCAAAGAATTGATAAAAAAACAACAATGAAGTTTACTTTCTAGCTCATCTAGCCCCAAGCATCATGTCAGGCATTGTCATTACTAAAAACCAATTAATGTCTTTTAATCTGAGAAACAATTTCGACATTTTAACAAAATATTTTACTAATGATACTGACAATCCACCACAAAGTAATATAAATAGAACCATACAAATAGTGAGCAAATACATATAAAAAAGATGTGGTATGATTGCCAATGAGAAAATTCTCCACAACAGACCAAAATGACACAGAAATTAACAACTACGGGTCACCGTACAGCCTTCAACAATGAGCAAAGCCCATAACGCATAGTCATTTATGTACACAAAATAAACGAAAAAAAACAAATATTATGTAACACATAGACTAACGACAACCACTGAGTTACAGCCTCCTGATATCATGTTCTCAGATATCATCTCCCATTTAAAAAAAAATCACATGAAAAAATTAATCTATTATGTGTTGCTCTCCTAGCTACAAAATGTATCCAAAATCAAAGATTTGGAAAATATTCTATCATAATCATTTGGTAATTAATGCAATTAGTGTCTCTTCCATGCCCGTCTTGAACATAAAATCTAAATATTAAATAAACAACACTCCTAATGCTCAGGTTGGTTGTCATCGTGCAACACAGTTAATAACACCATACAGGAAAAACATGGAACTCCTTTTGTCATATAAAACACTGTCAAACATCCAAACATACTATCCACATTCACCTGTGTCCACACTTGTTACCTTTTAAAGATTTTGTAGAAACTGTGTTCGATTAAGTTCTACATGTAGCTTCTCCTTCATAACAAAATAAGTATAATACAGTTAAATTCATCAAAGTCATAACTTCCTCATTATTAAAACCGGAAGACTTTTTATTTTCTGAGAAGGAAATTAAGTATAGTACGAATAAATTATCGCTTGGTTGAAAACAAAGTGCAGTGGATGATCAACAGGACAAATTGTCATTGAATATGAATCTTTTTACACTAATTGTTTGTTCATACAATAAAATAGTTTTGCTACAAGATTCAAATTTTTAAAATGCACCTCTAAAAATTCGTCGTCGTCGTCCGAAGACACATTTGGTTTCCGGACAATAACTTTAGTTTTAGTGAATGGAATTCTATGAAATTTTACAAGGAGGTTCAATACCACAAAAGAAGGTTGGGATTGATTTTGTGGGTTATGATACCAACAGTTAAGGAATTAGGGGCCAAAAAGGGACCAAAAACAAGCATTTTTGTAGTTTCCAGACAATAACTTGTGTGTAAGTGTTTAAGTCTCTCTAAAATTGTACTACAAGATTCCATACTACAAAAGGAAGGCTGGGATTGAGTTTGGGGGTTATTGTTCCAAAGGGGGTGTTCAAAAAGTTTGGGGGGATTTTTTTTTTCCAATTTCTTAAGGGGTTCATATTTTTTTTCTTCAAAATTTTGGGAAAGTTTCAAGAAGAAATCTTCAAATGTACAGCATTGGGCAATAGATTTTTAAGATCTTTGAAAACATTTATTTTGTGTCAGAAACCTATATTATGTAAAAAATTTGATCACAATCCAAATTAAGACAGTATCAAGCTTGAATATTGTCCAAATTTGCCCAAACTGTTCAGGGTTCGACCTTTGCGGTCGTATCAGGCTGCGCTCAGCGAAGCATGTTATTGTGGTTTACATCACTGGTTCATGGAAAATAAAGTGGTTCACAGACAATAACTTAAGTATAAGTGTATAGATGTGTAAGAAATTTTAGCACAAGGTTCCATACCATAATAGGAGGGTTGGGATATGAAATAGTTAATCAAGCTCTACATTTTTAGATTTATTGTAAACTAATAGAAATTTTAAATTGAGTCATAGTTTGAAATAGATTTACTAATTCAGATATATTAATTGTGGTGATAATTGTGTATGCATTGTGTTATATTTAAAGATTGTTAACATGTTTGAATATTTTCTTATGGTTGAAAATTCCCTTGGAAATTAAAACAAACTTGAAGTGGAAGTTGTATGTAAGTGAAGTTTTTAAATACAATTGTGCCATAAATTATGTTATGTTCAATCTTAATAAAAGAAAATGTTATTTTTATGCCCCCGCCGTAGCGGAGGGGGCATTAAGTTTTACCCTTGTCCGTCTGTACGTCCGTACGTCCCAAAGTTGGTTTCCGTTCTCTAACTTAAGTTAGCCTCAACCAAATGTTATGAAACTTATACACAATGCTTATTACTACAAGATACAGATCAAGTTTTTTTTTTGGGGTGTCACTCTTATTGTTCTTGAGTTATGCCTAGTTACAAATGGAAACATTTCTGAATTTTTCGTTTCCGTTCTCTAATAAAGACGTTTTAACATCCTCATTATCTTATTCTATTCACAGTCAATTATTTCAATTCAAAAGCAAACAAAAATTCAGCAACACTTTTTTGCTGGCCAGTCAGCGGTCTTGGGTTCACGTATTTCTTTTCTTTTTTTTAAAGAAAGCAAATTGTTTTCTAATACTGCATGCAATTGGTCTAATATGTTTGGTGTATGGAAATATTTTACGATGTAAATGTCAGTCTGGAAAGTTTTATTTGACCTTGACCTCATTTTCACGGTTCGTTGCTCAGTGTAAAGATTTTGAGTTTTGGTCTGTTTTCCTTATACTGTAAGCAAAACGTCAACTATATTTGGTGTATATAATGATTGTACTTGTGTATATGTCTTTCTGGCAGGTATCATCCGACCTTGACCTCATTTTCATGGTTCATTGGTCAATATTAAGTTTTCCTGGTTAAGTTTGTTTCCTAGATAAAATAATCAATATGTCAACTATATTTGATCCATGGAATGATTTTAAGGTGTACATGTCTGTCTGGCAGGGTTCATCTGACCTTGACCTCATTTTCATGGTCCATTGGTCAATATGAAATTTTCATGGTTTGATCTGTTTCTCGTATACTATAAGCAATAGGTCAACTATATTCTGTGTATGGAATGATTGTAAGGTGTGCATGTATTTCTGGCTTGGTTTATCTGACCTTGACCTCATTTTCTTGGATCATGTTTACATTATTTAATGTGATACTTGTAGTAAAACTTTATTTTTAGGACTATCAACATAAAATCAATGGTTAGTAAAGCAGGCGAGATGTTTCAACGTGTGCACTATTGTACTATTTAGCCGGTATACCATCTGCTCTTGTTGCTTGTTAGTCCCTTACCGACGAAGTCGAAGGGGTCTTTAAGTTTGCACTCTGTCTGTCTGTCTATCTGTCTGTCTATCTGTCTGTACGTACGTCCGTCCGTCCGTACATCCCAAAGTTGGTTTCCGTTCTCTAACTTTAGTTTGCCTCAACCAAATATTATGAAACTTATACACAATGCTTATTACCACAAAACACAGATCAAGTTTGAATTTTGGTGGCATCACTTTAACTGCTTTAGAGTTATGCCCCTTTACAAATGGAAAAAAATGCTGAATTTTTCGTTTCCGTTCTCTAACTTTAGTTTGCCTCAACCAAATGTTATGAAAGTTATACACAGTGCTTATTAATACATAATACAGATCAAATTTGAATTTTAGTGGTGTCAATTTAACCGTTTTAGAGTTATGCCCCTTTACAAATGGAAAAATTGCTGAATTCTTCGTTTCCATTCTCTAACTTAAGTTAGCCTCAACCAAATATTATCAAGTTTGAATTTTGGTGGTGTCAATTTAACCGTTCTAGAGTTATGCCCCTTTATAACTTTATATGATATGCAAGCGGGGGCATCATCTGTGTCCCATGGACACATTCCCCATTTATTTCTTCATGCTTGAAGATATTGATTTGATATTTGGTGTATTGTTTTATCATGACAAGTTCGAATTTTGTTCCGGTCTGATGATTTTGTGCAGACTTATGGTCCTTGGATTTAGAAAATTCACTCAAATAATCAGTTTTCCCCACTTTTTTTCGTTATGCTTGAAGATATTGATTTGAAAATTGGTATATAGTTTTATCATGACAAGTTACAGATCAAGTTCAAATTTTGTTCAGGTCTGATGATTTTGTGCAGAGTTATGGTCCTTGGACTTAGAAAATTCACTTAAATAATCAGTTTTCAACACTTTTTTTCGTCATGCTTGAAGATGTTGACTTGATATTTGTTATATAGTTTACACCATGACAAGTTATAGATCAAGTTAGCATTTTGTTCCAATACAATGAATTTTTAACCGGTAGGGGACTATGTATTGCCATGCAATACTCACAGAATGCTTGTTTACATTGACGTTCATAAATTTTTCCACGTTTTATTATGTCATCTTTTGGAATTCATATTTTGTATTCATTTTTCAGTGAATACTTCATACATGGCATTTATACTGTGATGGTTTTATGAATCATATACCACACAATTTCCTATTTCGTCAGCAACGGTGGCAAAAAAAAAAATATTTAAAACATCTGAATTTTTGAATCCTTAGTTATTTTGTCTTGATAATTTTGTATCGCAAGATTTCCCTTTTAGGTAGAGAAAGGTTTTATAGTATTAAAAATTTCAGCACCTCCAGAGCAGCGTTCTCAAAAATATATTTTCATAGATTTCCTTTTTAACTTTTGTACTTCATTCCTTTGCTGTCTGATTTTTCCTCGAGTATTATCATTCCGTTTTTAGTTCATTGGGAAACTTGCATGCCCTTATATGTAAATACCACATAGCTGAGAGGGTGATAGAGCAGATTGTTACCCCGAGAAAACATTGTCAAATGAGGCGTCCCAATCTGCTCTATCACCCTCTCAGCTATGTGTTATTTAATTTATTATACTGAATGTTCTATCATTGTTGTCTTTTGCTGTTAAATTTCAAATTTTACAGTACTAATTATTACGTCACGTACATAACAACGTTACAGTTATCAGAAAAACAACAGAAGTGAAGCAAGATATATTTTTTATTTTGATAGTCTATGAAAAAGTTCTTATGCCAAAACGTAGAACTTGAGCATTGTTTTTAATTTATTGATGTAAATTCAATTCATTGTCCTTTAAATTATCTAATCTAATCTAATCTAACTTATCTTTAAACCCCCTTTTTAGAGGAACCATATTTTCATATGTAGAACAGATGCTCTCTTTATATACAGTGCTGCTTCTCCTTCCACCATTGGGCATCTAACCATATTTACATGCTCAGCTCAAGTGCTCTCTATATACAGTTCTGTTGCTCCCTCCACCATTCGACATCTGATGTGCGCATATTTACAGTGACGTCCTACCCCCACACAATTTGCATAAATTCCTTTATTTTACTGTTTAATTCACTTATTCCAAAAATTTGTGTGGTTTCCCCAACCACGCCCTTATCGATGTTGAGATAACGAAATCGCTTGTCTTATTGTCACTTCGCACTAGTTTTATTACTGTCCACATACCATCTTGTAACGGGCTATATGAAGTTGATATAGCAGGCGTCGAGTAAGGCGTTCTATTTGTACTACACTGACTGGAGAGAGTTTCTTTGCTTTCGCTATCGGCGTTAAGTCCAGAATATGTTGTAGTTTTTCGTTCGTTGATAGTTCATCAAATTGAATTCCCATTGCGTTCAGCGTTGTAGTTATTTCTTGAAGTATGGCGTTCCTCACTATTCTCAAGCTTTCACATTTCAAAATAAAGTGTTCTATATTTTCTTCTTCCTTTGCACATAACAGACATTTCGGATCAGTCTCATCTTTGTACATTCTGATCCTTTTGCTCTGAAGGATATACGAGCCTGTAAGTAGCTTTAATTTTACTGGCAATCTAGCTGTATCAATAGTAGAGTGGCAGTTGATTTTGAATAGAGGGTGTATATTTCCGGTTCTCAAATTTTCGGTTGTTAAGAAATTGAGTCCTTTATATAATGGCTGTAACTGAACTATTGACCTATTCCAGTGATTGTATATTGTCTTCTTGATAGTTGAGGTCCATACGGTCTTTTAACGGGTTGTTCAGATACCAGCTCGCCTCTTGCAGGTCATACTTTCGTAGCATATGCTTAATAGCAATAAACCAGCTAGAACTTTCATCATTTTTTATAATAAGTTGGCGTTTTGCAAGTGATTTTTCTACACTGTCGTCAGGCTGGTTGCAGATGTTGTTAAATAGGCCCAATGCTCGGATGTGTACTTGTGCCTCAATAGGTAGTATTCTTGTTAGGATGTTAACAGTTATGTCTGCTACACAGGTTGGTAGAGAAAGAATTTGCTTTAGGAGTTTCTTCTGGAAGTTTTCAAGAAGTGTTAATGAGCTTGTTGTTGGTAGTATAAGCTCTAATCCATATAGTAGTACTGGAGAGATGTAAATTTTGTACAGGTGCACCATTGTCTCTACGTCAAGACCGTTGTGGCCATGGAATCCTCCCCCAAGCAGGCTATAAGCACTTCGTCTTGCTTTTTTAATATTTTCTTCCACATTTGCTATCATGTTGCCCTTGAGTGATGTAGTTCTAATGATTCCTAGATGTGTGGCTTTCTCAATTGATGGCATATCGTTTGGTCCCATTTTAAAGGTCTGGTTGTTAGATTCCTGTTTTCGCTGTTTATGGGAGATGTTCAGGACTACACTTTTTGATTGGTCTGCACGAGAGGGTGAAATTCAAAAATGTGTCTCCTGCTGAGCCATGGGATAGAGTAAATTATCTCTCTCGTATTAGCCAATCAAAATCTGGAAGTATAATAACGTTGTATGGCTTTCCTTAACTTTCCATTCATACATGGAAGAGGGTTTTTACCTCGATAAATTGACTTCACAGGCGCAGTAGAGTAATACAATCTTGTTCATATTTTTTGTAGATCTCATTTACCTGTTCAACAGTTGGTACTGTATCTACATTTTCAATTCAATTAATTAATTAAAGCTATACCATTATTACATTTTAAATTAATCAAGATTGATTAAACATTTGTTTCAATAAGATAATGGCATTCTCCTTATCCGACGTACTTTGCCGGTTAGTACATTTAAACCTGACACAATTAAAAAACATATCAAACATAACTAAGGTAAACAGGGAATTCAAATATGGATGCCATCCGGAAGCGTTTGTGCGCATGCACGTATAGTAGGACTGCAATTATCGTGACATCGCTTATCAAAACAGGATGAGTTGTTGTTGCAAAGCTCCTAAGTAAGTTCAATTCGATCATGTTTACATATATGATTCAAACTTGATCTGTATGTGTTTATATATATACTCATACTTTCCAATATATGCTCATACTTTTTCTATATATGCACATACTTTTTCAATATATGCACATACTTTTCCTATATATGCACATAGTTTACTTTATATGCACATACTTTTCCTATGTATGCCCATAGTTTACTTTATATACACATACTTTTCCTATATATGCACAGTTTACTATACGTGTGCATGCAAAACAAATTTCTTGTTAGAGGATCTAAATACAGCACAGACAACATTTTTCAAAAGACCAAAAAGTGGAAAAGTATATTTTAACAAAACGCATTTGACTAACAGGTCGAACAACAAATGTTCTTAAACCCTGCTGACTGCCATTGGCGATTGCCAAATAAACGGATCACCGATGTAATAAATGGATCTTAACTATAAATTTAATACTAAACAGAAAACAATAAACTTGCGGAAAATATATATATATACTAAATATCAGCACAACAATTTTAAATCTGCAAATTTGCGGAAGCAAATTTTTGTTCTTCCCTCGCCGGGATTCGAACTCATGCTATTGGGATATCGTGACAACATCGCCTGCACTGTGTCCAGTGCTCTAGACCACTCCGCCACCTAGACTGAACTAAAAATTCAGCTGTCCGTGGCCTAGTGTTACCTTTCCTCATCAGTAGAATCTAGAGTTGTAACACAGTACATGATATATTAGGCATGAAGATGGAATTGATTGCAGATTATCTGTCGTAAAGGATCGTAAGATGCAGTCACAGAAATAATTATTTGATAAGTATGTCTAAACAAGTGACAACTCTACGACAGATCCATCGATTGGATCACCAGTGAAGGTGATACACCGCTGAAAACACATGTTATATTCATAATTACTCTAAATATCAGCACACCAATGTTTAAACTGCAAATTTGCGGAGGCAATTTTTTGTTCTTCCCTCGGCGGGATTCGAACTCATGCTATTGGGATATCGTGACAACACTGCCTGCACTGTGTCCAGCGCTCTAGACCACTCGGCCACCTAGACTGAATTATGAATATAATATGTGTTTTCAGCCGTGTATCACCTTCCGTGACTGTCGTAGAGTTGTCACTTGTTTAGACGTACTTAATTATAGGCAACAAACACACACATATATACAGTATATATATAAATAAACAAGTCTAAATTGAAAACAACGTTCAAACCTATGATTGCGTTGGATATAAGTCTAAAGATTTGCACAACGGTACTAATATAAGATGGTATTATACGAAGATGTTGTTATTAAATCGTGTTGACAAATATTTCGGCTTAACAAATAGCCTTTGTCAGTGTCATTAGTTTTAACAATACTGATTGTATGTATAAAAATAGCTCAGTAATCCAGGTTAGTTTTGGTCTATTGATTTAATCAAAAATCCTGAACATCATAATATAAAACAAAACTCGATACTCAAATATACTTGACTGTGTATATTTACATCCCAAAATGAGTGAAAAATAAAACTTAGTATTTCTTATTGATGCCGTTTGGAGGATGTACATTTAGTTCCTTTATCCAAAAGCTTTCCCGAAACTGTCGCTGGCAATCACTCCAGTGAATGTTCTGTTCAATAACTAGGATTTTCATGCGCAGCTTGTTTGTTTATTATTTGAGTTTGTTAATTTTCAAAAATCCTGCTATGAAATAATGAACACCAAACTAAGGCTAAATTATCCTTAGAATATTTAGTATAAGGTTTGTGTTTTATTTTCTATTTTGTCAAACAAACATGGCTGCCATTGCTATAAATAAACCATAGGGGTGAAATGCAGTTTTTGGCTTATATCTCTGAAACTAAAGCAATTAGAATAAATTTGACATGGAGTCAAGATCTATCTGCCCTTAAATTTTCAGATGAATCAGACTTGTTGTAGGGTTGCTGTCCATATGCAATACTTTTATCTTTTAACTATCCAATCATTTTTTTCATTTCAGGTACTTTACAAGCAGATAATGATGACAGTGATGCAATTCATGCCATTGCTAGTGGCTCAAAAACTGCAACAGCCCTTAGTGGAATACCTTCAACAGATAACACTAATTATGTGTGTGAACCTGTTACTGTAACTGGAATAACAGCATCAGCAGACGGAGCTTATCAGAGAAGGGGCTCAGGAAGGAGTTTGTCTGGTAAATATATCTTTATAATTCACCTGTCTTAAGATGGAAGTTTATGGTCTGTTTACATGTCGTACTAAAACTAAAAAAACACTTTAATTTATTCCTAAAAATAAGAAATATTGAACAGATATATCATGCTTGGAAGCAGAGTTTCCGCTGGCGGTCCCCATTTTCGCATTTTGCAAAAAAAATAATAATTGTGGCGATAAAAAATTCATTATTTGCAAAAGAATTTGGCGAAAGAAATATAACAATTCAATTTTATCCATCTTTTTACTTTTTACGGGTTTCTCTGACACTATGTATACCTGATCAGACAATATTCAGAATTCACCTTGACCTCCTTAGATTTTGACAGAAAATCAATAATCAGCTGAGTGCATTTTATACATGTAATGATGTTATAGCTGTAGGAAATAATGTAAATTGAAATAAAAGATTTGAAGAATTATCATAGACAGCATGTGCCTATCCCAAGTCAGGAGCCTGTAATTCAGTGGTTGTGGTTTGTTGATATGGTACATATTTGTTTTTGTTTATTTCTATGCCCCATTTATGGGCATTATGTTTTCTGGTCAGTGCGTCCATTCGTTCGTCCGTTCGTTCGTCCGTCCGTCTGTCCCGCTTCAGGTTAAAGTTTTTAGTCAAGGTATTTTTTATGAAGTTGAAGTTCAATCAACTTGAAACTCAGTACACATGTTCCCTATGATATGATCTTTCTAATTTTAATGCCAAATTAGAGTTTTAATCCCAATTTCACAGTCCACTGAACATAGAAAATGATAGTGAGGATGGGGCATCCGTGTGCTATGGACACATTATTGTTTTCTACATAAATTAGGCCGTCAGTTTTTTAGTTTGAATTGTTTTATTTGTCATTTCGGGCCTTTAACAGTTGACTATGCTGTATGGGCTTTGCTCATTGTTAAAGGCCGTACAGAGACCTATATTTGTTAATTTCTGTGTCATTTGGTCTCTTGTGGAGAGTTGTCTCATGGGCAATCATACCACATCTTCCTTTTTATAAGCAATGGTGCAAACTGATTTTTTTTGTGAGAAAGGAAAATTGTATGAAAAATATGTTTATGTTTGTTGGCAAAACAAAATTAAAAATGGCACAGAGGTGAAAAAGGAATATTTTGAATGCGTATTTCCCACCAGCAGAAAAAACAGGCGTATAAAAATGAACAGGGTTATGAAAATACATTAAAAATACTCTTGCTATCAACTATTTTTATGAAAGGTACAATTATGTGAAAAATACCAATTATATTTGAGGAGCTAGATTCTTTTTGGCATGAAAGTGGTTGTTACATGTAATTAATCAAATCCAGTAACATAAAAAAAATATTCAATTGAAAACTTTTTTGTAGGAACAGCTTCATTGATTGGGAAAAAGACAGGAAAGGTGGTTGGCTACAGTGCTAGATATAAGAGATGTAGAAAATGTGATGTTGCAAAATTGAAAAAACGGTTACCAACAAAACATAAATGTCGTAAAATTGGTGTGGCTCAGCAAACCTATGGAACCAGACATGATTGTTGAAATACTCAAAGACGCCAAAAAGAAAAAAACCCACTAGTTACGCTTATAGGGGATGACGATTGTACTGCATTTAATCGGGCAAGATGTGAAGTCGATTCATGTTTGGAAAAAGTCAGTGACATCAATCATGTTAAGAAGAACATATCCAATAGGCTCCACAAAATAAAAGGCAAATATAAAGAACTCTCAGTCAAAACAATTACTGCTCTCCTAAAAAGCTTTTCTTTCATGTTAGCCCAAAACAAAGGTGACTCAGACAGAATAAAGAACAGTTTACCATCTGTAGTGCTACACCAGTTTGGTAAGCATGATGAATGTGGAGATTGGTGCCAGATGAAAAACAACCCGACAGCCAAGCATAGAAATCTACCATAGGGTGCAGATCTTAAAGATGAAAACATGAAAAAAGATTTTTTAAAGGTGTTTACTGACCTTGACCCGGGATTTTCAAAAATCCTGCTATGAAATAATGAACACCAAACTAAGGCTAAATTATCCTTAGAATATTTAGTATAAGGTTTGTGTTTTATTTTCTATTTTGTCAAACAAACATGGCTGCCATTGCTATAAATAAACCATAGGGGTGAAATGCAGTTTTTGGCTTATATCTCTGAAACTAAAGCAATTAGAATAAATTTGACATGGAGTCAAGATCTATCTGCCCTTAAATTTTCAGATGAATCAAGACTTGTTGTAGGGTTGCTGTCCATATGCAATACTTTTATCTTTTAACTATCCAATCATTTTTTTCATTTCAGGTACTTTACAAGCAGATAATGATGACAGTGATGCAATTCATGCCATTGCTAGTGGCTCAAAAACTGCAACAGCCCTTAGTGGAATACCTTCAACAGATAACACTAATTATGTGTGTGAACCTGTTACTGTAACTGGAATAACAGCATCAGCAGACGGAGCTTATCAGAGAAGGGGCTCAGGAAGGAGTTTGTAAGTTGAGCAAACTAGATTCCAGTAATCCTAATGAGAGCTTTAACAACACTGTTCGGTCAAAGGCCCCAAAAGACAAGCACTACAGTGAAAGTGGAAGTTTAGCTCACAGATTGTCTGCTGCTGTTTGTCAAAAAATGAAGGCTACAAATATGTTGCACAGGTACTATTAATTTATTTATATAAAGTAAAATAAAAACCTTCATCAAATTACTTTTTTTAAAAGATCATATGGCGGTTGTTGTAATTTGACAAGCTTTAATCAGAAGTAAAATAGGATTATAAATATGTTTGAATATATATACTGTGGATTCATTATTATTCGTTGGATACCAATTTTCGTGGGTTTCGTGGGTTCAGGTGAACCACAAATTCAAATGTTCAACGAATAACATATTTTCAGTAGGCTTTGTATACAGAGATTGGCAAAACCACGAAATCAAATATCCACGAAAATGCAAGTTTTCAGCAATCCACGAAAATTGATACCCACGAAAATAAATGAATCACAGTATATGAGTTTATAACAAAAAGAGAGACCGCCAATAATTTGTATAATGAGTACATTGTACTTAGAAAGAAAATGTAGGAGCATGCAAGTGACATTTTATTGTCTGCAAACATTTTGAAATCACATATAAAAAGATTTATAAACTTAACAAACTGTAAAACTGGTTCAGGTTAAGTTGAAAGATATACCTTAATCACATAAAACTCATAGACAAAAAAATATATTAAAAAGAATAATGAAAATGTTATTTAAGATGGTAACTTTGTGAAATGATATCATACAAAATGTAAGACAGAGCTCCCAAGTTCTTGTGTGTGTTTTTAGGTCCATGAAGAGCTTGGTCTTAGTCCTGGAATTGCCACAACAGTAACAGCTGCAATAAGAGACAAGGATGTCAACAGGAAAAGGACTGTAGCAAAGACAAAAGAATTTAAGGTTTGATTTAAAAACATTTAAGAATTTTCATTTGGACACAATCTTTATACATTGAATGACTTTGAAGGAGATTGATTAATTCTAATCATAGTTAAAACAGTTTTTATGCAGCCTTTTGAAATTTCTTATTTAAATAAAAAAGAAATAAAAAATCCCTTTTTTTGTGGGAGTTATAGCCCTTTGATCATTTAGATAGAAAATTTTTAAATAAAAAACTCCTCTGAATTGATGCTTTTTTTTAAATTTTATATAAAACATTTTCCTATTGTATCATTATAACTATGTGAATAAACATTACATTTGTCATGCTTAAGAATGTGTAAACTTTACTTTTACATGAAACAACTCAAAGGAATGATTATTTCTTTAATATTTTACAGTTACAACGTTTAAAACTTTAAAGTCAGAGATCTTCAGAAACAAGAAGTCATGAAATCAGGGAAGGGGACACTTACTGCTCAAATGTCATTGGTATGTATAAATTGTTCTTAAGATAGCTAAATGGGTTTACAAATGTACATTAGCCATCTTTTATCCATACGTTTTCAATAAGAATTTAAAAACAATAATTGTTCCTACAACATTTTATTAAAACACTATACATGTATTAAATATATTTCAAAATATTTAATATAAAATTAATATAAAATTATAGTTATAATAGATTAATTTGGGATTTACCATTTTTAACAAAGAAAGATAATTCTTGTTAGAGTTTTTCTGACAAGATGGATATTTGGGGAATATGTTTGAACTTTCATGATATCAACCTTTTAAGATAACTTTTACAATGAAAGAACCTGACTAATTTCCATTAATAAAATTTCCCTGCTAACATTATTGATCAATTTTTATAATAATGATTGATTGTTACTCTTTTTTGGGGTTTGTATTTCACATCTAATAATATGTGATTTTTAAAATATCCAAATATCCAATATATAACAAAAACAAAATAATAAAGAAATTTGAAATCAAAATGTATTTAAAGATTTAACAAAAAGAAAGTGTTTCCATTACTTTTTCATATAACATTGGATTATAACACAAAAACGAAAACAGTGTTATTACATCCCTTCTTTCCAAGTTTATTCATTATATTGAATTTTTCCTGATAAATCTGCTTACAAGATGTAATTTGAGCTCAATTGTATATTTTAGCTGATGCACAAGAACCTGATTTGACAGTTATTCCAGGACCATCAGAGGACAACTGTGAACATATTGAGAAAGTTGTAGTTTTTATGATTTAGAGACCACAGGACTAAGTATGATATAAAATAAATTGAAATAGGAAAATATCAAGTTTATTTGTATAAGCTTTAGGAGAATATGCAAGACTTGCCAAACAATTTCACCTATTAGCAAAGTATTCACAAAACTTGATATTTTCTGACAATATTATATACTTATTGACTGGGTATTAGGACAATTGATTGAATAGGTAGGGTTGAGTGGAAACATAGTTAAACTTGCTATTGTCTGAAAAAGCCAGTCAATAAGTGTTTTTTTTATACAGAAAACCATGCCATCAGAATGATGTATTATCAGACTATGATGTCACTTTTATCCAAAGAAAAAAGTTCAGGAAATGGTTAAAAAACTATTCGCTGGTTAAGTCTTTTAAACTATTAAACTATTAGTCTACAGAAAATTTTGTAAAAAAGGTTTATGTGTTCGTTCATAATTCTATAAAAAAAAAACACACCAAGGTATAATAATGATATTATTTTATTCTGAAAAAACCCACAAAAGATTTCAGAATACCGTACCATGCATTACAAAGCAATGTTCAGTATAAATATATTAAAAAGTATAATGATATTTCAAAACCATCATATTAAGAGCTTTTGCAAGAGTCATCTCCCGTTTGCGTGGGCATTCTTATTTAACAATAAGGCCACAGTTATATATCTGTATACTCTAGATACGACACTACCACAATTTTTTTATCCAGACAAATTTCCCTATTGTAAGTCCTTTTAAATATACATTATTTATACCCCATTTCTAGGAGTGTGTGTCACATTGCAATCACCTTGTCCATCCGTCCATTCCTTCATTTGTTCGTTTGTCCATTAGTCCAACACAGATTGTGTCACACTGTTAACAGGTAGTACTAAACAGATTTACTAGATATTTTATTAGCAGGTTGTCGATGATAAGCCGTATCTTGTAAATACCAACTTCCTGTTTGCCGACACTTTTAATTTTTCAATATGTTGAAAATACATTTCGTCAAAATTGTTTAAGCACTGAACAGAATGACTTCATAGTTTGTCAACCTTTCGTATCTGTCATGCAGACACACACTCATTAGGGTAATGGTTGTTAGACAATATATATACTAGATAGTAAGCCACACAAGCAAGGACGGAGTGGTGTATCCTTAAAAACATAGCTACGGTTTATTAATTCTTTAGATGATTCTCTTTTGTGTACTACGTCATTTTTCCATTTATTTAGTTTGTTTATCGAAATTGAATTGCAAAATTGTGTACTAGGTCATTTTCCCTTTTATTTAGTTTGTTTATCAAAATTGAATTACAAATAACCCGAAATGCTTGCCCTATTCTTACAGTATTTCCCGCCAAAGAAATAAACATTAATCCTCATTTGTTGTTGGGCTGTCTGAATTTTTGCATTGTTCCAGTATTTTGGAGTAACAATGTCGATTAAAGCATTTTTTGTTAGATTGTATTCTAAAACCCGAGAACCACCTGTACAGTGTAATCTATATCTCATTCAGTTTGAGCCACATGTTTTCCTGGAAAACACAAAATTGGTTCCTTTAGTATTATATACAACTTGGGATTTAAGTGATTGGTATTCCGATCGGGACAAACTGTCCCTCTTAGGCAGATTTGTTGTTGTACTGTAATTTAATCCACAATTTTCTACACAAGGAAATGACTGTACCAAGTTAGGAATATAACAGTTGTTTTCCATTCGTTTGATGTGTTTGAGCTTTTGATTTTGCCATTTGATAAGGGACTTTCCGTTTTGAATTTTACTTGGAGTTCGGTATTTTTGTTATTTAACTTTTTATCGCATTTGAACGCTAAACTTCACAAAGACCCAATAATTTAAAGAATTAAATGCTTTTTCTAATAAGATTTTTATTATAGATTTTTCGAGCTACCTTTTGTTGATTCAATAATCGAGAATAAACTTTTGTTGATTCAATAATCGAGAATAAACTTTTGTTGATTCAATAATCGAGAATAAAAGAGGGAGTGAAGAAATAAAAAAAAAAAGGCAAGATGAATCTGGCAACTTTTCTTGTACTTGTTACAAATCAGGAACCTGGTCAGTGGTTGTCTTTCATTATATCATAAAATAGAAAAACAAAGGATATGGGATAACCATCCATGACACAAAATCAGTACATGCACAGCAAAAACACACAAAAAGCAAAAGAACAGCGCATTTATTGTTGTTCTTCATCTCAAAGTCACAGTCAGGCCTTCAACACGGAGAAAAAACCTTTCACCTCTTTGCAAGTTTAAGACGGACTCAAGCACCAGTTTCTGTCTATTGTTGAAGACTGTATATTGAACTATAGATATATTTTATTATTCTTGCATCGTTGATGTGATGTTTCATTGATGTATCCCCAACATCATCTTTTATTCACGTTGAAGATCGGAACCAACTGTTATTTAAATTTTTCCTGTTAGTTATCGCTACACCGTTTTTTAAAAACATTTTCTTATCTACGAGATTCATTTGCCGCTTTCTTCCCCAATACACAAGTTTCCAACCATGACTATAGCGAACCAGTTAAATTATTTAAAGGAAATTTTAAAAAGACTCATTTAAGGGAATACAGACCCATGAAAAGGATGACAAAGCACAAGTGAATATTCATTGAAATTGTGTTAATATTCTGAATTTTGCAAACAGTTCAATGACTATTATATAACAGCTCGTCAAAGTGCACATTTTTCGGAATACTGTAAGAAACACGCCATCTATAAGATGTGAGTTCATTAATTTAGCTCTGTCGTTCAAACTATGAAAAATAAAGGATTTCTTGTTTCTTATTTTGCAGATATCACTGAAAGAAATTACTAGAAGATGTACTAGCTTACCTATTAAAGGAGAAAATATAACTAGATATAGGAAGATGTGGTGTGAGTGCCAATGAGACAACTCTCCATCCAAATAACAATTTATAAAAGTAAACCATTATAGGTCAATGTACGGCCTTCAACACGGAGCCTTGGCTCACACCGAACAACAAGCTACAAATGTATAAAGAGCCCCAAAATTACTAGTGTAAAACCATTCAAACGGGAAAACCAACGGTCTAGTCTATATAAAAACGAGAAACGAGAAACACGTATAAATTACATAAACAAACGACAACTACTGTAAATCAGATTTCTGACTTAGGACAGGTGCAAACATTTGCAGCGGGATTAAACGTTTTAATGGTACCAAACCTTCTCCCTTTTTCTGAAACAATAGTATAACATCACAACATAGAAAACACACGATAAAATATCAATTGGAAGGCTTAACTCAATCAAAAACGTAAATTAACACACTATGAACGAATAAATTCGATCTGTGATACCTGAAAGTAAATACATACTTAATAAAATATTAGGGACAAACATTCAAGGCCAAAAGCAAACAAACAAGTCCAAACAAAGCCATGGCAAGACACTACCGCGAAATATTAAACCCTTAGAAAATAATCACTTTTGAAAAACCGGTTTTCATAATATATACAGGTAAATGAAAAATAACTTTGTCGTTTTAGGTATACTACTTCTGTCTGTTTATATATTTATATATCTAGTATATTTGTTAATTTACTAGTCTTTCTAGTTAAAATTACTAGTCTTTCTAGCTAAAATTACTAGTCTTTGTAGTAAAAATTACTGGTCTTTCTAGGTAATTTACTAGTCCTTCTAGTAAGTTTACTGTCTACCTAGTAAGTTTACTATCTACCTAGTAAGTTTCACAAGAATGGCTAGTAATTACATGGATAGTACTAAGTTTACATATTTAACTGGTAACTTCTACCAGGTATTGCTTTGAATGTATGCACTAGAGTTATTGTCGACTATTTCAGTGAAATTTCTGTAACTATGTTTTTTTATGCCCCCGCCGTAGCGGAGGAGGCATTAAGTTTTACACTTGTCCGTCTGTACATACGTACGCACGTACGTCCATACGTCCCAAGATTGGTTTCCGTTCTCTAACTTGAGTTTGCCTCAACCAAATGTTATGAAACTTATACACAATGCTTATTACCACAAAATACAGATCAAGTTTGAATTTTAGTTGCGTCAATTAAACCGTTCTAGAGTTATGCCCTTTATAAATGGAAAAATGCCAATTTTTAGTTTTCGTTCTTTAACTTAAGTTTGTCTCAACCAAATGTTATGAAACTTATACACAATGCTTATTACCACAAAATACAGATCGAGTTTGAATTTTGATAGCGTCACTCTAACCGTTTTAGAGTTATGCCCTTTATTAATTGAAAATTACAAAATTTTTAGTTTCCGTTCTCTAACTTAAGTTTGCTTCAACCAAATGTTGTGAAACTTATAAACAATGCTTATTACCACAAAATAAAGATCAAGTTTGAATTTTGGTGGGGTCACTTTAACCATTCTCGAGTTATGCCCTTTATAAATTGAAAAATGCAAAATTTTATTTTCCATTTTCTAACTTAAGTTGCCTCAACCAAATGTTATGAAACTTATACACAATGCTTTTACCACAAAACACAGCTCAAGTTGAATTTTGGTGGCGTCACTTTAATCATTATCGAGTTACGCCCTTTATAAATTGAAAAATTGCAAAATTTTTAGTTTTCGTTCTGTAACTTAAGTTTGCCCCAACCAAACATTATGAAACCTATACACAATACTTTTTACCACAAAACTCAGATCAAGTACAAATTTGGGTAGTGTCACTTTTATTGTTCTTGAGTGATGTCCCTTTATAATGTTGTATACAAGCGGGGGCATCATCTGTGTCCATGGGGACACATTCTCCATTTATTTATATTCGATATGGGAATATTTAAATAAGCTTATATTTATACTCTAACAGGTTTCAAATAGTGATTAAATTACTAATGACAATAGCTTTTGGACTTTTTTTCCACTCGCAATTATTTCAGATTCAATGCACATTGATTTACAGACGTAAAACAACCCGGCTTTTGAATAAACTTTTTTTCATAACAGGGCATTTGCACTGGATAGATGGGTATATAAAGTTTGGGCAGCTTGTAAAGCCATGAAAGTTCCATCATTAGCTGGTTATTATGTCAGACGGCAAGTGAGGAATAATACGTATACCCATGGTATTGGACGACATAGTTCAGATGAGGTGTATCATATTATGGAGCTTGATTTAAAGGCCCTCTCAGCCTTCTTAGGTAAAGTGTGAGTCTCTGTGGAATTGATATTGTTCACCTGATATGCATTATATTATTATATTCCATCAGTCCCATGTGATCAGTCCACAGGACAATATAACAGTGTAACAATAAAAATTGCTGAAATCTCACCAAATCCTTTATCATTTCTGAATTGGTCCAAAAAACTTTTTTTTTTTAAACAGCATTTGTGAAAGTTACTCAAGGAAATAAGTCCCTGGATAAAATTTGCTTTATAACCTTACAGTTTTCAATATTGTCTTCTGTTTATTGCACTATGCAATGATATCAAGTATGCTTACAGGAACACATACAGGGCCCATATAGAAAACCAGTTTCACACGTGTCGGAGAAATTTTACCAAACTGGTCAAAAACGGAACAAAGTTTTAATATTAGTCTGCTACATATAAAAGTCACATTAAATTACATTTTAAAGTCGATAAGTATTGATAGGACAAACAATAAAAAGGAGCTCGTAATTTTATTTTCGTTACTTTATCGTTGTAGGTAATAAAAAATTCCTGCTCGGAGACAAGCCATGCCAGGCAGACTGGAGTACATTATCTTACCTCCTATACATTTCTAGGAGTATGATTGGTTAAAAGCGTCCGCGTGGAGACCGTGTATATTCCATATTAGGTTAGTAGGGAGGTGGGGCTTATTTCAATACACGGTTAGTAGTGGAGTTACGACTTTGGCACTATTTGATTGTTTAAATGTATTGAAAGTTCTGTTTAATATTGTTATATCAAGGTTGTTGATAATAAATTGTTATTTTGACATTATTTTTGTGTGCAGACCAATGGAATTAGGTTCTTAAAATTGAACCAAAGGCTTATAATGTATAAATACTTCAATAACAGAGGAGAGACCAAGAGCTTGTGATGTATAAATACTTCAATAACAGAGGAGATATATGACCAAAGGCTTATAATGTATAAATACTTCAATAACAGAGGAGATATATGACCAAAGGCTTATGATGTATAAATATACTAGAGGAGATATATGACCAAAGGCTTATGATGTATAAATATACTAGAGGAGATATATGACCAACGGCTTATGATGTATAAATATACTAGAGGAGATATATGACCAAAGGCTTATAATGTATAAATACTTCAATAACAGAGGAGATATAGGACCAAAGGCTTATGATGTATAAATACTTCAATAACAGAGGAGATATAGGACCAAAGGCTTATGATGTATAAATACTTCAATAACAGAGGAGAGACCATAGGCTTATGATGTATAAATACTTCAATAACAGAGGAGAGACCAAAGGCTTATGATGTATAAATACTTCAATAACAGAGGAGATATATGACCAAAGGCTTATAATGTATAAATATACTAGAGGAGATAGATGACCAAAGGCTTATGATGTATAAATATACTAGAGGAGATAAAGGACCAAAGGCTTATGATGTATAAATATACTAGAGGAGATATATGACCAAAGGCTTATGATGTATAAATACTTCAATAACAGAGGAGATATATGACCAAAGGCTTATGATGTATAAATATACTAGAGGAGATATATGACCAAAGGCTTATGATGTATAAATATACTAGAGGAGATATATGACCAAAGGCTTGTAATGTATAAATACTTCAATAACAGAGGAGAGACCAAGGGCTTGTGATGTATAAATACTTCAATAACAGAGGAGATATATGACCAAAGGCTTATGATGTATAAATATACTAGAGGAGATATATGACCAAAGGCTTATGATGTATAAATATACTAGAGGAGATACATGACCAAAGGATTATGATGTATAAATATACTAGAGGAGATATATGACCAAAGGCTTATGATGTATAAATACTTCAATAACAGAGGAGATATATGACCAAAGGCTTATGATGTATAAATATACTAGAGGAGATATATGACCAAAGGCTTATGATGTATAAATATACTAGAGGAGATATATGACCAAAGGCTTGTGATGTATAAATACTTCAATAACAGAGGAGATATATGACCAAAGGCTTATGATGTATAAATACTTCAATAACAGAGGAGATATATGACCAAAGGCTTATGATGTATAAATATACTAGAGGAGATATATGACCAAAGGCTTATGATGTATAAATATACTAGAGGAGATATATGACCAAATGCTTATGATGTATAAATATACTAGAGGAGATATATGACCAAAGGCTTATAATGTATAAATATACTAGAGGAGATATATGACCAAATGTGTCCATAGTACACGGATTATCATTTTTTTATGTTCAGTGGACCGTGAAATTGGGGTCAAGACTTTAATTACTTTAAAATTAAAAAGATCATATCATAGGTGACATATGTACTAAGTTTCAAGTTGATTGAACTTCAACTTCATCAAAAACTATCTTGACCAAACACTTTAACCTGAAGTCGGACAAATGAACGAACGAACGGACGCACAGAACGGAAAAATGATGCCCCTCTACTATCGTAAGCGTAGAAAAATAATGACAAAAATAGTCCCGTTTGAATGGTTTTACACGTCATTTTTGGGGCCCTTTATAGCTTGCTGTTCGGTGTGAATTAAGGCTCCGTGTTGAAGACCGTTCTTTGACATATAATGGTTTACTTTTACAAATTGTGACTTGGATGAGAGAGTTGTCTCATTGGCACTCATACCACATCTATGGAAATGTATTTATGGTGTGTACAATGCAAATGCGGCTATGCACATTTTCTAGGAAGTTGAATAACTACTACTAACCACAGCGTACATGTACATTTTTTAAATGACTCCTTCCACTATTTCAACCAAGAATGACAATTATATATGAAATGCTATAGTTGGTGAGACTTTATTCCTTTAAGATGTGTGTATTTATTATCTTTATATTTATAAACCAAATCATTTGTGTATTTACCCTTTCAACATATTAGAAAATTTCGTATACCCGTTCCTTTTATGTACAGAAATATGCTTAATGTATGCAATTTATATGATTATTTTCTCTTATTTTCAACATATATTTTAAATTGTGACTATCTATAATAGTTCCGTAACTTTCTATCTGTATAAACCAATGATCAACAAGTGCATACATTTTTATGAAATTATCAGCAATATAATTTCAAAAAAAAGAAAAGATTTTAGTCACGAATAATATTCTATATTCTAGTCTAACGTGTTGGTGTATCCTTTGTCGAAGATGCACATAGATCTAGGTGAACAACACACTCTCTTTAGAACATCTTGTTTTTAGTTTCACAAAATTTGGGTTATTATCAAATTCTGTTGAAGGATTTATTGTTTTTGTTTATGTAATTGTAGAATGAGCCTCTGTCTGTCTGTCTGTCTGTCTGTCTGTCTGTCTGTCTGTCTGTCTGTCTTGTCTGTCTGTCTGTCTGTCTGTCTGTCTGTCTTGTCTGTCTTGTCTGTCTGTCTGTCTGTCAATGAACTATTTTGATAGATCTGTTGGACGCATATTTCCGACTTGCTCTTACTTTCAATAAAGAGCTGGTAGTATTCTTAGCCTCAAAACCATGTGTTGTTTGAATTTGCTTCTGATTTTTTTCACATATTAAGTTTCGGTTTAGATGGTGTCACAGTCTTGTCTCAGTATAACAATAGGGTTGAGTACAGGTGCCCTGATGGGTTCTCTATGCAGAGAGAAAATCCCACACATGGAGGCGGGCCTCTATTGGTCACTAAACAATAATGTATACTAGTTCAGCGAAATGGTTGCTACACTAAACACCAAAACATGCTTTTGAACTTAAATTAAAAAAACAAAAGCACACGAGATTAACAAAGAATAAAGGTCTCTGCTTTGGGATAGGCGACAAAATGTAATTTATGACTTTTGATATCTCAACCTGCCCCTGTACCTTTAGCAAATGAGGAATAAACAACCACACTGCATAAAACAGGGGAAAACTCAATTTAAAAGAAGTCAGAGTGAATTTAGAATAGGTAACAGAAGAAACTACTCAAATGGCAATAATAAACATAAAATAACAAAGGACCAGTAGCAGTAACTGACATGCAAGATCCAGGTTTGAAGTACAATGTACAATAATCGGGAATTTGTGTCATTGGTAGTAAAATTAACATTTCTAGAACAATGAAATCTGGGGTTATTTGGTCAAATAAAATAATACCTTTACTTAGTACCAGAACATATAAAAACTATTCTCTTTTCTTTGGATTTGTTCCCAAATAGATTTTTTCTCCCATAGGATATTTCTTTCTCCCATAGGATATTCATTTCTCCCATAGGAGATTTATTTCTCCCATAAGAGATTTCTTTCTCCCATAGGAGATTTTCTCTCTTATGATTTGCTTTAATCTCCCATAGGATTTTTATTCTCCTTTGGATATTTTTTATCCCACAGGATATTTTTTCTGTAATGAAATCCTAAGGATTTTGATTAATCCTATCGGATATTTTCATCCCACAGGATTATTTTATTAGACAAATATCCTATAGGATAAAAATATCCTGTAGGAAATACTTTTATTTCTCCCAAGGGATTGTTTTAGTCCTAAGGGAGAAAATATATCCTGTAGGATATTTTTATTCTCCTAAGGGATTATAAATCCCGTAGGATTTAAATATCCTGTAGGATATTAAAAATATCCTACGGGATTATGACTTTATCCTAAAGGATTTCTCAAAATCCTGTAGGATTTTTAAAAATCCTATGGGAGAAAATAATATCCTACAGGATTTTGTCACTGTTTTCACTCCAGTTGCCGAACCAGGCGAGCCACACCAAAGTTTTTTTTGTTTTGTGTTACCTATCCCCAGGGGTACATTATTGCCAAATTTGATGATTCTACCGTTAAAAAAAGTGTGGTTCCAATTTGCACTCATGAGAAGTGCAAATTAATCCAAGAACATGTTTAATGTATAAATATACTAGAGGAGATATATGACCAAAGGCTTATGATGTATAAATATACTATAGGAGATATATGACCAAAGGCTTATGATGTATAAATATACTATAATATAACCCCGCCGCATTTTTGCGCCTGTCCCAAGTTAGGAGCCTCTGGCCTTTGTTAGTCTTGTATTATTTTTACTTTTAGTTTCTTGTGTATAATTTGGAGTTTAGTATGACGTCCATTATCACTGAACTAGTATATATATATTTGTTTAGGGGCCAGCTGAAGGACGCCTCCGGGTGCGGGAATTTCTCGCTGCATTGAAGACCTATTGGTGACCTTCTGTTGTTGTTTGTTCTGTGGTCGGGTTGTTGTCTCTTTGACACATTCTCCATTTCCATTCTCAATTTTATTATAGGAGATATATGACCAAAGGCTTATGATGTATAAATATACTAGAGGAGATATAAGACCAAAGGCTTGTGATGTATAAATATACTAGAGGAGATATATGACCAAAGGCTTGTGATGTATAAATACTTCAAAAACAGAGGAGATATATGACCAAAGGCTTATGATTTATAAATACTTCAATAACAGAGGAGATTTATGACCAAAGGCTTATGATGTATAAATATACTAGAGGAGATATATGACCAAAGGCTTATGATGTATAAATACTTCAATAACAGGAGATATATGACCAAAGGCTTATAATGTATAAATACTTCAATAACAGAGGAGATATATGACCAAAGGGAACTATTAAAAAATAGCCAAATCAACATAGGGTCAACCTTTCCTAAGGGAGCCTTAATTTCTTGATAATTTTGAAATTTATCATCGGAGATTTTAAGAGAAGTATGTTAAAAATCATATCAGTACATACTACTGAGCTGATGGAAACTAGCAGTCCGCCAACAGCGGTATAAACCCAGTACTGGAAAATGAAAATAAGGAACGGAGAAGAGAAAAATAATTTTGATTAGATTTCCATGAACACAACACGTTTTTCTATAACCTTCATCGAAACAAATCCAAAAAATATGAAATGTTGAATAGTACACAAAAAACCAAGGAGTTAACACAACATGCTTACTATTTTTAGGGGCACATATTTTTTTTTTTCATCACACCTTTTCGTAAGAGCAAAAATTCGAAAATGTAAGTATTTGATATGAGGGTATCAGATGAACTTTCTAAGCACTAGTTAAAGTAAATGCAGGTTTTAGTATTTTTTTTGTCTTTTTTCACTTTTGTAAAAGATATAAGTGGAGAACATGAAATATTAGAAAACAATGCAACTCGCTCACCATTTCATTATGAAAATATGCATTTCATGACATAAAAAAATACACAAAGTTGAAACATTACTGACATATACAACTTGAAGGATGTCCCAAAGTGAGTCCATTGATACACATAATTACAGTTATAATTAACTGAATTATTTGTTTAAAGAAATCTAAATTATATTTTTAGAATATAGTAACTTATGTGATTATTATGAAAGAATGAAACAGACATTCTGGCCTGACTGGGACGAATGTATTACCCATGGACATACAAAAGAGGCAACTAAATAATTAATTTTGTAATGAGCTTGCTTGCTTGCACATATGTTATCATAAAAAACTGAAATAAAATTATTGCATTCACATCACATTGATTTTCAGTTGCTGAGGGTGTATGTTATTTTTATAAGAGGAGGTATGATAGTAGCCATTATCTAGTCCTCGAAATTGAAAACATAGTACATCCTTTCAAAAGTATATTTAAAGTTAATGTCTGTTGTGATGTGATGTAAAAATAAACAAATTGACATATTTGCCTAACATGTCAATTTTTCACGTAGTTTAGGGCTAAACTCAAAACGAGTCTAATCATTATCCTAAAAGAAACCATTTTCAAATTATTTACATGTATTTTATCAACAATCAAAGCCGGGCTTCAGAGCACAGACACCTCCCTCTAAAAAATTACCTTTATACCCTAATATAACACTATATTAAGGTATAAAGGTATTTTTTTTCAGAGACAAGTGCCTGTACTTCAGAGCTACTTTGAAACTACCTACTCTAGGGGTGATGTGAATCAGATGTGGATAATAAAGAGTAAAAAAAAAAAAGTTAGAATGCATACACTCGAGGTCTCATTCCTTCTGCAATAGTATAAAAGCATTTGACTTCTCCTCCCTTAACAATAGTATTCCTTATTCTTCATTTAAATACAGATTTGAAGAATAATTCCAACTTTTTATCATAAAGAAGAATGGCCATGGTAGATACTAGTATCTTGTTTTAAGGGAGGTTAAATCATACTTTGTGAAGACACCGATTCAAACAACAAATTCTTGGGAAAAAAAGTGAGAAAAAAAAATTGAAATCTGGCATTATCAAGATGCTTGATTTGTTTTTAATTCAAAACATAATCTGAATATTTTCCGATTCTTTATTTTAATAATTTATGTATTATTTATTTAACAGTTCATTGAATTAATTTTTAGATTATTTCTTTTTTTATCTATTTTTCATTATGAATTACTTATTTTGAATTTAGCTTAAACTTTATTCATTATTTTGTTTGAAAATCTGTGATAAAAGGAATACATTTTATGATTTTGAAAGTGACTTATAGACCCAATGGGTCGGGTGAGCATTATTGTTTTTGTTATATATTTGTATTTTTTTAAGCTGTCATTACACATGTCACTATAATAAAAAAAATTACATACTAACTTACTTACTATTTGTTATGTTTGGTGGACGAGTAATTCATTTGACAGACAATCAGTATTCCTATGAGAACAAACTGCGTTCCCCTCCTGCCGACTTGTCCCTCTATTTGTACGAGGCAGAATTTCATACAGAAGCTTCGCGTGAAGAATGAAAAGAAGCTAGCATTATCATTTAACTTCACGTCCCATTACATAGTTCATGTCCTCTCAAAAAATTATAACCTCGGTGACTATGTCGATCTTATCCATCCCATCGAACTTGAGATAAAGGATACCACAGATACAATTAAGTCTGCCTCATATCTTGACTTACATCTAGAAATTGACAATGAGGGTCGGTTGAGAACACAACTTTACGACAAAAGAGATGATTTCAGCTTTTCAATTGTGAACTATCCTTTTCTATGTAGCAATATTCCTGCAGTGCCTGCATACACAGTATATATCTGTCAGTTGATACGATGGTCCAGAGCTAACGTTTCCTATCACGATTTTCCTTGATAGAGGATTGCTATTGAACCAAAGATTCCTGTTCCTCGAAGTCATCCCATCGGAAGTTTTACGGAAAAACACCATGAATTGGTTTACCTTTGGCATTGTGGAATATCTGTATCACAGGTGACACAAGATATTGTTTTAATTGTCCTACCCATTCTTCCGTCCTTTTTTCTTTAAATAAGACTTGAACACCGATTTTTACTTACCCTGAGCAACACGACGGGTAACATATGTGGGGTAGGATCTGCATACCCTTTCGGAACACATGATAACACCCCTTTATTTTGATGGGGTTGTTTTGCTCGGTGTTAAGTTTTATATGTAGTGTGTTTTTTAAGACTTGTCATTATTTGATTTTGTTTGTTTCTCTTCGATGCTTTTTCAATGCTACATGTTTGTATTGTTTTCTGTCTATCGTTTTGTAATTTAATGTTTTTATGTTTTTTTGTTTTTTTTTTATTTAGTAACAATCCTTTTATTTGGATTTTAGACAAATAAAATTCTTATTCTTATTCTTATTCTTCTTCATCGACTAATACGTGTGAGTCTCCCTTTGATACCTTCTGCCACTTTTTGGAAAAGAAACGAAAGTCTTCCTGTCTCCCGTCTCCGATTTGGATTTATGTCATTTCCATATGTCGTTTTTCATATCCCTAGTAAGCACATGGTCAATGGGTATAAGTAGAAACCAACACTAAAGTATATATATATACAAACTACCAACGCACGTACAACAATGTATCTTAATAAAACAGGATTAGACCTTAAACCAAAAAAAAAGTTCAAACAACGCACCACAACGTTCCTAGATAAAAATAAGACTGGTCTAAAGGTCAATTTCTTCATTCAAATCTACATGTACTTCATTGGTAGACCGTCCATATTTTGAAAGTAAACGTAATAATATACACCTATTGACTGGTTATGAGGATAATAGCAAGTTTGTTGTCCCTGAGATACCAACTATTGATCGAGGCGAAGCCGAGGGCAATAGTTAGTATCAAAGGGACAACAAACTTGCTATTACCCTCATAACCAGTCATTAAGTGTTTTATTATACCGAACAAAACATCTTTCTAAAAAATCTATATACACCACCTGGAAAAAACTTATATTATTAGTCACATAAACATGCACAAATGAACTATCAGGTTATTTTGGCCCGTGTGGTATTTGTAAATATTTTATTCAGTACTGTAATTAAAAACAGGAATCCTTGAGTAAAAGTTCCTGTGCACATAACAAACGCTGTCTAAAATATATTACCGTACACCAAAGCAATCACAGATTATGAAGACGACGACAGACCCATACCATACATTTGTTATGTTTTAGTTCTTAAGTTATGTCGTGTAGATTTACTTTTTTTTTAAATGCTTCTGGTAAGATATATATTAATTTGAAATTAAATCGACAGACACATACAGATTATACCGTTTTCGATATTTCAGAGTTTAACGTTGCCAAGCACACAAATCCATGCAGAATAGTCAATGACGTCATTGTTGTCCAATGGAAAAATTAGTATGAAAAAGTCCGGGAAATATGTTCTTTAAACTATTGACCGGGGTAATAGTCTTTGAAACTATTGACTGGCAAATAGTTTGTGGAATGAAATAGCACAAATGTTTTATTCTTTTTTATATAGAAAAAAACATACTGAGGTATAATAATATGATTTATATCAATTTATCGTGTCTTCTATGGTTATTGCGGAAAGTCGTATGATGAAAACGGACATCGGGATCATACATTCATATTGATAGGGATGGACGTTAGCAGTGGATTTTGTAAAGAAGGTTTGCTCTTGATTGAACCATGGAAGTATTGAACCCATATCAACTGTAATAAATTAGATCCATGGGGGTTATTTAAACCCAATTAAAAATAATGCAATATAGTTAAAAAAAATTAGCTTGTTCTACCCCATGTTGCTAACTTTTGTATATATAATGTCAACAACTAAACCTTCCATATTTAAACCCGTCTTTAGGGTTGGAAACTGTTTGAAGATTGGTACTTCTTGTTTCATTATTTTAAGATGAATACGTATAGAAACAGACTTTGTTCTTTCATGTTTCATGTTTCATTTTTTCTTGTATGTAGTATTTCAAGAAAGTATATCAGAATATGAATGACCAAGCTATAAATAAATAAAATTACCTTCTTGTGGATGGTTGTTTAGGTGTTACGTGTATAATGAGAATAAGAACTTACAAACCACATTTTTACGTGTAAATCCTAAAATATAAATCGTGTAAGTGATTTTTTTCTGTTTATACATTTTCTTTCCGTCCATGATTATTGAAAATTTTGGAAATACGGTTAACTGTTGATATCAAATATTTAGTCGATCGTCTTTTTTATTTCTTTACTTTCTTGTTTAGATTAAAGGTTGTCATATGGATTGCTCATTTCAGGCCACATATCCACTTCTAGGGGCATTTCAAAATGTCGAGTTACCCATGTTATCTCTGTCTTTGCAATTCTAGTTTCTTTCAATATTTGTCTGTTTGAACCTTGACTTATGAAATCTGAAGTGAAATCGGTTTACTCACCCACACATCGTAGGACAAATAAAAAAAAATGTTTTGCTTCAACCTAATTCAATAAGATTTATCCAGTAGTAAAATAGAGGACAATGCTGTGGGAAAGCCTGACAGTACCACAATGAGGATATTTTGTATCCCTTTTTTAGAAAAAAAAAACTACTCACAATGTATTGTGATCTTGCTTTGTAACCATAATATCAAATTCAGAGTTGAGAGATGAATCATAAATTATGCAGGTTGCACCACTCGTAAAGAATAATAACTGGACTGTTTGACTATCAGATAAGTCTGACTAAAGCAAAAAAAATAATAATGGGACATTTAAAAGCAATATGACATTGACTCACTTTATTGTTACATAGGTAAGCACCAGGAACTGTATTAAATTTTGACGTCCAATCACAACAACGGTAAGTCACTTGTTATTAATTGAGTCCTATATAATAAAGCCTGGTAGTTTCAGAACAATTGTTAATTAACAAAATTTCTGTGTAAATTACATGACGAAGACTATTCAAATTTCATATACATAACCATCACACATTTGCTGGAGAAATTTCATGATATTTATGCATATTAGTTTTGTGAACGAAATGTTTCTGTTGATTTTGTATAATGCTAATGACGTTTAGTATGTTACAAAATGAAAAAAAAAGAAGGCATATCATATATATAAAATGTGACAACAAATTTAACTTTATGTGTATCCACCAATCAACAAAACCAAAGCAAAGATTAATGTCAGCAGAGTTGTCAAGACTAGCAATAGCACGAAGAAGAACCAATCAAGGATAGCAGACACGTCTTTCCAACAGAGCAGATCATCATTGTCGTCATAACTTAATGATTTATTATCGTCTCCTTTATTAGTAGACACGGAGTTTTTACAACAACCTCTCCAACAAGAAATAGGAACACAGCAGCCTCGAATTAATTTGTAAACCCATTTCGGAACTGGCACGGCATCATCTCGGAAATTGATCCGGATTACAAGCACTGTAGCAAAAACACAGAAGACTCCAAGAACAAGCGTCATAGCTAGATATACAGCTGGAAAAAAAGTACAAACATGTATGGTTATAAGGTGAATGATTTCCTTTTTTAGTGTAGCAACTTAGATGATTTAGTGTTTATTTTTTTTAATTTTACGTTTCAAATGTATTGCTGACATTATTTCATTTCAAAGAGAGGCCCTTGGGATAGTTTTGTTTTTGAGGACTCTGTTTCCTTAATTTCTCTTAATCGTATTTTTTATCGCCCATAAACTTTCGATCCTCTTGTGTGCAGTTTATTTTTAAATGTTAATCCAGTGTGAGATTCAAAGTGAATCATAGATACATAGCTATAATAGGAATAAAAATAAAAATAACATATCAAAGGCTATATGCAAACAATTTGTTCTAATTGAAATCAATATATGTTCAAGAGGGGAGTGTCAAATAGTAAAATTTCGTAGCTTTTACTATAGTTTACACAGAAAACTTTTTATCCTTTTTTACAAGCATTTGCCTTCCTGGAACACCTGAGTTACCCCAAGTGATTAGTTGGGTTCGTGCCGCTCAGTTTATATACTAGTAGGTTGGGTTCGTGTCGCTCAGTTTATATACTAGTAGGTTGGGTTCGTGTCGCTCAGTTTATATACTAGTAGGTTATTTCTATGTAGTGTTTTATGAACCTGTTTGTCTTTTCGTAGTCTTTCAGACTTTGTCATGGAGTTGTCAGGTTTTTTTTCGACTTATCACTTTTGAAAATCTTCTTGGTATCTTCCGTTTCTTGACTCTTCTGTGTATTTTAGTTGCATTATCAATAATCAATAATCAAATGAAAGACATTTCAAAGTTGATTGAAAGATATTCTGTAATAATATGTGATGTTTAACTATTGGATAATAGACCTACCTAACCCAGGATCTCAGCCTTATGCATTTAAATCATCGCTATTCCTTGTCATAAGTTTTAGAATAATTGAATCGGAGTAGAGTGATACCATGCCCAACGTTTTACAAAATATATGAGACAAAAGCTTAAATGCCTCAAAAGAATTCTGCTTATAAGATTGCACTATTTACATGTAAAAAATGGCACACATTTAACACCATTCTTACTAAATATGCGAGTTTTGAGATACATAAACAGTATTCGTACATTGTAGGAAAATATAAAATGTATTTGTACGAGCTTTAGAAACGGGAAGAAAAGCCAGGCTCATCTGTTTCGTAGCGAGTTTAAATACATTTTATATTTTCCTACAATATTCGAAAATTGTTTAAATCCTGTAACTTAACATTTACTCTTAAGGGTATAGTTTGTACTTCACAATCACTGAATTTGTTTTTAAATGAAATCGTTATAACTTTTAAAAACGCGGACCGCGATAAGGACCCAAATTGAACTGTGTAGTCGTTCGAAACAGATAAATACGTAAACCATAAGTATATTGCTTTGTGAGTAAAAAGGTCGATTGCAAGATGTGTTTAATACGACTCACTGTCCACACGGTTATATTAAGGGTCAGGAGTCGGTTTCACAAAAAACTTACGACTAAGATTGATCGTAAGTCATGAACACTTCAGTATACTTACGATCAATCTTAGTCGTAAATTCTTTAGTGAAACCGACTCCAGAACTTCCTAAGCGGTCATATAAAGTCAAGCTTATTACAAAAGTCCTCTGAAGAATTGTATGAAAAAAATACCGACGTATGGAAATAATGCTTACCATTACCATGTCACTTCCTTGGTGACATAATTACAAAGTAAAAAATAATAATAAAGAAATCATGGAACAGCCAGTACCTTACAGGAAAACAAAACTTATTTGAGTGTCAAACCAAATTATCAACAAATCTTTTATAAACTAGATTACACTCGCGACATCGCGGGTCCGTGACTAAATTAAAGTACCACGACTTACTTGTAGTATTCGTATTGTCATGCTGATTATAAGTTTTCTCTGTTTTCAAAATCTGTCTGTTAGAACCCGTCGACCCGGAACTTGTAAATTATTGGTAATATTAATTATGTCATTGTCCTATATAATTAGTTATATATAAAGTTGAATTCTTTGATTCGTCGTTTTTACTTCATGTCGGCTAACAAATTGGAAAGTACCTACTCCTTATTTTTAGCCTGGATTTTAAGTATTGGTATTGTCACTGATAAATTCATACTGACAAACTCTTTCTGTTTGAACCCGTCCTGGTTTTCTTAATACCTTGTGACACGGCTACTCCGAAAACGGAGGAACTTACTAAGAGAAGAAGACTGCAACCGGAAACTACACGATACACATACTATTGGAATCGGTATCGGATTTGACCCGGAACTTGATAATTATTGGTAATATTAATTATGTGGAAAACAAAATAGCCTGGAATGGTGTACTTTTTAATCAGCACCATTGTCCTATATTAGTTATATATAAAATTGAATTCTTTGATTCTTCGTTTTTACGTCATGCCGGCTAACAAATTGGACCTCGTTATTTTAGTAGTATATATACTTGACAGTTAGCCCCGTGAACGTTACATGTTTCTTTGAACCGTTTATGTCATTTAGATAGTGAGAATGAAAAGCTTGGTTATTACATGGTAATGCAGAGGTTTTGGATCATTTCTGTGTAAGTTCATACATACATTATCGTGTGATATAATACAACTGTTGTAAACAGTTATGGTTGTAAGTAATGTTCTTATTTTGTATAAATTCATATTCTTAAACATTATTTAGAATTTCACTTACAGAGATATGATATATGTACTGCGGATGCAGGCATACTGTCCGTCACCAATGTTAACAGAACAGCCAAAGCCAGCAGTACAGTGATTGAAAACCCTATTTTTTCTCCTGAATCAACAGGGAGTACAAATACAAGGATCTGTAAAAAGGCTACAAGCAGTACTGGCAGGATGACTCCAGTTACGTAATACGGAGGTTTCCGTCGTAGTGTGATAACAAACTCTAGTACAGGATACGTCTTAACTGATCCAGAGACTTTAGTCTCTGTAAGATCTTTATCTTTAACTTCCGACCCTGTCACAGCCCACTCGCCGTTTTCTCTGGAATTAAAAGGAAGAGATGGCAATGAGTTCAAAACGTAAAAATAAAACCTCGTTTGTTAATTGTAGTGCATTCTAAGCTTGCACAAACTGTGAATCAAAATCCCTCTATTTACGTTTTCATATAAATATCTTAAAATCGAAGTGCATTTGCATGTGTTGAAATAGTTTAACATTTATTAATTCTGAAATTCGACAGAAAAAAAAAAAAAAAAACCAGTTATTTTATCTAGCAAATAAAATCTAGCAAATAAACCCAAGTGACGCAATTCTAGATTAATCGTGATCCTTTAAAATATTTGTTACTTTTATTGCTGATTCTAATTAAAAGCTATTGTGTCCCTTGTAACAGTTTTGTTCTCAGACGACTTTCTTAGTCTTTTTCGAAGAAAGTGTAAATATTACATGTAACTGTAAAGTTATCATTTAAGGAACTATTATAGCTTAATCTTGCTACAACCAAAAGATGGGGCTTGAACAACGCACCCAAGACAAATGCCTCCCCCTGGAAAAAATGTTAAAAAAAAAAGTAAAATCATTTTTGGAGATAAATTCCCAGTTTCCGGGTGGCAAAATATTTACGAATTCTTACTTTATTAGCATTTATATTCACCAAAAGTGGCTAAGGAAGACGGATTCATATAATTTTTTCTTGTTTCCGAATCCCTGTTTGTCATTTGTGCACATTTGAAAAATGAAATATTGTTTAAACTAAAAAATATTATATAGTTCAATAATGTTGAATTACCCAAATTAGTATACCATTTAAATAGTTCTTTAACGCCGCTTAATCTCCAAATATGAATAAAAGGCGATGTAGGTTATATGTCAATTAGACAACAACCAAACAACACAAAAACACAAAATACCTAAATCTCTACGTATGGTCTTTGTCAATAGGCAGGTGTCTAAAAAACTGTCAATAAATCTACAAAAATCTGCCCTCAACAACATCTTTTTTTTTTTCAAACGAAAAACATTTTAACATCTGACAAAAGAGAACCACTAGCGAAGTAATAGACTTGGGAAAGCACTTGCAAAGCGGTTAAATTAGTTTTCAAAGCTAAAAAAGGATAAATAAAGGTGTGGATTATTAATGCAATTTATTCAAAAATCACCCTTTTTTTACGGCAATTCTTTCCCTTTTTTGATTTTTTGATTTCCTCGGATTCTTATTCAGTCACATTTTAATATTCAATTGGTACTGTTTCAGTAAAATATCGTTTGCACCCCAAAAAATATTTTTAACTTGAAACTATAGTCGAATCCTACTCAAAATTTACTACAGCTCGATGTATAACTCAAACCATAACTCGAACTTTAATTTGAATTTGAACTCACACTTTAAGTAGAATTTCAACTCGAACTCCAATCCTACCTCGAACTTTTATTATTTTGTTAGCCGTAGAATTTCACATTATTCATGCATGATTGGGAAAAATACCTGAATTAAAAAACATCCGAACATAACCAACTTATGAGAGGAAAAAACTAATTCATACAAGAAGTTAAGAGGAGAATAGAATTTTGTTTTACAGAACAAATATCTACAGTCGCACAGTTTTGACACTATTTAAGCTTTTGAGACTCAGTTAAAACATAGTTTTACAGTAATACCAATAAATAATAGCCAGGGTAGGGGATGCTTACTGTAGGTCTTCCGTTTTTATTTCTTCATAAAGTGCCTCTAGTGTCAAATCTTCTTTAGTATAAGCCCAGCTGGTTAATTCAATACTACATGATTGTTTGTCAAAAGGATAAAAGGTTACGTCTACTTCACAATGCGTCTGGAATATTAGGGGAAGTTCCCATTCGACAACACCCGTTTTCTCAACTTTGAACTGTAGGTAGGCGTCGTTTAATATTTTCACATCTTGTTTCCTGTTTAAAGACAAAAATGATTATTTGTACATGCAAAATATAGATATGAATAATATAATTCCAAAGTTATCATTATTTTTTTCAAATGAAGATTGGGGACAAATCAACACCTTTCAGTCTAAGCAAAATTACTGAAAAACGATCGAGAATAATTGCAATAACAAAATTCATTGAACCAAACGTTATATAGATACTTTTCGGTGAAAGTGATTAAATTGATATTTTATAAAATGAGCATCGCATAAATGCAAATCATATATTAATAATAATTAAATGTGTATCTCGATATTTTTAATAAACAAACTGACCGGTTGTCGAAGCAAAATAACGTATGTTTTGTTGTATTTTATAAATTTATTGTTTGTGTGATAGACAGTTTTTAATGAATATAATTAAAGAGAGATATTAACTTTTTGCTTATAAGGATATTAAAGATCTATCGGTGGGAAGATTTCCTTTCTTTTTGGAGGTACATGTACCTGAAATCTGTGTAAAAGATGAAGACGAAGACGAAATACCAAGCCGGCAATATGTTAAAAAATAAATGGATTGATGACTGCTTAACTTTTACAACGACCAAAACTAAAATTTAAGATATTGCAAAGGTAAAAAAAAATCATTGATTCAACTGGGTAATCTCTTTTGTCCTTATTCATACCTATAAATATTTAAAAGTACAAAACAGAAAACTAAAATAAATTATTCCAAAACTGAAAAATAAAAAAATCCTTTTACAAAGGTACCAATTTCAGAGCGCACGACAAATGTGAAAAGCAGGCAAAAACATATATATCTGTCTTAGAGTTTAATGAAATAACCAACAAAGCGACTCATTGTATTGTATTTTAATTAAATTTGAGGAATAACTTAAATAAAAACTGTGTATACATTTTTGCTTGAAAGTGTGTAAATTTGTCATGTCATTGAGCTCACAATTTATTCGAAAATATGAAATTCTGTTCCCATGCAGTGCCCAATTTATTTAAAAAAATAAAGTGCCAGAATACTTATTCGTTTATTGTTTTACAGTTAGGAGAATGTTATATAGATAATGTTAATAGAAAAACAAATGATATGGGGTATCCATCCATGACACAAAATCAGTACATGCATAGGAAAAAAAAACCACACAATAAGCAAAGGAACAGCGCTTTTATTGCTGTTCTTCATCTTAAAATCACAGTGAGGCCTTCAACACGGAGCAAAAAAACTCTCACCTCACTGCGAGTTTAAAACGATCCCTGGCACCGGCTATTTTGCAAAAATAAATTTGGATAGACTTTGTAAGATGTAACACCACCCATCCATACTAACACTGTAGTAAAAAACTTGAAAGCAAGTAAATATCAGAAGAACAAACACTAAGCAACATGAATTAAATCAGAATAATTACTTCTATAAACATCCATGTATAGTTTAGTGCACTGAAAGAAGTTCATTGCAAAATTAATGAAACAGACGTCCTTAACGTAGGTGTCAAAAATGTTTGATAAAAGAATATTAGCAAACTTTGAGAATTCTATTTTTCAACCGTTCGAATGCAATATTACATCTAAGACACTCCAAGAAAAAAGGAAATAAAATGAACAGCCGTTATCCCTCAAATTTAGCTTTGCCTAAGGAGCTGCACAAGTACTAAATTTGTAAACTGAAAATGTAGTACTAAGCATGTATGGGAAGAAAACATTGATATTCCATAAACGAACCGCAATAGACCTTTCCAGTTGTGACGGGAATGCTTCAACAATGCTTTCCTAGTTGTGTGTAATCTTTAATTTTGTTGATCACGTTGGCCGTTTTATGTGTTTTGCTTTTGCAACGAATGGTATAGAAAGATAGATAGGGAGTGTTATTATTTGGTGTGCAAGTAAAACTTGTTAACCCTACCACAATGTATGTCTGTACAAAGTCAGGCTATCTAAACCCCTTGTTGTCTGTTGTTTTTTCTCTAATTGTGTAGTAATACACGTCTTTTTTCTTTGAAGTGTTTTGTCTTTGTGCTATCTAACATTATTGGTAATTCCTGCTATTGTTTTAACTCTTAGACTAAATGCACTTGTCAAATTACAAAAGAAGCATATGCATATAATTACGAATTGTCAATAAATAGTTCCGGTTTCCATATTTCGGTGTCCAGAGCGTAGAAGTAATCCGCTGTTAATGTACCATCCACAGTCCAAGCCAATCTACTGTCTGTCCAATCCTTTCAAGATAGAAATATATTTATTGTATATACCTCAAACACTGATAGAAAGCTTGTGATATTTTTTCAAGCTCAGTTTGTATCGTGCACGTAGCATTAGTTTTAGGACATCATATTCAAAATAGTTATAATAATCAAGGCATAACAAACTCCAACTAGAATGCTTAAAATTACATAGTTTATAAAAGATATCAAAGGGATATTCAAACTCAGAAGTCAATAACAAACTGACAACGCCATGGCAAAAACCGAAAAACAACCAAAAGACAATATACAAAATACAACATAGAAAACTAAAGACTGAGAAAAAACGAACGCCACCAAAATCCGGGGGTGATGTCAAGATTTTAGGACACCGCTATATGTTTTTCTAGCATCAAAGATGTATTGTCATGGTTGTGGACTCATTATTCAAAATAATGTTGATTTTGAAAACGTGCGTTCTAAGCGCTGCAAAGATATCAAGTGTACATTACTTACTACTGTCAACCAACCGGTCATTGTAAGCGTCATGGATTTAGTGTCCTACAAAATAAAATGCTATGCTGTAGATTTAGGAGATAACTGTATTGTATTTTAAGCTTGGCCTTCGTAAAACCTAGATTTTACTGTCGCAAATTGAGTTAACCTAGCGACGCGGAGCGGAGCTAGGTAAACGAATATTTGCGACAGTAAAATCAAGTTTTACGAAGACCAAGCTTAAAATACAATATAGTTATCTCCATTCTAATGCCACATATTAAAATAAATTCAATTTAATAAATATTTTAGCTTAAAAATGCAATAAATGAAAAAGTCCGCGAAACTGTAGCATCGTCTTTAGCATCTAAACAATGTGACGTCATATGTATACTCTGGATGTCAAACATAAACACTAGACGTATTTATACTTTTCGTACGCTTCAGAATGGTTTCAATATTGACAAAAGGAAGATTTTGAGGCTCAAAATGTGACTTTCTTTTTTTTTTTGAGAAATTACATACCCCAAAAAATCGGAATTCAAAATGGTGGCTTTCTTAGTTACGGACTGGTAGAACGTGGAATCTAACCCTTCAAAATATTTGTCAACGTCCAATGAAAATTATCGTTACAAACAAATTGCATTAGAATAAGTTATATAATACGTTTCATTTAATGAATGGCTATTATTTATTTTGAATTTATTGAAATAAAATTAATTTTGACTCTTCAAATTGAATAATCCGCGAAGCGGATTATGTAAAATGTGAAGAGTCAAAATTAATTATGGTTCAATAAATTCAAAATAAATTATTACCATTCATTATAAATAAATTTCTATCAAAAATAAGGCTCAAAGAACTTTTTATATTATTTATATTAACAATAACAACGTACACACATGTTGGCGTATGAATATACAACGTCAGAGTGGGCATGCACCATAAAATTGACAACATTGAAAATAAAGGTAATACTTTTAACCAATCAGAAGATAGTAAATACACTAAATTTATTTATTATTTGTTAAGATAATTGAAATATGTAATTCTATATTATAAAAGGGTCATTGCACACTTATATCGCAAGATGGTGTAATATGATATACTGGTAGCGAATGTTATCCCAATAGCAATACTATTATCCTAACAATTAAAAATATTTTCTATTTCATATATGCAAAATTCTTTGCAGGAAATGTTTTTCGACACTGAAAACTTTTAATGATTTTATTAATATAAAATTTGAATGATAAAATAAACAAATATTGAAAACAGTGATAAATTATCTTGTGGAAGTTATATACAGATGTAAGTTGTTGACAAACTATGATTAAAAGATTAATTTCGACAAAATTTCTTTTTAATAAAAATGAAAAAAAAAAAAAAACACTCTAAAGTACGACTCAAACTTTGCCTCAGGTGGTAAAATGTTCGAGTTTTCAATTATATGGTTTACAAAATAATCACTTAACATATATTTCAATTGTTGTTTAGGATAGAGAATCAAGCATACAAAGTCTTGGCATACTAAGTAAAACATGGAGGTAATTTGTGTGGTAAACTCTTTAAAGGAAAATTCATTGTCACTTACGATAGTTAGTCTTTATAAAATGTTCACCAGGAAGACCGGTTTGACTATTATAGTTTGTATTCATTATAGCTTCGAAGCCTTTAAGCCTTTAAGCCATTATAGTTTTTGCATACGTCTGTTATTTATCCAAAGACTGGATTTTCAATTAAAAGAAAACTTTTACAAATTGGAAAGCTTTTTAAAACTATGTATACAGTCATTACAATGTGCCGTCTACGCATACAACCTTTTAATTCCGTATTGATTAATACCGCGATTAATATATTGTAATAATTTTTCTTATTACTGCATAATGATAGTATAAAAATCGGCAACTTAAATAATTGTATTGTGTTTATCAAAATAAAGATGAAGATGAAGAGGATAAAGAGTCATATTAAATGACTAGTATTATCATGTCTTCTATATTAACACCAAGGTTTGTGTCGGAGTTTAGCTCAGATATTTGTGTCTCGGGTGATTTTAACTGGCCGTTAGGGAAGAGTGTGTTTTATATTTCTCCCGATACATATGCATTTTCCATCTGTCAAATTGTGTAATGTATCTTTTGTACATATAACAAGAAAAAGCAAAATAACTCGAAACGATAGCATCCAACAACCATATAAACGATTACATGGACAGTAACTGTTTAGTGTCTTTAAATGTCACCTGTATTTGTACGAGGCTAAGAAACAGGTGTAATGCGAGCTTAAGCGAGCTATAACTCCTGTTTCAAGCCGAGTACAAATACAGCTGATATTTAAAGACACTAAACAGTTATTGTCTTTATCCTGCAATTAATTTTGTACACGTTTTTGCTTTTAAAGACAGAAAAACTCACATTAATTGCATTCATTTCCAATTTAGACTCCTTTGAGGTCCGCGTAATAATATTAATAAAAAATCACACATTCAGCTGATGACCGGTACGCCGAAAAGAATCTCGCATGGTCATCAATAATACATCGCTCAAAGTTAATAATTATTAATTATAACATAACAACTAATTTCAATAGTAAAAAGAAATAAGAAAACATTGTCCGATTTAAGACAGAAGTGTTTGATTTGTCCTACGCTTCAGAATTTCGAACTGTCAGTGCATTTACTGATTATTGACATTATTCCTGCTGTTCGTGTTTGTCTATGACCAGAAAGTGGGTTGCGGATCGGAGACTGGAACATACTCATACGGAGCAATACGTCATTGGAATGCGATTGCAATACACATTCTGAGGTCACGAAAGTTCATACAACACTCGTCAACAGCAAAACACAAAAATAGTCCGGCAGTAGGCGGAGCTTTAAAGCGATATCTGTATAGTATACAAATACAGGCTTGCGATATCTGTTGGGCTGTTAATGTATGATAAGACACCCAATTGCAGGATAAATAATATTATTGTTGCATCTTATATGTTTTTTCCTAAAATCAATATCTTCAAAATCGTGCAAAAAATACACCAACAATAAAGTGATGATATAAAAAAAATCTTTTATCACTGCTGCTCATGTAAAAATACTTATGCACGATAACAGTTGTTTTTTCAAAGTCACAATGATATGTTTTCTTTTAATAAACATACCAATGAATATATCGATGACAGATTTGTTTATCAATTAATGTCCGAACCAATGAATCAATTGATAACCGTTACAGATTTGTTAATCATTCAATAGATATAGGAAGATGTGGTGTGAGTGCCAATGAGACAACTCTCCATCTAATGAAACAATCGATACATGTGACAGAAATGTTAATCAATAAATGTACGAACCAATGAATAAATCGATAACAGATTTTAAAATTGTTTATCAATTAATGAACATACCAATGGAACAATCGATTACAGATTTGTTTATCCAATAATGTACTAACCAATGAATTAATCGATAACAGATTTGTTTATCATTTAATATATATACCAATGAATCAATCGATAACAGATTTTATATTGTTTAATATACATACCAATAGATCAATCGATTACGAATTTTGTATTATTGTTTAAAATACATACCAATAAATCAATCGATAACGGATTTTGTATTATTGTTTAATATTATCAATAGAATATTTTTAAGGATTTGTGATTCGTTAAAACTTGATCACATGTACCTTTGTATTTACTCAGTTTGCACGCCAATATTGTTGTGTTTAGCTTTTCGTAGGTCAAACACAGCATATTGCACAGGGCATACAGCATGTTACCAAAAATACATTCTAGAAATCCCCAATTTTACATGTTGATGCAATAGTTGTTGATTTTAAAATAATATAACAATTGTAGCCTTTGTTTGAGGTCAATACGATGTTAAATCGACCTAGAAACGCATATCGATCTCGTACTTCGTTCTCAGTCAATATGCTTCTCTTAGGTCGATATATATAGAATAATACATGGCAAAATCCGTATCGCAAGGTCCCGAGGGCTGATATTGGTCGAGTGGTGATACAGCATGCGATACGGATTTTGCCATGTATTATTCTGTTTATCATATATTTTAATAGAATCAGATTCATGGGATATCAATTTTTTTTAAATCGTCCGAAATTGTAAGCTAGAAAAGAACATTATGATGTTCCTGTATTTTTCCAGCTGACTTGTTTTTTATAGACTTCCTTATTTGCTTAATATCCACATCGTAATGTCCCCTATAACCTTATCACATTCTCAATATACGTTAAAGACCACGTATGAAAATGCATCCACTAATGATACTGTCCTATTATTTCAACTAAAATTAATATTTATCAAATAAATATCATAAGATGTAGAAATGTTTAAAGTTTTATTGTTTATTTAGCGATGATATTATTCATGATCATTTTAATTTTCTGACGAGGTGAACAGCAAGAAAAATATTTCTTAAAAAGTTTGCGATCTATTCTAACCAAACTAAAATCGTAGAAATTTGCATTTGTGTTTAATCCATCAGGCAATGAAAACAAACTTCACGAAAATTATGACCAAATAAACAATAAAACTTCAGATATTTCTACATCTTATTGTGTCTTTTTTTTTTTTTTTAAATCGATCGTAAAGTTACTGGGTAATAATTTTTGGAAAAATATCGATTTTAGTTGAAATGATAGGACATTTTTTTTAGTGGGAACTCATTTTTTTTCCTATGCCAGGAAATACAGCAACTGGACGTCATAGGTCAAACGTTGACGTCATTCGATTTATGACGTCACGCCAGGTATGCGATACGGGTTTTGCTATACGATACGGGGTATGCGATACGGGTTTAGCTATGCGATACGGGGTATGCGATACAGGGTAGGTGATACAGACTGGAAAAAAGAACCTTTATTAGATATACAAAATTGCTGTATTTTGTATTAAATATATGATAAAACCTCGTATCGACCGCATGCACTGGCTATAATTGTATAATATACCTACCAATGAATCGATCGATAACAGATTAAGTGCAGCCTTAACAGCTACTGTTTCAGTTGGTCTGACAAGTCTGTCATATGTCGTGGTAGCTAGCTTCTGCTTTCTCACTTCAAGCTCGCCTTCAGCCGTCCATTGTCCATTTGCAATATATATAAGTCCTTATAATAGAATGCAAGATTTTACATGATGTCTTTTTTTCTTCGTTTCGTTTCTCGTTTCATTCAGTTTGCTGTATAGTTTATCCTAGTTGTGCTTAAATAAGCCCATGTATAGGCAGTTCTTCTTAGCGTTCTTATGTATGTTGCATAAAAATTATATTGAGCAGTTCTACTCAATATTCACATAGAGACAGAAATAAAGAAAATGTATTGTCTAAATTAAATTTGCGCTGTCGGGAAAGTTAATAATGTCGTTGCTTAATATTACCCAACATGCATATTCGTATTCCTATTTCTTTATTGTCATTTATGTCTGGTGTTTGAAATAATTAACCCACTGAACATTTACAAATTATTTAACTTATATGTGTGGACATAAAATATGACTCCAAAATGAAAAATAAATGATTAGTATCGGGAATCAATCTTTAAAGGTTTGAAATTTCTGATGTTTTTTTTCCGAATTGAAACATTAAATAGAATCGTCATGACCAAAAAGACTAGTTTTGAATTGTCTTCGTTAATACCTGATAATGTATACCATATGGGTGACTATTTAAATATACACAATGGGTCATGATTGTCCTTTGTTCGTAGTGTGTGTCATTTTTTATTGTTTTAAATAAACTATATGACAAATTAATTTAAGATGCCCTTATTTGATTGTTACCATTGTTTGAAGTATATATTTTATAAGTGTCTGCATACATGACCGAGGTCTAACAGCTATTTAAGCTTTACTCTGTCTGATAACTGTAATGTTTAACATCTGAGGTATAAATTTTAAAATCTAAACCTAACTGAACATTAATCAACATTATAAGCAAACATAAAAAGACTCAAAATGAAAAAACAACAAAAAAAAACAACAAAAAAAAAAAAAAAAATAAATTAATAGATAAATGACATATTTGGAAGAGAGTCAGTTTAAAAAAAAATTTTGATTTGAAATTTTGAACTCTACTTGAAAGGAAAATTATAATATGCATTGAATTATTTTGGACACACAAGATAAAGAGTTTTAATTCTGAACAAAATTGCTGCAATGTTAGTTTCTAATAAAGTAATTTTGTATTTTTTTAGTTTGTTAATAACAGTAACAATAGTGTAATTTTATACTGTGCAGTATAGATGTTACCACTGCTACCGGTAACAAGTTAGGTGTTCCGTGGTTTTATTCGAGTTTCGTCCGTAATCCGAACCGACTTTACTGATACTTTTGTGCATGTGTGCAAATAACTTGAAATAGATGCCAGCTTTGCCGCTTCTGATCAAGAAGGCCACGGGAAAGATATTTGTTGATACATATTTTTTTTGTACTTAGCGTCCTCCAGTTGTGGAAAAGCATTTCCACCTCACATCGGTGTTGGAAACTTTCTCAAGACAAGATGAAAATAAATATTTTTCAGTTATATTTCTAGTAAGTGTTTTCCTGTACGGATTTTCGTTGTGTTTTCTTTTAATGTACATTTGATGAATCCGCTGATCAAGATTGAAAAGGGAGATGGTGGGTATAATACATCAGAAAAGATAGCAGGAATCGCTGAATAAAACACTGAACAGTACAACACACCCTATCAACCACCAACACCTGATAAAAAAATAGACATACAACGACAAACAACAACCCATAGCCAAGATAGTCTTACTTGGTATAGACACAAAATGTAGTGGGGTTAAATCGGTTTTATCGTGCGCGCTTACCCCGCCCCTTTGCATATCTAGACCATATGCAGTCTTAAAACTAAAACACACAATAAAAAACCTGCACAGTGCAGCTACCATCATGTACTAATCCAAAGTAATATCTTATTATATTTTAATGTTTTGGTGAATTGGGTGTTGATGGCAGAACTTTGATTGTCTAGTAAATGAATTCAAAACTTTAACCGACTCGGAGCGATTTAGAGCTTTGTACATAGTCAAGACATCTGGCATTTTACCGAAAATCGTTTGTTGAACTTCAAATGTCTTCAATTTGGTTTTTGGGTACAATTGGGTTGCTGTCTCATTTACCTCCCTTTTATTCATTTACATAAAGATTATTTTGAAAATTAAAAAAAATATTTTGAACCATTGTCTAAACATTATGACCCTCAAGATCTAAAGTACTAAAAGGTTTTATCATATGACGTTCCAAACTTATGGACCATCAACATCTAAAGAACTAAAGATGTTGAAATTTGTCGGTCCAAATAAGGACCCTAAACACCTAAAACATATGATAACGAGTGTTCTCGTTGTTTGTCCATGACGAAACCGCTGCTAATGGACTATTAGTCCACGAGGGTATCATGAGCTCAGTAGTCAGTATTTCGGTAAGGATATTATTTATAACATACTTTTTTAAATTCTCAGTTGATAAATTTAGAAATTGATAAAAAGCTAAAGTTCCAACTCCCTCAGACAAAGTTAATCTTAAATGTTTTTAGTTATTCTTTTTAGGTCCCCTTTGAAGACATAGCTGCTAAAGTATTCAAGTATTCATACATTCTTGGCTTCAAATTTTTATGTTTGAGCTTCCCGGACGCACCAATTTTATAAAGTGTTATTCTCATTACCGTTTCTACTTTCACTCTTGTAACATTTGATTTTCCTTGTTCGTGTATTGTTCTCTTGTTTGCTTTGCTATCCCTTTTTGCTTCAATATCTTTTCCCCGTTATTCACATATTTTTTTTTCATATTTCAAGACAGAAACAATCATGTCAGCTTGTTTCATTATCTTTCTGTTTTCATCGGTAGACATATAAACCATGGAAGCTAGATGTTTCTGTACTGAAGAAAGTACTTACCAAAGAACATCAAAAGAAAAATCATAAAATCAATAACACTATTTTTGAATATGCCCATCTTGTTTCTCCGTACAGATCATACAAAGTATGCATTGAGGATGAATATTTAAATAAATTGAATGGGTGGGCTTTAATTTGTTCGTTTATGTAGTATAGGTGTAATTTATAATATATTTTATACCTATAGTGTCATTTAGACGAACATAGCTGATTACGTTTTAATCTGTTAGATTACATATGAGAGCAGAAAAATACGTACAATAGGTATACGACTTGCAACATCTGATCTAATACCAGCATTATATGTTCAAATTACCGAATCATCTTTATTTGTTTAAGAAAAAAAAATATTTGAATTAAATTAGATATGCCAAAAAGTTTTTATACGAAGTATTTGTGTCTTTTGATTTTGTTTCTTTGTGTGTTTGTGTTTGATCATTTCTGGACTCATCGACGTTTATTTCACATCTCCTTGCTAAAACAACCGCTTTGTCCCGCAGTGGAGCCTACAAAACGTATATCAAAAAAACATTATTAACGCCGCGCCGTTTCGGATTTTTAGCAATATATGTAGAAGTCCTGGATGAAATTTGTCAATAAATAGGTTAACATTCTTTATAAATCTAACATATGAAAACAAAACTCAGTCAAATGATGAAAGTGCGATAAATGAACAATTGCAGATGCAAACTACGAGCTCAGTGCAGAATTGCAAAACAATCAATTCAATTGCATGCTTGAATTGAATTGAATTGAATTGGCCTTTGTTAGTCTTGTATGTTTTTTTTTAATTTTAGTTCATTTATATGTTTTGGAGTTAAGTGTGACGTCCATTTTCATTGAACCAGTACATATTTTTGTTTAGGGGCCAGCTGAAGCCCGCCTCCGGGTGCGGGATTTTCTCGCTGTGTTGAAGACCCATTGGTGGCCGTCGGCTGAAGACCCGTTGGTGGCCGTCGGCTGTTTTCTGTTCTTTGGTCGGGTTGTTGTCTCTTTCCTTTGACACATTCCTGATTTCCATTCTCAATTTTATTGAGACATTACTTCATTTACATGTGACATGAGTTGCTCTCCATACTATACTATGGAATATAAAGTACTTGACTTATGGCATTGTCACTTCCTTTAAGATCGTCTGTATCTTTTTTAGTCCTATGTAACCATCTCAATTAGGTATACGTAGACATTACCTATTTTATTATCTACTGTTACATCTATAATGCTAAAATAACGAGGTTCAATTTGTTAGCCGGCATGACGTAAAAACGACGAATCAAAGAATTCAGCTTTATATATAACTTATATAGGACAATGGTGTTGATTAAAAATTACACCATTCCAGGCTATTTAGTTTTCCACATAATTAATATTGCCAATAATTAACAAGTTCCGGGTCGAATCCGATACCGGTACCATAAGTATGTCACATATAGTTTCCGGTTGTATGTATGTATGTTCTGTATCTCCCTCCTTAAATAGGAGCACCACCATGGGTTATGGTGTAAAGGAGGACATTTAACACACTGTATCGAAACAGATTTAATGTGAGCATATGCTTACCCAGTTTCCAAGCCTGGCCGTGACGGGTCTTACTAACAGAAATTCAAGTTAACCTTCCCCAAAAAAAAAACAGTTTATTCTGTAGTAAGAAAACCAGGACGGGTTCAAGCAGAAAGATTTTGAAATCAGAGAAAACTATGCACCTTTAAATCAACATGACTTTATCAGATGACAATACGAATACTAAAAAAAACAGGCTACAAATAAGGCGTAGGTACTTTAATTCAGCCAAGGACCCGCGATGTCGCGGGTGTGTTCTAGTGTGTATTAAAATAAGGAGCTATACGATTGTCAATGAGAAGACTATCCTCAATATAGATTAAAGGACAAAAATGTGAACATCTACATGGAACCGTAATGTCTTCAACAATGAGAAATCGATATCTTATAGTAAACTGTGAAAATGTGTGAAAATGGTTAAAAATTCAAGAAAGAATAAACAAAGGGCCTGATTTATACTAAAACGGTAAACGCCCAATTATGGTATATAGCAACGAAAGACAACCACTGGACTACTGGGACAGGCACATAAAGAATGTGGCGGAGAAAAAAATGTTTGATAGCGCTTAGCCCTCTCTAGAAAATTGAAAGTTCGTGTTTCAGCAAATATATAAGGATCAGATTTTTCGAAGGGCCATTTGATCAAATAAGAAAACTTCTTTTTGATAAGAATGTGTGGAACTGTAGTGTAGAGAGTAGAAAAGCAATGACTGTCATCGAAATTAGAAGGATAATTAGAAGCACGTAATTTGTATGAAACACCAGAAGAGTTTTTTTTACATTTCAGGAATCATTAATTTCATTATTTTCCTATGCTTTAATACGAAACCTTGTAATAATTCTGCTTCTTTTTAAAGTCGTCAGAATACTTACCTTGTTTGTAGTTGATACCTAAGCTTCACAAAATTCCGTACAAAAACGGTACATTGCCGACTCATCTTTATGTTCTACAAAGGAATTGTCCATTAGATTGACAAAATTTTGTCCGCAGTGGAAAAGGGTCTTCAGAAAAACTGTAAAACTGTTTACTCGCGTAGTGGTATTAACCATATATGGATTCTAAAAAACTCTAAAGAACTTCTGAATAATTTTACATCTCGATCTTTCTCTGAAATTAATTCTATCAAAACTTTTTAAACCCTGTACACCACCATTCTCCATGTGAAATTGAAAAATCGTCTAAAAGAAATAATCCACAATTCTTTTCAATATAAATATTGTAGCATACGCTATGAATTTATTGCTTTTGGATACCATACAGCATATTTTGTTAATTATAGTGAACAAAAATGTAAAACATGCTTCACAGAGGAACAAGTGATCAGTATGCTGGAGTTTCTTACTGACAAAATATTTGTTGAATTTGGAGGTAGACTTTTTCAACAAATTGTCGGCATTCCTATGGGAACGAACTGTGCGCCTCTCCTTGTCGACCTCTTTTTATTTTCATTCAGACACTTGTCAAAAACAAGAAGATCAAAGAAGCCAGGTCATTTAATTTCACATTCAGATATATTGATGATGTTCTTTCCATGAACAATCCAAACTTTTCTGATTGGGTTCCATTAATATATCCTCCAGAACTACAAATTAAAGAAACAACAAACATGGCTTCCTCCGCCTCATTTTCAGACTTATACCTCGAATTTGACATAAGCGGTCATCCTAGTACCAGAATCTATGACAAACGAGACGATTTTAATTTTGAAATTATAAATTTCCCCCACCTTAGCAGCAATAAAACCAACTTCGCCTGCATATGGGATATACATTTCCCAACTCATTCAGTATTCAAGAACTTGCAGCTGCTACTTAAACTTTATAAAACGTCACAACTGTCCGAGCAGAGTTCAAAAACTAGAGATCGAAATTTGAAAAAATAATGAGGGTTGTCACGGGGTTTGGCTATGTAGGTCTTGTCGAGGAGAGACAGGCGCATCGTTTGCGCAACGTTTCGAGTGGCGCAATGTTCAAAAATCTGATATGTCTCGTCCTTTTTCTAAAAAAGTTCATCGGAAGATACCAAGACCTTGTTGATAAATATTCCGTATCAACTTCACACATAATACATGATGGTCTTGAAGTATAGATTCTAGGTACTGTTGATCATCACGTCTTATAGTGTTTTTATTTGTCTTTGTATATTTTGAACCTTTACTGTTAAGTCCATTTTGGTAATATACTTTTGGCGTGACTCGGTATTTATACATCCCGCCATTGTGTTATTGTGCTATGGTATTTTTTTTGTGTTCTTGTCTTTCATTTTTGCTTATGTATTTTGTCTATAGAGTGTCTATATGCCATTTTGTTTTTCTTTGTTGAAATAGTTATTTGTTTTTATAGTGATTAAGATTACAACACAATATTGACCGCTGTACCCCAAATTTTGACAATTTTACCTATTATGTCTGTTTGTTTTACTCACACATTGTTGTCAATATAATGGAATTCTATGCGACTGATCTATGTTCTATAAGATCTATAGTTTTGTGCAAAATATGTTGTAAAAGTTTTATGAGAACAAAATCTAAATGTACAATCTTCATTTTATTTTAATTTTTGCTATATATATCACAGGAATACGTTTGCGTGTATGCTCGGAGCTCGACAACAGAGTTCAAGAAACAAATATCAAAATCATAAGGATAAAGGAAAACACTCTAGCGATATTACGAAACATATATGCATTATAAGTTAGATTCGATATATAGGACTGCACAGTATACGTAAGAAATGACGTAAGATAAGACACATTAAAACATTGATTTACAGCTATCTCTAGCATACTATTGCATGAATTATAGTTCTAAAGTAAAGAAAACCTATAACATCACAAACGTGAGATTAAAAAGATTAACATTTTAAAATTTCAGTAACTGAGGCAAATTCACCAGGCTGAAGCTAGCAAACAATAACTAGCGAACAATAAGCCAGCAAACAATAAGGCGATATATCTAAAAACCAAAAAATTGAAAAAGACCGCAACGACCGATTAAAAAAAAATATTTAAAAGACAGAAATTCCGTCCAGAAATTGCAATTTACATCTCTATCATGAAATGGGATTTACCACATCTGTTTATAAAACAAACCACACCCCTTTTCAGGATAACATTCAGTACCACAGTAAATCTGCACCTATCAACGGATTGGTTGAGGTGTTAGAACACCAATACACCCGCTTTGATTTAGAACGTAAAGGTAATCCTTTCCCTGGAAAAAATAGCACCTTTTTGTCTTTGTTTAATTGAACTAATAAACAAATTTGCAGAAAAGAAACTTTGGGTTATGGAAACAAAATATATAGACCATTTTGAGCCAAAATTTACTTACCCTTGATTTATTAGCTATATAGGTCTTGTAGAGGAGAAACAGGCACATCGTTTGCGAAATGTTTCGAGTGGCGCTATGTTCATCAATCTGAAACTAGGGCTCGAAATTTGAAAAGTTTGGAAAAACAGGGGGTTGGCCTATTCCATGGCTTCTAGAGAAAAATAATGAGGGGTGTCACGGGGTATGGCCATATAGGTCTTGTAGAGGAGAAACAGGCGCATCGTTTGCGCAAGGTCTCGAGTGGCGCTATGTTCAAAAATCTGAAACTAGAGCTCGAAATTTGAAAAATTTGGAGAAAAAACAGGGGTTGGCCTATTCCATGGCTTCTAGAGAAAAATAATTAGGGGTGTCACGGGGTATGGCTATATAGGTCTTGTAGAGGAGAAACAGGCGCATCGTTTGAGCAACGTTTCGAGTGGCGCTATGTTCAAAAATCTGAATCTAGGGTCGAAATTTGAAAAATTTGGAAAAAAACAGGGGGTTGGCCTATTCCATTTTTTCTAGGGAAAAATAATGAGGGTGTCACGGGGTATGGCTATATAGGTCTTGTAGAAGAGAAACAGGCGCATCGTTTGCGTAAAGTTTCGAGTGGCGCTATGTTAAAAAATCTGAAACTAGAGCTCGAAATTTGAAAAATTTGGAAAAAAACAGGGGGTTGGCCTATGCCATGGCTTCTAGAGAAAAATAATGAGGGGTGTCACGGGGTATGGCTATATAGGTCTTGTAGAGGAGAAACAGGCGCATCGTTTGCGTAAGGTTTCGAGTGGCGCTAAATTCAAAAATCTGAAACTAGAGTTCGAAATTTGAAAAAATAGTGAGGGGTGTCACGGGGTTTGGCTATATAGGTCTTGTCGAGGAGAGACAGGCGCATCGTTTGCGCAAGGTTTCGAGTGGCGCTATGTTCAAAAATCTGAAACTAGGGCCCAAAATTTGAAAATTTGGAAAAAACAGGGGGGTTGGCCTATTCCATGGCTTCTAGAGAAAAATAATGAGGGGTGTCACGGGGTATGGCTATATAGGTCTTGTAGAGGAGAAACAGGCGCATTGTTTGCGCAAGGTTTCGAGTGGCGCTATGTTAAAAAATCTGAAACTAGGGCTCGAAATTTGAAAAATTTGGAAAAAAAAACAAGTGGGGATGGCCTATTTCATGGCTTCTAGAGAAAAATAATGAGGGGTGTCACAGAGTATGGCTATATAGGTCTTGTAGAGGAGAAACAGGCGCATCGTTTGCGCAAGGTTTCGAGTGGCGCTATTTTCAAAAATCTGAAACTAGGGCTCGAAATTTGAAAAGAATTGGAAAAAAACAGGGGTTGGCCTATTCCATGGCTTCTAGAGAAAAATAATGAGGGGTGTCACGGGTATGGCTATATCGGTCTTGTAGAGGAGAAACAGGAGCATCGTTTGCGCAAGGCTTCTAGAGGCGCTATGTTTAATTATATATAAAGGAACTAAACTTTAGCTATGAATAAAGCCAACTCAAATGTCAAACGAGAACGTAAAAACCGTGAAAAAGACATATCAGAGTCAGCAAAGACTAATTGTAAGAATTTCTGGTCATATGAAAAGTCGAAATGAAAATCCAAAATCCCTCATCCGAATTACGTGATAAAAGAGATTGTAAAACGTGTAATGTAAGTACTGATAAAGAGAAGGCTGAATACTGGCTGAATTTTTCTCAAGGGTATTTCGAAAAGAAAAGGATGAAGATGAAACTTTTTTGAAAGAACTTTAGTACGAAAACCTTCTAGCAACGACACTTTTAAACAAAAGAAAAAGTTTTCACCAGGTACTGACCAGGTACAACCTAAAGACTTACAGACTTAATTGACAGTCTACTTTGTATTATTTTCAACAGTTTATTTTCATCAGAGGTTTTATACCAGAATGTTACAAAATTGGCCAAGATTACTGCGTTGTTTAAAAAGGGAGATAAAAAGCTATAGTAAAACTACGTACAGACCAGTTAACTTTACCGGCATTATATGATAGATCATGGAAAGGTTTATAAGAAAGACAGTTGTAGACCATGACAAGATACGGCCTATTAAGCGATTATTCATTCGAATGTCGCAAGAAAGCCATCTCAGCCGTTGATGACAATCCAAGCGCCACATCCTTAAAGACGGTATAAGTACCCTCGTCCACGTGCGGGCATTATCTGATTTAAATAAATGGATAATTATACACAGGTGCATGGATATTTTCCCCCAACACACCCTCGTCAAAGATGGAACTCGAGCGAGGAGTGAACGATTTGAAGTATTCGACTTACCCAACGAACCACGAACGGATCTAGAGACATATTGGACGTGTTTATAGACAACCCGAAAAAGCTTTACTTTTATTCTTATGGACGTAAGACCGAACGGTGACATGTAGTTGCTAATGTCTGTGTCTCTTGTGGAGAGTTGTCTCATTAGCAGTCATACACATCTTCTTATCTTTATATTTAAACTTTCTTAGGAGATGATTGAATACCTACGATGCGCGATCCGATACAACACAGAGGAAAAACAGAGGAAAGAAGGTCTGTTGGAACTATTGCTGAAATTTGTCGGAAGGTCAATTGTTTGATGAAGTGGTGTTCTCGTTGCTGCTATAAATAAATAAAACATGGTAAACTAATTTGGATTCTATGGATAGAGAGGGATGATCATGGGTAGTTTCTTCGAAGACTGGAACATGAACGACAACCGTATCACCACTCTGAAAGCTCCGAGGGCCAGTTCGGATGCTGTAATGAAACGGTGAGCCATTCAACAAGTAAAAGACAGCACGTATGAAACCTAGTGCGACCAAATTTAAACGGATATAAAATGAATGAAGATAGAATATGATACAGCAATCAAATAACATGAGAAAAAAATAATGAACAAGATGGGCAAGTGTGAACACAAACTTAAACATGCAGAGCCATTTGATTCGTGAACTTCACGAAAATAAGATGGCAGAGGACCAGGTGACGAATGGTTGGTATGCAAAGAAATAGGAAGAACAAGAAAGAGAAATTCGATAGATTGACGGAAAGAGATGTGTTAAAATTAACTAGAGGAGATATCGAAGCCTTAAAAATTGAGGTCAATACGTTGCATCATAATCAGACCATTAAATCCATTGGTTACTAGTAACCTTCACATTCTCATAACTTTTACAGTCTTGGCGAATCGTCAAAGATATAAAGCTTCATGAGAGGTTGTGACTCCATGTCTAATTGTTTGATCCAAGAGTTAAATGACTCAGATTGCCTCTCCATTTCACAAAGAGAACATTTACATCACCCCGATTTCGCCTTCGCAATACCTTATCGATGGGGTACGAGCTCTTCTGAAGTTCGGGAACCCGGTATTTCCTCATCGTTGAAATCGTGGGAATTGGAAAACACGCGGAACCGACCCTGCTGTATGGGAGGCATGTCAGCATACAAGTTACAGTACACCTTATTTTCTTTCATATTTCTTATGACTTGCGGCCACAGGAGTCATTTTGATCGATCTCTGTTTGTTGGTGAACGAAATCATCTAAAGTACCAATCATGCATGTGCGCGTAGAGTTGGCTTTAAAGTATTTGAACATCTTCTCTTTCATGGTGCGGTTTCAGCGGTCGACAACACTTGACTTTCCTCCATTCTTGTGGGATCGGTAGAGTAGACATCAACGTCGTGTTTTCGGCATAGCACCTTGACCTCTTTGTTGTAGAATTCAGTAACCTTTTCCGTCCATAGTTTCATGGAAATGCGTGACTTAAATACCGTTTAAAAAGCAACCTTGATCGTCACACCTTTCTTGGTCTTGGGCTATACTAAGCAGCCGTATTTGGAGAAAACATTGATGATGCTAAGAATAAACGTAAATTTTTGTTCTTTTGAGAGAGATCAGTAGTCCAAGTTTCACCTAAACCCACAGCGATCACGCATCGTTTCTCGAATTTACGTCGAAATGTTTTGTGTAACTCTTCAGCTAATTCATCCGTCCAACGAACTTTTCTATTGAGACGCCCAGACCGAATTGTACTTTGGTGAAGATGAAGTGTCAAACGATGCCGCGTTCCATCTTCTTTCTCATTGTTGGATTATTGATAGTGTGCAGTTAACAATGCATTTTCTTGTCAATCACATAGTTGCGAGTTGTTGTATCCTTATGTTGAGCATCGACAGCTCATTTACACGGCTCGGTTCCACGTGGGTGACAAGGTTCGAATCACAGAGAAGAGAGTTACATTTGATAAGGAATACACACCTTTCGGTGGACCAAAGAAGTATATAAACAGCAGAGATCATGACGATACGCAGCTTGAGCGACTGATTGATAGGTATGGACCAAGGTTTTGGGGTTCTAACTGTATGTAATCGTTTATTCAGCTTAGTACCAGGTCCCGTGAAGTTAAGCCCCAAACGATCGGGGAGTTGTTATTCAGTTTGTTCATGAAACATCTACTGGAGGAACTCATGAAGTGGAATTTCCTCGATCCACACCTCCGTCGTCGCCCGTTGCTAGTCGTAAATTCGAAGCGACTGTTTGTCTCTGTATTCTTCTTACACTTCAGACTGCCGTAAAACGACGCTGCTAAACAACCTACTCCTCCGGTCGTGGTGTTTATGTTACGATAGTTTGTACGTCTTTGGAAAATCTCTTCATCAACCTATCTATCAACTCCTGCAAACAGCACTAGGGAAGAGGTTCTCACAAAACGTTATGGGTAAGTGTCCTACATCACTCATCGATGTCATTGACGTATTTTCCCCACCAAAACAGCGTGGCAGCGTCGACGCGTTCGTCTTCGAACAGACCCTCGGGGATTGACACCAACAGTAAGATCTTGGTGGTTTTTGGTGACTTGGTGCTGAGCAAGCAGAATCAGTGCGAAGACTTCTACGTCCGAGTTTGACTCAACAACGCCGACTGATTCTATCTCTGTCAAAACTACTTCAAACTCTCGCGCAAGACGATCCAACTTTATGTGTGCCAAGATCTCTTTCAACAATACAACAAGAATTTCCAAACACATTCACCGTCACATATGTTCGGACCTAGCCTTTAAGGAGTTCAAAACCTTATGCTGGTATGAGCCTTACGGGTTTGTCACCATCAAACGCTAACAAACACTAGGGGATGTTTTCTAAAACGCTTTCAAACGCTTAAGGGAGTTTTTACAAACGCTTTACTTAAAATGACGTTTGTAATACTAGAAAATGCCGATCCAAAGCAGCATGAAGCTCTTCACAGGAAGTTCCAGGATGAAAAGCAAACTATCAAATCTAGTAACTTACAATATCGACTTGACAAACAAGTTTGAGTCGTGATCTAAACTAGTCTTTAAACCAGTCTTAAAAGGGCAACAGAAAAAAACTGCTTCTCAGACCACCAAGACGAATGAAGACCTCCTTGCGATCTTACCGCTATCTGCACTGCCTCCTCCATCTCCTAATTTACAGATACATTACCTATCGAACCAGCTCAATGTGCTACCCTCGGACATTGTGCAAAGGAGTACCTACATCTCAGCATTGGCGTTTGCGAAACATCCACGTCACCCTCAACGTACAACGCTACCCAGTCATGTACTTCAATGCTGCCTTTACCCAGTGCAAAATATTGAGGTTGTACAAAGATGCAGCCAACTTTCGCAAGAAGTTCTTCAATATGGATCATCTCATCAGCAACAGTAACATCAATCCTTTCGACTTGTCAGACCTATATCCCTTGTGCGTCATCGATTTGACTCACCAGTCAGAGAAACTGAAAGAGTAGTCTGAGGATGACAATTAAATCAGAGCAGAATTCGAGCGCAATCTCCCAGCAAACACACAAACGTTCTGCATTTCGAGTGTGACAGACAAAAGATGAACGTCGTGTTTAAGGTGAATAAATGGATAATGAGTTGTTATTACCAATCGTCGACAATACATCTCCTGAGCAAAGCAACGTTTTTTCATCGTGTCCGGGAATGACAAATCGACACTCGGTTCAATCAACCCATCCACCTCAAAAGTGGAAGGAGTTACGAGATGGTTCTGGTAAAGTTTCCCAAACACTCATGCGTAGGAAAACGCCTTTCGTTTATTCGAACGATAAAAGTAACACCTAGACGTAGATCTACTATTGCGTTGAACACTGTTTTTACATTATCGAAGACATCAACGACGTGTTGCGAAGACAACTACGACTCAACAAACACCCAAACAAAATCAACATCAATGCCAATCGAACTATGATGATTGCGACACTAAACTAAGCAAAAAATTATAGTGGACTTTAATGTACAAGTACCCTGCCACGTCCACTTGTATTTTTGTCCATCTGATGAGTTAAGCCTTTTTCAACTGATTTTTGTAGTTCGTTCTTATGTTGTACTGTTATATCACTGTCCCAGGTTAGGGGGAGGGTTGGGATCCCGCTAACATGTTTAACCCCGCCACATTATGTATGTTTGTGCCTGTCCCAAGTCAGGAGCCTGTAGTTCAGTGGTTGTTGTTTGTTTATGTGTTACATATTTGTTTTTCGTTCATTTTTTGTACATAAATAAGGCCGTTAGTTGTCTCGTTTGAATTGTTTTACATTGTCATTTCGGGGCCTTTTATAGCTGACTATGCGGTATGGGCTTTGCTCATTGTTGAAGGCCGTACGGTGACCTATAGTTGTTAATTTCTGTGTCATTTTAGTCTCTTGTGGACAGTTGTCTCATTGGCAATCATACCACATCTTCTTTTTTATATTTAAAGTTGTCAATAGCATCAAAACAGTACTACGATTCGAATGAAAAATCTACAGACATGACTACTAATGTAGACATCATCATCATCAACAGCATTCTAATCAACTGTGATATCATCAGTGGTAGATATGTAAACGGATCACAACAATCCATTATCTACAATTTCTTTCTAAAAGTCTTACCCGGCATAAAAATCATTCAAAATCCTAAAAACTTTGAACATTTACCAGTGATGCTGAAAACAATCAATCGTATGAGTACTAATCAAGGCGGGATTCCCATCGAACTCAGAGGCGAACATTTGACCATATGCTTTGTTCCTCCCGAGGTAGAAACAAATGATCATGAGTTATCACGAATACAGTATAAAAATGACACAGGGTCAAGTCAACAAATTACAACAAGCAGCAAAGAATGGTCTTTTACCCTGTGAAATATAAAAAGTTGTTCACCGAGCAACAAATACAAAAAATCGACAGGCTGTCAGATAGTGGTAAAGGTGATGTAGTTTTAGCTTAGTATACCTGGTAAAACAGCTAAATCAAAAAATGCAAAAGAAAGTGTGATTCTTACTCATGTTAAAAGGTTTAGCAATGAGAGCGCTTCCCGTGTTAGCGAAAACCGTACTACTAGTACCTGCCTTGGGGGTTGCTGCGTTGAGTGGTTAAAGAAGCTATTTGATAAGATCTCTATCTTAAACGTAGAGGTGGTGTGTGCTGTGCAAATGCTCGCGGTAACGATCTGTACCTCATCCCAGGTAAATAACCTTCTATCTATGGAAATGGTGTGTACTCGAAACAAGGAAGACAACTCATTCTACGATGGTAAGGGGTTGATACTATTTCATAATAATCCTTTTAAAAAGTTACTCCCTCAGGTATGCTCCTATAGACGTTAAATAAATGAATGAAGTAGACACTGGATAACAAACGTACCGAAAGGCTCGGATCCAATGCGTCAAGCAAGAGCTAGAGGCCTAGATTCATAAATACGCTCAGGTATTAAATACCTCCAACAGACTGAAAAAGGTGTTTCCCACTGCATTATGAACCTGTTCTGTTTTAAAAGTCAATTGCAAAACAAGTACACTCAGCACAGCTGCAACAGGAATATACGCCATCGCATGCATGCCTTCTTAGTTCGTTAACTGTCTTCAACTCTATCAGAATGGTTATGTTAACGGTGTCATAAAACCGAATCGACAAGAAAAGAAAATAAATATACCGTTTGCCTTGTCAATACCTAGGTACTATACAGATCCAAGATCGAAGATACAATCAGCAAGGATTTGGATGATTACGACATAAGCGATACAGAATTAGCAGCCGTTGTTAAAAGTTTGAACTTTTACTATGATAAAAAATAAAAACTGTGACAACTTTCGACTAAATTTAGCGAGGATGGATCTTCCTGCGCATGTACCATAGTCCCCTCACTCAATAGACCACGCCGCTACGCTTCGCGTTGACTACTGTTTCAGGGTTCACACCAATTCATAGTCGTTGAAATCATACCCTCTTTGCGAGTGCTGTATTCCATAGTTGAAAACCTTATACTGCCGGCGTAGGTTCGATTTCCCCGACCGCCCGATCTCTTTGCTCAGCCGACTGCACGCGCAAACATAATCTTCTCCCCTCTCCGGTCCAAAATCAAAGTATACTCGCCCCATCCTTTACTCATTTTGGCAAACTCCTAACGAATAAAAGTACAACACATTTAGCTGACACTAAAATAAAATACCACCTAATCTGTATATGGGGACGACCATTCGATATTCGGTTTGGGGAGGGGGAGAGGGATTGTTTGGAGATTAAATAATCATTTCCATCTGTTGCTGCGCGTTCTTAATCTTTTTCGCTTTGCCGTTCGAAAATTTATTTTTACATTTGTACAAAGCTATTTTCTAAATTTCGTATTGCAGAATATTCATTATCATCCTGTCTGGTGCAAGATTATTTATTTTCAGGTTCTTCCAAGGTCAGGATATTCATTTTCAATATTATATTGTCTCTCCCTGAAAATCATTTGGCCGTCATCTAAAACCATGGCGTTTTGAGAGGTGATTATGATTCTGTCAGTTATTTTCGTTTGATCAGGGACCAGTTTTTATCCAACATAGTAAGGCATAATGACACGCTTACTTCGGTTTGAAGAACAATCCTTTGGGGTATTGGTGTCTGGAACTGTTGCAGAACATTTCTGTCTAATTCAATACGCCCTTTTTCCAATGGCAGCCAAAATTTTTCTCCTTAATTCCGGACCTACCATTTTGCAGAACCTTCTTGATTTACTGTTAGTGAATATAACCCGAGGGTTGACTTGCATATACATGTTGGCAATCCTAGACTCCGCCTTACGGCAGTTTACCCATCATGGTCGCTGTCTTTTATATTTGTTTTTCGTTTATTGTTGGTTCCTTGATTTTTTTCTTTTGATTTGTTTTACATTTTGTCATTTTTGAGCCTAAATAGCTTACTATGCGTACGGTATGGGTTTTTGTCAATGTTGAAGACGGTATAGTGACCTAATGTTGCTTAAGTCTACCACATTTGATCTCTGGTAGAAAATTATCTCATTGGCAATCATACCACATCATCTAATCTTCATACTAGTGACCGTTTGGTGGTAATAAGGGGTGTAGAAATACACAGCCATGTCTGAACAGAATTAATGTTTTGTTTAGTAATAGTATCACGCTTCAAAGAACCATTCCAACAATTCTTTCATTGGACATTATTGTCATTGATGGCTAAATTACATTACCGATGAAACTAAGCAGCATTTTATATTACAATGTTTGATATGTGCATATCTGTCCATATTTATACATGTATGTGTATTTTAAAGATGTAAACAAAAGAGGCATTACAATTTTATTTGTATATTTCAACAGTTCACTATTTCACTGCATCTGTCTAGTGTACCTCCTTCAACTACTATTATCTAAACATACACTATAACATGGACAGGGTTTCAAGTAAAAAAAAATATTGAAGAACGAGTGGTCCGTAGGGTCAAAACACCAAAAGCTTAAAGATCAAGAATAAACAGAAAGCTTTATAATTTTCGAGGCCTAGATTCAGATTTTGAACATAGCGCCACTCGAAATCTTCCACAAACGATGCACCTGTTTCTCCTCTATAAGACTTATAATAGCCATACCCCGTGAACCCCTCATTATTTTTCTCTAGAAGCCATGGAATAGGCCACCCCCCTGTTTTTTTTTCCAAATCTTTCAAATTTCGAGCCCTAGTTTCAGATTTTTGAACATAGCGCCACTCGAAACCTTACGCAAACGATGCGCCTGTTTCTCCTCTACAAGACATATATAACCATACCCCGTGAACCCCTCATTATTTTTCTCTAGAAGTCATGAAATAGGCCACCCCCCTGTTTTTTTTCCAAATTTTTCAAATTTCGAGCTCTAGTTTCAGATTTTTGAACATAGCGCCACTCGAAACCTGGCGTAAATGATGCGCCTGTTTCTCTTCTACAAGACCTATATAGCCATACCCCGTGACACCCCTCATTATTTTTCTCTAGAAGCCAATGGATAGGCTAACCCCCCTGTTTTTTCAAATTTTTCAAATTTCGAGCCCTATTTTCAGATTTTTGAACATAGCGCCACTCGAAACCTTGCGCAAACGATGCGCCTGTTTCTCCTCTACAAGACCTATATAGCCATACCCCGTGACACCCCTCATTATTTTTCTATAGAAGAACCCCCCTGTTTTTTTCCAAATTTTTCAAATTTCGAGCCCTAGTTTCAGATTTTTGAACATAGCGCCACTCCAAACCTTGTGCAAATGATGCGCCTGTTTCTCCTCTACAAGACCTACCCGTATATAGCCATACCCCGTGACCCCTCATTATTTTTCTCTAGAAGCCACTGAATAGGCCACCCCCCTGTTTTTTTTTTCTCCAAATTTTTCAAATTTCGAGCCCTAGTTTCAGATTTTTGAACATAGCGCCACTCGAAACCTTGCGCAAACGATGCGCCTGTTTCTCCTCTACAAGACTTATATAGCAAATAAATCAAGGGTAAGTAAATTTTGGATCAAAATGGTCTATATATTTTTTTTCCTATCACCAAAAGTTTCATTTCTGCAAATTTGTTTGTTAGTTCAATTAAACAAAGACAACAAAGGTGCTATTTTTTCAGGAAAGGACTACTCCTTAATTGAAGTGGGCGCATTGGTGGTCTAACACTTACAACCAATCCGTGGACAGGTGCAGATTTACTGTGGTACTGAATATTAGCCTGAAAAGGTGTGTGGCTTGTTTTATCAATAGATGTGGTAAATCCCATTTCATGATAGAATTTTTAAAATATAAATTGTAATTTCAGAACTGAATTTCTGCCTTTTAAATATACTTTTTAATCGGCCGTTGCTGTCAAATTTTTGAATTTTTGGTTTTAGATATATCGCCTAATTGTTCGCGGGCTTATTGTTCGCTAGTTATTGTTCGCTAGCTTCAGCCTGGTGGCAAATTCAAACGTATCATTTTCGGACATTTGAAAGCTAGTAAATGGAGAAAACAGCACATACACATGTATGTGCAACAATCAAGACAATGGGAAATAATAAGTGACAATGAACGGACCAGTTTCCTCGAAAATTTAGTTGTTAAAAATTAGTAGATTTTTGGAATTTGTACCATGGTATGGACAGTGAGGAATTATGTATGATTAGAGCTTTCTAATAGTTTTTTTTACATACATATAGCGAAGATTGGCATTTTAGAATATCAAATTAATGTAACATTACGTCAAGCATCTAAGTATTTTTGCGATGAGTAATGAGGAGAAGATTATATTCTTTTGCAATATTTTTCAAATAACATAGTTTAACAGATAGTAATAAAAAGTTTTACTCATATTGTGGTTTCTGAAAAACATTTTCAGCCCAAAGGACCAAGTCATTTGGCATTCGTCGACCGTCGTCAACCTCCGTCTGTTAACTTTTACAAAAATCTTCTCATCTGAAACTTCTCCGTCAATTGCTATCAACCTTGGGGTGTCTAGTTGTGTCTGACAGCACCGCTTGCTAACCAACATTACTTAAAACAGAACATGTTTATCTTGAAAAGCGCTATAGATAGAAAAAATCTGACTGAAGCAGAAATGTTCAGAATGTTGAGATTTACCTTCTGTCCAGTGACATCAAAACTGTCAGACGACTTCTTAAAGGGGTGATTTTTTTTTTTTCATTTTTCTTTTAAGCTATTAAAGATAGACTGAAATTTTTAAAAACGACAATGATCACCAAGACAAGACATAAAAATAACTCATCTTGGCCTAAATCGTCAGTCAACTCCTTATTGGGGTTATTGCCCTTTAATGACGATTTTTACCAATGTTTTGCGTTTTAGTATATTATATTGAAAACAATAATAGATAGAAACTTTAAAAAACAAAAATGATCAGCAAGAAATTATCTACAAATTAGTTATGTAGCTGAAATCGGCAGTTGACTCCTTATATGTTATATGTTATAGCCAGTAAATGACGATTTGTACCTTATTTTTAATATCTTGGCCAATCATGTTAAAAACTATAATAGATAGATATACACTTCACATAGCACAAATGGTAAGCAAGAAAAGATCTACAAATAAGTCGAAATGATTGGTCGACTTAAAGGAGTTATTGCCGTTAAATGATGATTTTACCATGTTTTGCCTATTATTTTGAAAACTATAACAGATAGATAGAAGCTTAAAAAGCAAAAATGATCACCAAGACAAGATTTACAAATACGTCAAGATGATTGAAATTGTCAGGTAACTATTAACAGGGTTAATGCCCTTTAATTATGTTTACCAAAAACGTAGCCATTGTTGAAGATACAGGTGAGCGACACAGGTTCTTGATACAGGTTCTTTTAATGCTACTTTAAGTAATCGAGGCTATATCGTGTCGGTTGGTATTATTGGTGGAGAAAGTCGGAGTGCCTGGAGAGAACCATCGACTTTCGAAAGGAAAACTGGTAATCCTATTGAATAAAGATCGGAGTCGAATTCACAACCTCAATGTTCAAATTGACAGGCTAGTGATACAGTATATGAGAATATTGAAGTAAACAGAATATTAGTCTTTTTACCTGAATTGTCTGAAGATTTAACTATCTATTATGACATCAGTTATCACCCGGGCTTGTTACTAGTAGAATATTTTTGTTACTGTCGCTCAGGAAGGGATTTGGAACATTCAAGTTGAAGTCGTGTTTCGAATAGATATACGGTATCATTACATGCCTGGTTTTGCATATTAGTAAATGCTACAATTATACCTTTGTTGTTAAACTATCGCATTTCTTTTCGCAGAATTCGTATCCATTCGTTTTTGTCGACCCTAAGGTTTTTTGAGCCGAGGCATAGCGATCCCATGCACATTTCGTCGTCGATGGCGTCAATATTTGTTTTTAGTTTGTGAATTAAACATTTTTAGACATCATCTAATATGAAGGGTTGACAAATATTTGATAAACAAACTTATTGTTTTGCAGTTAGCATTAAAATATGTCTAAGGATAAAGTCAATAACTTCGTAAACCTTCATGGAACTTTATTCGACCGACGTTTTTTGTGATCAGTGACACTCAGTGTCAGTATCCAGAACAAAATTATGATTTTTTAAATTTTTTAATTTTCCCGTATTTTACAGTTGATATTAAGATACATACTGGGTGACACCAATTACTTTGCTAATCTTTCAGAGGATTTTATGAAACTTTTGCAAACGCTTTTTTAAAATCATGTTAAACTTTTCTGAAATAATGGCGATTAGAGGTTGACATATTGAAAAAGACCTATATTGACCTCTAGTTGTCGTCTGGTGTTTTGTGTTGTTAGTTTGTATACCGAACATAACCTGTTATTCATGTAGAAAATTAAAAATTTAGATGAAACCATTTCAATGATATAGAAAAATAAAACCCTCCCCAAATAAAAGAAACACATAAAAAGAAAAACAACAGAAAATATACAGAAAACATACAGCCATACACCTACAATAGACAAAAACAAAATGCACCTATTGAGCTCAAATAATCTAAAAAGTAATCGTCTTTAAAGTAATTTAAATTTCAAATAATAAGCAATGTAAAATTCTTTTGTGAAAGGACAGTTATAATACCTGTTTTCAAAATATTCGATGGAAAATAAGATTAATAAATAAGTGTAAAACTTTAACCAAATAACAGATAAATAACAAGGATTGAATTATATGTCTGTCACAGATGTTTCCATCGATGATTATAGCTGTTTTCTTCTGTAGTAAGTTATTCTTATTTGGTTTGTTTAGGGTCGTACATACCATATATAGTATACATGGGGTACCTTGAACAAATACGAAAAAATAACAGAAATTCACAAATACTAGGATAAATTTATAAATGCAAATTTACAATTTGAAATTCTTTCCAAAGTTTTCCATTCCGCTAATATTTACTGTTTAGATATAATTGTACATCCTTAAAATATGCCTAAACAATTGCCTTTAGCAAAGGCAATTATGTTCGTTTCTAGATTTATGTTGAATCCGATGGTTCTTCTCTAATATTTCATCCCTTTGTAAATTATAATCATATATTTGTCTTTCGAAAATTGTTGCAAATACTTCAATCGACATTTTAAATTGTTGTCTTGTTGACATAAACAATTTTATTTGCATAATTGAACATTAATTGATTTATTTCAAATAAGATTCTGGACGCCTTTTCTGTTTTTTCCTGAATTTCTTTTGAAGTCGTCAGTTATTGTAGCTATCTGGAGAGAAATTTTCAACTGATACAGACGTCTGAAATATTCAAATAAAAGTAAGCTATGCATGTAAACAACGAAAGCCGAATACCTATACAATATTATAGCTATTGACAACTTTATTGTTCTCGTAGGACACAATTATATCATTCTATTAAACATTATTTTCCTTCTCAAAGAATAAATATGATATCATGTATCTTCAAACAAAAGGTGACCCTTTAAAATCGTGACAAAAAGTCCTTTATGTCATTATAAAATAAAATCATGTTTATTTTACAAATGATCCATTTCCTTTATGATCTAGTTGCTCTTTAATTAAATAATTTTTTTTTACAAAAGTGAAAAGTTATCTGTGCATATCTAATCTTTTTTCTGCCTTTATTGTTCTTTTGTGCTGATCAAATCTGAAAAAAACAAAATAATTGGTATAAAATACAATTAGTATTGTCTATATGTTTAAATGTCAAAAATGATTACACCCCAGTGGATGTTATTTTTTCTTTTCAATGGTAAGATAGATTACTTCCAATAAATTTGTAAATAATATTTTTTTTTAAAACATAATATTTACACTGTCGATAATACTGCAGCAGGAAAAAAATACACTGTCGCCTTTTGAAATCAGAAAGCGAATGAATTGTTATTCAATTTGTGATAATGTTCCCTCTGTTCATCAGTCAACGTCATCCACTGGCACACATATCAGACAGAACAAGACTGTCTTAGCTACCAACGACCATTCTTTTTGGAATCTGTCAATTTCTAAAATTTCCCTCCCGAAAAGGCATCATATATGACACCTGTCTGCAGTTGAAAATTGTATGCTGATCCCTTAAGCTGTAAAGTATTGTCCATACACATATAAGAGATGTACACTACGCGAAAAGGACAAACTAAAGGATTTCTTTTGTAATTTTACTTTTTTCTGATTAGATGTAGGTCGCAGTCAAAGTAACCTTATGTAAGTTAATGTAAATTTCAAACTAGTTTTAAATGCTAAAAAACCTGAATGTCATATTTAATGTTAATTCCATCAATCTTAAAAATCCTTACAATTATTTTGGCTGCTTTTTCTATTTTATAGAAGGCAGGAAAAAGTGTACTGCTTGGAGATATCAATGTGACAAAAGCCTTTTTGGCACTAAAATACACATAGAGAAAATTCATGTTTACTAAGGATTATTTCAGTTAAAATTCCCACACAATGACGTTATTGTAAGTGTTATTGTGTAACGATTTTTGTTTATCAAATATGAAGTATCTCTTATCCTTTTATGAATGAGAAATGATTCTATCTTAAATCAGTACATTTATTCCAAAAAACATCTGTATTCATTTATCATATACACGGATATGTTCAATTTATTCTACGTTGAAAAAAAAAAATAACAAAATAAAATAACTTTATAAATTTGCTGCGTTCAGCGCTTTTCTTGAATAAGCTTCACCAGGAATGCTCAAAGCCAAATATTTGAAAGACATGGATATACATGAACTGAAACACGTGAAAAACGATATGGCCAAAAGGGACCTCAAAATAAATATCAAACAAAATGAAATTGAGTCTTAATCTTAATCATTCCCTTTAAAAGGTAGGGACACAAGGTCGAAAACTAAAAATTGCTAAGACATACTGGAATAATTTTCAAGGGTGTGATACACATTATATATATTAAACTACACATAATACACAAATAAAGACTTCATACAATTAACATTTATCCATAAGTCACCAAGTTGTTCCATGCTATACATTATTCCTGAAACAACTTAGCTAGAAAACATTGTTGTTGAAGAAAATTTTGATGCAATATCGCAATCATGTTTAAGTAAAATTTTGCTCCGAAAAAATTCCTTACCCAGCAGCAATTCATTTGTACTTGAGAGACATTTTTGCGACATTTAATAAAAAGTTGCCAATGTATACCAAACTGTCATTTTTTTTAACAATTTTACGCCATATACAATTAAGTTACATATACAGAAATTCTTGATATGTTGTTAAAACCTAAAAGTAAACATATGAAGCTACCATACTGTGAATTTAATTAAGTTGGAGAAATTTTTGTCAATGGCCATTGCGTGAAATATTTTTATGGAAAATTGGCCTTATGTCTTTCTAATAATGGAATTTTAAAAACTGTTCACCTTTTAAATCGTAAAATTAATTGATCCAATGCAGCTTGCTATTCATTGCACTCATAGAGCAATTTACGTATGTTGTTAATGAATGGTTTAATGAACCCGGTGTACATAATGTAAAAACTAACACATGCTCTTGAAACGTATCTTTAATTTCATCTAAAGTTTTAAATACATGACCACATACAAGTTTACCTTTTTATTATATTAAAAATCAAAGAAATGGAAAATATCTGTAGTGAGAATTGTATATCCATTATATCAGACGTCAATTTACAGAAACAAAGTATCGTTAAATCTTACAATTGCAAATGTAAAAAGAAATTAACTTTTTAAAAATGTTGACATCCATTCTTTAATTTTCTCTTAAGTTTTGCACCAAGCTAATAGCTGGACTTCAGAGGGTGAGCGTAGCGCTAGAGCAAATACTGTTAAAGCTGCCGACTACGACCGCCTTGTTAGACCAGAAGAGACTGTCAACTTGCAAATAGGACTTCACTTGCTCACAATCAACTTTTTGGTAATTATCATTACCCTAACTTAAGATGATAGAATAAAGGAATTAAACGTTCACATTAAAAAATGCTATGAAATAAATTTGAGGTTTAAAAAATTGCACGGTATTATTAGCTGACGTCATCAATCGAAATATGGCAAAACAATAAAAGAAACTAAAGCATGTGAGAGTAATTGGTCAACTTATATCTAGGTGCAAGTGTACATTTATTAGAAAAAAAGATCACTACACGCATTCGACACGTCAATTCAATATCTTATTTGATGTTTGGTCCCAATTTTTAATTGTTATGAAAGAAGCAATAATTATCGCTCACAACAAAATGAAAATGAACATTCTGCCCAACAAAATACAGGATTTAAAATGTGCAAAATCGTACATATTTTTTTGAAATAAGTAAACCTGCCTAGCAACTGGTGAAAATTAATATTTCGTCCGCGAAAAATTCTCCCCTTCATGAAACCCCGAAAATTAAACGGTTGTCGGCGTAATTTGATCAAAGTTCTGTATTTTCATATTGAGAGATATTTTAATAAAAAAAAAAATGTTGTTTTCTCACTCAGAATTTTTTTTAAAGACATAAGGGGTTAAACGTAAGGAACACACTGTCGGGAAAGTAAGTATTTTTACAAGTCTTACCATGAACGATACCAGGCTTATAACTTTGTACGTCAGACGCGCGTTTCGTCTACAAAAGACTCATCGGTTATGATGCTCGAATTAAAAGAGTTAAACGGCCATATAAAGTACGATGTTAAAAAGCATTGAGGACTCAACATTCCGAAAGGTTTAGCCAAATACAGCTAAGGTAATCTATTCCTGGGGTAGAAACTCCTTAATAAATTTTAGAATGGAAATGGGGAGTATGTCAAAGAGACTAAATGTTTCGAACAATTCAAAGTTTTGTAAACAGTTAATTAAAAAAAATACCATATCAATGACAATTCATGTCAACACAGAAGTGCAGACAATCATCGAATTGACAATTTCGGCAAATTTGAAGGTACACATATCGCAATAAAACAAATCAACTTATATAAAAATAAGGAGATGTGGCCCGTATGCGATGTTTTGCTTTTGCGCCAATTGGCATTTGATTTGCGCAAAAATATCTTTCATTTGCGCCACAAACCATATTTCATTTGCGCCAGAATAAAACATTTCATTTGCGCCAATAATACAGGTAAATAGTATTGAAAATAGATTTATCTAAAAGAGACTTTTAAAAATAACCTTTATACATAGTTTTTGTTAGCAAAATGATAAAACCTATTCATCAGAACTCAGTTTTCATAAAACAATAATGTTAAAACACAGTTCTGTTATAAATCAAAGTGATCATAAAACCTAAAAGAAAGCACTATACACTGGAGTAAAATTATGAGTCTTTTCTAAGCACTATACACTGGAGTAAAGATAATAAGTCTGTTATAGCACAAATTTTGTAAGCATTAAGAACATTAAATAATCTATATGTGTGGTCATTAAACAGACTTATTTCCTGTGTTTGTCTCCGAATTGACAATAAAATTGAGAATGGAAATGGGGAATGTGTCAAAGAGACAACAACCCAACCAAAGAGCAGAAAACAGCCCAAGGCCACCAATGGGTCTTCAACACAGCGATAAAATCCCGCACCCGGAGGCGGGCTTCAGCTGGCCCCTAAACAAAAATGTGTACTAGTTCAGTGAAAATGTTCATCTTGACAACTCAACCATGTAAACGCTTTATAATTTTGAATCTAAGTGACGCTCAGTTTTGTATTAGAAATGAGTATATTAACTCACTTAATTACCAAGGGGGAGTACTGAAAAAAAACTTATTCACGATATGGCAATGACTGTTTAGACTTTTCCGTTATCATCATTAACTGTAAAATAGCTCAAATGTAGTTTTTATTTTTTGGCGCAAATGAAATATAACCTTGTGGCGCAAAGGAAAGATCGGATTTTGTAAAAATTGGCGCAATTGCAATGCGCCCGTGGTATGATTGCCAATGAGACACCTATCCACTTGAGTTCAAATGACGAAGAAATAAGCATTTAAAGGTCACCGTACAGCCTTCAACAATGAAAAATACCCATACCGTATAGTCATCTATAAAATACTCTGACATGAAAAATTTTAAACAATTCAAACGAGAAAACTAACACCCTAATTTATAACAATACAATTTACGAAAAAAAAATACGACGGACATGAACCAAAAAAAAAAACCCACTGAATTACAGGCTCCTGACTTGGGACAGACTAATAAAGATTTTGGCATGGTAAATATGTCTGTGAGCGTTAAACCCTCACTCTTCCCCTAACTTGCATCTAATGCACGTTCTATTGCATGCAATGCTGTTCAGTATCATATACGTAGAAAACAATTATATAAATATTTTGATATAACGGATCTGCCACCGAAATATTTTTTAAGTACATTAATTTTCCGAAATGCAATAAACACATTTGAGCATATCGTTCTCCTAGTAGGCTTAACCGATTCTTGTTTAAAATATTTATAACAAGATACTGATGAATTGTGTTAAAATTAAGTTTAGATACGTACATAAACACATACAATAAAAACCAGTATAGGAAAAACACTTAACTCTAAAATAATGGATTAATAGACAATCAACACACTATGTAAATAACAAACAACTGATCAAATATACGAGGCTTATATTTTGTACGACAGACGTCAGCATAAAACTGATCAGTGGTGCTCGTTTTACACCAGTTGGAAGGCCAAATTAAATACGAAGTTGTAGAGCTTTAATAATACAAAACTCCGAAAAGTTGTGAAAAATACGGCTAAGTAAATCTGTACCTGGGGTAAAAAATCTTTAGTGTTTCGAATAACATCTTATATACAGTAAATTTTAAGAAAATGAACATATCAAACACCCACTTCATTTGAACTTTGGTGGCTAGTTGTCTCATTGGCAATCATATCACATCTCCTTAACTTTATATCAATGATATTTCATGCCAACGCGAAAGTGCTGACTATTGTACTAGTAATAATCTCGGGGACGAAACGTCAACCATCAGTGGCATCGACCTTAGTAGTTGTAAAAACACATCAAAGATTGCAGGCTTATGATTTTTTTGTATTTTGCATTCATGTTCATGTTCATTCATTGTAAATTGCATATTTGCAGGAGATAAAAATCAGCAGTTGTCGTTAACAGGATGGATTTCAATGGTAAGTCTTTATATCTAAGCACCATATTATTAATCGACACCCTTAAAGAGTCAAAAGCACAAAATTGCAACAATAACAAAATAAATAGAGAACAGATTGAAGACAGCAACCAAGAGAAGTCAACAAACAGACAGGTGTCGATACAATATGTCATGCTCTATATAACACCGAGTCTAAAAAGGAATGAATAAATTTGACAAGGACTGCCATATACTCTAGACCTCAAATATATATTCTTTGTATTGCAGTCCTTCAACTTATATAACAATTAGAACACACCCGCGTTATCACGGGTTCGTGACTGACTTAAAGTACCTACGCCTTACTTTTAGCCTGAATTTTTAGTATTTGTATTGTCATCTGATGAAATCATGCTGATTACAAGGTGCATAGTTTTCTCTGCTTTCAAAATCTTCTTTCTGTTTGAACATGTCCTGATTTTCTTACTACAACCGGAAACTGCATGTTTTATTGCATTGTACTTATTGTTTTTGCGGAAGGTTAACTTTCTGGTAGTAAGACCCGTTACTGCCAGGCTGGGAAACTCGGTAGGCAAATGCTCACATTTAATCTGTAACGATACAGTGTGTTTAATGTCCTCCTTTACACCATAACCCATGGTGGTGTTCCTATTAAAGGTGGGAGATCCAGAACATACATACATGTGACTTATACTTTTGGTATCGGTATCGGATTTGACCCGGAACTTGTTTATTTTTGGTAATATTAATTATGTGGAAAACAAAAGGACCTGGAATGGTGTAATTTTTAATCACCACCATTTTCCCCTATATTAGTTATATATAAAGTTAAAGTCTGGGGGCCGCTTGAGGCTTGGGGGGTTTCGACGGAAAACGGTTTTCAGCATTTTTAGTTGCAAAATTTTGTGTTGAAAAAAAACATAAAATTTACTGGTCATTTTTTCATGAGAATATACATGAAGAAAAGTTCGAAGAATTATAAATTTTTTTTACAATAACATCTAACTAATGAATTAACGCAGTACAATTGGAAATCTAATTTTTTTTTTATTTACCATATTAGATCAGCGTAGCCCTTTAATTAAGCAGTAAATCCTATTTAGTATTTTCATATCTATCCTTTCTGATTGAGGATAATTGATATATACGTCAGTTGATAGTACGTATTGACGATCCTTCATTAAAAAAATAAGCACGTAAAAACTGAGACTACTATATAATAATACTATCCTTTTGGATAGGCATCGACCATTCATCTTTTGATTCTCAAACCTTCACATTCCCCCGGCTACACAAACACACACACACACACACACACACAGTCGATGCCTAATGCAGAAGTTCGGTAATATCTAACAAAATTTAAAAAAATCATATTTTCTGATATCCTGTACTGTAAAATCCCTAACTGCCTAGGAATTTGAATAATTATGGTCATTACGCGTAGATTTGAGAGTACTGAAAGTTACTGAAAGCTAGTTGATTGATTGATTGATTGATTGCTAAACGTCCAGTGGCAAATAGTGCATGCATGTTCAGGACAAAAACAAATTTACAATAAATACAACAGGTAGGTCCTGTAATAGGGGTCGTCCAAGATGAAGGTCTGGAAATTTGGAAATGCCATTGGAAAATGAGGGTTTATTATATAGGGACAGAAATTTTGCCTTGCAGCAGACCACATACGGACCCTCAAAGAGTTGTAAGTGTTCTTGTATCTAAGAATAAAATGTCAGGGTTTTCAGCATGTTGAGGTTCATTCAAGTATTTGTTGATAGAAGTGAAATGATCTCAACCAAACTTCTAGTCTTTAGTGTCTATATAAGGTGGAATATAATGTACATACAATTCTATCCAATACCCAAAGTCTCCATTCACTAAGGATGATAGACTAGTGTACAAAAGACATTTGATAATTAAAGAGTTTTGACGACTTCACGTGCATCTATAGATAACGTTGTGCGGCCATTATTTTTTTTAATAAAAAAAATATTTGTGAAAAAAATTATGCGTAGGCACGTGCCTCAAGTGCCTAACGGTAGCTACGCCCCTGAATTTCAGTTTGACCAATTACCTCTGTATGAGACTCCCAAAGTCAAAACAGGAAAGCTGATGACAAAAAAAGAAATATTATATGGACACCTGACATCAAAGTGAATTGATTGATATCTTAAAATTAATACCCTAACTTCTATATGGTTTTGTCTTTTGTTTTAGCATGTCCTTCTCAAAAAAAATGAATAATAGTACTCGGAATTTGCTAAAGGATTACCAATTATCGTGCCGACCAATTAAGCGATAGTAATACATAAACGTACAATTCAGTGTACACTATATGTACGTCTGAAATAATATTAGCCAGCAACGGTATAGACTATTATACTTTTAGGACCTAATCAGAACAACCATTATCGTCTATAGTCATCTTATCTGAGGAAGTTTCAAGCTTAATTTCAGTACAAATGTATAATTGACGTACCTTTATTTTAGTAGATTACAATCATTTATTGTTCTACAATTAACAGTCTTTTATTTCAAAATTTAAAGTTTTTAATTTATACTTGTTCTTATTTTTCAAGTATTTTATGTCACTAATTTTTAGGAGTGGGAAGATGAAAGATTAGTATGGGATCCTGCAGTGGATGATGCTGAATTTTATTTTGCGTTCGATTCAGAGATATGGAAACCAGAGTTGTTCGTTGACAATTCGTACGTATTAAAAACATTTTCTGTTCTGTTCTGCAAAATCGAAAAAAGAAAGGATATGTGAGGATGTCTTGGAGACACACATAACATATGTTGGTCAATCGACAACAAAGGTCCGTCCTGTTTCTTGTGGGTCTGGTGACTCTTTTATTGGTCGGGTTGCACTAAGAATAAAGTTTTGTACTGTTGGTCGGGTAGGCGATATTGTGTTAACAGCTCCTTATATTGTTTTTAACGCAATTGCATGAAATGCACACATATTGAAGCTGTAAACCTGCTGTTATGGAACACTGGACAATTCAAAATTCTATTGAAAGTAAAGCTACTTAATTTCTTTCAATATACTAAAACGATAAATCTACTTTTCCTGTGTGTAATCGTAACAACCTTCATATCATGAGCAGTGTTATTTGTTTTTACTGGAGAGAGTGTTTTGTAGACGAAACGCGCTTCTCGCGTACACATTTTTTTATCCTGGTGTCTATGATGTTTATTAATCAAAGGGCGGATTTGTTTCGGTCAACACTCACGTCGTCAAAGTAAACATGAATAGCCACATGCTTTAAAAACCAAGTTTCCAAACATTTAGACATATACCCTATTTTGCTTTAAGTTCAAAGTTTTGATTTTGCCTGTACTTAGACAAACACAAGAACAATATTTATCTTATATGATTCTAGCCTCTCGAAACAGTTACTCACTTCGACAAACACAAGAACAATATTTATCTTATAAGATTCTAGCCTCTCGAAACAGTTACTCACTTAGAAAAACACAAGAACAATATTTATCTTATAAGATTCTAGCCTCTCGAAACAGTTACTCACTTACACAAACACAAGAACAATATTTATCTTATAAGATTCTAGCCTCTCGAAACAGTTACTCACTTACACAAACACAAGAACAATATTTATCTTATAAGATTCTAGCCTCTCGAAACAGTTACTCACTTAGACAAACACAAGAACAATATTTATCTTATAAGATTCTAGCCTCTCGAAACAGTTACTCACTTAGACAAACACAAGAACAATATTTATCTTATAAGATTATAGCCTCTCGAAACAGTTACTGTCCAATAAGACTATACAAAACATATTCTCTAGGTCTAAATGACAATTTCATGGGACAGGGGAAACTACTTAAAATTTCTTCTATTGATATCATGCATATTGTTGATAAAACCAACGTAAATATAGGTTTAATGTAAAACGTATTTAATAACCGTAATATACAAATTCCACATCGAACTATTTTACACTTAAGGATCTCTTATCTATATTTAAGAATAATGGTAGGCCTCAGTTATTGAGCAGACTGGGTGAAATTTTAATTACAGTAAATTATATAATATTTTCAGAGTGTGATGCCATATCGTTTTTCAGTCGTCTAATCTATGACTGTACACGTATCATCAAAGTTATTTTTGTTACCGAAGGCTGTCTCCCCATATTGATAACCCTGAAGATAAAAAAGGCGTTTTATTTAAACAAACAATATTAACAGGGGCATTGATTTTATTAACTTATCTAATATGTTTTATGACCCAACCGTACAAAACGTTTTAACTCCATATTTTGATAACACAAAGAACATTGTTATTTCTGATACGTACAGTAGAAATGTGAATCCTGGCGATCCTTATATGATGACATTGTAAAAGTTCATGCTTCTAACGTCTTTATTCTAAATTCGTCCAAAGACTTACAGATTGATATTTTAGTCAAGGAAAACATTAATGGACGTCATTAGGACTCTGTTGGATAGTTGTTTCATTGCAATTACACCACATTTTCTTATTTCCACTGATGAGTCCGATGGAGCCAAAGCGTTTGTTTAGCTTACCATATTGTAAGCCTGATATTTGTTATGAGTTTTTACATCTATACAGTAGTTGAAATTAGACTTTGAGCTACCTTACAGTAAATGCGAGTACTCTAAGGTAAGAACTTTGTTTTTTTGTTGTCATTTTTTTTGGTACTTAGTATCGATGTGATGAGCCTGGCCCCATATCAACTGATTTTTAAAGGTTGTTCTGTTGCTGTTATACCAATGGTCCAGGTAAGTAGAGGATTAAGTGCTCACATAAATGTTTAACCCATCTTTTTTTTATGTGTCTGTCCAAAGGCAAAGCAAGGAATATGTAATCCAGTGGTTGTCGTTCGTTGCTGTGTGCCATATTTGCTTTTTGGTTATTGTTTTTAGTATTATAACATCAATGCTTTGTTTTTGTTTTTTTTAAATGTTTTACATTTTGTCAATCTATGATATTTTTTGATTACCTTTACATTATTTGTATTGTAATGATTTTATAGGGTTGTGTGTGTTATATTACCTAAATATAATACTTCTAGGCTTGAGTCATCTGGTCATCCAATACTGATAGCTCGTCTAAAGTAGGGACGTCCGATCAGGTAAGAAGAGTCTGTCGAGTTTACTCGACTGACAATGGAACCCCCGAGTTTGACATTTTGAACCTACCCGAGTTTATTCGACATCAACCCTGGGTTCGGACAGCTCTAGTAGAGTTTCAAAATGGCGTCAAGCAGCTCCAGCAAAGAAAAGTATGATACAAAATAACTGACATTTGACCAAATACAGCCGAAGAAAGGGGCTGACAACACTGGTGTTAAACTGATCGTGGTAACTGCAGTTACCACGATCCCAATATGGCGGAGGTAGAAATAGGTAAAATAGTTTTCTGCCAATTTCTCCGTGTGAACGTGTTGTTTTTGAGAATTACTCAGCCGCCAGGTTGATTTGTACGGTTTTGTTGTTGTGTGTGTGTTCTTAATATCATATATGGCCTCGTTACCAAAATAATAGCCATCGAAAATTTAAGGAATATAATCTTAACTCCATAAACTTTATTTGATAATTATGATAGTCGTAACTGGACTATCTGATAGTCGTAATTTCGACATGACAATAGAAACTGTATCTGCTGATTGGAACGGTGACTATAACTATGCTCTTGTTTTAAAGTTTGATACTGTGACCAGAATAACGGAATAATTGGTTATCTTAAACTAATTTACTTTTGCTTTGTAGATATGGTTTATATAGTGTACGATTTAAAATTTACGGTAAATGTTGATTGTATATTGTATACTTAAAGAAGAAGAAGATATATTCCTTAATTTAAATGATTTTTAGAAACATTTTATAGCAGCAAATTTCAATCAATCAATATTTTATTTGGCTTTCCAGTACTGCATGGCTACTGGGCTGATGATACTCTCTGGGACTTACAGTTCACTAACAGAGATATTGACCCGGTGGTAGTTATAAGATCAATCCGATTCAATTTATTTGAATAAAATACTGTTTAAACTAAAGATCAACGGTACCAATTATTCTGCACCAGATGTGTATTTCGACAACTCATAGTATGTCTCTTCAGTGATGATCGAGTCCAAAAATATATGAAAATCCAAAACCTGATAAAAAACGTCGAAGAGCTGTCACACATTATTTTGGTACTTAATTTTCTATTTCAAACTGTCTTATTATATCGATTTCTATTGTGTACATTTCGTATGCTGCATGCATATTTTATTTATTCAATTGTAACGATCTCGAAATTCGCTATGACTTTAAATGTCCGAAATATTTGTTAACATCTGAAACATGTAAAATTGTAAATTTATATTTGTCAATAACCTTTTAAACTCTAAGCTTATGCAAACATCTTACAAGTTCGTTATGCAACTTTATTCGGTCATATCAAATACACACATAATTCAATTGATTGATGGATTGATCACCTTTCGTAATTCTCTTTGATGAATTAAATCTCTTAATTATATAATTTCTGTTTACAACATGACCCCAACAAACTGTGTTGTTATAGCAACTTTATTTGGTATTTAAAGAAAGATAAATTTATATTCAAGGACTCCGTTTGGATATGCCAACGAGATCACATGAACTGCGGTCGGATTTTCCATCGCGATCATATATATTGCTTTTGGGTTGAAATAACTAAATTTGTAACACTTATATTTTATATTTGGACTTTATTAAATGAATTTGGACTTTACCAATTTGTTTATGTTTATTGTTTTGAACTGCCGACTTGTGTGTGAATAAAGAGCTAGTACCCCGCATTGTGAATCGTTCCCAAAGACGGAATCCCACTCAAAGCCATTTGGCAATATTTATCTGGAAACGTACAAAATCTTTCTTCATAAATTGGTGGAGTATCGAATCGATCTCAGGAACCTCTTGCAATACAACAAGCGAGTGGCATAGTAGGTTCGGGCGCTTACTCTTTGTAATAATGGACTATTTATATCAAATATCAAGATCAAGATGTTCACATTACATGCACACGTCGGTATGCTGCTGGAATGTTAAACCGTGGCAACCCTACCGAGAATTTCAGAAATTGAGATCTGTGGAATATGAAAATACGTCAAAATCGAAGGAACATAAACAATCTAGAGATCGTCGTCATAAATCTAAAGCACAGAAACTTCGGGATATGAAGCGACTTGATCAATATCGACAACAAAAAGAAATTGTAAACGAATTACCGTTTTCGTCGATAACCAATAGTGATCTAGATAAATCAGTTCCAAAATGTGATACTAAAACAGAACAGATGAACAAGTTAAAAAGAGAAAATGAGGATTTGAAGAGGACAATATTTGTATTGACACCTGCAAACGGGAATATTACAGGAAACATCCTTGGCACTGATTCAAATTCAGATAACCAAAAATTTTACTCGAAAGACTTTCAATTGCACTACAACATCACAAAGATATCGTTGATCAGTATATAGTGAATGCTTTAGACATGGAGGAATTAACTTCAAGCTTAAAGGATGAAAATGAAATATTAAAACAAAATCAAGGAAACCTTTCTTCGTTGGGACATTCGTCTTTCCAAAATCAGCAACTCCAAAATGACCTGCAAAGTGTAACAGCGGAACTGAATAAAGCTATTCGAGATACAAACTTTTGGAAAGATAATGCATTCCGGGAAAGTAAGCAGTGTAGTGATAAGTACACAGAAATATATGAACTTGAACAAGAAATAAAACAACTAAAAAGTGACAAGTGTGGATTAACTAATGAACTCGCTACGTGGAAAATAACCAGATACAAATGATACAACAGAAACTATAAAGCCGAAGAAGTAACAACCATCAACATTTTCACCCGAGACAAGGACGATATCCACGATATTGAACTCTTAGTGAACATTATACACCTATTGACTGGGTATGAGGGTAATAGCAAGTTTGTTGTCCCTGAGATACCAACAATTGCTCGAGGCGAAGCCGAGGGCAATAGTTAGTTTCAAAGGGACAACAAACTTGCTATTACCCTCATAACCAGTCATTAAGTGTTTTATTATACTGAACAAAACAACTTTCTATAAAGACTACATACACCACTTGAAAAAAAAAAAAAAAAAAAATGATCACATAGACATGCACAAGATGAACTATCAGGTTTTTTTCCCTGTATGGTATTTGTCAATATTCTATTAACTTTCCCATGCATATGATAAACACTAACTAAAATATTTTAGCGTACACCAAAGCAATCGCAGATTATGAAGACGACGACAGACCAATACCATACATTACATGTTTTAGTTCTTAAAATATGTCGCGTAGATTTTCTTTTTCAATTGCTTCTGGTTAGTAATATATTAATTTGAAATTACGACAGATACATACAGATTATACCGTTTACGATATTTCAGAGTTTAACGTTGCCAAGCGCACAAATCCAAGCAGAAAAGTCGATGACGTCATTGTTGTCCAATGAAAAATTATTATGAAAAATTACGGGAAATATGTTTATAAAACTATTGACCAGGGTAATAGTCTTTGAAACTATTGACTGGCAAATAGTCTGTGGAATGAAATAGTACAAATATTTCATTCTTTTTTATATAGAAAAAACATACTGAGATATAATAATTCATTTTACTATTACTCATTCAATGACTCAAATTTATAAATTCGTGACGAATTTTCTTGAAAAAGGGAATAGTTGTCACACATTATTTTGGTACTTAATTTTCTATTTCAAACTGTCTTATTATATCGATTTCTATTGTGTACATTTCGTATGCTGCATGCATATTTTATTTATTCAATTGTAACGATCTCGAAATTCGCTATGACTTTAAATGTCCGAAATATTTGTTAACATCTGAAACATGTAAAATTGTAAATTTATATTTGTCAATAACCTTTAAACTCTAAGCTTATGCAAACATCTTACAAGTTCGTTATGCAACTTTATTCGGTCATATCAAATACACACATAATTCAATTGATTGATGGATTGATCACCTATCGTAATTTCTTTGATGAATTAAATCTCTTAATTATATAATTTCTGTTTACAACATGACCCCAACAAACTGTGTTGTTATAGCAACTTTATTTGGTATTTAAAGAAAGATAAATTTATATTCAAGGACTCCGTTTGGATATGCCAACGAGAGCACATGAACTGCGGTCGGATTTTCCATCGCAATCATATATATTGCTTTTGGGTTGAAATAACTAAATTTGTAACACTTATATTTTATACTTGGACTTTATTAAATGAATTTGGACTTTACCAATTTGTTTATGTTTATTGTTTTGAACTGCCGACTTGTGTGTGAATAAAGAGCTAGTACCCCGCATTGTGAATCGTTCCCAAAGACGGAATCCCACTCAAAGCCATTTGGCAATATTTATCTGGAAACGTACAAAATCTTTCTTCATAGAGCTATCAAAACCAAAAAGGACCTAAATATTACCAAATCTGGATAAGGAATCAAAGCTTTGCATACGGGAGATATAGTTTTTGCTTTAAAAAAATCAATATTTTATAAGAGCAAATTTCAATCAAACAACAACCGTATTTGCATGCCAATAACGACATACTGGCTACGTGGCTAGTACTACCCTCGGCGACTAACAGTCCACCAGCAGAGGTATCGATCGACCCAGTGGTAGAAATGCCATTAATTATACCAATTGTTCTTCACCAGATGCGCTTTCGACTTTTTATGCTAATCGTAAAAATAAACTAGAGGCTCCCAAGAGCCTGTGTCGCTCACCTGATTCTACTTTGGTTTTGGAAATCATGTAAAAATAGACAAAAATCATAACAGATATCCTAATAATAATTGAGGCCAAATTTGGTTTAATATTGGCCCCGTAATTTAATCAAAAGCAAAAGACTTTTGTAAAGTTTACAGAAATTACCAATAAATTCATTGAAATTGTAGAAAATGACTTTATAAGGACAATGACAAATCAGCTACAGAGTAACAACACTTGGTCAGCACCTCAAAAGAAACATTCATACCATGTTTGGTTTCAATCCATTAAGCGGTTTTCTAGAAGAAGACATTTGTATGTATTGTACATAGGGTCCTATGTTAAACGAAGTCCCCTACTGGCGGCCATCTTGGATAAGGGATGGCCTACAAAGTTACAACACTTGGTCAGCACCTCATAAGGAACATTCATGCCATGTTTTATTTCATTCCATTCAGTGGTTCTCTAAAAGAAGATATTTGTATGTATTGTCCATAGGGTCCTATGTTAAATGAAGTCCCCCCGCTGGTGGCCATCTTGGATGATTGATCGCCTACAAAGTTACAATGCTTGGTCAGCACCTCATAAGGAACATTCATGCCATGTTTTATTTCATTCCATTTAGTGGTTCTCTAAAAGAAGACATTTGTATGTATTTCCCATTGGGTCCTATGTTAAACTAAGTCCCTCGCTGGTGGCCATTTTGGATGATGGATCGGCTACAAAGTAACAACACTTGGTCAGCACCTCCTAATGAACATTCATGCTATGTTTTGTTTCATTCCATTCAGTGGTTCTCTAAAAGAAGTCATTTGTATGCATTTCCCATAGGGTCCTATGTTAAACTAAGTCCCTCACTGGCGGCCATTTTGGATGATGGAACGGCTACAAAGTAACAACACTTGGTCAGCACCTTGTAAGGAACATTCATGCTATGTTTTGTTACATTCCATTCAGTGGTTCTCTAAAAGAAGTCATTTGTATGCATTTCCCATAGGGTCCTATGTTAAACTAAGTCCCCCGCTGGCGGCCATCTTGGGTGATGGATCGGCTACAAAGTAACAACACTTGGTCAGCACCTTGTAAGGAACATTCATGCTATGTTTTGTTACATTCCATTCAGTGGTTCTCTAAAAGAAGTCATTTGTATGCATTTCCCATAGGGTCCTATGTTAAACTAAGTCGCCCGCTGGTGGCCATCTTGGATGATGGATCGGCTACAAAGTAACAACACTTGGTCAGCACCTCATAAGGAACAATCATGCCATGTTTGGTTTCATTCCATTAAGTGGTTCTCTAGAAGAAGTTCAAAATGTAAAAAGTTAACGACGACGACGGACGCCAAGTGATGAGAAAAGCTCACTTGGCCCTTCGGGCCAGGTGAGCTAAAAAGGATGCACTTAATGGCTGCAGATATAAGAATGATTTATAGATGGTTGGTAGCTTAAAGTCCAATGGCAAATGTGTCATGCATGTTCAGGACGAGATCAAATTAATCATTAATACAATAGGTAAGTCCTGTAATAGGGGCCGTTCAGGATGAAGGTCGAAAAATTGTGACTGCCACTTGGAAATTGAGGATATGTTGGGAAGGAACAATTTTTCCTTGCAACAAGTCACCTAAGGACCCCTCAAAGAGTTGTTGCAAGGGTTCTCAACGTGCAGGGATCGTGGCACCTCCTCTACATGAGGCATCGGATTTAACGTCTCCATTCTGATCGGACGTGGCTGCGTATTTATACATCCTGTACAGCCAAAACGGACGCCCACCTTTGGCAAGGGTTTTACTGCAAGTCGAAAGAAGACAAAGAGTGACCATATTTCTACCCCCCCCCCCTTTCCAGTCACCATGGACGGGGGGATCGGGGGCAGATATAAGAAGGCTAACCAAAAGATACAAAAAGAATAAGAAATCTGGGGATAAATGAGATGCTACTACAAAAAAAAATGAAGAGCAAAACCCAGTGAGAAATAAGAAAGCCGTTTTGAAATGCATAGAAGACATAGTAACACAAAGTAGTGAAGCTGACAGCAGTACTGCCTACATGAAACGGTTTGGACCTATATAAAGCATAAGATTGGAGTAATATACAACAATTTTATGAATAGCAGGATTACTACAGATTCATCAGACAAAGCATATATCATAAATGCACAGTTTAAAAAAGCAATCTCGGGTGAAAAAGACGTAAATGAAACACAAACTCAGACAATTTAGATGCAACATGTCTGGTCAGCTTAAAACAGCAACTGCCGCTGGGCTGCCTAATAATTTTTTTTCAAGGTCATCCATATATAGTCTACTTATCCACAAGAAATCATTGGCAATCATACCACATCTTATTATTTTTATTTTGAAAGTTAAACAACTATAGGTTTCTTATTCATTCTAAACATATAGTTGTAAAATTTCTAAATCCATGCTAATAAAGTGATCAAATCTGTATTGGAATGATTGAAAAATATAATAATTTCATACCATATTTTAGTCATCCATTGATACATTGTGGTGAACAAAACATTATATAGCACTATCGCGTTCGTTGTTATTATGACGAAATCTTTTATCACCAGATGTTACTGATAAAAATCAGTTACTATTATCATTGAAATATTCTACAGTTACGATTATCTTTCCAGTTATTTGTTCACTAATTACGATTATCTTCTTTCGGAGTTACGATTATCTTCCTAGCTACAATTTCCGATGGCTATTATTTTGGTAACGAGGCCATATATGATAACAGTAACACACACACACAACAAAACCATACAGATCAACCTGGCGGCTGAGTTATTCTTGAAAACAAGACGTATTCAAGGATAAATTGGCAGAAAACGATTTTATCTATTTCTACCTCCGCCATATTGGGATCGTGGTAACTGCAGTTACCACGATCAGTTTAACACCAGTGGACAAGGGGAATTTATTTTTGCCTGTATTTTGGCATCAACATTTATTGTTCATGAGTATATTAACTGTCGGTGATAATTATAAATAGAACAGAAATTAATTTCGGCATGCTCAGAGTTGCAAGTTTTTTATTACCAAAAAACATTCACTTTACCATATCAATGTCACTTATGTATGTTATGTAGGATTTCTGGGCGTACATGAACACGGGAGTGTTTGATACATCAGCGCATCACACTGATGGGGATATGGTAATTTTCTCCACCTGACTGTGTGTCCGTCAGTCGCTCGGTAACCCATTAATACACCAAGACCGTTTATTAGAAAGCTTTAAGGGAACCAACCATTCGTCTTTTGTTGGAGGGGGGGTCTCAGAACGATTTTTTTTTTTCACAATTATTTTCAGAAACAAACTATTTTTTCCAATATCATACAGGATCGGGACTTTTTCTTTCTGAAACATAATGTAATTTTTTATTATTATGTTCAGTAGAAACAATTTTTTTTCACTTCCGTTATGAAACAAATTATTTATAGCTTCCATTTTGATAGTCAACTCGATGGTAGAGTTTTGTCTTCGATTCGGAAAGGTTGCGCACATGCGCATTAGCACTGATCTTTTAACTCGAGTCAACCCGAGTTGGACGAATCGAAGTAGGACTAGGTTAATAACTGTCAAATATACAATGGGAAATTCCGGAATTCCTTAATATGACGTAGTACTTTGATATTGAAACGCTAAGTATATGTAGTCCCGAGTAAACTGACGTTATACTATATTCATAAAAGTATGCTCGTTTCACCGTACGGTGACCTTTAATTTTTCATCTCCTTGTCCTTTTGTCTTTTGTGGATCATTTTCTTATTGGCAATCATACCACATCTCCTTAATTTTATACAGACGACTACGCTTCAAGAAAAGATCAAGGGCCGCCTTTTAAGTTACTTTCAGTTGGTTCTTTTACTGACATTACCAGTCAAGAAACAAATCATATCTTATCTTGGAATCAAAAAAAAAAAACTTTAATTCAAAGAATGTTTTGAAATAAAGTCCATATACACTGGCCAGTTTGGGGTGAATCTCTTCAAACTATCACCATTTGAACAATTGGCTATAAAGTGATTTAGAACCGTAACTTTCGGTAAACAGTGGTAGGATGAACCAATTAATTAAATAAGTGTAAAACATAATGGAAAGATTGTGACTACACCCATCAGTATTTGTTTACAAGTTAACATATGATACATGTAACGGGCATCACCCATATCATTAGACTTCTGAGAGCATTTTACAATTGTACCACAACGGAATACAACATTTAAATGTTTATCGTTTATCGTGAAAGACGCGTAAATGTGATTCTACAAACACCAACTTTTCAATTACGAAGACAAAATAAGTTATTTTCAACTTATAAAAAAAATTTTACTAGTGAATTCAGTTTTTCATTAAAACAAAAACCTTTGATGATGGGAATCCTATTTATTTCATTTCTGTATTTTCCAGTCTGGCCGATGTTTCCATCTTGAATGACCAATATCTCCAGTTTCGAGTAGAAAATACCGGCTTAATAGAATGGGAGTTACCAAGAATTTTTGTTGTACATTGTGACGTCGACATCCAGTTCTTCCCGTTTGATAAACAATCATGTTTGGTTGAGCTGACTAGCTGGGCTTATAGTGTTAATGAGTTAGTTGTTACAGCTTTGTACGAAACAGTACAATTTGAAGAAATGAGGTTTGTTTCTACTTTTAATTATGCATTGGTGGTTACTTAATCAATTTTGATAGCTGGACCTATTTCTTCCAATAACTAAAGAAATAACGTTGACCCTTATATTACTTAACTTTATGTTTATATTTAGACTCTCTAGATAACGTTGGCAAGCAGCTTTATAGTGTTACTTTAGATGACGGGTGGGAAAACTTTTCCATTTTACTTTGCAGGTTGTAAATTGTGCATTTTTTGGTTTGTATAGTCTGGTGAAAAGTTGACCTGTACATTTTAGTCATATTAGTCATGACGTACCAAGTTCGTAAAACACACAATCTGAAAAATGTAGAACAGACATTTTACTAGAAAAAAACATCTTATGGAGTATTATTTTCTATTAGGTAAAAGAAGTACTCATAGATATGTTAAAACTATGTAGCATTCAAAACCTTAGGTGCGAGCGATTTTCATAAGCATCTAGTTATATTCCCGTATTGTTGATGACTGTATATGACTGTATCAATTATTACGGTGTTTATACTAAAACATATCCCGTACATTAACCGTTTTAGATATTTGAACATTTATTTAAGACTCAAGCAAAGTACAGTAAATGAGCTATGTAACAGATTATTTTAAAATTTTGAGTACAACCTTGGCTCGTTGAGCTATAACTGAAAATCGAAAGTAATCTTTTTTAGTTTCTTGAATATTACTAATGAATTCCTTCAAAAAAGCTAAAATTGTATAGACGGCACATACAATCGGAAATACCGTTCCAAAATTTGTCATAAAATCATCAAATCTCCAATTACAAATGCATAGATTTTTCTTAAAAAAAGATACGTAGCGCATGAGTTAATTATCAGTGTTGTTCGGTCACGAGTTGAATATTTTCGACATTTGAATTCTTTGATTAGTTATTCTTTTATTACATTGAAAATGGTCTTTTTTCTGAAATTAAACTAGAATATGTAAGGAAGTATATCTTTTCTAAGCATTCACATTTTTTATCCGACGTCATGACAACGCCTATTGTTGTATGACGTCAGAGGGTGAAATAACCACGTTTATTTCACATGTGAAATTATCGGTTTTTATTTCACTGGGAAATCAATGTAATTCATTGCAACCAATGTAATAAATAAATTTTCGTTTGATTGATATCAAATAATCATAGGGTTACCGACTTCATTTTTGGCGTATTACCAATCTGTTGCCAAGGTGGCTTTGAAAAACATAAAAATCGACGTTTTACGGCTCACAACGCGATGCCTTTACGCTTATTTCGACTTTTTGTGGTATATTTTCACTTTGAACACCACTTTCAGTGATAAATACCGAAAAAACGAAGTCGGTGACCTTATTGTTATTTAATACTAAAGTGGAAATTTATGTATAAACAATATGCATCGGTAATTATTGGAGATAGATTTAAGGACGTTTTCCAATGATGTTCGACGCACTTTCCAAGGATGTTCAAGCACTTTATAACGATGTTCAACGCACTGTAAAAAGTCACAAAATAAAAATTTCTGAAAAGTTTGAATTTCTAAATCCAGATAACAAAATCATCTATAGTACTAAAATAACGAGGTCTAATTTGTCAGCCATCATGGGGTAAAAACGACGAATCAAAGAATTCAACTTTATAAATAACTAATATAGGACAATAGTGTTGATTAAAAATTACACCCTTTTGTTTTTTAACATAATTAGTATTTCCAATAATTAACAAGTTCAGGGTCGAATCCGATACCGGTACCAATAGTATATGTCACCTGTTACCTATTACCTAATCTGTACGTTCCGCATCTGTCAGGCGCACCACCAAACGGTGTATTTGGGATTTGCTATATACACGGGTCATAATCACACCTAAACCACGTCATTACTCATTGTCATATTGTTTCCGGTTGTAGTATTTTTATCAGCATGACTTTATAAGATGACAGTACGAATACTAAAAATACAGACGTAAAATAAGGCGTAGATACAGTTTCAATTTGTTAGCCGGAATGACGTAAAAACGCCGAATTAAAGAATTCAACTTTATATATAACTAATATAGGACAATGTTGTTGACACCATTCCAGGCCATTTTGTTTTCCAATAATTATAGAATAATTAATCGAAGAATTAATAGAGAAAATATTCAACGAGTGACCGAACAACACATTAATTCACGAATGCGCGTAACGCATGAGTTAATTATCAGTGTTGTTCGGTCACGAGTTGAATATTTTCGATATTTGAATTCTTTGATTAGTTATTCTTTTATTACATTGGCAAATGGTCTTTTTCTGTAATTAAACTAGAATATGTAAGGAACTATATCTTTTCTAAGCATTCACAATTTGTTTGATCCGACGTCATGACAACACTTATTGTTGTATGACGTCAGAGGAGTGAGATAACCACGTTTATTTCACATGTGAAATTATCGGTTTTTATTTCACTGGGAAATCAATGTAATTCATTGCAACCAATGTAATAATTAATATTATCAATAATTAATAAGTTCCAGGTCGACGGGTTCAAACAGAAAATTTTGAAAGCAGAGAAAACCGTGCATCTTATAATCAGCATGACTTTATTAGATATTTTAATTAAGTCATGGACCCGTGATGACACGGGTTTGTTGTAGTTAGAATTAAAGATTTGACATTAAAATATCTTCAATCAACCATAAACAGAACTGAAACCCTAAGTGTCAAACTAAATTGGAAAATTTGTATAGCGAGTACATGAATTAAGAAAAAAGTTGGCTAAATCTCAGTAAAATGGATATTGATAGAACAGTAAAAGAATTTCAATTGAAATGTATACATATTTGTTTGCACCTGTCCTAAGTCAGGATCCCGATGTTCAGTGATTCTCGTTTGTTGATGTGGTTCATAAGTGTTTCTCGTTTCTCATTTTTTATATAGATTAAACCGTTGGTTTTCCTGTTTGAATGGTTTTACACTAGTCATAGCTTGCTGTTCGGAGTGAGCCAAGGCTCCGTGTTGAAGGCCGTACTTTGACCTATAATGGTTTACTTCTACTTGGATCGAGAGTTGTCTCTTTGGCACTCATACCCCATCTTCTTATATCTATATAGTAGAATATATACCGAAAATAGACTTCAAATAAGGCATATGTCAAACGGAAAATGTCACTTATGTATTGAAAATAACAGTTATATTGAGACTCTTGAGGATTTATTTTATCGATGTAACAATGTTAAAATATAGAAAATTTTTAGCCGATTTTATGGGCTTTCACTACAACAAATATGCATCTCTTTTGAAAGGATTGATTTAGAAACATTTCAGAAAAATAAAACAAATAAGACAAATGCATGATTTTTTTTTTCGATTTTCAGTTTATTGTTTAACAATCCAAAGTTGTATGCAAAATCTATGAAATAGCCCGTTTACTATACATTCACCGTAATTCTTCTACAATTACTAACGCCCATAGACTACACAACTCTATACATATTACCATGACCTCGAAAATGCTAATAAAAACTAAACTAAAGTTTCCAATTGAATACCCACAGGACAGTGCCATTTTCTGAGTGTAATTGCACATTATGATACATAATATCATGTCGATAAAATATAGTCAGTAATTTATAAATTCTACTGAAATCATAATATATGAAATATAACAAGAAAGCAAGATAACATTTTTAAACTGTGAAACACGTCTGTTTTTGTCGGCCCTGTCGTGATTATTACCCATGAAGTGCTGGAAAACTAGAACAAAATTAATTTCAATCTTATTCAGTTCATTCAAACGGTTGAAATTACATTTTAGTTTTCATAAACTGATTTACCGCCTATTGAGTGAAGCACAAAACCTTTATAATTTTACTTTTCATATTGTCTTATGTACATATAAAACAGAAATTAGCTGTAATGCGTCACTGAAATACCAATTTTCTGATACGTTACAAATACCAGTAATCAATTTTTTTCCAAACGGTTGGTTTCAAATAAGCTGATTAATTGAATATAATCATTTCTCATTGAAGTGTTTGTGGTAAAAGGACCAAAACAACGGCAATTCTGGACTCTTTATTACCCAAATAATATATTTTATGTTCGACTGAAAATGGAAAATATGATTATAACTGCAGTTACCACGATCAGTTAACACCAGTGGACAAGGGAATTTATTTTTGCCTGTATTTTGGCATCAACATTTATTGTTCATGAGTATATTAACTGTCGGTGATAATTATAAATAGAACAGAAATTAATTTCGGCATGCTCAGAGTTGCAAGTTTTTTATTACCAAAAAACATTCACTTTACCATATCAATGTCACTTATGTATGTTATGTAGGATTTCTGGGCGTACATGAACACGGAGTGTTTGATACATCAGCGCATCACACTGATGGGGATATGGTAATTTTCTCCATCTGACTGTGTGTCCGTCAGTCGCTCGGTAACCAATTAATACACCAAGACCGTTTATTAGAAAGCTTTAAGGAACCAACCATTCGTCTTTTGTTGGAGGGGGTCTCAGAACGATTTTTTTTCACAATTATTTTCAGAAACAAACTATTTTTCCAATATCATACAGGATCGGGACTTTTCTTTCTGAAACATAATGTAATTTTTATTATTATGTTCAGTAGAAACAATTTTTTCACTTCCGTTATGAAACAAATTATTTATAGCTTCCATTTTGATAGTCAACTCGATGGTAGAGTTTTGTCTTCGATTCGGAAAGGTTGCGCACATGCGCATTAGCACTGATCTTTTAACTCGAGTCAACCCGAGTTGGACGAATCGAAGTAGGACTATGTTAATAACTGTCAAATATACAATGGGAAATCCCGGAATTCCTTAATATGACGTAGTACTTTGATATTGAAACGCTAAGTGTATGTAGTCCCAAGTAAACTGACGTCATACTATATTCATAAAAGTATGCTCGTTTCACCGTACGGTGACCTTTAATTGTTCATCTCCTTGTCCTTTTGTCTTTTGTGGATCATTTTCTTATTGGCAATCATACCACATCTCCTTAATTTTATACAGACGACTACGCTTCAAGAAAAGATCAAGGGCCGCCTTTTAAGTTACTTTCAGTTGGTTCTTTTACTGACATTACCAGTCAAGAAACAAATCATATCTTATCAAAGAAAAAAACTTTAATTCAAAGAATGTTTTGAAATAAAGTCCATATACACTGGTCAGTTTGGGGTGAATCTCTTCAAACTATCACCATTTGAACAATTGGCTATAAAGTGATTTAGAACCGTAACTTTCGGTAAACAGTGGTAGGATGAACCAATTAATTAAATAAGTGTAAAACATAATGGAAAGATTGTGACTACACCCATCAGTATTTGTTTACAAGTTAACATATGATACATGTAACGGGCATCACCCATATCATTAGACTTCTGAGAGCATTTTACAATTGTACCACAACGGAATACAACATGTAATGTTTAAATGTTTATCGTTTATCGTGAAAGACGCGTAAATGTGATTCTACAAACACCAATTTTTCAATTACGAAGACAAAATAAGTTATTTTCAACTTATAAAAAAAAATTTACTAGTGAATTCAGTTTTTCATTAAAACAAAAACCTTTGATGATGGGAATCCTATTTATTTCATTTCTGTATTTTCCAGTCTGGCCGATGTTTCCATCTTGAATGACCAATATCTCCAGTTTCGAGTAGAAAACACCGGCTTAGTAGAATGGGAGTTACCAAGAATTTTTGTTGTACATTGTGACGTCGACATCCAGTTCTTCCCGTTTGATAAACAATCATGTTTGGTTGAGCTGACTAGCTGGGCTTATAGTGTTAATGAGTTAGTTGTTACAGCTTTGTACGAAACAGTACAATTTGAAGAAATGAGGTTTGTTTCTACTTTTAATTATGCATTGGTGGTTACTTAATCAAATTTGATAGCTGGACCTATTTCTTCCAATAACTAAAGAAATAATGTTGACCCTTATATTACTTAACATTATGTTTATATTTAGACCTTCTAGATAACGCTGTCAAGCAGCTTTATAGTGTTACTTTACATAACGGATGGAAAAACTTTTCCATTTCATCTTGCATGTTGTAAATTGTGCATTTTTTTGGTTTGTATAGTCTGGTGAAAAGTTGACCTGTACGTTTTAGTCATATTAGTCATGACGTACCAAGTTCGTAAAACACACAATCTGAAAAATGTAGAACAGACATTTTACTAGAAAAAAACATCTTATGGAGTATTATTTTCTATTAGTTAAAAGAAGCACTCATAGATATGTTAAAAACTATGTAGCATTCAAAACCTTAGGTGCGAGCGATTTTCATAAGCATCTAGTTATATTCCCGTATTGTTGATGACTGTATATGACTGTATCAATTATTACGGTGTTTATACTAAAACATATCCCGTACATTAACCGTTTTAGATATTTGAACATTTATTTATGACTCAAGCAAAGTACAGTAAATGAGCTATGTAACAGATTATTTTAAAATTTTTAATACAACGTTGGCTCGTTGAGCTATAACTGAAAATCGAAAGTAATCTTTTTTAGTTTCTGGAATATTACTAATGAATTCCTTCAAAAAAGCTAAAATTGTATAGAAGGCACATACAATCGGAAATACCGTTCCAAAATTTGTCATAAAATCATCAAATCTCCAATTACAAATGCATAGATTTTTCTTAAAAAAAGATACGTAGCGCATGAGTTAATTATCAGTGTTGTTTGGTCACGAGTTGAATATTTTTCGACATTTGAATTCTTTGATTAGTTATTCTTTTTATTACATTGGCAAATGGTCTTTTTTTCTGAAATTAAACTAGAATATGTAAGGAACTATATCTTTTTCTAAGCATTCACAATTTTTTTGATCCGACGTCATGACAACACCTATTGTTGTATGACGTCAGAGGGGTGAAATAACCACGTTTATTTCACATGTGAAATTATCGGTTTTTATTTCACTGGGAAATCAATGTAATTCATTGCAACCAATGTAATAAATAAATTTTCGTTTGATTGATATCAAATAATCATAGGGTTACCGACTTCATTTTTGGCGTATTACCAATCTGTTGCCAAGGTGGCTTTGAAAAACATAAAAATCGACGTTTTACGGCTCACAACGCGATGCCTTTACGCTTATTTCGACTTTTTGTGGTATATTTTCACTTGGAACACCACTTTCAGTGATAAATACCGGAAAACGAAGTCGGTGACCTTATTGTTATTTATTACTTAAGTGGAAATTTATGTATAAACAACATATCAATAGTTAAGAAAAATTATGCATCGGTAATTATTGGAGATAGATTTAAGGACGTTTTTCAATGATGTTCGACGCACTTTCCAAGGATGTTCAAGCACTTTATAACGATGTTCAACGCACTGTAAAAAGTCACAAAATAAAAATTTCTGAAAAGTTTGAATTTCTAAATCCAGATAACAAAATCATCTATAATACTAAAATAACGAGGTCTAATTTGTCAGCCATCATGGGGTAAAAACGACGAATCAAAGAATTCAACTTTATATATAACTAATATAGGACAATAGTGTTGATTAAAAATTACACCCTTTTGTTTTTTAACATCATTAGTATTTCCAATAATTAACAAGTTCAGGGTCGAATCCGATACCGGTACCAATAGTATATGTCACCTGTTACCTATTACCTAATCTGTACGTTCCGCATCTGTCAGGCGCACCACCAAACGGTGTATTTGGGATTTGCTATATACACGGGTCATAATCACACCTAAACCACGTCATTACTCATTGTCATATTGTTTCCGGTTGTAGTATTTTTATCAGCATGACTTTATAAGATGACAGTACGAATACTAAAAATACAGACGTAAAATAAGGCGTAGATACAGTTTCAATTTGTTAGCCGGAATGACGTAAAAACGCCGAATTAAAGAATTCAACTTTATATATAACTAATATAGGACAATGTTGTTGACACCATTCCAGGCCATTTTGTTTTCCAAATAATTATAGAATAACTAATCGAAGAATTCAAATAGAGAAAAATATTCAACGAGTGACCGAACAACACATTAATTCACGAATGCGCGTAGCGCATGAGTTAATTATCAGTGTTGTTCGGTCACGAGTTGAATATTTTTCGATATTTGAATTCTTTGATTAGTTATTCTTTTTATTACATTGGCAAATGGTCTTTTTTCTGTAATTAAACTAGAATATGTAAGGAACTATATCTTTTTCTAAGCATTCACAATTTGTTTTGATCCGACGTCATGACAACACTTATTGTTGTATGACGTCAAAGGAGTGAGATAACCACGTTTATTTCACATGTGAAATTATCGGTTTTTATTTCACTGGGAAATCAATGTAATTCATTGCAGCTAATGTAATAATTAATATTATCAATAATTAATAAGTTCCAGGTCGACGGGTTCAAACAGAAAAATTTTGAAAGCAGAGAAAACCGTGCATCTTATAATCAGCATGACTTTATTAGATATTTTAATTAAGTCATGGACCCGTGATGACACGGGTTTGTTCTAGTTAGAATTAAAGATTTGACATTAAAATATCTTCAATCAACCATAAACAGAACTGAAACCCCTAAGTGTCAAACTAAATTGGAAAATTTGTATAGCGAGTACATGAATTAAGAAAAAAGTTGGCTAAATCTCAGTAAAATGGATATTGATAGAACAGTAAAAGAATTTCAATTGAAATGTATACATATTTGTTTGTACCTGTCCTAAGTCAGGATCCCGATGTTCAGTGATTCTCGTTTGTTGATGTGGTTCATAAGTGTTTCTCGTTTCTCATTTTTTATATAGATTAAACCGTTGGTTTTCCTGTTTGAATGGTTTTACACTAGTCATAGCTTGCTGTTCGGAGTGAGCCAAGGCTCCGTGTTGAAGGCCGTACTTTGACCTATAATGGTTTACTTTTACTTGGATCGAGAGTTGTCTCTTTGGCACTCATACCCCATCTTCTTATATCTATATAGTAGAATATATACCGAAAATAGACTTCAAATAATGCATATGTCAAACGGAAAATGTCACTTGTGTATTGAAAATAACAGTTATATTGAGACTCTTGAGGATTTATTTTATCGATGTAACAATGTTAAAATATGGAAAATTTTTAGCCGATTTTATGGGCTTTCACTACAACAAATATGCATCTCTTTTGAAAGGATTGATTTAGAAACATTTCAGAAAAATAAAACAACACAAATGCATGATTTTTTTTTTTTCGATTTTCAGTTATTGTTTAACAATCCAAAGTTGTATGCAAAATCTATGAAATAGCCCGTTTACTATACATTCATTCTTCTACAATTACTAACGCCCATAGACTACACAACTCTATACATATTACCATGACCTCGAAAATGCTAATAAAAACTAAACTAAAGTTTCATATTGAATACCCACAGGATATTGCCGTTTTCTGAGTGTAATTGTACATTATGATACATAATATCATGTCGATAAAATATAGTCAGTAATTTATAAATTCTACTGAAATCATAATATATGAAATATAGCAAGAAAGCAAGATAACATTTTTAAACTGTGAAACACGTATGTTTATGTCGGCCCTGTCGTGATTATGTTATAGATAATGCATATTTTAAGGTCTTTCTTGTCGTATAACACACCGAGGGGTGTCAGGATTGATCAAATGAAAGACCGACCGGAGGGAGGTCTTTCTTTGCGCAATCCTGACACCCCTAGGTGTGTTATACGACAAGAAAAACCTTAAAATATGCATTATCTGACTTATATACCGTCAAAAATATTATTTTCTGCAAAGATTTGCAAGATTTCCATCATATTTTACCAACCACACTAAAGTGGGATATTCTGTTCTGATCCGTACTGGTTTTAATACGCCCTACGGCTCATTTGAAACGTGAAATAAAACTCACTAATTAAGTCTAGATATAATAAGCTTCAGCAATCTTTATTCAGTTACAAAAAAATATCACTAAATGCATGAAGCAAGACACAAATGAATTGTTACGGTGTATGAAAAATACAAGTCACTTTGTAAGTAATTTATTTTCGACTTATTTTAAGAAAGGGGGATGCTATGTTTTTTTCTGTTTTTTCGTGACATTTTCATCGCGGAAAAGCAGATTATTTTCAACAGTTTTTAACGAGCAGTTCAGAATTATTGTTTTCACTTTTGAATGACATTTTTTAAACAGAGAACTTAGTCAGAATTAAATATCATACCCCCACCCCCAAACCCTATCATAAAGCACGCGGCCATTTGATCATTTGATAGAGTAAAAGGTATAGGTACCTATAGATGTTATAAATTCAGAAGTGACACGAATAGAGCACGAAATACTGATACTATAAGTTATCTACGGATATGAACGTAGATAACGAATTTATCCCCGGTCTTAGTCTAAATCTGGCGATTTTTAGAGAAATTCGACCACAAAGTTAAACGTGAAAGCAACGTTTTTTTCATTTTTTAAATATCTTTTATTGAAATTTGGAAATTTAACATATTTTTAACGGGGTGTAGGGTAGAACCCTACAGGTAGACAAATATAAGACGTTTTTAAACTAGAGACAGAGAAACTGAAATGGGTCGAATTTGGCGCGCAATGTTATGAGAGTTACATCATAAACGGTGTGACGTCAACGAAGGTCATTTGCATAGCTAGGTCAGTAGTACCATTCATTGACAATGTGGCTGCATAGTGATGCATTTACTAAAATGAGTGGAAATAATCGATATAATAAGATAAAATCGTTAGTGGATTAAGTATTTAATTATACAGATATCATGAAAAATCTACAGAATTCGATATTTCAGAAGGAACAACCATGGAACTAAGGAAAACGCGCGTGAAATTCCCCGATGTAATGGGTAGCAACGTCCGGGGATATGGGTTAGCAACACCCAGGGGCTATGGGTTTTGTAACGACGTGCGTTAACCAATCAAACTCCTAGAAATATACTAAGCCGGGGATAAATGTACATATAACACGAAAAACGAATATTCTTAGGTCAATGTATGATTTCCAATACAGTGTGACTCAATACGATTTTCAAAATCCTACACATGAATTTGTTAAATCTGGTTTGTTATGTTAGTGTTATGAAGGGTTTTGCATTATCAAATTCATCTCAAATATTGTCCCTTTATTGTAGCGATAAATTAATAAAATTTCACATTATTTGTTTCAGACGTTAAAATGGGCGTTCACGACTTTTTTTTTTTGTAATTCAGTCTAAAAACAGATGTTAGGAATGTTTATGTCTTTATCCATAGCACGCAATACTATCAAACAAATTAAATGTTTAAGTAAATTATAGTTTGCATTTTAATCAAGGAAAATAATGACCTTACACAGGTCATTATTTTCTGCCTTGAAGCAAATTTCATTGAAACTTGGTATCGTCCGGGTTGATTCTTCAAAAGAAAGACCTGACGTTCTGAAAGAAAATAACTCCACATAGGTATATAATACCCATGAAGTGCTGGAAAACTATAACGGTCTAGGGGCAGACAACTAGAACAAAATTAATTTGAATCTTATTCAGTTCATTCAAACGGTTGAAATTACATTTTAGTTTTCATAAACTGATTTACCGCCTATTGAGTGAAGCACAAAACCTTTATAATTTTACTTTTCATATTGTCTTATGTACATATGAAAACAGAAATTAGCTGTAATGCGTCACTCGAAATACCAATTTTCTGATACGTTACAAATACCAGTAATCAAATTTTTTCCAAACGGTTGGTTTCAAATAAGCTGAAAAAATTAATTGAATATAATCATTTCTCATTGAAGTGTTTGTGGTGGAAAGGACCAAAAACAACGGCAATTCTGGACTCTTAATTACCCAAATAATATATTTTATGTTCGACTGAAAATGGAATATATGATTATAAGAAGATGTGGTATGATTTCCAATGAGACAACTCTCCACCACAATAGACCAAATGACGTTGAAGGTTAGCAACTATAGGTCACCGTATGGCCTTAAACAATGATCAAAACCCATTCCGCATAGCAAACTAAGAAAGGACACAGAAGACAGAAGAGAGGCGAAAGATATCAAAGGGATATTCAATCTAATAAGTCGAAACAAACAGACAATGCCATGGCAGAAAAAAAAAAAAAAAAAGCCAAAAGACAAACAACATTATACAAAACACAACATAGAAAACTAAAGACTGAGCAACACGAACCCAACCAAAAACTGGGGGTGATCTCAGGTGCCCAGGAAGGATAAGCAGACCCTGCTCCAGGTGCGACACCCATCGTGTGTAAAGCAATTCAAAAGAGAAAACTAAGGCCTGATGTATGTACAAAATAATAAAAGAAAAACAAATATGATATACAGCAACAAAAGACAACTACTGAATTACAGACTCCTGACATGGGACAGGCTCATACAGCATATTGCGGGTTTAAATATGCTTGCATGTAAACATGCTAATAAAACTAATTTCCATTCCGACAAAGGCACTATAAGAATACATTTTATTCTTATTTTAAAATTTGTAAAGAACAAGGAAGTTTTACGTTGATATAAAAGTCCATAAATAAATAAATCGTGTCCATTCATTTTGTCCATTATGTACTTTCATACAACAAAATAAAAAAATAAGAAAGATCAATAGTTATCGTCTCTGAAAAGCAGTATATTTCTAAGTATAGATAAATAATAGTAGTTTATCTGAAATGTTTTTCCTGTAGCGTATAGTTGCAAAACTAACTGAAAGAGCTTGAGTTGTTTGGTTTTTTTTAAGTTAAAACTCCAATTATGTTGTCAAATGTGTATAATTTCTATATTGAATGTATCAGAGTTGATAAATTTACCCAAAACAAGTAAGACAAATCTATTTTCCATTTATTACGGGAAGATAAAGCCAATACTTTATTATCTTCCAAAAATAATTCATAAAACAATTTTAGAATTTCGGTTGTTTCCTTTACTTTAAATACCTATTTATTTTCAATATTGTCCAATTTAGAACTACCATCTATCTTACTTTTCCATCTATTAAGAATTGCATAAAACTCAACAAAGTTAGTATTGATATTTATACTTTTTTAAATTCTTCATATGTGGTATAAAAATAGAAAAATGTGCAAACAATGAATAGATATCATCCAAATCCTGCACCCAAGCGCATGTGGCATTGAATTGCAATTAATCAAGAAATAGGCTTCGACACAATCTATTGTAACGCAAATTATATGAAGTGTTATCTTGACATAATTATACAGTACACATACTAGCATCAACCCATTTTTACAACAAATCATTTCGAAATAAAAAGAAATGAAGTCGTATCTGCAGACATCAAATGTAACTGACAGTAGGGATGTATTTGATAGCAAATTTATATTTCCGGGTTAACGTCTTTCTCCAGATGTTTCCCAGTCTGCTTCAGAATATAAAACTTTTAATCTTGATGACAATTGTGCCAGTCCTGAAATTATTCCTGCAATTTTCGTTTTTTTCATTTTCAAATTTAAAACACACACCCTATACTATTTGTGCCTTTCAACATTGATTGATCCTTGTCTAAGTTCAATGTTTTAAATGTATCGTTGATATCTTGCCCAATCATTGTTATATTCAATATATCAATATATTAAAAGCGCATACTAACTATATGTCGTTTAGTATTTCACAAAACCTTATTGCAGCAATACTATTGTATGAATACGAGTGGTTATTAGTTCTTAACAACAGAAACGCAGTATATCTATTTGATTCTTTTTTAGGACGAATGGGGAATGGACTATCGAATCGAGCAAGGTTGAGACAAGAAATTTCACAGAAGTAAAGCCTGGTGGTACTGAACGATCATATTCCGTCATTGACTTTACAATCATTATTAAACGTAATCCGTCACATTATATTTCGTCCACTATCTTGCCAATATTAGCAACGTCTGTGCTCAGCATATTAGTATTTATTCTTCCTGTTGACAGCGGTGAAAAGGTCGGATATACTTTAACGGTTCTTCTTGCAGAAGCAGTGCTACTAACACTAGTTCAAGACAGTATGCCATCATCGTCTAAGAACATATCATACCTTTGTAAGTATTCGTATTAAGACAAAACAGTGCACATCTGTATACGTTAACTAAACCAGATAAAAGTAATCTTTACACCGACTTTGCGTGCATGCTTTGTACTTTGGTTATCGTAAATCGTACAGCATATATGATTTATGACAGGACTCCATAGTAAGTAATGCGGGCAGTAAACCGTTCAAAAGTCTTTACACAAATGAATATCAGATCAAATTATTTCATGCTGGTATATCCATGATGTCAGTTGCCCTTGATATGAACAGGATACTGATAATTTGTTTTGAAATTTAATTAGAAAGATGACGTATCAAATCAATCTGGATTTTCAAAAGGGGGACCAGGCAATAAAATGCTAGGAAAATGTACTCGAGCACAATTTTGTAAAACTAACAGGGCGGGGGTCAAAACCCAAGTCCCTGGGTCTACCCCCTCCAAAGATGATGGCCTCTAGCATCAAATTCACGTATGTTTGAGAGGTTATGAAATCTTCACATGAGAAAGTAAACAATCTTACTGAATATCAATTTACATATTGTATATAAACCCAAAGCATTATCAACCAATTCTAAGTCTTACTAATATCCTCCGCCTTTAAGTCGATATAGATAGGATAACTGAGTTAATAGCTTATTTTTTCAGCTGTATATTTGGCCATGACCCTGGTACTTGGTGTATTGTGTGTTATCTTGACTGTTCTGGTAATTAGAGTGCATCATAGAAGCCCTAATATTCCTGTCCCACAAAGAATAAATGTTCTGATGCTAAAGATGTGTATTCCCTTATCATGTTGGAGGGTTGTTGTTGCAGTCGCGGAAAGAAGAATGCAAATGGAAAAGTTGGACCAAATACAGATCCCTCTGAAGCTTATGTAGATACTGATGACCAAAAGAACATCGAAGATTTTCCAGAGGATTATCTCTTTGCTTGGACCGAAATAGCTGCCATAATGGATTGGTTCTTCTTCATTCTTTTATCGACAATAACTGCCCTTTGTACTGTTGTTCTGATGTCGATCGTCATAGTAGGAGGAATAATTTCATAGAGTTCATATATCTCATTCCGCTCTGTCGTGTTTAATTACATCGCAGATAAACAGGTACATTTATGCTCTTTTTCGAAACAAGTATACCAATCTGTGTTTTATTCTCGGAGTTATTAAGCATACGTTGTTCCTCACTAATAATTCATTTTATTTCAGGTAGGTTGGTTATGCACAAAATAATCTGTTTTCAGTAATAACAATACATACATGTATAATGAAACTTCTGGACATTTATTAACGATCTGGTGTCGGATAATAATACATTATTTTCATATGAATAATTAAGAAAAAAGTATAATATCAATACTAATTTCGTTGCGTTTGATGGTATCATTAGTGCAATTCCAAATAGATGGGAAAGTATGATAGAAGTTAGTTCTAAATTGGACAATATTGAAAGTATATTGGTCGATAAAGTTAAAAAAAGAACCAAAATACTGTAAACAATTTTTCATCAATTATTTTGGAAGATAATAAAGTATTGGTTTTATCTTCCCGTAATAAATAAAAATAGTCATAGAATTCTACCATGTTATTCATTTTATATAAATGCAAATTAAAAGAAACAGAACTATGTACTTTTTGTCCAGATTTTAGAGATAACATTTTTCATATTTGTGGCTATCCATGATGTACTGGATTAGAATTTATGACATTTTCTTGCCTTTTAGCGCAAAATACGTAATTTTTGGTGTCTCTGAGGATTTTATAAACAGTAAAACAGTAAATATTATTGTGTTGCTTTTTAAATACTATATATACAACTGTAGATATAAGAACATAATGCCCACAAAATATGGTGGGATAGAATATTTGAAATATTGGATAAGTATAGAAAAATACCCTGTCTGTTTCTTAACCCCTGCACAAAAGTTAAAAAGATTAGAAGTTGCAATTGTTAGAAGCAGTATTTGATTAACCAAATCAATTGCAATGTACTTTCTAATATCTTTATAAAAGAAAGGTGAAAGCTTCCAAAGGGACATTCTACTCATAAGTTGAAAATAAACTGACAACGCTATGGCTAAAAAAAAGACCAACAGACAAACAATAGTACATAAAACACAACACAGAAAACTAAAGACTGTGCAACACAAACCAAAAACTGGGGGTGATCTTAGGTGCTCCGGAAGGGTAAGCAGATCCTGCTCCACATGTGGCACCCGTCGCTTTGTTCACTACAAATCCGGTAATAAGTCTAATTCGGTAGGTCTTATTCGTGAAAAAGGGGACGGGTTTGTAGTTACGATATTTGGAAAATATCCGCTATCATCTGTAAAACGGATATTTCATAACGGTCAACCAAATCGTGATGGCGTCCGTAAAATTTACGAAGTGATGATTTCAACTTCACCTGCTGGAACTCTTGGTTTAATAGATACCTTGCGAGCAGCAACCTTTACCAAAGAAATCATGATAGGAAATACAAGCCCTGGAATACCGTATCAACTGGGAGATAGATACTCTGTATGCAGGCGCTGCTCGATTGTTGCTACATAGAAATGGAAAATTCACAACTGGGAAGCTGAAATCATCTCTTTTGTGGTAAAGTTTTGTTTTCAACCGACCCTCATTGTCAATTTCTAGATGTAAGTCAAGATATGAGACATACTTAACTGTATCTGTTGTATTTTTTATCTCACGTTCGATGGGAAAGATGCGTTCAAATTAGTCACTAATTTTGAAAGGATAACTTCTTATCTTTCTTCCTAAGAAGTTCCTGTATGAAGTCAGCCTCATATGAATAAAGGAACAAGTCGGCAAGAAGAAGGGCACACTTGGTTCCCATGGGAATACCGATTGTTTGTTTAAAAAATACATCGTCCAAACGTAACAAATATATTGTCAATCAAGAAATCAAGCATCTCGATAATGTCAGTTTCAGAGAATTTTTTGTTTGAATCAGAGCGATTTTTTTACAAAGTAGAATTTATCCCTCCCAAAGTCAAGATACTTGTATCTACGTTGGCCATTATTTATAATGAAACAAAGCAGGACCAACTCTTTCAGTTTGTCTTTTAGTTTTGAATGGGGAATACTTGTGTAAAGTATAGAAAAGTCAAATGTTTTAATACTATTGCAAGATGAAAGAGTCTTAGATTGTATCTACTCTAAAAGAGGGACGAAAGATACCAGAGGGACAGTCAAACTCATAGATCGAAAACAAACTGACAACGCCATGGCAAAAAATAAAAAGACAAACAATAGTACAGATGACACAACATAGAAAACTAAAGACTAAGCAAAACGAACCCCACCAAAAACTGGGGGTGATCTCAGGTGCTCCGGAAGGGTAAGCAGATCCTGCTCCACATGTGGCACCCGTCGTGTTGCTTATGTTATTACAAATCCGGTGAATAGTCCAATTCGGTAAGTCACATTCGTGAAAAGGGAAGGGTATTGTAGTTACGACATAAGGAACATATCCGATATCATCTGTGAAACGGTTATTCCATAACGGTCAACCAACTCGTGATGGCGTCCATAAAATTTACGAAGGGATGATTTCAACTTCACCATTTGGAACTCTTGGTTTAATAGCTTCCTTGTGAGCAGCAATCCTCTATCAAGGAAATCATGATAGGAAACACAAGCCCGGGAATATCGTATCAATTGGGAGATATATACTCCGTATGCAGGCGCTGCTGGAATGTTGCTACATAGAAATGGAAAGTTCACAATTGGGAAGCTGAAATCATCTCTTTTGTCATTCTAAAAGATCTTTTAAATGTTTTAGTATCCACATCTGATTTTGAAGCCCGGCTTTGATTGCTGATAAAATTGATGTTAATAATTTAGAAAGAGGTTTCGTGGATCACTTGGAAGACCCAGCAATATAACTTTGTTTGTAAGGACACTTATGTAATTTAGGTATCCAATACAGTGATGGAAGTTGCAGTTTTTCATCTTTGGTTGAAATTCCAAAGGAACATAGAATAGACCTATGATTATCCAGGATTTCCTCTTTGGTAAGTGTCGTGGGGGTATATGTTGAGTTTCCAAGTGAATTGTCAATACCTTGTTCATTTATCTAGCATTTATAACTTTGTAAATCTTACATGTATTACTTAATTTTAATAATTTGTGTCTTATACTGTATTATGTAATTTCAACTGTTTCATAATGAAAAATAAAAAAATTCCCCAAAAACCCAACTTCTGACATGTACCGTGTATGTTGTATACAGATATGTTCATTTTATGTAGTTGATATCTTCTTTAAAAAATCGTGAAAGACAAAGATGTTTGGACAAAGTAGGATGCAACATATGTTTTCAATTTTCAGATTAATTAAAGTTATTAGTATTTTTCGACATACATTTGTATTATGATGATTAGTAAATTACAGTGTATATTTTCCTAGATTTATATCTGTTAACTTTCTTTTCCCATTAGTTATGGATGTTCTATGAATACAAATGTATGAACATTACACATTTTTATATCCATATTATTTACATGTTTTTCGTGATAAAAAAAAACTGTAAAGTAGGATACGATTGATATAATTGACTGTTCTTTAAAAAAAATTACATAAGTGTAAAATTTTCAGGTTACTGCTTAAAATATTATTGATATTTAGCATTCCTTTGACGTTAAAGCATTCAAAGAAAAATGTTCGCACAATCTTTTCGCCTCTTTTTATTTTTTCTGTCGCATGAATCTAATATCACGATACCACAGACACAGTTTAAGCTGCCTATCATATTGACTTACGTCTAATGATCAAATGACAATGAGGGTTGGTTGAAAACAAAACTTTACAACATATAAGATGATTAATATTTTCCAGTTGTGAACTTTCAATTTCTATGTTTAGCAACATTCCAGAGTATACATCCCCCTTTATACGATATTCCAGTGCTTGTGTTTCGTATCATGATTTTCTTGATAGAGGATGTTTGTTTTTACGAAATGAAGGCGGAAAATTCCAAGGGGGACTTTCAAAAGGCATAAGTCTAAGAGAAACTGAAAACACCAGAGCGAAAACGAAAAACGAAGAAAAGACATTCATGTTCATAACACACATCATAGAAAATTATAAAATGAGCAACACTAAAAAATCTCAATCAAAACCAGCGTTAATCTTATGTGCTGTGGAAGGATTAGCAGAATCTGCTCTTCATATGACGTTCGTCGTGTTACTGCTTTAAATACGTTGATAAGTGATCACATACTATATGAAGTGATTAGGCATCTCACAACAGCGGATTGGCAATTGACACGTATATAATCCTTAGATATCACCAAATTCGTTAACTCTTACACTTGACCGAATGTGAAATTTGACAAAGAAAATAAAATGATGTGCACAATTTTGAACGTGTTTATTTTTCTTTTCTATAACATACTAGTGTTGATAAAGATTGACGATTTGTTTAAAACCAAAAGAGATCCTATAAATTTTTGTCATTGTAGACTAAGAGCATCATTACGAATTGAATAATCTCAAAGGAAAAAAGTTCTTCGTGAAATTATGTTTTGGATTTGTTTTATAAAATATTTCTTCGGACAGGATTTCATTGACATGTGTCTAAGGAATTTTTTTTAAGGCTTATAGTTACATTTATTATTCCCCCTTTTTTACACTAAAATATTGCGCGAAAAAAATAAACTAGCAAAAGAAATATTCATCACTTAAAAGAAACTTTCTGAAACTCCTTTTGACTTACTTTAATTCTAATGTATTCCCCGCTTTGGTCAAGAAGAACTGGCATCTTTATGTTTTTGTTATACTGTATTTCATTGGATCACTAATATTTGACAATCTTGAATTTTGTATTTCACTTTTTTGTATGTTTGTTAAAAATTGTTATCAATTTATGATGTTGATCGTTTAAATATACGGATGCTAATAAAATATGTAAATTTCAAGCGAGTTGGATTCCATCTTGTATGCAGTTTTCCTCAATACACAATTTTATGACCATCCCAACTACATTGATATTATTTTCATTTACTAATAGTGGGTCGATTCTACTTCGTCAAGAGCTTTCCATTACGCCATCTAAGTTTTCAATCATGAAAATGAAAGCCTTTGTATGGTTGACTTGCTGTCAATATAGCTTTTAAAAACCGATAAATTTATCCACATAGCATTATTACAATCCTTACAAGACAGTTGTATTTTAAAAAGACAAATAATGTATCTATTTGTATTTTAAAAAGACAAATAATGTATCTATTAACTATTTTGCATCATTTAATGTACCTTTAAGCCTTTTGTCAACTTAAAACTATTGTCTGCTTGGTTGTACTTGGGAATTTTCGAAAGTTAAAAAAACACTAAATAGAATTCCAATTAAATATTTCGTGGTAGGGCAGACTAAAACATGTCAGAGGTTTAAGACTAATTCCCCTAGAAAACACACACAAAAAATGAAAAAGTTATGCACAGAAAAGATCCAGAAGTAAAATCTGTCGGCAAGTGCTTTTAGTAAAAATGTGTTATACAAACACATATGACTCGCTAGAAAGGTATTTCACTTTACCCATATATTTTTCACTGTTTGATACTGTGAATTTTTAATGTTATTATATCAAGATGTAACCTTACTATATGAAACTAATAAAATGTAAAGCGAGATACTGTATCAAATATTTTTGCTATATACGGTTTCAAGACAAAACAATCAACTCAAACACGTCTGAACATAAAAAGGGGTAATTGACTTTCTCTTATCGAAGAGATCATTGCCCGTTTTAGGATTTTTTCCCCCAAAAGACTGATGCCGGGGGAAGAGATGCAATTGCCTTAAAAAGATCTATCTTTTATCTTTCTGTGGAATTTTTTTCTGCGGAATTTATGTTTATGCACAAAAAGATCCACATGTATTTGCAAATACCATAATCAACTGTTTTGTGAAAAATTGTCTTTAATTTAAAAGTTTACAAATATCTCGTAGCTCTATATTATTATTTTAGTATAAACACGCATTAAAGATGCAAAAAATCTTAAATTATCACCTACATCATACTTTTATAGCACATAGAAACAGATGTAAACATTTTAATACACAAACTTGGTATTTTATACATTCTCTTATAGAGAGTTCCATTTCTTTTGTTTAATTTCAACTCGAATATATCATTAGCTCAGTAGTCAGTGCTTTGGTACTGACCTGTTTATAACAAACCTTTCTAAAATTCTCAGTTAAAAAAATCAAAAGTATAATGAAACTAAGGTTTCAACCCCTCAGGCAAGGTTGACCTTAGATGAACTTGGCTGTTAATTTTAGGTCCTTTTCGGTCATTTAGCTGTTTAATTGTTTCAAGTTGAAAAGATAAATCCAGAAAAGTGCTTTGGACGCAAATAATATTTAAAGTGTTTATTTGTAAGTGTTGTGTAAGGGTAGGGAAATAAGATCAATGAACTGAAAAGATAACATTTGATATCCCAACCAATGCCAGTGATCACTTTACGAAATAAGAGAAATATTTGATATTGCAACAACTACTGTAACTTTCTTTTTTTTTTCTTTCTAAAAATGACTTCATCCGATATACAGATTTTTCTCGCCATATCATATACAAAACTACGCGAAAGGGCCAAAACAAGTTATATTCTATGATGGCTGTGCACTCTTTTTACACTTAAAAAATGTTGTTACCGGGGAATGTGATATTTGCATCAGTTGAACGAATAAACAGCCACCATCCTAAATTTGGTAGTCGTTTTTTGTCTAGCCTTGACGGAGTCAAAAAGCGAGACATAGGTATGCTGTTTCCGGCGTCGGCGGCGGCGGCGACGGCGGCGTCAACAATGTATTAGTTTGTGATTAGGTCTAGTTCATGGTGAACCACTAGTGGTAGGTCAATGATATTTGGTATGCAGTTGTATTAGCATTCGCACATCTCATTACCATGGCGATTATTTGGCCCCGCCCCCTCAGTCAAGGTCTATTGACTTTGAAACTTTTCATAGTTTACATGTATTAGTTTGTGATTAGGTCAATTTATGGGGAACCACTAGTGGTAGGTCAATGATATTTGGTATGCAGTTGTATAAGCATTGGCATATCTCATTTCCATGGAGATTATTTGGCTCCGCCCCCTTAGTCATGGTCTATAGACTTTGAAAATTTTGCTAAGTTAACATGTATTAGTTTGTGATTAGGTCAGTTCAAGGGGAACCATTAGTGGTAGGCCAATGTTAATTGGTGTTCAGTTGTATAAGCATTAGCACATCTCATTTCCATGGAGAATATTTGACCCTGCCCCATCAGTCATGGTCTATTTACTTTGAAACTTTTGCTTAGTATACATGTATAAGTTTGTGATTAGATCAGTTTAAGATGAACTGCTAATGTTAAGTCAATGATATTTGGTATGCAAATTTATTGGCATTTGCAAATATCGTTTCCATGGAGATGATATAGCCCCATCCCTGATCATGGTTCATTGACTTTGAAACTTTTACATAGTTTACAAGTTAATGTTTGTGTTTAGGTTTGTTTAAAGGGAACGACTTATAATAATTCAACGGTATTTGGTATGCAGTTGTATTGGCATTGGCACATCTCATTCCATGGAGATTGTTTAGCCATGTACCTTCAGTCATGGTTCATCGACTTTGAATATTTGCATACCTTACATGTTAAAGTATTGCTATTTTAATTACAACATTTGCATTAATAAAATTAGAAAAAGGCGAGACATATCTCTCTGATAACAGTTTATTTTAAAAAGTGTCATAATTGCCAACTCATTAGAGAAAATATAACCTTGTCGTAGATCCCGCATATTCACTTTGATAATCAGATAATGTTACGGCTTATTTGGTGTACCGAACACTAGTGAATGAATTTTAAGTCTTAATTGGTCGTTTTGATCTTATCATCTTCTTGTAAAAATGTCTGAACTTAAAATTTAAAAGTAAAGATACCTTTCATTTTTTTTATTGTATAGACCTGGATAGCCATTTCGATTGCTGTCGTTTAAAACATGTTCAGAATCTTTTCAGACAATTCAGTATTTGTTGTTTTACAGGTTAGTGACAGCTACTGTCCAGTCTGAAAATAAGCTGAACAAATCTTAAAAAATACGGCACAAGAAGTGTCTAGTTAATAGTCCAGAATTTACCACTGTTGATAAATCTTAAATATACCGAAAGACTGAACTTGGCTTAATAACTTGTGGTTTGTCATGTTGCAAACATCTTTTTAGAAAGTTTTTATCGATTTTAATTTTCATGCGCGTCCGGCGTACTTAATTACAGGCCTGGTATCTTTGATATGAAAAAGCCGATTTCTGCAAAATTTGAATTTAATTACAAATTATTTTCATGTAAAAACATGATTTTTTTCTTGTTTTTTTCCTTGTAAGGCGACGTTATTTACAACTAAACACTAAATCTGTTCTTAAGCAATTTGGCAATTAAGACCATAAATTGGTATCCAGCAGCATATTTACATCATAGAGAACTCAAACCATAGTCTAGTGGTATAAATTGCAGTTATACTATATCGATTCATTGCATATTCATGAAATAAACAAAAATCGTATACTATATTTTTTGTGGTATTAAAGGTATAATCAACCAGAACAACACAGAATTTAAGAATATTAACGGTACCAATGTTACTGCATCAGATTTTTCTTCAGTGATGCTCGAGGCCGACATTATTGCAAATCCGAAACCTAATAAAAACCTCGAAGCGCTGATCAAACCAAAAAAGACCTAAAGTATAGCCAAATCTGGCAAGGAATCTAAGCTTTGCACGAGGGAGATATATTCCTTGATTTAAATGATTTACAAAATTTACCAAGATTTACCGAAGTTCTGGCTACTGGTAACCTCGAGGACTAACAGCACAGGTATCGGAACCAGTAGTAGAAATTACATTAACGGTGCATCATGAATAGTCTCAATCATTTCTCATAGTTTCATTTTATTGTAAAAAAAAAGCATTACACAGCAAGTATTAGTTCAATGATGGAAATTTATAATGTTATGATAAAACTTACCTAATTAATTAATTATATAATTAAATTATTACTTTCCAGTGAGATACATTTTCACCCCAAGTTAGCTTTAAAATAGAAATAACACATTTCCAAACAAGGTGTTAGATTAACTGTTTGCGATAGTATAAATGATATAAATACAGTCTTCGACGAAAGTGAAATAAACACATTATTCAATAGGTTTCCTAATATCCGAAAGACTTTTAAGTCTTTTACGAAACTTAAATTTTGAAAGTTGTTTTCATTCCTTTTGAATTGATAATTTAATATTGTAATATCATATGCACATGAATTAACAATGAAATTTGAGAAAGAAAAAGGAACGTTTTATAATTTTTCAGACATAAGAGTAATCTCATATTCAGAGAACAAATAATTTTCAAATACATCTTTCATGTTTTCATCAAGGCACTAAAAATGTATGATTTGTCAAATTTTTCTAAAAAGTATATGTTCTAATATTTGACTTAAATTACCAACAACAAACATCTGTTCATCCTCAACGCAATACTAAAAAACCCGCATACTGTTAAAGATATCACAGCATAAGTAGACACATGTGGCCTTGAAGCTTCAGACAAAATAGTAAACTTTCCACCTAAACCGCCGATATAAAGTTTGTTAGGTTCAGGAACATGCTTTAAATTGTTAGGGGTTACTTTCGCTTGTGTTGTTACATCGGAATCCATCTTGGTTGGACTATTTGACAGGGAAAGTGTTGAAGTTTTTGTTTTCACATTGTTTTGATTCGTCGGATTTACGGTTGTCATGTTAAAACCATTACTAGATGTTGGTAAGCCAGAAACCATTTGTTTAGTTGTTGCAGTTGTATGCAGTTTTACAGTAGAATTGTCCATCTTGAATGGGTTATGAGACGGAGAAATAGATAGCGAAGTTTTCACTTGAACAGTCTTTTGAATTGTAGAAGTCAAACCATTCCGAGTTGTTGGTGAACCAGACACCGTTTGTTTCGTTGTCGACGATGACGGTGCCTGCACTGTCGTTTGTGATTTAGATTGTGGAAATGGTGTTGGTGTACTTTTATCCGTCACTGATTCTGTTACAACAGAACCATCTGTTGTAGATGCTCCGTCATCTATAACTTTTATATATTTACTAGTTGTTCCAGTTGGGTTTACTGTAGACACAGGTGTTGATGGTTTTGTCGAACGCATATTTATGGCGGAGGTGCCACTTAAAGCAGATGGTCGTTGTGTTGTAGCTGAAATAATTATTTTATGATGTTCTTATTATAAAAATAGGAATATGTGGTATGATTGCCGTAGAAGTTAACAAATATATTTCACATGCCTTCAAATTTGATTAATATTGAGTTAGGATTATTTAGTGCTCATATCCTACTTCAGATCAGATTTCATGGGGTATTATTATCTAGTCTCAACAAAAACCTGTGTTGCTTACGTGGTTTTATGTCCGAAGTAAATAATGTTTACTGTAAGTTTCTATGGGTCTGCAAAAAGTTTTTTCAACCTCAATACAATGTATAGCTGTTTATTCTTATAATGATGACCGTAATATTTATTCTTTTGACCTAAAATCTATCATATTTTTTTATCCTTTTATTAATACCTACCTCCTGAACAAGTTTCATTAAAATGTACAAGTTGACCTAAAACAATCACACAGAAACAAAAGCTTCATCTTATATTATTATATTTACCATCTTTGTTTAGTTACTGTGACCTTGAACTTTGACCTTAAAACAATAGGAACCCCCCACCCCCTTTTCTAGATATTTTCATTTTTAGAACTAACAAAGGAACGTTTTCCCCAAAATCTTTTTTTTATTCAGCAAGAGAAACCAAAGAATGTATACGTTTGTCATATTATTAGAACGACCCGGAACTTTGACCTTTTGACCTTCTATTAGTGTAAGTTGCATTTAAAAAAAAAAAAAAAAAACAATGGAAACTCACGATTTCATCCGAAAAACATTTGTGAGAGGTTTATCTAGCTATAAAACCACCATTGTCTGACCAGGAAATGCCTTTACTAAGTCAGAAATTTGACAGTTGTTTCCCATTCGTTTGATTTGTTTGAGCTTTTGAATTTGCCATTTGAAATAGGACTTTCCGTTTTGAATTGTCCTCGGAGTTCGGTATCTTTGTTATTTTGCTTTTTGTTCCAGATAGACAGACGCACATACGGACGGACAAAGCAAAGACTATACGCACCAAACATTGTTTTTTCTGGTTTCATAAAAAAAAAAATCAGTTTTTCTAGTTAGATGTACGTTTGTGATTGGGAAATTATTCTGAGATATCGAACTCCATAAAAAGTGAATGATTAATAACTTATTATTCTACATCTCTCGAAAGTAAACATAAACCAGCATTACTACATCATGTAAGCCTTTTATTATTCTTACATGACTTAAATATATAGAATACTTGATTGTGTTAACTTGTTTGACGCAACGTTAAACAATAAGCCGAAACTGCTTTCATACCCTTCATACACAAATTGTTAATTTTATCGTAATATATTCGTGTGCGATATAAATAGGGGTTTAAGAAAATTATAATTGAAATAAAGAAATACCAATTGTTTAAGTTAAGAATTATACGAACTAAACTCATTTGTTCTAGAGGTTATTGATTTGTAAGCTGGGTCGCTACCTCAAAACATTAACACAACGAATGACTTTTATTCAGTTTTTGAGTGAATCGGCCTATGTTGTTATCACATAGTCCGTTTCTTTGTATGTTTGTTTTTGTAGCAGTTCAGTATTTCTGTTGTTTCTGTTTTTTTTGTTTTTGTTTTTGTTTTTGTTTTTCCTATTATAGTTGATGTGTTTCCCACAGTTTTGGTTTGTGACCTGAATTTGTTTCTGTTAAATCGATTTATGACTATTGAACAGCGGTATACTACTATTGCCTTTATCTTTGCTACAATTCAACAACCTCCAAAACAATGTGTGTAATCAAATTATTAAACTAATTACATAAGGATGACATAAAATAGCAAGTAATTGACATAGACATGTAAAAGAAAAAGAAAATTATTGTATTCTTGTCGTATATGTTATGTCATAAATGAATATTGACTTTGCAAAGATTCTTTTGATCATTGCCATTGAACACCTATGATAAGCCTCTGTTTTTAAGTAAGTTTGTATTGTTCAGTCTTTAGTTGTCTTTGTAGTGTATTTTAGATTTTTGTTTTATATTTTTTCGACATTTTTTCGTTTTTGCTATTATGTTATCGGCTTTTCTTCGACTTTGATTGTCCCTTTGGTTTATTGTCTCTTTTTAAAATTCACAGCCATTATCAATTCTTCACCTTACCTAAATCGACTTGCCATCCACCTCCTCGATCTATCAGTGAATTATCTCCTTGTTGCTTAAAGTTCAATGGCTGACTGAGCAACTGGTACACATCTCTGGAGGAAACGTCTCGTTTTCTCCTACCGATAGAGTTTGTCAAGTTGCAAGTGCGATCACAGTCGTGGTTTTTCTCTGTCGTTAGACATACCCAAGCGTTACAATGAATGTAAATGTTTTCGTACTGATAAAATTTAAATGTCTGATAGCGGAATCCAAACGTAGTAGAATTCAAAGGAAAGAAACCCAGAGTTGGATCTACAGCACACCTGCAACGTGAAAGTAATTAAGTATGTTTACAAAAAGCAATTACATAGGAAGAACAATAAGAAGGACAGACACACACATTCAATTGACTGTTTCAACTGATTACTTTACAAACAACAGCAATTTTCTTTAGAACTCTGAAATAAGAAACTCAATTATTGTTATCAAATTTAAGTTGGTTAAAACTAAAAGGTCTTCTAATTTAAACTTTGAACGACTCTCAACGATGCATCCGTAGCAGAATCAATTTACCCAGTCGACAGATATGGACTCGATCCGTTTTGAGTTTTTTTTACGTGGTTGGTTTATGCTTATCGATTTTTATATACAACGCTTAAGCTGATAAAGTAAAAGGGAGAGGAATATTACCCTACCAAATCGATCTATCAAGCGTCGAAAAATATCTTAGGTCACGTTCAAATGGGATACATACATAAGAATTTTGTTTGATATTTATCATCTTGCATGCAAATTATAGTTTTAATGATATTTTGGTAGAAGTCAAATGATTACAAAAATATGCAGGATATATGATAATTTGTATAACTGAAATTTGAAATTACAATTTGAAAGAATCGTGTCCTCCAGATATGTATTTCCTTTTTGTAAATACTAATTATATCTAATGTTATGATATTGTAACTATCATATTTATTTAGTTGGCCTTATTTGTTTTGTGTGGCTTATTATATGTTTTTACAGTGTGTACAAAATTATACACATTGTGTTACAACTATGCAGTTTAGAAATAACTGGAACAATCATTGATACTCATGGAATGATTAGAACTTTCTATTTCACTTACATAACGTTTTCAGAATGATCATAACAAAAGATGCGTGATTTAAACATCTACAGTTATCTAGAACTTTTCGTTTCAAGTATTTCAATGCAGACCCTAACGTTAGACACAGACATAGATAGACATAGACATCGATAGACATTAATATTCTCAGCAGTTGGATTGACACTTTCATTTACAAACAACAAATTACGTCCTATAGATTGTGACCTATAGGACGTAATATTCTGCTTGGATTTCCGAGAAGATTTCCGGATAAAGAAAAGACAAAAGATCAGACATATATTTTGACAGTTAAGTTGACATTTCTTTTTGTGTAATACTTCTTGTAAACTTGTGTATAATAAATCTTGTTAAATTTTATTATTGATTTGTGTCTTTTGTTGGCTAACACTAATATTTTGTTTAAAAAAACAGAGCCATTTTGTCAGAATTCCTATTGAACAAAAAGAAATCTTAATTACTGCTTACATATATATTATTATCAGGATTAACAAAAACACATTTTCATTTTATTAATAGTTTCATTAATCCATGTTCTATATGTGAAGCGGAAGCCAACAGTCATTAAACAGCTAGAAAGCAAACTGACAAAAATGCCATACTCCAAGGAAAAAAATTGGTGAAAATAAAATGCTCAAACACATCAAACAAATGGAAAACAACGGTCTTATTCCTGACTTGGTACAGGTATTTTTTATGCGGAAAATGGTAGATTAAACCTGGTTTTATAGCAAGCTGAACCTCTCACTTTTCTGACCGTCGCAGAAATTTAAGATGTATCATTATATGCAGCTAGATTTGGAAATACGTTTGGTTAATGAAAGAATCAGTAAAAGCACAATCCACTAAAAATCACTTGTGTGCGAAATAAATATAATGTTATACCACGTGAGAAGTAGAATACGTCATAATACAATACTTTTATCATTTTGATGAAATGATAAACTTACTTTTCGCTAAATAAGGTAAAATATGTTGGGTCGTTGGGCTGGTCAGACGGTGTCGCTTTACAGTCTGGTACTATAAGCTTAAGATCGGGATGGCCCTCTGTATCTTCCAGTTTCAGTGCAACATTCAACCATTCACCAAGTATTAATTCCACTGGTTGATTTAAGGAAGTAATAAACGAATCATTGTACAAGGTCATTATTATACTGAAATTTCCAGGTGCTTTCTTCTTAACGCTCTCTGGAAGGGTGTAAATCCTCTGTTTATTTCAAGATCACGTGGGAAAATGCAACAAACCTCGACTTTGTAGGTGTTTACACGGACAATCTGTCCTCCAACCTCGTTCTGAACCAGTGTGTAGTCATATTTTATAGTGTTCAGGTAAATAATGTGAGTGACATTAAGCTATAGAAATAAGAAAATTACATTTGAATTAAAAGCTTCTTTACTTATGACATACTGTAGATATTCTGTATAGTACAACATTGTTTTTTTGCTAATAAAATAATCGAGTTTATCTAAAAATAAGCAAAGATTAATCCTTTAACGTTTGAGTCTATCTACCGAGTCTTAGTTACTTTAGACTACTCACAAGACGCACCAAATTCAAATTTTCTACCAGTATGTCGATTTCGCTGCTAGTGGGCTGTAAGTCATAAATGATTAAATCAGCTCAGTAGTTAGTGCTCCAGTTATTTTATGAGTTGTCACAAATATTTCTCGAATTCTCCCTAGACAAATTTTGACTTAGATTCCATATCACTCATGCAAGTTTGAATTTAAATGTTCCTTTTAGTCATAATATCAGCTCCCATAGGTTGCACTTTGTAAATGCTGTTTCTTAAGCCACGCCTTTTCTGGGGAGGATAAATAATATTCAAAGATATATTTTTTTGTTTACGTACTGGTTCCCAGATATGATCTCTTTGTTTCATCTCAAAGAGACATAACTTGAAAATGTTACCAGTGTAAATGCATATGTGAGGCACTGAATCCTGAGAAAGACCTAGAGTGGAGTGAGAGGTAGTGCAGAATTTAGTTTCAGTTTAACTACTGAAAAGTTCTGGGCATATAAGTGTTAAAAATATGCAGCAAAGCCTTATGTTTTGACCTTTGAATAAAAAAGTATTGCATATCAACTTTCCATTCTAGGATATAACTTTTTACGAAACTTCATAGTAGAAGTGGCACGGTCTTAGCCGTAAAGAGGGTTCCTATGGGAAATTGCATTGTCTATATTTACAGAAATGCAACCTATATTGGATGAAAAAAGAGAACATGTAAAATTTCACCAAATCTGGTTTATCTAAGAGATTTTAATGAAATTAAGTCAAATATAAAGTTTTATAAATATTTCATGATGATTGAGAAAATCATGGGCCTTCACTATGATGACTCAGCATAAATTCACAGCTGATAGCTGTATGCATAGTTTACTAAAAGCCTTGAATGCACAGTAAATTCATAATTTATGCATATTCGTCATTTAAATTGTTTAGAAATGCTTATATTTACTCTTTGCAGTCATTGAAATTCATAGATCCTTGATTAATATTGTTGCTGGAGTATTTTTGTCCTGAAGATAACCCAAAAGTAAGCCGTAACACCTGAATGTGCATTTTTGTAACTGCATCATAAAAAATGAAAGCTAGAAAAACAAAAATACCTCAATAAAACTAACAATAGTGTGTTATATCCGAAATATGTACTAATATTTTACATTCACAGAAACAGCAGAATAATTTAGCAAATTTGAGGCCCCAGAGGCAAAAAATAGAGAAAAATGCCAAGCCCCTTGGTCATAAAACAGATAATTTAACCTGTAAATGCTATGATTTTATTAATATAAATGTCTTTTGTAAAGAAAACAATAACTGTGCTTGGAAAGTATGCAAAAACAGATGTAAGCAGTCAATTTATAAAACTTTTAGTGAATGCATACATCAGACTGGTAACTTCATACATACAACTTTTGCAAATATGGCTTTGTTTAAACACTTTTAGTTCATATATTAGCTAAATTATGTTAGATATATGGTTAGAGATGATATTGTTGTTACAAGATTTCTAAACTGACCATTTGAAGCAGAAATAGTGATTTTGTATTGATAAATAGGCATACAGTAAGATGTGGACACGAGACAAAGGCAGGATTGGGTATTTTATATAATTTTGAATGTTGGAATGATTAACTACTAAAATTTACATTTAGAGTATTCTGAAATGCTTTCAATTTGTTATCAGAATAGTTTCAAACAGGTTCTATACATTTCATGCCAGTAAACATGCCCATATGGAAAGCTGACAATAATTAAAGTCTTGTTTTCAAATTATTTAAAAATTGAAACAGCGGTGGTGGTATGAAATGTACTGTAAAAGAAAAGTTAAAGTATATTCAGAGATTTCTTTAAGGCTATGCTAGTGATGAATAAGTATTGTTGTGAGAAAAAGTGTTTTTCATGAGTTTTCTATTTGAATAAATGTTAGTATAGGTTGCACTTTGTAAATTAAGCTGTTTCTCAAGCCACGCCTCTTTTGGGAAGATATATAATATTCATAGATAGTTTGTGTTGTTTACGTACTGGTTCCCAGATATGATCTCTATGTTTCATCTCATAGAGACATTATCTGGGAATGTTACCAGTATAGATGCACATGTGAGGCTATGGAATTGAATACTGAGAAAGTCCCAAAGTGAAGTTAGGGGTAGTGCAGGATTTTAGTATAAGTTTAAACTCTTAGAAGTTCGGGGCATATATTTGTTGTAAATATGCCGCACAGCCCTATGTTTTGACCTTTGAAAAAAAAAGTAGTGCATATCCACTGTCCATTCTATGATCTCATTTTTTTTTCGAAACTTCATAGTAAAAGTGGCACAGTTACAGCCGTAAAGGGAGTTCCTAAGGGAAATTGCATTGTCTATATGAACAGAAATGCAACCTCTAATATTGAGCTATTATCTTTATTTTGTGTATTTTCCTTTAATCTTGTTTGTGATAATTTTTCGTATCATGCTTCTTGTTTGAGATAGAAAATTATCGCTAGAAACTAAAGGCGCGCGTGCCATTGTCAATGTAAACATCAACGACGTCATAGGGAAAATAGCGATAAAAAGATTATAAAAGGTCAGTCAAAGTCGAGGAGGTTTCTCGGTCACATCTCATCCCAGGGCGTTCGAATTCGATGAAATTGTAGCTGAGAAAAACCCTCAATGATCTATGATAAAAAGTACAATAACAAAAATACCGAACACTGTTAGCTTCAAAAAGCGGTAGGGGCCTCGGTGGCCGAGTGGTCTAAGTAGTTACTACTGTAATCACTAGCCAGTCAACACTGAGGTTGTGAGTTCGAACCCGCTCGTGCGGGTGCACTCGACTCCAATCTTAATTGACTAGGATTGTCAGTTTTCCAATCGAAGGTCGGTGGTTTTCTCCGGGCACTCCGGCTTCCTCCACTAATAAAAACTGGCCGCCACGAAATAGCCCAAAAGCGGTGCTTAAAAGTGGCGTTAAAACACCAAAAATCAAATCAAATCAAAAAGCGGTATGCGGAGGTAAACAATGGGTCTCAAATAGATGGGTTGCATTATTTTGACCTAAATGTATCAATGTAGAATGTTTGCAATGTAGTTGCAATCATATAAAAGGGAAGAAAATTTTGTCATAAATATCTAACAAGATGAAGATTGATTGCTTGATTGGTGTTTAACGCCACTTTCAACAATATTGTCTATTTTGTGGTGGTCATGTTTTAATAGTGCCTGTAGAGAACCACCGACCAATGGTAGGAAAAGTGACAATCATAGTCAATTATGATTGGAGTCCAACGCGTAGCAACGTGCGGGATTCGAACTCAAAACCACAGGCTAGTGATACAGTTGTTTTACTACTAAGACCACTTCGCCACCCAGGTTTCTACAAGATGAAGAACAACAGGAAGGTTGCGGTTACACCATACATTACCTTACTATAAACCGGATTTAGATTTCGTCCAACCTAACCGATAATAGTTAAATTCGACAAAACAGTAAATTAAGAGCGATAACTTCCGTTGTGAGACGATACAGAGGTTTTTTGTAGCTAGTTAATTGCAGATGTTCTTTGCTGTTTATCTATTATATTTCTTAAAAGAAGAAAAAGTGTGTCGAAAAATTTCATTTTAGAAAATTAATTCCTCTAAGGTTCATTTCATTGCTTCAATCATATTAACATTTTGTAGATCTTTAATTACTGGAAATAGCTTTATCTGTCCGTCCATAGTATAGTTTTCAAGATACTAGGCTTTTTTTGTCATTAAAGAATCATTAAAGAGCAGTCACCCCTTTTAGGGTGCGATTATGTTTCAGTAATTTGTCATCTTTATAGATCTTTAATTGCTAATACATGTTATGTCATTTAGGGTAAATTACTACTATAAGTAATCACCTAATGATTTTATTGACGATGAAATTAAAATAACACTTTAAAATATAGATGGATCTTGATATTCTGTACATTTAAACTCTCTAAAAAAATTTGCTCTACTGTTATGGCTTACACGATATTAGACAACTAGTTGAATCTTCCTATAAGTGCTGCTTTGGAAGTGGCGGCCATGTTTGTTGATGGAGGGCTATATCATTCACAAACTTTATACTAGACACCCCGACGCAGGAGGATTGGTTTGATTGGAATCTATTTCTACACAGGTTGACATTACAAAAATAGTGAAGTAAAAACTTAAAAATTTCTTAACTTTAAAAAATCATCTTCAATAAAAAATTGCTAGTTTATAGGATTCATTCTTTAAAACCTCAAATTTGCATAACACTGTTTCATTGTTCTATTTGTAACAAATTAAACAAACTTTGCATTACACTGGTTCATAGTTCTATTCGTTACAAATCAAACAAACACAAAAACAAATAAAAAATTAAACTACTACAAAACTAAAAAAAAAAAAAATGATCAAAACTAAGAATATAAATAAAAAAAATAAACAGTTGGTCAAATGAAATTGATGGTGCACATGGCCATAAGGAATAGAAAATTGCCTTAAAATCAGGTCACTAATTTAGGATACCATAAGAGCAGTCAGAGGAAAACTCGAACGGACGAACAAACACAACTATCAATGTAAATTCTTGTTCATAAATAAGGTATATAAAAAGATGCACAAAATCAGAGATCACAGATTTATTCATCATTTGGACACTTTTTTTCAAATACCCTCAAGCTAATTTGATAATTATACTTACAATAACGGCTGTTCCACAATCTTTATACGGTATGGTAACTGTTATAATATTAGTAAAAGTTTGTTTTGCCATATTGCATGGTCCGTTATAAGGATGATAAATGGTCAAATGCCTCTCTTCCAAATGGGGATCTTGTATCCGACTAAATTGAATATTAAAATTTCCATCTGCACAATGCATCTCGGGAATCGGTGCTGTTAAGACAAGGAAACAGTAATGAACAGCATTATTTACATATAAAGATCATAGGGGTATATGCATAACAGTGGTTGTAATTACCAGAAGTTTAGGGTGCAGTACCCAAACACTACTTATCAGCTTCAATTCATTGATTTAGCTTAAAAAAAAGCTTAAATCATAATATATACGAAGATGTTAAAGTTTTTAAAAGACGAAAAAATATATATACAAACAAACTATCAAATATGCATACTTGCAATTGAAAATACCTAAAATTTGATACATAGTATTAATCGTAATACCGGGACCGTTTGGACAAGATATGTGTTTTTTGAATAGCCTACCGCAGGTTTGATCAGATTCTGGAATCCAAATTCTTAAAGTGTGTAAGAATCAAAACAAAATGGACCTTAAAAGATCAGATAAAATGGTATATGGCCAAATGTCGTCGTGCAAGGATCCTATTAAAAGCAAAAATTATTTAAAATAAGGTTTAACGAAATTAATAAATTAAATCATGATCAGAACGTCGAAATAATTTTTTACATTTAAGATCTTATTCACCTGGAAATTAATACAATGATGTCTAAGAGAAATTTGATTTTCAACAGTTTCTTAACTGCGGAGAAATATGTCGTTTTTGCATTCATAAAAGAAAAACAGCAAACTGAATATCTCGTTTATATCATTATAGTTTATTATCAAATCATTCTAATCAGAAAATAATAATAACTGTTTTATTCTTGAACAATAACACAACAACCTTTGTCCTGTCAAAGATTTGATTTGTTGCTCGTTTACCTGTCATTACTCAAATAAGCATTTTTATAACATTTTGAAGTTTTTTTTAGCAATATCGCAACCACATTGACAAAACTTACTCAAGCTTTGGATGCAACATTCAATTATAAAAATCAAGAATATGTGGATGTCCGACGTGTTGGGATGATTTATGATTGTGTATGAAGTTTTCATTTACATGTATTATAATTTTCCTTTACATATATTTTCAACCTCATACATATAATGGTTGAGAGACGGGCATAAATAAATTAAGATACTGTGTACGAAATATAAACGAATGCAATGGTGAGACATAAAGTGGTTGTCAAAAAAGGAAAATAACAAAAATACCGTACTCCGAGGAAAATTCAAAACGGAAAATCCATAATAAAAAAGCAAAATCAAAAGATCAATAGATATAAGAAGATGTGGTATGAGTGCCAATGAGACAACTCTCCATCCAAGTAAAAATTTATAAAAGTAAACCATTATAGGTCAAAGTACGGTCTTCAACACGGAGCCTTGGCTCACACCGAACAGTAAGCTATAAAGGGCCCCAAAAATTACTAGTGTAAAACCATTCAAACGGGAAAACCAACGGTCTAATCTATATAAAAACGAGAAACGAGAAACACTTATGAACCACATCAACAAACGACAACTACTGAACATCAGATTCCTGACTTAGGATAGGTGCAAACAAATGCAGCGGGTTTAAACGTTTTAATGGTACCAAACCTTCACCCTTTTTCTGAAACAATAGTGTAACATCACAACATAGAAAGACACACTATAAAATATCAACTGAAATAGCTTAACTCAATCAAAGGACATATTAACACCACTGAACATACACTGAACAAATAAATTAGACCTATGACACAATGCAAATACAAAATAAATAAACTAAGGGAAGAATAATAAAAGTAACATGTTATATCGGTATGAAATGTTAAACAAAGCGATTCTAGACATTTACTTATTCTTCTTTTAAATTTACACAACCCTTTTTATTCAGACACGGTTTGTTGCTCTTCATGAGATGGTTATGAATCTATTTTCTTTTTAATTTGAATAATAATAACCAGAAATCAAATTTAGAATGGAAACTGAGAATGTGTCAAAGAGACATCAACCCAACCAAAGGGCAGAAAACATCAGATGGCCACCAATGGGTCTTCAACACAGCGAGAAAGGCTTTAATTATTATTATGATTTAGTTCTCATTTACCAAAGTGTCTTTTTTTTCAACAGTTTTAAATAATGTACAGTTTATCCATAAATAAGGTTGGATTTAATTCTGATGTACAATATAGCCATAAAGCTATGATGATTTAGTTCTTATTGCTGCTCTACGACTAAATTGTCAGATATCTGAGTGCAAAATGTTGAAACAATTTGTTTAAGTTAATGACCTTTATTGCTACATAATGACATGAAACAAAAGACCAGCATATGGGGGAGGGGGATGGTGTGGGGGGTCTTTAGTCAAACGTCACACATGTACTTTAGTATGTACTATCGAGTCATAGAGGCAATAACTCTTACCGGTAAGTCGTGTATTTATAAGTGGTACACAAGTAACGCTGGCATACTCCTGTTGTATGGCGTCACAGTTGTGATTTCCGCCAGATTGGTGGCATTGGTTTATGTTAGTTTCTGTACCTGTACATTCTACATCATCGAGATGATAAGTTGTGCTAACCTGAACTTTGGCATGGTCAATATCTATAGGTGCACCTGCTTGAGCATTGTTAGGACTGAAAACAAGGAAAATAATTGTTATTGTTTCTATAATGTACATACGTTACATTCGTTTGTTTTTCTTTGAGTTGGACCATCTGATTTTTGTTTGTCTTCTTTTTAGTGCAAAGGCTCTATTTACCTGTGACGTCAATTTTTGTGGCGTTGATACTGTTACATTCGTGTGACACACAATTCGTAATTTTATTATGCTATTTATGTGTACTGTCCTAAATTAATTTTAGGTATTCGTTGTTATTCTGTGGTCAACATGTCGAAATGTACTATTATATCATTTATTTATGTATTTCTCTGTCCTGAGTGTTCTTGCATTTATTTATACTGTATTCCTGTCATGTAATGTTATTATTTTAGCGGTATACTTAACATTGCCATAAAACCCGAGGTTTGGCTAGCTACAAAAACAGGTTCAACCCACCATTTTTTCTTATAATTACACCTTATGTAAGAATCCTGGGTTTTGTTTGGTTGATAATCAGTGTATTTTTCACCAATTTACTGTTATCAAATGAATATCGTTCATTTTTTAACGCTGCCGGGGTATATGCAAAAAGGATATGCCTTTTTACCCTCTCTGCCGTGGTATTTGCCAAAAAATACTCTGTCGGACTGGACGCTTGTCACGTGACGATCATCAATGCGTTTTTGAACGTTAACATTCGGTGTAATTAAACAGATATAGCATGTTCTTGAGGGGTATTTGCGAAAAATAGCAGTCTTGAGAATGAATTTCCCTCGCCTTACGGCTCGCAAAATTTAACATTCTCTCGACTGGTATTTTTCGCAAATACCCCTCCTTAACATGATATATCGGTTCAAAATGTCCTGTACCAAGTCAGGAATATGGCAGTTGTTATCTAATAGTTCGTTTCTATGTATGTTGCATTGTCGTTTGTTTTTTGTTGCACTTCAGTGTTTCTGTTGTTTCGTTGTTTTCCTCTTATAGTTGATGTGTTTCCCTCGGTTTTAGTTTGTAACCCTGATTTGTTTTCTCTCAATCGATTTATGACTTTTGAACAGCGTTATATTACTGTTGCCTTTATTTACCAATGGTATATATACGAATTAAATCAATACATAAAATATACGTACGTGGTGTTCACTATGTCATGTTTTTCCTAATAACTTACTCATAGCATAACATTCGACATACAACCCGAGCATCTTCTTTCCCCAGAGGTCGTCACATATAGATCCCCATACACCGTTTCTCAGTACCTCTACGTATCCGACTCCGATTAAATTTGCTGGTCCGACTAGACGTATATCAAGGTTACCTGGTGTACCACCTAAATTGATAAAACAATTATACCATTATTTTTACAAGTAATCAACATTATTAGCCTGCTAAGCTAATTATTTCCGGTAAATGCAAAACAAATCTAATTGCGATAAAACGTAAGTAATTTTCAGTTGCAACACGATGTCATGTAAACTTTGAAGCAATGCATCATGTCAAACGTTTAATGAGGAGTACAGGGGAATAACAAAATATATATTGAACGTATCACAAGTATCGAAAATGAAGTAAAAAGACTTAGCAAAATTTTATAATAATTTTAGACAATTCAAATCGCGTTAAATTGAAATGATCGTTTCCGTTGAAATTTCACTTACTAATGTACATGTAAATACAGATGAAAGTTTTTGCTGAGATTAATGTGCATTTCTAGATTGTTTAATAACACAAATAAGAAAAATGACGCACTATAAATACAATTTAAACATACAGTTTGATGGTTGTACAATTATAGGTACGCTAGTCGTCGAGATCGAGGTTGAAGATGTTTCATTACAGATCACACCGACGTCATCGCTGTGTAAACAATTTGACTGGTTCTGATATGAACACTGATCAATTGCTTGTTCAGCTCCGGTACAAATAACATTATCTAGCAATATAGGTCCAGTCCCTTCTCCAAACCGCCCATCAATTACAGCTACACCACCATTTCTAACAACAAGAAAAACATGGAATTGAAACAGACTGGAAATATTTCATTTGAATTTGTTTTGTTTAGAACATTGAATAAACTGAAATAAGGTTAATTTTAAATTGCTAAAAAAAATCTGTATTTACTTTGTTTGAACAAATTGGTAGCATTCCTAAAATACAGGAAATACAAGCAAACACAAAGTAAACGTTTTATACTTATGCCAATGTCTACGATATTTGCTTAATAAATATTAAAGATCCTAAGTGAGCAAGATAAAATTCCCTACTCCATAAAATTAGTTCTAGCACGTACAAGCTTAGACGTTTAATGACAAAATTGTCCTTCCGAAGAGTTTTATAATGAAAATCTAATTTCTACCTTTTTTTAAAGGATATTGTACACTGGTTAACTCTAACTGTAATTATTGTCATGGTATTTTTTTTGCCATAAAGTAGGATGCTAACAATTATTCCATCGTTTCTATGACAGTTCGTATTATAGAAAAAATATACCACAAGACTAACAATCCTCAACTTGCAACGCCTCTCCGTAGACAAAAAGAGGACTACTGGATTCGACAATTGGGAACTGCGAAACCATATGGTTGCAATGACAAAATTGATGGTATAGGTATTCTATCTAGTCATTCCTGTAGCTCGGTGAATGTGATGAATATTTTCAACTCTACTCCTCGACGTAGACGCAGCCATGGTCATCGTCATTATACATCACCTACTTTGCATGATGTCTCTAATAATGACTTGTTGCCATTTATACAAAAACCGTTAGGTATTCATCACATTTGCACGAAACTTTATTCATTACCCCTTTCAAAACTTCATTCTCTGTTCAATTTATGTTTTGGAAACCACCGTTACAAACCCTCATTCAAACCAATACAAACTTACAGCTATCGTTTCGGATATTGCAAGTCACAGACTTTTCAAACCAGTTCGCATTGGAAAAGATGAAAAAGAGAAAAGATCTTTTCTTAAACTTTCCTTTGCCAACAAAGGTCTCGATGGCGTCAACTTAGGCAATATCATAAATTAGCTCAGTCGAAAATACCTCCTTATTTTAAAGATCAGTCTGTACCAATAATTTCTTATACCTATTTCAAACCAATTGCAACTAAAATTTTCAATTACAAACACGTTTTGCAGGATCTCAACATTGACGACTTCAAGTCTAAACCTCCTGATTGCACCTGTGCTAGTTCCCAATTCACATATAATCCGGCTGGCCACGTTATTACCGGAGACCTCAACATTGTCAATAACACTTCCCTGCGAAATTTGTTATCTAAAGGTCCGAAATATCGTGAGCCTAAATCCATCAATTGGAAATACAACTTCAAAATACTGATGGATTCAGTCGAGGATTATGCCAGGCAATTGGCTAAACGCGAGAAAGAAGACGTAGATACTCTTTCCGAATGGATTAAGGCTGTGAGGTCGTTGATACAAATCCGAATTAAGAAACTAAATGGGCCTATCAATACCTACGCTACGTCAATTTTTAAAGACCCAAATGTTGCAAAACACTTGTCCTACCTCCATGACAAATATGTTGTTGTCCCCGCAGATAAAGCCCCAAACAACATCGTTTTTGTGTGTAAATATCATTACATAAACTGCTTGATAAATGAATTAGGTATTGACAATTCACTTGGAAACCCAACATATACCCTCACGACACTTACCAAAGAGGAAATCCTGGATAATCATAGGTCTTTTCTATGTTCCTTTGGAATTTCAACCAAAGATGAAGAACTGGATCTTCCATCACTGTATTGGATACCTAAACTACATAAGTGTCCTTACAAACAACGGTATATTGCTGGGTCTTCCAAGTGATCCACGAAACCTCTTTCTAAATTATTAACATCTATTTTATCAGCAATCAAAGCCGGGCTCCAAAGTTATTGTGAAACTACCTATTCTAGAGGTGGCGTGAATCAGATGTGGATACTAAAAAAATCCAAAGATCTTTTAGAGTACATACAATCTAAGACTCTCTCATCTTGCAAAAGTATTAAAACATTTGACTTTTTTACACTTTACACAAGTATTCCCCATTCCAAACTTAAAGACAAATTGAAAGAGTTGGTATTACTTTGTTTCATTAAAAAGAATGGCGAACGTAGAAACAAGTATCTTGTTTTGGGGAGGGATAAATCATACTTTAAAAGAATCACTCTGATTCAAACAAAAAATTCTCTGAAACTGACATTATCAAGATGCTTGATTTCTTGATTGACAACATATTTGTTACGTTTGGAGGACGTGTTTCTCAACAGACTGTCGGAATTCCAATGGGAACCAATTGTGCCCCTCTTCTTGCCGACTTGTTTCTTTATTATTATGAGGCTGACTTCATACAGGAACTTCTTAGGAAGAAAGATAAGAAACAATATCTTTTAACTTTACGTTCCGCTATATAGATGATGTTCTCTCACTAAATAATACAAAATTTGGTGACTATGTTGAACGAATCTATCCCATCGAACTAGAGATAAAGGATACTACAGATACAGATAAGTCTGCCTCATATCTTGACTTACATCTAGAAATTGACAATGAGGGTCGGTTGAAAACAAAACTTTACGACAAAAGATATGATTTCAGCTTCCCAATTGTGAACTTTCCATTTCTAAGTAGCAACATTCCAGCAGCGCCTGCATACGGAGTATATATCTCCCAATTGATACGATATTTCCAGGCTTGTATTTCTTATCATGATTTCCTTGATAGAAGATTGCTGCTCACAAGGAAGCTATTAAACCAAGAGTTCCAAATGGTGAAGTTGAAATCATCCCTTCGTAAATTTTACGGACGCCATCACGAGTTGGTTGACCGTTATGGAATAACCGTTTCACAGATGATATCGGATATGTTCCTTATGTCGTAACTACAATACCCTTCCCTTTTCACGAATGTGACCTACCGAGTTAGACTATTTACCGGATTTGTAATAACATAAGCAACACGACGGGTGCCACATGTGGAGCAGGATCTGCTTACCCTTCCGGAGCTACTGAGATCACCCCCAGTTTTGATGGGGTTCGTGTTGCTTAGTCTTTAGTTTTCTATGTTGTGTCTTCTGTACTATTATTTGTCTGTTTGTCTTTTTATTTTTAGCCATGACGTTGTCAGTTTATTTTCAATCTATGAGTTTGACTGTCCCTCTGGTACCTTTCGTCCCTCTTTTATTGTGTTTCTATCTGGAAATCTCTATCTGCATCAATTAACTTTATTCTTTTTTTCTTTCTTTTATCAAATATGACATTAACCTTAGAATAACCCAAATTCTTCTCTGAGGATATTTGACTTACAAGTAATACCTTTTCTAAACAGCTAGCCGTCTTTAGCTGGATGAAAGTGGAAAATGTTTTCGCTTTGTAGTTTAATTCATTCAGAATAGCCTTGTACTTAAATTGTAGTGGATTACAAAACTTATAAAAGGCTTATACATTTTTTCAGATTTACCAATATCTTTTTGAGGGAAATGTATTAGCACTGGAAACGGAGGGGTAATGTCTTAATCATCTGCGTTTGTAGCAAACTTTGAAAATAATTTTTTTTATTTTCAGTTTTTTCTGATAGATGGACTTAATTTGTTACAGTTAATATTTACAGACAGTGTGGTATTAAACTTTTTTTGACATTTTTAAACCTTCATGGATTGTTTTGAAACTTGGACATAAGCTAATCTTCAAGATCTAAAAAGAGTTTGAAATTACTGTCGTAAATGCTTAAGACATTTGCCAAAACTGTTCATCTCCCGTTGAAATAGAGTAACAATGACAGCTATATGTAGGTATAATTTTTGTAAAAAAAAATATATGATAGCTAGGGTATGTTCTTTTGTTAGTCAAGATATATGAAAAGGGTGGGGTATTGGATGTCTCAGCTAGTCACCCCTACCATAAAAAGGTCGAAGTGTCGCCACCCCTAAGATGAGATAAAGATTCGATCCATTGTAAACTAATATTAATTGAAAATAAATGATATGGATATCTCCGTTGTCAATATTTTTTCTGCCTTTTGATTATCTTACTAAGAATTAATATCTATAACCAGAGACATATATGTGTATATTTGTCTCTGCTATAACTTAAGAAAAAAAGCTTGCGCTGTGTTTTCCTATGTTTTCATGTATAAAATGTACGTAACTTGGCAGTGAGCGACTGTATTGAATGTGAAATAATCACGTGTGTGTTTACAAAATTTTAGGAGTTTCGACTATTTATAGATAAGTGTTACCTGTGTACCGATATGCATGATTGGTAACCAGGAAAAATCTAATTGCTAAAAGAAAGAGTTCAAATCCGACACTCTACGGGATTAACAGACATTTACTAGGTTATGACTGACCCAACCAATCAACGAACTTCATTATCATAGAGTCAGTAATTATCTTCCAATCAGATAGTAAGAAACATTCAGCCCGCATACTGTGCATCGTTCAACTCTTAAGACTGTCTCCGTGAAGACGGTAAATATACGCGTTCTGAGAACCTTATATGAGACTGCACTAACAATCTGGAAACATATCCGAACAACCCTTTGCTGCACTTATCTCGGTCTATTTTTAGTAATAATTTGACCTTTGACAAAGTGATATGCAAAAATCAAGTGGGATCTTTTACTCACTATATATATATGACCATATAGTTGATGAAAAAGGAAGAAACCAAGGCAAAATACGAAAAACGACCAACAACAGTCGCCATAACAATACCTAGGAAAGACAGAGAGAACTACGCAACGAAGAACCCCCGAAAAATCCGGGGAGGTTCTCAGATACTTCGTAAAATTAGGCATATATGTTCCACATCATGCACCCACCTTGATGCTCATTAAGCTTTCAATCCTATGTACAGTTCTGAATTTTTTTTCAGAAAACACTTTTCTGCATCTACAGTGATCGAGAAGGACGTGCGTCATGCGCCAATTGCGCTTTTCGACCAGAAATGGCGCATAGAGTGACAAATGTAAGCGCCCACGTGGCGCACAATATTTTTCACTTCGTTTTGAAACGTTTAGATATCATAAAATGGATTTCCGATCGTGTTTCATGTCGCCATGTGTGTGTGTACAAAACTTATAGTGTTCCTCCAATGATAGGAGCACCGCCTATATATTTTGGGACGTCTCAGGCGTTTTCCTATGGTAATAACAGCAACATGCGGTATAACTGATTACCGAAAAAACGTAATTAGTTTAAACATATTTATTTATAGTGGATTGGAAAACAAGTTATTGCAACTTATATTAATCCTTTCCAAAAAAAAAACGTAATTAACCATCATTCATGGTATAAATTTTATAAACAACTTAAAATTTGTGAATTTGGCTAGTACAGTTTTCTCTAAAATAATCTTTAAAGTAAGCTTGCTATTTTGATTGAAAACCCAAAAGCCTTTTTATGAATTTAGTATTTGTGTCCACAAAAGGCGCTAAACTGACCTTGTCAATTTTGGTCTTTGGCTCGTTTGAATATTTTGTAAACATGCCTTATGCGAATTGTTGTTGTCCCTTATCAATTAACGAAACTCTCTTCTGTTATTTCTTGTCATCGTGATGATGTTATAATAATACAAGAAGTGCAGAGGAAATGTCAGAAACGTCCTCTAATACGGAACGTCTGGAATAAAGGATGGCAATCGGCGAAGACCCAAATGTAATGTAAAAAAAATATGAACATGAACAAGGCAACAGTACCAGTTTTAACATTGTATATAAAGGTTATCGTAAATATTGCCGGGTTTGGAAGAAGTTATTCATTGAAATTGAAATTACAAAAGCACAGGAACAATATCCATGATAACAATTAGAATCATACCAGTAACCACTACCTCTTTGCTGAAATATACACTTTTTATTTTTTTTCATTGTAAACGAATGGCCCACTCATTTGACAAAATGGCCCATTAATTCTGAAAATGGCCCATTGAATTTATGTTTGGGGGGCCCTGGGCCCATAGAGAAAAAATCCTTCCAGATCACTGCATCTATTTTAGTCTATTCTTAGTTCCTTTGACCTGAATATCTTAAATATATCTGCGAAATATCTTTGCAATCTTAAAATTATTAAGAGTATTCCTCTCATTATACATGTTATATATGATCATGTGTCAATATACTCATCATTTTGTACACCAGACGCGCGTTTCGTCTACGAAAGACTCATCAGTGACGCTCAAATCAAAAATTTAAAAAGGGCCAAATGAGCACGAAGTTGAAAAGGTAACGACCCTCAAATTCCGAAAGGTTTTGCCAAATACAGCTAAGGTATTTCCTAAAATTCAAAGTTTTGTTACAATGTAACAGTTACTTTATGATTATGACCATATCAATGATAATACATGTCACCACAGAGGAAACCTCCACCAGCAGTGGCATCGTTCTAATCCCAAATAAGGTCCTAGAGTTATACTTGAAAACTGCTTCGTGCATTTAATACTTTGACCTTTATCGAAGATGTTATGGCCTCAAGTTCAATAGGAGTTCCTCTCATTAAAAATTACCATATATCTAAGTAAAGTTTCAATCTTATATCTCGTCTCCTATAAGGTTCTATAGTTATTCCCGGTAACCCATCCTGTGCAATTATTTCGGTTTATTTTGTCCTTTACCTTGAATATGATAATCTATCTTAAAATATTTAGGATTCTTCATATCGTTAATTATGTGTGTTTCCAATCCAATGCACAGTTCTAGAGTTATTTCCGGAATCTCTCGTCTTGCACTAGTCTCGGTCTATCATAAGTAACTTTGACCTTGATCTTAGACGAAGTGATTTAAAAATGAAAGGATCTACTCTTATTGCATATTCATTAAAACAATGTAATGCTATCGAATTATTTCTTCCCTTACTCCGATTTACTGACAGCTTTTTTTAATGCAATGACATTCCCCATAATATTTCTCGTATGAATTCGGTAACTACACAGCGCAAGTGCAAAAAAAAAAAAAAAAACCCGTAATGAAAGATAAAGTAAAAAGGCATGGAAAGAATATATTATCAATCGATTCTGAAAGAAAAACTTTAATTAAACAACTATTATGACAAAATTGATTATTAATATGAAAAAAAACTAAATAAACATGATAGCTGATTTTATAATTGCTTGGCATGAAAATCACCAGAAACGTGTTTCGTATGCCTTAAATGGTTGAAACATGTTGAATCTAAAATATTTGTCACTCTCTTACAGGCGGATTGTACGCTCTAACAACTCGTTCAAGTGGAACCGGCCCAACGGTTTTATTATAAATACCGATTTCAGCCAAATAGAAACTGGAAAGAAAACGTACTGTCACAAAATGGGGTAAACAATACGAACTAATAAATTGCTAAAAATTAATTTTGGAAATTAGTTTCATTTGTCTACGAATATTTCTTAATAATATAGAAGTGCTTTAGGAGTAGCTCCGTTAAGATTAGGAACTCGGTGGTATGAAAATAAACATATTTATGAAAGAGCATCTTTTATATGTAAGGTTAGATGAGAAACATGTTGTACATATATTATCACGCCCGTTACATGCAGATAATATGACAAGTTTGTGTATTTATTTGAAAAATAACGAGTGTTAAAATATGGTTGTAAATACCAGCTAAAATATTTTTTAAGTTATTTTATCTAATATAATGTTTTACAGAATTTTAAAACTGAAATGTGTTTTACAGTCTCTCATAATTCTTTATAGAATGGCACTTGCTTTTTTTATCTATGTAGTTTGTTTGTATTATATTGTGTATCATACTTTGTATGGACAGTATGTTTATGTATTACTAGTGGTAAGACTCAAATAAAGTATTGAATCTAAATCTGTTCTTTGAAATATCAAATATCCAATTGATTAATACTTTCATTAAAAATGTGGTTTTTTTTTTCAATTAAACTGATTGTTTCAAATTCATAAATCGAAGAGAGATACATTTCAATGATTAATATTTATAATTGGAAATTTTTAAACACTGAGTCACTTACTGAAAACCTAGTTGTCTGCAAACAACTGAAGCTGCAAGATCGTCGAAGCTGTTTTACATACAGTCCCTTTGGTGTTGTTTCTTGTGACTTCAACGCGTCCTTGAGACAATGTTGATCCGTTACCGGCTAAACTGATTACGGTTTGTCCTGAAATATATAAAGTCCAACATTTTTAGATTTGTTATAGAAACTTTACTATTGAAAGTGATAAGATAAACATGATTTCTTATGGTTTATATATACTTGTACCTAAAATGGGCAAACTAGTTCAGAGTTTGTACAAAAAAAAGTATGCAAGACAGATTTATTTGATTTAAAGATTGATTTGAATGTTGTTTTGATTGTTAGAAAAGCCATAATGACCTCCCCTCTTAATTATGAGTTTGTTCTCCTTTCACATTTGCTAAGTTTCGACGGGTTAAAATCATGGCATTATATTAATTATTTGTTTAAAGCCACTAAATCAGACTTAATATACTACGAAGTGCGGAACTAACTTTAATTGCCGCAAAACGTTATCAATATCGATGTCACCTCATTTGAACAAAAAATAAAAAAATCAACGTTGGCAAATTTATGTTAAGTTCTTCATATTTTCATTTAAAATAAATTTGTGTCAGTTCATTTCTAAAGACATTTAAGACTCGGTACTAATTTCATGGTTTAGATATAAAATTACAAACGATATTCATCGCTATATGTCATTGTTTTTGGTGTCACTTTACACTATATTGTAATATATATTACTATTTTCGAGCATAAGTAAGTCAACTCCTACTGTATAATTGCATGTTCTCTGAATACCTCTATAAGGTCGAATGGAATTATCCTTTTAAACTTGATGAAATTGACAGATAAAGTGACTCTAACTTCATGACGACTTTAAAACAATATATAAGATACTTCAGTAACAATACCAAAGTGTGTATTAAAGTTATTTGAAATTAATATTTAACGCTAAAGAATATAATATAACATTATCTAGATACAAACTGAGCAGCTTATCTTCATAAAACCCCTTTCTCCTCTTTTTTCATTGACATAAGATCACGTATAAACACACGTATCGTTTACCTATCATACGATCGTTTTGAGTTATCTTTTTGGTTTTGATTATTATGACAATTATTTTTCAATATACTTTTCAGATGAACGCTCCATTATTCTAAATTTTACATGCTTATTTTTTTCGTTAATATCAAAATCAGTGTTCAGAATATCGCTTCCATTTATTTTCTAAATAAAAATATTTTTCATTTATCATGAAATGTTTAGATAAAACATTCCCTATATGGGTTGTATTTCAAAAGGTGTGCCCGATTAAGGATTGTTCTGTTGTTTTGTTTAACGGGAATGCTATATGAGTTCAAATACAAAAGACATTTCCAGGCAAAATATTGCATATCCCTTGAAGTACATTAACTTATAGTATTTTAACCATATTATCGATAAAAAATATATAAGGGGTAACCGAATTTGTTTTTACTGCATAAATCAATGAAGTGAATGTGTTGGGTAAGAAACAAAGAAAACATAAGATAATAAGATTTCGATAAAATTACGATGTTGATCCAGCATTTAAAAAGATGGGTGAGGGGCAAACTAGGCAACGTTAGGAGTGGAACATGTAAAACATCTTTGCATTTACCACATATGTAGCACCATAAGGAGGGGGCGAGGATCGAACCAAAGACCTCCCGCACTCGAGGAGTGGCGTAGCTTCCATTGAGACAATAAGGTAACAGCCTCACCAAATGGTTGACCATTAAAAAAAGAGAGAATTAAAGAGAAAATATATACCGTGTGTTTAATAGTATAGAGTACAAAGTGACGACGGTTCCAAACGTTCACACCCTTTACACACTCATTCCTCATAATTAACTTAACAAAATTATAAGACAAACTTGTTTTAATCAAATGAAAAAGATAGATACAGCTATCTTTTTTAAAGACAATGTATATCTTGTAAAAAACTGATTCAAACAAGAGGTCATAACTGTGAAACTGACATGATGCTTGATTCTTTCTTGCCAACGAACGTATTACTTTAGGAGGACGTCGTGGCATTCCTATGGGACAAACTGTGGTCCACTTCCTACTGACATGTAAAATATTATTTTTCCATGATAAAGTTTAACAAATCTCGATTTTTCGTAGACAGGATCTTTGTGCCAGTGTGTGATCAATCAAGGGTATGGTCACCTGAAATCCCCCTCCCCATTGGGGGACGGGTGGTTCGTTTAGTGTTGCGGGATGTATCAGTATGTATTCTTGACAAGATCCTATTCAACAGTATAACCCATGCTTAAAAGGGTTGTCTTGGATGAATAAATACACAGCCATGTCCAGTCGGATTGTGGACGTTCAATCACATTTAGGGAAAGTGCAATCATTAGGTCTACACGTTACAGAACAAATAAAAACAGGGATCCATCCTAGAACACATGCATCATTAGAATTTTAAAAAGACAAGAAGTAAATAAAAAAAAATTGATAAATTTAGTAATATATTTTCTTGAAGATGCATCCTCATAAATTCCATTTGAAAATATTCTACGGAAAGATAAAAACAAAATACTAAATGTATGTACGTACTAGATGTATCAGCGATCTCAATTTCTACCTCTTACAAAAGTATCTTAAATAAATTATACAAGTATGCTTAAAAATAAGTAAGTCGGCTCGTGTACACCTTTTACATCCCTGCGTGTTTGAAACTCCTGTTTAAACCTTATAACTTATAAATCAAAAGCCAGAATATCCTTTCGCTTCAGATCTCATTTTTTTTATTTTTTCAAACTTTATTTTGATTTTGTAGTTTCAAGAATTCCCACTTTGAGAAATAAATATAAATGTCAAGTGAAATGACGATATGATCGGTGCATTTGATTACCGCTAACTTGATTAATTATTCCCTTAAAAGTTGTTGTCAATAAATTATCCCGAATTTAATAATAAAAAAAATATATAAAGAATTAAAATAGCAGGCTGGGGTCATTTTTAAATAGCATCTATTCCAAAAAAGTATGTGTATTCAACGAGCCAAAAATTCATGCAGTCTATGCTCCCCTCCGTCATGCTTCAATGCAATAGGCCGAGGGTGGGTTATGTCGAGTAATGTCATTTTATTGGAAATCTCTAATACGATTTTCATTTGTTACTTGTACTTTATTGTATGTTTTTTGTTTTTTTTTATCCTCAAATAAATTCTTCTACAAACCATTTTGTTAATATTACCTTAAATGTATTAAGACATGATCCCATGCTCAATGCAATTCTTTGGTGCGTCGTCAAGGCAATTCTCAACCTCGAATTCAAGAAAGGACGTGTTATTTCAAACGAAAATTAACACTTTATGCAATTCAAATGCGAATCGTGATTCACCACTTTTTATTTGTGTTTAGAAACTGTAATGACCGGTATCTCACATCCGTTATGACCATAGAACGCAGCGAAAGTTTCGAATGAACTTATTTTATTACAACATACATAGTATAAAAATAAGGAGATGTGGTATGATTGCTAATGAGCCAACTATCCACCAAAGTTCAAATGAAGTGGATGTAAGCAATTATAGGCAACCGTACGGCCTTCAACAATGAGAAAAAACCCATACCGTATGGTCGGGTATAAAAGGCCTGACGTGAAAATATGAAATAATTCAATTGAGAAAACTAACGGCCTAATTTTTAACAAAACAATTTACGAAAAACAAATATGACAGATATGAACCAACGACAACAACTACAGGCTCCTGACTTGGGACAGGCACATAACGAAGGTGGTGGGATTTAACATGTTTGTGAGCACTCAACCCTCCCCTAATCTGGGACAGTGATGTAACAGAACAACATAAGAACAAACTATAAAAATCAGTTGAAAAAGGCTTAACTCATCAGATGGATTCAAACAGAAATACATCTAACAAAAACACAGAGTGGACGTGGACGGGTACTTATACATCCCCAAAACAAAAAGACACTTAGTACAGTATAGAAGTTGGTTTGTGTGAAACTCACTTCAAAAGAAAAACAACAGTTTAAGTTGTTAAGATTGGTTCGAAAACAAGAAACATAGCACACGGTGCATGGCGTGGAAGTGAGAGTAATGGATGTTCACCTAACTAAAAGCATTTTAACATTATGTCGTCGACATTTTAAACAATAATCGTGATAATATTTGGTGTATGCACATTGGTTTCAAAACACGACATTTTGTGTGTGCTATCTTTTATCCGAACGACTGAGTCGAGGAAACACATCTCATGATTTTTACGAATGTCTACTATAACAAATTTACATATATAGCAACGGAAACCTAATATTTACTTACAGCGATTTCAATGGCGTGGTAGGATCACTCCCGTATCCAGAAAAAAATAGACTTCGATGAAGAAAAAAAAGTTTTGGGAACAATCACAATAGTCCTAAGGAGACTAAATGATTTATTTTAACGACAAAGGAGACAAAGACAAAAACAATTTCACGTATTTATCTGACTTGAATAATCCGTCGTTAATTACATGATTATGCATCACAACAAGTTATTTTAATATAAAAAGGTTGGAGTGAAACATATTTCAGGTATAATCGGACAGAAAAATATAGCGCTTTTTAAATTCTTTCGGACCTCGCAGTCCTTATGTGCTCCGTTAGTTGCATTCCACATACAATCTTTATAAGTGATAGATGAACTAGAGCCCTTGAAGGAATCAGAGATTCGTTACTTAGACTGCGGGATGCAAACAATGAAATTAATACGATATAAACAAAATGGACTGGAATAAAGAACTTAAACTAATGTTTAAAGAGACAAATATTGCCGCATGCAATATCTGAAATGCAAAGATGATAGACTCAAAAAAACATTTCAAACTTCCAAAGGAATTCTGGTGTGAAATAAAGACATTCGGCCGAAGAAGATCAAACACTGTGATGGATAGCGTGGTGCTAAATATCGGGCTACTCGAATGATCCCAAGTAATTTACGAATTCATTACACGATAACAAAACAAAATTTAAACGAACAGTGTGCTAGTAAATCATGTCAAACAGTGAAACAAACCATGACTTTATTCCAATCACATCAGACATGAACGAACCGAGGTAATCAAAGCTGCGTTAAAAAGACGTTCAAAATATTGTAAAGCTATAGAAGAGAAGCGAAAGATACAAAGGGACATTCAAACTCAGTAAAAAAAGTCACGGTTGTTTAATGAGTATTTTATACATCGGACTATACTTGATTTTTGAGGTAGGAGTATAACCCATCGACTGCTTAAGACATGTTAAGCTTTTCGGAACCCACTCGGTAACCGTTGCATAAGTAAAGTGCAGAATGGGATTGCGAATAATCTGCGTACGATTCAGAGATATATGGAAATGATGATCAAAGAAACTTATTTGTGCTTTATCGACGTCAGTAAAAGATTTGTCTCTTTGGATCACATAATAAGTTTTCTTAAACTACTATCAATTTTAATAAGTGGTAATATGTACGATGAAATGGTCCGCTTACTGACTTGTTCGCAGCGGATGTTGGTGTAAGGCATTTTAATAACCTTATTGTACATTGTTTACTTTTTTTATTGACGACTTAGTTCTAAGACCAACAGTATTTATGATGTGTTTATGCAATAAATAAAAAGGTTTATGCAATAAATAAAATATCTTGGCTTAGGAACCAATATAGGGAATGATTGCGTGAGTGATGATATTGTTCTTATATCGGATAGCTGGGAAGTACTGCAAACCGGGATCCACCGATGAAGTGAAAAAATCAATCTAACATTAAAACAAACGGCAATTTCCAGTATGAAAGCTTTGTTCACTAAGGGTTGCAGTAAAACTATATTCGATATCCGTACCTTTCCTTGTCCGGTTCTTAACTAACCTTTCTTTATATCTTATTACCATTACCTAATACATGCAATATTACACAGTTAGTCAGAAACGAACAAAATACAAAAGCACATCAGAGAATAAAGATAAAAATTTCTTTTTTTTTTAATATTTACTAATTAGACAATGACAAATGGATTAAAAAGTTAGTTTTAAATAAAAGGAGAAACGGATTGTAAAGTTTGAGATGAAAAGACAATCATCACAGTCACACTTCTTCCGTAACTGTCAGCACAATTTAATACTGCATTTATTAAATTTACCTTGTACATCTGAACTGATTTTAATTGTACGTGTTCATATGTTTTTTGTCTTTGGGCTTAAACTCCACATCTCATATAATCTTATACAATACGTATATACAAGTATTTTATCTGGTGCGATTATATGATATATGCGCGTGCATGAGGTCTGCAAAAATGTTATAAACTAGGACGATAATTTCTTTTGCAATCATTTGACGATCATTGTCGTGTTGATCCGTCTGTCCGTCGTCGTAAACTAAAATCAATAATCTTCTCCGAAACTAATTAGCCAATTGTTACAAAATGTTACCTGAATGCATCTTATGGATACAAGTATATAAATCGATCCATTAACAAACATGGCTACTGTTGCATGAAACAGAACAAAGGGTTGAAATGCAGCTTTTGGATTGTGTCCTAAAATCTAAGGCAGTTAGATCAAAACTGACATGGATAAAATTAATTTGCAGGACAAGGTCAATCTACCTACGGAATTTTCAGACAAATCGGACAACACATTTTGGAGTTATTGCCCTGGAAATGTCAATTTTGAGCAAAATTTCAGCTTTAGTTTACAATTGAAAAATGTAATAAATATGTAGAATTTTTTAAACACTAAAAGGACTAGAACAATAAAATCTACAAATAAGTCAACATGCCATAAATCGTCAATTCACCACTTATAAAATGTACTGCCTCTGAATGATAATGTTTTCTCTTAATAAATACGACAGTCGATTGAGAGAGAGAGAACCTTTTTAAATTAAAAATCTTCCGAAAATAAGATTAACAAAATAAGTAAACCTGGACGAAATTGTCAATTGACCCCCTGTATGATTCATTGCCCTTTTAATACTATTTTCATCTATTTTTTGCAGAAACTATATTAGAGAGAAATTGTAAAAACAAAAATGTTCATCAAAATAAGATCTTCCATGAAGTGAACATACCGAAATCGTCAAATGAACCCATTAAGGGGTTATTGCTCTCACGATGATTTTACCCATTTTTGCAAACCCCATAAAAATTAAAACAGAAATTGTTAAGGAAAATAATATTATGACCGAAATCGTCTTCTTTGCCTTTGAATGATGATTTATACCCATATTTGCTTATGTAGCAGAAACAAAAATAGATAAGAGAAACAGTGAATATCAAAAACGTTAAGCACATTAAGATCTACGAATAAGTTAACATCGACGAAATTGTCAACCGACTCCTTTTTGTTTGTTTGTCAAAAAACTATAGTAGATAGAGGGAAACTCCTAACAGAAAAAAAAAAAAAACAACAGCAGAATAAGATTAACAAGTAAGTCAAAATGGCCATGTTGTCAAATTCCTCATTTTTGTAAGTTGGCCAATTATTTCCAATACTTTAATAGATAGGTATAACCTGTAAAAATAAAAAATAAAAGGGTCATCAAATCAACATCTACTACTAATATCACTAAAATAAATTTATCAATAGGCAAACATAACTGGTTGCAATAAAGATACACAACTATCAAAATGGTATATCTCACCAGGTGACCTATGAAGGCTCTTAAGGGCCTCTAGTTTTCACAAATTATTACAACTGTTACTTACCTTTAACAAGGAAAACTGATCCACATATAAACAACAGTTGGAATAGCATTTTTATATGTAATGTTCAAGTTTCCATCTTATTCAGATTTAAAAGTGGATATATCATTTTGTATCATTTAAACTTTATTGTGCAACAAATATAGCATGGTATGTAAACCTGGGACACGATTCGCGCAGTTTCAGAATATATACCGTTACCATCACAAACAGGCGGAGAAAACAACAAATGACACCGAATAAAAATCATGTGACTTTGCAAGAAGAGACAAAAGAATTAAAATAAAAACGGCCTCATAGTATGTGCATTGCAATCTGTTGATTTGTTTTGGAATTATTTGGTTGAAAGAAATTAGCATTTAAATAGGCCTCATATTGCAACGTATAAATTAACCTGTAACACAGTAAATGTCCAATCGGTATCCGTTTCAAAATGTTCTATATTGCGGTATTTCATTCAGAGAAACTGATAAACCAGAACTGTCTTGTCTTTTTGTTAAGGATCTTTATTATTTTATGGATTTAAAAAAGACCTTTACAAAGTCTTATATACTACTATCAAGATAATGGTGCTATTGAGATGATAAACATCGTTAAAACAAAATGAATGTAAGAACAGCTTTATTTCTTAATTGATACTATACTTGCTTCATTACGTTGATATCTGGAGCATTTTTTTCAAGGTCAGATTTCACAGCTTTAGCTAAGAAATTACGGAAAAAATCACAATTAAGGAGGAATTAATCTGAATCCCTAACACTAAACTGATTTTTTCTTATGAAATCTCTGAAAATTGTCATATATATAGATATTTCAGAAATAAATGTATTTTAAAACAGAATTATTCCCATCAATAAAAGGCTGAAAGCTGCTATATAATTCCTAAAAAAAAAAAAAATCATTGTGTGAAAACCTCCGAAATGCTTCAAAGTTATTCCATTAAACAAACATGACTATCATATATTTCAAGTAGTTAATGACAGTATGCTCCTTAACAAACACAAAATTTTCTCGGTTTGTATTTTTCAGTTCTTAAAAGACTTTTATCTCATTAGAAATGCCATTGATTTCTTCAAGTATCAAATGTTTTCATTCTATGAAATCGGAGTATTTTAGCATATGTTTCATAAAAAACTTTGTGATTAAAAAAACTTATGTGAGCTAACAACGTGTTACTACTCATTACAGTGATTTATACTTAATTAGAAAATAGTAAAATAAAAATAAAAAGTATACTCCTTTTCGTTTATTGTCCTTATTTTACATTTACTTAGAAAGTACCAAAGTTTAATACTTTATCTGATGTCTAAATATGATATGAATGATAAAAACATGCGGTCACTATACAGTCTTCACCAACAGACAGATGTCATATAGTATGCCTTCTAGAGAGGTAAATTTTTATTCTGAGTAGAAATTGACAGATTCGAAAAAAGGATGATTATTGATAGATTGATATATAAAATGCCTTAACAAAATAATGCGATCCAGCTCTGTTTGTTATGTGTGGTAGACGTAACATGTTGACTTTAACGACATTTTCCCAATATTAAGGATTTACTACAATTACATTCTGTGATTCCAACTTCTTCTTGTTTTCTTCTATCAACCCCAGTGCTCTCTAGTGCCATTATAAAGTTAAATTGTTTGTTTCAATAAATGTAGACAGCAGTAGTTAACCGATGATAAAAACTTATAAACTGATTAAGTAAAAGCAACAGTAGTATACCGCTGTTCAAAAGTCATAAATCGATTGAGAGAAAACAAATCAGGGTTACAAACTCAAACCGAGGGAAACACATCAACTATAAGAGGAAAACAACGAAACAACAGAAACACTGAAGTGCAACAAAAAACAAACGACAATGCAACATACTTAGAAACGAACTATTAGATAACAACTGCCATATTCCTGACTTGGTACAGGACATTTTAAGAAAAAATGGTGGGTTGAAATGATTTTGTGGCTAAGAAGAGACAAATCAGATTAACAAACAGAAACTGACGGAATCGTATGAACTCCAAAAGGAGCGAGACAGGATGTATCGACAGGGTGAGTGTTTCCTGCTTTGAACGCAACCGACCTCGATGCGAATAAGGAGTAGGACACAGCGGTAGAATATAAGATTAGACGACAATTCTGGTATCTTAAGACCGCTAAAACAAGTCGCTAGTAAAATGAGTCATATAAATATCATTTCGTGGTGGTGACCGTTCAATTTTTAAGAGTCGATTTCAGTATTTCTTCCTCATTACTCTGTCGGAGAAGTTTTTGTGTGAAGAGCGCATCCCTGTTAAAGAAGTTCAATTAGTGTAAAAATGCACGTAATATGTAAATTGAGATATGTAAACGGGTTTGTTACTCCTGAGAAATGGGAAGTCTACAGTTGATAAGTTGGAATCATCACGTTTGTCATAGATTCTACTTTGTAGTCGCTCATCTGTGTCCATATCGGGGGAAAGATCAAGATGAAGAAGACCTTTTTGTTTCGGTAGTAGCCTTTAAGTCATGCTCACTTGGATATAATAAATCTAGTTAATCTTGTTTGTAGTGCACGCAACACGTATTTCCGAACTTAAAATAGATCTTCATAATTTTCTCTTGTGGCCAAACTTTTGGAAAAAGAGTCACTATCTAAACAGAACAGTCAAAATCGTTTAAGGTAAGCTTTGCATGAAAGGGTTCTTTTCTTATTTTAAGTGGAATAATTATCTAAGAACTGAAGATAATAATCAAAATAAATAAAAGGGTTTAATTGAAAATACTTTCCAGGGAACACTTTTAAAGTGAAGTTTTTTAAATAGACACTTTTCTTATTTACGTTTATAAACTAATTATTTGATTCACAAAATGGAAACATTCAATACTTAGTATTTATGATTGTTTTAACAGTATTTCAACAATGACAAATGTTTTTTGAAAACCAGTTCAATCAGCCAGATAAATAGGACTTTAAAATTTAACCAAGTTATTTAGATAAGATTTCCAGGTGAACGGTTATACAGAATTATTCAGTAAAGAGAAATAGAATTTGATTACAAACTAATTGTTCTCTAATGGGAGGTGTTTCTACCTAACATGTTGACAACTAAGGTTTAAATGAACTTTTATACAAATATTCAAAATCATTTTGTTTAAGAACGAAACATAACCTTCGTCTAAGACTACTATATCACATGTTATTTTGTTATATGTGTTAAAGTAATTTCAGCCTTCGTTAAAAACGATGTAAGAGGATGAATCATTTTGCAAAGATTCAAAAAAAATTCAGTTTGTAGTCCTTAAGTGAAATGATCAGCTTCTTTCGGTTTCAAAAAAGTCAGTTCCGGTGTCATCTGATTCCAAAATAAGTAATGGTTTCTGTGTATTTCCCCTTTTTTTTGTTGCAAAAACTGCTGCTACTGGTTTACACAACGTCACTTCAGTTGCAAGGTCATACGTCGTCCATTCTTATACAAATCAAATTAAACCAGGAACGATAAAAGCCGAATATTTGAAAGCTTATGATGTATACTTTATAAGAACCGGAACAGTTGAGGAGCTATATGACAAAAAAGGTCAAAATCTAGAACGTTAAGTTTACCCTTGACCTTGACCTCAATTTCACGGTCAAAAATCAATACCCCAAATCTCTCCAATTTGTATGACCAAGAAGTTATCCTACCAAGCAGTTTATTTTGAATACTTAAGGAGAAAATTCCCATGAAGGTCACTAGAGCACTTTGACTGAAATATTTCGTTTAGCGTCATGCAATTACAATTTGACAAACACATTATGCCCTTAATTTTTCATGTTTCTGATGAGTTGTGATAACAAGTAGTTACCTTGATCTTTGACCTGGAACTTTATTTTCTGCATACGGCCCAATGACCTCATACGGTGTAAGAGTTACACCGAAATCAACTTGGAAAATTTAAATAACTCTTATTACATCAAACAGTTTCGCTTCGATCCAATTGACCATATCATCCTTAGAAAGTAACGAACATTTTGGAGAAAAAAGCAGTATCTTTACGGTGTCTGAGAAAAAGCGATAACAAGAGAAACAGTTAACTGGGAGATAACTCCCATACTGAAAAAGTGTTTAGTTGATCAGGTCGAGTTTTAAAATCACAATGACTGTTCGATATAATATTCAAAATAAAAAGAGACATCTTGCGAAACCACAATAAAGCACAAGTAAAGAATGTGGCGGAGAAATAAAAAAAAAAAAAAAAAACCAATTGTTCTAGTAAAAACAGCGGCGGAAAAAAATCAAAATCAAAATCAATGTTCAGAGAATAATAGACGGTCTTTACACAATTTACTTTTCATTCATTACAAAGAAGCCACATCCGGATTACTCACTGTAACTTTCGGCGTCAAATCATAGTTTTTTTATTCCAAAATATATGGTTTCTTTATAGTTTTGCCTTAAATAAGGGAAATTATTTCTTACTTCCGGTTTAGAAAATATCGCTTCCGGATTCAGTTAAAAGCTTTATTCACACTGATTCCAAAATGAATGGTTTCTATGTCTTTTTTATATAATAATTGAGTTAATTTGCTAATCCCGGTAAACAGGAGGTAACTTCCGGTCTCAAATGGTAGGTTTTCGTATGCTGATTCCAAACAATGTATGGTTTCAATGTATTTTTTTCCCCAGAAATAAGTTCGAAAATGCTGCCAGTGGTTGCTATTAATATAAAGAACAACAAATAAGATATACATTTGTCTTGACGGTAAAGATGGCATAGTTGGTGTATCGTTTATTAGAAAGTTGACAGTTAGACACGCGCACAAATAAAAGAAAATTTGTTCCAATCCAAGAAAATTTCTAATTTAAGGGTTCGAGTTTAATTAAGTCCCATAATAGGATTTTAGGATTTTCAAAACTTCAGAATATTGGCAGACACCCAAATATTACCTATAGAACGAATAAACTGTGACATTGATTACATTCAATATTCTTACTAATGTAAACCAGTTTACCTAGAAATCTGATATGAAAACATTAATAAAATTTACAAGTCCTATTTACCTGGTTGATTGCACTGGTTTTTAGAAATCCGCGTCTTCGTTAAAATACTATATTTAAAAAATCATTAGTACCAAGTCTTAGATATTTTTCTTATTGTAAACCATATGATCAGTGTATACAGGTAAACAAGAAAAGTGCGTGTTGAAAACCAACGGTTAACAATATACGGCGTGTGAAATGATTGTAAGGTATACATGTTTGCCTTGCAAGGTTTATCTGGCCTTAACGATATGTTCATGGGTTCATTGATCGACGTTAAGTTTTCGTTGCTATGCCTGTTTTGCAGAGACTATAGTGCATTTGGTGTAAGTAATAATAGTAAAGTGTATATGTCTGCCCACCAGGATTCATCTGACCTTGACAAAATTTTCATGGATCATGTAAACTAAACGGAGTAGGGATTATGCCCCGTCCCTGGATCCACCCATTCACCACCTTTATACTTCAAATAACGATTACACAAATTCCAGATTTCCTCTACTATCAAATTCCTTTGCTTAATATGTCTTAATCATTTATACTTGAAATGTTTTTGAAATCTATACACGAGGAAGTACACAATCCTAAATAATAGCAACTTACATCTTGTATTATGTACTAAAAGTACTATCAACCAATCAAATGCATAAATAATATTCTCCAGTTTGAAGCTTTCAGTTGTATATGTGGCCGTGACTCTGATACTGATACTTGGTGTAGCGTGTGTTATCTTGACTGTTTTCGTAATTAGATCATATAATCATCATATAAATCCTAATATTCCTGTCCCAAAAATATTAAATGTATTGAAGCTAAAGATGATGTTATGTTGCCATTGTTAGAGGCCAATAGAGTTAATCCATATAATTAATAAAATTGAGAATGGAAATGGGGAATGTGTCAAAGAGACAACAACCCGACCACAGAACAGACAACAACAGAAGGTCACCAATAGGTCTTCAATACAGCGAGAAATTCCCGCACCCGGAGGCGTCCTTAAGCTGGCCCCTAAACAAATATATATACTAGTTCAGTGATAATGGACGTCATACTAAACTCCAAATTATACACAAGAAACTAAAAGTAAAATAATACAAGACTAACAAAGGCCAGAGGCTCCTGACTTGGGACAGGCGCAAAATGCGGCGGGTTAAACATGTTTATGAGATCTCAACCTCCCCTATACCTCTAGCCAATGTAGAAAAGTAAACGCATAACAATACGCACATTAAAAGTCAGTTAAAGAGAAGTCCGAGTCCGATGTCAGAAGATGTAACAAAAGAAAATAAACAAAATGACAATAATACATAAATAACAACAGACTACTAGCAGTTAACTGACATGCCAGCTCCAGACCTCAATTAAACTGATTGAAAGATTATGTCTTCATCATATGAATATCAGGCACAATCCCTCCCGTTAGGGTTTAGTATCATACCATCATAAAATATATGAGAAGAGCATAACCCGTGTCATGCCAACAACTGGTTTTTAAATAAATGTGTTTAGTTCCGATGCAAAGACCCTATAAGTGAATCAATATTAAAGCCAAAATATGCAATCTTTAATGACCTGACAACAGTATCGTAACTATATCCCTTCTTAATAAGTCTATTTAAAGGTTTTGTTAGCTTCTGAGGTGAATACTGACATTTTAGTGCTTTATAAAGAATATTACCATAAAAGATTGGATGTGAAATACCTGAACGTATAAGAAGTCTGCATGTTGAGCTATATTTACGAATGATGTCCTTATACCGATGATAAAATTTAGTAAATGTTTTGACTAGTTTGTGATATCGAAAACCCTGGTGTAATAATTTTTCAGTAATACATAAATTTCTTTCGTTAAAATCTGAAACGTTGTTACATACACGAGCGAATCGTACAAGTTGAGATATATAAACACCGTAAGATGGTGACAAGGGAACGTCACCATCTAAAAATGGATAATTAACGATAGGAAATGAAAAATCATCTCTTTTATCATAAATTTTTGTATTAAGCTTTCCGTTAATGATATGGATATCAAGATCGAGGAAAGGGCAGTGGTCATTGTTAGTATTAGCTTTATTTAAAGTAAGTTCAACAGGATAAATTTCTTTAGTATACATACTGAAGTCGTCATTATTGAGAGCCAATATATCATCCAAATATCTAAAAGTATTATTAAATTTTTGTATCAGATGTTGTTTCGATGGGTCTTTGCTGATTTTAGTCATAAATTGTAACTCATAGCAATACAAAAACAGGTCCGCAATAAGTGGTGCACAGTTAGTCCCCATTGGAATTCCGATACATGTTTATTGTAAGACTACATGATATAGAACTGCACATGATATAAAGCCCCATTGTGTTATCTATAGATAAAGTCAATGAAATTTAAGCACTTGTAACTGTTCATATTGTCAATCAAGATAAGATAGGGGGAGTCTCTATAAATGTAAATAGATTGATAAGATGATAAAGCAATATCATTACAACCCCCCTCTTAAGACAAGCAATTAAATTTAACACAGTTCATTAAGTCACATTGAAAATCTAGCCAGTTTGTGTTGTATGTTGAATCTAATTAACTACGATAAATATTTACAGACAAGCATGAAATTTAACGATCATACGAAATTACTTTAGAAAATCACATGTTGATCAATAAAGAAAAAAGAGAAAATGTTTGCTCCAATGAATAGAAAACGTATACTAATTTAAATAATTTTGACGGACAAGTTTTAATAAATTGTGATTATCTATTTAAATAATTTCATACAAACGTAAGGTCATGATAAACTATCCTGCCTTTTCCTACTCGCAAAATCTGAGCAAGGGCATTATTCTGTTCCTTACGACACTACTCAGATTTCCTTTTGAATCTATTAGTCGAGTAGGTTTTTTGACGGATCTTTCACTTCTTCTAACAAACGATAGTTCTAAAGATTGTTCATCAGTTATATTGTCAAAATCATTGTGATTGTTTTCATTGTTGGTATTAGCTTTATTTAAAGTCAGTTCGGCAGGATAAATCTCTTTAGTGTACATAGTGAAGTCGTCATTATTGAGAGCCAATATATCATCTAAATATCTAAAAGTATTATTAAATTTTTGAATCAGATGTTGTTTCGATGGGTCTTTGCTGATTTTAGTCATAAATTGTAACTCATAACAATACAGAAACAGGTCCGCAATAAGTGGTGCACAGTTAGTTCCCATGGGAATTCCGATAACCTGACGATATACGGAATCTCCATAGCGAACAAAATTGTTATCTAGTAAAATTTCGATAGTATCAAAGCAGGTTCAATTGACATAGTTCTTTTGTTTGTTGTTACTAAAAAATGACCAAAAAGAGTTTGAACATATATATTCGCATTCCGACTTTTTAAATGCCCATTTAATCAGGTGTGTGAATTTTTTCTTAATAAGATTATGAGGCAACGTTGTATATAGGGTAGAAAAATCAAAACTTTGAACAGATTCGAAATCATCAATATAAGCATGCAATTTATCAAGTACTTCCAACGAATTTTTGACACTCCAGAAGTAATTAGTTCCACTATTTTCAAAGGCCTTATTTGAACAATTTATTACAAGGTTTTTGATTGTACCGAGTGTACTAGTAAGTAGAATAGATAGTTTAGTAGTCGAACAATGGCTTGAAGACGAAAAAAATCTATATTTGTATGGAGTTTTATGCAGCTTCGGAAGCCAGTACATATTTGGAACTTTCATTGTATTTGGTTCTGCTTGTAAAGAGGTAGCTAAAAGTTTATGTTTGTTACAGATGTCATTTTCCGAAAATGGAGTCAGTTGGAATGTTGGTGAATTCGTGATTTCCTTTTGTAGAACTTCAATGTAAAATTTACGTCAAACAATAATGATATTGTTAGCTGCCTTATCAGCCGGGACAAAAATATATTCCTTGGCGAGTTCTTTTAGCTTATGTTTGATACGGGAAGTTGAGCTATTATGGTTGTTGTTAGGAGTAAATGATCTTTAAAATGTTGAATACGTATATCAACTATGTTCATTACCGAATTAAAAAGAATCTAATGATTTCTTGTCAGCTTTTCTCGTTTTATCCATTTAGAGCAGTAAGTACGGAGTGAGTCGTGGATGATGTTACGACACTCATTCCAATTAATAATTGACGGGGGACGATATTTAGGTCCTTTACTGAGGAATGATTTCAACTCTCGGTCATGAACGATTTTAAGGTCTCCTGTTATAACATGGGAACTGGGGCCATAAATGTATTCAGATTTACTGCAATTTCATGAGGAAGGTGTATTGTCACTGATATTAACATTTTTACACACTTCGCTGTAATTAAACACATATTTCCGGGTAGATTTTTTGTAAATATAACAAATAAGAGGGAGTTCAGTATTATCAAAATAGCCAGGAATTTGTTCTTTAACAGAATGAACATTAAAAATACCGGCAATATTTACAAAATCAAAACCTTTATTGACATATTTAATTTTAATAAAATGTTTTTTGTGATCTTCAGGGCGATCAATTTTGGGAAACAATTTAGAAAAACAATATGCAATTATAATTTGGACGGTTTCATATTTAGGACTGCAATATGGAATTGTGTTGCATTCCTCCAAAATTTGATGTAATTTATTAACAGGCAAAGAACAGAGCTTGGTTAATAGATAGTGTCTACCGTTGTTTTTTGAAATATAGATTAGGTCCGAAATATTTGTATTGTTACTACGAAATTTTCTTTGATTGCGATTTATTCTACGCCCATGAGAACGGTTTTTACGTACTGTGTTAGAAATTATATCCAAAACAGAACCTGTTCTAGATATACTACCAATTCCCATGATATTGTCGTTAAGACCGAGAGGATAGACTGTCTGTAATTTTTTAATCCAATTAAATTCAATTATTTTTCATGATCGTACAAATTTTGAATGAGATTCCCCAGGCTGCTTATCAACTACTTCTAAAGGTTGAACTGTTAAATGTTTAAACGGATGATTGTGCTTCTTAAGGTGTTGATAAATGATACTTTTGAATTTATGGGGTCTTTTAAAACGATAAAGGTGTTCTTGCGTGCGTTTTGATAAATATCGTCCAGTTTCACCTACGTACTGAATACCGCATCCCGGTTTGTTTCATGTGAGTAAATATATAATACTGTTAGTTTTTCAAGTGATATCAGTTTCAAAATTTAGGGGAAATGTGCGACCATTAAACGTGGACCTTACCGTATTGTTGGTGGAAAGACGGGGACATGTAATCGACAATGATTAGGTTATTGTTATTGTTCCAATAAAAAATATCAATAACAACTGTCATCCACGGTCGTTCCGGAGTTTAACTTTCTGCCATCGGTTCTTTTGTGTTTGATCTTCTGCTTTCACTACATTTTGAAATAAAGTCAGTAATCTGCATTAATTTCTGGCCAAAAGATATTCTCTTGCTAATTTTCGTTTTTTTTTTCTATTCCAAAATGTCCTTTGTGTAGTTTGTTCAGCATATCCTTTCTCATACTCGCTGGAATAATTATCTTCTCTCCTTTTAGAATAATTCCATTTACGGTGGATAATTCATCCCGGAAATTCCAGTATTCAAAAACCTCATTGGGAACCTCATTTTTCTCATTTGGCCAGCCGTCTATTATTAGCCTGGTCAATGTTTGTAATGTATCATCCTTTGAAGTTTCTTCCGTTATTTGTTCTAGATTTCTATCAGACATTGATGTATTTCTTAAGAAACACTCTATATCATTTTCCACTTCATTATTTGTGTTGATCTTTATCGGCGCTCGTGATAACATGTCTGGAACTATTAAATCTTTCCCTGGTATATACTTCAGTGAGAAATCGTATTTTTGTAACCTGAATAACATCCTCTGTAGTCGTGGCGGAGCACACCCTAGAGATTTTCTCACGACCATCTCTAACGGTTTGTGGTCAGATTCAACATGTATGTGTTTACCATACGTATAATCATTAAAACTTTCCAATCCAAATAGCACACCAAGCGATTCTCTTTCAATGTTGGCATATCTGCTTTCGGCATCTGTCAATGATCTTGATGCATATGCAACAGGTTTATAGTCTTGTATCAACATTCCCCAAGACCGCATTGGGATGCATCACAACTTACAGTTACTGGTTTTGACACATCGTAGAAACTTAATACTGCATTCTTTGTTATAATGTCTTTCAATTTCTCAAATGCTTGTTGCTGTTCATGTGTCCAAATGAATTCGTGTTCTTCTTTCAATAGCTTTCTGATGGGCTCTGTGACTGTTGACATGTTCGGAACAAACTTTGCTAAGTAATTAATGGTCCCTAGTAGTCGTTGTACACCTTTTTTGTCTGTTGGAGCCGGCATTTCTTTGATAGCCCGTATTTTTTCCTGATCGGGTCTTACTCCATCTGCGCTTAGAATGTGTCCAATGTACGTCACCTCTTTTACTCGAAACTTGCATTTTTCGGCATTTAACGTAATTCCAACTTCTTGACATCTGTAAAGAACTGAACGAAGTCTATCATCATGTTCCTTTCGCGTTGTTCCCCACACTAGAATGTCGTCGATATCAGTTTCAACTCCTTTTAAGTTTTCAAACAATTGTGAAACTCGTTTTTGAAAGACTTTTTGAGCCGATTTAATTCCAAAAGGCATTCGCAAGAAGCAGCACCTCCCGAATGGAGAGTTAAACGCAGTAAAGAGTTGGTTCTCTTTATCCATGCGTAATTGCCAATATCCATTATTACAATCTAGTTTACTCAGATACTTAGCACCTGTCAGTCGTGTGGTTATGTCACAGGGTTTCCGCTGGCGGTCGCCATTTTCGCATTTTGCGAAAAAAATAAAACTTGTGGCGATTAAAATTCGTTATTGGCGAAAGAATTTGGCGAAGAAATATAACTGTTCGACTGCGTCCATCTTGTTTACTTTTTTTCGTGTTTCTCGGACTTTTTCCCTGATCAGACAATGCTGGAAATTCACCTTGAACTCGTTACAACAATAATCATCTGATTGCGTTTTATATCCATCGGCAACAAAGGATTATAATTAATAAATGTGTTGTATTGTTTCGTGAAATGGTGTGGTTAAATGGCTTCACATGTCACTTAAAGGCTATTTTACATCTTTGTTTGAAATAATTGTTTTGAAGTGGGTACTTTACAATCCTTTTAGCGACGCACATTTTACGTCTCCTCTTTTTCTTTTAACGATCGTCTGGAAAAAAATCTGTTGTTATGACAAAATGTTCAAAAGTAAAGAAAATCTCTGACTTTTAATTTTATCTTATAACTTTTGAGAGTAATAATTCTTTTGAAATTGGTAATTTACAATCGTTTTAGCAACGCACGTGTTTGAGGCATAATTTTACGTCCAAACTTTTTTAATGATGGTCCGGAAAAGAAATCTATTGTTAAGAACAATATTCAAAAGTAAGAAAAATCTCTGATTTTATCCTTCAACTAGACGGGAAGTATCTTATAAACTATTATAAATGAATCCTGTGCTCCTTGCAGAAGTCAACATGATGATTTCATGATCTTATTCTATATTGCAATTTTACAGTATCTTTTAAAAACTAAATGTTTGTTATTATTGAGTGTTTATTGATGACAATGAGATTAAAAAATATATATTCAGAATTATAAAAGACATAGTTAGTTTTCTCGTTTGAATTGTTTCACACTTGTCATTTCGGGGCCTTTTATAGCTGACTATGTGGTATGGGTTTTGCTCATTGTTGAAGGTTGTACGGTGACCTATAGATTGGTAACTTCTATGTCATTTGGTCTCTTGTGAAGAGTTGTCCCATTGGCAATCATACAACATCTTCTTATTTTCATATACTAGTAGAAATGTGGCAAACTAATTTTTTTTTTTGTTAGAGAAGGAAATTTTAAACGAAAAATATGTTTTTGTTTGTTGGCGAAAAAAAATTGAAAGTGGCGAAAAATATATTGTTTTGGCGAAAGAGGTGGCGAAAAAGAAAATTGACCCAGGGGAAACCCTGAGTTATGTCCTCTATTGTTGGTAGCGCAAAATGTTCTCTTTTTATCGCTTTATTCAAATTTCTTGGATCTAAACAAATCCTCAACTTTCCTGTTTTCGGCTTTTCTACAATAACCATCGAATACACTCAGTCTGTCGGTTCATCGACTTTTCGGATTACTTCTTTGTCTTCCATTTCTTTTAATGTACACAGGATGAACGCTTGAGTCAATTTTAATATGGTACGTTTTCTAGACATCCTAAGCCTGTAAAGACTTTCGGAAACGATTTGACAGGATCGTCAACGTCTGTTTGTACCGTCATGATAACATGAATTAGACCTAATTCATTTGATGCCTTGAATCCTAATAGCGGAGATTAATTTGTGTCCGTCACAAAGAATTCATATTTTGTCTTTTAAATGAAACGAACATTTTCCTACAACTTTGAGTTTATCTCCTGAATAGCTAGTAAGAGAAGTGGAAGTTTTGCTTAATTTGACGTTTGACAATTTCTTGTAAATCGAAAGCGGTAAGATGTTGATTTGAGCACCAGTATCGACTTTAAATTGTACTGTCTTACCTTGCAATTTGAAATATGAAAAGCAAGCATTTTCTTTGATTTCCGTTTTTCTGTGTACTGTTCCTACGAAGTAATTTTCTCCGTCCGATTCGCATGAAGAATATTCATCTAATCCGTGAACACTTTTCGAAAACTTTGATTTACAAAACTTCTGATAGTGATTCAGCTTTTTGCATTTATAGCACTTTTTACCGTATGCGGGACAGTTTCTTCTCTCGTGAGTTGTTCCGCACTTTCCACAGCTGAAAATCGGATTCGACTCTCGCTTCTCATGATCTTGTCTGCTCGGACCTTTCTTTGCGTAGCCTTCATTGCGGTTGGTTCTTGGATTTTGAGTTTTCCTCCTCAAAAGTGTGTACTTGTTCTTTATCGTTTAACGTTTTCATCTGTTTTCTAGATTCTTGGTCGGCACTACAAATACCAACAGCTTTGTCCAGTGTCAACCCATCCTCTCGAAGTAAACGTTCTTTTACTCTGGAAGAGTTCGTGCCACAAACTATTCTATCACGAATGAGTCCATTCTTTAAGTATTCAAATTCGCAGTTCTTGGTAATTAACTTCAGGTCTGTTAAATACTGATCAATACTTTCACTCGAATTTTGAACGCGTGTGTTGAAACGATGTCTGATTACTGTTACATCCTTCTTCGGGATGCAATAGTCCTCGAATTTTTTCAGCAGTACTTCAAGTTAATCAGCTTCATTTTCACCAAAATTGAATGTATTGTAGATTTCTCGGCCTTCTAATCCAATGACATATAAGACAGCTCTGCACTGTTCCTTTTCTGTTTTTTTCACCCATAAATACTTCCAAGTATAAGTTCATTGTTTGTTTCCACCTTTTCCATTTCTCGGATAGGTTGTCTTCATGGGAAAAATCCATTTCTGGCGGTTGCTTAAAATGACCATCCATTCTTTCTTTTATCTTTTCCCCGCCAAACAATAACGAAAACATTTGCTATTAATTATTTTAAAGTCGTTTTTACATCTGACACAATGTTATGTTACCATTGTTAGAGGCCAATTGAGTTAATCCATATGATTAATACATGTTAACTATAAGACTACATGATATAAAACTGCACATAATATAAAACCCCAGTGTGTTATCTATAGATAAAGTCAATGAACTTTAAGCACGTGTAACTGTTCATATTGGCAATCAAGATAAGATAGGCGGAGTCTCTATAAATGTAAATAGATTGATAAGATGATAAAGCAATATCATTACAGATGATTCCCTTATCATGTTGGAGGGTTTGTTGCTACAGTGGCAGAAAGAAGTTTGTGTAGATACTGATGACAAGAAGAATATCGAAGATTTTCAGATGATTATCTCTTTGCTTGGACCAAAGTTGCTGTCATAATGGATTGGTTCTTCTCCATCCTTTTATAGACAATAACTGCCCTTTGTACTGTTATCCTGATGTTGAGAGTCATAGTAGGAGGAATTACTTCAGAAGTCTGTTTATTCTGCTGTGTCTTATTACATTACATATAAATAGGTACATATATGCTCTTCTTCCATACATGTATAAACTTCTGTCTTTAATTTTTGATTTGATTGTACCTGTATATATTGTTATTACTATTTTTTGGCATACAATTTTATGATATTTAGTAAACTATTTCGGTTTTTGCAGTATATACTTCCTTGGATTTATATCTGTATTCTTTCTCTTGCCATTAGTTATGTTTGCTCTATGTATAAAAATGTGTAACCTGTAAACATTGTTTATATTTTTTTCCTGATACAAAATTGTAAAGTAGGACACGATTAACTAAACAATCTTCAATGCATTGTTTCTTGAGATTGATTTAATTGACTGTTCTTTAAAAACACATTTTTTCGTTCCGATAAGTGAAAAATTGTGATGTTACTGCGTACATTTTTACTGATATTTAGCTCTCCTTCGACGTTAAAGCACTGCAACACAAAGACTGTTCGTACAATGCTTTTTGCCTCTTTCTAAATTTCTGTCGAATAAATGTAATATCACGATGCGACACATACAGTTAAAGCTGCCTCATCTCTTGGCTAATTGACTTGTATGTTAGATATTTATGTTGTTGTTGAAATATACGGATGTTGATAAAATATGAAAATTTCCAGCGAGTTGGAATCCATCTTATATGCAGCTTTTCCCAATACACAATGTTATTCCCAGCGCAACTACATTGTAAAAGAGAGGCGGAAGATACCAAAGGGATATTCAAACTCATAATTGGATCACAAACTGACAACGCCATGGCAAAAAAAAACTACCAAAAGACAACAATAGTATACAAAAGACAACAAAGAAAACTAAAGAATGAACAATTCGATCCCCACCAAAAATCGAGGGTGATCTCAGATGCCCAGGGAGGTGAAGCCGATTCTGCTCCACAAGTGGCACCTGCTCCGGGGGGAAAAGCCGATCCTGATCCACATGTGGCACCCGTCGTGTTGCCTATGTAATTACGAGGTCGGTATAAGTCTAATTCGGTCACATACGAGGAAAAGAGGACAGGTTTATGGTTACAATTGGAATATGTCCGTCGTCATTTGTGACACTGATATTCCATACGGTTAACCAACTCGTGATAGCGTCCGTAGAATTTCTGAAGGAGGGATGACCTCAACTTTACCACTTGGAATCCTTGTCTATTATATATAGAACTATTAACCTCGGGTAGGAGTCTACTTACTCAGGAGCAAAATGAAAATAAATTTAAACATTTTTTTCAGTTTAATAGAGGGTCGAACAGATTCTTTATTGTTTAGATAGTAAAACATGACCACACACACACCATCATCTAAGTTCAGTTGTTGTTGGTTTTTTTGGTTTTTTTTTTTTATTAATTTATTTCCTTCTTCTTTCGTACCACTTAATATTTCTGTCCAAATTATACAAAGGTTGAAATAATATGTAATTTATACATGCCCTTATATATATTGTATTGTTAACAAGTGTATAAAGCGTTGTATGGTATAGATGATATAAACTGGATGAGCCTATTTACTTTAGCAACATCTAATAATACTAGAGGTCACTCCTTAAAACTCTTTAAGAAACAGTGTAAGACGACACATAGACTAAATACTTTTTCAATTAGAGTAGTGGATCAGTGGAATAACCTGTCAGATTTAACAGTGACGGCAAAGACTTTGAATAATTTTAAGTCGGCGTTAAATGGCGAGAATTGGAACCCGTATAAATTTATATGTTCATGTTAATTGTTAAGCTGCGCACACCTAAATAAAATCTATTTTTATAAGTATAATATATATAAATATATTATTATGCGATTATGATGAGAGGAGAAATTGCATTACGACAATCCAAGATGAGGGGTAAGTAGAAGCCTTTGGCTTATTTTAAGGACCCGAAGATAAAGGTATAAAGGTATAAAGGTATATTTCATCAAATAGATCAGATTTTCACTAATGACAAAAATCGACTGGGTTGACATTTCTGTCATCGGAGATAAATTGATAAATGGGATAAATTGACCGTCAAGAAGGTCTAGAGAACCACATCTGGAGAACTTTAACAATAATAAGTAATACTTACCAAAATTGCTGATACTAAACGCTATTTTCTATTGGAAATGTCAAACAGATGATGATAAAATAATTTAATGATGTAGGTTATTTTCTTGTTTTTGCGCGAAATATTCTTACTCATATTGCTTGACGTAACAAAATTTTTATAGAATTAAATTCAACTATAGCTCAGCGTTAATAAAAGTAAATATGCAGAAGCATGACAATACATTAATGATAAAATGTGTATATATTTCTGTAAAAGAATAGAATTTTACTTTTCCGGTATACTTCACTTAGGATTACATTTGAGCGCAAGAAAAATCTCTGTTTGTGAATCGGTTGAATCCAGGGGTCGAAGTTCAACATATTAACGGTCTTTTTGCGTGTCCTTTACATCGAGGCTTGCGTTGCTTTACATCGAGGCCACAGTAGTTCAACCAATCGGGGAATGTTAAGTTGGGGGCATACATCTATTTTTACTGCAGGTTTTGGCATATCTAATTCGGAATTAAAGAAAAATGGAATGTTGTTAGTAGATACAAAACCGAAAATGATGAACTTTAAGCAAAAGATGAATTGGATCGGGGGTCTGTGTATTCACATTATTTGTACAACTCTCCTTACTCTTGGGAAGCGTGTGCTTTACATCGAGGCTTGCGTTGATTTGCATCGAGGCCACAGTAGTTCAACCAATCGGGGAATGTTTATTTGGGGCTTAATTCTATTTTTACTGCAGGTTTTGGCATATTTAAATCGAAATTATAGAAAAATGGAATGTTGTCTGCAGATACAAAACAGAAAATGATGTATACTTTTAGCAAAAGATGAATTGGATCGGGGTCCTGTGTATTCACATTATTTGTACAACTCTTCTTACTGATGAGATACTTTGGAATTTCTGTGACCTAAATGGTTCGCGAAAATTAATATTTTTATATATAGTATAGTAAATATGTTAGATGGAGAAGACTTCATAAGTCTGTTTGACTTGTGTCTCATCCAATTTGTGTTTATACAAACAAAATATCCTTAAACTAAACAATGCTTTCTTTCCTAACAAAATAAATCGATAAAAGGCATTCATTAACCACACTATGCAAACGGTGTCTTCTATGAAATGTGCCTTCGCGTTCTCTGTGTACTGTGACTTCAATTTTGCAACACCAAATAACAACAATACATTCAATTAGGTATGTTTACTTTGTTTTCTATATTGATTTTTCACTGTTAACAGCTAAATTACAATGATCATATGGTACACATTAGCACAATAATATTGAAGGGTGTATCTTAATTTGATTTTGGACCGATTTATTGAGATTTTGAAGGACAAGAACCTTATAGGTGTTGTAAAAGAGACATTGGCGTGTAGCTTAGGAACAACTCCAGAATGGTTTATGTTGTCACTTTAAGTTAATTTTGGACCATTTGTTTAGAGATTGTTACGGTGAACGACTATATAGGTGTTGTAGAAGATGAGACATAATCGCATCTTTTTTTAACAACCCCAGAATGGTTTATGTCCAAATTCTGAAGTTAGGGTAAAAAACTGAAATTGAAAAGATGAAACTAGGTGGCAGGGCACTTAAAGTTGATTTTGGAACAATTTATAGAGATTGTGACGGGCAACGAAATATGTGTTAAAAAGAGACATTAGCAAGACGTTTAGGAACAAATCCAGAATATTTTATGTTCGAAAATCAGAATCTCCAGCTTTCGGTTCTCCTCGGCAATTCCCTACGGCAAAGTTTAAGACCGAAAAGAAAGGTATTGACCGAGAGCATTGCGCACTTACATATCTTTCTGGGAACCCTTGGTAGATAATAATGCATCCAATTTTTAGCAGGTAGTTTTTGAAACGTTGCTAATGATTAAGCATCCAAAATTCGAAAATTTCACTTAAATCATCTTATCGGTTATGTGAATTTGAAAGTATTTGCAAAGGAAACGAACACGCATTAAGAATATACTGTGACGTAATTAACCGCCAAAACAAGGAAAATGGGATTCCCGCCAGATTTCAAAAACTATAGGTTTTCTATTTCTAACTACAAAATGAGAACATGGACCCCAAATTAATTCTTTTGAAATCTTCTGATAAATCAAAATTGAAAGAAAAAAAATCAACGGTAGTTTTTTTTTTATATGCATTTGCATTGTCAAAAAATATCTACAGCTTTTCATTACCAAAAATTGTATGATTTCACACAAAAAAATCGCATTCATTCTAGGGATTTCCTTAAATCCTTTAAATTCTAAGAAACACTTAAAAAAAAAAACGGGTGAAAATATCTCCTTCCGTTTGAAAGTTATTTTTTAGGAAATGTGTTGAAAAAAATCTTTGTATTCACTTGCAAGTCCGAACTTGAAACTTTCGCCAAACGAAAATACTTCAAAAGGGCGGATAGAAATAAATTTTATATATTAACCACGACTCTTTCTTCAATGTCAACATGAACAGCCGTTGGTTTAAAAATCAAGCTTGGGTCATCACTAATTCAAAAATGGCTTAAACAAACAATGATTGCAGATGAAAAATGTATAACAAAAATACCGAACTCCAAGGTAAATTCAAAAAGGGAGAAGACCATACAAACTGACAAAATCATATGTGAGACTTTATAAACCAACGGAACGAATGGTAAAAAACCGTCATATTCCTGACTTGGTACAGACATTTTCCGAAGAACAGTTACTCTGACTTTCCAAGCAAAAGAACATAGCCAGAAATAAGTAGTACTTTTGCTAATTAATATTCATAATATGTAAATGAGAATTGTACCACGTGATAATAGTTTGAACTGGACTGGCTTGATATCATTAAAATCTCTAAAACACGGATATTATAAGTTGCCCGTCACAGAGTTCTTGTTTATAATCACTCTGATATTTCCGTAAAGTTGTCAGGCGGTTAAAATCAAAACAATGAACGCGAATTTAGTGGATTTTTCGTGTTTTCGTGAGTTTATTCTTCTTGAAATATGGGGATTTAAACTTTACGTGGGAACCTAAAGTTCAACGACTACACATAAAAGGTTTGGACTTGCTTATTCTCTGGACATTTAAGTTTCAAGTTTCATCCCGGCAACCTGTTTTTGTAATGACCTTGTTAGCCAATTTTCAACTCAAAGTTTGCAAATTTGACGTTTCAGCCATTTGAGCCTGTATTTTATACTGCAATGTTAAAAGCCTCTCGCTTCGATTTTTAAAATAGCTCAGGAACCTTGATTTTTGAAACGACAGTCATTATGTTTCGTTTAAATGGTGTATATTGTTGTGTATATTTATTTTCTGTCCCGGCAACCTGTCTACCACTTAAATTAAAGTTAAAACAGACATTTTTTTCAAAATTCCCTATCATTTCAATATAATTTCCGTGACCCGTATTCGATTTCTTTAGTATAATATTCAAATATGCAAAGTGGCGTTGATTTCTGGATATGATGAACACGAGATGAATAAAGTTTTCATTTTTAAATCCATGAATAGTATAAAGCTGCTAAATTTCAATTTTGCATCCATACATGTCAAAATGATAATTCCGTTTACAGTTAAACTTTTATACTAGGTAAAAAGTGCAAATTTCCAGTCAATTTTACATAGGTGTATCAAAGTTTAAAGCGCAAATGTCCATATTTTTGGAGCACAAATTTCTGTTCGTGTTCAAGGTAAAAAAGCACAAACGTCCTGTGCCCATTCCGAGGGTCCCTCCGCTGGATTATCGTGTTTCGCCTGCAACACCCATTGTAATATTAGTGACACAAACTTTGCGAATTCATACATGGTACAAATGATATGTTTATTATGAATTAAACCCCGAGTGAGCAGCTTATTTAATATCGATGCAAGGAAGAAAGAGTTTTTGTCCGCGAAACCATGATTGGCTTATACATGTACATATAGCTATTCGTGAAGACTGGTTAATTATGCTTATTAATGATAATTTAAAATTAAAGGTGATATCAAGCAATCTAAAAAGATAAACACGAGTGTTATTTTTAATTAGAGTTTAAGAAACCGGTTTTGTTGCAGTTGGGTATGACGCTTTAGCTTCCTACCTTAACATTCAGTCCTGAAATTTGGAATTGAGCTGGTCTTAATACGGACCATAATAAGAGGAAATAATTTTTATAAAATGAAATGGTCAATAAGTCCAAAAACAAAAATACGATAGGAACTTGTATTCTGAAAATTATCCCTTAAAAATGAAAGGTAATGATTACCAAACGCAAAAAAAAAAAACGTTTCATTTCGAATACTACATATTATCATTTTGAATTAATAATTTCTTGACACGAATTTATTGTTGTTGTTAAACCATAGCATCTGTAATTTTTGAGATTATTTTACCTTAAAATTCTGTACAAATTTACTTATGGCAAGGCACAAGATCGTGACTTCCTGCACTGTGTATGAAGTTACTGTAAAAATTCTACCCCGAGGCGCTGTCGCAGATATATATGTGGTAATTTGAGGCTACTTTCAGTAACTGTCAGCACTATTTGATGCTGCAATTTTAATTTATTGTGAGAATTGTTATCTTGTACATCTGTATTGTGGTTCTCAGTGCCGGTAATCTACAGTGAAATGCTTTTTCTGAACGGATTTTAATTGTCCGTTTTTTTTAATATAATTTTACTTTTGTTATCCCACAAATGGAGATCAAAAGGGAACTAAGGGTAGGTAACCTTCTTTTATATCAACATTAATTACAACAGTTACTGTAACTTACCTTCAATTAGGAAAATTGATCCACTTAAAAACAACAGTTGAAATAGCATTTTAAAATGTCGTGTTCAAGCTTTTGTCTTAATCGGACTTAAAAGTTTACATTTTATATAATATCATGTCATAACTTTTATTGTGCAATATACATTACCGGGAATGTATACCTGGTACTTGACTCGCGCTGTTCCAGAATATATACCATTATCATGCTAAAAGGGCGGAGAATTACAACAAATGACAAACACAAAAACCCATCATGTGACTTTACAAGAACAGACAAAACATTTTTTGCAAACGGCCCGAGTCACTATATATTCTTTCTTTACACGTCCTTGTTCTCTAATATGTTGATTTTTTTCCGAAATAATTTGAATGAAGTTAATTTTACATTTGAATAGATCTTTATTCGGTTAAATACTTTTTCAATCGGTATCCGTGTTAAATTTCCAATATTGAGAACGTTGTTTTTTAAACAAAATATATATATACCTAAAAAGTCCTGTTTTTGTTCGAGATCTTCATTATCTTATGGATTTAAAAAAAAAAATACAATACAGCGCAAGGTTATCTATAAGTGATACAATCAAAATAATTGTGTTATGATAAATAAAATTGAGAATGGAAATGGGGAATTGTCAAAGAGACAACAACCCGACCATACAGCAGACAACAGTCGAAGGCCACCAATGGGTCTTCAATGCAGCGAGAAACTCCCGCACCCGGAGGCGTCCTTCAGCTGGCCCCTAAACAAATATGTATACTAGTTCAGTGATAATGGACGTCATACTAAACTCCAAATTATACACAAGAAACTAAAAGTAAAAATAATACAAGACTAACAAAAGCCAGAGGCTCCTGACTTGGGACAGGCGCAAAAATGCGGCGGGGTTAAACATGTTTTTTGAGATCTCAACCCTCCCCCTATACCTCTAGCCAATGTAGAAAAAACAAACGTACAACAGTACGCACAGTAAAACTCAGTTTAAGAGAAGTCCGAGTCCGATGTCAGAATAGGAAACAAAAGAAAATAAACAAAATGACAATAATACATAAATAACAACAGACTACTAGCAGTTACTGACATGCCAGCTCCAGACCTCAATTAAACTGATTGAAAGATTATGTCTTCATCATATGAATATCAGGCACAATCCCTCCTGTTAGGGGTTTAGTATTATACCGTCATAAAATATATGAGAAGAACATAACCCGTGTCATGCCAACAACTGGTTTTAGAATAAATATGTTTAATTCCGATGCAAAGACCCTATAAGTGAATCAATATTAAAGCCAAAATATGTAATCTTTAATGACCTGACAACAGTATCGTAACTATATCCCTTCTTAATAAGTCTGTTTAAAGGTTTTGTTAGCTTTTGAGGTGAATACTGACATTTTTGTGCTTTGTAAAGAATATTACCATAAAAGATTGGATGTGAAATACGTATAAGATGTCTGCATGTTGAGTTATATTTACGAATGATGTCCTTATACCGATGATAAAATTTAGTAAATGTTTTGACTAGTTTATGATATCGAAAACCCTGGTGTAATAATTTTTCAGTAATATATAAATTTCTCTCGCTAAAATCTGAAACGTTGTTACATACACGAGCGAATCGTACAAGTTGAGATATATAAACACCATAAGATGGTGACAAGGGAACGTCATCATCTAAAAATGGATAATTAACGATAGGATATGAAAAATCATCTCTTTTATCATAAATTTTTGTATTAAGCTTCCCGTTAATGATAAAGATATCAAGATCGAGGAAAGGACAGTGGTCATTGTTAGTATTAGCTTTATTTAAAGTAAGTTCAACAGGATAAATTTCTTTAGTATACATACTGAAGTTGTCATTATTGAGAGCCAATATATCATCCAAATATCTAAAAGTATTGTTAAATTTTTGTATCAGATGTTGTTTCGATGGGTCTTTGCTTTCTTCAGTCATAAATTGTAACTCATAACAATACAAAAACAGGTCCGCAATAAGTGGTGCACAGTTAGTCCCCATTGGAATTCCGATAACTTGACGATATACGGAATCTCCAAAGCGAACAAAAATGTTATCAAGTAAAAATTCAAGGGCAGATATAGTATCAAAGCATGTCCAATTGACATAGCTCTTTTGTTTGTTGCTACTAAAAAATGACTTAAAAGAGTTTAAACATATGTATTCGCATTCCGACTTTTTAAATGCCCATTTAATTAGGTGTGTGAATTTTTTCTTAATAAGAATATGAGGCAAAGTGGTATATAGGGTAGAAAAATCAAAACTTTGAACAGATTCAAAATCACCAATATATGCATGCAATTTATCAAGTACTTCTAACGAGTTTTTAAGTATGAATTGAACTGCGGAAAAAAACGTTAAAGGGGCATTGGCCTTCAAATTCATGTTCACCGATTTGACTCAAATTCTCATATTTGATTTATAACATGCTAAAACGTAAATCCAAATTACAAAAAAGTCTAAATTAAACAATTAACAATAGAAAAACAAAGGATATGGGGTATCCATCCATGACCTTTGACCTTTAACTTTGAACATGTTCAAAACAATCGTGGTGCGGTCGCGGCGATATCAGGTCGTAGTGGAAGCGTAGTGAGAGCGCAGTAAGGTCGTGGTAAGATCGCAAAGGTCGCTGTACCATCGTAGCGAGAGCGTAGCGAAAGCGCGATTCTAGTCAGAGAGACTGCGCTACGATTTCACAGCGACGTTACTACGACCTCACTACGACAATCATGTTCTCACCGCGACCCAACCACGCTTCTACTACGACTATACCACATTTATACCTCGCTGTTCAAGACCATAGTACGATTCTAGGACGCTCATTCCGTCCTCATCACGCTCTTCTTACGACCTGACTACGTTAATACTACGACCATTTCGAGTTCTAGTCATGCTCATTGTCATTGTCACATACAATACCCGGTATATAAAAGCTCTCCAGGTTTTGTTTGAAACATCAATTTCAATTGAACCATGGAAACACAACACCATGTACATATAGTAATGCTTCTACAATCATTAACACAGATACAAAATCTAAATGACCAGGCCATGATATTGTTATTCAAAGAGCGAAGAAGAAGAATAAGAAGAAATTTTAGACGGCGTATAGGTCCTGTTGGGTTTGTCCTTGGTTATCAACCGATTTCAGGATGGATTGGTCGGTCCGACATCTCTACTGTATCAGAGGCCCCTCTGCCTCTACCTCTAACCCTACCACCACGCCCACGAGTTCTGGTAGATTTTGGTGGCATGACTGTGTTGTTTCCTAGAAATCTGCGTATTGATTAGAAATAGAAGGAACGGAACAGTATTTATATGGAACACGATGTTGACGTTATTGCTGAGAGCGTAGTAAGATCGCGGTATGAACGTGGTATGATCGTAGTATGATCGTGGCAAGAGCGTGCTATAATCGCAGTAGAAGCGTGGTAAGATCGTGTTGCAATCGGATAAATCGTGGTATGGTCGTAGTGAGAACGTGATGAGCGTAGTAAGATCGTGATAATCGTAGTGAGGTCGCAGAATAAGCGTGGTGAGAACGTGGTATAATCGTAGCGGGATCGTTGTAGAAGCGTATTGAGGACGTAGTAGCATCGTGAAAACAACGAAAATTTACATTTTCATGCCGCTCATACCGTGAGCTCACCACGATCTGAATTTATTTTATATCGCGGTGAGCGTGGTGCGATCGTGGTCTAGTGTGACGGGGAATAAACAAATACCTTTTAAAAAGGGTATAAGAATTCCAAATATCACTCTTTAACAGTGTTTTGTACATTTTTCATACTTGCAACATAACCTTTCACATGTATTTTTTTAATTCAGAGCATTTTTCACCAGCCTGAAGCTAGCGAACAATAACTAGCGAACAATAAGCCAGCGAACAATAAGGCGATATATCTGAAAACCGAAAAACTGCAAAAGACAGCAACGGCCGTTAAAACAAAAATATTTAAAAAGGCAGAAATTCCGTCCACAAATTACAATTTACATGAAATTGGATTAACCATATCTATTTATAAAACATGCCACAACCCTTTTCAGGGTAACATCGAATACCACAGTAAATTCACACCTGTCAACAGACGGGTTGTAGGCGTTAGACCACCTAAGCACGCACTTCAATTTAGAACGTATGTAAAAGTAGTCCTTCCCAGACAAAAAAGGGGGGTTGGCCTATTCCATGGCTTCTAGAGAAAAATAATGAGGGGTGTCACGGGGTATGACTATATAGGTCTTGTAGAGGAGAAACAGACGCATCGTTTGCGCAAGGTTTCGAATGGCGCTATGTTCAAAAATTTGAAACTAGCGCTCGAAATTTGAAATTTTTTGAAGAAAAACAGGGGGGTGGCCTATTCCATGGCTTCTAGAGAAAAATAATGAGGGGTGTCACGGGGTATGACTATATAGGTCTTGTAGAGGAGAAACAGACGCATCGTTTGCGCAAGGTTTCGAGTGGCGCTATGTTCAAAAATTTGAAACTAGCGCTCGAAATTTGAAATTTTTTGAAGAAAAACAGGGGGATTGGCCTATTCCATGGCTTCTAGAGAAAAATGATGAGGGGTGTCACAGGGTATGACTATATAGGTCTTGAAGAAGAGAAATAGGTGCATCGTTTGCGCAAGGTTTCGAGTGGCGCTATGTTCAAAAATCTGAAACTAGCGCTCGAAATTTGAAATTTTTTGAAGAAAAACAGGGGGGGGTGGCCTATTCCATGGCTTCTAGAGAAAAATAATGAGGGGTGTCACGGGGTATGACTATAAAGGTCTTGAAGAGGAGAAACAGGCGCATCGTTTGCGCAGGGTTTCGAGTGGCGCTATGTTCAAAAATCTGAAACTAGCGCTCGTAATTTGAAAATTTTTGAAGAAAAACAGGGGGGTTGGCCTATTCCATGGCTTCTAGAGAAAAATAATGAGGGGTGTCACGGGGTATGACTATATAGGTCTTGTAGAGGAGAAACAGACGCATCGTTTGCGCAAGGTTTCGAATGGCGCTATGTTCAGAAATCTGAAACTAGCGCTCGAAATTTGAAAATTTTTGAGGAAAAACAGGGGGGTTGGCCTATTCCATGATTTCTAGAGAAAATAAGAGGGTGCCACGGGATATTGCTATAATTATAGGTCTTATAGAGGAGAAACAGGCGCATCTTTCGTGCGAGGTTTCGAGTGGCGCTTTGTTCACAAATCTTACAGGAGTTTAGCCTATTCCATGGTTTCTAGAGAAAAATAATGAGGGGTGTCACGGAGTATCTCCTAATAGTTGAAATCATGGGAATTGGTAATCACTCGGAACGGAGCCTGCTGTATGAGAGGCATGTCAGCATAGAAGTTACAGTACACCTTATTTCTATATTCCTTATGACTTGCGGTCATTAGAGTCATTTTGATCTATCTCTGTTTGGTTCTGTTTTTGTTGGTGAACGAGATCATCCAAAGTACAAATCATGCATGTGCGCGTAGAGTTTGCCTCAAAGTATTTGAACATGTTCTCCTTCATGGCGTGGTTACAGCGGTCGACAACGCTCGACTTTCCTACATTCTGGTAGCAGAGTAGACATTAACGTCTTGTTTTCGCAATAGCACTTTGACCTCTTGTTGTAGAATGTGGTAACCTTGGCCGGCCATAGTTTCATGGGAATGCGTGACTTAAATACCGTTTAAAAAGCAACCTTGATCGCTACACCTTTTTTTGCCTTTGGCGATACTAGGCAGTCGTATTTGGAGAAACCATCGATAATGCTAAGAATTAACGTGAATTATTTGTTCTTTTGAGATAGCTCAGTACTCCAAGTTTCACCTTAACCAACAACGATTACGCATCGTGTCTCGAATTTGCGTCTAAATGTTTTGTATAACTCTTCCGCTAATTCACCCATCAATCGAACTTTTCTATTGGGACGGCCAGACCTTTGGTGAAGATGAGGGGCCAACCGATTCCGCGTCCATCCTCTTTTTCATTGTTGGATTATTGATAGTGTCCAGTTAACTATGCATGTTCTTGTCACTACCATAGTTGCAAGTTGTTCCTTATGTTGAGCATCGATAGCTCATTTACACGTCTCGGTTCCATGCGAGTGACAATGTTCGAATCCCAAAGAAGAGTAGTATATTTGACAATGAATACTAGTACACATCTTTTGGTGAACCAAAGAAGTGTATAAACAGCAGAGGACATGACGATACGCAGTTTGAGTGACTCATTGATAGGAATGGACCAAGATTTAGGGGTTCTTACTGTATGTAAACGTTTGTTCAGCTTAGTACCAGGTCCTGTGAAGTTGTGCCCCAAACGTTGCATGTCCACAGGGGAGTTGTTATTCAGTTTGTTCATTAACCATCCACTGGTAGTACTCATGAAGTGGAATTTTCTTGATCCATCCCTCCGTCGTCGCCCGTTGCTAGTTGTAAATTCGAAGAGACTGTTTGTCTATGTATTCTTCTAACACTTCAGACTGCCGTAAAACGACGCTGCTAAACTACCTACTCCCCTGGTCGGGGTGTTTATGTTACGATACTAGTAGTTTGTACGTCTTTGGAAAATCTCTTTATCAACCTATCTATCAAATCCTGCAAAAAGCACTAGGGAAAAGTTTATTCATAGAGGGGGACAAACGCGACCTCATGTCCGTCAAAGGTCAGTGTCCCACATCACTGATCGATGTCATTTTCCCCACCAAGTCAGCTTGACAGCGTCGATGCGTTCGTCTTCAAACGAAGAGGGTTAAATGCCAGACCCTCGGGGATTGACACCAACTGTAAGCTTTTGGTGTTTATTTTATTACTTGGTGCGTGCTGAGCAAACAGAATCAGTGCTAAGACTTCTACGTCCGAGTTGGATTCAGCAACGCCGACTGAACCTATCACTGTCAAAACTACTTCAAACTCTCGTGCAAGTCGATCCAAATTTGTGTGTCAAGATCTCTTTCAACATTACAACAAGAATATCCAAAACATTCACTGTGACCAATGTTGGACCTAGTATAGCCTTCAAGGAGTTCAAAACCTTATGCAACATCTGCTTGTCTTAGTCTTACGGGTTTTTCACCATCGACTTGAATAGCATCAAGGGGATTTGGATATACAGAGAAAAAAATAACTTGATGTAATCTTTTATAAAGAAATAAATACTAGTACTTTTTCGTAGAAAACCAGCTATAGTTGAACCAAAGGGGATCCTACAAATGTATGTTCGGGCGTATGCATAATTGGGATCACTTCACGGGTGTCTTTCATGTTTCAAATTTGATGAATGGACTATAACGCAGGAAGGAACACATGGGTAATCTAAAAAAGACATTATAGATTCTATGATCAAATTTTTATACGCGAGACGCGCGTTTCGTCTACAAAAGGCTCAACAGTGACGCTCACATCAAAAATTTTAAAAGACCAAATAAAGTACAAAGTTGAAGAGCATAGAGGACCCAAAATTAAGAAAGGTTTTGCCAAAAACAGGTAGGGCAATTTATTCCCAATGTAGAAATCCTTAGTAATTCGAGAGATTCCTAAGTTAATCGAAAGCTCAACAACCATATTGTAGCGACAAAACGATATGAGGACATCAAGGAACGAATCCTTGTCAACCGGGTAGAGGCAAATGCCCCAGACACCTGGAACCTGCAAATATCTTCGATAAATCATATAAACATTGGTGTGAATATCATCATGTAGGCCGATCTGGAGAGTACACGAAATTTACGCAACTGTCACAGCAACCGAATGTGAGAAAATCGAAAAAATTTAAGTTACCTTCATTTATTTAACTACACTAAGGGGCATGCGTTCAAATGGTATCAAACGCTATCAAACACTAGGGGATGTTTTCTAAAACGTTTCAAACGTTTAAGGGAGTTTTAACACACGCTTTACATAAACTGACGTTTTAATACTAGTAATTGCCGATCCCAAGCAGCATGAAGCTCTTCACAGGAAGTCTCAAGATAAAAGGCACACCATAAAGTCTAGTAACTTACTGCTTCTCATACCACTAAGACAATCGAAGACGATCTTGCGATTTTACCGCTACCTACACTGCCTACTCCACCTGCTGATTTGCAGATACATTACCTATCGAACCAGTTCAACGTGCTAAGCTCAGACATCGTGCACAGGAGTACCTACATCTCAATATTACGAATGATGCAGACCTCACCCTTTGGACTAAGATCTCCTCTGAAAACAATGGTACTTATATCGGATATGCACCCTTTACCTTTGAAGCAGATATTTTTCTGAATAGAGGACGATATAGACGAACACTTGTATTGTTGGAACTAATGGTCAAGAAACGTCGTGAGACATCGAACAAGAAGACTTAAATGCCTATGTAGATATTTTGAAAACTGCAAATGCAATGAATACAATTTACGGTCCAAAGTCTGGTCCTCAATCAAACAGGAGCAACGGATAGAAGGGCATCGTGTCGCATATCTACAGAAAAAATAAGTTTGGCGGTGAAATACAAACCATGTTTGTACCATCAGACTTTTGTCAGCTTCTAGGTCAACTGGACCTGTGCACTGCCTCCTTTTTAGCTGTAAACAGTGGTGTAAGCAACGAGATCGTATCCATCCGCAACGCAATGAAGAAGCTTGAAATGAAATGAAGGGGTCTGTCTATTATTTTACTAATTTAGCCGGACGTATGTTCGCTTCTTCTGTCGAGAAGGCACTGGGTAGTAAGGTCATTGGTGCTACCAACCCTAAATGGTGTTGAATAGAGCGCCACCAAAACTTTTAACCATGCATCGTTGACAAAGTAGCCAGCTGAAAGAATAAAATCGTACCCAGCAAAACACCTAAAGCAAAGACTGCACCGCAGCAAAAACAAAAATTTATCTCATGTGGCGGTATTGCACCTATTCGCGATTTTGTCCAGTTCTATACTAGTAAATAAATAACAATGTCTGAAATTCATATCATGACAGAAGGTTTGTCGTTCGATGAAACTTTTCCGGATTACGAAATACTGTGAAAGTACTTCTATTCGTTGGGTACCAATTTTCGTGGATGACTTTATCCACGTAATTCATCGTTCAACGATCGTTCGATCTCGGGTTAATTAGTGTATTATTACTGATTTCATGTGTTTAACAATTAAAATGTTACTTTGCAATTTTCTTCAATCTAGACGATCTGTAAGCATATATGAACCAGCTAATTTTCAAAAAACATTAATTGCATTAAAAATTTGATGAAGTTGTCAGTTAGGAAAGAAGAACAAGTAAATGAAAATGAACACCTTAGTTTGAAATGCCCCACAAATCATTATAAAACAACATACAAGTATGATTAGTTTCAAGACTCTTCGTTTCTGAGGGCTTCAAAATATTCACTAGATTTTTTTTTTTAAGAAGAGTAAAATCGACGACAATTGATGAACACGAATAAATGATCTTTCACAGTACACGCATGTAAACACAAGCCTCATTCTGGAGCTCCCTTGATCAGATCTGGCACAGAGATACGAATGAACATTGAGATACAGGATTACTTTTTTTCATCTTGATAAAGCTATCTCTCGGCTGAAGGAATTTAAAAGAACGACGGCATGGTTTACGCAGATGCAGATCCAGGGGCGGATCCAGAACCTCGATGTCTTTCTACTCTTTTATTTACTGCCAATTGTTCTCTATTCTTTATAGTTCACCACACCTTTAATCTGTTTTCTATATTTTTTGGCCCGTTTTTTTTTTCTAGTCTTTACTTTTTGACCATTATTCTCTAATCTGTAAACCCCATTCATATATATCCTCATTCACGATAAACCATTCATACCCTCATTCACGGTTACCTATTCATACCCTCATACATGATAATTGAAACAAGAAAAAATATACACATATTACTGGAGTATAAGTAGGTTTTCTAAAAATACAATATCATTTTATTAATGAGTATATATAAGGCACAGACCATTCATGTTTTGTGGAGGGGTTTCCATAAAAAAAATAATGGGAACAGAAACACGTTATTCAGTTTAAAAAAAATGCTGTATGCATTGAAAAAAATTGTTTGTTGTTTAATAAAGTTTGAAAAAGACTGTTCTGAGAAAGACACATTCCCCCAGAAACCGTATACAATGTGAGTGTTTGGTAATAAATACGTTTCTCAAAACGTTACTAACATTCTTGACACTAAATATCTATATTCTTTTAAGACGATTTTATTTGGTACCTTCTTTCCTGATCAAGATTTCACTTGTTAACCGATCTTGATCCTGTAATAATGTATTAGAAACCAATAAATATATTCGTATTAATTCCAATCAGCATGTACATGTAGTTTACATAAATGCTTTTGGATACAGACATTACACAAAGGTGTCAATATTTATATTATTATACATTAGCAATAAAACGATGTTAGAAAATTTTTTGTGACCCCCTGTGCCCCCGGTCAATCCGGTAAATCCGCCACTGCAGATCTGGTGACACTTGTAAACAATGGTATCATTTACCTATTCAAAAGTCTTGGTAACAGATTGTCCAGGTATAGATCGTGTACGGATTCAAATACGAACTAAAACTCGTTACTTTAACTCTGATACTAATACGGTATAAAGAACAGCGCAATGGCAAAGATCGTCTTAAGTAAACTATCCTTATGCGTTACTCACGTTGTTTTCTTCGATGAAAACAAAACGAAACAGTACAAAACAATCCAGAGCAAGGGTAAACTCAACTGTGGTATTCGCATGAAATAGTGCAAGTCAGTAGCCGTTCCCCAGAGTACGCAATTTTGAGCCAAAAGTGGTTGAGAAAAACCTATCGTTGCCGTCTAAATCAACAATTGTAACGGCAAGACTCATAACGAGGCATTGTTGTTTGCAGACATCCACGTCACACTGAACAAACAACGCTTCCAAGCAATGCTGCCTTTCCCCAGTGCAAAATATTGAAGTTGTAAAAGATGCATCCAACTTTTGCAAGAAGTTTTTCAATATGGATCATCTTATCACCAACAGTGACATCAATCCTTTCGACTTGTCAGACCTATATTCCTTGTGTGTCATTGATTTGGTTCACCAGTCAGAGAAACTGAAAGAGTCTGAGGATGACAATTAAATCAGAGCAAAATTCGAGAGAATGTCCCAGCAAACACACAAACGTTCACAGTGATAATCTCTCCAATAGGTTTCTACAGTTCGAGTGTGACAGACAAAATATGAACGTCGTCTTTAAGGGAAATACATTGATAATGAGTTGTTATATCCAATCGTCAACAATACATCTCCTGAACAAAGGTGTTTTTTTTTCATCGTGTCCGGAAATGACAAAATCGACACTCGGTTCAATCCACCCATTCACCTCAAAAGTGGAAGGAGTTAAGGGATAGTTCTGGTAAATTTCGAAATTTACTACTCTTTTCCAAACACATTGCGGGGAAAACACCTTTCGTTAATTTGAAAGATAAAAGTAGCACCTAAAACGTAGATCTTCTATTGCCTTGAACACTGGTTTTTACACTATAGAAGACATCAACGACGTGTTGCGAAGACAACTACGATTCAACAAACACCCAAATAATATCAACATCAATGCTTAGTCGACACTAACCTTAGCTTACATGTACATAGCGGACTTCAAAGTTGTTAATAGCATTCGATTCGAATGAAAAATCTACACACACGACTTTAGATGATGTAGACAACACTATCATAATCAACATCATTCTAATTAGCTGTATTATCATCAGTGTTAGTAAACGGATCGCAACAATCCGTCATCTACATTTTCTTCCCAAAGTCTTACCCGTGATAAACATTATTCAAAATCCTAAAAACAATGAACATTTACCAGTGACGCTGAAAACAAATCAATCGTTTAAGTACTAATCGAGGTAGGCTTCCCATCGAAATCACAGGCGAACATTTGACTACACGCTTTGTTCATCACGAGGTAAAAATAAAATGATCATGAGTTATCACGAATACAGTTTAAAACTGACACAGGGTCAGGTCAACATATAACAACAAGCAGCACAGAATGATTATTAGGGCCCCGCCGAATGGCGGACGCCCTATAGTGATCAGTCTGTCCGTCCGTCCGTAACAAATTGTGTCGGCTCTATATCTAGAGAACCGTTATGATTTCAAAGTTTATACTTGACATGTATATTAACCAATACCAGAGACTGTGTCATAATGTATGTACAACGTCCTAGGTCAAAGGTCAAGGTCAAAAACTTTGGTTTTAGTTGACAACCCCATGTCCTATGGTAAAGATCGTGTCCGCTCTATATCTTGAGAACCGTTATGATTTCAAAGTTTATACATGACATGTATATAAACCAACACCAGAGGGTGTGTCCTAATTTATGTACAACTTCAAAGGTCAAGGTCAAAAACTTTGGTATCAAATATTTTACCACACATTATTCACAGCGGGACCCACAGAGTCAACATCCGTGTTCGCTGTATAATCTATCAGAGGACAAAAGATGTAGATCGCCGATCAACAGATACAAAAAATCGACAGGCTGTCAGATAGTGGTAACGGAGAAACAGCTAAAACAAAACATGCAAAAGATAGTTGGATTCTTACCCATGTTAATAGGTTTATTAATTAATGCCTTGGGAATGCTGCGTTGATTGGTTAAGGAAGCGCTGCCATCATCAAAACTACTTGATATGAGCTCTATCATAAACGTGGAGGTGCGAACACAGATGCTTGTACACATGTAGTGTAATAGCATTTTGTTTTGGTTATCTTTGTGTATGTATGTAAATATATCATATAGATGTAGAAGGCCATGGGGTGGATTAACTGTTTTTTTTTTTTTTTTTTATCTGTGTTACCTTTTGAAAATAAAGAATTTATTATTATTATGTGTGCTGTGCAAATGCTCGCGGTAATGATCTGTACCTCACCTTAGGTAAATAACTTTTCTATCTACGGAAATGGCCTGTACTCGAAACAATGAAGACAATTCATTCTACGATGGTGAGGGGTTGTCATAATAGTCCTTTAAAAAAAATCCTCCCTTAGGTATGCTCCTATAGACTTTAACTGAATTAACTGAGCTAGGTGCCTAGATTCATAAATACGCTCAGGTATTAAAAACTACACCAGACTGAAGAGGTGTTTTCCACTGCATTAGGAACTTGTTCTGTTTTAAAAGTCAATTTAGCCAAACTAGAACACTCAGCACAGCTGCAACAGCAATATACGCCTTCGCATGCATGCCTTCTTATATATAATTAGTTCGTTAACTGTCCTCAACTCTATCGGAATAATTATGTTAATAGTGTTTTAAAAACGATTAGGCAAGAAAAGAAAAAAATCTACCGTTTGCCTTATCAATACCTAGATACTATACAGATCCAAGATCGAAGATACAGTCAGTAAGGATTTAGATGATAACGACATCAGTGAAACAGAATTAGCAGCCGTTGTTAAAGGTTAGAACTTTAACTTTGATAAAAAATAAAACCTGCGACATCGATCGACTACATTAAGCGAGGATCTTCCTGCGCATGTACCATAGTCCCCTCGATCAATATACCACTCCGCTATGCTTAGCGTTGCTTACTGTTTCATGGTTCACATCATTTTAGAGTCGTAGAAATCATACCCTTTTGCGAATAATGTATTTCATGGTTAAAAGCCTTTTATACCAGCGTATGTTCGATTTCCTCGTCCGCACGATTTCTTTGCTCAAATGATTGGACGTGCAAACATAATTTTCTCCCCGGTCCAAAATCAAAGTATACTCGTCCCATCCTTTACTCATTTTGGATCATCTTATCACCAACAGTGATATCAATCCTTTCGACTTGTCAGACCTATATTCCTTGTGTGTCATTGATTTGGTTCACCAGTCAGAGAAACTGAAAGAGTCTGAGGATGACAATTAAATCAGAGCAAAATTCGAGAGAATGTCCCAGCAAACACACAAACGTTCACAGTGATAATCTCTCCAATAGGTTTCTACAGTTCGAGTGTGACAGACAAAATATGAACGTCGTCTTTAAGGGAAATACATTGATAATGAGTTGTTATATCCAATCGTCAACAATACATCTCCTGAACAAAGGTGTTTTTTTTTCATCGTGTCCGGAAATGACAAAATCGACACTCGGTTCAATCCACCCATTCACCTCAAAAGTGGAAGGAGTTAAGGATAGTTCTGGTAAATTTCGAAATTTACTACTCTTTTCCAAACACATTGCGGGAAAACACCTTTCGTTTATTCGAACAATAAAAGTAGCACCTAAAACGTAGATCTTCTATTGCCTTGAACACTGGTGTTTACACTATAGAAGACATCAACGACGTGTTGCGAAGACAACTACGATTCAACAAACACCCAAATAATATCAACATCAATGCTTAGTCGACACTAACCTTAGCTTACAAGTACATAGTGGACTTCAAAGTTGTTAATAGCATTCGATTCGAATGAAAAATCTACACACACGACTATAGATGATGTAGACAACACTATCATAATCAACATCATTCTAATTAGCTGTATTATCATCAGTGTTAGTAAACGGATCGCAACAATCCATCATCTACATTTTCTTCCCAAAGTCTTACCCGTGATAAACATTATTCAAAATCCTAAAAACAATGAACATTTACCAGTGACGCTGAAAACAAATCAATCATTTAAGTACTAATCGAGGTAGGCTTCCCATCGAACTCACAGGTGAACATTTGACTACATGCTTTGTTCATCACGAGGTAAAAATAAAATGATCATGAGTTATCACGAATACAGTTTAAAACTGACACAGGGTCAGGTCAACAAATTACAACAAGCAGCACAGAATGATTATTAGGCCCCGCCGAATGGCGGACGCCCTATAGTGATCAGTCTGTCCGTCCGTCCGTAACAAATTGTGTCGGCTCTATATCTAGAGAACCGTTATGATTTCAAAGTTTATACTTGACATGTATATTAACCAATACCAGAGACTGTGTCATAATGTATGTACAACGTCCTAGGTCAAAGGTCAAGGTCAAAAACTTTGGTTTTAGTTGACAACCCCATGTCCTATGGTAAAGATCGTGTCCGCTCTATATCTTGAGAACCGTTATGATTTCAAACTTTATACATGACATGTATATAAACCAACACCAGATGGTGTGTCATAATTTATGTACAACTTCCTAGGTCAAAGGTCAAGGTCAAAAACTTTGGTTTCAAATTTTTTACCACACATTATTCACAGCGGGGCCCACAGAGATGGCTCCCATCTCAATGATATCTAGTTCAGTCAGCATCCGTGTTCGCTGTATAATCTATCAGAGGACAAAAGATGTAGATCGCCGATCAACAGATACATAAAATCGACAGGCTGTCAGATAGTGGTAACGGAGAAACAGCTAAAACAAAACATGCAAAAGATAGTTGGATTCTTACCCATGTTAATAGGTTTATTAATTAATGCCTTGGGAATGCTGCGTTGATTGGTTAAGGAAACGCTGCCATCATCAAAGCTACTTGATATGAGCTCTATCATAAACGTGGAGGTGCGAACACAGATGCTTGTACACATGTAGTGTAATTGCATTTTGTTTCGGTTATCTTTGTGTATGTATGTAAATATATCATATAGATGTAGAAGGCCATGGGGTGGATAAACTGGTTTTTTTTTTTGTTTTTTTGTTTTTTTTTTATCTGTGTTACCTTTTGAAAATAAAGAATTTATTATTATTATGTGTGCTGTGCGAATGCTCGCGGTAATGATCTGTACCTCACCTTAGGTAAATTCTATCTACAGAAATGGCCTGTACTCGAAACAATGAAGACAATTCATTCTACGATGGTGAGGGGTTGTCATAATAGTCCTTTAAAAAAAATCCTCCCTTAGGTATGCTCCTATAGACTTTAACTGAATTAACTGAGCTAGGTGCCTAGATTCATAAATACGCTCAGGTATTAAAAAACTACATCAGACTGAAGAGGTGTTTTCCACTGTATTAGGAACCTGTTCTGTTTTAAAAGTCAATCTAGCCAAACTAGAACACTCAGCACAGCTGCAACAGGAATATACGCCTTCGCATGCATGCCTTCTTATATATAATTAGTTCGTTAACTGTCCTAAACTCTATCGGAATAATTATGTTAATGGTGTTTTAAAAACGATTCGGCAAGAAAAGAAAACAAATCTACCGTTTGCCTTATCAATACCTAGGTACTATACAGATCCAAGATCGAAGATACAGTCAGTAAGGATTAAGATGATAACGACATCAGTGAAATAGAATTAGCAGCCGTTGTTAAAGGTTAGAACTTTAACTTTGATAAAAAATAAAACCTGCGACATCGATCGACTACATTTAGCGAGGATCTTCCTGCGCATGTACCATAGTCCCCTCGATCAATATACCACTCCGCTACGCTTAGCGTTGCTTACTGTTTCATGGTTCACATCATTTCAGAGTCGTAAAAATCATACCCTTTTGCGAATAATGTATTTCATTGTTAAAAGCCTTTTATAACAGCGTATGTTCGATTTCCTCGTCCGCCCGATGTCTTTGCTTAGCCGATTGGACGTGCAAACATAATTTTCTCCCCCGGTCCAAAATCAAAGTATACTCGTCCCATCCTTTACTCATTTTGGATCATCTTATCACCAACAGTGACATCAATCCTTTCGACTTGTCAGACCTATATTCCTTGTGGGTCATTGATTTGGTTCACCAGTCAGAGAAACTGAAAGAGTCTGAGGATGACAATTAAATCAGAGCAAAATTCGAGAGAATGTCCCAGCAAACACACAAACGTTCACAGTGATAATCTCTCCAATAGGTTTCTACAGTTCGAGTGTGACAGACAAAATATGAACGTCGTCTTTAAGGGAAATACATTGATAATGAGTTGTTATATCCAATCGTCAACAATACATCTCCTGAACAAAGGTGTTTTTTTTTTCATCGTGTCCGGAAATGACAAAATCGACACTCGGTTCAATCAACCCATTCACCTCAAAAGTGGAAGGAGTTAAGGGATAGTTCTGGTAAATTTCGAAATTTACTACTCTTTTCCAAACACATTGCGGGGAAAACACCTTTCGTTAATTTGAAAGATAAAAGTAGCACCTAAAACGTAGATCTACTATTGCATTGAACACTAGTTTTTACACTATAGAAGACATCAACGACGTGTTGCGAAGACAACTACGATTCAACAAACACCCAAATAAGATCAACATCAATGCTTAGTCGACACTAACCTTAGCTTACATGTACATAGCGGACTTCAAAGTTGTTAATAGCATTCGATTCGAATGAAAAATCTACACACACGACTACAGATGATGTAGACAACACTATCATAATCAACATCATTCTAATTAGCTGTATTATCATCAGTGTTAGTAAACGGAGCGCAACAATCCATCATCTACATTATCATCTATCATAAACGTGGAGGTGCGAACACAGATGCTTGTACACATGTAGTGTAATAGCATTTTGTTTCGGTTATCTTTGTGTTTGTATGTAAATATATCATATAGATGTAGAAGGCCATGGGGTGGATTAACTGTTTTTTTTTTTTTTTTTTTATCTGTGTTACCTTTTGAAAATAAAGAATTTATTATTATTATGTGTGCTGTGCGAATGCTCGCGGTAATGATCTGTACCTCACCTTAGGTAAATTCTATCTACAGAAATGGCCTGTACTCGAAACAATGAAGACAATTCATTCTACGATGGTAAGGGGTTGTCATAATAGTCCTTTAAAAAAAATCCTCCCTTAGGTATGATCCTATAGACTTTAACTGAATTAACTGAGCTAGGTGCCTAGATTCATAAATACGCTCAGGTATTAAAAAATTACACCAGACTGAAGAGGTGTTTTCCACTGTATTAGGAACCTGTTCTGTTTTAAAAGTCAATCTAGCCAAACTAGAACACTCAGCACAGCTGCAACAGGAATATACGCCTTCGCATGCATGCCTTCTTATATATAATTAGTTCGTTAACTGTCCTAAACTCTATCGGAATAATTATGTTAATGGTGTTTTAAAAACGATTCGGCAAGAAAAGAAAAAAAAATCTACCGTTTGCCTTATCAATACCTAGGTACTATACAGATCCAAGATCGAAGATACAGTCAGTAAGGATTTAGATGATAACGACATCAGTGAAATAGAATTAGCAGCCGTTGTTAAAGGTTAGAACTTTAACTTTGATAAAAAATAAAACCTGCGACATCGATCGACTACATTTAGCGAGGATCTTCCTGCGCATGTACCATAGTCCCCTCGATCAATATACCACTCCGCTACGCTTAGCGTTGCTTACTGTTTCATGGTTCACATCATTTCAGAGTCGTAGAAATCATACCCTTTTGCGAATAATGTATTTCATTGTTAAAAGCCTTTTATACCAGCGTATGTTCGATTTCCTCGTCCGCCCGATGTCTTTGCTTAGCCGATTGGACGTGCAAACATAATTTTCTCCCCCGGTCCAAAATCAAAGTATACTCGTTCCATCCTTTACTCATTTTGGCAAACCCTTAACATATAAAATTACGACACATTTAGCTAATCCTATATCAAACCACCACCGAATCTGTATATAGGGAAAAGTAAAATCACAAAAATACTGAACTTCGAGGAAAATTCAAAACGGAAAGTCCCTACAAATGGAAAAATCAAAAGCTCAAACACATCAAACGAATGGACAACGACTGTCTTATTGGGAGGAGGAGAGGTATTTTTTTGCAGATTAAATAGTTATTTCCATCTGTTGCTGCGCGTTCTTAATTTTTTTGCCGTATTAAAATAATAAGTAAATTTGTACAAAACTATGTATGGCAGAATATTCATTAGGATCATATCGGGTGCAAGATTATTTATTTTTAGGTTCTTCCAAGATCAGGATATTCATTTTCAAGATTATACTGTCTCTCCTTCTCCCCGGGAAATTAATTGGCTGTCCCCTTAAACCATGGCGTTTTGAGAGGTGATTATGATTCTGTCAGTTATTCACTTTTGATCAGGAACCAGTTTTATCCAACATAGTAAAGCATAATGACTCTTTTATTTCGGTTTGAAGAAGAATTTGGGAGAATTGGTGTCGGAAACAATTGCAGATCATTTCTGTCTTATTTCTAACGCTCTTTATCCAATGGCGGCCAAATTTTTTCTCCTTAATTCCGTATCACCAATTTTGCAGAACCTACTTGATTTAGATTTGATAAATATAACGCGAGGGTTGACTTGCATATACATTTTGGCTATCCTAGACTCCGCCTTATGGCCTTTTACACATCATAGTCATATTTGTTTTTCGTTTATTGTTGGTTTCTTTAATTTTTCATTTGATTTGTTTTACCTTTTTTTCATTTCGGGATCTTTATAGCTTACTATGCATACGGTATTGGTTTTTTTTCAATGTTGAAGACGGTATGATGACCTAATATTGCTTAAAACTACCACATTTGATCTCTGGTGGAAAATTGGCAATTACACCACATCACCTTTATATCAGTGACCGTTTAGTGGAAATAAGAAGAGTAGAAATACACAGCCATGTCTTAGCGGAATGTGGTTGTTAGAATTATTGGCTATGTTTGGATATACTAAGGCAGCATATGGATATCCATAAGTATCTTAGGGTAGGTATGGTTTGATATTTTTTATATCAAAATATCAAACCATGGGTACTTAAAGGGTATTTTAAAGATGGAAACAAAAGAGGCATTATAATTTTACTTGTATATGTCAGGAAGTTCTTCTATTTAACTACGTTTATCTGGTAAACCTCTTTCAAATACTCATATCCAGAAATAATCTATAACATAAACATGGTTTCAATTTTATTTTTAAATAGACAGTCCCCGTGATACCCCTCATTATTTTTCTCTAGAAGCCATGGAATAACCCTCCTGTTTTCAAAAATTTTCAAATTTCGAGCGCTAGTTTCAAATTTTCGAACACAGCGCAACTCGGAACCTTGCGCAAACGATGCGACTGTTTCTCCTCTACAAGACCTATATAGCCATATCCCGTGACACCCATCATTATTTTTCTATAGAAGCCATGGAATAGGCCAACCCCCTTGTTTTTCTTCAAAAATTTTCAAATTTCGAGCGCTAGTTTCAGGTTTTTTAACATAGCGCCACTCGGAATCTTGCGCAAACGATGCGCCTCTTTTTCCTCTACAAGACCTATATAGTCATACCCCGTGACACCCCTTCATTATTTTTCTCTAGAAGCCATGCAATAGGCCAACCCCCTGTTTTTCTTCAAAAATTTTCAAATTTCGAGCGCTAGTTTCAGATTTTTGAACATAGCGCCACTCGAAACCTTGCGCAAACGATGCGCCTGTTTCTCTTCTACAAGACCTATATAGTCATACCCCGTGACACCCCTCATTATTTTTCTCTAGAAGCCATGGAATAGGCCAACCCCCCTGTTTTTCTTGAAAATTTTCAAATTTCGAGCGCTAGTTTCAAATTTTTGAACATAGCGCCACTCCGAACCTTGCGCAAACGATGCGCCTGTTTCTCCTCTACAAGACCTATATAGTCATACCCCGTGACACCCCTCATTATTTTTCTCTAGAAGCCATGGAATAACCCTCCTGTTTTCAAAAATTTTCAAATTTTCGAGCGCTAGTTTCAGATTTTTGAACATAGCGCCACTCGAAACCTTGCGCAAACGATGCGCCTCTTTTTCCTCTACAAGACCTATATAGTCATACCCCGTGACACCCCTCATTATTTTTCTCTAGAAGCCATGCAATAGGCCAACCCCCCTGTTTTTCTTCAAAAATTTTCAAATTTCGAGCGCTAGTTTCAGATTTTTTAACATAGCGCCACTCGGAACCTTGCGCAAACGATGCGACTGTTTCTCCTCTACAAGACCTATATAGCCATATCCCGTGACACCCATCATTATTTTTCTCTAGAAGCCATGGAATAGGCCAACCCCCTTGTTTTTCTTCAAAAATTTTCAAATTTCGAGCGCTAGTTTCAGGTTTTTTAACATAGCGCCACTCGGAATCTTGCGCAAACGATGCGCCTCTTTTTCCTCTACAAAACCTATATAGTCATACCCCGTGACACCCTTCATTATTTTCTCTAGAAGCCATGCAATAGGCCAACCCCCTGTTTTTCTTCAAAAATTTTCAAATTTCGAGCGCTAGTTTCAGATTTTTGAACATAGCGCCACTCGAAACCTTGCGCAAACGATGCGCCTGTTTCTCTTCTACAAGACCTATATGGTCATACCCCGTGACACCCCTCATTATTTTTCTCTAGAAGCCATGGAATAGGCCAACCCCCCTGTTTTTCTTGAAAATTTTCAAATTTCGAGCGCTAGTTTCAAATTTTTGAACATAGTGCCACTCGGAACCTTGCGCAAACGATGCGCCTGTTTCTCCTCTACAAGACCTATATAGTCATACCCCGTGACACCCTTCATTATTTTTCTCTAGAAGCCATGGAATAACCCTCCTGTTTTCAAAAATTTTCAAATTTTCGAGCGCTAGTTTCAGATTTTTGAACATAGCGCCACTCGAAACCTTGCGCAAACGATGCGCCTCTTTTTCCTCTACAAGACCTATATAGTCTTACCCCGTGACACCCCTCATTATTTTTCTCTAGAAGCCATGCAATAGGCTAACCCCCCTGATTTTCTTCAAAAATTTTCAAATTTCGAGCGCTATTTTCAGATTTTTGAACATAGCGCCACTCGGAACCTTGCGCAAACGATGCGCCTGTTTCTCCTCTACAAGACTTATATAGTCATACCCCGTGACACCCCTCATTATTTTTCTCTAGAAGCCATGGAATAGGCCAAGCCCCCTGTTTTTCTTCAAAAATTTTCAAATTTCGAGCGCTAGTTTCAGATTTTTCAACATAGCGCCACTCGGAACCTTGCGCAAACGATGCGACTGTTTCTCCTCTACAAGACCTATATAGTCATACCCCGTGACACCCCTCATTATTTTTCTCTAGAAGCCATGGAATAGGCCAACCCCCGTGATTTACTTCAAAAATTTTCAAATTTCGAGCGCTAGTTTCAGATTTTTGAACATAGCGCCACTCCGAACCTTGCGCAAACAATGCGCCTGTTTCTCCTCTACAAGACCTACATAGTCATACCCCGTGACACCCCTCATTATTTTTCTTTAGAAGCCATTGATTAGGCCAACTCCCCCCCCCCCTGTTTTGTCTGGGAAGGACTACTTTTACATACGTTCTAAATTGAAGTGCGTGTTTCGGTGGTCTAACACCTATAACCCGTCTGTTGACAGGTGTGGATTTACTGTGGTACTCGATGTTACCCTGAAAAGGGTTGTGGCATGTTTTATAAATAGATATGGTTAATCTAATTTCATGTAAATTGTAATTTGTGGATGGAATTTCTGCCTTTTTAAATATTTTTTTTAACGGTCGTTGCTGTCTTTTGCAGTTTTTCGGTTTTCAGATATATCGCCTTATTGTTCGCTGGCTAATTATTGTTCGCTAGTTATTGTTCGCTAGCTTCAGCCTGGTGCATTTTTCCATTGTTAGTTTTTAGTCAATAAATGACAGATAATTAAAATTGACACGAATTTTAAGGACTTGGGGAGTAAAAATCTGAATCTTAAACACAAAACTGATATAATAGAAATGTTATTGTCAATGAATTTAACATGTTTTAACACAATGCACTCTATTCTATTTATTTAATAATATCGATAAATATCTAGATATAGTTATCCTTCAATTTGACAGTTGTCAATAACGCCATTCACAAGGAACTCTAGAAAATTATTATAGACATCGGACATTAAACATTTATAATTTAGATATTATATTATTTTACCAATCATGGGCCCTTGTCTGCAAGATACACACAGATCATAACACAATAATTATTATAAAACATGCGAGTTTTAGTGAAAATACACAATACACAAAAAAAAAAAAAAAGTAACATATGAGGAATTATCAATATAGGGTATTATTTAAGAATTGAATGCTTCTTTTTGTAAATTCGTTGGGGTGTAAAGCGTTGACCGAAGTACATTTTGTATGAAGCGCGTAAGCGCTTCATTCTAAAAATGTACGCACGGTCAACGCTTTACACCCCTATGAAATTACTAAAAGAAGCATTCAATACTTATAATGACATTTTTTCGCTATGATCATGAAAACACGATTACTATCAAGTTTTTCTTTTATTTACCCGTGCACTTTATTGTGGAAACGTGTGTCATCATGTAGAGGTCATCAAGGGGCGGTCATTCAGAACCTGCAACAAATATTTAATGAGATTATTATCCCCAATAGTTGTTCTCTTCATGACTAATGCACAACAGCAAGGGGTTGCCATTGCTACTGTGCAAGATTCTTCAACGGACGGTGCTCTAGAACTCACTAAGGGAAAATTATAAAGTTCAAGTGATAAGAAAAAGGGGGAGATTATTTTATATTATCGGACATATAGTCACTATCCAAAAATAGAAGATTTAGATGGATGTGTTTGTGTAAATCCCATCAAAAGTTTTCATATTTCTTAATGAATATGCATAGTTCTGATAACAATTTCTCATCTTCATTATTCATTAACCATATCAGTTTTTTTTTGGTAGGGTCTTTTTTTAAATTCTTTCATCAATTATTTATCATTGTTATTATCTTTTGTTTGTTTGTCAGATATACTATATCACAGTTAAAAATAAATGTTTTTCATCTTCGACCTCATTACTACAACATCTTTGACATACTCTATTGTGTCGAGGAGTATTATCATATCTATGTGTCTCTATAAGTAATGGTGAGCAGATATGCGAAATCTTGTTAGACTCTTTCTACAAATTTTTAACAATATCAAGATATTTTTAACAATATCAAGATATTTTTAACAATATCAAGATATTTTTCGCAACCAAAATTAAATTTACAAGCAACATATGTACATAGTTTCACTTATGAGTGGTTATTGAGATTTGTATCCCAATCTTTCAAAATGGCAATTTAAAGTTTTCTGTTGTCTATTGGTTAACCCCTGTCAGAGGATGTTAAACGATTATTGATCAGTGAGAAAAATTCCTCATACGACATGTACCACACAGTTTCTTTGACTCATACAATTCATTAGATTCTTAAAAGCATTATATAATGATCAATGGGAAGTTAGTGCCAGATTTTTCTAATCTATAGTATTTTATCATTGCTTTAATCATGTTAAAATATATTGGCAGGCTTCAAAACTCAGTTAAGACAGCAAAGTTATTACTTTTGGAGCTTCAGGAGTAAATTTACAGAATTTAGTATGAAGTTTTTCAGCACGTAATTTAGAGTAAATATGGTCAAATGAAACAATCCCATTTCTAAATTTAGCAGACATTGGGTTAAAGGCATCACATATCTCACAACTGTATAAAAGGATGGGTTTGATGGAATGATCGAATACATGAATGCTTGTTTTGACTGGAAGATGCAAGGATAAAAAAATCTTAAGACAACTTAAAATAGGCTTTTAGTGTCTTTTAATACAATTCATTCTGTGCTACTGTCAAAGAGACAGATGCACAAACATGTATACCCAAATGTTTATATAAAATTGAGAATGGAAATGGGGAATGTGTCAAAGAGACAACAACCCGACCACAGAACAGACAACAACAGAAGGTCACCAATAGGTCTTCAATGCAGCGAGAAATTCCCGCACCCGGAGGCGTCCTTAAGCTGGCCCCTAAACAAATATATATACTAGTTCAGTGATAATGGACGTCATACTAAACTCCAAATTATACACAAGAAACTAAAAGTAAAAATAATACAAGACTAACAAAGGCCAGAGGCTCCTGACTTGGGACAGGCGCAAAATGCGGCGGGGTTAAACATGTTTATGAGATCTCAACCTCCCCTATACCTCTAGCCAATGTAGAAAAGTAAACGCATAACAATACGCACATTAAAAGTCAGTTAAAGAGAAGTCCGAGTCCGATGTCAGAAGATGTAACAAAAGAAAATAAACAAAATGACAATAATACATAAATAACAACAGACTACTAGCAGTTAACTGACATGCCAGCTCCAGACCTCAATTAAACTGATTGAAAGATTATGTCTTCATCATATGAATATCAGGCACAATCCCTCCCGTTAGGGTTTAGTATCATACCATCATAAAATATATGAGAGGAGCATAACCCATGTCATGCCAACAACTGGTTTTATATAAATGTGTTTAGTTCCGATGCAAAGACCCTATAAGTGAATCAATATTAAAGCCAAAATATGCAATCTTTAATGACCTGACAACAGTATCGTAACTATATCCCTTCTTAATAAGTCTATTTAAAGGTTTTGTTAGCTTCTGAGGTGAATACTGACATTTTGTGCTTTATAAAGAATATTACCATAAAAGATTGGATGTGAAATACCTGAACGTATAAGAAGTCTGCATGTTGAGCTATATTTACGAATGATGTCCTTGTACCGATGATAAAATTTAGTAAATGTTTTGACTAGTTTGTGATATCGAAAACCCTGGTGTAATAATTTTTCAGTAATACATAAATTTCTTTCGTTAAAATCTGAAACGTTGTTACATACACGAGCGAATCGTACAAGTTGAGATATATAAACACCGTAAGATGGTGACAAGGGAACGTCACCATCTAAATATGTATTAACACACGTTGGGAGATGTCGATAACGTCAGCATACATTAGACAGTGCAAAGCGAGATCATTTATTGATACTGGGTCCCCATGCAGAGTTTTTAAAATAATTTGTCAAATTATAAATAAAGATCTTGAAGAGGTTTGGACTAAGGTTGTCTTCTTGTTTTACCCCAAGGTGTGTTGAAATTAAGCTGTTAGTTAAGTCTCATTTACATACGATTTGCTTACTTCGTACATGTTTTTAATGATGTGGTAAAATGAATATCCTTCTCCAATATCTAGTAGATTCAGTCCAATTTGGCAGCCATCAATTATTGTGTGTTCGGTTAGAAATCTGCCAATACGGGAGTTCAAAATAGAATTAAACAATTTCCCTATTGAACTAGTCATAGTTAAACCACGATAGTTATTTTGATCAAGAATACCATTAGCCTTATGTCAGGGTGTAATTTATCCTTCTGCCGATTTTCATGATATGTGCCATAACTCAAACAAGAGATGAATATTTTTTTGAAGCAACCAATAAAAATACTTTGGCTGCATTTAATCATGTTATTTGTTAAATTGTCCAACCAAGGTGATTTCTTTCCATTTTAATTTCGAGATGGCATTGATAATTTCAGTATCAGTAATTACAAAATCTAATTCTAATCATTAAAACATTTCTGAGATATCTCAGTAGACCCCAAACTCTCATTAAGATGTTTTACCCTACCTAAATAATTATCATTAACCGACTTACTTATTCCTTGAATGTGATCAAGCCAGTCAGATGGTGATATATTGTTAACTGAAGAATCATGATCTTTGTCCTGTAACTTATTCATCAACTTCCAATATAGTTTAGGATTGTCCATCTTGCATAATTAGATCAGTGTGTATTCCAGTTCTGGCATTAAAATCGCCACAAAGGAGAATATCAGCATCTTTATCAATAATGCAATATCATTTTCATGACATTCAAAAAGTTCTATATCTCCTTCCTAGTGTAAGTGGATGTCACTGGTGGGTAATAAATATCCCAAATATATCTGTGAAAGCCAAAGATTTGTTTTTAATTTTACCTACTGATAATCAGTATAAGTATTTTTTTTATGTTCGCATAATTTATGTGAGGATTACTCAAAATTGCAATTCCGCCATAATTTCTTTTATTAGCCTTTGTGATAGATTTACATACCGTACTTTTGACCTATAATGGTTTACATTTATAAATTTTGACTTGAATGGAGAGTTGTCTCATTGGCACTCATACCACATCTTCTTATATCTATGACATAGCACTTACTAGCGTCAAAACGCATTCCCCAGTCTTTTGACCATCTATAATACATTGAGTCTATGTCTTCCTGTATTTGAAGTTGGTCCAGAAGTGAATTTAAGGTGTTGTATAAAAGACAGTCAAAGACTCATCAGCAAACAAACGTACTTGTGGTTTTACACAGAGCGGTAGGTGATTTATATGACATAGAAAAAGAAGGCCCCAAGGACAATTCCTTTTTTCGACACAGATGCAGTTCCATAAAACCTGATATATACAAAGTTAATTTAGCAAATGACACAAGTTGTGCTTGTGAGTGTCCATAAGGAGATTCGATTAATACTTTTTTAGAATGTCCACTCTACATAGAATTCTAGAAATCAGCTTTTTGAAAATATCCGACACTTAGTTGTTATTTCCATAGAACATATTTTATACGGAACAGAAGAAATAAGTGTTGAACAAAACACAATCAGAAATATGCATAGTCATATATGTCAAACAAAACGATTTTTGATTAATATTTATGGAACGCCAAAACTGTCTTGTTATGCTCATTTTCATTATATGATAGATATAGGAAGATGTGGTGTGAGTGCCAATGAGACAACTCTCCATCCAAATAACAATTTATAAAAGTAAACCATTATAGGTCAATGTACGGCCTTCAACACGGAGCCTTGGCTCACACCGAACAACAAGCTATAAAGGGCCCCAAAAGTACTAGTGTAAAACCATTCAAACGGTAAAACCAACGGTCTAGTCTATATAAAAAACGAGAAACGAGAAACACGTATAAATTACATAAACAAACGACAACTACTGTACATCAGATTCCTGACTTAGGACAGGTGCAAACATTTGCAGCGGGATTAAACGTTTTAATGGTACCAAACCTTCTCCCTTTTTCTGAAACAATAGTATAACATCACAACATAGAAAAACACACGATAATGTACATTTACCTTTATATGATGTGCACTTGTCATTATATGATGTGCAAACACCTTTGTATGATGTGCAAATATCCTTATATTATGTGCAAGTATCCTTAAATGAAGTCAAAACATCCTTATATGATGTTCAAATATACTTATATGATGTGCAAATATACTTATATGATGTGCAAATGTACTTACTAGTATATGATGTGCAAATGTACTTATATGATGTGCATTATATGATGTGCAAATATTCTTATACGATGTGCAAATATCCTTATATGATGTGCAAATATACTTATATGATGTGCAAATGTACTTATATGATGTGCAAATGTACTTATATGATGTGCAAATATCCTTATATGATGTGCAAATATACTTATATGATGTGCAAATGTACTTATATGATGTGCAAAGATCCTAATATGATGTGCAAATATACTTATATGATGTGCAAACATACTTATATGATGTGCAAATGTACTTATATGATGTGCAAATGTACTTATATTATGTACAATCATCTTTATATGATATGGTTGTGTCATTATATGATGTGGTTGTAACCTTATATGATGTGGTTCGGTTTACTTCGTTATATGATGTGCTTTCATCGTCGTTATGGTCAATGAACATGATTACGATTAGAACGATGACTGTCTACGTCATAACTGATTCCGAACTGCTTCTGTGGAATTACTATAAACCTGGCGCAAATCTGTAGCTATCGTTTGGAAAATGGTTGAGATTTAAAAAGGGACAAACCTTGGCTTGTTGGTACCTCGTTTTAAGATGAAAAAGATCACATCTGATATTGTTGGAAAATTGTCAAAATATGAATTGCAAAGTTCAGTTTTAATCGATGGGTCTACAATGATAAACATACGGGGTCTACAATAATGAACATACGGTTATAGTTATTAAATTTAAGAAATAATTCTTTTATGCCATGCTCTATGCTCATTTTAACAAGGGTAGACATTATATTTGTCAATATCTTTATACCTAGCGTTAGCGTTTTTTCTATAAGAAGCTATTACATGAATTTCCAGTACATGTATGTTCATTTTTTGTAAATTTTGCCTTGCTAATCATTTTAGCTGTTTAAGTTTCTCTTTATATATTACTTTTCTTAAGATAGACACAAAAATGGGAAAAAATCGAACATTGATAGGGTAATGACTCATATGAGGGACCGATCATTTGTAACCCCAAAAAGAGGGGATAGGAAGAAATTAAGGTGGCCTTTGATTTAATTTTTTTTTTTTGGATGGAAAGGTGGTATTCAATTTTTTATAGTTATAGATTTGCCGCCGTATAATGTTATGGCGATGTCTTGGTCGTCCATAAATATTTTGTTGCCAGACAATAACTGTTCAGGAATTAGGGGTCAAAACGGGACCAAAACAAACAATTCTTATGGTTCTTTGATATGCTGAATCTAACAATATATTTAGATTTTGGATATTGTACCCTTATAATAGGTAAATGTCCATTTTCATCTTTTTAAAATCTTAGACCACATTCATTATGTGTCACAAACCTATGATCTGTCAGATATTTAATCATATCAAAATTCAGAGCTGTATCAAGCTTGAAAGGTGTGTCCATACTTTCCCTAACTGTTCAGGGTTTGACCCTCATCGTACACTTCCCCACCCCCCACCCCCACAGTAAAAACATAATAAATTTGACTCGAAAGACATCAATTTTTACGCCTCGCTGAGCTCGCCTCAATTTTTTAAACCTAAATCCTTAGTTTCAACAATTTCTATCTGAAGCTTATATTGAATGAAGGTGTGGTAAATATCAATGAGACAATAACCGGCATATCCAAATTAATTTCCCTGAAGTCGCAAACAACTTCCACACTTGAAGTTCTAGATCCACTACTGACGCAATATTTTAAACTTAAAATGCAATAGAAACTTAATGCGTTTTTTTTGTTGTTATTACGAACAAAAGTATTGAGAAATGTGTGTGTGCGATTGTTCGGTGGTGACTTTTTGGTTTTTTTTTTTTTTGGGGGTGAAATGTTTATGTCTTTGGAAAGGGGGGTCGCGATTGGTTTTTTTTTATCTTTCTTCAAGGTCAAGACTTGAAAAAAATAAGAGAAATTCCCATGTTTCCTTCCACGTCCCCACCCCAATGAAAGAAAATGACCATAATTATAATTTATGTTTTAATCTGTTCTTGTCTATACCATTTTGCAAGGAAAGGTTTCTCTATATATGAGTTATCAAGATAATAGGCAATAAAACAACTAAAATAGCCCAAACGGGACTTTTACTATAGAATATATTCAGAAACATTGCACTATTTGGGTTTTTTAAAATCTATTGTAGTTTTCAAGATAAACGCAAACTATTAAAAGCCGCCGCCGTAAATCTTCACTTAAAAAGAAAAATTAAAACACAAAACACAACTCTCTATCTTTAAGAGACCAACAGGCCTCAGTAAACAATAAATTAATGCAGTTTTTTTTATGTTAATTTAGACACCAATCTGATTAAATTACAGATATTGTGTGTCCAAGCTTTGCTTACGCGGATCTGAAAACGCTCCATTTTATATTCTGTTTTAAATATCATTGGGATTCTCTGGTTTTGTCGGATTGATACACACCTTCATAAATTTGAATGCTGAAATTTCATTGGCTGATGTAATATTTACCAGAACAAAAGGTAAAATGAAGCGTTGTCAGATCCTTGTATCCAAAGCTTAGACAGATGATCTGTACATTGTATCTTAATCAGATTGGTTAGACAACGACATTTCATCTAGTGTGGGCAGAAACACATGTATTTCCGTGTGCTTAGGACAAACATATTTTTCGATTTTGATAAAAAATAAACTTTTTTTTTCAATAACATGGTTATTTTTTTTTTAATTTCATTATTGTTTTATTTTACCCTCATTTTCAATGGAAACAAACTACTTCGCTTCCCTTCTGAAATAGATAAAATCTCTTTCAAGAAATTTGGAATCAAACATTTACAAAAAAACATGCCCCCCCACTCGCCGAGTGGTCTAAGTAGCTACGTAGTCGAACTACTGTATCACTAGCCTGTCAACACTTAGGTTATGAGTTCGAATCCCGCACTTGGCAGGTAAGCTCGACCCCAATCTTAATTGACTAGAATTGTCAGTTTTCCTACAGAAGGCCGGTGGTTCTCTCCGGGCACTTCGGCTTCCTCCGACAATATAAACTCACCGACACGAAATAGCATGATAGTGTCGAAAGTGGCGTTAAACACCAATCAATCAATCAATCATCCATACCGGTATGATTATGCATGAGTAGATAAATGTATAGCTATTGTTATGAAATATTTTTAAAACTGACTGAGTTCATTGGTGTCCTTTGCAATGAATAGAAATAAGAAGATGTGGTATGAGTGCCAATGAGGACAACTCTCCATCCAAGTCACAATTTGTAAAAAGGAAACAATTATAAGCAAAAGTACGGCCTTCAACATGAAACCAACAAGCAAGCTATAAAAGACCACAAAATTTGTTTTATCATATTTTCGCCGCAGCCGGGGAAATTCTTCAAATAGATACTGTATTAATTGATCCTAATCTTCCTCCGAAATGTTTGAAACGTTGATTTTTGTTAAATTGCACTGTCTCATTTTTCCTATAGAATGCAATTTCGCTAGCGATAACTACAAATTTGAGCCGGGTTTTGTTAACTCCGTAGTAGCAGATCGGAATCAGTTAGACGTAGACAGTAATCATTCTAATCGTAATCATATTCATTGACCATAACGACGATGAAAGCACATCATATAATGACGTTTCGACATCATATAACGTAGTAAACCGAACCACATGATATAAGATTACATGCACATAATATAATGACACAACCACACCATATAAAGATGTTTGCACATAATATAAGGGAAAATGCACATCATATAAGGATATTTGCACATCATATAAGTATATTTGCACTTCATATAAGTATATTTGCACACCATATAAGGATCTTTGCACATCATGTAAGAATATTTGCACATCATATAAGTACATTTGCACATCATATAAGAATGTTTGCACATCATATAAGTACATTTGCACATCATATAAGTATATATGCACATCATATAAGGATATTTGCACATCATACAAAGGTGTTTGCACATCATATAATGACAAGTGCACATCATATAAAGGTAAATGTACATCATATAATGAAAATGGGCATAACAAGACAGTTTTGGCGTTCCATAATATTGCTGTATCTTAAAATCCTGCAATCGACCTTTCTATATATAGATACAAGAAGATGTGGTATGAGTGCCAATGAGACAACTCTTCATCCAAGTCAAAATTTATAAAAGTAAACCATTATAGGTCAAAGTACGGTCTTCAACACGGAGCCTTGGCTCACACCGAACAGTAAGCTATAAAGGGCCCCAAAAAATTAATAGTGTAAAACCATTCAAACGGGAAAACCAACGGTCTAATCTATATAAAAAACGAGAAACGAGAAACACTTATGAACCACATCAACAAACGACAACTACTGAACATCAGATTCCTGACTTAGGACAGGTGCAAACAAATGCAGCGGGTTTAAACGTTTTAATAGTACCAAACATTCCCCCTTTTTCTGAAACAATAGTGTAACATCACAGCATAGAAAGACACACTATAAAATATCAACTGAAATAGCTTAACTCAATCAAAGGACATATTAACACCAGCGAGCATACACTGAACAAATAAATTTGACCTATGATACAATGTAAATACAAAATAAATAAACTAAGGGAAGAATAATAAAAGTAACATGTTATATCGGTATGAAATGTTAAACAATTTAAGAAAAATAATATGCTCGAACAAAAATATCAGCCATTTGCAATAACTTTAAACACAGGTAAATGAAAATAATTTTGATGTTCATAGTACGAAGTGAAAATTTATAGTAGTACCAAACACTTATCAAAGCTGGTATATAGACCAGATATAACCCTGAATAACATTAAATAACAAAAAAGCATTACAATTAGTATCAACAGGTCAAATAAACAAGAAAGTACGATTTGAGAGTACTCGCAGTTACTGACAGCTAGTTAAAAGCCAAAACAATGATCAAAAATCATGCATCAGAGACTAAAATCAACTAAAACACATCCCAGGGATTTAGTTTAACGTCATGGACAGTCAAAGAAGACATGACTAGTGCAATGCCAAAAATAAATGTATCGACAGACAGTAGGATAGTTAGGAGTTTAACCTCTTTATAGATCAAAATGAACGTGGGTGTGTCTTTATACATCCCGTTTGAAAAGAATACAAATTTAGTTATGTTTTAATTTGCTGTTGACAAAATCGATTTTAGTGCGAATGTAAACTATATTCAAAGATCTAATTACAACATTGGTAAGATAACCTTTACTAATAAGTTTATTTAAAGGTTCGATGAGTTTACACGGATCACATAGTGATTACTACACAAATACAGGTTGACAGATAACATGAAGCGACAAACGTATAATGTACGTTGATAGTCTCCTGATATCTTGCTTCTGTTGCGAGCGAACGGTTATGGTCAAATTACTGATTACATAATAGTTCAAGCCATTCAAAAACAAATTCAACGATTTGGATTTGAAACACACTATACGTTCAAGTTCAATGTTAAATTGGAGGATAGAAACAATATTCGTATAGTGTATGAAAATATTAAATTCATTTGTACTCGTTACGAAACGAGAGAAAAGCTCGGCAATCCTCGTTTTTCTCTCTGTTTCTAAAGCTCGTCAAATAGATTTTGTACTTTCCTACAGTTTACGAATATTGTATATGTACCCGTATCCAATTGTTATTGCTTGAACATATTATATCGTATATATTTTTCTAATTGTACTGAATTATATAATTTCTGCCATCTTGAAGTTTTGTATATTGTAATAATTTGGAGAGGATTATGTTAATTTGTTATAATTTGTATCCGATCCTAATGTTTATTTAGACAATAAAATATGTTTAAACTAAACTAAGGAACTCTTACACATTACTTCTGTGCTTTGAACCATGCAGATGAGTGGTAAATAAACTAAAAAATCTAATATTTAAATACAGGTTTAGATTCAGCATTTGAAAGAACCCTATATATATTTAATTTATGTTGAAATGAAACACAGTTTAATGTTATCCATAATATTTTCTGTGCAAAGGAAACAACTCAAACTGGATAAATAGTTCTCTAAAATAAGATATGATGCAATTATTCAAATTATAATCAATAGTATAATAACAACAACCAGTGATGACTTAGTTCTCTAAAATTAGATATGATTTAACACTCAAACATTGTTAGATCCAGCATATCAAAGAACCAAAGAATTCAATTTTTGATGAATTTAAACAAAAGTTTAATCTAGGACCCTTTGGACCTCAATGTGGTATTATCTTATCAATAATGAAAATAAATACAGGTTTAGATTAAGCATTTCAAAGAACCCTATATATATTCAATTTATGTTGAAATCAAACACAGTTTAATTTTGGACCCCAATTTGGACCAACTTGAAAAATGGGCCCAAAATCAGAAATCTAAATATATGTTTATTAATAGACAATATAAGCTTAGTTTTTAAAGGAGTTCACTTCACAAACAAACTTGCCACAAAATTCTTCAAACAATTTACCAAAGAAAAGAAGAAAAAAATCCAAAATTTTATTTATCATTAATACAATGTTTTTTTCAAAATCTATAAAACTTATCAGTAACAAGAAATAATTGTAACATGATGCTGTTACGAAGTCTCCCAAAAAAAGCTCCCATAATTCGTCATTCCCATGGTCGCCTGACATAGGGCAAAGTCCAGTACAAATTGGTTTGTGATATGCATAAGTGACGCCTATGGTTTGACCCTGTATGTCATTCAAATCTTCTTGAAATGACGAACAGGAATATATAAGGTTTAGGGATGAGGATCTCGACCGTTTACAGGTTCTCAAAAGCGGGAGGAAGGGGGGTGATCCCAGGGATTCGCCCTTTATTTCATATGATTTGTTTTTTTTTGTCCCATACAAGAATATATATGGTTTAGGGGTGGGGATCTCGACCATTTACAAGTTTTCAAACAGGAAGGGGTGGGGTAGACCCCATGGGACTCGTCTTTTATTTCATTTGATTTGTTTTATTGTCCCATACAATAATATATATGGTTTCGGGGTGGGGATCTTGACTACAATATTTTTTGAAATTTTAATTGTGTACCACTGAACTGCAGGCTAGGGCCATTTTCCTTTTTTGTGACAGTACTCTAAAATTTTTATTTTTTTTTTCTCAAGAAAGTGAGGACTGAAAAATCTATTCAGTTTTAAATTTCCATTGATAAAGTTCCCAGTTACAACTCTCATCACAGGGATACAGGTACTAATAAAAACCAATATGATTGATGTAAACTGTGTGAAGCTTGTTTCCAAATCCTACATTTTGAAATATTTGTAAATTTCATGAATAAATAGGTTTAAACTACAAAATGCAACATTTTAATTTTAATTTTTTTTACCATTACAATGATTATGTTGGTACACAAAATTTAGTTTTAATGGAAGACTATTAATCATATACTAAATGTCACATTTTAAGTGTTCTGATACATTAACTTTTATTTTAGTGGATTATTACTCATCAATTGAGGTGCTCCTGTATTGGAGGAAGATTCTCAAAACAGAATTTTACAGAAAAAATGAAAACTGTCGTTTCTCTCCCCAATCTCATGTATCCCCACGGCCATTGTTTACCGTGAAAGTTACAAGTTGACCTACAAATTAAAGCATTGCATGTTGACGGTTGAATCATCTATAGCAAACATAATTATGTTCAAATTGAACAAATACCAATTTTAAATTAGTACGCGAACTCTGAGAATGATTTAAATAATCAGTAAGGGATATCCCTGCTTCTACGTAGTGTGGCATTCCAACAATGACGTCACTATAATGTAGGTTGGATATATTTAGAATATCTCGTCATTCTGATTTTTCCGGATTGTAAAAGAAACGTAAATAGTGTAAGGAGAGCTGAAGATACGATAATTTCGCGAGAAACAGAAGGAAATGTGTTAAAAGTGTTTAAAGTCAATCTATTCATTTGTGTGTCTCCTTCTTATCAATCTTAGTAAGATTTTTGGGGGTGTTTTCCACACTATGAAAACAAAATGAATGACGTGAGGGGATGTAAGTCTGGTCAACCACATAGGGGATTGACGGCTTGAAGCCGTCTTTCCCCAAAAAATACATTGTTTACATGTAAATAATTTCTTTTATTAAACATTTTCTAGTCAAATAAAGGACATGGAATTTTTACCTAGGAATATAGATGACATAAATTCCTAGGAAAATTAGTCTGGGGACATAAATTACTGACATCGGACTAAATATACTAGTAAATTCTGTAACCATGCACTTGTTATACTAGTAATATTTGTCCGCCCGGACACTTTTTACCAGGACTAATTTATCTCTTTCAGGTTACACGTATGCAAAAACTATCATATCAGTTCTTAGTATAAGATAAAATTTATTCTCATACTTGATTATCGGACATTCGAATCCTATGAATGATAGACACACACCCAAATGAGGTCACCCAAAATGATACCCTTTTCACAAAGATCAGATTGTGACACTGGTACTTCGTTGAATAAATTAATTACATTTAAAAGTCGTCTTTATAAGGCTAATTTTATGGTTTTCAGAAATCAGTGGCCTCGTTCAAATATTTCTTAAAAATCTTAAATACCCAGTAATAATAGTTTTCACATTGTGACACATAGTTAGGTCATAAAATTTAATGTAAACAAGATAAGTGTGCATTAACAATTTCAAGTTTTAAAAAGTTAACTCTGAAAACTATTTTCAATTAAATTACTTATAACAATTTATTTCAATTGTAGTTTTCGGTTCTAGCTATATATATATATATGTTTATTTCCACTTAAAAAGAAAATAATCTTAACAATTAAAACTTACCTTGAACGGTGTTTACTGTTGTGTGTTTAGATATAGACTTGTTTGCCATGCTCTTGATCTTGGTCTCAAGTATACAGACACTTGCCTAATGGACCTCCCCTTGTCTCTATATATTACTGCGTGTGTGTTTTTTTAAGTAAACTTCCTTAATATTTTAACTACTTTACACTAATTTAATTCGTTCTTACTCGTATCCATACGATATTACAATATCAGTTTATATATGATACAGAGTCAACTGACGGTTTCAGCAATTCTTCTTCTTCTTAGATATAGTAATCAAACTCATTGATGAGTACTCAATACTTAATGTGTGCGTAGGTGTCGGTAATGCCTATTTACACTGAAAATATTTTTTAAAAAAAAGTAAAAAATACGGTGCATGCTGTACAGGTGCTGTTGGATAAAAACATTCCATCATCTACGCAATCAATCTTGTGTCTAGTGGGAGCTTTCACTGTCGAGTCCGGTATATTATTCCAGGCTATTACTGTTCTTGGAAAGAATTCCAATGAGTACTTGAAATAGTCGTGTCTTGGGCTGAAGATGGTGTATGCCATGGAATTGTAGTGCCTAGATGGTCTGTGAAGTGGGTGTTTGTCCTAGAAACCTCGATTTATTGAACAGGAAAGTGACTGTTGGTGATAGTTCGTGGTGAAGTTCTTTCAGTATTCGTGCGGTGAGTTGGTCTGGGCCACTTGCTTTGTTAGGATTAAGTTCTTAAGCAGCTTTTCTCCCCACTTAAAGTGATGTCGATGTCATTCAATGTGTTGTGGTTTTCATTTCCCATATCTGACATTTCAGTTCTATTGTCTTCGGTAAACACAGATTGGAATTGATGGTTCAATGTAATTGCTTTGTCAACTGAGTGTGTCATTTGATGTAACTCCTTGGTGTTTATGTTTCTTTTCTCATGCATTTTAGAAAAGAGAAAAAATTCTTTGGGTTTGGTTTGTCGTCAAGTGCTACTATGTTTGATACAGAGTTCCAGTAGCAATTGCGTGTCTTTGTTTGGGCTAGGTGTAGAAGGTTTTTATATGCTGTTTTCATTTTTCCATTGTCTCCTATATTTTAAATCTTATTGTACAGTCTGTCTCTTTTTCTCATCATCCTACACAGTTCTAAGGGAACGACCATTTTACTTCAAAGAGGGGGGGGGTATGGTTTTTTCCTAAAAAAAATATTCTGATCCCCAATTTGATGAAAAAAGTATTGTGGTCAAGCAGATGACAAAAAATATACTTCAGTTCTGTATATTATTGAATGTTTGTTGGTAAGAAAGAGGCACAATGTGTTGTTTTCCTCTTGTTGGTTGATTTACTAGTTGTACCAGCCCTCTATCTGTTATGTGATATATAAAGTCTTGTGTATTTCGTTGTTTTTACCATTTTCTTTGACTTGAGCGTTTGCTAGGTCTCTCCACTCTATGTCTGGTAAGTGAAAGTCCCCACCGACCCAAACTGTCTGGTTTTCAAAACTAGCTGCTTTCTCTAGATTCTTCTTCATTTCCTTCATTGAGTCTATATCTGTTGTATGGGGGTGGTATATAGAAACTATAAAGAGTTTACTACCTGAGGGAAATGTTTTTGTGGGGTTCGTGTTGCTCAGTCATTAGTTTTCTATGTTGTGTGTTGTGTAATATTGTTTGTCTCTTGGTCTTTTTCTTTTTTAGCCATGGCGTTGTCTGTTTATTTTCGACATATGAGTTTTAATGTCCCTCTGTAAATCATTCGCCCCTCTTTTGTTTGATATACAGGATGAAAGCGAATAAAAGGAAACGTAATATTCGATTTTTGAAATAAGGGATAGTTCCGTAATTGTTATTTGCACTTTTGTAAATTATCGTGCGACAATCAACTTAGAGCAAAATACAAGTACGCAGCCACGTCCGCTATACATGCTGTCTTTAAGATTTAGACCAATTATTAGAAGCTTGGAGCCAGGATAATGCTAAGAGGTACACCATTTATATCAAACTCAGCGTGATAGTCTTCTGAAAGTTAAATGAATTCATATCACATAAACATTTCAGTCTGAATATTCATGCAATAGTTGACGCTGTACGTAAAGCTCCATTCTATCCATATGAGCTGTGGCCATATTTTGATTAATGCGTGCCCTCAGTTTTATTTACATGAGCAACACCATGCAATGTTATAAATAATGAAATATTTGTTTGTGTTGTCATAAGTTTGTTTATGTGATGTTTTCTCTCTATAAGAGAGCTCGCAGATTATTAGTCTGTTGCTCAGTCCATTTAATATATTTTGAAGAAAAAAAAACACATTGTTAAACAAAACCGCAATTTAAATGATATACTGTTTTATAAGTTCACATCACCGATACATATTTTAGAAAGTTGAAGTGACCAATTTTAATGGTAAATTATTTTGGTTGATTTTTGTCATATATTCTTTTCCGTTATTGATAAAGCATAATTTTGGTCCTTGGTTGTCTTATTTTATTATGTCATGTAAAACTATAGGTAAAGTGTCCGGCTGAGATATTGTATTTTCGAGTGATATTAAATGCAATCAGATATTTCTTAAGTATAATGATTTATTTATGACTGTTCATCTTATTCTGAATGCTATAAATATTTGAGGCAGAAACTATGTCCTTGAATTTAACTTAAAATTCAGCGTTTTACATTATCCTGTTTTTTTCCAGAGCAAATTTTAAGACGTCCTAGTTTTTTAACAAATGGGCCGGGGTTTTTTAAAGAAAAAATGTGAATACGAAAGAAGGCATTCTTTGCATAAACACTTTTTTTCTAGATTTCAACTGTTATCTATAGTGAAGAACAATATTATATATTCCCATAAAGTCACAAAATATATTTCAATATTGATAAAATTTAACCGTTTTCGACAGAGACATATAAATACATATTTAGTATATATGTCTCTGGTTTTCGATTTAATGTTAACTTTCTGTACTGAAAATGTTTTACAATAACCTTGCAGTATTACGATATATAAGAAATCTCCGGGTACTTTTTAAAACGGTCCTGAGCACCGAGTACAGGTCTTTTCAATTCAATCTCATGCTAACTTTGTATTCACAGTCAATAATAAAATGATTAATACATATTACAGAGGCGAACTCATGAGTTTTAAAAATAGGGATAAGAAAACTTAGGAATAGCAGTGAAAAATCAGAAAAAAATTACATAAAAACTAATTTTCTACTTAAAGAGAACTCCCCGAAATAAATTAGATTACAGTAACAAAAACCTTAATCCGCCCTACTACTTTTTCCCATTAACAATAACATTTGAAGTGAATGGAATATCCAATAAAAATTTTAACAAAACTTGACTGCAGACGTCCGAAGCGCTTTTATGTATTTACCTACATCCGGAACGCTCAAAGCTGAATATTTGGAAGCCAAGTAAATATAAGAACCGAAACAATTGAAAAGGTGTATGGCCAAAAGGGACATTAGAAAAAGCAAAATCAATAATAAGGGAAACTTTGCCCGAGGGAGTTGAAACCTGAGTTTCTTTATAATTTATATATAAACGGCCTATTTTAAATGATTTATTGTTGTTTGCCAGTGCCAAATACTTTATGCATGTTCAAGACGATAACAAATTAGGTATAGGTCCTGTAATACAGTCCGTTCAGGATGAAGGTCGGCAAATGTAGATAGCCACTGGAAATGAGTGTATATTGGATAGGGACAGATATTCGCAATCAACGAATTGTTGTAACGGTTCGTAACCTGCCGAGAGCGTGGCACTCTCTCTACACGCCCTGTTCTGACTGGACGTAGCTGCGTACTTGTATTTTGCTCAAAGTTGATGGTCGCACGATAACTTACAAAAGTGCAAATAACAAATACGGAACTATCCCTTATTTCAAAAATCGAATATCCCATTTCCTTTTATTCGCTATTTAAAAATAGCAGTAATCACAAAGTCGACAAGTAATTTCTGTATAGTGTTCATTTAGTTAGACAATCAAAGTGTGTCGAAATCTGGTCTTACTAATTATTTTTTAGACCTAAAAGAAACATATTTCTCTTGTTCACCCTGTATACGTAGATCAAACAAAAGAGGGGCGAAAGATAACAGAGGGACATTCAAACTCATATGTCGAAAATAAACAGACAACGCCATGGCTAAAAAAGAAAAAGACCAGTAGATAAACAATAGTACACAACATACAACATAGAAATCTAAAGACTGAGCAACACGAACCCCACCAAAAACTGGGGGTGATCTCAGGTGATCCGGAAGGGTAAGCAGATCCTTATCCACATGCGACACCCATCGTGTTGCTCATGTTATTACAAACCCGGTAATAAGCAATTCGATAGGTTACAAGTTAGCCTTTTGTTTTTTAATTTTTATTAAATTTAGTTTTTCAGAAAATACTGTTTTCGTTTTGATTTATTTTGGTAAATTTCATTTCGTTTCCTTCCATTCATTTTCCGTTTCGCACTTGTAACAGGTATCCACTTTTTAGTCCTTTCCCCCTTTCTATATTTAAATCAAAAATCAAAAAAATCAAACTTTTAAAAAGCGAAATGATAACAAACTGTACCTTCAGTTTAGAATTTTTAAAGTTTGCTTAAATTTCTAAACTATTAAAATTTAAAACAAGTTTACAATTTTAAAATTTTAATTATTTAGTGAAATTTGAAAATTTGAAAAAAATAAAAATTTGGAATTTTGATATTTTAAAACTTTGATCAAAAATCCAAAAAACTAAAATTTGAAAACTTTTTGAAATTTTGAATTGATTAGTGTTACACAGACCAGTTTTGGTAGATCTCAACATTCTGAATAATTTTGCCGTGTCAGATTTGATCTATTATTAATAAAATCTAACAGCAGTTTTCAAGATAATAGACAACACTTGCACTTTACCCATATGTTCTATTTTTAGCCGATTCAGCCATGTTTGTTGGCAGGTGGAGTCAACAGACACATTTTTTTTTTAAATAGTCCAATGATAATTGAGGCCAAGTTTGGCCCAGTAGTTTCAGAGAAGATTTTTGTAAAATTCAACGATCGACAATGATGACAACGAACGCCAGGCGATGAGGAAAGCTCGCTTGGCCCTTCGGGCTAAGTAAACTAAAAAAAGAGGTTCACCTGGTAAAATATGCCATTTTGATATTTAATTTTACCTGAACTCCAAACAGTTATGTTTGCTTATTTTTATAATCTGCTTACCTTTCAAGAGGTTCTGAGATCACCCCCTGTTTTTGGTGGGGTTCGTGTTGCTCAGTCTTTTGTTTCTATGTACAGTTGTGTAATTATGTTGTTTATCTGATCTTTTTGTTTTTTGTCATCTGTCAGTTTGTTTTCCCTTTGGCATATTTCGACTCTCATGTAAATCTTATTTAGTGATATTTTTGTTTTGATGATCATATTTACTGTTTCAATTTATACTTCATTTTGGGGCCCTTTATAGCTTGCTGTTCAGTGTGAGCTAAGGCTCCATGTTGAAGGCCATACTTTGACCTATAATTGTTTACTTTTCACACATTGTGACTTGGATGGAGAGTTGTCTCATTGGCACTCATACCACATCTTCTTATTTCTATCTATTAACCTATAGCTGTACAATGGAACCTACGGAAATGCAGCCAGAGTATAAATCTCAATAACCAAAAATTTTACCATAGCTATGTATGGTATAATTCTCACAATTATATCAGTTTTGTTTTGTTATATCTTGACTTTGACGGGGAAAAAACTAAAAAAAGAAAGCAATCCCAGGAGACTTATCCGTGACCGACTGAATTTTTAGACAGAGAAACAACAGGTGACGCAAGGCCAATAGCCAATCTTCCCACTTTGCACCAGGAAGTGAATGTCTAGGGTGGGATCGAACCCACTTATTCCAACTTTGTTGTTCTGTTAAATTTAAAGATGAACAAAAAACTGCTCCCAGAACAACAACATATTAAAGCATCGTCCATGCTGTAATTCAGTCATTTATTTAGCTACGGCCGGTAGACCATACTTTTTCTATTCTAATTTTTAATAAAAACAAATTAATACAAGGTCTTGTAAGACATTTACAGTCAACCATTACAATTTTGGATAAGTGATTTTAGCTCAAAATGTTAATTTGTGTTTAAAAAGAGAAGAAACCAAGGGACAATCAAATATCATATGTTGAAAAAAAAAAAAAAACAACACTTGAATTAAATGTAGAACATTTTCATTTTCATTATTATTTCAATAATTTCTTTTTTTAAATCACCCCTTTCAGTTCATGAAATTCTCAGTAAAAATGAACTTCTATGGTACATGGTACTTCTGACAATCAAAGTAGTCGAAATCACTGATGGAAAGACTGGAAGAGTTGTGTGTATAATTCCAAATGATATTCTCAGGTATTGTGGTAAACAAATAAAAAACTTGATATATAACTCTTCATTAAATTCAGAAAGATGTGTTTTTATCAGTTGATAAAACAAGCTTGTCTCTCTAAATTTACTCGGAAATGGTTGCTTTTGGGAATATTTCTATTTTTAAACAAAGGTATTCAATTTTTCTAACTCATCATTGAATCATTTATTGATTTTGATAAAAATTATATGACGATGAAGATGAATGGTTTTATTTCATTTCCATAATCTTATTTAAAAAAATTGCCCAAAGATGGAGAATTTCTCCAATTTTGGTACCAATTATTTAGATATTTCAATATTTAGAAGAGGCACTGATTTCTAATATCTTCTTTTCTTTCAATTAAATAGTTATGGCATGATTGGTTACAGAAATCCTCAAAGGAAGATTTTAATAATTTTAGAAAAGAGGCATTGAAAATGCACTTTTTCAACAACAAAAATCAAATAACTAATTTTTATTTAAATTGGTGTTCCTTCTTCATAGAGAAAAATAATTTCCTGTATTCAAATATACATGTACAATTCCTTACACTGTTAAATAGCAATATAATGGGGAATAAACAAATAAATTTGATTGCAGAAAATCCACAGGTTAGAGTTATGCAATTTTGTTTATTGTTTCACGCTAATTAATGATAATTTTAAATATAAATCACATAAATTATTGACTAATATCAGATGATTATAACACTGATTTTACAAGTAAAATAGACCCTGCTTGAATTTTTCATTCATATTTTGATTTTTTGATTTTTTCTTTGCAAAAACATGGATCTTTTTTATCCTTAATTATTCATCATCGAGAAATAATTTACAGAATATTTTATGTAGCGTAGATCAAGTGATTATAGGTCTACTTTTGAGGTCAATATTATTGTGTATTCAATTAGGTAATACATGAGATATTAAATGTGGTCAATTAAGATTGACATTAAAGTGGCGGTGGTTCCAATATATACTCCCACCTTGGAGGGAAATTATTTGTAAATAACAACAGTTTATCATACTTTATTTTTCAGTAGTCTTAATTGCCTAAGAAAAGAATTGGAATAAGATCATTCAAAAAAGTGTGGGAATCAACTTGGATATTAATACACTTCTTGTATCAAATTTTATTCAATTACTTACACAAGCATAAGATACTGATAAAACACTTTCATAATTCTCATCAACTCAATTGCTCAAATTATATATATTACTTTTCACATTAATTAATAAACAGTAATTTTTTCCTAAATATTGATTTTCAGAGGAACTATATGCAAGTGTATATCTAAAATAAAGTAGCTGTTCGACCAATATTTTCTTAATTTAAGGGCAAATAACATGTCAAAAGCAGGCATGGGGTAATGGTAATTTGTAATTGTAATGCCCTGTAATGCATTACATTTCCCCAAGTAATGCATGTAATGTGTAATGCCCAAATTTTTTGCATTACATGTAATAGTAATGTAATGCATTACTTTGGCAAAAATGCTTGTAATTTATGCATTACATGGCATTACATAGCATTACTTCTTATCTGATAATGCTATATATTTCTACAAATCTCAGGGATAAAAGTACTACTGTTTTATTCTTTCCTTTAAGAAAATAGGAAAATTAAACACAAATCAATGTCTAGTTAAATGATTAACAAAAAGTGTAAATTTCAACTGTTGTAAAACTAATGAAGTGCAAGTCTCACAGAAAACCATGCAAAATGGTCCGAAAGTACTTTTTTCAAAAACCAATTTAATCTTTACCAGACAATACATATGGATAGGTTAAATGAAAACAAAATATTTTTCTAAAATTTTATTAGAAAAAAAAATTATGAGGAGGTGAAACTTTACATGTCATTTTACATATGCAAATAGCCAAAAAAATCACAATTTTCATCATTTTTACCTTAAAGATTTATTTACTAGTAAGAATGATGCATTTTTCTATTGATATTTCCAGAAGAACTACATTTAATGATTCATACCATAAATTTTTTTTTCTTATCTTGAACAGCATTCTGTCAAAATAATTTCAAAATATCTATATATAGGCACTTTGCTCATAGAGCTAAAATAGCACAAAATGAAACAAGCGTATCTCCATAAATGATGAAAATAAATCAAAATCAAAAGACTTTCTATAAACCTTAACTTAAGCCTTATAACATATAAAAAATCCACCCACGGCAAATAATCATGAGATAAAGGAAAATTTTTCAAACTTTGGGTACATGTGTACTTAAACGTTTTTCATCAAATTGGCATAATAAGCTGTGATATCTGTAAAATGCATATACTTTACACATATAATCCTTTTAAATTGCTTATATGTAAGATTTCTTGTTAAAAAGGGGGCTGTAGTTGGTTAAATAAAAGTTTCTTGAAGATTTAGATGAAGGGAGAAGGGGCAATTAGGGCCATTTTTGGCCATTTTTCATATAAAATATGAACTTTTGAATTTAGATTTCTTTCTTTGACTGTTTAAAAGTTGAGGTAATAGAAAATAAAAAAAAAACATAAGCTTTTAACCCATGAGGTCATAATTTAAGCAGTAATAATGTCACAGAAACAGCCACTTTACCAGTTTTTAGGCAAATATGGAGCTTTTAGTCATTTTTCCTAGTTTTTAGACAGGCACATATAGAGCACATGTGTGGATAAACTGGATAATTTAAGATAATGTTTGTTTACATTAATAACACATTTCATGTTATAAGTCTTGTTATTTTTCATATGAACAATGTTTCTGATTGAAATAATGCTTATTTGAACACATTCTTTGAAAAATCAGAATTTACAAAATAAATTAATTTAGCTAATTTTGACTTAAAAATCTCTGTAAATGGTCAACATATTAAAAAGATATATTTATAGCTCACATTGCCCATATCTAACAATTATTCTTTAGTAGAACTCAATCTAATTTGAAACACTACAAATTAGTAAACCAGAAATGGCCCCTAGAGCACCCCACCTTTGATGCAGGTTTGTGAGTTAAAAAATGTATGAAGAAAGGGAAAGTCTTGTCTTTTTAAAAATGTAAGACATCATAAAAAAAGTACTGAAATGTCTGAATGTCTTAAAAAAAGATAGTTTAATAAGAAGGATCCTTTATATAATTCTTAAATCAAAGTTAGGGTGTACTGTTAACAAGCTTTTGATGGTCCTTTTAATTCTGTTGACAGTTATGATTTTTCTACTCTATACTACACTTCCACACAATCTTATCAAAAAAGTTTTCATATTTAATTAAATGGTCTTTTGAAAATCTCATTACAAATTTATTTGCTGTAACTCGTTTAAAGCCTTTTTCTGTAACAAAAGGAAAGTATGCTAGATACACTTACTGGAAATGTGAAGATATGATTGAAGCTTTAAATTTTCTCCTGGACAACATATATATGCGTTTCGCGATAAAGTGTATCGACAGGTAGTAGGTATTCCTATGGGCACTAACTGCGCCCTTTAATAGCAAATTTATTCTTGTATTGCTATGAATCTCAGTTTATGACCAAACTCAGTAAAGACACGTCATTGTTACATTTGGTTGATACATTCAACAATACCTTCCGTTATCTAGATGATATTTTTCGTTAAATAATCCAGAGTTCTCTAAATATACTACGAAATTTACCCAATAGAACTTACTTTAACTAAATCTAACATAAACAGCAGTAGTTGTCCTTTTCTGGACTTGGACATTTCAATCTCTAAAGGAAAACTCCATACGAAAATTTACGACAAAGAGACGATTTTTCATTCCCTATTGTTAATTTTCCTTTTTAGACGGCGATGTTCCTTTGGCTCCATCATACGGTGTGTATATATCCCAACTCGTTCGTTATGCCCGTGTGTGTAGTGATGTCATAGATTTTAACGAACGTAATCAATGCATCACTAGTAAATTATTAAGTCAGGGATTTCGTTACCATAAATTACGTAAAACTTTTACTAAGTTCTTTCATAGATACAAAGATTTGATTAGTAAATTTGGCTGTACCTGTAGAAAACTGATTAAAACGGTATTTCACATCCTAAATTTTACGGTAATATTGTACTTAAAGCGCGGAAATCACTATATGATCCGTGTAAACTCATCGAACCTTTAAATAAACTTATTAGTTCAGGTTATCTTACCAATGTTGTAATTAGATCTTTGAATATAGTTTACATTGGCACTAATATCGATTTTGTCATTAGCAAATTAAAACATAATTAAATTTGTATTCTTTTCAAACGGGATGTTTAAAGACACACCCACGTTCATTTTGATCTATAAAGAGGTTAAACTCTAACTATCCTACTGTCTGTCGATACATTTATTTTTGGCATTGCACTAGTCATGTCTTCTTTGACTGTCCATGACGTTAAAATACTAAATCCCTGGGATGTGTTTTAGTTGATTTTAGTCTCTGATGCATGATTTTTATTATTAATTGTTTTGGCTTTTAACTAGCTGTCAGTAACTGCGAGTACTCTCAAATCGTACTTTCTTGTTTATTTGACCTGTTGATACTAATTGTAATGCTTTTTGTTATTTAATGTTATTCAGGGTTATATCTGGTCTATATACCAGCTTTGATAAGTGTTTGGTACTAATATAAATGTCCACTTCAGTACTATGAACATCAAAATTATTTATTTTGTTAAAATATTTCCTTTCTCTATTGTAACTGTATACGTATACCTAACAACAAAATTATTTTATTTACCTGTGTTTAAAGTTATTGCAAATGGCTGATATTTTTGTTCGAGCATATTGTTTTCTTAAATTGTTTAACATTTCATACCGATATAACATGTTACTTTTATTATTCTTCCTTAGTTTATTTATTTTGAATTTACATTGTATCATAGGTCAAATTTATTTGTTCAATGTATGTTCAATGGTGTTAATATGTCCTTTGATTGAGTTAAGCTATTTCAGTTGATATTTTATAGTGTGTTTTCTATGTTGTTATGTTACACTATTGTTTCAGAAAAAGGGTGAAGGTTTGGTACCATTAAAGCGTTTAAACCCGCTGCATTTGTTTGCACCTGTCCTAAGTCAGGAATCTGATGTTCAGTAGTTGTCGTTTGTTGATGTGGTTCATAAGTGTTTCTCGTTTCTCGTTTTTATATAGATTAGACCGTTGGTTTTCCCGTTTCAATGGTTTTACACTAGTAATTTTTGGGGCCCTTTATAGCTTACTGTTCGGTGTGAGCCTAGGCTCCGTGTTGAAGACCGTACTTTGACCTATAATGGTTTACATTTATAAATTTTGACTTGGATGGAGAGTTGTCTCATTGGCACTCATACCACATCTTCTTATATCTATTTACCCATATGACACGAAAATTACAAACTTATTTTGTATGGGGTATTTTGCGACATTGTATCGTACAGTTATTTCTCACATACGACAGATCATAGGATCAACAATTAATATAAGTTTCTTTTCCTGTGTATATACATGTAGTTTAAATGAAAGAACCTTTGTGAGCGCGCTCACATACCCCACGTCCCCACATTGTCATTGGAGAAATAAAATAAGTGTAAGAAAAAAAAATTGTATCAGAAAAAAAAATTGAATTATTATTTCCTGTCAATATGCACATCTCCATAGTATGTCCTTATTATCTACACAGTTTCATGAAATTCTGTTGTGTGGTTTCAGAGGAGTTGCGATGACAAACTGCTGCAGAAGTACATTGAAGCAAATAAGTTCAAACGGGCGTAACTCCTGGAAAAAAAATTGAATCGTAATTTCCTGTCGATATGCACATCTACGTAGTATGTCCTTATTATCTGAAAAGGTTTCATGAAATTCTGTTGTATGGTTTGAGAGGAGTTGCGATGACAAACTGTTGCAGTAGTACATTAAAGTAAATAAGTTCAAAGGGGCGTAACTCCTAGAAAAAGAATTGAATCGTAATTTCCTGTCGATATGCACAACTACATAGTATGTCCTTATTATCTAAAAAGGTTTCGTGAAATTCTGTTGTGTGGTTTGAGAGGAGTTGCGATGACAAGAAACAGGACTGACGGACGGACGGGTCAAAAACATTATACCCTCCGCAACTCGTTGCGTGGGGTATAAATATAGCATTGAAATTGAAATAGAAAAATGACAAATTTTAACAAGCTGGAATACTCCATGCCCCCACATTATCAATTTGTCACCGGACAAACAAAATCTGATCAAATTCCTAAGTTAAAAGACTCATTACTCCTACAAAAGACAACTAATAAAATATTGCTGTGGATATGCACATTCTCATAATCTAGCCGTTTTCAAAAGTTTAATGAAATTCTGTCACGATGAAAAACTGTTGCAGCAGTACATCATGGCCACAAATTCAAAAGGACAACTGAAAGCAAAAACAATGAATCCTAATTTCCTATCAATATGCATATCTACATTGTATTATATAATTATCTACAAAGTTAAATCAAATTATGTTGTGTGGTTTCAGAGGACTATTGCAGAAGTGTATTATGGCCAAAAATTCCAAGTTCAAAGGGGCATAACTCCTAGTAAAAATCATTGAATCATAATTTCCTGTGGTTTGTTCTTATCATCTATGAAGTTTTGTAGTAAGGAATAGTGCTAAAAAGAACAGGACTGACAAACAAGACAAACTGGTGGACGAAAAAACTTTTTAACCATTCAAATTCTTGTGTATGGTATTATAATTGACATGCATTGTAATGATACATTGATAGCTTTATATTGCTTTTGGTCAGATTAAGTTAAAACCTATGTGACACTACATGTTAACAGCTGTGTATACTTCATCTACAAAATTTTCAACATTTTCATTATGTGTATTTGCTTCTATAACTGCAACAGCTTCATAAAGTTTTTCATCTTGTTCCACATTTTCTTTAATTTCTTTCAATTCAATGGACTGAACATCATTATTATCAGTAATAGAATTAAAATTTATAGTTCCTGACTTCAGTTTTGTCACTTGTGTTGCAAAATAACTTTTAATTTGAGTAGGATTCAGCCATTCCTCCATCTTAAACATTCTTTCTCCATTTTCATCACAAGATTTTCTAAGTTCATCAGACAGAGCAAAATAATTCGGTCGTTTCCCAGTTTTCTCACAATTTAAACATATCTCATTTAAATAAGATTTAACTTTTGGTGAAAAGCGGATATTTGTTCTTTTGCCTTTTAGAGCCCATCCCTTATTAATCATATTACTAGTTGCATCTGACTGCGTAGTGGCACTCACTGTTTGGATCAAATTTATTTGCGTATCCTGAACAGATTCAGAAATAGAAGCATAAACTTCAACTGCATTATCTAATCCTGATTTGTTTGTTCTATATGAATGATTTCCAATTAGAATATGCTTTTCCAGATTTGTTGCTCTGGCAAAAGTTTTGTTACAGGAAATATCGGGACAACAGAAAAGTTTACAGTTTGACTGTCACATGCATTGGTGGTTTCATTTTCTGGAATAGCTGATGGTTCATCATGTTCATTTGCAAAGTGTTGTGCTGTTTTAGATGTGAAACCTTCCGGCTGTTTGAATAACTGTAAAGGTTCATGGACCTGAAATATCAAATATATATATGTTATCAAAATTTGTTGAACAAAATATTTCATGTATAATATTTTTCTGAGTGTATTTTCTATGATCATCATTATGTTTGGATTGTAAATGCTAATGTTGTAAATGTTCTATGTGATGTACATTTATGGCAAACTGTTTTCCTATATACTCTTACTTCAATATATCTCATATAATATTTCAGATAACTTTTATAATATTATGTAGTTTTACAATAAAGTTAATAAGATATCTTATATATTTAAAATTATATGAAATATCTCATATATTCAAAATATCGAGATATCTTATATATTTTATGAGATATCTTATATATTATATGAGATATATATGTAATAACATGAGCAACACACGTAAGACGGGTGCCATATGTGGAGCAGGATCTGCTTACCCTTCTTGAGCACCTTGGATCACAATACACCTTATACATTGAAAGTCCATGCTCATTTAACACATAATTTGTGGTAGATATATAATATTGTTTAATCAAGGAATAATTTGTCAAACATTACATTTTTTCAGAGCACCCTTTTATATGACAAGCTGTTTTGCTCTTTATTCTTACTACAAGATTATTAGATATCTCATAAACTTTATAAGATATCTAATATAGTTTATAAGATTTCTTATATAGTTTATAAATATCTTATATAGTTTATGAGATATCTCATATAGTTTATGAGATATCTGATATAGTTCATAAGATATCTTATATAATTTTCTTTATAAGATATCCTCTAAATTATATAAGATATCTTTAAAACTATATGAGATATCTTATAAACTATATAAAATATCTTATGAACTATACAAGATATCTTATAAACTATATAAGATATCTTATCTTTAAAACTATATGAGATATCTTATAAACTATATAAAATATCTTATGAACTATACGAGATATCTTATAAACTATATAAGATATCTTATAAAGTATATAAGATATCTTATTAACTTTATGAGATATCTTATCATGCTTATATAACATTAAAGATATCTTATATAATATACAAGATATCTTATAAAAGTTATATATTAAAGGAGAAATCTTATATATCATATAAGATAGCTTATATATTAAAGGAGATATCTAATATATTATAAAAGATATCTTATATATTATAGGAGATATCTTAAAATTCCAATAAATAGTAAGGCTTAAATTAAAACATTCGTTTGTTTGCAGTTTACCTCTTCTTCTTCTTCTTCTTCTTCTTGTTTGCAGTTTACCTCTTCTTCTTCTTCTTCTTCTTCTTCTTCTTCTTCAGTTATACAATTATACAACAAAACTTCAGGTTACTGAAGATTACTTGTTATTGCATACGTGTTAAAATTTGAATTTCTTGTAAATGCCAAAGAAAAATATATTCAAATCTGACAATTTGTGCATGTATATTACAAAAACTAGTGATTAAAATGAAAATTATATACAAAAATTTATTGTCTTGATTTAAATCAGTTGGCAGAGAACACCTTGTGTAAGGTGTGCTCTGAAACTGTCAACTGTGGTTGACTACTGTGGCTATAGGTAGCATGTTCCATTGTATGATGGTGTGTGGGAAAAATTACCACTTACATGTTTCCTTTGTGGTTCGTATATGTCTATAAGTATTTGGATGGTTTTGTCTTGTTCTACTGTCTGTTGTTATTTAAATTTCAGATGGTATGGCAATGAGGCCGTGAATTACTGTGTAAAATATAATAAGGCGTGTTTTAAGGCGGTGTTCAGCTAATGTCGGTAGTTTTAAATTATTCATCATATTTGTAACGCTACTGGTGTTATGGTAGTTGTTACAAATGTACCTAGTTGCTCTTCTTTGAACCATTTCCATTTTTTGGGTAGCATCTTTTGTCTCAAACGAATTGGATACAGAATCTTTTGAGCATGACTTTATGGAACCAATATCAGTGGTTCAACAATTCGACAGCAGCCTGAAGTACTAGTATGCCATATTTTCTTTAAATCGTTGTGAAGACGACAAAGATGAAACCACTCCTCCGTGACTTCATGGATTCCTGTATAAAGCACGTCTGTACGGTGGAAGAGCGCATTTCATCTACATCTACATGGCAGCATAGCTCATGACATAATTCCATGCGCATTTGAAATGTTAAATCAATAAGAAGCCACACAAACTACACAAAGATGTAGAGAAAATGAATGGTTAGCTTGAAAAATAAATATACCCTCTCTATATCAAATCTATCTTCGATTGCAATGAGTATGCTCCTTTAGGATAAGGGGGGTTGGGGTTGGGGTCTGTCCCACTCATTGCAATTATTCTCTCTCTTGAAATATTAAATATACCCAAACTGTGTGAATTGAATTGAAACATGTCCTTATGTCATGAGCTATGCTGCCAATTTTTTTATGCAGTCAAAACATTTCAGTACAGACCATTTACTTTTAATGGGGTGCTATGGATTTCACCCCAAAGATAGTCTTAAGATTTTTGTTGGTTTTAATTAAAGCCTGGTATCAACATACCTTTCAAAATATAACCTTATTACATATAATCAAATAAAGTTAAACATATGAAAACAGTCTGATGTCTAATATATTTTTTAAGTTGTCTTTTTTTTCAATTGAGGAAGATTCAATGGTTGAATTTTTTTTAACACACTTCTACATTGTCGTTTGAATCTTTAATATCTAGACTACATTTTTCTGAAGCAAATACTCTACTCATGAAAACATTCTAGTAAAGATGCATATATGTCAGTGAAAATGTTTCTTTACAACAATTCTAGTCATTCCTTGTTTATAAGTGTTCCAGTATTTCATAATACCATAAATATTTTTGTTGTCATAAATTGTATAATTACACTATGTTAAGTTTCAGTTTTGGTTATAAAGGTTTTTACCTGAAAATGCCTGTTCATTTCATGTTGGCTTTCAGTGTTGTTTTAAAATGTTTTTTACTTGGTTTATGTAACTGCTTGTTTAAACTTCATTATGGCTGATAAAATAAAATATTTTTCCTACCTACCGACCCTGCAGTCTGAAGGTACAGTCGGAAAACTGCAAACAAACATATTTTTAAGGTTGGCCTAAAACAGCTACACTTACCTCCAGATTAAATACCCTTTCTTTACAAAGGTTTTGGTCAGATATTCCTGTCTGTATAGTGTATAAGCTGTCCAGAACCAACTTGATAGGCCTTTCTTGCAACAATTCCAATTTCAGTGAAAGCAAAATTGTTCAATACACTAATCCCAGGAATTTTACTTTTAATCTTAGGCTCAGAAGCCTGGTCAATAAAAACAACACAAACATTTGTTCCTTTAACACCTCCATAGCTTTGAAGGGCTTTTTTCATGTCTCCTGCATTTAGAACATTGTGTCCTTCATTTGCATACCTATAAATGTGCAACCTTGAGGACCCTGTTTTACTGTCACACAGGTCTTTCCCTGATTGAGCCTCACTAAAGTTGTATTCTTTGATTCTTATTGGGAAGGTTGAGTTGTTCTGTTGGATGAAGCTTAAAAGGTTCACACAGTGGTAACATGCAGCATTATCACTTTTGAGATAAATTTCTTCCAGAGACTGATTCTTACACTTGAGTTGTTCCAGCAAATGGAGCAAAATATTTGCAATAGAAAACCAGCCTTGTGTCCCATTTTCCAGTATGTGAATGTAACAATTGAGATCTAACTCATCTGATGCTGCTGACCTTGTAACTGAACATGAAATGTGCCAACTAAGACCTTTCTTGTCGAAAAATTCTGACTGAGTCTCACGGAATTGTACAGGCAAAAACTTCATTGCCCAATCCATAATAATCAAACTCTGATTAGATGCTAAATTCTTCAAAATATCATTTCTAGCAGCATCTTGATGCACAGTAAGTTCTTAATAGGTGCCTTTTCCATTCCAATAAATTCTTTGTTGCACTGTTTAGATCAAAGTCAATATCATCTTGTACCGATTCATTAACTTGAACTTTAGAAAGCTCTGTTGTAATGAGGTCAAGAACGTTGTCAACAAGACTGCATTTATCACAATTAGCATCATGCTGATGTTCACAACTAGAAGCAAAGCAAGGAATCGAAGGGTCACTTAAAGCGTATGTAGTGCAGTGATCTGTACAACCATCTAGTTTATTCAAATGTAGTTTGTACTCAAATTTCAAAAACTGGTTAATTACATGCAAACTGTCTTTCAATTTTTCCACACTTTCATGACTTATTCCAAATGTCTCAAGTTTTGTCACCAGTTTAAGTAATGTGTCAATTGCTCCCATTCCACCAGAAGTTGTATTGTCAAGACCTTGTAAAGCTTTTTGTTTAGCTGCTGCACATACTTTGAGAATTCTGTACAATATTGGTCTGCTGTATGATTCCAAGTTATTTTCTTCACAATAATTTTGGTAGTTACTTATAATTCTTGCATTTATTACATTTCTTATTACTCTAGGAATTTCAATTTTCTCATTAGTTGATAACTTTAACATAGTTTGTCCAAAACCAATAATGGTAGAATATAATGAATTCATAACGAATTCAATGAAATGTGTTACTCTTGGCTTTGTTAATTTAGTTCGGTAAATTTTGGGTGGATTAACAAGGTTTCCTGCCCCAACAACTAATGAATGTTTTCTAGCACCATCAATATAATCCAGGGATAATCCAGGGATAATTTTTGAAGCTCTAGTTTTGTAAATTTGTTAACAATTAGAGAAAGAATTTGAATCTGTGTTCTTGAGTTACTAGCATTGTGGAAAGCATCAATTATGCATCTAGTAGTGGAATCAATCGAAACATCTTTTTGCTGTAAATTATCTAATAGCACATCCTCTTGTCCAGGTGCAATTACATTTAAAATCAACCTAATTGACTCGTGTGTCTTTTTATGATCTTGAACTTTTACTAAGTGTACTCCATGGTTTTGACAATTGGCAATTAAGAGGTTCAAATGAATGTGATAACATCTTCATAGCTGCATTAAATCTGTCTTTGGTGGTCATTTGTGTTTCAAGGCAGTCCTGGCTTGACATTGTTGTTGCTTGTGAGGATAGCTCAGAAAATCCTTCAAATGTGTCTGCAAAAAAGAATTACCAAATTAAATGAGAAGATAGATCCAATATATCTGTGACATTAATAGTTCAGTGTTTATTATTTCATGGTACTTACAAACTAGAGGCTCTTAAGAGCTGTGTCGCTCACCTTGGTCTATGTGCATATTAAACACATTATAGACAAAAATAGAACACATGACAAAATTCTCTGTTTTGGTGATGGTGATTTCTTTGTAGGTCGTAATTTACTGACCATTCTTGCTGTTTACAATTATCTCTATTTGTAATGAATTTGGCTCAGTAGTTCTATTTTTAGCCATAGCGGTCATCTTGGTTGTTGGGCGGGGTCATTGGAAACATTTTTAAATCTAGATACCCTAAGGATGATTTGGGCCAATTTTGGTTTTATTTGGCCCAGTTGTTTCAGAGAAGATTTTTGTAAAAGATTACAAAATTTATATTTGACTTTAAAGGGTAATAACTCCTTATGGGGTCAATTGACAATTTTGTACATGTTGACTTATTTGTAGATCTTACTTTGCTGAACAATTTTGCTGATTACAGTTTATCTCTAGCTATTACAGTGTTCTCCCCAGGACCTTTTAGCATCATGGTAATGTGATGCTATATTTCTGAATGTGATGCTATCTGAATTGATTTTCTTATACATTGTGTTATGGATGTGATGCTATAATTTTTTGAAACATGGTATTTCAATTTACTTTCTTACCAAGATGCTATATGAAATATCTCTCTGCTGAGGTTGAACTAGATGAACAATTGGGGCCAGTATGGACACAACATTCAAGCTTGATACATCTCTGAATTTGGATTGTGATTAAATATTTGACACAGCATAGGTTTCTGACACAGAATGAATGTGGTCTAATGAACTAAAAAAGTTTGGACCCTTTCGACCTTAATGTAGACCAATTAGAAAACTGGACCAAAAATTTTAAATCTAAAAACACAGTTAGATTCAGCATATCAAAGAACCTCAATATTTCGATTTTTCATGAAATCAAACAAAGTTTAATTTTGGACCCTTTTGACCTCAATGTGGACCAATTTGATAACGGGGCCCAGAAATCAAAAATCTAAATACATGGTTAGATTAAGCATATCAAATAACCCCATATACTCAATTTTAGTTGAAATCAAACAAAGTTTAATTTTGGACCACAATTTGGACCAACTTGAAAACTGGGCCCATAATCAAAAATTTAAATACATGTTTAGATTCAGCATATGAATGAACCCCAAGAATTCAATTTTTGCTAAAATCAAACTAAGTTTAATTTTGGACCCTTTGGACCTTAATGTAGACCCATTTGAAAAAGGGACCAAAAATTAAAAATCTAAATACACGGTTAGATTCGGCATATTAATGAACCTCAATAATTCAATTTTTGATGAAATCAAACAAAGTTTAATTTTGAACCTTTTGGATCTCAGGTGGACCAATTTAAGAACGGGGACCAAATTCCAAAATCTTGATACACGGTTAGATTTAGCATATTAAAGAACCCCAAGAATTCAAGAATAAAACCCCATTGCAATTGGTCACGAAATAAGCAATTTATACAAAGTATTAGAAAAGTATTGTTTTTGGCCCTTTTTTGACCCTAATTCCTAAACAGTTTAGGCCATAACCCCCAAAATCAATCCCAACCTTCCTTTTTTGGTATAGGCCAGTGTGGTACAATTTCAGAAAGACCCATACACTTACACACAAGTTATTGTCTGGAAACTAGAAAAATATTTATTTTGACCCCTTTTGGGCCCCTTGTTCCTAAACTGTCAGGGACCATAACCCCCAAAATCAATCCCAACATTCCTTTTGTGGTTTCAAACCTTGTGTTTAAATTTCATAGAGATTCACTCACTTAAACTAAAGTAATTTTCCGGAAATTAAGTGTCTTTTCACGACGCTGACGCAGGACGACGACATCGACGTGATACCAATATACGAAAGCAAAATTTTTTTTGCGGTCGTATTAAAACTGATTTTACCCCAACATTCTATTTTTAGCCATGGCAGCCTTTTTGGTTGATGGGTGGGGTCATAGGATACATTTCTTAAACTAAATACCCAAAGAATGATTTAAACCAAGTTTGGTTTTACTAGGCCCAGTAGTTTCAGAGAAGAAGAATTTTTGTAAAAGTTAACGAACAACGGATGCCAAGTGATGAGAACAGCTCACTTGGCCCTTTTGGGCCAGGTGAGTTAAAAAGTGGAAGTGATTAACAAAATAAATCAGAGACTTTCATGAAGCTGTGTAGTTGCCACATTAAATATGCATGACGTTATCTGGTTAGAACCTAAAACAAGTATATTTCCTACATGTAAATTAGTTTTTTGACATTGAAGGTAGAAAGTCATTGTCTGACCATGCTGCATTCTTGCTCCAATATATCAAAAGCATATGTCAAAATGTCAAAAAGCTATGTTTCAAGACAAGAATGTAAAAACAAATCAAGTCATTTGACATCTGAGGTCAAAGGTCATAAAAAAACACAAACCAACCATCTCAAATAAATGCACATGCCTAGGTATAAAGATTAAAAAGTTTTACTTTGAGATCAAAGTTAAAAGTTACATCATGGCACATGTACAGGACAATTGTCTCATGAACCTTGATTTAATTTTCTGATAGCCTTCATGTGTAATTCCTGAGGAAAATGCGATGAAAATTTTCTTGTTGGCTTTTAAATGTAAGAATACATAAGTGTTCGGTAATGAAGATGTTGTTGAGTGATGCATTTGAAACATATCATGTGGTATAGCTTCCTCATATATGACTTTGTTTTTGCAAGCCCTGAAATGTTGTTTCTGCGAACAGTTTCAGGGGACAGACTGACAGACTGACAGACAGGTACAGTACACCCCTCCTTTTAAAGGCAGCTTTAATAATATTAAAAGAGTTACCTCCCCCTCTTAGTACATATTATAATAAATACAATACAGGGTATGTTTTTACCTGTCACACTGGACTGACTGTAAGCAAGTTCCATTGTCTTGATCACTTTTGCTATTAATATCTGAAAAAAATATATTATACCAGTAATGTATAATTTTAGAGCAACACACTTTTGTAAAAATAAATGTGTACATTTACATCATTCAAAATAAAAATAATAGATGGTTGCAATGAGATAATTCTCCACAAGAGACCAAATGACACAGAAATTAACAACTATAGGTCACTATACTGCCTTTAACAAAGCCCCATATCCCATAGTCAGCTATAAAAGTTATATTTCAAAATTTACATAACAGGATTTCAAATATCATTTCTACTAAAATCAGTTCAGATGAATTATCATTAACAAATTATGTCATAATTTATGTTATGTGAGGCCACACAAATGTGTCCATGTGAGCTTCAAAATTCAGTCTCAACTTGTTTCTATATATATATCATGCTACACTTCAGTGGTTTTTGATGTTAATGTAATGGCAATAGTCCATTTGAGCTCAAACTTAACCAGTTGATATTATTAACACATTAACAAATTACCTTGATTATGTTCTTGCTCTATTCTGCTTTTTGCTTCATTAAATGCTTCTGTAAGAAAGGAAAAATGACAGATTATTAATTTTGATTTAAAAAAATTTATGTTAATTTTCCTATATTATGATCAATTTGTAATCTTAGACTAGGTTGTTTATTACAATGCATAAAGGTTGTGGGTCTTTTAAAGTAGGATTAGGCATTATAGCTCTACCTAGACATGCTACGTAACAATTCCCTTTCTTTTGTTTCTTTCTTACTAATTTATATGTTTACTGATAACTGTCAGTATACTGATTGCCCTTGGAGATGTCAATATAATTATGATAATGGTAATCTCCTAGTTATAGCAGTAAAATTGTTAATGGGGCAAAATTTAAAAAAAAATAATAAGGAAGGGACATGTAGCAAGTCTTAGCTCTACCTTACTTGAGGGGACCTATATGTATATGTGTTGGCATTAGAGATTAATTGTATAGTAGTACATGTATGGAGGTTACTAAATGAACTTCCTTAATAGAGATGTTATATGTCCAACAATATAAGTGAATATAACTAATGAATGTGAAACCCAGTCATAGCCATAAAATCTAACTTCTCGTATTGTATACAAATTTTAATCTTTATTTTCTATGTACCCAAGCAGAACCACCTACCACATTACTTTAATACTCATCTCCTTTTTTTTCCAAATTTGACTTCATTTAAAATACAAAAGTGAGTGAGTTTATAGCAGTGGCATACTTTGTTTGGCATTTATTAAAGTAATTTTATCAGGATTTGATGTGTTGTTCTTTGATTTCAATAGAAATTGTCTATTTTGACACCTGATTATTCCAGAATGCATTATCTAACACAGTGTGTGGGTACATTTATGCTTCTATTGTCTTTCAATCTGTGATATCAAACAAACATGGTTTTTTCTGAACTCAAGAAATATACAAGTTTAATTGTATCTGTAATACATTACCATATAATCTTTCACTTACCCAATTCATTCGCAAAATTTACTTGCTCATTACAAACATCTTTTCTTAATAAAGTGGCACATTTCTTGCATAATCCTGAAAATGTTAAAAAAGAAAAAAGTTATTAACTGCACTATTTCAATCCTACATATTATGATAAGGGACCAAATTACATTTGATGTCCTCAGATAACAAATAAAAAAAGATGGTAAGTCAACTTTTCAACTATTCAAATCAACTTGAATTTTTATAGCTGTCATTATTAAAATTTTAATTAATATATGAAAAAGGTAGACTACTTTTTAGTTCACATGAAATTCAGTCAACTTTTAAAATTGTATGTTAATTTTTCAAATCATAAAACTTGACAAAAAGGACATTTTAGTTGGAAATAAATGCACATATATACATATATGGGCCATTATAGTCAACTTTTAGATTTCTATACTTTTTCTAAATATTTGATCATCTGAAATTTAGGATAATTATGAAATTGAATATAAAATATTTACCATTATGACAATTTACAACAATTTTACTTCATTTAATATTGTGCTTTAATGATATACTGTTTGTAAATAGGCAAGTCCTTCCAGTCCCCAATTCACAACAGTTTGATAAACAAAATTCTTTGCTACAGATTGACCTCCAAGTGGAAGATTATTTTCATAAGTGGGGCCCACTGACTGCCTAAGAGGGGGCCCGCTTCAGTGATTCCCTATATAATCAATCAAATTTTTCGCATAAAAAGGGGGGGCATTAATTTTTATTACTTAAAAGCTCACAGATTCATAAATTATGTAAAGCAGTGCAAGGCTTACCAAAAAGGTCCAGATCAGAAAAGTGTATACCCGCCTTCTTGGATGGCTCTGTATTGAGTGCTATATATCATGTATATGCTTATGGCATTGTAGTGGCTGTGTATATATTTGTTGTATACATGTAGTTAGGGAACAACCATTTAACTTCAAGAAGGGGAGGTGGTTGTGTTATTTTTCTAAAAAAATATATTCTGATCCCCAATGTGATGAAATAATAGTGGTCAAGCAGATAAAAAGATTTTGAGAACTCTAAAATGCTAAAATGGTTAGACGGATGTCGAGTTAAAGGCAAGGTAGGCTAACCCCTACTACAGAATGTGATGAAAATATAAGTTTACCTGCTCCTACTGGAAGTATCTGTCTGGTATTCAACCAATACAGCTTGCACAGAGTAGGACATGCTCCTCGATCTGCATTAGATCTGCTCTTCTCACTATGGCCGAACTGTCAATGGAGAATATCCCAGACCTATACAATATCAGAAAGGCCTCAGGGATGTCATAAAACTGCATGCACCTGTCTGGAATTTTCTCTGAACATTGCAAAAGTGACAAATGAGAACTTGTGTCCCTACCACAGTGGAAGAGTTGGATCGTAGGACCACCAGAACATACTGTGTTACATAATGTTGAAAAGTTACACGGATTGCTCATTTTGGTCTGCTGTTGACATATTGCCTTTCTGTACTTGTAGTTGGAGATTTAATTCAGGGGGAAATAACTTTTGGTGTACATACAATGTAGGTGAAGTGTCAAAATATTATTTTATTTTGATTCTTCTTATTTTCTTATAAAATTTTGATTTATAAAAATTATTATTTAAACAATCTGATATTTTTCATGTTTTTAAATCATAAATTATTATTTTGGAAATATTCAACAAAAATAGAATAGGTGGAAAAGGGTGTTCGGGGGTATTTTAACTGAAATTTTAAGGTTTTTTAAACAATTTGCCATCGGTGGATTTTTTATATTTTGTAGAACTAAGAACAAATTTTCATTCCAAAGATATTTCATTCATTTATTTACTACATTTACGGAGAACCACTCAGTGTCTCAAACTTGACGTAAAAATGAAATATATAAATCTAGGCTTCCTAAATAGCATCCTATACGAAATACTGACAAGAGAGTTAATTGGTGCACGCACCAAATTTTGGGCCGGAAATATGGAGGTTTTTGGTGTAAAAAAAGTGCAAAATATTATATAAACAATCTGTATATTGAGTTGTCTTTAATCCTCAATTGCAAGAACTGGTCCAATCCAATTAGTTATGACAATGCTATAGAATATAAATTAATTGTGCAGTTGATGAAATCGAATATCTTTTAAGTGCAATTGATGAAATGGAGTATCATCTAATTCATTTTCAAGACTTGATTTTGAAACTCGTGACTATCAAAGTTGCATCTACTGACAAAATATTTGTATTCCTCATCTCAGATGTGGACTTATAACGCAGCCTTTCACCTCATTTACTCATCAATGAATTTTATGTCAAGATGACATATTTATAGGACCCTCGATTCTGACTATTACAGACGCATCTACTGACAAAATATTATTTCTCCACGAGTTGTATCTCAGATATGGACTCTAATGCAAACTTTAATCAGTCACTCATATGTGAAATGTAGGTCAAGATAACCTTATTTTTATCAGGACCCCTTGGTTATTCAAGACGCATCTATGAACAAAATCTCATGAACTATGACTTATATACTTCCACAAATAGATGGAGAGCCATGGTGTAGTGGTTAGTGCATCGGATTCCGGGGAGAACATTTCAGGGACTCAATTTTCGGCCCTCCTTTGACACCATTTGCGACTGTGGTCTTGAGAAACGATTATAGTCCGTCGGAAGGGACGATAAATGGCTGACCCGTGTTAAGAGAGAGCCATATCTCTTGCACGTAAAGACACCCTTGTAGATTTCGAAAAGAGAAGGCTAATGCTGCTACAAGGCAGCACTCGCACCATAAAGTCGAAAGGGATTAATATAAGTTGCAATAACTTGTTTCCCAATCCGCTATAAATAAATATGTTTAAACTAGATAGATGGACTTTAACTTTGTGATGGACAGATGAAACACTATATCCCTTCCCCAACCGTTTGACAAAAGATATAAAAATCTTAAAGCAAACAAATATCAAATTATTCCTCTCAGTAAAGGTTGAGAAATCCTAGACATAATGTTTTCATTTCTATTCGGTTTTGGTGAAATTTAAAAGTATCAACAAACATTTACTCCATATTCAACATATTTTCATTGGGTATACGAGGCTAAAAATCAGCTTCATACTACAACTAAAAATCAGAAAGCTTCAGACAGTATAGCAAATTATTCTCTTCGTAACAACTGACAAATCCTTGACAAAATGTTTTCATTTCAATCTGTTTGGTTGCAATAAAATTGCAAAGTATTAACAAACACCAAGTGGATATTTGAGAGGTTTGAAAATCACTTTCAGTTACTGAAACATGTTACCTATAAAAACTCCCGAGATCGTTTACGTTGAAAGTAAAGATATCTTTATTATGATTATTTTTCTAAATGATGAAAACTGTATATATGATAATCAAAATAGAATATAAAATAACTATTTTGAAAAAATAACATAAACTTTAAATCATTTCCCATGTTCCGACGACGAGTTGTTGTAAGAACATGGTACCTTGTTTACATTTCTAAAAATAACCTGGTTTGGGAAATCCCCTAATACGGGTCACGCATTCTGTGCATAATAAAACAATGAACATTCATTGTTATAAATATTTGGCATCTTCTTCTTATATAAAAAATAATAAAATAAATGTATTTATTTCAATTACCTAAAATCTTTAATTTTCATATACCGCAGAGAATAATAATGTAGATCCGCAGAAACTCATGTAACAATCTCAAACCCATATCATATATTGGACCGGCTTAGTGCCGGCCCATAATGATGGAATTCTTTCATTATATTGCTTTTCATTATCTACAATATATATTTTAATCATATCATAAACCAAAAATTAGGTGGAAATGGCATTGCCAATTTTTAATGGTATTTTCGACCATTATCACTGAAATATGCAAATTAGGTTGTTACTATATATAGCCTCAACTTAGAAAAGTATGAAATATTTTTTTTAATTCCTTAGACATCTATGAACTGAAAAATCAACCTAATTAGGAAAATTTCAAACCACCCTTCTGGACAATTTTACAATTTTGCATGTTTTTATGTGAGACAAGCACTTTAAAATACTAAAACATTTATACTAATAATTAAAACAGATCTATTTTATAAATATACAAAAATAATATTGTTTTTATTTGCAGCCATTTTCATATAGCATTATTGAAAAACTATACATAGATATTTAAAGATGAAAGAAATGTTGAATGATTGATAATTGACACCAGACATGGGGTAATGCTAATTTGTAATTGTAATGCCCTGTAATGCATTACATTTCCCAAGTAATGCATGTAATGTGTAATGCCCAAATTGGTTGCATTACATGTAATTGTAATGTAATGCATTACATTGGCAAAAATGCATGTAATTTATGCATTACATGGCATTACATAGCATTACTATTTGTCTGATAGTGCTATATATTTCTACAAATTTCAGGGATAATAAGTACTACTGTTTTATTCTTTCCTTTAAGAAAATAGGAAAATGAAACACAAATCAATGTATAGTGTAAATTTGAACTGTTGTAAAACTAATGATTTTCTTCATCTGACCTTAATACTAGAACATTTATACTAATAATTAAAATACTAGATTTATTTTATAAACATACAAAATAATATTGTTTTTATTTGCAGTCATTTTCATATACTATTATAGTCATTGAAAACCTATACATAGGTATTTAAAGATGAAAGAAATAAGTTGAATGATTGATAATTGACACCTGACAAAAACACAAATTAGTTTGTATAGCAATCAATTCCTTGCTTTTGACAAGTGAATTTGTGATTTTATAGTAATTAATTAACATTGAGATTAAGTTAACAATATAATCAAAAACATAATGGTAGAATAAATTCCTTACAACATTTCTGTTATTTCTTTTTGAGAAAACAGAGATGTATACTTCGAAATATAAAAGCCTGACCCAGAATAATAATCAACCTTGGCAAACTTTGTAAATCCATCTTGTATTCAGAAATATCAATTAAATGACCAAAAGCAAAACAAAGCTATAGATTAACTTTTCGAGTATATTGCTAGAAGTGATTTACTCCCATTTTCAACAATTGAAAGTCGAAAGTTTAAGAACTTTATAGAAAATCTTAACCCAAAATTTCAAATTCCAAGCTGGAAACATCTCTCATCTAAATTGATACAGACTAAGGCCAAGGATGTATGTCAAAATTGTATGATAACCTTCAGGAAGCTAATCACATTTGTTTGATTGTTGACATTTGGTCTAATAGGGCAATGAAAGGATTGTTATAATACCTATTTAATAGTTACCAAGATTGCAGTATAAAATGTAGTATATATGTTTCTTTTGATAATAAAATTTATAAAATGTAATGTGTAATGTAATGCATTACTTAGGTAAAGTAATTGTAATTTAATGCATTACTTTCCAAAATACATGTAATTGTAATTGTAATATAATGCTGGTTTTGTCCAAGTAATTGTAATGTAATGCATTACATCGTAATGTAATTCGCCCCATGCCTGATTGACACCTGACAAAAACCACTAATTAGTTTGTATAGCAATCAATTCCTTTCTTTTGATAAGATAATTTGTGATTTTAAATTAATTAACATTGAAATGAAGTTAACAATATAATATAAAAACATAATGGTAGAATAAATTCCTTACAACATTTCTGTTATTTCTTTTCTGAGAAAACACAGAGATGTATACTTCGAAATATAAAAGCCTGACCCAGAAGAACAATCAACTTTGGTAAACTTTGTAAATCCATCTTGTATTCAGAAATATCAATCAAATTATCCAAAGCAAAACAAAGCTATTGATTAACTTTTTGAGTATATTGCTAGAAGTGATGATTTACTCCCATTTTCAACAGTTGAAAGTCAAAAGTTTAAGAACTTTATAGAAAATCTTAACCCAAAATTTCAAATTCCAAGCTGGAAACATCTCTGATCTAAATTAATACAGACTAGGGCCAAGGATGTACGTCAAAAAATGTATGATAACCTCCAGGAAGCATATTCACATTTGTTTGACTGTTGTCATTTGGTCTAATAGGGCAATGAAAGGATTTTTATAATACCTATTTAATAATTACCAAGATTACAGTATAAAATGTTGTATATATGTTTCTTTTAATAATGAAATCTATAAAATGTTATGTGTAATATAATGCATTACTTTGGTAAAGTAATTGTAATTTAATGCATTACTTTCCAAAATATATGTAATTGTAATTGTAGTATAATGCTGGTTTTGTCCAAGTAATTGTAATGTAATGCATTACATTGCAATGTAATTCGCCCCATGCCTGGTCAAAAGTTGGCAATAAATGATCAAAATGGTGTATAAAGTTTCTGCAAGCATAAAAACACATTATCAATTTCATGATATGTCTTCAACTAAAAATTCTGCACCATCTCCAAATCCGGAGTGATCACATAGATCCAGCATGGCTGAATCAAAAATAAATATATATATATATATATATATATATATATATATATATATTAAATGGAGAAAAATATACTTTAGGCCAAATAAACTAAAATGTGTTAAAGGTTATATTGATATATTATTCTGAAAACTTTTAGTCTTGTGAGGTTATGGACACAGGATTTCAACAAAAACTATGGTATAATTTACGAAACACTGAAAAACTATCCAAAAGATATGAAACATATATAATTTCGAGATAATTGGCATAAGTAAAAAATTGGCATATTGTGCAATAAATGTTTTAATGAATCTGACAATTTGGCCATTTTGACTTAATTGTAGTTCTTATTTTGCCTTTTAAAGTTTATCTCTATCAATAATAGTTTTGTGACAAAATCATCATTCAGTGGAAATAACTCCTATAAGGGGTTTGTTGACTTAATTTGAAGGTAATAACAAAAATTTCCCAATTTTTTTTTACAAACACGGTAACATGCTCAAACATAGCTTAAATAGTTAAGGAAAATATTGTGAAAACTTGTGAATTTTCTTAAATTTTTCCTTTTTTGCGTTCCCGCAAGACAGTTTTATTCTTTAAAATCAATGTTTTCCTACATCTATAATGAGATGGATATCAAGAGTTACCTCCCGTACACCAAGTAGAGTGAGAGACCCATATTCGCCGCATAATTCGTTCATTTCCACTTACATCCGACCTACATTTGAATATTTGGAACTTTTTATGAAGGTTTCAGAAATTTAACTTTATGAAAAAAATGTTTGATAAAGAAATTATCTTCAAAACATTGGTTATTTGTTCTAAAAACGAACGCAAACTCAAGAGGAAATCAAGTTGTTCATTTACCATGGGGGACACATTTTCGTCGCAATGTATAATATGACCATCCTCATTATCCTGGTATATTATAAAAACGAATGTTTGCAATTACATGAATTAGCTTGAGAGATCATTCCTATACATTTTTGCTCACAAATATTTTCTTTAAGACTGCGCACGATTGCCATATAAATCTTACATAATTGCCAAAATCATTTAAAAACACCTGCGTAATTCTCAATAAGTGCCAATAACCTTGGAAATGGGGTAAAGAGGAATATCAACAGTTGTAACATTACCAACAGCCTTTACCATCTATTTAGGCCAGGCATGGGGTAATGCAAATTTGTAATTGTAATGCAGGGTAATGCATTACATTTTTCTAAGTAATTGCATGAAATGTGTAATGCAGCAATTTTTGCATTACATATAATTTTTTTTAATGCATTACTTTAACAAAAAGTTATGTAATTTCATGCATTACATATCATTACATGGCATTACTTTTTCACATATCTTTAACAGTTTGTTGGATATCTAACTCAAACTGTATTTAAAATTTCTTGATTAACTATTGAAGAACATAATCATTTGAATATTGATTTTCTATTTATTTTCACAACTTACATAAATCACTAGCTGGAATAACACAATACTGTATATCAGATTAAGTATTTTGTATTTCATTTTAATTCATACATTTTCCAGCATAAAAAGATTATAATTGAAAATCATCACTGTAAAAGTGTTCCATTATTGTTAAAAATCAATGAATACCTTGTCCTGATTAAATAAAAGATAAATGAACATTGACATAAAACACTAATTAGTTTGTTTTACAATTAATCTTTTCACCACTTTGACACTTGGTTTGCACAGATTAAGCTCTATGTTTTATTATATAATTTTTATAATTTAATTAGTAAAGAAATTCTCAGTAAATATTTTGATTGAAATAAAAAAATGTATATTTATAATAGTTAAGTTAACATTGTTTAAAATAAGCATTAAACTTCATCTCAGAAATTTCTTTTAAGAGAAAACACAGAGATGAATACCTTAAAACATTAAAACCAAAGATAGAAGAGCAATCAACTTTGATAGGTTTTGTGAAACAGTAGGGTACTCAGAAATATCATTTGAAAGTGTTCAGGCCTGATAGAATGTGCATGAAGGATGAAACCTTTTAAAATCCTTATAATGTAAAAATGTTATATTCGTATTGAATAGAGCTTTTACATGTCTACTTTAATTTAATACATATGCTAGAATCTTTTGTGACTTCATGTTTTTTTTCAAAAAGTTTGATTTTTCTTTTCACTTGATAATTTTTTTTACAAAATGTAATGTGTAATTCAATGCATTACTTTGCAAAAGTAATTGTAATATAATGCATTACTTTGATAAATGCATGTAATTGTAATTGTAATTTAATGCATGTTTTTTCAAAGTAATTGTAATATAATGCATTACATTGCAATGTAAATCGCCCCATGCCTGATTTAGGCAAGTATTGGGTAAAGGCACACAAATTTTACAGAAAAAATAGCAAAACGGCGAAATTGTGTCCAAGGCGAATATGCGCCACCCACTCTATTTGACTATTTCAGAACCTATAAAAGAACAGAGTTCCAATGTCCCAGGGCAATAATTAAATAAACACTTTTTTTGTTCTTTAAATTTTTTTATTAATATCTTAGAGAAATAAAGATTTGAGAGCAAATGCAATGCAATTTATGATATAATTCTTTAAGATTGAAAGTATAGTTTTTTATTACACTGCACTTCATCCTAACAACTTTTCACTAGCTATGAGCTAAACTGTTTTATACCAGTTGATCAGATAGTAGACACGAATTCAAACTGCAATTTTGGTAAAACATTTTAGCAATTGGTATTGTGAAAGGGCAAAGACTTAAGGATAAGCACTGTACGTGAACAGTTGTGTCTCAAAGGATATATCACACCCTAGCATCAATAGGTATGCACACAACTGACTGATGTTTATGTCCAATTTCAAACAGAGCAAAATAATTCAAAGGTCCTATAAATACTGCAAAAAACCTTTTGGAACCATAGTCATAAAAAAGCTTTATAATTGTTCCAATGTCCCACATACTTTATTTGTCTAAGGTCAATAAACACTTTTTTTTTAAATTTTAAAGGGTTCCAAATACTTTAAAATCTTTATCTATCTGTGAGACATTCATGCCATAAATCGGCTGAAAAAACAAATTTTACATTTCTGCATCCATTTGAGACCCCCTACGTTAAAACCCTTTTAAAATTTATTTCAGAAAAAGGGCAGGAGTTAAACATTTATAGCTTGTCATAGGGGACAGTCAAACAACAATATAACGAAGTCCTATCAATGTACTACATGTACATGTAGTTATTGTCAGTTCACAAGAATCCAGATAAGTGGTAACACTGTCATTGAAACTGAGCTCTGAAATACAGCTATAGGAAATGTTCTTGCAATTTATGTCGTAGCTCTATGATCTGTGATCTGTATCTGTCCTCTTCTTCTAATATAACCAAATTTCTTAAATCCTGTATAAAGAATAAAATACAACTTTATTTTAGGTCAAAAGACTGTTAAATTTCTTAAAACAAGAAACAATTTTTAATATATTCACAATATCATTGTAGTTATGATCACAACAGCCTATCAGTTCTTTGACAAAATTCTATAAATTCTATAGCCAATTTTCTGACTTTTGAATGAGGTAGAATATATAACATTTTAAAATTCCCAATAAAACTTAGTCAAAGTTAATTACAAATGTTACAAGAATATATACATTCACTGGCTTTATCTGAATTTTTAAAATAAACTAAAAGCTTTCAAGAGCTTGTATTGCTCTTTTAGATCTCTGTCAATCATAAACAATGGCCACTTTCCAACCCAGGAAAATATGCAGTGAAAATCCCTTTTAGTGTATAATATAATATTCTCATTTATTTTAAGATAGTTGCTCATGAAAATAAACTGTTAACACAGATATATCTCTCGCCTTTTTGTACTTTTGATAATGCAAATGTTGAAATAAAAATAGCAATATTTTAACATGTAAGTTATGCAAATATTCAAAGTCAATGAACCATGACTGAAGGTACATGGCAAAACAATCTCCATGGAAATGAGATGTGCCAATGCTAATACAACTGCATACCAAATACCATTGACTTTTCATAAGTCGTTCCCTTTCAACAAACCTAAACACAAACATTGACTTGTAAACTATGTAAAAGTTTCAAAATCAATGAACCGTGATGAGGGGGTGGGGCTATATAATCCATGGAAACGAGATTTGCAAATGCCAATACATTTGCATACCAAATATCATTGACTTAACATTAGCGGTTCATCTTAAAATGATCTAATCACAAACTAATACATGTAAACTAAGCAAAAGTTTCAAAGTCAATAGACCATGAATGAGGGGGCGGAGCCAAATAATCTCCATGGAAATGAGATGTGCCAATGCTTATACAACTGCATACTAAACATCATTGACCTACCACTAGTGGTTCCCCATAAACTGACCTAATCACAAACTAATACATGTAAACGAAGCAAAGTTACAAAGCCAATAGACCTTGACTGAGGGGGTGGGGCCAAATAATCTCCATGGTAATGAGATGTGCCAATGCTAATACAACTGCATACCAAATATTATTGACCTACCACTAGTGGTTCACCATGAACTAGACCTAATCACAAACTAATACATTGTTGACGCCGCCGCCCATGCTGGAAACAGCATACCTTTGTCTCGCTTTTTGACTCCGTCAAGGCGAGACAAAAACATGGGTTCAATCCAAGTAATTGCTGTATATGAAAATTGAGCCAGTTAAACCTAAATGTACACCTTACAAAAAAAACATTTAAGTAAACTTCATAAATAAAAATTCCAATTATGATCCAAAATTGAATTGGTAGAAGGCATCCAAAAATTAAGATTGAACACTTATTATTATTTTCAAGGTGATTTCCAACACTACCTGTGCCATCAAGCATGAAAAGTTATGTAATAGTATAACAGATTTGTCTACAATAAATACTTTTTTATGAACACAACTCATTTGGACTATTTAAAAATTCAAGTCAAAGCATACCCAAGAGAGTGGAGTCCCTAATTCTATGGGAAACTGACATGCATGGATGTAAATGCAACAGAAAACAAATTATCAAAGTTGTATCAATGTTCTTTTTAATCAAACTGCTGACAGAGATATGTTTCATGTTATTTGATAGTGTAATACAAATGTTGAAAGGATTAGGTTCTTAAATGGTTACAATTGTCTTTTTTTTTAATCTGGCTACATACTACAAATTTTACATAGAAATAGTTGTGATATACCATGATCAGTAATAATAATACAGGCCTCTACAATAACATTTTTTTTCAACTTGTCCAATAGGACAAGTACATACCAAAACTTACTTGTCCCAATGGAATTGTAACTTGTCCAAAAAAAATCTTAATATGAACCTTTTTTGCATTTTAAGTTGATTCACCGAACAAAATGAATTAAAACAATAGAACAGAATTTGATTTATATCTCTTGAAATCCTTTTCAAAAATATGACTCGAGAACAACTGAATCTAGTCATGTCACAGGACTTAGGTTCTAGTTTTCATAAATGCAAAAATCTCATCAGACTCTGCACATGAGGCACCGTCTGGTAGGCCTGTCTGTCGATTTGTATCCTGGTCTTTTAACATGTTTAAGTTGATAAAATATTGATTATTATGATTAATGTCTTACGACAATCAGCTTTGATTTTTATATATTTAAATGTTTATTCAAACGCAATCAAGTATTGTTTTGTCTACATATGATCAAATATGATTTTAAGAATTTTATGGTCAATAATTTCTTCATTTTTATTTAAAAAATATTTTAGTTAAAAAAAAAATATGGTATTTATTATAAAGCAACATAGGAAACGAGGTACTGGTTTGTCTTGGTCTCCTACCGTGCCAAACTGTCTATTAAACATGGAGCCGAATTGTTTCCGTGCTGGTACCGAACTGTCTTGTAACGTTACCTTATCTACAAAGCGCATTGCTGATTCCGATCAGTAAGACTGGTTTCCTAGAATAGTATGCGTTTTATCTGTTTAAAAGTGTCTGACAAAGAACCAGATTTAAATTATCAATCGCAAGTAAACAGCATTGTTTTTATCTTCTTTTCTTGTTTTTTGTTTATTACTTTGATCATCAAAGTTGGATTTAATTTATTTTCTGCAGAATAATTTTACTTGTCCCGTCGGACAAGCTTGATATGGCTTTTACTTGTCCGACCTTTTTGTCCTCTGGTACCGGACAATCGGACAAGCGTTATTGTCGAGCCCTGTAATATAAACTGTTGACACAGAAACATGTCTCGCCTGTCGACAGAAAAATCTAAAAAAAAACCCAATCTGATGGACAGCAACATTGCTTATTAATTCAAAGTTGCTTGACCATGACCTAAAGGGCAGGGCCTAGAAATGGTTGACAAACTGAGATGTAGTGATAGTAATGCAACTTTATAGAAAAAAATCATTGTCTATCATAAGTAGTTCCTATCAAACTAACTTAAGCAGAAAACTTAACATTTAAAATAGGTTATTAATTGAGTCACTGGACCATGACCTATAGGGGCAGGACCTCAAAGTAGTCATCAAACTGATATGTACTGATAATAATGCAACTTTATAGAAAATATCATTGATCTATCACAAGTAGTTCCTATCAAACTGCCTTAAGCAGAAAACTTAACAATTGTTGATGCTGATGACAATGATGCCAGGAAAGGCAAGACAAAAAAAAATTCTTTTAGGCATTACACATTATAAATTACAAAGATATAGCCCTTTAATTATGAATAACTAATTTTATAACGTCACTATTGGTTCAATTTTTCATCAAAGATTTATTACAGTTATAAGCATATATAAACTTTGGCTGCAACCCCTGTATGATCAGGAAAATACTTTTTCAAGGGGTTCAATATAAACTTAGCACCTATCTTTACAGAACATTTTTTATAGTAAATTGCAGCGAAGGTTCTTTTGAAAGTTTTAAGATCTGAAAATGCACACAATTTATCGTTTTTCAACAACATCTCCAAACTCTGTTGACTTTGCAGCCTATAATATACTACCATGAAGATATCTGTTTTATTTAGGATTAATAGATCCATTGAAGAATCAAAGTATGGCCTATTTGAAATTTATGATAAAGTAGAAATTCTGAAGGTCATATTCTCCCAAAGTGAACCTCATTCTTTATATGCCCAAACTTAAAGATGTAAAATACAAACAAACAAAAATGCAAGTCAATGGACCATGACTGAGAAGGTGGGGTCAAATTACCTCCAAGGAAATGACATGCCAATGCTAATACAACTGCATATCAAATATCATTTTCTTACCATGAGTGGTTCCCCTTAAACTGACAAAAATTTACAAACATGAATAGCTTTATACACATATGATTAGTCTATCATAGGATCCTGAGCCTCATATAATGCATGATATTATGATGTACAAACGATAAAACTACTAAATACATATATGTAAGGTCTCTAATTGTTAGTACTGATTCTAAAATGGGCCTATTCAGAAAACCAAACATAAGGCATTGAGGACTAAGATACATACAGCATAATGCAGGAAAAGAAAAACAAATCTTTCCACAGTAAGTCATCACAGACAGCAAAGTTAATTTATTGACAATATAAAAATGAAAAGTTGGTATTTACCAATTCTGAGTCCTGTCTTTACTTACCTGAATAGATAATGGTGAGGTAGTAGAACCAAATCTGATATAACTATTATCTTCTTTCCTCATTGTATATAAACTACCTTTTGATGGCTTTATCCTGATTACTGCAACATAAGTAATTTTTTGATTAAAAAATGAGTATTTGACCTACAAATTCCAGCTGCCGCGAGATTGTAATCGCTGTCTCACAATCTGCGATAAAATTGACGACTTTCGGCGCAAGCGGGACAAAAACCACAAAATTTTAACCTAACAAAAAATTGATGTTTCAACAGTATATTATAGAATTAAGCACATTTTTTCTGTAGGTTATTACTGTGCAAACTTGGCAGCTAACTTCACAATTTCAGTAAGAATTTGTCCAAGCTCATAATACCCATCACTCTATTTTGCTTTTGAAGGCTAAAACACAGTAATGGGAAAGAACACAAGTATAAAAAGTTGTGGGTCAAGATTAAAATCTCATGCAATACGATATTTATCCACTTTTGACACTTAAATTTTAAATATTTAACTGTCTCGAGTGGATAAATCTCATATCACACTCGATGCAGTGGTAGAATCTATATTTATCAATTGTATGAAAAAAAGAATTTCAAGGTAGGTTGTAATTATGATGTCATGACGTCTTACACCAGCATCAAACTTCAAGCTGAAGTCATCATCTGGAACCAGTTTGTTTAAGACAAATGGACCAGCGAAAATTGACAGATTGATATATGCTGGGGCAACAATATATGTGATCTAAAAAAATATTTCAGGAGATAAAAAATAAATATCAATAAATAATGGATTGAAAATCATTTGAAAATATGAAAACTTTGTTCAACATGAAAGGGGTAAATTTTGTAGTTATCAATTTCCATATTTTTCTAACTATGCATAATTTCGGTATTCTTTTATGAGTGCTAAATTTGTTTTAGGCCAAAAATTTGTGTATGGGATGAAATCAATACTGTAAATTCGGAAATTATTGCAAGGGTTTTATTCATTCAAATAATGCGACTGGATGACTTTCCCAATAATAAGAACTCGCATTCTGATATATGTTACATATATCTGTATGCAGATTTTCCTGATATCGCAATAATTAATCTGGCATTTTTGTCCATTCTTGGAAAATCGCAATAATAAATGCATGCAATAATTTCTGAATTTACAGTACCTATTTTTTCAAAGTTGTTTTAAATTCATAAGTTGAGAAATTAGTACATTTTAGTTATGCTTATTAGGTTTTTCCACTTGGTTTTCTTCTGACTATTATTATTAGGTCTATCCACTTTTCTGTTGAAAGACCTACTGTATTTTTTCTGATTATTATCATTTTTTTCTTCTTCTGCCACTTTTATTTCTAAATTTCGTTTCGCAAGATTCGTTTAGATGTTTGGTTTATGATATCGAACAGTTTATTTGACTTTGAAAATGACCCTGCTTAACTGAATACTTTTCTTTGTAAGAGTTATCTCCACGAACACTGTTTCCCTTGTAAGTGAATTTCATCCGTAACCGTAAAAGAAATCAACAAATTTATTTTACCAAATTACTCGTTATATCCTCAGGAAGTTTTGTCCAATTTTGATGGAAGCGATACAAAGACTCCATATGAGAGTTATTTCCCCTTCTGTATTTGACATAAGTGACATATTAATGTATTGCCTGAATGGAAAGTAATAGAGACCTAAGGTATTTTGATTTGAGGTCCTTGGTTCACAAACATGAATTTGAGGTCAAGGTCAAAGTTCAAGGTCATGTACTAAATTTTGACAGTCACTTCATATCGCTTGTACTCAGAAGGAGTTATTGATATTGACAAACATTTTTTTACCAAAATGTTAGTCGCCACATGTTTTATCGAAATGGTACACGTCATTTTCTTGGGGGTTCAATGCCACTGAAATGGTAAAATGAACAAATCAACTATTTAGCTTCAAACTTTGCAGCTTTCATGATGTATACATGTATCTTATCTCAATTAATCAACATGGACCCACCCCCTTTTTTTCCAACTGATTTTTTTTTTTTTTTAAATCCCAATTCTATTTAATGAAAATTGCCTTCAGTCTCGTACATTTTCTGAAATAGAAATCCTTCCCTGCAAAAACCTATTCCAATTCATGTATTTTCTGAAAATAATCGATACACGTTTTGTTAAATTACTACAACAACAGCATTTTTTGGGCATGCAATGCAATGCATGAAGATTAGTGGTCAGCGATTGAACATCAGTTTAACTGTAAATGAATCTAGAAACTATATTCCCGTTAGCACTATAAAAACACATACCGTCTGCAATGACACCCTGACCTGGACTGAGAAATTAAAAATCAATGACACAGAAATCGCTCCCAAGTTTGTAAATATTAATGAAATCCTGGAATCAAATTTCTAAACATGCATTTAAATACAAATCTGTGCTCCCATAAACATGTGTACGAAAAAAGCATGCATGATCAGACATTAATTACCTGTAAAAAATAAAATCAATAGTTATGGTGTTACTTCATCAATACACATGCATGTGCTCTGTCCAACAGCGTCCTCTAAAAAGGAATTAATATCAATCCATAAATGTGTTGTTAAATTATACATTGCAAATTTTCTTGCACAAACACTCAAGGATCAATGATCAAACGACATTAACCTGTAAATGAAAGAAAATTAAATCTGTTAGCACAATGTTTATACACAGGTCTGGTCTTGAAGACATCCTCCTCTGCAAAGAAATTTTAAAAACAGTCTTTTTGTGTATATCAGCATGGTGACGTCACTTTCACACCATCTTCAACGTGCTACCTAAAATAAAATATAGGTTTTCCCCTTTTTCCAAAAGAATTAGAAATCAGGGCTCACACTACTTCAAAATCATAGGAAGAATAGACTTCTCGTTTTGAAACTGGTAGGGAGAAGTGGTGAGATTTGAAAGAGAAGTGCTTGTTCTCTCGCAGCGCTTCAATGTTTGGTTTTTACTATAATATAAAGGGCCCTATGTTACCTATTTCTTTTTTTTAAATAGGTGCTCAATTCATACCTGAATCAATTAAAGTAACAGTTGTTTCAGTTTATGTCTTAAATAGTCATTTATAGCTGCACAATTATATTAGTCCTCTTGTCAGAATCTACCAACTAAATATCTGGCACTAAAAAGAACTTTTTTATATCAAAAAGGAAAAAAAAAGTATCATAAATTAATTAAAATGCAATTAAAAAATTAAATTGAAACAATGTATTTACATTAAAATGTATACATCTGACCAAAAGTCTGTTAATGTGTGTGGAATGCCTAATTTCCACTTTTGGGATCAGGCGTCTGTAGTTATTATTGTAAGAATACGGATTTCGGTCATAGCTAGTCCGCTTCCGATGAATCCTCTCTGATCCGTAGTTCGTACAAATATTTCAATGTTGGACGAAGAAAATTTACGAAAATAAACAATGTTTGACAAGCGATTCGGAAAGGAATATGACGCTTTTAATGCAATTAATGGATCATACATTAACTAAAGGAAATTTTAATCACTATCTAAAGAAGTAACAATCTTATTTTGGCGAAAATCAGAATGTTTTGATATACGTTCTCGTACCGGAAGTGAAAGATAGTACTTCATAAAAGTTGTTTCTTTGAAATAACATAAGACATACGACCAATCTGTAAAGTCAATACTTTCACATCTTTTCTAACGAAATAAATCGTTTATGTCTTTGAATTTCTTCACTTTTAAATGAAAAGTATGCTGTTTTATTGACTTGGTAAAAATGAAAAGTTGTCAATGACGAAAGCGACTGCAAGCGACTATGGTGAACATCAGGGCGAGTAGATATCGCTTTTGACGGTCAGGTAAAGCGAAGTGACAGACAGGAAAGTGACTTTGTCGCCCCAGTCGCCTGCTAGCGTGAGCCCTGAGAAATGTGCATGTAGATTAAAAACAAAAGATCCATGCAGGTAAGGTCCGATTTCCTTTAAATACAAAATTGAATAAAATCTACACACAATAAATAAGACACAAATTCCAGGAAACTTTATAGAAAAAAAAGAACATTCATAAAGGAAGATGCATGGATATTTTTTGGAGGGGTGTTTAAATCCTTGCATGTTCCTAGAAATATCATAATTTAAATATAAATAAACATGTTGCTTGGACCCGTTTTCACATGTCCCTAGAGGCTAGGTCCCATGTGTTTAAACAGGGATATAGGCTCTAAATTCTGTTTTGGCATGTTCCTAGATCACTGATCCCATGTGTTCAAACATGGAACTAGGCTCTCAATTCCTTTTTTGCTTGTTCCTAGAGGGGACTGGTCCCATGTGTTTAAACATGGGAACTAGGCTCTCAATTCCCTTTTCGCATGTTCATAGTGGCTTGGTCCCATGGGTTTAAACATGGGAACTAGGCTCTCAATTCCTTTTTTGCTTGTTCCCAGAGTCTAGGTCCCATGTGTTTTAACATGGAATCTAGGCTCTCAATTCCGTTTTCGCATGTTCCTAGTGGCTTGGTCCCATGTGTTTAATAAGTCAACCTACCTACCAATCAATCAATCATGCATGCATGCATGTTTCGGTCCCACGTTTAATTGGGGGTCAAAGATCTTATTTCTTTCTTTTTTTCCAAGAGACCCGATCCCATGTGTTTATTCAGTCGGTCATTTAACCAATCAATGAATGAATGAATCAATCAATCAATCAATCAATTAATCAATCAATCATGTTTGGAAGGGGAAAGACCGTTTACAATTGTTTTTAAAACAACTGATTTATATTTTTTACTTTATATTCCTTCAACACTTCAGCAATACTTACCAATAATGTACAAATCTTGTATTGGTATTAATTGTCCTGTATCTTCCTTCTCTTTTACAACCTGATGGTACTCCATGTCAAACAAAGAATGCAGGGCAGGGGGAGATAATTTATCAGTCATCATTTTATCTACACCAAGTCTAAACTCATCTCGATCATCCCTAGATGCCTTTAATCCTTCTACCTTTGATATTGTGGATAATCCAAAAATAATCTCACCACCTTTGCCTGAAATATTAGGAAAATCACCATGGTCAATTTAATTTTCATTTCCGACAGGTGGAAATTAAACTTAACTGCTTAAGCCACTCATAAGTTTTTATAGATATACATAATTTTTATACTTGTTTATTATAGTGATCTTCATTTTCCATTTATTAAATTTACATCTACATGCAAGCTTAATATTAATGAACAAGAATAAAATATCAATAATACTAAAATACTTGAATTACCTGATTTGTAAGAAAAAAATGTGTGTTGAAGTAAACAGAACACAGTTTAAAATAAAAATGGTGTCCTTGCATTAGATACTCCTTTCTTAGGCAATAAAAAAATTATTCATTTTCAAAAGCATATTTTGTTCACTGTTTTATTCTTTCAAAGCTTTTTAGACCATGTGAAACAAAAAGTTTCAGTACATAATTACATGAGTGACACTTCAAAAGGATATGGCTAATCAAAGAGCTGATAGCTCTGAGGTGGAAGAAGGTGAATAAATTAAAAGGTAACTTGAATTACCATAAAAGCAGCCCCACTAACCCAGCCTGCTTTGTTCCATTATCCCTATGATGTATTTTTTTTCTTCAAACAAGAATGTGTCATAAGTACATGGATTTCAATCTATACAATCATTTTCTATGTTCAGTGGACCGTGAAAATTAGGTAAAATCTTTAATTTGGCAGTAAAATTAGAAAGATCATATCATAAGGAACACATGTGTACTAAGTTTCAAATTGATTGGATTTCAACTTCATTAAAAACTACCACGACCATAAACTTTAACCTGAAGCAGGACGGACAGACAGACCAGTAAACATAATGCCCATAAATGGGGCATAAAAATAGTAAGACTTGTTACATACCTGCCAACTTTTGAAATTTCCATGGGGTTTTAGTGTGCGACAACAATTTTAAAGGTTACAATTTTTAGCGAAGTATTTTGCACGATCTATATTGTCTTGAAAAAGTGTCATATTTTTATGATGAGCTTACATGCCTTTTCTTAAGTCTGTTTGTATGATTTAATTTTTAAATCAGTAGAAAAGATGAACATGTAGCTAGCAGACCAGGGTTTATTTTCTTGTGTAAGAATATTAGATGCTTGTTGAAATTTCCAATTTTGAATTATGCAAAGATGTGTCACCCTCATTAGAAGAACATTACAACCCACTGTAAAAATGAGCACCTCTATATTCATATTATTTGATGAAACTTTTCCCAAGAACTATGCATCTATCAAGTATTAAAGTGTCAAAACATGTCAAAAGAATTTTGTGATGTTTCTAAACTTATATCTTCTTTATTAATTTGACCCTCATTTAGAAAAGTTGTTCCAAATATAATGAATTTTCCCACTTTTGAGTTAAAAATCTTAAAATTTTCTTTCTTTTTTTTCAACAGTAAATGACCCTTTTTAGGGACAGTCCCTCATTTAAGGGACACCACTCATAATGGGTGGGGTGGGGGTGGGGGTCCCAACCTGTTTGTTTGTCTTTGTGAAAAAGAATAGTACATTGTGCTTTAAATGATTTAATTGAATACAAAATAACATATGTTACAAAAGTATAATGTCAATAAATTAGTGAAAAAAATACTATTTATTATCTTTATGGTAGTACTGCATCATTGAATTTGGTCAATCAGTCATGCTTTTATCCTTAAGCTGTGTAAGAACCTCCTTGCAGATGAAAATTCACATGCCATGTTCACGATTTTACAACTTCTTCTTCTTCTTCTTCGTATTTCCTTCCAATTAGGAACACCAAGTAGAAACGGAGTTGTTTTCACTTGTATTATTTAAAAGTATTTTTTTAAAGTACTAGATGAAAACAACACAAGTTCAAAATCTAGCATGTTAGGATAATCTTCAGAGAAAACGTTTTTGATTGGCTTATTAATTTGATCATGAGAAACACAGAATTTGATTGGCTGAACACTATTGTCTTACCTTGGGAACAAAATAAGGAACAGATGATTTTCACTAAATCGTGTTTTAGAGCTTTTTTAACGATACCCTTAATATCAATATTTTTTAATAAATGCAAGGACGTATTATAAAACGTTGTGTAAGATAAGAGTGAAGAGAATGAACACAGGGTGAACGTACTATATGGGCGAAAGAACTCATGACGAACAGACCAAGGGCGAACATGTAAACAGGGCGAGTTGTCCCGATACCAAATTCACGCATGGGTACTATATCTACATTAAAAACATCCGGTTACAAGTAAACAAATAACGTTCATGTAGGGCCACAATTAAAAATATTTCAGTTTGCCCAAACCCGACCCATGATGACTGGGTGTGGGTAGGTAGGTAGGCAAATTCTTTTTTTTTTTTTTTTTTATCAGAATTTGCATGAAAATATTAAAACAGTATATCTTTTTTTTACGTCAAACCTTTGTAGAGACAATCAAAAGCCATGAATTTAAAACCTCTATAAATTAGTCTATTATATACGATTTGTATCCTGAGATGTTTATAACCCTGACAATTGCTAAATGTGTGAAAGGGCTGGAGGAATAATGAAGTGATTTTCAACAGTTACATCAAAACGATGTTAGTGTAAAAAAAATATCAGCTGATTATGTAATGATTAAATACATGTTTTCGAACATCCTGGCACTTAAAATTTCTAGGAGGTGAGATTCTCGGGGTTTTACCTCAAACTCTATGGGAAAATACAATTTTTAATTCCAATTTAAAACCAAACAGTAAAAGATATCACAAAGATTTTTAAAACACATGTCTAATATGATAAGGAGATTTGAAAAAATGATCTCAAATTAAATTTTAATGATTCAACAAAAAATAAATTGTGTTTTAAGTTTGTGTACCTATATATGGTAAAACCTGAGGATTTGCCATTGCTTCAACTCCAATATTCAAATAGATAAACACAATCTAATTATCTGATTGGTCAATCTTCAGCTGTGATGCAAGCATGAAATTATGCATTTGTTTGCAGTTTTTAAATCTTATATATATTAAAATAGATTAAATGTCCTAAAATATTTATATGAATTATTATCTACCATCCATAGTTTGTGTCTAGTTTTGTTTTGAAAACAAATTTATATTTTACACTATCACACAGGTAAACTAATTTGGCTATAAATAGATCAAAGCATGTTCTGTAGAATCTCCAAACTAAAATCGTATTTGTTATAATTTTATTTCTTTAAATAATCAAGTTTAAATTTTGAAAATAATCATTATTGATAAAATATAATTGCATAAAGTTAACGTTTTCTGAAGACTATTTATTTTAGGTCATGGTTCTAGAGGCTTCCTCGCAAATTTGTATTAAATCCAATATGGCGTCCATAACATGCGTTTACTTTTGCACATGTGAAAAATATTTCTGACAAAAGTCAGATTTCTCTTGTCAAAAGGATTTATATTTATATTGCAATAAATTATTCAGAAGGAGTTACATTCAGTTAACATTATATTTCTGATTCTGTGAGCAATTATAGTAGTTTTATCAAATTCTCCCAAACAGCAACGTACTGATCTTGTCAACTGAGACTTGTAAATTTGAACTATTTGAATAAAAGGGCATCTAATTCACATGTTAAAGGAAGATTATAATTAAAGACAACAATTTATCAAGAAATAGTTGCTTTTTATTCAGTAAAAACAAAATCTTCTTGCAAGATTGTAAATTCGCAACTTCCGGATCCATTTCCTGTCAGAATAACATTGAAAATATTCGATTGCACATGGTTTTGAACAAATCTACCTGAATATTCTTATCTGATTTGCTGATATATATTCGTTATCCGATATTCGATTACACGATGAAATTAACATTGAGCATATAGGTAAGGGTTTGGTAGTACAGACGACGACAGCGTAAAAAAACTGCCATTTCATAAGTTTTACTTCTTTACGTTCGTTAAATCAGAAGATAAAAACAGAGAACATCGAATATCGATTAACTGCGTCTCTTACATTCTTACATGCTTTCTTTTAATCTTATTCACAGTTACTTTCAAACGCAAAGACGACAAACATTAAGTTGTTTACGATGACGGAGCTGACACGAAAAATATCCGAAAAAAATTCTTCAAAAAATGGCCAAAAAGAATTTGAGTCGGCGGGTTTTTTGGTCGGTCGCGTTGGGCAAACATACAATCTTTTATTTTGGCCTAGATGAGATGAAATTATTAACGATAGTGATTGTTTTCAATCCTAATTTACAAATTAAATGATTCAGATGCTTAATCATGTGTAAAAATCGGTGTCAAGAATCGGAAGTTGTTATGAAATTGTAATACACAGAAACGCATGCGGCATACGGAGGTGGTTCAATGATTTTAAAGTCGGCACCATAGGCCTTCAGAAGACTTGAAGTCTTCTTCCACCAAAAACAGCAAACAGTTTCTTAACAACACAGCCATAGAAAACACCAAATATACACTTGCTGACTTTTATAGATATTAATGACACAATTTACTTCAGAAATCTTAATCTGAGACTGAGGTTGAGAAATGAGGTTATATGTCATGTGTAAGACAGATGTATATTCCTAACAAATCCACATACCATATTTTATTGACCTGTTAGTTATTGAGGAAAAACACCTTGTCTATAAACTGTTATCCTTGTAAATTATCAACTGCAGTGCAATTTATGGTACTGTAAATTCAGAAATTATTGCGATGTTTTTATTATTGCGAAAAATGTGACAGGGTTATAATTGCAATAATTTAAACTCGCATTTTGAAATTTTTATATGAATTTAACAGGATTTTCTCAATATCGCAAAAATTAAAATCGCATTTTAGTCTAAAATGACAAAATCGCAGTAATAAATGCACGCAATAATTTCTGAATTTACAGTAACATAATTTACCAAACCTGTATAACAAGCTTTAAGATAGGATTACATTTTTTTCTATCTTCTTAGTATAAATATCACCTTGCATACAATTTTGTATCTTTGTTGGATTATTCTGACTTATAAAATGAACTTACGATTGTTAAGCATTCCACAGACATGAGTGGCTATTAATGAGGCAGATACAGTAGACAAAGTCTTATTTGGCCTCAATTCGTGCAGTGAATCTGTCTGGACGTCAACTGTTTGGTCTGTAAAATGAAAGAACTTTTATGATAGATTAATGGATGCTTAAAATCCAGCAGTAAATATTTCATGCATATTTAGGACAACATGTTAAATAAACTGTTATCACAGAGATATGTCTCGCCTTTTTGTAATTTTGATAATGCAAATGTTGAAATTAAAATAGCAATACTTTAACATGTAAGTTATGCAAATATTCAAAGTCGATGAACCATGACTGAAGGTACATGGCTAAACAATCTCCATGGAATGAGATGTGCCAATGCTAATACAACTGCATACCAAATACCATTGACTTATTATAAGTTGTTCCCTTTAAACAAACCTAAACACAAACATTAACTTGTAAACTATGTAAAAGTTTCAAAGTCAATGAACCATGATCAGGGGTGGGGCTATATAATCTCCATGGAAACGATACTTGCAAATGTTGATACATTTGCATACCAAATATCATTGACTTAACATTAGCAGTTCATCTTAAACTGATCTAATCTACTAATACATGTAAACTAAGTAAAAGTTTCAAAGTCAATAGACCATGACTGAGGGGGCGGGGCCAAATATTCTCCATGGAAATGAGATGTGCTAATGCTTATACAACTGAACACCAATTAACATTGGCCTACCACTAATGGTTCCCCTTGAACTGACCTAATCACAAACTAATACATGTTAACTTAGCAAAATTTTCAGTCTATAGACCATGACTAAGGGGGCGGAGCCAAATAATCTCCATGGAAATGAGATATGCCAATGCTTATACAACTGCATACCAAATATCATTAACCTACCACTAGTGGTTCCCCATAAATTGACCTAATCACAAACTAATACATGTAAACTATGGAAAGTTTCAAAGTCAATAGACCTTGACTGAGGGGGCGGGGCCAAATAATCTCCATGGTAATGAGATGTGCCAATGCTAGTACAACTGCATACCAAATATCATTGACCTACCACTAGTGGTTCACCATGAACTAGACCTAATCACAAACTAATACATTGTTGACATCGCCGTCGCCGTCGGAAACAGCATACCTAAGTCTCGCTTTTTGACTTCGTCAAGGCGAGACAATAAAAATAAGGAGATGTGGTATGATTGCCAATGAGACAACTATCACAAAAGTTCAAATGAAGTGGATGTAAGCAATTATAGGCAACCGTACGGCCTTCAACAATGAGAAAAACCTATACTGTATAGACGGATATAAAAGGCCCGATATGAAAAATGTGAAACAATAAAATTTAGAAAAGTAACAGCCTAACCCTGCTTTGTACTATACAGAAAGGATGAGTCATATTTTAAATCTGCTAGTTCATTAGGCAACAGTCTGTAGGAAGATGTATCTCTCTACTCAGATCTATTTTTCAGACTCAGAGCCAACCAGTTTTTGCTATAAGTCCTATATATCATATTCCTGGTGGAGAAACTTCAAATACTAATCATTTTAAGCATTTTGTTTGAACAGGCTAGTGATTGAACCAACAATCTTCTGCACATTACCTTAGTCCAGTAAGCTACCACAAGACCACAGAGGGAGTGAATTTTGTGACTCTCAGTATATGAGAGAAGCCTTACTACACCTAAGAGGTACTATGAGCAAAGCTCATAAAATTATACCACCAAATTCCTAGCTTTGGTAAGGGTACTTTGGTAAGGGTAATTCAAAATATTAAGTGAACTTTTTGAATTATATGGTGAAAATTCAGAAAAAAATTTCATCAAACTCTGATTAAGGGAAGAGGAGGAGAACAGGATATTATTGCATAAGTACTGTAGTGTGTAACTTAAATTGCTGAAGGAAAATGGGAAAATTATTCAGATAAAAAACAAGGAGGTGCACAATAACATTATATGGTTAATATTGTAAAGCGTTTCAATAAATTGTACTTAGGGGTTTAGGAGGAGTTTGAGATACAAAATTGATCATCGTGCTATCTACAACTTCATTTTCCATCAATCTATATTTTGAACTGAAAAAGGACTTCCAGGAAGGAATATCCTAAATTTTGTCTATCCTACACTCAAATATTCAAAAAAAATAGAAGAATGTGTCTGAGGACACGAATGCCAACTCAAGCTTTACGATTTTCCAATTTAAAAAGGGGCATAACTCTAGAATGGGAAGTGACTCACTGCCCAAATTCAACTCTGTCTGCTTGTTTTTGTTCTTAGCATTGTGTAGGAGTTTCATAAAATTTGGATGAGAAAACTAAAGTTAGAGGAAACTAAAAATTGAAATTTTCCATTTTATGAAGGGGCATAACTCTAGAACCCAAAGTGACTAACTGCACAAATTCGAACTCTGTCTGCAAGTTGTAGTTCTTATGTATAAGTTTCATAAAATTTGGATGAGAAAACTTAAGTTAGAGTGCGGAAAGGAAAATGGGATGGACAGAAGGAAAGACGAACTGAAGGAAGGAGGGTCAAAGGTAACACTTAATGCCCCCGTTGCCTACGGCAGGAGCATTAAAAACCTCTGTTTAATCTTAACAGTACTGCCAGGCATAAAAACCTCTAGATTTTCATAATTGCAAATATCTAATAGTTTTGAAAATTAATGATGATACCTATGTTTACCTTTTATAAAATATTTCTTGTTGTCAAAGCTCTTTGCACAAGCATTAATTGGTACAGGATCTAAATCTGAAACAGAACAAATACAAAAAAAAATTCTTCTATAGTAAATTTAATACTGTGGATTCATTTTTATTCGTGGTATACCTGTTTCGTGGGTCACAGCGAACCAGCAATTTAAGTCAACGAAGAATAATCCCGAGAAATGTGTATGGAGTTGGATGTTTATTTCTGGTTATGTTATGCAGTTCTAGTATAGTGTTGACTAGCGATAAACATTGTAACATAACACGTGTTTTTATTGAAAGAAGATACAAGTATTTTGATTAAATCAATAATAAATATATCGAATATCAGTGATAATTTACTTTTAAAATTGATTAAAACTGTTCATGGAAAATAACTGCAAGTTGTTAATTACCGTGTCATAGTTTGGTTTACTGGTGATTAAAAATCAATAGGATTAAACGGGATATTGCCCGTAGGTAATATTGATAATGACAGGAACATTTATTTTCACACCTGTGATACTTATATGACTGTTTATTATATCTGCATTGATTAGGAAATGAGCTTTCAAACATAGCTGAGTTTTGAATGCATTTTTTATATTTGTTTTATATTATAAAACGACAAAAATGTTCCAATGGTTAATTATGAACTGAAAACAAACAAATAATTAGTTGTCTCTGTCCATTATTGTAATAGAAGTTTTCAATGAACACTTTAACCTAGAATGACCAAGCGATAATTTTGACAATTCAAAACTTTTTGCAATGAATCTCCTTCTTTTTGTTTGTAAGAGTTTATTATTGATCAAACCAAGGAGGTTATATGATTTTCAAAATCAAAAGAAAAATCCAAAAGTAATATTCTAATATGTATTTTATTTTTTTTTGTAATCAGCGATCCATAAATTTAAGGAGTATATAGACAAGTGGGACGTAACTCAACTTTTTTCTCGATCCACAAAAATTGATACCCACTAAAATAAATGAATCCACAGTACTCTTAAACTGCTTTATCAGCAATTGTACATTTCCATCTAGATTTTCTTGCTGATAAAGTCAGTATCAAAACAAAATGACATTATTCTATTTGTATGTACAAAAGCAATTCTGAACATTACTAGTGGTGCATAGTGATACTTCAATTTGTAAAGGGTTCCATGGAATCTTGTAACCTCCCCTGCGATTGCTGCTGTCAGTGTTATGTTGACTGCCAAAAACTAAATCTTTTATCATTAAAATACAACAACAAAAATAAAATTCAAACTTTTTTCTTCATATATTTCTTGATCATGAGAAACCTATTGATCAAGTTTCTTACATTCCATGAAGGTAAACAAAGTAATTGATGTCTAGAAAATAACACCAGACTGTATGTAATGTTATCTGCAAAGTTCTAAGGTATTACATGTAGTTCAATACTGAAAAATTAATGCAGATAAATTGAGATAAAAACATTTTTACAACAAAGAATATACCATATCAGATTGACAATACAAGGTACACAGTTAAGATGTAAATCACTCATAAATCCTACTTAATATAGCTCTTACCACAGGAAAATGGTGTAACTCTAAACCTCAAGTGACTAGAACCTCAGATAAGTTGAAAATTTAGGTCAACTTGCTTCAATTTGAACTAACAGAGGTTTGACTGTAGAAGATGCATTATTTTTGTCAGGCTAAACTAGTAAAACTAGGGATATTGCAATTTTTCGTTATTGAAGATGGTAAAACAAATGGCACTAACCTGAATTTTGTCTACCTTCTATCATATCAAGAAACTGCTGTTTAGTTGGAGGGTGCTGTCCAATATCAGCTGATTTAGGTCGCATTTCTTCTTGATCATCTTGTGAAAAATTCTTCAAAAAAATAATAATTGCCATCCTCCTTTATAAAACAAGTAGTAGGAAAAATGATATTGAATCCCCCTCAAATGTTCAATGCAAAATGAGTTGAGTGCCTAAAATGTAGAACTATATTAAAGTACAATCATTGTGTACCAAAGATCCACATTGTGTAGAATGCACTGTAAACTTTCAAAAATAAGGAGAAAATTCACAATGTAGCTTAATATATATAATTATATTATTGAACAATTATCATTCAAAATACCAATGTAATATTTTTCTTCAAATTATAGTTTTGATTGTCCCCTTGGTATCTTATCCCTTTCTTTAAATTTATCTATCAGATAGTATATAAGAGACAAAAGAGACTTCGATGAGACAGTAATTAACAAGTTCTTAAAAAGCAAGCATTTAACATAAAAAATTGGCATTGCAAAAGTGGGCATCATAAAATGTAACCAATCCTATATTCTGGACTGAAATTGAATGATTGTGAACTTACATGACTAATGCTTTTATCTATTAAGAATTGTGTTAAATCACGTCTAATGTATTGTAACATAGATATAGTACATGACTAACTTTGAAATGCAATCAGCAACAAAATAGTTCTCACAAACATGTTTAACCGTGCCATTCTTTATTCGCCTAAACCTAAGTTAGGTGCCAGTAATTCAGTGGCGTCCTTGATTGCTGTCTCATATTTTTTTTGTGTTTATTTTATCATAATTCAGGCCATAGGTTATCTAGTTTAAATTGTTTCACACTCCTTATTCTAATAAGTATTTACCAATGTGACAAACTGTATGCTTATATAAACGTATGATTTCTAGATGGATAAATGATGGAAGAATGTATACTTACATGACTAAGTCTGTCTTCTGGAATGGTATATTGTATTTCTCCTCTCTTCAATCTTACATCAGACATTTCTTGAGTTAGTTTGTCGATCTCTCTGTCAATTATTAAAATAATTTTAACAAAAATTCTTAGAAGATTTAATCTATTGACAGAATCATTGTGCATAAATATATTAAATGTTACTTTATGTATAGGTTTAAAAATATTTCATGTAATAAGTATTAAACATGTTTTTGTGTGGGTTTGTGCATTTACAATTTTCTGAAATTCAAACAGACTACTTTTGAGTAAAGAGATATTTCCTTATAGGTATTGTATGATGTTAAAGATTACACTGTCTTGAGCTGTTGTAAGACGTTTATTATGGTATGATATTCAAATATATATTCTTCCAATTATGATTGAGAATTGAGATTCCATAATAGATTATATGCATTATGAGAGCATTGTGGTCTTATGTCCCACTGGCGTCTGAATAGGATAAGTAAATCAAAGTGCTTGTGAGCACTGAAGGGTGAAGATTACATTCATTTTGCAATTTTGTGAATTTTTAAAAAAAACATTGAATTGTATTTTGCTATAAAATTTTAAAATTTGAGTTGAGTTATCATCCTTTGTTCATGATTGTACATGTTATCTTGACAAGTATGGTATTTCAAATACACATTATATTGTAAATTAAATATCAAATAACAACATATCATCAATACATTACATGACATAGACTGGATAGGATCTAAATAATGATCACCTCACTGCACTATTTTGTTTGAACATCAAAGGTAGTGATAAACCTTGGAAGATATAGATATCAAGTCAGTACCATAATGTTTTGATTGCATTTCAAGCAATCTTTACCCAAAAGTAATTATGAAACCATGATATGTCTGTCCTAAACTAGTCATAAAGTGTTATCTCATGATATGTCTGTCCTAATCTAGTCATAAAGTGCTATCTCATGATATGTCTGTCCTAAACTAGTCATAAAGTGTTATCTCATGATATGTCTGTCCTAAACTAGTCATAAAGTGTTATCTCATGATATGTCTGTCCCAAACTAGTCATAAAGTGTTATCTCATGATATGTCTGTCCTAAACTAGTCATAAAGTGTTATCTCATGATATGTCTGTCCTAAACTAGTCATAAAGTGTTATCTCATGATATGTCTGTCCTAAACTAGTCATAAAGTGTTATCTACTTTGCAATAAATGGAGAAAAGCAACACAAGATACAACTTTCATCAATTATAATAAAACAAGTTTTTTAAGATTGGCTGAAATAAACTTTTTGACATATTTTTGGAAGTCGTTTATATGCAAGTTAAAGTTCAGAATTCTGGAATAACAAAAATAAATCCTTAAAAATCTAAATGAAGCTTCCTTTTGCCAATTTAAAATTTCAAATAAAAAATAACAAAGTCTGACTCACGATTTATGGTTTGAATTTTTGCTGTTCGAAGTGACAAGTTGGTTGGTAAATATTCTGTTGATGCTTGATTTAATCTTTGGACAAAAGCTTTAAGAAGATGTATGGCAGCTCGAGATACAGAGGAATTTCCTTGAGAAGTAATGATGACTGTTAAAATAGTATCTATACCTAGAAAATAAATAAATTTAGTTTAACCTATTTGTTAGTATATGTATAAGTCTTCAAATACATTGTATTCATTCTTGAATAATGTAATACTATTTAGCAATCAAATGAAATTCACTTAAACATTAATCCCAATGTTTTACAGAGCCTTGTTACAAATTCTAAAATTTACAAAAATTTGGCAATGCACACATTATTGAAAATATTTTAATTAATAAAAAGAAAGTTTTTTTTAATAATTAACTTAGTTAATTACAAGGTATGGTTCGATTACCCAAGTACATGAGTAAGGCTATTTGATCAAAGTAATATTACAAAATTAATAAAACATCAAATAACAATCATTGCTAATAGGGTCATTAATATCCAAGGGGTTACAATGCCATATTCAACTTTTACTGTCTGTTGGTCATAAAAAAAGTTTCTGTCCAAATTTCATAAAATTCCATGAAGGGTTGACAAAGTTTTTTGATGTCTAAAAAACTTTAACAACAGACTGAACCTAAATGTTGCCAACAATGACAGAATGTTGGATTGCTCTGTTTCAGGCTAGACAAAAAAAGAATTACATACTTTTTCATTTACAATCAGAAATGATAATGAAATAACAACAAAAGGATTAACCCAAGGTTGCTGATTCGTGCATTTGTGTCAATTGTCAAAGGAAACACAATAATTAGAGATAAGGAAAAATATGTTTATCATCATATTCAAACTTACGACTGTTTGACAACATACCTTGGCTGTGATAAAACCTGGCTCTTGCTTCATTACATCGGATGATCAAGTTAGTGAGACAGTATAAAATATTCTGCAGTGTCAGCTTATTGGTTTGGTCCATTGTTTTTCTAAAGTAATGTAAAAAAATACTTAAAGAGCAAAATTATAATATTATTAGCTAAAAGGTATTTGAAAGATTACTTACCACTTGATTACATTTATATATAAATATGTTCTTTGGAAATGTCTTTATTCTTTTTATATATCAAGTGTTATTAGGTTAAAATTATTCAACAACAACAGTCAGAGCTCAGACATAAACAAGTCGATTTTGGTTTTTGACTTAAATAAGTCAAAAAATGTATTTATTATAAAATGTACTTTCATTTTCAGACTTATTTAAGTCAGAAAATGACAGACTTGTTTAGGTCTATTTATGTTTATGAAAAGACTTAATTTTGATTAGTGGCCAAAGTGCACCACCTATGACATCATAAACCTGTGTGAGAGTTCACAATGAACTGAGCTATCTATATTTAATTATCTAATTGAACATTTTTACTTAACATAGATTATTTTCCTCATTGTGATTACAGATGGTTGCATTGTAAAGTAAATAAACATTATCTCCGATTTTTTAGACTCTCATGCATATTTTTCCTTAGAAGACAAAGCATTTTCTTTCAATGTTGTCATAATTTCATGTAGATGCATGACCTTTTTATAAATATGCATGGGTCTTGAAGTTGGCCAATTTTGGTAACTTATTGACTTGTAGGAGTCAATATTTGCAACTCTTTAATTGAGGTCAAATATTTCTTGCTAAACACTAATTGACTTATTGAAGTCATAATTTGTCTTAAATTAAAGGGAGACAAATCTTGAAACCTTCAAATTTAGACCTCTATGAGTCAAAAGCAGATTTAGACTTATTTATGTCTGAGCTCTGACTGAACAATTATGACTCTTTTTGTTTATTATTGATGGCTCTTAAAAATGCCTTAAGACACTGGTCAAGTTTTTTTCACATCTACCATGCCAAATATATAAAGGTGTTGTTAATAGGGATTGATAGGTAACAAGGCATTGTTGTGAAAAGCTGAAAAATGTTGTTGTTTTAATACATCAGTATGCAGCATTTGGTCCTGGGACACAGTTATCGTCCTTTGATTTTAGTTGTCTACGAATATAGTCCCTAGTGTGGACAGAACTTAACTGGCAAATCTTTTTCATACACCTTCCAAATTAATTTCTTTATAAATATATATTTTGACTGAAATAGTAAGTAGAGGTATGGAATTATATGTAAAAAAAATTCTGTCATGAATTTTAAGGTAAGGTAGTGATTTGGTCAAGTTAAAAAAGGTAAAAAATTAGTATTGTCTGAAACTGTCAAACTAAATTATAGACATGATAGACCCTCTTAACAAAAACTTGTTTCTATATATTGAGTTAGAGCTGGTAACCTTCTCAATAATTTTGATATTTTTTTAAATTTGCCTTTACTGTCTAAAAGAAATGCACTACAAAAAAACTGTGTTCTTGGGCCACTTGATTGCTAAATTCTAAAGATTGATCAAGACAGTATAGTTATATTGGCAGACTTGATTATTGAAAGTTAGAGAATGTGACATTTGGTACGACTCTGTTGCTAGATTTGGTTGTTGAAGTTTATGAATGTGCTAGTTGGTATGTCTCTGTTGCCTGACTTGTCTGTAGAAATTTGAAGAATGTTCCAGTTGTTGTGTTTTGGTTTCTCAACTTTGTTGTTGAGAGTTGAAGAATGTGCCAGTTGATGTGTCTCAGTTGGCAGACTTGGTTATTAAAAGTTGAATAATGTGCCAGGTAGTGCGTTTTGGTTGCCAAAGTTGGTTGTTGAAAGTTGTAGAATGTACCTTTTGGTAAGTTTAAACCTCAGAAATCTTCCTGATCAAAAAGTAAAATTGGATGTGCACATAGACAATATGTCATGAGGAATCTGTGAAAGTTTGAGGAGGAGTTACAGATCATGCAGATGGGAGACATTCACCCGTCACTCCCTATGATATAAAAGCAGTAATAAAATAAGAAGATCTATGTGGTATGAGTGCCAATGAGACATCTCTCCATCCAAGTCACAATGTGTAAAAGTTAAACAATTATAGGTCAAAGCCTTAAACATGGAGCCTAAACACCGAACAGCAAGCTATAAAGGGCCCCAAAAAGACAAGTGTAAAACAATTCAAACAGGAAAACCAACGGTCTAATCTATATAAACTGTTAACACAGAGATATGTCTCGCCTTTTTGTTATTTTGATAATGCAAATGTTGAAATTAAAATAGCAATACTTTAACATGTAAATTATGCAAATATTCAAAGTCAATGAACCATGACTGAAGGTACAGGGCTAAACAATCTCCATGGAAATGAGATGTGCCAATGCTAATACAACTGCAAACCAAATACCATTGGCTTTTCATAAGTTGTGCCCTTTAAACAAACCTAAACACAAGCATTAACTTGTAAACTATTGTAAAAGTTTCAAAGTCAATGAACCATAATTTAGAGGTGGGGTTATATAATCTCCATGGAAATGAAACTTGCAAATGCCGATACATCTGCATACCGAATAACATTAGTGATTCATCTTAAACTGACCTAATCACAAACTAATACATGTAAACTAAGCAAAAGTTTCAAAGTCAATAGACCATGACTGAGGGGTAAGGACCAAATATTCTCCATGGAAATGAGATGTGCTAATGCTTATACAACTGCATACCAATTATCACTGACCTACCACTAACAGTTCCCCTTAAACTGACCTAATCACAAACTAATACATGTAAACTTAGCAAAGTTTCAAAGTCAATAGACCTTGACTGAGGGGGCGGGTCCAAATAATCTCCATGGTAATGAGATGTGCCAATGCTAATACAACTGCATACCAAATATCATTGACCTACCACTAGTGGTTCACCATGTACTAGACAATCACAAACTAATACATTGTAGACGCCGCCGCCGATGCCGGAAACAGCATACCTATGTCTCACTTTTTGACTTCGTCAAGGCGAGACAATAAAAAACGAGACACGAGAAACATTAATGCACCACATCCACAAACGACAACCACTGAACAACAGGCTCCTGACTTAGGACAGGTGCATACAAATGCCATGTTTTTGTTTTGGAAATCCCATAAATCATTCTGATCAAAGAGTAAAATATAAGGTGCACAACGGCATTATGTCATGTAAAATCTTCAAAAGTTTGATATCCAATCACTGGTTTAGGAGGAGTTGCAGATGTGGGATTCTGTAAACCAACTAATTTTTGTGAGCGGTTTATTTTCTAGAGTAGAACAATAACGTGAATATGTTAAAATTTGATCTTCACTTATTTAAATACATCAAATAAATTTGAAAATCCTGAAGTGGGCTAAAAAGGGCTAAACGTGAAACAAAGTTTCGTGAAAATAAGTTGGTTTACAGTATTCATCAACTATAGTATGAAAGGGTCATGTTTTGGTATGGGAAACCTAACAAATCATTCTAATCAAAGGTAAAATAGAAGATACACAAGTACATTACATATAATAAAGATTATGTGAAAGTTTCAATGAAATTCATACTTTGGCTTAAAAGAAATTGGTCAGGATGGACGGACGGACAGACACCCAAAACATATATAAATACTTCAATATTAATATCATTTGTTACAATATAAATAACTTGCCAAGTAAAACTGGAATGATATCAGTTTCTAGCCATTTCTTCCTCTTTCTTTCACCAAATGACAGATTTGTGATCAATTTGAGAACCTCTTTATTGGTGTCCTGATCTGGGCTTATTTCTAAAAACTTTGTAATGTCTCAAAACCATCAAGTTTCAATATAATATCACCTGTAACCAGATATAAACAAAACTACAATGTTATTCATACCACCTACTGGTAATTAATAATTTGTAAAAATGAAAGTGGCACTACATTTAGTATCGTTTTCATAACAGTGTGGACGAGACCATTTTTTGGCATGCTCAAGTCTCCCATTGATTGGGTTAAATTAGGTGAACGTTTGTCCGTAACGCCCACTTATAACGTCGTATTTACTATAGACATTTAAACTGTGGGGTCACCAAAGGTTCTCAATGCCTAAATCAAATAATTCGAAAAACTAGTACAGGAATAACCTTTGTGTTTTGATTAATATTAAATACTTAAACGTTCTTTACTTGCGTTTTTGTAATGTTTTGATAAACAATTTTTATGATATCGCACGTTCTTTAAACATAAAAATTAATTTAACTAGCTTTAAAAGTTACAATGTATTTGTTGGCTATTATCCCTTTTTTGGAGGGAAGGTTTGGCGCCAACAAACTAGTTAAACCCAGTCACATTATAGATAGTACTATAATGTTAGATGGTCTATCTATTGAAACATCCTTTGTATAATTGATTTTTATGGTGTAGTAAGATAGTACTATGATGTGAGATGGTCTACCTATAGAAAGATGTTTGGTATAATTGGTTTTTATGGTGTAGTAAGACAGTACTATGTTGTTTAATTGTCTAACTGTTGAAACATGCTTGTTATAATTGTTTTTTTTTTTTGGTGTAGTAAGATAGTACTCTAATGTTAGATGGTCTATCTATAGAAAAATGTTTTTTATGGCGTAGTAAGATAGTATTATGTTGTTTAATCGTCTATCTATTGAATAAAATTGAGAATGGAAATGGGAATGTTTCAAAGAGACAACAACCCGACCACAGAGCAGACAACAACAGAAGGTCACCAATAGGTCTTCAATGCAGCATGCTTGGCATAATTGGTATAATTTATGGTGTAGTTATATATTACCATGATGTTAAATGATCTATCTATTGAAACTTTCTTGGTATATTTGGTTTTATGGTGTAATAAGATAGTACTATGATGTAAGATGGTTTATCTATTGAAACATGCTTGGTATAATTGGTTTTATGGTGTAGTAAGATAGTACTATGATGTTAAATGGTGTATCTATTGAAACATGCTTGGTATTATTAAGATTAAACTTTGATGTTAGATAGTATATCTATAGAAACATGTTTGGTATAATTGGTTTTTATGGTGTAGTAAGATAGTACTATGATGATAGATGGTCTATCTATTGAAACATGCTTGGTACAATTGGTTTTATGGTGTAGAAAGATAGTAGTATGATGTTAGATGGTGTATCTATAGAAACTTGCAGTTGTCTAATTTTTTCACTTTTCACAATTTTTGCCACCTGTCAGATTTGCTCTAAATGCTTTAGTTTCAGAGATATAAACCAAAAACTGCATTTTACCCCATGTTCTATTTTTAACCATGTCAGCCATGATGGTTGGAAGGCGGGGTCATCGGACAATTTTTTAAACTAGATACCCTAATAATGATTAAGGCCAAGTATGGTTAAATTTGGCCCCGTAGTTTCAGAGAAGAAGATTTTTGTAAAAGATTACAAAAATTTACGAAAAATTGTTAAAAAATTGACTATAAAGGGCAATAACTCCTAAAGGGGTCGACTGACAAATTTGGTCATGATGACTTATTTGTAGATCTTACTTTGCTGAACATTATTGCTGTTTACAGTTTATCTCTATCTATAATAATATTCAAGATAATAACCAAAAACTGCAAAATTTCCTTAATATTACCAATTCAGGGGCAGCAACCCAACAACGGGTTGTCAGATTTGTCTGAAAATTTCAGGGCAGAGAGATCTTGACCTGATAATCAGTTTTACCCTTGTCAGATTTACTCTAAATGCTTTGGTTTCAGAGATATAAGCCAAAATCTACATTTTACCCCTATTTCTAATTTTAGCCATGGTGGCCATCTTGGTCGGTTGGCGGGGTCATCGGACATATTTTTTAAACTAGATACCCTAATGATGATTGTGGCCAAGTTTGGTTAAATTTGGCCCAGTGGTTTCAGAGGAGAAGATTTTTGTAAAAGCTAACGACGACAGACGATGACGACGACTGATGACGGACGCCAAGTGATGAGAAAAGCTCTCTTGGCCCTTCGGGCAAGGTGAGCTAAAATCAGGCAACATTCATTCTTCAACAATAAAATATGTTACAAGAAAATAAGTTTTGTAAGTAAAAGACCCAAATTTGTGAGATACAAGAATGATATATCGACGAGTACTGCAATTTAGTTTATGACTAACTATCTTTGGTCAAAGAGACAAAAACAATTTCCCCTTTACATAAAAGCATTATACAAATAGAAAAGTCTTTTAATTAAGTAGATATACATATAGATATATACATAAATAGACGCAATTGAGTTGTGTAGTACTGGAATATCCAAGGCAAACTAATCATATGAGTTCTCTGTATGACTGAATGATTCAAACGATGATCCATGTGAAAAATATCCAGTTAAAAAATGATTTTTTTTTCATCGTCCAGAACTCTTTTCACAAACAAATCCTATACATTGAATAAATGGTAGGTAGCTCTTAAATGATCACAACGTGGGAGTAATTTTCTCTTAAGATATTAAGAATGTGAATTAACCCCATTGACTTAAAGTTTTTACAATGAAAATCAAAATGTGTAAATATATTTTTCGATTATTTAATGATATGAGCTCTGAACATTTATCATTCTCTAAAATGAAACTATCATGACTATTGTGTGTGCTGATATAAAGAATATTTCAAACAAATTCTTTTAAAGTTTTGTGAAAAGAGTTTCATTTTATGTATCGAAATGTGTAACAAGTGTTTATTTAAATCCCCAATGGAGGGCCCCTGACAGACTGAGTGTGCGTAAAATCATTGTTATCGATAGCCGATGACAAACAAGTTAAAAGGTAAATGATTCAGTATTATTAACAACAAAAGTACTATGGTTGTCCACACTGTTACGGGAATACCTCTATGCTGCAAAAGATTGCTTGCACTGGTTAAGAAAAAAGTACTTTTTCAAGTTTTTCAAAATCAATTTAAACTTTTCATCTCAAAAGTAACTATTACACTGAAAATCTTCTTGTTTTTAGTTTATAATTACTGTATGCACGAACAGGCAGTCAGCGTAATACTTATACTAGTCATTTCTATATACTTGAAGATGTAAGTAATATTTACTTGATATATAAGTAAACTTATCAGATATAAATTTCTCTATGAGGTTTGAATAATCTCCACATAAGCTTCTCCCAAAATTTTATGTTGTATACAAGTATACTTTTTAAAACCAGTGTCTCCTATATTTTTTCTGGTTTGAATTCAATTTTTTAATCAGATTTTTGTTTATCTTAAAATTGTAGTAGTCTGTACAAAGAAATCTACTACACAAAGATGTTAAGTAAATGTGCAAGGTCTTCATAAATTGCTCTCTTGAGGCTTGTAAATAGGCAGTGTTTTAAAAACTAGAGGTTCTAAAGAGTCTGTGTCACTCACCTGGATCTATGTGTGTCTTCAATAATGGCCATTCTTCAACATTGTAGACTAGAATATAGTTCATGACTAAAACCTTGTCTTTGTTGATCATGTTTTACTGTTTATAGTTTCTTTTTATCCTCTATGCCAAAAATGAACAAAGAGTAAAATTTGTCATTTAAAGGCAACAACTATCAGGATTCCACTGACAATATGGGCTATGCTTACCTATTTGTAGACTTTGTTCTGCTGATCATTTTTGCTATTCAAAATTTCTCTCTATTTAATTTTTCAAAATAATGGTAAACAAGAATGTGTCCATAGTACACTGATGCCCCACTCGCACTATCATTTTCTATGTTCAGTGGACCGTGAAATTAGGGGCAAAACTCTAATTTGGCATTAAAATTAGAAAGATCATATCATAGGGAACATGTGTACTAAGTTTCAAGTTGATTAGACTTCAACTTCATCAAAAACTACCTCATCGTAGGTTGGGCATAAAAATGAAAATTGATAAAATTCTTCAGTTATGGGCAATAACTCTTGAAAGAAGAAGTCTGACAGATCTTAGATAAATGGAAAGTAGGTAGATCTCAACATTCTGAATGTGTTCACTATCTATAGCAGTTTTCAAGTAAATGGACAAAACTTGCAATTAATCCCTACATTCTATTTTTAGTCATGTCTGCTATGTTGGTTGGTAAGCGGAATCATTTGACACATTTTTAAACCAGATACCACAATGATGATTGTGGCCAAGTATGGTTCCAATCATGCCAAGAGTTTTGTAAAAGTTAATGGATGACGAATGACAACGAAAGACAACAAATGAGGAGAATAGCCTTAGGTCCAGGTGAGCTAATAAAAGACAATTAAAGATTTTCATTGTCAATGAAATTGTAATTTAATGAATAGAAGGATAACTTTTAAAGACAAAAAATCAAACACTTTATTACTTTGAAAAATTCAAGAAAAGAAAAAAATAGGACCCTCTTCCTTAGTTAAATGTATTTACAAAGTTACTCTGGGACACGTGTATTTGTTTACTTTAAGCATGTGTGTTCAAATCAAAACATGTTTATGTTTAATTTGATTGGACAAACAGTAAGTTTTACCGGTTTAGGTAATATTAATCATGATAACTTCATGCTAGAATTTAAGCGCTAAATTATAGTATTATAGTCTAGAATTGTCATTCGAGGTTTGCCTATCTGACAGTACAGTATCATCATGTAACAAACATTACTTGTATACATATTACCCCTAACTGGCAGGTAAAAAAGAGGGGGGTTAAAAATTTCTAACAACTTACAGTACTAAAAAAAGAAACCGACCTATCAAGAAAACTTTATGTTCATCAATCGATGATGATTCTAAGAACATGAAGGACAAAAGTTAGTAAACTTAGTATTTTTAAGTAACCAAGATTCTGACCTTATCACGTAAAAATGAACTTTAATCAAAATGAGCAATAAAATTAGGTCATGGTCAGGTGAATCCTGTCAAAATATGGATTATCAATGCAAGCTTCAATGCCTTCAGAAATGTAAAGTTTTATTGTTTTATACTTTTTACAATGCCTCACGATGAGCATACATAGGTATATGTGCTACATTGTACATTCATTTCAGGAGACATAATAAACTGTTAACACAGAGATATGTCTTGCCTTTGTTGTAATTTTGAAAGTATAATGCAAATATTGAATCCAAATGGCAATATTCAATCATGTAAACTATGCAAAACATTCAAAGTCAATGAACCATGACTTAAGGTGCAGGACCAAATAATCTCCATGGAAAATTAGAAATGCCAATGCTTATAAAACTGCATACCAAATACCATTGACTTATCATAAGTGGTTACCTTAAAACTAACCTAAACACAAACTTTAACTTGTAAACAATGTAAAATTTTGAAAGGCAAATAGAGGGTTGGGCCAAATAATCTCCATGGAAAAGAAGACTTAAGTCAGGAATCTGATGTTCAGTAGTTGTCGTTTGTTGATGTGGTTCATAAGTGTTTCTCGTTTCTTGTTTTTTATATAGATTAAACCGTTGGTTTTCCCGTTTGAATGGTTTTACACTAGTAATTTTTTGGGGCCCTTTATAGCTTACTGTTCGGTGTGAGCCAAGGCTCCGTGTTGAAGACCGTACTTTGACCAATAATGGTTTACTTTTATAAATTTTGACTTTGATGGAGAGTTGTCTCATTGGCACTCATACCACATCTTCTTATATCTATTGCAAATGCTAATACTATCCCTGACTTAACATTAGTGGTTCTTCTTAAACTGATCTTATCACAAATTTTAACATGTAAACTATGCAAAACATTCAAAGTCAATAGACCATGACTGAAGGGGGGAGCCAATTAATCTCCATGGAAATGAGATGTGCCAATGCTAATACAACTGCATACCAAATATCATTGACCTACCACTAGCTATATATATATATAGTAGTTCCCCATATTGGCCATAAACTGACCTAATCACAAACTTATACATTGTTGACGCTGTCGGAAAACAGCATACTTAAGTATCGCTTTTAAACTCTGTGAAGGCAAGACAAAAGTTACTGTTTTTATTTTTTATATTTTTGAGGGATTTACATTTATATATATCATGTTTCTAATAGGAAATACAACTGCAGAAAAAGATAAAAAAATGGGAGTTATATGTCTATATGCCATTTTGTTTTTCTTTGTTGACATATTTGTTTGTTTTTATAGTGATTAAGATTATAACACAATGTTGCCTGCTGTACCCCAATTTTTGAAATTTTTACCTATTATGTCTGTTTGTTTTGTTCACACATTGTTGTCAATATAATGGAATTTTATGCGACTGTCATACAAGTGAGAGGTTTAGCTGGCTATCAAGCCAGGTTTACCATAATCCACCATTTTCTACATAAGGAAATGCCTGTACCAAGTCAGGAATATGACAGTTGTTTTCCATTCATTTGATGTGTTTGATTCTGCCATTTGACAAGGGACTTTCCATTTTGAATTTTCCTTGGAGTTCGGTATTTTTGTTATTTTACTATTTTCCATGCTTTAAAGTGACAGATGGTTTCAAATTTTATAGTAAAACTAAAAGCTTCAAAATTTTGAGTTTACCAATTGTTACAATCGAAACAAACACAACTTGATGGCAATAGCTCTTTAAAGATGAACACTGCCAGGTTAGCTTAAACGGTAACCATGTTGGACAATGTGAACAGTCAGGGGAATTACATAAATGAGTGATTTCTTAAATCACTTAATTATATAAATTCAAGTAACATTTTATCAAGAAATGTTGCAAGTAAGAACCAACATCTGTGTTCATGGGATGGCTGGTCATGTCAGGTGATGACCCTGTACTGAATCTGACATGAAAATCACTTGTTTAAGTATCAAACCTTTATTTTCTTCCAAAAAATCAATTCTTTAAGTACTATTTTATTAATTACCCCCACTATTTTCAACACCCCGAACAGCTAAATTTTGAACGCAAACAGTAAAATTTTATTACATAATCTGAAAGCTGAAATCTTGAATTTTACAGGAAAAATTTGTTATAAAAGTATTAGATCATAATGTAAAGCCTTCATTATTGCATTTTTTTCAACAAATTTAGAATTCACAGATGAACGATTTCATCAAAGGCATAAACCTTGCTACTTGAGCATTTTAGTATTATTAAAAGAAGCAAAAGGTCCATTTTTTTTTTTCAATTTTACTACTAATTAGATATAGTCTAAACCTGTATGTTTAAAATTTTGGTAAAACTACAAGATCACAGAATTTCTAATTTGCTACTTAAATGAGTGATTTAAAAATCACTTATTTCAGTAATTCCCCTGACTGGTGAACAGAGTACAAGTTTTGCACACCTGTCATTAAGAAAAAATAAGTTTTGTTTTACCCAATTGAATGAACAAGTGAAACTGCGAGCTACTGCTCACTGATGATACCCCCGCCGCAACTGGATAATTTTAATAGTGTAAAAATATGTAAGTGTTTGGTAAACAGGAAGTTGTTGAGTGATGAATCTGAAAACGCATCACACGGTATAGCTGACTTATAAAAACCCTGAAACCAAATTTCAGAAATCCTTATGTTGTAGTTCCTGAGAAAGATGTGACGAAAAATATTCATGGGACGGATGGACGGACTGACAGACAGAGGTAAAACAGTATACCCCCACTTTTTTAAAGCTGGGGTATAATTATGTCATTGTATTATACATGTACATTTGTTATAGAACCTTAATATCAGAAATGACTGATCCATTTTTTTGTGTGCACTTCTTATAGTATCTAATTCTAAAGTTCTTTTAGTATTTTTACCTGCTGGTATGCTTTTCTGCGTCAGATTACATAAAATGGCTCCTGACAATTTTACCATCAATGAGTCCCTAGGCTGTGACTGTAAACCTACATAAAAACAATTTCATTCAATAAATTATCATTTACATTTTGTATGGTAGTTCGAGGGTATAGAAAAAAAAAATGACAGAATTTTCTTATACTTTGTGGACTTAAACTTTATTGCATGGCTATTAAAAAAATACAATAAAATTTGTGGGTCACCGGCCATCCAAGAGATTTTTCGACCTCTGAAAATGGGTGCAAATAGGCTAATTTCTCATCACTGGATATATAGGGAAAATGGACATAAAACCTCTTTGATTGAATATTCACAGCAAAAAAAAAAAATGACAGAAGTTGCTCATTTTTTCTTACTGAAAAGCTTGATGTCTCTATTTTATAAAATTGGAATAAAATTTGGGGGTCACCGGCAAATAAGAAAAATAATTTATCTTTTATGACTGGTTTATCATGGAAACAGACTAAAAGAAACAGTTTAGAAAAAAAGCAATTTTTAAGAATGGCAAAGTTTGATATCAACATATCTTTAAAAGTTTCAATGGGAATTCAACAAAATTTAGAAGGATAATTAGGTACACATGTACAGTGACTTTTGTTTGAATGAAAAAAAATAATTTACAAGGCAAAAGACTGGACCAAGTTATTTCACTCATGTATATCTCTTATGAGTCACTATATTATTCAACTAAAATATATTTATCCTTGTAACAAGCAAAAACATGACCTCCTGTAAAATAAAGCACATAATTGAAGAAGTCCAATAGATATAAGAAGATGTGGTATGAGTGCCAATGAGACAACTCTCCATCCAAGTCAAAATTTATAAATGTAAACCATTATAGGTCAAAGTACGGTCTTCAACACGGAGCCTAGGCTCACACCGAACAGCAAGCTATAAAGGGCCCCAAAAATTACTAAGTATTGAAATTTTTCTTCCCATTGAAAGTAGGCTAAACCTTAATTTTCAAAATAACACAATAACTGATCTGACATTTTTATATATATACATGTATGTATCACTTTACAACATTCACATTTAGCAATGCTTACTCATATTGCTTCAATTTGCCTCTTGACTAACAAATAAACAAGGTACACTTTATCTACAATGATTTATAATATAACATGTATATATACATGATATATGAAAAAATAATGGAAAATTGTATAGAATTTTTAATTCTCCACTAAAAATACTAATATGCATTACATTACAACAGATAAATAAATGTTGTTTTATTTCCTTTTTTTGAAATCAGAATAAAAGCAATAAAATGCTTCACTGAGCGCAGCCTGATACGACCGCAGAGGTCGAACCCTGAACAGTTGGTGCAAGTTTGGACACAATATTCAAGCTTGATACTGTCTGAATTTGGATTGTGATCAAATTTTTGACATAATATAGGTTTCTGACACAAAATAAATATGGTGAATTATCTAAAATGTTAAATGGGTTAAAAATTTGTATTAAATTTCAATTGAAGATTTCTTGCTATTGCGCAATACTGTGCAAAAGAAGATTTTTGCAAGTGCGCAATACTGTGCAATTCAATATTTCTTGCTATTGCGCAATACTGTGAAATTGAAGATTTCTTGCTATTGTGCAATATTGTGCTATTGGATATATCTTGCTATTGCGCAATACTGTGCAATTGAAGATTTCTTGCTATTGCACAATACTGTGCAATTGAAGATTTCTTGCTATTGCGCAATACTGTGCAATTGAAAATTTCTTGCTATTGCACAATACTTAATATAATAATTTACACATCCTGTTTGGTGTGTATCTCTTGCCTTATCATTATTATTTGCTTTTATATATAAATCAGAAATTTAATAATAAAGTTTTTGGCAAATTTCCAATATACATAATTTAAAAGCAGTTTAGGTGAGATAAACAAAAAAGCTTCATCAGCAACATTTTATATTTGCAAATTTCCAATGAAGTTCATTAAACTAAAGTTATTGGCAAATTTTCAATGGAATTTATTAACAATAAAGTTTTTGGCAAATTTCCAATATACATAATTTAAAAGCAGTTTAGGTGAGATATTCAAATGAGTTTCAATTACCAACCTTACAGGCTTACACTGCCTTTTAAATTATGTTTTGTACTTAAGTAATTGTCCATTAACCTGGAAACCCTTTTCCCCCTTTTTTGCACCTTATTCCTTAATGGTTTGAGCCATAACTCCAAAAGACAATTCTTACCATCCCTTTGAGGTATTCCAATATCCAAAATCTAAATACATGGTTAGATTCAGCATATCAAAGAACCCCGAGAATTCAATTTTTGATGAAATCAAATAAAGTTCAATTTTGGACCCTTTAAACCTCAATGTGGACCAATTTGATAACCGGGCCCAAATATCAAAAATCTAAATACATGGTTAGATTCAGCATATCGAAGAACCCCATATATTCAATTTTGTTGAAATCAAACAAAGTTTAATTTTGGACCCGATTTGGACCAACTTGAAAACTGGGCCCAAAATCAAAAACTAAGTACATGTTTAGATTCAGCATATCAAAGAACCCCATGAATTCAATTTTGTTGAAATCAAACTAAGTTTAATTTTGGACCTTTTGGACCTTAATGTAGACCAATTTGAAAACGGGACCAAAAATTAAGAATCTAAATACACGGTTAGATTCGGCATATCAAAGAACCCCAATAGTTCAATTTTTGATGAAATCAAACAAGTTTAATTTTGGACCCTTTCAGCCCCTAATTCCTAAACTGTTGGGACCAAAACTCCCAAAATCAATCCCAACCTTCCTTTTGTGGTCATAAACCTTGTGTTTAAATTTCATAGATTTCTATTTACTTATACTAAAGTTACTGTTGGTACTCAAGTATAAGTCTATCCAACTATAAGTCGGTTGCCCTTTTCAGCTCCAAATTCTAAGGATTTAGTCTTGACCCTCGTATAAGTTGGGCAAAATTTGGGCATTTTTTTTTCAGCTGACAGTAACTGAACGCCGGTAAAACCAATGCAAATCCATGAATTATATTCATTTTCTGCATGAATGTTTGTTTGGTTTGAATTTAGTTGATGCTCATCATGATAATTTATATTGCTTATAATAATAAAGATGTATTCATTCCTCTTGTTTTGTTCACTGTTTGATTAGCCATGTGTTGTTTACGTAATGCATCAATGATTATGTAGGGTACGACTAATAATCTATTGTTTGAGAAAAGCGAATATAAACCAATATCAACCTGAAAAATTTAATGACATACAACACCTGATGAAAATATTTTTCACAGCATACATAACTCAGTGTTAAATGAGCATGTACACTTCATAATTCTTATTATATTGCATTGTGATGATTAAAGGATTAAAAAAAATTAAGTGAAGCTTATCAACTTTATATTAAAATAACTCCAACTCATTAGTGTCATCTGTTTACCTATCACTGATAGTTTTCACACCTTTAGTGAATACAACTCTTTGTCTCTTAATTGGGGTTATCAATGGATTATATTGGCTTGTCAATCAACTTTGTAATTTTTGTTTACCTGAGACATTTTAATGAATAATGTTTTGATTTTGGGAATGAATCTTAAAATTATTTTTTGATTATTATATGATTTATAAGTATTGAATTGATATCATGAAATCACAATAATGACACAATAACGCCGCTGAATACATCCTTTCACATATTTGGTACATTGTTATCTCCTTTTCATTTTTGGTTCTTGGCTCTTCTTTTGGGTTTATACACAAACCATGTCAACTTCCGAGGCAAGGTTGTCCGCTCTACGGACATTCCCGAAGTCCTGCGTTTGATTGCCGAGTTTATGAGCTTCGGTCCTTGCTTGGAAGTTGAAACCATGTGACCATGAAAATCAATACACAAACCAGAAACAGTGGGAATTTCAACACGAATATTGGCAGAAAATGTTTAACAAAGAACAAATAAAACACAAAGACAGTATTGTAGTCATTTATTTTCAACAAAAACTATTTATTTATTGATTTATGTAGGTTTGGCAATCACAAACGTAGTTTTGACCAGGAAATTCACTCCTGACCACTTTTCTCAAGCTTGGTTTTTCCACTGGTCGCTATTTCTTGTCTATTAGTCAGTCCCCCTCTCTGGATTATGAATTTTACTCCCAAACTTCCGACTTATACACGAGTTCCAACGGTATTGTGCAAAAACCAAGAAAAATGCTTATTTGGGCCCTTAATTTTCTTTTAGTATAAATTTTCTTACAATCCCACAAAATCCTCCCTAATTCCTAAACTGTTGGGACCAAAACTCCCAAAATCAATCCCAACCTTCCTCTTGTGGTCATAAACCTTGAGTTTAAATTTCATAGATTTCTATTAACTTATACTAAAGTTACTGTCCTAAACTGTTGGGACCAAAACCAAATGTATTTGGACGATGACAAACGACGACGACGCTGCCAATGTCATACCAATATACGACCGCAAAAATTTTGCGGTCGTATAAAAATGAAATGACATATATTTTTGCTTTGGATGAATTATACCACACTATATACGCTTTGTGATTTATATACTGTTTACTTTAATAGTGCATGGTGCTATAATTTTTTTTTTTAAATATATAAAGTTGATAAAAATGACATCTTTAAACGAACCTACACAAAAAATGTATTACAATTTATAAGATATCTTCAAAAATTTTTTGACAAGACAACCTTTAAAATACATGATATAGTATTATTACATTTTTGTTTGACAAGTTGGTAAACACAAATCATTCGGTTTTAATTTAGGCAACATACCTTGAATTGAACAAAGCTTTATCTGTGGAGGCATATTTAAATCGTTAGGTGTACCATACACATTGTCTGTTGCTATATCAAAAACAAATCCATAGTCCAGAGCCCATGCCCTTATTTCCTGTGGCTTTCTTGACAACACCTCGGCCCTGAAAAGGCATACTTCACCATTTCTTTCCTTTGCAACAATTATCAAGTCACCTTTCCCACAAGACACTCGATGAAGTCTGTCTGAAGAATATTCCAGAAGCAATAGATTTTGAATTTTCCTCACGTTTTCAATTGTTTCAATTCCAATATGAGCCCAAAAATATGGCCCACTTATAACTTCTGTCACTAAAACATCCTTCCAAGCATCTTCAGATTCATCTTCTCTCTGTTGGATAGGTTTACTTTTTGTATCTAATGGCCATGCTAATTTGTTTGAAACAAGATGTGCTGTTGTATTAATTTCATTGTCAGGATTATTTGTGTCATACAAAGAACAGACATGCACCTCAGTTGGAAAGTTACTAACAGTACTGAGCATACCATTTGTAGCCTTTGCAATATCTTCCTTCACTCTAACTGATAACGTACATGATGAAACATGTCCCACTAAATGTTTATTTTCACAAAGGCTTTTCACTGTTGATGTAAACTTTGATGAGAATGAGTAAAATGAAGATGTTGAATCAAAGAGTAAAATAAGTCTACGAATGACCACTTCAGTAATCAGGGGCTGTAGTGGACAGACAGCAAGTTTTGATAAATTCCATAAAATATTTAACGAAACTTCAAGAAAAATTGAATTCTCTTCAGATTCAAAACCAAAATCAAATTCCATCAAAATCTGTTCTAAAATCCCATTGCTTAAAAAAAGAGTTCTCACATCACCAGTAGGATCTACTGTCATTAACTGTTGAATGACTGATAATGCTGCTAGTCTGGTCATCAACGAACCTTCTATGTCCAGTCGTGTAAGGCTTAACAGGTAATTCAAACTTTTCTCTGTAATTTTCTGTGGATGCTCACCGAGGATAGACATTTTTTTATATAACAGAGGTCAATCTGTCTACCTGTACAAAATAAGAAATGAATTACAATTTATATTTTATTGAAACATACAATGTTAGGTTTCAAAATTAAACGTAGTGTGTATGGCAACAACATAAATACTGTTCATTTATGTTGATCATTGCCATTTTGTTTCTTCTGTTACCAATTCTAACATCGGACTTGGACTATCTTTAAACTGAGTTTTACTGTGTGTATATTGCTGTGTGTTTGTTTATTGAGTTCATTTATTCCACATTGGCTAGAGGTGTAGGGGGAGGGTTGAGATCTCACAAAAACATGTTTAACCCCATCATATTTTTGCACCTGTCCCAAGCCAGGATCCTCTACACTTTGTTAGTGTTGTGTGTTTTTTTTAAATTTTGGTTCATTTGCATGTTTCGGAGTTTACTGTGACATCCATTTACTGAACTAGTACAGTCAGGGATACAACTCTATAGGGTTATTACAGAAAATATCTTACATGTGTTATTACAGATACTTTCATGAGTTGTCTACTCTTTAATCCTTAGATTTTCTAAATCCGTAATAACATATGTTTGTTATTTGTAAAAATAAATCATCAACATTTTCATTTTTAGTGGACTCTAGGGAACTCTTGAAACTTTGTGCAGAAACTAAATGCATAGCGTTGATAACTAATTTTTGAATTAAATTAATACATTTATCATTAACCATGGTAAATCAATAAGACCAGGCTTTTAAGAGATAATCTTAGCTGTAATAACAAGGCTGAGTTATTAAAGGCATGTAACTTATTATATGAGGCACTTGGGAATTACTAGGAAGCTTTCCCGCAGAACCTCATTACATGCTCTGATCATTATTTCTTACAATGAATTAAAATATATTGTAATTAAACATGATGTATGTCTGAGCAAATGCTTTGGAGTGATAAAGAGAAGCTGTTATAACACCCTTTAGTTATTACAGGCATATTTTTTCTGTAATAACATAGGTGTACTATGCATGATTGGCAAAATATGAACTGCTATATCTTTCTATAGTTAAGTATACATAAAGACAACAGTAATATCAATAAAACTTGTATACATTTTAACAAAACTAATGATGTGTATTGTCCCTTTGAAACATGTAACATACATATGTTATCACAGGTCTTTGATTTTTTAGTCCACAATAACAAATGTATGTTATTTTTCTCTAATAACCCTATAGAGTTATATCCTTGACTGTAGTATACATTATGGTTTAGGGTGCAGGATTTTCTCACTGCATTGAAGACCCATTTGTGGCCTTGGGCTGTTTTCTGCTCTTTGGTCGGTATGTTGTCTCTTTGACACATTCCCTGTTTCCATTCTATTGTATGATAAATTCTACAAATATTTTCCTGAAACAGATTTAAATTTGAATTTTTTAAATCTTTTAAACAAACACGAACAATGAATCATTTTTATTATGATTCAGACTTTTGGTAGCTAAGTTTATATTTTGCATGGTCAGGTGAGTGAATTGACCAAATGAACATGTCATTAATATTGTAATCAACACTCCTTATATAAAAATCAAAGTATAATTGATATTGTGATCCAGTCATATTCATAGCTAGTCTGATATTCTTTCTGACCATACTTTTTCAATATTTTTCTCTTTTCATTTCCAATCTTACTGTAAAATTTTTTGTTATTGTCCAAAGGTATGGAATTTCACAATATTGATGCAAATATTGTTATAAATATTGATATTTCAATTTTAGACTGTCAGATTTTTTTATAAATATTTGCAATTTAATGGTATTGACAAGAATGGAAAGGTAAATCGTCAAACAAGTTATATCTCTTTGTATATGCCATTAATAATGACTGGCTTAATAATTTCCAGAAAGAGGCATTAAAATCCAATTTCTCAACAACAACAACAACAAAAATAATAACTATTTTTATCTAAATTGGTGTTCATTCTTCATAAAGAAAAATACATTTCCTGTATTCAAATTAAATGAACAAATACATAATGCTGAGATATTTCCAAATACTGTTAAATAGCAATATAATCATGATAATGGGATATAAATGTAGAACAAACAAATAAATTTTATGGCAGAAAATGCTCAGGTAAGAGTTATGCAATTTTGTTTATTGTTTCAACCAAATTTCTGATAATTGTAACTAATTAATTAGAACTTGATTATTGACTTATGTGACAGATGATAATGACACTGTTTTTACAAGTGAAATAAAATTTGCTTGCATTTTGTATACATATTTTTTATTTTTATCTTTTCATTGAAAATAACCATGATAACCCACATCTGATTAATCATTCAGCTAGCTAGCAAAATTAACAGAATATTTTAATGTTGTGTAGATCAAAATAAATAATACATTTGTAGGTATACTATTGAGGTCAAGAATGTGTGTATTCAGTTAGGTGTGTAATAAATTGTGTCTATTTAATTATGTAACAGGTCATGAGATATTAACTTTGGTGAATTAAGACTGGGATTGTTTCCAATTAACACTTACACCTTTGAGTGTAATTATTTGAAAATCATGACAGTTGATAATCTTAATGACTCTTACTTGCCTATGCAAAGAATTGGAGTAATACCATTTCTAAAAAGTGTGGGAATCAACTTAGATATATTAATACACATGTTGACCCAAATTTCATTGAACAATCACTTACACAAGTATAAGATACTAAGCTAATACTTTCAAAATGATTCAATTAATGTACAAATACTTTTCAAGTTAATTCATAAATAGTAAATCATTATAAATTTTGATTTACAAAGGAACTATATATGCAAGCGTATATCTAAAATAAAAGGGTTATTCGACCAATCTTTTCTTAATTTGAGCAGAGCTCCAGATAAGCTGCGTATTTGCGTGATCACGCAATAAAAATTATTAAAAACCCAATACAATTGCCCGTTGCAGCGTTCAAAAACCCAATTCATTCGAAGGAAAACCCAATTATATGCCAAAACCATGAGTTCTTAACGCTTTTATTCGCTATCGTTTGTGTTATTTACCCTTATCTATTACATAGTCGTCGTGTAAATCTATTTTTATAATATTTATAATTGGAAATGTCCTTTCGTTCTAAAAATAGAGCGTTGCATCAAGTAGTTGAAATGGGTCCCTGTTGGAATTTTCCGTTGCTCAAAAGGTACACATGTTGATGAAAACATTTCGATCTTCTCTGCGTTTATCCAATTAGCGTTTGTAATGTTGTCATAATTTTTTCAAATTGCTTAGGATTTATCATTACACACAATGTTAAAACGAAAGTAATGTCCGGTAAAAATATCAAATAGAAGCATGTTTTCAGCTTCTTTTTGATAGCTGAGGGATAATTATAATGATAACAAGACGTAGCTAGTGTTTTTGGAAGCGTCCATCGAACGCACGGGCGTGTTTGCGTGCCTTAACGAGAAAATTGTTAGAACGACAAACACGGGGTTTCGTCAAGAACTATATCCTATATCAGTTTTAACAGTGAAAGGCCAAATCAATTATGATATGATATGAAGTTGGAAAGCATCGGAAACCAAAAGTTATAATAAGGGACAACTTAACCTAGATTTTATGTTAATTAAATTAAACAAAAACTTTCAAGTATAATTTTAGTTTATATATTATTTTTTCATTTTAGTTGATGAGTGAACACGCATGCCTTAATTATATCCGTTTTTACGTCAATGCAGCTTGAAACTTTCTTTGTTTTTGGTCTACTTGTTCTGTATGCTTAAGATAGTTGTCTTCTTGGCAAGTGTAGTGTAACATTGTCATTTATTTATTTGATGTTGCAGTATTATTTGTAAATTTAAATTGAATGTGGTCTCTGTCATTAAACCACCCTATAAACCTGGTCAAGGTTTTGGGGTCTATATTAAATCTGGGAACTTCTTATTTTTTTTAAAAGTAGGTCTGGCAAATAGGTGATAAGACTGGCAAAACTATCTTACATCACCTAATGTTCACATATATTACATAAAAATCAAAACACTTAGCCACACCTACCCCAACTAAACTGTAGGGTGGTGATCATATTTAATCTAGAAAGGTAATTAGTTACTGTCCAACTAGTGACACCAGCTGCAGTTTATATAAGTTGTGAGAAAGTACAAAACTGGCAGAACTTTAACCGGACACAAATTAAAGCGTACAATTGCTCGTCAGTGTATAATCAAATAAAACAGCTATCACATATACAAAGAAACATATTAAAGATGGATTAACATCTCGGTATGATATAATGTGTTTATAACATGCCTAAATATTCAATATTGTGTTGATGAAAAACCCAATACATTAAGGAGCTTGATATTTGATTGAGGGTGAAATGGAATTGATAATGCAATTAAAAGCTTTATCACTCAATTACATAAAAATGGTGGGTAAAACCCCAATTTGTGAATTCTTATCTGGAGCTCTGTTTGAGGGCAAATAACATGTCAAAAGTTGGTAGTTGATGATTAAAATAGTGAAGAAAGTTTCTGTAAGTCATAAAACACAAAATTAGTTTCATGATATGTCTTCAACTTAGTATTCTGCACCATCTCCAAAACCAGAGTGATCGCATAGATCCAGCATGGCTGAATCAATAAGGAGATATGGTATGACTGCCAATGGGATAAAATGATCCGACAACTATTTACAAGAGTTCAAATAAGTGAATATAAGCAACTATAGGCCTTCAACAATGAGAATTAAATGCTCATGGGCACAACTTGATACAACCGCAGAGACAAGTATGAACAATACATTCAAGCTTGATACAACTCTGAATTTGGATTGTGATTAAATATTTGACACAGCTTAGGTTTCTGACACAGAAGGAATGTGGTCAAAGAACTGAAAAATTTGAAATTGGACTTTACCTATTATCATGATTATGGTCCAATCTCCAAAATCAATACACGTTTAGATTCAGCTTATCCAAGTACACCCAAGTTCTTCAAAAAATTTAGCAAAAAATGAAGAAAAACCAATTTCAAAATATCATTCCTCATTAATACAATACATGCAATACAAATATTAAGTGTGCAATAGAGCTCTGAATTTGAATTATGTTTAAATATTTGACATAGCATAGTTTCTGACACAGAATGAATGTAGTCTAAGAACTAAAAAATTAAAATTAGACATTTACCTATGATGGTCCAATATCCAAAATGTAATTACATAGAATCTGAATTTCAAAGAACCCCATGAATTCAATTTTTGATGTAATCAAACAAAGTTTAATTTTGGATCCTTTGGACCTCAATGTGGACCAATTCGATAACGGGGCCCAAAATCCAAATACATGGTTAGACTCAGCATATCAATTCAAAGAACCCCATATATTAAAATTTTGTTGAAATCAAACAAAGTTTAACTTTGGACCCCGATTTGGACCAACTTGAAAACTGGGCTTCAAAGAATTCAATTTTTGTTTTCTATACATGAAAAAATAATTGGCAAACAGTCAACTCCCCCACCACCACCATTTGTACCCATTATATGTTTGATTGTATTTCTTTTGGTTGCTCTTTCCTGACCGAGTACCAGGATGTCCTACCACAGATTAGAGAACCTGTCATAAAATTATATAATCCTGAGTCAAGAGACGGTAATATGAAAATAGCTTTTTAAACCACATTGAAAGAAATAAGCAATTCATAAAAATATCAGAAAAGTATTGTTTTTGGCCCTTTTCCCTAAACAGTTTGAGCCATAACCCCCAATATCAATCCCAACCTTCCTTTTGAGGTATGGAACCCTGTGGAACAATTTCAAAGAGATCCATACACTTATACTCATGGTATTGTCTGGAAACTTCTTTATATACAGAAAAAACATAAACTGATTGATGATTACTTTCTGGCGCATGCCTGGTTTAACAGTATTGTTAACGATTAAAAATATATTTAATTTCATAATAATTTTCAATTTTTTTATATATACAAGTGTATATGTAAGTAATATTTTTCAATTTTTATTTTTAATTTTTGGTATAAGATAAAAACAAGATACATATTAAACAGGTATTTGTAAGTGTCAAGGAGAATTTCTCTAGTGAGTTTCTCCTTGAAGCACTCAGTAGTGGTGCTGCAGGCTATTGGTTCTGGTAGTTTGTTCCAGTCTTTTATAGTTTGGCAGAAAAATGAAAATTTGAAACTATCTTTGCTGCATCGAATTTGTCGGTATGTTTGTTCATGGCAAGACCTGGTGTTTGATTTGCTTTTAATTAGTATGTCAGTATGTGGTATGGAAATTTTGTTGTTTGTAATTCTATGGAACATATTTAATTGGCTTTTGAGTCTTCTTTCTTGTAATGTTGGCCAGTGAAGTGTGTTAAGCATGTTTGTTACACTTTCAATATATTGGTATTTAGAACATACGTATCTTGCTGCACGTCTTTGGACTTTTTCTATGGAGTAAATGTTCTCTGTTGTGTAAGGGTCCCAGACAGTGCAGCAGTATTCTAGTTTCGGTCTAATAAGGGCTTGGTATGCTCGGTTTTTGATGGTTACTGAGTTTATTTTTAGATTTCTTCTGATGAATGCAAGGGTCTTATTTGCTTTTGATGTCATGTTCTGAATGTGTTTGTTCCATTTTAAATTTGATGATATAGTTATGCCTAGACATTTTGCATTTTCAACTGACTCAAGAATGTGACCGTGCATATTATAATAAAAATGAATGCTGTAAATTCAGAAATTATTGCGATGTTTTTATTATTGCGAAAAATGCGACAGGGTTATAATCGCAATAATTTAAACTCGCATTTTGAAATTTTTTATATGAATTAAACAGGATTTTCCTCAATATCGCAAAAATTAAAATCGCATTTTAGCCTAAAATGACAAAATCGCAATAATAAATGCACGCAATAATTTCTGAATTTACAGTAGGTGTTTTCTTTGTGGTCACTCGAAGTATGTTGCATTTGTCAGGGTGGAACTGCATTAGCCAGTCTTGTTCCCATTTGAATGCCCCTTCTAGGTCTTATCGAAGTTTTAGGCAATCTGATGTTGATTTTATCTGTCGGTAAATGATGCTATCGTCAGCAAAGAGCCTGATTTGATTGTAATGTAAATAGTCAGGTAAGTCATTGATGTATATTAAAAATAGTATTGGACCTAATACAGTGCCCTGAGGAACACCTGATGTAACTGGTATATTGTCAGAGGAATGGTTTTCTAGTATGACTGTTTGTGTATGATTAGAAAGGAAAGATTTAATCCAGTTTGTAGCTTGTTCTGATACACCAAAAAATTTAAGTTTATATATATAGCAATGTATAGTAAACGGTTGTGTGGAACTTTATCAAAGGCTTTTGCAAAATCCATGATGATTAAATCGGTTTGTATGTTTTTATCGTTTTTTGATGACAGCTGGATGAGTCTTTGGATGATGGCGATGATGACCCTGACGTCCATACTTGCCAACCTCTGACAATGAGAAATCATGTCATGACATGACATGACATGTCAAAAAGCGTGTGAAAACGCGTGACGTAGATGCGGACTTTTTAATAGGAAAAATGTAAATTGTTGAAAAAGCGTGTATTACACGCTAATATCATGTCAGTTGGCAACTATGCTGACGTCATAACATTATACGGTTGTATAAAAGGGCACACTCTATATTTTCAATAACAAGTATAGCTGAACATATACAAACATCACAAAATTGAGTTTTCCCTGGTTTCTTGCTTATACAATGTGGTAATCTATAATCAGCACCCTGACTGGCTATCAGCTGAATTCAGGGATAACATGTTTATTTTGTAGAGTATCAGGATCATTAGCGTTTGGATTAAGAATTTTTCAAACATCGTGAGGCAACATTAGGAATTTTTCTGAAAATCGATGGCGACACACAAACTTCTCCCTGGAGCTTCTTTAGAGCTTAGTCAAGAATCTTTGAGCAACACACTCACTTCGCCTGTGACCCTTGTAGCAGAAAGATCAATAAAAATATAGCGAATTTGCAACCATGTGTCATTTCTCAAAAAAGCAGGATGAGTAACTTGTGTTATATAGATATAAAGGTATATTTTTCAGAGACAAGTGCAAGTGCTATGGTGTAGCAGTTTTGGGTGACACAAAATTTTATAAATTCATAGTTTGGTTCAATATTTCAATATTTTGCAACAACTCAAAGAGTGTAACTGCAGTTTTTTGATAATGCAGGCAGAGTTCAAACAAACAAGCACATTTGTACAAACGAAATTATAAACTCAAATGATTTCGTTGTTGCATAATTATTCTGCATTACTTCTTCAAGTTCTTGGTCATAGAAAAATAGAAAAGTTCCCGCACAAATGCAGTTTTACACAATAATTCAAGAAGAGTTCCGAGCGAATGTTTGATCTGGTTTCCAGTTAACGAATACTATAATGCATAGATTAAAACGCTGAAAGATTCCAGATAGAAATATTGTATGATGGCTGCCCTCACAGAGTTACCAACCGGTGGATTTAATTTCGACAATTGCCAGAGGTTTAACTATTTTTAGATACAATAATGATATGCGTTCAAACGACGCCTTTTCAGCATTATGTCTAATATAAATTCCCTTTGTTTCTGTACCCTGGATACGATTATCTTCTCATTTGAAAATTACAAGCAATGACTATGCAACTTTGTGTGAAAATTTATATACAAATAACACACAGACACTTGTTTCTGTCAATGGGGGGTTTACTATCCACATTTTTTTAGAATTTTCAATTTAAAAGAAAAAAACCCAGAGTCATTTCATAAATAATGATCCCTTCAGCATTGTTCATGTATTTTGTGTTGGGAGCTGTTGGGTCTGCAAAATTATACACTTGAATCTTCCAATTGATGCCTTTTTCACTAAAAAATTTGACAGCTGAATGTAAATATCTTGAAGTCACATTGTCCTATTTTTGTGACATGTTTTCACTTAAATGATCCCAGGCCAAGCGGGGCAGTTCATGCATAAAATTGAAATTGGAATGTTGTGTATTGGCGAAAAATATAATAAAGACCATATATAATCTCCATGACCTGTATCTTCAGCCATCGTCAAATGATCCCCGCCATTGTCAAAATTTGTTTTCGTTTCGCTAGCCACCGCCATTTTTGTTAGCAATTATAATCAATTGTAAAACCTTAAGGCTTATTGTATTATAATCCAAAGGGTCCTCCTGATTTTTTAAAGCCCTGAGGGATATAAGTTAAAGATCGCTAATCATTTGTACAGGTTGATTGACAGACCTGACAGGAGATCACTTCATCAAAATATATGATTGATTGATTGATCCAGTGACAAAGAAAAAAGGTTTAACAAGTTGAACACATGCTTTTATACTGACTTATGCAATCAGCATCCCCCTTTTTAAACGAGTACAAAATAAGATGTAACACAGAACATAATGTCATGCCAAAAAAACACAAGTACAGCAATTATTGATAATATTGAATCGCTTTACAAGTTTAAAAGTAAATAAATGAATATTAACTGCAACTTAATAATCTGAAGAAATTTCGTATTGTAATTCGGAATTCATTTCGTAGCTTACAATCAAATTGATACATCTGGTTTTACATTCAGAATCGAAAGATGCCTGTTGCATAGTATATTACTATGAAATTTGCAATTTAAAGTCATTTAAACCTTTTAAGTTGTAAACGTTTGCCCTCCAAATCTTTCTTCATCGTCTTACAAAACGGGTACAAAATTTCTTGTTGATGCTGCAAATCGTCGATACTGGTTCATGACTTCTAAATTTGACAGTGAAAAAAAGATCTCCCCGATTTTTAAGCCCTAAACAATTTCCAAAAAAAGCAAGAAAACGACATGGGAACCTTAAGGTCAGCTTGTGGTCATTCTCTGTCTTATATGCTGCTAAGGGGGAGCCATGCATGCTTGGCATTGGAATTGTTACAAATGACAATTAATGAAAATATTGCCATTTTATTGGTTATTCTATAATGAAATAAATATAATAAGCAATATATCAGTCTGTTCACCATTCCTTACATGGAAATGAAGGAATGAAATACTTTCTATCACACCATGCCGTAGACGTAGGGTTTTGTCATTGTGAAAGTTCCTCCATCGTTACATTTTCATCCATGGAGATCCCTGTAACAGCTACGGATAGGCAGCTAAACATCAAGAAGACCAATATAATTTAGAGTATCAAGTAGCCACAAGAAAGCTTTATTGAGTGTCAAGAAATCAAACTTAATTATTTTAGATTGTCATTTTATATATACACATGTATAAATATGAATTTTACTTTTCTGAACAGACTTGTTTGAAATTCTGGAAGACTCAACATGCTCAATGATTTATTTTTTGAAATTCTTTTATCATTTTTATCAAACCTGGTGGTCTTCAATGTACATATAACTGAAATCAATGTTCCAGCTTGATCGTTTTCACAGGGCAGTCCCCCCGCCCTTTTTCTGACGCCCTGTGACCTTTTTAAGACACCCTGCCCTTTTTCGCGAGTCCATGCCTTTATTGTGGTATTATTTTGAAGAAAATACTACATAATTCCACCTGCCTTCATGTTTCTGACAAGTTTATGACCCTCAGCTAATTACATGTAACATTTACAGCAGGTGTTATCAGTTGTGATTACAGGTAATACGCTTATCGCCATCAGATGGGTCACTAATCTGATTATTCGTTAATTAATAAGCCTCATAATTGACCATTATGATTATCTTTCCCAGGAAAATTGGTCAGTCGGTATTTCAATTTCAATATTTCTCAAAAGACCACAATTTGCAGTTTGTTTATCCATAGATGTTTTTGTAGTTTCGTCCATTATACAAAATTGTTTTCCCCCGAACAGTTCGCATTTTAATTTCAAAATTTCCAAAACGATCACTATTTGCAGCTTGTTTGACATAGTTTCGTCACATTTTATATAACTTTTCATCAAAATCTTTCGACAATTTTGAGTATAAAGATAAAACTTCAGTCAGAAATATTTTCAAAGTCAAAACAGGTGCTTTCTTTATCATGTACTGCACATGCATGAACGTATTCTTTTCACAAGTCAAAACAGGTGCTTTCTTTATCATGTACTACACATGCATGAACGTATTCTTTTCACAAGTCAAAACAGGTGCTTTCTTTATCATGTACTACACATGCACATGATGCATGAACATATTCTAGTAAATTTAATAGACACTAAAACATAAAATATGAAATCATTTAGTATCAAATTAAATGAGAGAGACAATATATTTCTTACTGAGTAACTTTATTTAAGAAGTGATAATTTCCTGCTCTTTTGTTAAACACGAACCAATCCGTAGATGAATCCAGATTCATTCTAAATTTATTATCCTCTTGTCTCTTCCCGTTTTCATTTTGTTTAAAAATCGAAAGTAAACGTGATCTATTCTTGATAAATTTAGAATATACTGTCATTTTAATCGTTCCAAGTTTATAAAAATGAATTCCAAATATCGATTTAAACATTTTTTACAGGCATAATGATTATGCAGTGAAATAGTCATTACAATTTCATTTCTGCTGTGATTCCTGGTTTTAAAAAAGAGGAACCCAATTTTTGTTGATCAGGAATGTCCAATGAAAATAATTGAAGTGAAATTGTGAACAAGATTTCTGGATCCTTCTTCTTATCTTCATACTTAAGCATCACATCAGTCAAATCATGCAATAACTACTTACATTTGTAGCATGCCTAAGGCCTTCAAAGATCCTGGTCCTTAAAGGACTTGAGCTTATGTATAGCTAGTAATATATGTCCTTTGTCCCTTACTGTTACCCAAAATAAGGTTGATTTTCATCTCACGTAAAAGTGACTAAAGCCCTCAAACTCCTAGCTGAAACCCCTGCTGTTTACATAATAAAAGATAATGTTTGATGTCCCTTTTTTGAATTATCAATCAGCGTGCTAAAGTGCCCTTTTAGTGATTGGCTCTCTGCCCTTTTGAAATCCTAGCTGGAACACTGGAAATTAAATCTAAACTTTGAAATTTTTTACACTAGTCATTTTGGGGCCCTTTATAGCTTGCTGTTCGGTGTGAGCCAAGGCTCCGCGTTTAAGGCCGTATTTTGACCTATAATTGTTTTTTACATAATGTGACTTGGATGAAGAGTTGTCTCATTGGCACTCATACCACATCTTATTTCTATTGCCATGAAAGGAAGCTGCTTGAATTTATAAAACTATATGGATCACACTTCAGCACTTCTCCTGAAGTCCGAGTTTATTGGGTCTTCTCCGTGTTTAATAGCTCCTTAAAAGTGTGGTGAGCACTAATAGGACCAGTTATGCAAGATTCCCCTTCAAATTAGATAGATGGGTACAGACTCGTAATTCATTTCAGGTAGGTGGAAATGGTAGCCTTTTCCTTAATTCCTAGATGCTCATATCGTAAACTTAAATATGTATGATGGCTAGTTTCGAAGCTGAGACTTTTCATACAATGTATATGTGGTTAAATTTTGGGGTGCAGTGAGATTTGTTTTTCCATAATTTAGCGAACCCCAAAAAGACTTTTGTGATGCTGCTTCTCCTGGTTAAAAATCCCTTTTTTTCACAATAAGTTCTTTGAAAATTTAGTTTTTTGCATACATTTAATAATTTTAGTTTTTACACCTTTATCATGTTTATTATATGGTCCTCTGCTCTCCAAATCAGCTCAAATGGTTTAAAAGCTCAGTCACCTGTTAAAATTGAAACATGTCCAATATCACTACACAGATTTTTTGTTTACGCACTATTTCATGTTTTGTGTTCTTCAATTTGAGGCGCATTAGGGATATTGACCATACCTGCCAACTTTTGAAAATCCCTATGGATATTTTAGTGCGTGACAACAATTTCAAAGGTTACAATTTTTGCGGCGCTTTTAGTGTGCACTGTTTTGTGCTCTAGAAAAAGGGTCATATCTTTTTTGTATATGGTATATGATGATGAGCTTATAAGCTTCTTTTTATTTGCATGATTTAAGTACTTCTATTATTGTGTAGAAAAGATGAACATGTAGCTAGAATATCAGGATACATTTTCTTGTGTATTATTATTGACTTTTCAATTTAAAATGTGCACAAGGAAGGACTTTTATCTGATTCCTAGGGAAAAATAAAAGATAGTACATTGTACTTTAAATGATCTTGTAATTTAATTACAATTAAAACCAATTGTTCAGAAAACAATTGAAGGTCTTTCCACCCATAAAGATCTATTTTGATATAAAAATATTAAAATTCGGTTCTAAATGTCATTTCCAGCGTCAAATGATAGCTTATTGTACGCTGATTCCAACAATATATGGTTTCTGTACATTTTTTTAAATAAGGGAGATAATTTCTTACTTCGGTTTGAAAAATGTTATTTCGTATAATTTGAATGTTTGCTTGACACTGATTCCAAAATATATGGTTCTATATACTTTTATATTAAATAAGTACAAAAATAGCTACTTCTGGTTTACACAAGGTCACTTCTGGTTGGATTTTCAGGCTTGCAACCTAATGCAAAAGTCCCATGGCTTTATCATGTATACATATGAGGTAAAAGCAAAGGTCAAAATCTAGAACGTCAAATTTACCTACGACCTTGAGCTCAATTTCAAGGTCATAAACCAAGGACCTCAAATCAAAAGACCCTAGGTCTTAGTTATATATGGGTAATGAGTTATATCACCATACGCGTATTTTTAAATACAAGAGGGAGAAAACTCTAATTTAATGTTAGCGCACCCTTTAAACCAAAATGTATGTGTTACGACATGTCGCAACTAACAATTTAGTAATAATATGTTGTCGATATCTTATAAGGTTTTGAAAAGAAGTGAAAATAAGCCAAAATCAAAATTTAGAATATGACCTTGACCTTTGACCTTGACCAAATTTTCTTTTTTGGGACCAAGGACCTCAAATCCAAAGACCCTAGGCCAATATCACTTATGGTTTACCAGTTAGAAATACAAATCACTTATATCAAACACATAAGGGAATAACTCTCATATGGAGTCTCCGAATAGCTTCGGTCAAAATTAAAATCCTAATCCTGAAGATGTAACGAGCAATTTGGTAAAATAAATTTGTGGTAATCTTTTACGGTTGCGAAGAAGTAGTGGCCACAAGAAAAACAGTGTTTGGGAGATAACTCTTACAACGTAAAGTATTTGGTTACGAGTTGTCAGTTTTAAAAGCGTATAAACTATACGATAAGATATTCCAAATATCTAAGCGACATCTTTTGAAACATCAACACTGTCAGTCAGGGTACTACTTGTACAAGTAATTTTATTTACTTGAAGAAGTAAATATTAATATACTTATATAAGTAAATTTGTAGGATACTTATACATGTGCAAGTGTATTTTATTGACTTGTATGGGTAAATTATTTTTGGCTTAGTTATGTCCCTTAGACATTCATATTTTATTACTTATACAAGTAAAAAGTCATCCCATCTTCTTTTCTTAAATTTCTTAGGAGTTCTTTGCCCTAATAGAATTTTTAATTGTCTGTCCTTTGCAGATGGCTTTACTAATCATTAAAGTGTAATTTCATGGACAATGAAAATCTCATTTGTCTGTTATCATGGTTATCTTCAGAACACTGCTCATTTACAAGCCCCAAAGGGGCAATTTTGAAGGCCTTGCACAAATACTTAAGATCTTTGCGCAATTAGTTTCTTTGTTGAATTAATGAGATGAAACATTGAACTCTAAACCAAAATTATGAGCAACAGCTACGGTTACACAGCTAAACATCAAGAAGACCAATATAATTTAGAGTATCAAGTAGCCACAAGAAAGCTTTATTGAGTGTCAAGAAATCAAACTTAATTATTTTAGATTGTCATTTTATATATACACATGTATAAATATGAATTTTACTTTTCTGAACAGACTTGTTTGAAATTCTGGAAGACTCAACATGCTCAATGATTTATTTTTTGAAATTCTTTTATCATTTTTATCAAACCTGGTGGTCTTCAATGTACATATAACTGAAATCAATGTTCCAGCTTGATCGTTTTCACAGGGCAGTCCCCAGCCCTTTTCGAATGACATCCTGTGCCCTTTTCTGACGCCCTGTGACCTTTTAAGACACCCTGCCCTTTTTCATGAGTCCATGCTTTTATTGTCGTATTATTTTGAAGAAAATACTACATAATTCCACCTGCCTTCATGTTTCTGACAAGTTTATGACCCTCAGCTAATTACATGTAACATTTACAGCAGGTGTTATCAGTTGTGATTACAGGTAATCCGCTTATTGCCATCAGATGGGTCACTAATCCGATTATTCGTTTATTAATAAGCCTCATAATTGACCATCATGATTATCTTACCCAGGAAAATTGGTCAGTCGATATTTCAATTTCAATATTTCTCAAAGACCACAATTTGCAGTTCGTTTATCCATAGCTGTTTTGTAGTTTCGTCCATTATACAAAATTGTTTTACCCGAACAGTTCGCATTTTAATTTCAAAATTTCCCAAGCGATCACTATTTGCAGCTTGTTTGACATAGTTTTGTCACATTTTATATAACTTTTCATCAAAATCTTCGAGAAGTTTGAGTATAAAGATTAAACTTTATTCAAAACAGTCAGAAATATTTTCACAAGTCAAAACAGGTGCTTTCTTTATCATGTACAGCAGATGCATGAGCGTATTCTTTTCACAAGTAAAACAGGTGCTTTCTTTATCATGTACTACACATGCATGAATGTATTCTTTTCACAAGTAAAAACAGGTGCTTTCTTTATCATGTACTACACATGCATGAACATACACTGTATTCTTGTAAATTTAATAGACACTAAAACATAAAATATGAAATCATTTAGTATCAAATTAAATGAGAGAGACAATATATTTCTTACTGAGTAACTTTATTTAAGAAGTGATAATTGCCTGCTCTTTTGTTAAACACTAACCAATCCGTAGATGAATCCAGATTCATTCTAAATTTATTATCCTCTTGTCTCTTCCTGTTTTCATTTTGTTTAAAATCGAAAGTAAACGTGATCTATTCTTGATAAATTTAGAATATACTGTCATTTTAATCGTTCCAAGTTTATAAAAATGAATTCCAAATATCGATTTAAACATTTTTTACAGGCATAATGATTATGCAGTGAAATAGTCATTACAATTTCATTTCTGCTGTGATTCCTGGTTTTAAAAAAGAGGAACCCAATTTTTGTTGATCAGGAATGTCCAATGAAAATAATTGAAGTGAAATTGTGAACAAGATTTCCGGATCCTTCTTCTTATCTTCATACTTAAGCATCACATCAGTCAAATCATGCAATAACTACTTACATTTGTAGCATGCCTAAGGCCTTCAAAGATCCTGGTCCTTAAAGGACTTGAGCTTATGTATAGCTAGTAATATACATCCTTTGTCCTTACTGTTACCCAAAATAAGGTTGATTTTCATCTCACGTAAAAGTGACTAAAGCCCTCAAACTCCTAGCTGAAACCCTGCTGTTTACATAATAAAAGACAATGTTTGATGTCCCTTTTTGAATTATCAATCAGCATGCTAAAGTGCTCTTTTAGTGATTGGCTCTCTGCCTTTTGAAATCCTAGTTGGAACACTGGAAATTAAATCTAAACTTTGAAATGTTTTACACTAGTCATTGTGGGGCCCTTTATAGCTTGCTGTTCGGTGTGAGCCAAGGCTCCGCGTTTAAGCCGTATTTTGACCTATAATTGTTTTTACACATTGTGACTTGGATGGAGAGTTGTCTCATTGGCACTCATACCACATCTTATTTCTATTGCCATGAAAGGAAGCTGCTTGAATTTATAAAACTATATGGATCACACTTCAGCACTTCTCCCTGAAGTCCGAGTTTATTGGGTCTTCTCCGTGTTTAATAGCTCCTTAAAAGTGTGGTGAGCACTAATAGGACCAGTTATGCAAGATTCCCCTTCAAATTAGATAGATGGGTACAGACTCGTAATTCATTTCAGGTAGGTGGAAATGGTAGCCTTTTCCTTAATTCCTAGATGCTCATATCGTAAACTTAAATATATACATTGTATGATGGCTAGTTTGAGCTGGGACTTTTCATACAATGTATATGTGGTTAAATTTTTGGGGTACGAAGTGAGATTTGTTTTTCCATAATTTAGCGAACCCCAAAAAGACTTTTGTAATGCTGCTTCTCCTGGTAAAAAATCCCTTTTTTTTCACAATAAGTTCTTTGAAAATTTAGTTTTTTGCATACATTTAATAATTTTAGTTTTTACACCTTTATCATGTTTATTCTATGGTCCTCTGCTCTCCAAATCAGCACAAATGGTTTAAAAGCTCAGTCACCTGTTAAAATTGAAACATGTCCAACATGTCCAATATCACTACACAGATTTTTGTTTACGCACTATTTCATGTTTTCGTTCTTCAATTTGAGGCACATTAGGGATATTGACCATACCTGCCAACTTTTGAAAATCCCTTGGATGTTTAAGTGCGTGACAACAATTTTAAAGTTTACAATTTTTTATGGCTTTTAGTGTGCTCTAGAAAAAGGGTCATATCTTTTTTTGTATATGGTATATGATGATGAGCTTATAAGCTTCTTTTTATTTGCATGATTTAAGTACTTCTATTATTGTGTAGAAAAGATGAACATGTAGCTAGAATATCAGGATACATTTTCTTGTGTATTATTATTGACTTTTCAATTTAAAAATATGCACAAAGAAGGACTTTTATCTGATTCCTAGGGAAAAATAAAAGATAGTACATTGTACTTTAAATGATCTTGTAATTTAATTACAATTAAAACCAATTGTTCAGAAAACAATTGAAGGTCTTTCCACCCATAAAGATCTATTTTGATATAAAAATATTAAAATTCGGTTCTAAATGTCATTTCAGCGTCAAATGATAGCTTATTGTCGCTGATTCCAACAATATATGGTTTCTATACATTTTTTTAAATAAGGAGATAATTTCTTACTTCGGTTTGAAAAATGTTATTTCGATATAATTTGAATGTTTGCTTGACACTGATTCCAAAAATATATGGTTCTATATACTTTTATATTAAATAAGTACAAAAATAGCTACTTCTGGTTTACACAAGGTCACTTCTGGTTGGATTTTCAGGCTTGCAACCTAATGCAAAAGTCCCATGGCTTTATCATGTATACATATGAGGTAAAAGCAAAGGTCAAAATCTAGAACGTCAAATTTACCTCGACCTTGAGCTCAATTTCAAGGTCATAAACCAAGGACCTCAAATCAAAAGACCCTAGGTCTTAGTTATATATGGGTAATGAGTTATATCACCATACGCGTATTTTTAAATACAAGAGGGAGAAAACTCTAATTTAATGTTAGCGCACCCTTTAAACCAAAATGTGTGTTACGACATGTCGCAACTAACAATTTAGTAATAATATGTTGTCGATATCTTATAAGGTTTTTGAAAAGAAGTGAAAATAAGCCAAAATCAAAATTTAGAATATGACCTTGACCTTTGACCTTGACCAAATTTTCTTTTTTGGGACCAAGGACCTCAAATCCAAAGACCCTAGGCCAATATCACTTATGGTTTACCAGTTAGAAATACAAATCACTTATATCAAACACATAAGGAATAACTCTCATATGGAGTCTCGAATAGCTCGGTCAAAATTAAAATCCTAATCCTGAAGATGTAACGAGCAATTTGGTAAAATAAATTTGTGGTTGCGAAGAAGTAGTGGCCACAAGAAAAACAGTGTTTGGGAGATAACTCTTACAACGTAAAGTATTTGGTTACGCAGTTGTCAGTTTTAAAAGCGTATAAACTATACGATAAGATATTCCAAATATCTAAGCGACATCTTTGAAACATCAACACTGTCAGTCAGGGTACTACTTGTACAAGTAATTTTATTTACTTGAAGAAGTAAATATTAATATACTTATATAAGTAAATTTGTAGGATACTTATACATGTGCAAGTGTATTTTATTGACTTGTATGGGTAAATTATTTTTGGCTTAGTTATGTCCCTTAGACATTCATATTTTTATTACTTATACAAGTAAAAAGTCATCCCATCTTCTTTTCTTAAATTTCTTAGGAGTTCTTTGCCCTAATAGAATTTTTAATTGTCTGTCCTTTGCAGATGGCTTTACTAATCATTAAAGTGTAATTTCATGGACAATGAAAATCTCATTTGTCTGTTATCATGGTTATCTTCAGAACACTGCTCATTTACAAGCCCCAAAGGGGCAATTTTGAGCCTTGCACAAATACTTAAGATCTTTGCGCAATTAGTTTCTTTGTTGAATTAATGAGATGAAACATTGAACTCTAAACCAAAATTATGAGCTAATCTGAGAAAAATTGTTAAAGGCATGTTTTACATCTCAAAACTTGAGAATTTTTCGGGATTGTAAAAAAATTACTTATACTGGTAAATTTTGAGAAAGTTAACGGAGATTATTCAAACATTATACATTTATAATTTGCTTATGTGAGTATATTATTATTTACTTCTTCAAGTAAATAAAGATTACTTGTACAAGTAGTACCCTTGACTGACTGTATGATCTGTTACAATAAGTGTAACATCCATAGCTACTATGTAGTACTGCATCTTTGAATTTTGTCAATCAGCCATGCTTTTCTTCTTAAGCTGTGTAAGAACCTTCTTGCAGATGAAAATTCAACTGCCATGATCACGATTTTACAATTCTGACATACAGACAGAGGAAAACAACTCAAATTTTCCAAACAAGTTCAAAATTTAGCATGTTTGCAATGCCTAATAATCACAAGAAACATCAATTTTATTGGCTGATCACAATTGTCTCCCTTGGGAAAAGTTCTAAATCGGGAATAACCATTTTTTAGAGCTTTTATCACGATCATGCAATCGTGATAAGAGGTCAAAATCGTGTAGTTCACGCCTAAATCGTGAAAGTTAGCAGTTATGATTGACCCAGATATGCAAACAACTTAGAGGACACAAAATTAGCAGCAAATCAGGTCAATTTGTATCAGTGGAGCAATGCAATCCAACGCTACACATCATCTGTATTTTGTTGACCTTTCTTCCCACACCCTTGGTTTTCGTTCTGTGGTGAACCCTGTTGCTAATATGAAAAAACCAGAGGAAATAAAATTTATTTACCTTTAGATATAAAGGTCTGTGTTTACCAACAATAAATGTGTCAAAGGAAGCCAACTAATTATATGCAATTATCAAACCGATGTATTTAAAAATTAAAAGATCATGGTCAGGGTTTCCACTGGCAATTGCCAATTCGCATTTTGCGAAAGAAGAAAAATTGTTATGATTAAAAATCGTGATTGGCGAAAGAATTAACAGTTTTGATTCTTCCATCTTATTTATTTTATTCAGGTTTCTCAGACTTTTTCCCTGATCAAATAAAATTCGGATTTCACCTTGAAAAAAGCCACTTTAGTTTAAACTTAGAATTTTGCCCTTAATATACTACTGCTACAGTTTGTCATTGCAACTCCTCTGAAACCACACATGGTGGATGATTGTCTGAGTAAATGGTCCAAATTTTATTTTCGATTTAACCAGGAAGTTATAAATAAAATGATCCTATTAATACTCAAAACAGTATTGCTCTCTTAAATGCCAGTCATGACCCTTCAAGAATTCTCTAAGAAACTGTGAAGGAGTCTACTAGTATGACTGAGTAATTGAAATTTTACAGTCTGATATAGGAAATAAAAAATCTGGCCCTCAATTATGATAAAATTGCATTGAAGTAATGGCAATGAATGGGGGAAATAATTGGGTCCCCGTTCCATGTACAGTAGGTAGGATGTAGAAAATGTTGTGCTCAATCATCAATGCACTATGTTTTGTCTATATCAAAAGTAGTGATAAAATCTGGAAAATTGATAACTATCATGCCAGCCATGAATGCAATCTTTATCCCAAAAATTAGAATTCCATAATACACACGTACATGTATGTTTGTATATATATGGAAAGCCATAGCATTGCCATGAATATAACTGTTGAATTAAAATGGTGTACATTGATTTTTTCCAGAAATTCATTGCTTGAACAAAAAGGTATTAAACCACCAACTGCTTATAAGACAGGAACAACAATCTGTGGTGTTATTTATAAGGTGAGAATTTAAGGATTTATTTTCATACATGTAGTTGCAGCAGGACAAGTGGACTTATAACATGTTTAGCTCACTATTACTTCACTTATGTATAATCACGTATTTAATTCGCAGTCTGAATATTCATGAAAAATTTTGCCAACAGACATGCAGCCAACAACAATCAATCAATTATAACACTACTTATAAGCATGATAACTGTAATAACATTTTTATACGACCACAAAAAATTTTGCGGTCGTATATTGGTATCACGTCGTCGTCAGCGTCGTCGGAAGACATTTGGTTTCCAGACAATAACTTTAGTAAATGTAAATAGAAATCCTTGAAATTTAAACACAAGGTTTATAACCACAAAAGGAAGGTTGGGATTGATTTTGGGGGTTATAGTCCTAACAGTTTTGGAATTAGGGGCCAAAAGGGGACCCCAATAAGCATTTTTCTAGTTTCCAGACAATAACTTGTGAAACGGTGTATGGATCTCTCTAAAATTATACCACAAGTTTCCATACAACAAAGGGTTGGTTAGGGTTGGCTTTGGGGGGTTATGGCTCAAACCGTTTAGGAATTAGGGGCAAAAAAGGGGGAAAAACAAGGGTTTCCTGGTTAATGGTGAATTTTTTTTGGGGGGGTCAATTCGCAACAACATAGTGTATTGCACAAAAGCAAAAAATGGGGTAATTTTTTTTTTTTTGGGGGGTCAGTCGCAACAGCATAGTGTATTGCACAAAAGCTAAAAATTGAATATAAATTCAAATCATATAACCAATTCTAAGTTCTTTGACTACAGTTATTCTGTGTCAGTAACCTATTATGTGTCAAATATTTAATTACAATCCAAATTCAGACCTGTATCAAGCGCGAATATTGTGTCCATTTTTGCCCCAACTTTTCAGGGTTGGACCTCTGCGGTCGTATCCAGCTGTGCTCGTGAAGCAATTTATTATATAATTCATATAAATTATTAAATAAGAGGATTCTTTTCTTCATGTAAAATCGTGTCGCTAGTGGTTTTGATAATTTGTTAATGTAATATTAACATGATTAATTGTATTTTTATTTTAAATATATTATATCATATTTGCATTCTCTTCGTGCATATATACAATGTTGTTAAAATATAAACCCTATAGATATCTTAAAATGCTGTTGTTCACAAATACTGGAGTTGAGATATTTTTAGAATACACGTATAAGCATCAATCAATGTCCAATTCAGCAATCATCAATCTGAAAATCTGACAGTCATGACAGTTCCCATAAGACATAACTATGTATCATAGTACATGTATATGCTAGAATAAATATAGTTTATTTATCATTTTATAATCAAAACAATCGCCACCCAAATGATATTTTAATAACATTTGTCACTTCTAACAGATAGTTACAGTAGGTTATTATTCTATCTGCATTGAGGAAAATTTGGAAAGGGTCAATATTTTGCTGTTAATTTTGGGTAGAAAAATCCCTAAGATTTGTGAGCAATATGGAACATGTGGAAAGATGTAAGAGTTAAAATGATGATACATGCTGTTACAAAAAAATGTAATGGTCATAGAATGGCATCAATGTTTCTGAAGTCACAGTTAATAATTGCAATGAAATAAAAATGACATGATAACTAAGATTACATTATAAAGGATGTTAGGTACTAAGTTTTCCAATTTTCCTTAGTATATTTTACCCTTTAATCCTTTTCCTATCGATGATATAAAATTGCCTAGTAACCCTATTACTTTTCAATATTTTATAGAAAATATACGTTTTAGATAAACTTCTCACAAGTGTTTTCAAATTCTTGTTAATTGTACTGTATTTCTAAGACAAGATAATAATAAGAAGGTGTGGTGTAATTGCCAATGAGACAACTCTCCACCAGAGACCAAATGACATAGAAGTTAACCACTATAGGTCACTGTACAGCCATCAACAATGAGCAAAACCCATACCCCATAGTCAGCTATAAAAGGTTCCGAAATGACAAATGTAAAACAATTCAAACAAGAAAACTAACGGCCTGATTTATGTAAAAAACAATGAAGGAAATACAAATATGATATACAGCAACAAACGAAAACCACTGAATAACAGTCTCCTGACTTTGGACAGGCACATACAGAATGTGGTGGGGTTAAACATGTTAGCATGACCAACCCTCCACTAACCTGGGACAGTGATGTAACAGTACAACATATGAACAAACTATAAAAATCAGTTGAAAAGGGGTTTAGTATTTATTTCTTCCCAGACATATTTATCCAATAAAAAATTCAGTTTTCTTTTTTTTTTTCCTATAACATGTATAACTTGTGTTTTATACACAATCTTTTAAAGTAGAAAATATTGTTATTTTAAATTTTAACTGTAAACATCCTTAAAACAAATTTTGTTTTGTTTTGGCTTGACAAATCAACATGATAAAAAATGTTTTTCTGCAGATTTGGTTCTATACTATCAGTTGCATATTCATGGATTTTCATGGCCATCAATATCATGAACATGAACTTACTTATCTTTGATCAGTATATTTCCTTACTGTATAATTGTAGGATGGTGTAGTACTAGGAGCAGATACCAGAGCCACAGAAGATACTGTTGTAGCTGACAAAAACTGCAGTAAAATCCATTACATATCACCAAATATATAGTATGTCAATTTTATTTATTCAAGCATGAATGAATGAACAGTGCCTATTTTCAAAAGGTTAATATTTCAGTGGTATAAAGTAAAATCACAAAAATACTGAACTCCGAGGAAAATTCAAAAAGGAAAGTCCTCAATCAAATGGCAAAATCAAAAGTTCAAACACATCAAACGAATGGATAACAACTGTCATATTCCTGACTTGGTACAGGCATTTTCTTATGTAGAAAATGGTTGATTGAACCTGGTTTTATGGCTAGCCAAACCTCTCACTTGTATGACAGTCGTATCAAATTCCATTATATTGACAACGATGCGTGAACAAAACAAACAGACACAATTGGTAAAAATGTCAAAAATAGGGTTACAGCAGTCAACATTGTGTTATCATCTTAATTACTATAAAAACAAACAAATGTTACGAAGAAGCACAAACAGGGCATACATCAAATTTAACATCCTCATTATGCTTATATCATACGATTTTATTTATCTATGTAAAATCCACCTATAAAGGATGGAAGGTTTTAAGTACTGGCGTAAAATCGCGGTTGAAATTCACACAGGTAGACATAAAATAATTTTGTCGTTCAAGGTATAAAGAGATACATAAATACAGAGTCACGTAAAATGGATATCACAAAAACAGACTTAGCAGTAAAAGTAATATTAATAAATAAAATAATAGTGTGGTTAAAATTATGACGGGATATATAAGTCAGAGTCACGTCAAATGTATATCACAAAAACATCTTAGTATCTTAGTTTCAATGAAAATACACAAAATTTGCTTCAAATACTACAGAAACTTCAACCTAGCCATTTTGCAATTTAAATTCACAATCTACCAAATATGCATTCTTCTTTATGAATAGAAATTATATGTGGGTATTGGGAAAAGTTCAAAATAATTGATTTATTATTTCTATTTGTTTTTTAATGATGAAGTGCAGAAATGTTGTAAATTAACTCTCTGTCAATAATCTGATGCAATCATGTAGTGTTTAAAGTTTAAATAGTTTTGAAAAATGGAATAATTTGAAAAAAACTTATTTTGTAAAACATGAAAAAAGGCTAGTTTGAGAATCAAACACATTGCGGAGGAGGCACTGGCATTGGGGACACTTTTGTTAGAACCCAACCACCCACAATATAAAATTTCCGTTTTACATATAATTCTTCAATAATTCTAAGGAAAATACATCCCCCACAATTAATTATTTTGATTGCACCACGATCAATTTTGGAACAGCCCTAACCAAATATTTGTAAAAAGATTGAACCATCATGTGGTATAACATCTGTATTTATATTGTTACAAGCTGTAGAATGCATACTCAGGAAATAAAAATAGCTAGTGGTTAATGCACAGAGTATAGATTTGTTTATGTATTTTACAGTTGTTGTGGAGCTGGAACTGCTGCTGATACAGAAATGACCACTAATATGATTTCATCTCAGCTTGAACTTCATCGTCTTAATACTAACAGAATTCCTCGTGTGTGTACAGCCAATCGTCTTCTCAAACAGATGCTGTTTAGGTTAGTTACAGAAATAAGACAACCCAGGATTCTAATGTATTACTACATCAAATAAAATTATTATTTATCATAATCTTGTTAAAATAATACTTTCAAGATTTTAAGAGACATTACAAGTGACCTTTCTGTACTAAATTTTACAGATTTTATCAACCTGCTCATTTATCTATAAAATTTACATGCTTTGGAAAAGCTTAAATAATTTTACCATTTTTGCATATTCAGTTGTCAAATAATATCTCTTATCATACCTCCTACTTTATGGATGGTGTCACTGAGGCAGCAATCAAAACAAAGGGTTTCCGAAAAGTTGACATACATGTCACCATATGACCTTTAACAATCTGCAAGGGCAAAAAGCATATAGTAAGGTCAACATAACCATTACCTGGAAGAATTGTTTATGAACAACAGTTTAAAGGCCATTTAAAATCTGAAATTAACACTAGATTTTGTAAAACATATCAAAACAGACTGATTAGCGTGTAGAACAGCAATATTTCAGTATCATTAGGTTAAGTCATTTGAGCTAGACTTATCTGAGTTTATAATTAAGTATTGTTGTTATGCAGGTATTTTAGAGTTGAGTGCCTTTTCTGTACTGATTTCATGGATATTTTTGTATGTTACTTTTCTTATTACACTGATCAAGTGTCAAGGTAAACAATGGGTGGAATGACCTTAGTTATCTTCATTTTATGTAGAGGCAGCAGACAGTTTGATGACCTTAAGATGCCTTTTGTTTTGTTTTTTTGTGTCTTTACATACACCCCTTATTTGCTTTAATTCATAACTGTAACTTGAAAAGTGAAAGACAAAATTCACAGAATTTGAAGTACTATTTCTTTACAGCATTATTAGTATTATGAATGTCAACAATTGATGATCCAGAAGAAGTTAGTCTTGACTCCATAAAAGTTTAACACTGAATTATTTTTACATAGAATCACTTCAAGAGTCATGCAATTTGATTGTTATTATTACATCATTGTGGGCTTTATATTTGTTAGCAATAAAAAAAAAAACATTTATTCTTGGATTGAAAATAGCAGAAAACAATCAGTGAAAATTTTAATTTGATAAAAGCAAATTTTACAGATGCAATTCATTTTTTATTCAAGCAATGTTAAACGAAGAAAATTATGTCAATTGTTGACATTGTAATTTTATGTTATCATTACGACTTTTTATACAAAAGCAATATTTTTTAATGATAAAAATTATTAAACTTTAGCCTATAAGGGGAGATAACAGTGACCCTCCTCCCTTTTTTTTTCTTTCTTTACATTAATTTATCAGAGCGCCCTTCTCATATTTTTTACATTAAGTTTCTTCCCTTTCACATTATAAAGCTTTTACGCTGTACAATTCTTACAAAATGTACCAATTTTTCATAACCTGTGGCTAGAAAACAAACTTTGTGACCTATAACTTTATTATGTTTTTAAAGATAGCATGATATAAACTACACAATGTACATTTTGGCAAAGTATGAAAAACTTTGTCATTTTTTTTGACATCCCCATAATATGTGTATTATGTTAAATCAAAGAAGTGGAGATTAAAAATACATTGTTCTCTATGTGCAGATACCATGGTCACATCAGTGCTGCCCTGGTACTGGGAGGAGTTGACAGTACTGGACCACACTTGTACAGTGTTTACCCTCATGGATCTACAGACAAGTTACCCTATGTTACAATGGGTAGGTATACCTACCAGTCTACTTAAAAAATGTTGTGGTGACATATGAAATTATATTTTTTTTCCATTGTGTTAAGTAGAAGGATCTGAAAAATTTTATCATATTTGCATTCTCTTCGTGCATATATCTGTATATACAATGTTGTTAAAATATAAACCCTATAGATATCTTAGAATGCTGTTGTTCACAAATACTGGAGTTGAGATATTTTTAGAATACACGTATAAGCATCAATCAATGTCCAATTCAGCAATCATCAATCTGAAAATCTGACAGTCATGACAGTTCCCATAAGACATAACTATGTATCATAGTACATGTATATGCTAGAATAAATATAGTTTATTTATCATTTTATAATCAAAACAATCGCCACCCAAATGATATTTTTAATAACATTTGTCACTTCTAACAGATAGTTACAGTAGGTTATTATTCTATCTGCATTGAGGAAAATTTGGAAAGGGTCAATATTTTGCTGTTAATTTTGGGTAGAAAAATCCCTAAGATTTGTGAGCAATATGGAAAGATGTAAGAGTTAAAATGATGATACATGCTGTTACAAAAAAATGTAATGGTCATAGAATGGCATCAATGTTTCTGAAGTCACAGTTAATAATTGCAATGAAATAAAAATGACATGATAACTAAGATTACATTATAAAGGATGTTAGGTACTAAGTTTTTCCAATTTTCCTTAGTATATTTTACCCCTTTAATCCTTTTCCTATGCGATGATATAAAAATTGCCTAGCAACCCTATTACTTTTCAATATTTTATAGAAAATATACGTTTTAGATAGACTTCTCACAAGTGTTTTCAAATTCTTGTTAATTGTACTGTATTTCTAAGACAAGATAATAATAAGAAGGTGTAGTGTAATTGCCAATGAGACAACTCTCCACCAGAGACCAAATGACATAGAAGTTAACCACTATAGGTCACTGTACAGCCATCAACAATGAGCAAAACCCATACCCATAGTCAGCTGTAAAGGTTCCGAAATGACAAATGTAAAACAATTCAAACAAGAAAACTAACGGCCTGATTTATGTAAAAAACAATGAAGGAAATACAAATATGATATACAGCAACAAACGAAAACCACTGAATAACAGTCTACTGACTTTGGACAGGCACATACAGAATGTGGTGGGGTTAAACATGTTAGCATGACCAACCCTCCACTAACCTGGGACAGTGATGTAACAGTACAACATATGAACAAACTATAAAAATCAGTTGAAAAGGGTTTAGTATTTATTTCTTCCCAGACATATTTATCCAATAAAAATTCAGTTTTCTTTTTTCCTATAACATGTATAACTTGTGTTTTATACACAATCTTTTAAAGTAGAAAATATTGTTATTTTAAATTTTAACTGTAAACATCCTTAAAACAAATTTTGTTTTGTTTTGGCTTGACAAATCAACATGATAAAAAATGTTTTTCTGCAGATTTGGTTCTATACTATCAGTTGCATATTCATGGATTTTCATGGCCATCAATATCATGAACATGAACTTACTTATCTTTGATCAGTATATTTCCTTACTGTATAATTGTAGGATGGTGTAGTACTAGGAGCAGATACCAGAGCCACAGAAGATACTGTTGTAGCTGACAAAACTGCAGTAAAATCCATTACATATCACCAAATATATAGTATGTCAATTTTATTTATTCAAGCATGAATGAATGAACAGTGCCTATTTTCAAAAGGTTAATATTTCAGTGGTATAAAGTAAAATCACAAAAATACTGAACTCGAGGAAAATTCAAAAGGAAAGTCCTCAATCAAATGGCAAAATCAAAGTTCAAACACATCAAGCGAATGGATAACAACTGTCATATTCCTGACTTGGTACAGGCATTTTCTTATGTAGAAAATGGTGGATTGAACCTGGTTTTATGGCTAGCCAAACCTCTCACTTGTATGACAGTCGTATCAAATTCCATTATATTGACAACGATGCGTGAACAAAACAAACAGACACAATTGGTAAAAATGTCAAAAATAGGGTTACAGCAGTCAACATTGTGTTATCATCTTAATTACTATAAAAACAAACAAATGTTACGAAGAAGCACAAACAGGGGCATACATCAAATTTAACATCCTCATTATGCTTATATCATACGATTTTATTTATCTATGTAAAATCCACCTATAAAGGATGGAAGGTTTTAAGTACTGGCGTAAAATCGCGTTGAAATTCACACAGGTAGACATAAAATAATTTTGTCGTTCAAGGTATAAAGAGATACATAAATACAGAGTCACGTAAAATGGATATCACAAAAAACAGACTTAGCAGTAAAAGTAATATTAATAAATAAAATAATAGTGTGGTTAAAATTATGACGGGATATATAAGTCAGAGTCACGTCAAATGTATATCACAAAAAACATCTTAGTATCTTAGTTTCAATGAAAATACACAAAAATTTGCTTCAAATACTACAGAAACTTCAACCTAGCCATTTTGCAATTTAAATTCACAATCTACCAAATATGCATTCTTCTTTATGAATAGAAATTATATGTGGGTATTGGGAAAAGTTCAAAATAATTGATTTATTATTTCTATTTGTTTTTTTTTTAATGATGAAGTGCAGAAATGTTGTAAATTAACTCTCTGTCGATAATCTGATGCAATCATGTAGTGTTTAAAGTTTAAATAGTTTTGAAAAATGGAATAATTTGAAAAAAACTTATTTTGTAAAACATGAAAAAAGGCTAGTTTGAGAATCAAACACATTGCGGAGGAGGCACTGGCATTGGGGACACTTTTGTTAGAACCCAACCACCCACAATATAAAATTTCCGTTTTACATATAATTCTTCAATAATTCTAAGGAAAATACATCCCCCACAATTAATTATTTTGATTGCACCACGATCAATTTTGGAACAGCCCTAACCAAATATTTGTAAAAAGATTGAACCATCATGTGGTATAACATCTGTATTTATATTGTTACAAGCTGTAGAATGCATACTCAGGAAATAAAAATAGCTAGTGGTTAATGCACAGAGTATAGATTTGTTTATGTATTTTACAGTTGTTGTGGAGCTGGAACTGCTGCTGATACAGAAATGACCACTAATATGATTTCATCTCAGCTTGAACTTCATCGTCTTAATACTAACAGAATTCCTCGTGTGTGTACAGCCAATCGTCTTCTCAAACAGATGCTGTTTAGGTTAGTTACAGAAATAAGACAATCCAGGATTCTAATGTGTATTACTACATTAAATAAAATTATTATTTATCATAATCTTGTTAAAATAATGCTTTAGAAGATTTTAAGAGACATTACAAGTGACCTTTCTGTACTAAATTTTACAGATTTTATCAACCTGCTCATTTATCTATAAAATTTACATGCTTTGGAAAAGCTTAAATAATTTTACCATTTTTGCATATTCAGTTGTCAAATAATATCTCTTATCATACCTCCTACTTTATGAATGGTGTCACTGAGGCAGCAATCCAAAAACAAAGGGTTTCCAAAAAGTTGACATACATGTCACCATATGACCTTTAACAATCTGCAAGGGCAAAAAGCATATAGTAAGGTCAACATAACCATTACCTGGAAGAATTGTTTATGAACAACAGTTTAAAGGCCATTTAAAATCTGAAATTAACACTAGATTTTGTAAAACATATCAAAACAGACTGATTAGCGTGTAGAACAGCAATATTTCAGTATCATTAGGTTAAGTCATTTGAGCTAGACTTATCTGAGTTTATAATTAAGTATTGTTGTTATGCAGGTATTTTAGAGTTGAGTGCCTTTTCTGTACTGATTTCATGGATATTTTTGTATGTTACTTTTCTTATTACACTGATCAAGTGTCAAGGTAAACAATGGGTGGAATGACCTTAGTTATCTTCATTTTATGTAGAGGCAGCAGACAGTTTGATGACCTTAAGATGCCTTTTGTTTTGTTTTTTTGTGTCTTTTACATACACCCCTTATTTGCTTTAATTCATAACTGTAACTTGAAAAAGTGAAAGACAAAATTCACAGAATTTGAAGTACTATTTCTTTACAGCATTATTAGTATTATGAATGTCAACAATTGATGATCCAGAAGAAGTTAGTCTTGACTCCATAAAAGTTTAACACTGAATTATTTTTACATAGAATCACTTCAAGAGTCATGCAATTTGATTGTTATTATTACATCATTGTGGGCTTTATATTTGTTAGCAATAAAAAAAAAAACATTTATTCTTGGATTGAAAATAGCAGAAAACAATCAGTCAAAATTTTACTTTGATAAAAGCAAATTTTACAGATGCAATTCATTTTTATTCAAGCAATGTTAACGAAGAAAATTATGTCAATTGTTGACATTGTAATTTTATGTTATCATTACGACTTTTATACAAAAGCAATATTTTTAATGATAAAAATTATTAAACTTTAGCCTATAAGGGAGATAACAGTGACCCTTCTCCTTTTTTTCTTTCTTTACATTAATTTATCAGGCGCCCTTCTCAGATTAGCATTTTTACATTAAGTTTCTTCCTTTCACATTATAAAGCTTTTACGCTGTACAATTCTTACAAAATGTGCCAATTTTTCATAACCTGTGGCTAGAAAACAAACTTTGTGACCTATAACTTTATTATGTTTTTAAAGATAGCATGATATAAACTACACATGTACATTTTGGCAAAGTATGAAAAACTTTGTCATTTTTTTTAACATCCCCATAATATGTATATCATGTTAAATCAAAGAAGTGGAGATTAAAACACATTGTCCTTTCATGCAGATACCATGGTCACATCAGTGCTGCCCTGGTACTGGGAGGAGTTGACAGTACTGGACCACACTTGTACAGTGTTTACCCTCATGGATCTACAGACAAGTTACCCTATGTTACAATGGGTAGGTATACCTACCAGTCTACTTAAAAAATGTTGTGGTGACATATGAAATTATATTTTTTTTTCCCATTGTGTTAAGTAGAAGGATCTGAAAAAATTTACACACAATTTCGGTCATTTTCAGATAACTTAAATGTTGTTGCCCTTTTTCAAATTGTGGAAATCACACCAGATTCACAGCATCATTGAACTTGTATTGACTGTTTCAACGCATTTACTGCATGAATTTTCTTACCATTATTCTAAAAACGTTCAAGAACAGTTTAGGGAAGGAAACAGTTTAAAATTGAAATGATTTTAATGACTCCAAATGGTAAATTTCTCAGACATCGCTAACATTTCCTTTGATTTTGAAGACGAAATTAAAACCAGAAGTTTTGCGACAATACTAAAGTACAAGTAATTCCGGATTCATTTCCGGGATTTGTTGTGTTTATCAAATTGACAGGAAATCACCGGCTTTTTAATTTTGGAAACTTTAAAAGTATTTGAATGTTACAGATAATAGTTGCACTTGTTTTAATTTAGCATGAAATCATTTGCATTTTTACGATTAAGTGCCTAATCTGCTGTCAGAAGACAATTTCATGCATGCATATTACATAGTAAATATAGCACATGTGTAACTCGTGAAAAATTACTTTTTTCTACGTAAATTAAATTAAGTTTTAATTTTTAAATCAGAATTGAAGATTGTCTTTGCTGAAAAGTAATTAAATGATGGAGACAGTTGTCATGGAATTTTAATTTCTTTATGATATCAGAACTGAGCTTGTGATCAATGTCAGGTGTGAATTAAAAACAGGTAAAAAGTGATTAGCGATCATTAGCAAATATTTCCTGGAGGCATTAATATAGTTATTAGGAGGGTCCCCAGGATTATCATACTATACTGGTGTGGCAGTTTTATTTCAGGAAAGGAATCAACAAAACAAAGCAAGTGCAAAATGGCTGATTAAGAAACTTGATCTCAATGAAATGACCGAATTATTTCTGTAAAAATAAAATTTGTCCTAAATCCCAATCTATCGCTTAGGACAAAATAGCTTTCAGTTTAGGTCATGATCGGCAAATATGACAGTTTCCGGACCCTTGGTTAAGTATAAAGATCAATAATTTTTATTCCCCACCTACGATAATAGAGGGCATTACATGTTCTGGTCTCAGCGTCTTTTCCAGGGTGCCCTTTGTCCGCCTGTCTGCCTGTCCCGCTTCAGGTTAAAGTTTTTGGTCAAGGTGGTTTTGATGAAGTGGAAACCAATTAACTTGAAACTTAGCACACATGTTCCCCATGATATGTTCTTTCTATTTTTAATGCCAAATTAAATTTTGACCCGAATTTCACGGTCCAATGAACATAGAAAATGATAGAGCGAAGTTCAGGTTAAAGTTTTTGGTCAAGGTAGTTTTTGATGAAGTTGAAGTCCAATCAACTTGAAACTTAGTACACATGTTCCCTATGATATGATCTTTCTAATTTAAATGCCAAATTAAAATTTTGACCCCAATTTCGTGGTCCACTGAACATGGAAAATGATAGTGCGAGTTGGGCATCCGCACACATATTCTTGTTTCTACTTGCTATTTACACAGTCTCATTAAGTTTAAAATGTACACTTCTCTGGCTGTTCCATTAAACTGGATGTGGATGGGATAAAGAGAGATTTCCAAAATTCCCCACACAAATAACATACTGAGTTTAATTTTGCATACAACCAGAAAAGACACAACCCATGTCAAAAAATCAAACTCCCCCTTTCTATCCTCCCACATTTTAATGGAATAGCCCGTGCAAAGTGCAGAAGTAAAATAGGCATACAACCTTCTTATAAGATTTATTGCTACTGTCAAAGACATAGGGGCTGGACCAAGTTTTCTGTTTGTACAATTGATTATCCTGAGATTTTGAATTCTGGATTCATTATAAAATTGTTCACTGCTTCAAGAAAATGTTAATATAGATAATATCTGTATTGTATTATGTTTTTCTAGGTTCTGGATCCCTTGCTGCTATGGCTGTATTTGAAGATGGTTTTAAACCAAACATGGAGGTAGACATTATTCTAGTTAACAACTTAGTTATTTTATTTTAAAAGTATGCATGCATTTTACTCCAGTGGATAGAAATATTTAGGTTACAAGTAGATAACATAAACACTAGAAAATCTTACCATCTACCTCACAACTCATATATAGATATAGGAAGATATGGTATGAGTGCCAATGAGACAACTCTCCATCCAAGTAACAATTTATAAAAGTAAACCATTATAGGTCAAGGTACGGCCTTCAACACGGAGCATTGGCTCACACCGAACAGCAAGCTATAAAGGGCCCCAAAAATTACTAGTGTAAAACCATTCAAATGGGAAAAGTGGTATTGTGTATAACCTTTATATGTTAAACTGTTTTATCAAATAACTAATTAATATTATAATTATATATACATATTGGACAGGTATTTGTATATAATTTTTTAATTTAAAGTGAGTTTGGTCAAATACTGAATTAATATTACAATTATAAACATAGTCGACGCTTATTATCTCGAAGTCAGCCGACCAGAGAAATATTTCGAGATATCCGTAGTTTGACTCAAACGAAAAGCGGAAGTTTGACAGTCCAAGGGACATAACTCTTGTTTAGCATGGTAAGGCTAAAATAAATCCAGATGGGAATGGGATCGATATTCTCATCTCAGATCGATGTTTGTGTATGTTATGGTGTTTTATTATTATGATAACATTTTATGTCCCTTATTTATTTCTTTGTACAGTTACAATTTGTCCCTGTGGCTTTTAGCAGAGGAGTCATTTCCATCGATCTTAGCGTTATTAAAAGTTGACAAAATTATTCATTCTCAGATACAAGAGATTTTAGAAAATTTAGATTTCTTTTAAATTTCTTTCATTGAAATATTTTCTGCAAGAGAAAATACAAAAAATAAAAAATAAAGACGCCAATTGAGTAGTTTTGGGTTGATCACCAACGGAAGTCTTAATCCCCACTTTATACACAACCAAGCTCATTAGTGTATGATTACGATTAATTGTTTTTAAAACATTTTAAATAATTTTTCATAAACTATAACAATGTATCACTAATTATTTATCATGGTGATCAAAGAATCTTAGGTAAACACTCGTGGAAAAAGCATGTCATAAATCAATACAGTGGTCAGTGACCCGAAATTTAATTATACATGTATTATCAGATTAACTCTTCAATCCATTTAAATCCCCAAGGTTATGTTTTGACATATGTGTTTTGGTTCGAGGTAAATAATGAATTTTGAATGGTTTTGTTAACCTTGGGACCATAAATTTAGTTCGAGTCAACCAAAATTTGACTTATCCAATTTCGACTCATCAGGAGTCGAAATACATATATTTATATGGAACAAAGTTTGGGACCACGAGAAAACTTGACTCATCCGAATTTCGAGTCAACCTAATTCAAGACAACGAGAGTTAACTGTACTGTGAATATATGCAATGAAAATGTAAAAATACAAATATACCAGATTTTGTAGAAGAAGATAAAATTGAGAATGGAATTGGGGAATGTGTCAAAGAGACATCAACTCGACCGAAGAGCAGAAAACAGCCCAAGGCCACCAATGGGTCTTCCACACAGCAAGAAAAGCTCGCCCCCTAGGGCGGGCTTCAGCTGGCCCCTAAACAAAAATGTGTACTAGTTCAGTGAAAATGGATGTCACACTAAACTCCGAAACATATAAATGAACTAAAATTAAAAACACATACAATACTAACAAAGGGGTTAAACATGTTTTGTGAGATCTCAACCCTCCCCAATACCTCTAGCCAATGTAGAGTAAATAAACTATATTGGGATTAGATTTTTGAGTGTCTAGTCTTTTCATGCATCAAATCATCAGAAAATCTGCTTTAAAACTTACCCCCTTAATCATCTACATTTGTCAACATTCATTCAATTTGTTGCATAATCTAATTTAGTTCTGTTGGTTTGCAATTCAAATACTTTTTTTGTTGTCAGTATTTTACAAACAGATGAGTATTAGCTCAATTAGATGCATTTTAATTTCCAAGGCTTTACAATACATCAAATCAATTGTAAAACCTTACTATCCTCTTTCAAACTTTACCCTGAATTAACTACATTTTGAATTTTATATTTTCAGAAAGAAGATGCAATGAAGTTAGTAAGAAATGCCATTGCTGGTGGTATCTTCAATGATTTAGGATCAATATTGACTTATGTGTGATCACTAAAGATAAAGTTGAATATTTAAGACCTTATGACGAAGCTAATCTCAAAGGACAGAGGTAATTCCAACTTACACTTATGCTTACTTTATACATATAAGGACCATATTGATTCAATTTTAACATTACCCAAAAATCTTTATTGTCTTGCCAGATTGTCACTTTTTAGCAGGCATATAAACATGTAAGGTAGTTTTTAAGCTCCTGGTATTTTCCCTTTTAAATCTCCATCACTGGCATGACTAGAATATACACTAATATACCTTACATATCAGTTCTAAACAAAGCACTATTAAAACTATGATAATAGCATAATACAGATGCAAGAAAAACTAGACCAAAAAATACCACATCAAAGACTGCTTCCAGTTATTGAATGCTTGTCACTAAGTACTTATTATTTAGAAATCATACTATCCTGCACTATGATATCAGCGGGTTTCTTTGGATTTTAAACAGCAATGACATGAACACAGTAAGTGAAGGATCTTTCATGACTCCTTAAGTAAAATTATATGGTATTTCAATACAGAAAATATAAAAGAAACATTTTAGTCTTTTTCAAACTAATGATAAACACATTCATTGTGGAAGGTATTGTACAATGTAATGTGATCTAAATGTTGAGATTCATCATATTAATTTGTTGTTTTGTTGTTATTTGTTAGACTTTATGTAGGAACAGTCCTTCAAAACAATTTCTGTTTTTCTATATACAATTGAGCTCTGTTATAACTAAAATCTATTAAAGCATTCACCAGTAATATGTTTTCAAAAGAAATAATACAATGTTTACAGTGCTTCTTGTTGGAATGAATAGATAAGCCCCATCCCCCTTCCTTGATAAATTTTTCTTGGCAGTTTTTTTTTTCTCATACACAATTCTTAAATCTCTCTTGTCCTTTGCATAGAAAACTTTAATATTGCCAATGCTTAACTTTTTATGGCAATGTTGATTTTCCTTTCATATGCACTTTTCTATTTTATATAAATAACACTTTACAAAGCTAGACTTGCAATGAAAGGGTTAAAAAGGAAGGACAAATCAAGTCATGAGTCAATATACATATACAAAGCTTAAATTTGGATTGAGACAAAGACAAATAACACACATTATATAAATCTTTTAAAATGATGAGTATCACAATCCCAACTTTTTCAAAATTGATATCTAACAAGAACCAAAACATTGACTGCTACTACTGAATCATTCTGACTTTTCACCATATCTTCAATATTTACGTTTTCACACAGTGTAGATGCTTGGGATTCTTGATTTATTTTATCGACCACAAAAATTTTTGCGGTCGTATATTGGTATAACGTTAGCGTTGTCGTCCGAAGACACATTTGTTTTCGCACAATAACTTTAGTTTAAGTGAATGGATCTCTATGAAATTTTATGAAGGTTGGGATTGATTTTGGGGTTATGGTACCAACAGTTAAGGAATTAGGGGCCAAAATAAGCATTTTGTAACTTCAGACAACTTCCAGACAATAACTTGTGTGTTAGTGTATGGATCTCTCTGACATTGTACCACAAGGTTCCAAGGGAATGCTGGGATTGATTTTGGGGGTAATTGCCTCAAAATTTTAGGAATTAGGGGCAAAAAAAGGGGCAAAAAACAAGCATTTTTCTAGTTTCATGACAATAACTTGTGTGTAAGTGTATGGATCTTTCTGAAATTGTACTGCAAGGTTCCATATCACAAAGGGAAAGCTGGAATTGAGTTTGGGGGTAATTGCCCAAAACGTTTAGGAATAAGGGGCCAAAAATAAGCATTTTTCTAGTTTCCAGACAATAACTTGTGTTCAAGTGTGTGGATCTCTCTGGAATTGTACTGCAAGGTACCATACCACAAAGGGAAGGCTGGGATTGATTTTGGGGTAATTGCCTCAAAATTTTAGGAATTAGGGGCAAAGGGGCAAAAACAAGCATTTTTTAGTTTCAGGACAATAACTGTGTGTAAGTGTATGGATCTTTATGAAATTGTACTACAAGGTTCCATATCACAAAGGGAAAGCTGGGTTTGAGTTTGGGGTAATTGCCTAACCACATTGAGGTCAAAAGGGTCCAAAATTAAACTTTGTTTGATTTCATCAAAAACTGAATTCTTTGGATTATTTGATATGGGTAAAGTCAAAATAAATGGTCCAAATTTATTTTTTGCCAAATTTCAACATTGTTTTAGTGCATTTTCTTTTGTTGTATCTTGATACATAGACATTAAAGTTAACAAATCCAAAGGATATAAAAAGAATAAAGAAATAAGAAATTCTGAAACTTTATTGACATAAACCAATAAAACAAATTTAAATCAAGTATACCTTTTGGGAATATGATTTCAGACAAACGCTATCAAATATTTATATTTTTTACCCCAATTGATTGCAAAGATCCACTTTTTCGTAAATTAAATTAAGTTTTAATTTTAAATCAGAATTGAAGATTGTCTTTGCTGAAAAGTAATTAAATGATGGAGACAGTTGTCATGGAATTTTAATTTCTTTATGATATCAGAACTGAGCTTGTGATCAATGTCAGGTGTGAATTAAAAACAGGTAAAAAGTGATTAGCGATCATTAGCAAATATTTCCTGGAGGCATTAATATAGTTATTAGGAGGGTCCTCAGGATTATCATACTATACTGGTGTGGCAGTTTTATTTCAGGAAAGGAATAACAAAACAAAACAAGTGTAAAATGGCGATTAAGAAACTTGATCTCAATGAAATGACCGAAATTATTTCTGTAAAAAAATAAAATTTGTCCTAAATCCCAATCTATCGTTTAGGACAAAATAGCTTTCAGTTTAGGTCCTGACTGGCAAATATGACAGTTTCCGGACCCTTGGTTAAGTATAAAGATCAATAATTTTTATTCCCCACCTACGATAATAGAGGGGCATTATGTTTTCTGGTCTGTGCATCCTTTCGTGCGTCCTTTTGTCCGTCCGTTCGTCTGTCCCGCTTCAGGTTAAAGTTTTTGGTCAAGGTAGTTTTTGATGAAGTGGAAATCCAATTAACTTGAAACTTGGTACACATGTTCCCCATGATATGTTCTTTCTATTTTTAATGCCAAATTAAATTTTGACCCGAATTTCACGGTCCAATGAACATAGAAAATGATAGAGCGAAGTTCAGGTTAAAGTTTTTGGTCAAGGTAGTTTTTGATGAAGTTGAAGTCCAATCAACTTGAAACTTAGTACACATGTTCCCTATGATATGATCTTTCTAATTTAAATGCCAAATTAAAATTTTGACCCCAATTTCGTGGTCCACTGAACATGGAAAATGATAGTGCGAGTGGGGCATCCGTGTACACATTCTTGTTTCTACTTGCTATTTTACACAGTCTCATTAAGTTTAAAATGTACACTTCTCTGGCTGTTCCATTAAACTGGATGTGGATGGGATAAAAGAGATTTCCAAAATTCCCCACACAAATAACATACTGAGTTTAATTTTGCATACAACCAGAAAAGACACAACCCATGTCAAAAAATCAAACTCCCCCTTTCTATCCTCCCACATTTTAATGGAATAGCCCGTGCAAAGTGCAGAAGTAAAATAGGCATACAACCTTCTTATAAGATTTATTGCTACTGTCAAAGACATAGGGGCTGGACCAAGTTTTCTGTTTGTACAATTGATTATCCTGAGATTTTGAATTTTGGATTCATTATAAAATTGTTCACTGCTTCAAGAAAATGTTAATATAGATAATATCTGTATTGTATTATGTTTTCTAGGTTCTGGATCCCTTGCTGCTATGGCTGTATTTGAAGATGGTTTTAAACCAAACATGGAGGTAGACATTATTCTAGTTAACAACTTAGTTATTTTATTTTAAAAGTATGCATGCATTTTACTCCAGTGGATAGAAATATTTAGGTTACAAGTAGATAACATAAACACTAGAAAATCTTACCATCTACCTCACAACTCATATATAGATATAGGAAGATATGGTATGAGTGCCAATGAGACAACTCTCCATCCAAGTAACAATTTATAAAAGTAAACCATTATAGGTCAAGGTACGGCCTTCAACACGGAGCATTGGCTCACACCGAACAGCAAGCTATAAAGGGCCCCAAAAATTACTAGTGTAAAACCATTCAAATGGGAAAAGTGGTATTTGTATAACCTTTTATATGTTAAACTGTTTTATCAAATACTCAATTAATATTATAATTATATATACATATTGGACAGGTATTTGTATATAATTTTTAATTTAAAGTGAGTTTGGTCAAATACTGAATTAATATTACAATTATAAATACAGTCGCGCTTATTATCTCAAGTCAGCGGACCAGAGAAATATTTCGAGATATCCGTAGTTTGACTCAAGCAGCGGAAGTTTGACAGTCCAAGGGACATAACTCTTGTTTAGCATGGTAAGGCTAAAATAAATCCAGATGGGAATGGGATCGATATTCTCATCTCAGATCGATGTTTGTGTATGTTATGGTGTTTTATTATTATGATAACATTTTATGTCCCTTATTTATTTCTTTGTACAGTTACAATTTGTCCCTGTGGCTTTTAGCAGAGGAGTCATTTCAATCGATCTTAGCGTTATTTAAAGTTGACAAAATTATTCATTCTCGTATACAAGAGATTTTAGAAAATTTAGATTTCTTTTAAATTTCTTTCATTGAAATATTTTCTGCAAGAGAAATACAAAAATAAAAATAAAGGCGTAATTGAGTAGTTTTGGGTTGATCACCAACGGAAGTCTTAATCCCACTTTATACACAACCAAGCTCATTAGTGTATGATTACGATTAATTGTTTTAAAACATTTTAAATAATTTTCATAAACTATAACAATGTATCACTAATTATTTATCATGGTGATCAAAGAATCTTAGGTAAACACTCGTGGAAAAAGCATGTCATAAATCAATACAGTGGTCAGTGACCCGAAATTTAATTATACATGTATTATCAGATTAACTCTTCAATCCATTTAAATCCCCAAGGTTATGTTTTGACATATGTGTTTTGGTTCGAGGTAAATAATGAATTTTGAATGGTTTTGTTAACCTTGGGACCATAAATTTAGTTCGAGTCAACCAAAATTTCGACTCATCCAATTTCGACTCATCAGGAGTCGAAATACATATATTTATATGGAACAAAGTTTGGGACCACGAGAAAACTTCGACTCATCCGAAATTTCGAGTCAACCGAATTCAAGACAACGAGAGTTAACTGTACTGTGAATATATGCAATGAAAATGTAAAAATACAAATATACCAGATTTGTAGAAGAAGATAAAATTGAGAATGGAATTGGGGAATGTGTCAAAGAGACATCAACTCGACCGAAGAGCAGAAAACAGCCCAAGGCCACCAATGGGTCTTCCACACAGCAAGAAAAGCTCGCCCCTAGGCGGGCTTCAGCTAACCCCTAAACAAAAATGTGTACTAGTTCAGTGAAAATGGATGTCACACTAAACTCCGAAACATATAAATGAACTAAAATTAAAACACATACAATACTAACAAAGGGTTAAACATGTTTTGTGAGATCTCAACCTCCCAATACCTCTAGCCAATGTAGAGTAAATAAACTATATTGGGATTAGATTTTTGAGTGTCTAGTCTTTTAATGCATCAAATCATCAGAAAATCTGCTTTAAAACTTACCCCTTAATCATCTACATTTGTCAACATTCATTCAATTTGTTGCATAATCTAATTTAGTTCTGTTGGTTTGCAATTCAAATACTTTTTTTGTTGTCAGTATTTTACAAACAGATGAGTATTAGCTCAATTAGATGCATTTTAATTTCCAAGGCTTTACAATACATCAAATCAATTGTAAAACCTTACTATCCTCTTTCAAACTTACCCCCTGAATTAACTACATTTTGAATTTTATATTTTTCAGAAAGAAGATGCAATGAAGTTAGTAAGAAATGCCATTGCTGGTGGTATCTTCAATGATTTAGGATCTGGTAGCAATATTGACTTATGTGTGATCACTAAAGATAAAGTTGAATATTTAAGACCTTATATGACTAATCTCAAAGGACAGAGGTAATTCCAACTTACACTTATGCTTACTTTATACATATAAGGACCATATTGATTCAATTTTAACATTACCCAAAAATCTTTATTGTCTTGCCAGATTGTCACTTTTTTAGCAGGCATATAAACATGTAAGGTAGTTTTTTAAGCTCCTGGTATTTTCCCTTTTAAATCTCCATCACTGGCATGACTAGAATATACACTAATATACCTTACATATCAGTTCTAAACAAAGCACTATTAAAACTATGATAATAGCATAATACAGATGCAAGAAAAACTAGACCAAAAAATACCACATCAAAGACTGCTTCCAGTTATTGAATGCTTGTCACTAAGTACTTATTATTTAGAAATCATACTATCCTGCACTATGATATCAGCGGGTTTCTTTGGATTTTAAACAGCAATGACATGAACACAGTAAGTGAAGGATCTTTCATGACTCCTTAAGTAAAATTATATGGTATTTCAATACAGAAAATATAAAAGAAACATTTTAGTCTTTTTCAAACTAATGATAAACACATTCATTGTGGAAGGTATTGTACAATGTAATGTGATCTAAATGTTGAGATTCATCATATTAATTTGTTGTTTTGTTGTTATTTGTTAGACTTTATGTAGGAACAGTCCTTCAAAACAATTTCTGTTTTTCTATATACAATTGAGCTCTGTTATAACTAAAATCTATTAAAGCATTCACCAGTAATATGTTTTCAAAAGAAATAATACAATGTTTACAGTGCTTCTTGTTGGAATGAATAGATAAGCCCCATCCCCCTTCCTTGATAAATTTTTCTTGGCAGTTTTTTTTTTCTCATACACAATTCTTAAATCTCTCTTGTCCTTTGCATAGAAAACTTTAATATTGCCAATGCTTAACTTTTTATGGCAATGTTGATTTTCCTTTCATATGCACTTTTCTATTTTATATAAATAACACTTTACAAAGCTAGACTTGCAATGAAATGGTTAAAAAAAGGAAGGACAAATCAAGTCATGAGTCAATATACATATACAAAGCTTAAATTTGGATTGAGACAAAGACAAATAACACACATTATATAAATCTTTTAAAATGATGAGTATCACAATCCCAACTTTTTCAAAATTGATATCTAACAAGAACCAAAACATTGACTGCTACTACTGAATCATTCTGACTTTTCACCATATCTTCAATATTTACGTTTTCACACAGTGTAGATGCTTGGGATTCTTGATTTATTTTATCGACCACAAAAATTTTGCGGTCGTATATTAATATAACGTTAGCGTTGTCGTCCGAAGACACATTTGTTTCGCACAATAACTTTAGTTTAAGTGAATGGATCTCTATGAAATTTTATGAAGGTTGGGATTGATTTTGGGGTTATGGTACCAACAGTTAAGAATTAGGGAAAATAAGCATTTTGTAACTTCGAACAACTTCAGACAATAACTTGTGTGTTAGTGTATGGATCTCTGACATTGTACCAGGTTCCAAGGGAATGCTGGATTGATTTTGGGGTAATTGCCTCAAAATTTTGAATTAGGGGCCAAAAGGGGCAAAAACAAGCATTTTTCTAGTTTCATGACAATAACTTGTGTGTAAGTGTATGGATCTTTCTGAAATTGTACTGCAAGGTTCCATATCACAAGGGAAAGCTGGAATTGAGTTTGGGGGTAATGCCCAAAACGTTTAGGAATAAGGGGCCAAAAATAAGCATTTTCTAGTTTCAGACAATAACTTGTGTTCAAGTGTGGGATCTCTCTGGAATTGTACTGCAAGGTACCATACCACAAAGGCTGGGATTGATTTTGGGGTAATTGCCTCAAAATTTTAGGAATTAGGGGGCAAGGGGCAAAACAAGCATTTTTTTAGTTTCAGGACAATAACTTGTGTGTAAGTGTATGGATCTTTATGAAATTGTACTACAAGGTTCCATATCACAAAGGGAAAGCTGGGTTTGAGTTTGGGTAATTGCCCTAACCATTGAGGTCAAAAGGGTCCAAAATTAAACTTTGTTTGATTTCATCAAAAACTGAATTCTTTGGATTATTTGATATGGGTAAAGTCAAAATAAATGGTCCAAATTTATTTTTTTTTTGCCAAATTTCAACATTGTTTTAGTGCATTTTCTTTTGTTGTATCTTGATACATAGACATTAAAGTTAACAAATCCAAAAGGATATAAAAAGAATAATAGAAATAAGAAATTCTGAAACTTTATTGACATAAACCAATAAAACAAATTTAAATCAAGTATACCTTTTGGGAATATGATTTCAGACAAACGCTATCAAATATTTATATTTTTTTATCCTAATTGATTGCAAAGATCCAAACATTACTTTTGATGCAAAGATTAATAATCTCATCTTTCATTATCATCTTTTTTTTAGTTTTTGGCTATTTTTGTATCAATTCATTTAAAGTTGATTGAAAAAGTTTTGATTAAAAAATAATTCATCATTAGTTGATAAAAAAACTTCTCCATATTAAAATTAACCCTTTTTCAAATTCACTGAGGACAAAAAATTGATAGATAAATCTTTTAATAAAGAAGATATATCAAATAGAAAATACATCAAATTTCACCTGTTTTTTGTTGCACTCCTGACATATTATGCACCAAACTAAAATACAGAAACTAGAACAACAAACTCATGATTTTTTTTTAATTTGTAATCATTGCTGGTTTATAAAGACCTAAATCTGTCATTTGAATGTTATTTCTATTTTAACTTATGCATCTTATGCTCTTCAGATCATATTTAAATTGATTTTTCTTGACACATTATTATAAAAATGAACTTAAGTTACCAAACTATGAACTAAATTCTATTAAATATTCAGCAGAATTGCTGTTTGACAACTCAAAAGAGATCTGCAATCTTTAAAGTTTTTCTGAACTAATATTTTTTAAAATTATTACCTATGTAAGGTACTTTATTTCTCCTATCTTGTTGCACTCCTGACATTCAATATATATCATATCAAAACATTTATACATCATCAAAAAGCCCATGATTTCTATTTTAAGTGTATATACCTTTCAGATTTAACATTTTAATTTCATTTAAACAATATTTTTGAACTATATCATACATATCACTTATTGTATACATAAGTTCACGTCTCATCATATTGGCTACATTTTTTTTTTGGCATCCATTGCAATGTTAAAATTGGCTGAATTCTGTGGCTTGATGTTTAGAATAATCCTTCAAAATATCTTTGGAAAATTGCAAGTATTAAAAATTACCAAAAAGACCTCAAAATTGTCAGGGTGCAACACTTTTCTGGACATTTTGAAATTATATTCTTTTAAAGACACAGCAACTTGCAATTTGATGATATGTGCCATAGATTCTTATGTATATTACAACTATTATGTCTTAGTGATGATTTCAGCTACAAATGAAGCTTTTCCATTGAACAGTTTTGATACAGATGTGTTTTGAAAAAAGTTGTGCCATATCAGGAGTGCAAAACAAAAATAGTATTACTAAGGAATAGAATGATTTTTGCTTAAATGACTCACACCTAAAAAAACCATTCAAATGGGAAAAGTGGTATTTGTATAACCTTTTATATGTTAAACTGTTTTATCAAATACTCGATTAATATTATAATTATATATACATATTGGACAGGTATTTGTATATAATTTTTAATTTAAAGTGAGTTTGGTCAAATACTGAATTAATATTACAATTATAAATACAGTCGACGCTCATTATCTCGAAGTCAGCCGGACCAGAGAAATATTTCGAGATATCCGTAGTTTGACTCAAACGAAAAGCGGAAGTTTGACAGTCCAAGGGACATAACTCTTGTTTAGCATGGTAAGGCTAAAATAAATCCAGATGGGAATGGGATCGATATTCTCATCTCAGATCGATGTTTGTGTATGTTATGGTGTTTTATTATTATGATAACATTTTATGTCCCTTATTTATTTCTTTGTACAGTTACAATTTGTCCCTGTGGCTTTTAGCAGAGGGAGTCATTTCCAATCGATCTTAGCGTTATTTAAAGTTGACAAAATTATTCATTCTCGTATACAAGAGATTTTAGAAAATTTAGATTTCTTTTAAATTTCTTTCATTGAAATATTTTCTGCAAGAGAAAATACAAAAAATAAAAAATAAAGACGCTAATTGAGTAGTTTTGGGTTGATCACCAACGAAGTCTTAATCCCCACTTTATACACAACCAAGCTCATTAGTGTATGATTACGATTAATTGTTTTAAAACATTTTAAATAATTTTTCATAAACTATAACAATGTATCACTAATTATTTATCATGGTGATCAAAGAATCTTAGGTAAACACTCGTGGAAAAAGCATGTCATAAATCAATACAGTGGTCAGTGACCGAAATTTAATTATACATGTATTATCAGATTAACTCTTCAATCCATTTAAATCCCCAAGGTTATGTTTTGACATATGTGTTTTGGTTCGAGGTAAATAATGAATTTTGAATGGTTTTGTTAACCTTGGGACCATAAATTTAGTTCGAGTCAACGAAATTTCGACTCATCAGGAGTCGAAATACATATATTATATGGAACAAAGTTTGGGACCACGAAAACTTGACTCATCCGAAATTTCGAGTCAACGAATTCAAGACAACGAGTTAACTGTACTGTGAATATATGCAATGAAAATGTAAAATACAAATATACCAGATTTGTAGAAGAAGATAAAATTGAGAATGGAATTGGGGAATGTGTCAAAGAGACATCAACTCGACCGAAGAGCAGAAAACAGCCCAAGGCCACCAATGGGTCTTCCACACAGCAAGAAAAGCTCGCCCCTAGGGCGGGCTTCAGCTAACCCCTAAACAAAATGTGTACTAGTTCAGTGAAAATGGATGTCACACTAAACTCGAAACATATAAATGAACTAAAATTAAAACACATACAATACTAACAAAGGGATTAAACATGTTTTGTGAGATCTCAACCCTCCCAATACCTCTAGCCAATGTAGAGTAAATAAACTATATTGGGATTAGATTTTTGAGTGTCTAGTCTTTTCATGCATCAAATCATCAGAAAATCTGCTTTAAAACTTACCCATTAATCATCTACATTTGTCAACATTCATTCAATTTGTTGCATAATCTAATTTAGTTCTGTTGGTTTGCAATTCAAATACTTTTTTGTTGTCAGTATTTTACAAACAGATGAGTATTAGCTCAATTAGATGCATTTTAATTTCCAAGGCTTTACAATACATCAAATCAATTGTAAAACCTTACTATCCTCTTTCAAACTTACCCCCTGAATTAACTACATTTTGAATTTTATATTTTTCAGAAAGAAGATGCAATGAAGTTAGTAAGAAATGCCATTGCTGGTGGTATCTTCAATGATTTAGGATCTGGTAGCAATATTGACTTATGTGTGATCACTAAAGATAAAGTTGAATATTTAAGACCTTATGACGAAGCTAATCTCAAAGGACAGAGGTAATTCCAACTTACACTTATGCTTACTTTATACATATAAGGACCATATTGATTCAATTTTTAACATTACCCAAAAAATCTTTATTGTCTTGCCAGATTGTCACTTTTTTAGCAGGCATATAAACATGTAAGGTAGTTTTTTAAGCTCCTGGTATTTTCCCTTTTAAATCTCCATCACTGGCATGACTAGAATATACACTAATATACCTTACATATCAGTTCTAAACAAAGCACTATTAAAACTATGATAATAACATAATACAGATGCAAGAAAAACTAGACCAAAAATACCACATCAAAGACTGCTTCCAGTTATTGAATGCTTGTCACTAAGTACTTATTATTTAGAAATCATACCATCCTGCACTATGATATCAGCGGGTTTCTTTGGATTTTAAACAGCAATGACATGAACACAGTAAGTGAAGGATCTTTCATGACTCCTTAAGTAAATTTATATGGTATTTCAATACAGAAAATATAAAAGAAACATTTTAGTCTTTTCAAACTAATGATAAACACATTCATTGTGGAAGGTATTGTACAATGTAATGTGATCTAAATGTTGAGATTCATCATATTACATGTATTAATTTGTTAGACTTTATGTAGGAACAGTCCTTCAAAACAATTTCTGTTTTTCTATATACAATTGAGCTCTGTTATAACTAAAATCTATTAAAGCATTCACCAGTAATATGTTTTCAAAAGAAATAATACAATGTTTACAGTGCTTCTTGTTGGAATGAATAGATAAGCCCCATCCCCTTCCTTGATAAATTTTTCTTGGCAGTTTTTTTCTCATACACAATTCTTAAATCTCTCTTGTCCTTTGCATAGAAAACTTTAATATTGCCAATGCTTTACTTTTTGGCAATGTTGATTTTCCTTTCATATGCACTTTTCTATTTTATATAAATAACACTTTACAAAGCTAAACTTGCAATGAAATGGTTAAAAAAAGGAAGGACAAATCAAGTCATGAGTCAATATACATATACAAAGCTTAAATTTGGATTGAGACAAAGACAAATAACACACATTATATAAATCTTTTAAAATGATGAGTATCACAATCCCAACTTTTTCAAAATTGATATCTAACAAGAACCAAAACATTGACTGCTACTACTGAATCATCCTGACTTTTCACCATATCTTCAATATTTACGTTTTTCACAAAGTGTAGATGCTTGGGATTCTTGATTTATTTTTATACGACCACAAAAAATTTTTGCGGTCGTATATTGGTATGACGTTGGCGTTGTCGTCCGAAGACACATTGGTTTTCGCACAATAATTTTAGTTTAAGTGAATGGATCTCTATGAAATTTTACCATAAGGTTCAATATCACAAAAGGAAGGTTGGGATTGATTTTGGGGGTTATGGTACCAACAGTTAAGGAATTAGGGGCCAAAAATAAGCATTTTTGTAACTTCCAGACAACTTCCAGACAATAACTTGTGTGTTAGTGTATGGATCTCTCTGACATTGTAACACAAGGTTCCAAGGGAATGCTGGGATTGATTTTGGGGGTAATTGCCTCAAAATTTTAGGAATTAGGGGCCAAAAGGGCAAAAACAAGCATTTTCTAGTTTCATGACAATAACTTGTGTGTAAGTGTATGGATCTTTCTGAAATTGTACTGCAAGGTTCCATATCACAAAGGAAAGCTGGAATTGAGTTTGGGGTAATTGCCAAAACATTTAGGAATAAGGGGCCAAAAATAAGCATTTTCTAGTTTCAGACAATAACTTGTGTTCAAAGGTATGGATCTCTCTGGAATTGTATTGCAAGGTACCATACCACAAAGGGAAGGCTGGGATTGATTTTGGGGTAATTGCCTCAAAATTTTAGGAATTAGGGGCAAAAGGGCAAAAACAAGCATTTTTTTTTAGTTTCAGGACAATAACTTGTGTGTAAGTGTATGGATCTTTATGAAATTGTACTACAAGGTTCCATATCACAAAGTGAAAGCTGGGTTTGAGTATGGGGGTAATTGCCATAACCACATTGAGGTCAAAAGGGTCCAAAATTAAACTTTGTTTGATTTCATCAAAAATTGAATTCTTTGGATACTTTGATATGCTGAATCTAACCATGTATTTAGATTTTGGATATTGGACCATAATAGGTAAATTAAAATTTTTTAGCTTAGACCACATTCATTCTGTGTCAGAAACCTATGCTGTGTCAAATATTTAATCACAATCCAAATTCAGAGCTGTATCAAGCTTGAATGTTGTGTCCATACTTGCCCGAACTGTTCAGGGTTCGACCTCTGCATATTCAAATAAAATCCATGCCCCAATGAAATTTCAATTGTTTCTCCCTAATCACAGGGACATGTGGTTTAATAAGTATACGCTAGTAATGTAGAGTTTCTGGATGTCTTTTGCCTTTTTTATTGTGATTTGAAACTTTTATTTATTTAATAATCCCATTTTTTTCTGTAATTTAAAATATTTTCTTTTCTGAAACTTTAATGAAAATTTGCCAGGAGTGTTCCATTGCAAGTAATGGCACAGAATCATAACTCTGACAGACATAGGGTTATGTTAAACCTATTTAGTTGTTGTATCTCATTTAACCCTACCAGCATCTCGTTTCTGCTCATGTACACTTTTTTGTTTGAAATTAATTTGTTTTCCTTATGGAAGTTCACTAGTAAGTTTAAAAAGAACAAGGTTCCAAAATAGATGTTATATATTGAAAGACATTTAGTAGTAGAAGTACTTGACCAGAAAAAAAAATGTGTGTTTAATTAAAAAATAAGCATTTAGAAACTTTGCAGGAAACATGAGTTCTTTTTCATCTTTTTTGTAAATACTTTTTTTATAGATGTTTTCACTGTCAAAATCTATTAAGAAGAAACAAGGATTTAGAAAGTTGAGGATACTTTGCAAAATTTTCGAATCCTATTAAAATCCAGAGGAGTTCAAAATGATTAAAACTATAATGCCGGTATAACCAGGAAACATCCTTAAATGATTTGAATTTTTATATAAGTGAAAAAGAGATATCTTGGTTGATTTTTAATATTAATATTTAGCATACAGCATTATCTTGAAAACCTTTGTATTTACATTTAAACTGCAACTGTGCTATTTGCACAGTCAAATTGCATTGACCATATATTCGTTTGTGATCACTGACCATATATTGCCTTGTTTTAGACACTGATAATATAGAGTTTTATTGGTGACGTTAATAGAGACTACAGGTTCATAGAATTTTTATGTCCTCAGCTTCAAATTGTAATTGTACTCTGCTCAAAACAGGATAGAAATGCTCTGCAAGACTTTGCTTTCTACCTGTTTCTAAGTCTTGTACAAAGAAATTTGACATTTGGAGACACTGTATGGTTATTCTATATATTTTCATGACAACATTATAAATTCTTGTTCATGCACTATAATTTGATACGACCTAAGTAACTCGTTGTTTTTCTTTTTATTCAGACAAGGAGTATATAGATACAAGAAAGGTACAACTGCAGTATTGAAAACAACACAGAAGAAGCTGGATTTTGATGTCGTTAGAACAACTGTACGAGCTGAACCAATGGAAACATAATAACATTTATTTCAATTTATTATTTAAAAGTGCTGTCTGTTATCATCTTAGGAATTGAACATCTATTTTGTGATGAATAAAAATACAATTCATTTCATTTTAAGCTATGTTTTGATATTGAAAATTTTGTTAATTATTTAGGGAATCACTGAAGCAAGACTAAGTGAGCCCCCTTTCATGGCAGTCAGTGGGCCCCCCTAATGAAAATTTATAGATTTGCCACTGTTTTAATATATGGGTTTTACTTTTACCATATGCCACAATATTTTAACAAATTTCTTGCAAGTGGTCAGTTCAGCTTAAGGTCAAGGAACAGTTAATGAGCTATGTCACAGATGTTGGTTAAAATTTTGCATACAACTTTGGCTCTTTGAATAAATGATGATTTGTTACCCTTTTCTACACTTTGGGCAAAAACTAAAGAAGACAGAGAGAAACTGTTAACAGAAAAACTAAAGAAGACAGAGAGAAACTGTTAACAGAAAAACTAAAGAAGACAGAGAGAAACTGTTAACAGAAAAACTAAAGAAGACAGAGAGAAACTGTTAACAGAAAAACTAAAGAAGACAGAGAGAAACTGTTAACAGAAAAAATTATCAGCAAAACAAGATCAACAAAAACAGATTTTTGTCCTGAAATCTATTCTACATTGTTGCCAAAATGAAGATTTTACTATGCTTTTTTTAAAATATAATAAAAAGTATGGGTCACCGTGCTATTTTCCAAGCTATGAGTCGTTGAAAATTGCCTAAATTTGGTTAGATTGTTCATGAAAAAACACATTTGTGTGCATAAAAAAAATTCTATGAGATAGAATTTTGAAATAAATTGTGAGAAGATAGGTTTTATAATATGTTTTAAGAAAATAAAAAGAAAAAATGGTGTCACCGAACTTGTTTTCTTGCTACAAGTAAAAATTTAAAATTTCCCTATCAGTCCAGTATATATTTTTTACTAAAAGAGTTATTTCCCTTAAATGGCTTATTTGAAAAAAATGATTCTCAAAACACAAAATTTGATATTTGTTTAAATATTTTGAATAATATAATAAATCACCAAGTTTTCTTTATATAAATAAACAGTCTAACCATTACATGCATTAAATTGCAAATCTGTCCCCAAATTTGCAGATTTTGGCAAATAACTAGACCGATTTTGGTTAATAATGTTGAAGATGGACCTAGTCAAGCAACACAGGCTCTTTAGAGCCTCTAGTTCTCATGTACTGCCACACAGAATGACCTACTTCCTGCTTGCGGATACTTTAAATTTTTCATTATGTTGTTTAAATTTAAAATTATTCCTCACACATCTTCCTAGTTCATCAGCAGCTTGACATTTATAATTTTTAAAGAGTGAGCATCAGATCTGTCAGATATCTACATTCTGTTTCCCATACTTTGAATTTTTATATGGCTGCACATTTCATAATGGTATGTCGATGTCATCATTGTCGTCTGAAAACATTTGGTTTCCAGATAATAACTTGAGTATGAAGTGTATGGATCTCTATGAAATCGTACCACAAGGTTTCATACCAAAAAAAGGAAGGTTGGGATTGATTTTAAAGGTTATGGCCCTAACCAGTTAAGAATTTTGGGCCAAAAAGGGGCCAAAAGCAAACATATTTCTGGTGTCCAGACAATAACCTAAGTAAAAGTGTATGGATTTGTATGAAATTCTACCACAAAGTTCCATACTACAAAAGGATGGTTAGATTGAATTTGGGGGTTATGCTGAATCTAACAAAGTGTATAGATTTTGGATATTGGACCATAATAGGTAAAAGTCCAATTTCAAATTTTTCAGTTTTTGACCACATTCATTCTGTGTCAAAAACCTATGCTGTGTCAAATATTTAATCACAAACCAAATTCAGAGCTGTATCAAGCTTGAATGTAATTTCCATACTTGGCATAACTGTTCAGGGTTCAACCTGCAGTCGTATCGAGCTGTGTCCTGTGTAACATTTTATTCAATGTTGAAAAAACAGTTATTCCTCTCTTTTTTCTGTAAAAAAGTGCATAATAGAAAGACTTTTTATTTAGTCAGCAGCTAGGCAATGATGAGTAGTAATGTGTAGGGGCATTTCAGGTCTATCATTTACCTACTTCCTGTTTTCTGATACTTTGAATTACCAGTGGGTAAATCTTGGTACAACTATGTGTGCATTCTTGTTGATATTGTAACCTTTAAGAAAGTAAAGGATAGTGTTAATACTCCATATGTTGGGATTTCATGTGGCAGACAAAATATCCTTCCTGTTGTGTTCCATCCCACCCCATTTTCATTTTATATTAAATGTTTCATACTTATTGCCTCAATGCAGTAGCCTTGCTCCCTGAGCATAAAAGAGTCGCACATACAAATCAAGCAATCAGCATTGAAAGGCATAAAAGGTGTCACACCACCTACATGAATTCAACCATTTGGCATTGAAAATACATTAAATGTAGCCCTACTCTAACAAAACGTAGTGCTTTTGATGTTGTTTACTAAAACTAGCAAATAAATTTACATGAATCTTGGACATAATATATACTCTTCATAGCATTTTAATCTTCTAATGCCAACATGTAAGAAGATATTGGTGGAACAGCTACTTTATTTTAGATATACACTTGCATATAGTTCCTTTGTTAATGAAAATTTATTACAAATTACTATTTATGAATTATTGTGAGAAAGTAATGTATATAAAATTAAATCAGTTGCTAAGAATTTGGAAAGTATTTTATCAGTATCTTTTGCTTGTGTCAGTTACTGAATAAAATTTGGTTCAAGATGTGTACTGATATCAAAGTCGATTCCTACACTTTTTAGCTCACCTGGCCTGAAAGGCCAAGTGAGCTTTTCTCGTCACTTGGCATCCGTTGCCGTCCTCGTCATTAACTTTTACAAAAATCTTCTCTGAAACTACTGGACCAAATTTAACCAAACTTGGCCACAATCATCATCCAGGTATCTAGTTTAAAAAATTTGTCGGATGATCTGGCCCGCCAACCAAGATGGCAGCCATGGCTAAAAATAGAACATAGGGGTAAAATATAGATTTTGACTTATATCTCTGAAACCAAAGCATTTAGAGCAAATCTGTCACGAGTAAAATTGTTCATCAGGTAAAGATCTATCTGCACTGAAATTTTCAGAAAAATCAGACAACCCGTTGTTGGGTTGCTGCCCCTGAATTGGTAATTTTAAGAAAATTTTGCAGTTTTTGGTTATTGTCTTCAATATTGTTATAGATAGAGATAAACTGTAAACAGCAATAATGTACGGCAAAGTAAAATCTACAAATAAGTCAACATGACCAAAATGGTCAATTGACCCCTTAAGGAGTTATTGCCCTTTATAGTCTTTTTTTAACAATTTTTTGTAAATTTTATTAATCTTTTACAAAAATCTTCTCCTCTGAAACTGCTGAGACAAATTTAATCAAACTTGGCCACAATCATTATTAGGGTATCTAGTTGAAAAAATGTGTCCGTAGACCCTGCCTGCCAACCATCATAGCCAACATGGCTAAAAATAGAACATAAAGGTAAATTGCAGATTTGGCTTATATCTCTGAAACTAGAGCATTTAGAGCAAATCTGTTATGGAGTAAAAATGTTGATCGGGTTAAGATCTATCTGCCCTAAAATCTTCAGATAAATCAGACAACCCGTAGTTGGGTTGCTGCCCCTGAATTGGTAGTTTTAAGGAAATTTTGCAGTTTTGGGTTATTATCTTGAATATTATTATAGATAGAGATAAACTGGAAACAGCAATAATGTTCAGCAAAGTAAGATCTACTAATAAGTCAACATGACCAAAATGGTTAATTGACCCCTTAAGGAGTTATTGCCCTTTATAGTCAATTTTAAACAATTTTTTGTAAATTTTTGTAATCTTTTACAAAAATCTTCTCATCTGAAACTACTGAGACAATTTTAACCTAACTTGGCCACAATCAATAGAAGGGTTTCTAGTTTTAAAAAAAGTGTCCGATGACCCTGCCTACCAACCAACATGGTTGACATGGCTAAAAATAGAACATAGGGGTAAAATGCAAGTTTTGTCTTATTATTTTTTGAACCGTTATACATAGAGAAAATCTGAAAGGAGCTCAGAATAATGAGCTCTACCAATTGTCCATATACGTCAAAACTGTTAGACAAATTCTTATAGGAGTTATTGCCCATAAATGACAAATTTTACCTTTTTTTCATTTTTGCCTATTATCATGAAAACTATGATATTTAGAGAGAAACATTTTTTTTCCGTTATGCCTTATATGATTTAAATTATAATAGATAAATAAACACTTTAAATCACAAAAATGATCAGCAAGGCAAGATCTATAATAAAAAGTCAAATTTTGCCAATATTGTTAGTAGACTGTCACTCTTCATAGGAGTGATTGCCCTTAAATGAGGATTTTTTTTACCCTTTTTTGTGTTTTGAGCAAAAAGTAAAGAAGATAGAGAGAAACTAAACAGACTAAAAGATTAGAGATTTTTGTCATGAAGTCTATTCTCGTCTACAATGTTGGAGAGTGTTCTTTGTTTGATATGCACATAGACCAAGGTGAGCTACACAGGCTCTTTAGAACCTCTAGTTTTAAATGCTATTGTTCCAATTCTTTCCTTAAGCAAGTAAGAGTACTGATGCAATACAGTAAGATAGACAACTGCCATTATTTACAAACAGTTTCACTCAAAGGTGGGAGTATTAATTGGAATCACCTCCACTTTAATGCCAATCAGAATTGACCCAGTTAATATCACTTGTATTACATAATTGAATTGACACTCAGTCTTTATTATACAGCTCAATTTATATCCTATTACACAATTTAACCTGAATGGTATAGCTATACTCACTTTTGATCTACACTACATCAAATTATTCTGTTAATTATATCTCAAAGATGAATGATTAAGGTTTAAAAAGATGCATTTTTTTTGCAAAGAAAAGACAAAAAAACTGAATAACTAATTCAAGAATGTAGATATCGAAACATAGTCAACTAGTGGCCGAACAACACATTAATTCACAAGATAAGTGTTGTTTGGTCACGAGTTGAATATTTTTCTATATTCGAGTTCTTGAGTTATTTATTCTTTTCATTACATTGACCATTGACTTTTTAATGAAACTAAGGTAGAGAATGAAAGGAACTATATCCTTTTCTACATGTTTTCAATTGTTTTGATGCCTCCTTTTACTTACATTATATACATTTATAGATCTATTTTACAAATAATTTTTTTATACGACCGCAAAAATTTAAAAAATTTTGGTCGTATATTGGTATCACGTTGTCGTCGTCAGCGTCGTCCGAAGACAGATGGTTTCCGGATAATAACTTTAGTATAAGTAAATAGAAATCAATAAAATTTTAACACAAGGTTTATAACCACTAAAGGAAGGTTGGGATTAATTTTGGGGGTTATGGTCCCAACTGTTTAGGAACTAGGGGCCAAAAAAGGGGCCCAAATAAGCATTTTTGTAGTTTCCAGACAATAACTTGTGTTAAAAGTGTATGAATCTCTCTGAAATTATACCACAAGTTTCCATACAACAAATGGATGGTTAGGATTGACTATGGGGGGTTATGGCTCAAACCATTTAGGAATTAGAGACAAAAAAGGGGGAAAAACAAGGTTTTTTTCTGGTTAAAGGACAATTATGACAATTTAAAAGCAGTCTAAGGGAGGTAATCCAATCCCAATTTAAAACAACAATGTTTGATTACCTCCCTTACACTGCTTGTAATTATGTATTTAGAAATGATGATTGTCTTGAGGTGATTAGCTGTCAATTTATTTTTAAAAGTTACTATTAATTAATATTAATTTTAGCCATGACTATGTATGTCATTTTATATTTTAAGACTTGTATGATGTATTTAAAAGGGTAATTATGGTTGCAAACTTTACTAGAAATTTGAATTGTGATTATGACTATATCTTGAGGGAATGAATTTTTTTTGGAATAAGGGAAAGGGGGAGGTGAAAAAAAAATTGGGGGGGGACTATTTTTTCTCATTTCAGATTTCAGAAACTAAAAAGAAAATTTCTTCAAATACTTTTTTTGGGGGGGATAGTGTATTGCACAAAAGCAAAAAAACGGGGTCAATTTTATTTAGGGGGAAGGGGGTCAATTCGCAACAGCATAGTGTATTGCACAAAAGCAAAAAATTGAATATGAATTCAAATCATATAACCAATTTTAAGTTCTTTGACTACAGTTATTCTGTGGCAGAAACCTATTATGTGTCAAATATTTAATTACAATCCAAATTCAAACCTGTATCAAGCGTGAATATTGTGTCCATTTTGGCCCCAACTTTTCAGGGTTGGACATCTGCGGTCGTATCCAGCTGCGCTCAGCGAAACAATTTATTATTGGTTGCATCTCTGAAAGTATAATTGATATATAGATGATTTTTTTCGATATTTAGATGCAGTTCAATGAGTTGTAAATGCATACAAAATTTCATCAAAATCCAAATTACTGCCCAATTACGTATTCTGCAGTCAAAAAAAAATATAATTATGTTTAAAGAATGACAAACTTTTGTTAGAGTATAGCAGGTTCCCGATTTATAAAGTTATAATATTTTACAATTAGTCTATATAAATCGGGAATCTGCTATATTCCACAAAGGTATCACCAGCCCCGTAGCTCAGTACTTCGTTATGCATGAAAATACGAATATTGTTTTCTTGACTGAATTTGCGCATCTGAATCAGTACACTTAGTACCGTTTAATGATATATTTATGCAGCCTACACGACGTTTTGGAAGTCTGTCTTTTCGTTGTCGAAATCAGAACTCAGACTTCAAACTAAATCAATGCCAGAAAATTGAAAAATATAATTCAGAATAAAAAATAAGGAGATTTGGTATGATTGTAGACTATCCATTCGGAAACCAAATGACGCGGATGATTACTGTGAGGCCTTCAACAATGAGTAAAACAAACCGCATACCGTAGGCTATAAAAGGCCCCAACATGAAAAAAAAAAAGTAAAACAAAAAATTATGTAAAAATAACTTTTTAACTAGACTGCTGCTATATTTTCTAAGATGCACCCTTACACTAAAGTTACACCGCCATTGCAGAGTTCTTGTTATAATGATAAATTAAAGAAAAGCAATGAAGTGGAAATACTTTTTTAAGTAGACACTATGCTCTACAAGATACATCCTTTCACAGAATTGCATGATTGTTGGTCACTTATTGTCTCAGATTTGCACTTGCATGTGAAACACTATAAAAGTCCGAGTAAGCATATATTCGCCACTGACAAACAAGTATTTTACACCAGTCCTTAATCAAATTGAGTAGACGACCGCTAAGTACTTGAGATCTGAAGTGAAAGAAACAATAGGGGTCCAATGATGCTTAATATATATACCAGTGACCTTCTTAGTGGGAAGCTTGTGTAACAATAAGATGAACCATTTCACCATGTTATATGATTGTAGGTCAAAAAGTATATGAGATCTGTTCACGGACGTAAAAACTTAACGAAGTCAAAGAGTGACATAATTTCCATTTCTGTGTAGCAACAGTCCAGCAGCGCCTTCAAATAGAGTAAATAGCTCCCAGTTGACACAATATGTCTGTGTTTGATCATGATTTCCTTGGTAGAAGGTTGCTGCTTATAATAAAGCTATTGAACCAATTGTGCCAAATCATGAATGGTAAATATGAATTAAGTCGTGCCTTCGAAAGTTTAACGGACGTCATCATGAATTGGTTGACCTTTTGTGGAATACTTGTTTCACAGATGACCACGGATATGTTCTACTTAATTCAGTGTCATAGCTTCAATCTCGTTTCCCTCGATTGTGACATATTGTATGGGACTCGTTACTGAATTTTTACTTACGAATAAGTAACACGACAGGTGCCACCAGTGGAGCAGCAACTGCGTATGCTTCCAAAACACCCTTTTTTGTCGTGGTTTGTGTCGCTTTATCTTAAATTACATTTTTTTAGTCTGTTATTTTGCTTTTTGTCGCTTTTTTTTTTTTTTTTTTTTGTCATGATGTGGTCTGTTTTATTCCCCTGGACGCCTTCTCCCTCTTTATAGTAGGAAGCAGATCTATTCCCTATCAAACATTCTTGTACAACGTTTTTATAAATGTATGACCTTGCGTCACTTAGTATAAGCGATATGAACTGCAATAAAAGTAAATGAAATGTAAAATAATGGTCATGGTAACCTTTTTTTGGGAGATAGCAATACTCTCAACATCTAGCTAATGCACTTATTCTTTTCTGACCTCCGACATATTTTATAGTGTGTCTTTCTATGTTGTGATGTTACACTTTTGTTTCAGATAAGGGTGAAGGTTTGGTACCATTAAAACGTTTAAACCCGCTGCAATTGTTTGCATCTGTCCTTAATCAGGAATCTGATGTTCAGTAGTTGTCGTTTGTTGATGTGGTTCATAAGTGTTTCTCGTTTTTGTCTCGCCTTGACGGAGTCAAAAAGCGAGACATAGGTATGCTGTTTCCGGCGTCGGCGGCGACGGCGACGGCGGCGGCGTCAACAATGTATTAGTTTGTGATTAGGTCTAGTTCATGGTGAACCACTAGTGGTAGGTCAATGATATTTGGTATGCAGCTGTATTAGCATTGGCACATCTCATTACCATGGAGATTATTTGGCCCCGCCCCCTCAGTCAAGGTCTATTGACTTTGAAACTTTGCTTAGTTTACATGTATTAGTTTGTGATTAGGTCAGTTTATGGGGAAACACTAGTGGTAGGTCAATGATATTTTGTATGCAGTTGTATAAGCAGTGGCATATCTCATTTCCATGGAGATTATTTGGCCCCGCCCCCTCATTCATGGTCTATTGACTTTGAAACTTTTGCTTAGTTTTCATGTATTAGTTTGTGATTAGGTCAGTTTAAGGGGAACCGTTAGTGGTAGGTCAATGATAATTGGTATGCAGTTGTATAAGCGTAAGCACACCTCATTTCCATGGAGAATATTTGGTCCTTATCCCTCAGTCATGGTCTATTGACTTTGAAACTTTTGCGTAGTTTACATGTATTAGTTTGTGATTATGTCAGTTTAAGATGAACCACTAATGTTAAGTCAATGATATTCGGTATGCAAATGTATTGGCATTTACAAGTTTCATTTCCATGGAGATTATATAACCCCACCCCCTAATTATGGTTCATTGACTTTGAAACTGTTACATAGTTTACAAGTTAATGTTTGTGTTTAGGTTTGTTTAAAGGGAACGACTTATGAAGAGTCAATGGTATTTGGTTTGAAGTTGTATTAGCATTGGCACATCTCATTTCCATGGAGATTGTTTAGCCCTGTACCTTCAGTCATGGTTCATTGACTTTGAATATTTGCATAACTTACTTGTTAAAGTATTGCTATTTTAATTTCAACATTTGCATTATCAAAATAACAAATAGGCGAGACATATCTCTGTGTTAACAGTTTATTTATATAGATTAGACCGTTTGTTTTCCCGTTTGAATGGTTTTACACTAGTAATTTTTGGGGCCCTTTATAGCTTGCTGTTCGGTGTGAGCCAAGGCTCTGTGTTGAAGACCGTACTTTGACCTATGATGGTTTTCTTTTATAAATTGTTACTTGGATGGAGAGTTGTCTCATTGGCGCTCATACCACATCTTCTTGTATCTATAGAAATTTATGTTAGTCAATGAATATGTCAAAGTAAATCAATTTCACACGTCCCATTGGTTATAAGTATGCTTGTCACGATGGATCGGAATTTTAATCAGATTGACAAATACTGCAGATGTGCATGTGGACAGAATTTTTATTTTATTCATTTTAAGTTTATATTTATGATAGATATGATGAATATGGCTGTCCTGGTCAGGACAGCAACTTTTCGCTGGTTTCCTGACAAAAACCTATCGACCCATAAGGAATAATTGTTTTTACTAAATTTAGCTTGATAATGCCCCGTCTATTTTGGGGTTGATAGGTCGAAAGGTCGAGGCCATAGTCGCTATATCGACAGACTGAAATGTGGGCAAAGATTGGTTTTTGAACCATATGTCCAAATTTTACCAAGCTTTTGTCGACAATGTCCCATAAGAAGACCCCCATTAATTTTGGGGTCACCAAGTCAAAAGTCAATCTGCCAACTGTCACTATTTGTGGGGGATTTCCCCCATGGAGGCTCCCAATTGGAAATTTTAAAAGAGCAATTTTGTCCACAATTTAAAACAAAACAATCAATTTTACCATGGGTATATGATTGTAAAAGTATGAAGAAGCAAATAAACATCATTAAAATAAATTTGAAGGCCCCTTTAAAGGTTTTGTGGGACAATTAGAGCCATCTTGCACGCTAAACCCCCATGGGCATTTTGAAATGTTGGCAGGTATGTGCAAGTCAAACTTTTACTAAACTTATTTCGATATTAGGGTGAGCAAATGAATAAATGATAAATAAATAATCATTAATTAGAGTCGGCATAGTATACAAACAAGGACATAACATAAGCCCTATTGAGCTTTTAACTGACATACAAGGCATAACAATACAATACAAAAGAACCAGGCAATAAGTTGAATAAGAACCCAAAATAAAGCAACATATTAAGAATGGTGGTAATAAGCAGATTTATCTTACCTCCTATACATTTCTAGGAATATGATTGGTTAAAATAAATTTGCGTGGAGACTGTGTATATTCCATATTGAGTTAGTAGGCTGGGCTTATTTCAATACACGGTTAGTAGTGGTGTTACGTCCTTTTATAAAAACAACACGGTGTTGAGGAAAAAATCTTAATGGTTTCAACAGACGAAGAAATTGATGATGAACGATTAAAATAAATTAATAAAACACATTTAGAGCTAACAAGTTGTTATTGTTGGCATTTGTTTTTGAAATTGTATAGACCAATGGAAGTAGGTTCTTAATACTAACGGTATTGAAGACTTGATCACTTTGATAGGCCACTTCGCTCTCACCCCTATGGAATTTACTGACCCATGTATATCATATTAGGTCACTAGCACACTATGTAACTAATATTATAAGTATGATAAGCAAATACGGCTGAGGAAGACCGCTATTAATTTTGAGCCAATATGTCAAAGGTAAAAGGAACTTTTGAGAGACTGATTAGGTTCCACATGTTATCTTCAAACCGTTTGTCCAACTTTCTCTAAAAACAATTCATACAAACCTCAATATAACAGTGTTATATTAAGGTATATATGATTTTGTTTTCAGAGACAAGTGCCTGTGTTGTTAATGCTTTACGGGATTAAGAATATCCCAATTGATCTTTAAGTCAATAGGTAAAAATTGGAAACAGCAATTATTGGTAAACTAAAATTAAAGCAAAAGTTTGTGTTTATATGTTATCTATTTTACCATATATCCAATCTTCACCAAACTGTATGATACTTGGAAGGAATAAGACCCTTGTGATTTTTTGTCAGTAAAACAAAGTTCCGTAGGGTATAATGTTTTTGACCCGTCTGTCAGTCCTGTTCTTGCCATCGCATCGCATCTCCTCTGAAAATCACACAACAGAATTTCATGAAACTTTGTAGATAATAAAGACATACTATGTAAATGCGCATATAGACAGGAAATTATGATCCAACTTTTTTGTCTAGGAGTAATGCCCCTTTGAACTTAGAATTTTGACCTAAATATACTAATACAACAGTTTGTCATCGCAACTCCTCTGAATCCAAACGACAGAATTTCATGAAACTTTGTAGTACTTTGTTGTTAATTTGGACATATGTAGATGTGCATATCAACAGGAAATTATGATTTAACTTTTTTTCTAAGAATAATGCCCCTTTGAACTTAGAATTTTTGCCTAAATATACTACTGCAACAGTTTGTCATTGCAACTCCTCTGAAACAGCACAATAGAATTTTATGAAACTTTGTAGAAAATAAGGACATGATATGTAGATGAACATATGAACTTAGGAATCTGGTGAGATTTTGTTTGCCCAGTGACAATGTGGGGTCGTGGGGTATGTGAGTGTGCTCACAAAGGTTCTTACATTTTTTTATCATACATTTTCTTTTAGCCAAATTTGGTGGACAAAGCAACTTAATCAAACTCTGACCCTATCAGTAATAATTTAACTCAGAGTCAAAGAACAGCCTTACAATAGCTATAAAGAGCTTCTCCAAGCCAAAACTTCTTACTTCTTTTCAATAAGATTTGATACTGGCTTACAGTATGTGTTTTATTTACAGGCAAATTGTCATATAACATACTCATACTGTACAGGTTTATGGTGTTTTGGATTTGGATGATTTTTTCTTGTGAAAAAATCTTCCATTGTTAGAGAAGGCGTATAAACAGGTCGACTACACAAGCAACTTTTACCCTCCCTAGCCAAATCTGCCAGTAAGAATCTGAGTACCATAGAATTTAGAGGTCTTCAAGTTAACAACATGTAGACCAAAAAGGTTTAGTATTTGCAGAGAAAAAAGCAACAGACACCAAAATGTGGTACAAAACGGTTTAATCTAATGATTTCAGAGAATATTTTTGTAAAATTTACAACAGATTTGCCATACATGCATACATGGTCAAATTGGACCAAGTGAGTTAATAAAATAATAACACATTAAAATATTCCTAGTTTTTATTGCTATAATTGTACCAGTCATATAACCAATCGAATATGTACACCATGTTTCACATTTGTACAGACATACACAAATTATCAAAAGTAACAATTTTAAAAATCAGCACGAAAACAATTTATGCAAGTGGTAAAAAAAGTTTGGTTTACATCATAACATATGAACATTAATTTGATCATGAGCACATAAATAATGATTGATATTGCCTTTAAAGGCCACATACAAATACTTCTATTTCTTACAAAATTTCAGAGTCAACATTTGATGGAAAATTTATTCCAACATTAAATGTAGAGAAATAAAAAAAAACAAAACAAATCAGTGTAGCATCTGAATTGTACAATCGAATTATAAAGTGAAAATGTATTATACATTTAAAACTTAATATCTCGGTGTCAGCTAGTCAATCTGGGTACCGGTAAATTGACTTCTATCACCCCAAAAAAATTAATACTTGTTTATACATGAAAAAATAAAAGTTTACTTTTGAAGCTTTAGGTAAATTGTTCTACATGGATATTTTCAAAGAGGTTATATAAATAAATAGAACAATTTTTTCTTGGTTGTTTGAATCACATTAGCAATTTAGCCAGTATTCATGGTATCTGGATGGAAAAAACATCATTTTTGACCTAACATTAAGTTGAAAATAACATATCACTTGTTTGTTCAAAACACATAGTCTGACAAAATCTACAGTTTCCTATGACTAGACAATGTCCTAGATCCATTACCCACAACAAAAACTTAGGAAATTTGTTCATAATATGAATATGATATAATTAAATCTCATATAACACATAAGTAGATCATTTAGATTTTGAGATCATTCAAAAATTTTTAATAATGTTGTGAAAACTTGTATGTACACAGTTCTGACTATGAGTGACCTTCAATACAATATAACAATAGAGATAGGAGCTACAACAGTTATCCTAATGAAATAGTAATATCTGGAATACTGTGGTGTTCTATTTACACTGGTTATATAAATAAAAGCTCTTTTCATCTGGTTATGTCCTTGAACATTCAGGGCATTTACAATAAATAAATTTCAAAACAAATGTTATGTCTGTTCCATTAAAACACACATAGTAACCAGGGAAGACACTTTTAAAATGAGGTAAAAACCTATAGAGGCAAATCTCTCTTACATTTCACTACAAAAACAGCCACCCATACTTGAGATTTTAAAATGCCTTCCCTGGGTCTCATGTATGTTTTAAGGGAACAGCCCTTAGAAGATTTGGGTGAACTTAAACAGCACCAACCCTTTGATAAAATCCATGGAGCCATTTTCCTTCTTCGTTTTTGCATATCATTACCCAGATTATATGTAGATTTATATAAATACGGCTATGTCAATCTTTTGCTTTTTATTTAAAATATTTTTGAAAATTGGACACTTGCATGATGTCTTCAGGTACTTCAGTTTTTAAATGCAATTCAGTCACTGGTTTAAGAGGATTAGTGGACACTAACTGTGGAATAGACACAACAATCACTATATATCTTCTTCTTCACCAAGCAAGTGGTTGAGTTACATTGCAAACACATTGAATGTTCTATTGGACATAAATTAATGCATTTATACTAGGGATGTCAACTCGGTGAAGATTTACTAATCGAGTACTCGTTGGATTTATAAAATGGAAACACAGAATTATACCCATTTAACGTAAAACCCTCAACATTATTACCTAGGACTAGATAATAGTCCAAGGAATTTTATATCATAATTAATAGCCCGTTTACTCAATGTGCTAATTATGTAAGCTGACAATAATATAATCAAATAATTAATTAATATCTATAGAAAAACAACAGTATTTGGGAACCGTAAAAAAAACCACACATTTAATTATTTCCAAAGGGGTGATGATTAGAACTTAATGATGCCTTCAATCATTTTCTGAGGGCCAACACAGGGTGCAACGAATTTGTTCTTATTGAAAAATATTATCTTGTCAACTGTTTCTGGGACAAGGCGATTTCCAACTTTGTTAGGTATCTTGTTTTTTTCCTCAATCGATTTATGAATTTCGAACAGCCGTATACTACTGTTGCCTTTATTTACAGTCCTGCTGATGAAAATATGTGCTCTGACGGTACAGAGGTGGGGGAATGACTAAGATTAGCTATAAGTGTAAGCCTTGGAAAAGTGCCCTTGTTCATATATCCTACCTCTGTTTGGAGGAGTTTTAAATGCCAGTTAAACGCAAAACAATCGAATCATATTTTAATTTTATTTGATTAATATTTAATTTCCCGGGAGGCACTCTCAGTAAAAATATTTTTTGTTTACGCTTAAGAAAGCAACAACATTCTAACAGGAAACCGATTAGTCGAGTATCATTTTGGTAATCGATACTCAGTACTACCGAGCGATACTCGAGTACTCGTTGACATCCCTAATTTATACATTCTAAAAAGAATAAACAAAACACATAAAAAAATAATTAAAGGAATTACCAAAAATATTGGACAGTACAACATACCACACCAGCAACCAACTCCTCCCAAAAAATTGACATACAAAGACATACAAAAAGGAACAGTGCATGGTCCAAATAGTCTGACTTGGTACAGACACAAAATTTGGCTTGGTTAACCCAGTTTTACATGTGCGCACCCTTATGTCTATTTATTAGATCATATGTTTTGAGGTAAAACACAGTATAAAAAACCTGCACAGTCGAGCTATCAACAGGTTGACAACTAAATATAACATGGAAAGGAAGCATGGTAAAATAAAATCGATTCGCTACTACAGAAAGCTAGGTTGGGTAGCCGAAGCGGTTGGTTGAATATTGCCAATGAAAAAAAGTCTACATATATAAGACCTTCATTTTGAATGTGAGCCAAAATTCATATGAAAGTCTTTGATTTATGATGAAGTTGTTTTACAATGAGACATTATCCCAAGTTATACATATAATATTTCACTTTTAAAAAGTTAATAATGGTAAACAAACAAGCATTGCCCATTATGTCAGTGTCCTTATAAAAAACTTTTTTGTTAATCCACCTATACTTTTAATTCATTACAGAAATTCCAAAATCCCTAAAACCACATGTCAGAAATCCTTGTAATGTAGTTCCTGAGAAAGATGCGACAAAAAATATTCATGGGACAGACGGACGGACTGACGGATGGATGGACTGACGGATGTACTGACAGACAAACAGAGGTAAAACAGTATACCCCCACTTTTTTAAAGCGGGGGTATAATTAGTCAATTTTGAATGCTTGTATCTCAAAAATGACCTTGAAGCTTTCTTTTATTTTTGTTTTACTTTAATAAAATTCAAACTGAATAAGCTGTTGCAAAGACATTTGTTAAAACAAGTATACAGTTTATCTAGTAGTTTGCATAAATGCATAAATATTCCAAACAGCATGTGATATTCTGTATACATGGAAGTATAAATTACATTCTGTTATGTGGATGTTTTGTTCTTATGAAGTTCTTCTTTTCACATTTCTGAATATACCTATTTAAATCTGGAGATATAATACCCATTAATCCCTGAACCAGCTAAATTACAAGGAACATTGAAAATGACAGACAACCCTCTTAACAAGCAAAGGTACAATGACAATACGAAAAAAATCTGTAGTCCATAAGAAAAAATGTGGTGAAAATCTTATAAATAATGATAATGTTTTTCCCTAAGAAGAATTAAAATGCTTGATTCCAACTATCATGATGTCCTAATTTTCCGTTGCTTAGAAACATACAATAGAAAATTGTGACAGATGGACAGATGCAGGTACAAAATGAGAGGGTGAAACCAGCAGTATACTCCCTCTTCTGGAACAAATAGTAACTATCATACAAGGAACTCACTTACTCCTTTTTTTTTTGTGAAAAATATAGCAGATCTACTTGGCAATAGATCTCAATATTCATACCCTACTTCTTTAAACTCTTCAGGTTGTACCAATTTCCTTTGATTTGACCATGAATAAGTTTTTCGGCTTTCAAATAAATTTGGCAACTAAAATTTGTAGTAGGTCCAGAAAAGTGTCACAAAGTATAATTGTCCACTCCTGAAACTTATACAAAAAAGGTATGGATTTCAATGATGAAAATATTCATTAATATATACCCTGAGCACTTAAGTTATTATCCATTAACATGAAAAAGTGAAAAATAGACATAAATACAAGTATTTTAAAGACAAAAATTTATCTAAAACATTATGATGTAGAACATTACAACACATAGTCGACAGAAAATGGTTACAATGAACCATATAATAGTTGATCATATTTCTTCATATATCTAACCTGACCAGACATGTCTTAAATCTTAATGAAACAAATGATTTTTACATTCAAAAATATCTCTTCGTGACAAATGATCAGTAATGGTTTGTAGTACATGTATATATGCTAAATACATTTGTAAATTGATTAGATGATTAGAATTCAGTAACAATATTTAAATACTTTTTCTGAACATCATTCCCTAAAATAAGATTATAGCAATGGCCAATGAAATCAATTGAATAAAATATGACTAGTATAATGAGTGGATTTGCAACTTTTCAAACTAGAATTACATTATGATGAATGGCATCCCACAATCATGACAATCAACATTATTATTTTCAGACATTATCTTTAACCAAACTCAGTTTAAAATGTCCCTTGAAGAGACAAAAAGATCCCTTCTGGTTTTAGGTCATAGGTTGTTTCAGAAATAATAGGAAATTTTCTGTTTCCAAATCATACATTCAGCTTTTATCAAAATTTGGCAGATAACGTAAACACATCTACTGATCTTGGTTAGTCACTCAAAAAAAAAAGGTCTATGTCACAACAGCTAAATAAATATATTCTTTTGTGAAAATTATAGAACTGATCATACTGATAGCATCTTTTAAATCTTAATTCTAAAATTTTAACAAATTTTTATAAAACTGGAGGACAATGCCCCACCCTTTCCCAGAGAAAAAGGTGTATTTTTCATGTCACATAGTCAGAGGTCATTGTTAAAACAGCTATAATAGCTATAGGAGGAATAAAATAAAGGAAAAAAGGCTTTTTGAACCACAGTTCAACCTTTTATCTAATCTTTTCAAAGTTTGTATGGAAAGCTTTCCTTTCATGACAGAAATATATATATCATCCCTATGTCACTGGGTTAAAGGCCAAGGACTCTAGATCACAGTCAGCAGCGACAAACAAAGATGTTCTTATCATACAATCATGAGACATATACAAGCAGTAAGTTTTATACTGTACTGAATACTGATACCAATTAATACCTTCCAAATCTAGAAAAGTAGGAATTGAAACTTAAGATATTGATGACATACTGTGGAAGCAGTAGTTAATTGTTTCTCCTATACATGTTATATACACATATAAAAGATAAGACAGAAAACTTAGACAATTGTGTATCAAAACCACAATGTCAATGATATAGATGTACATGTACCAATAGGAATGAATGACAAAAATGAAAAAATACAGTCATGTGACAGTTTGGTGGTTTTTATGAAAAATATCGTTTTTTATGACCATAGAACATTATTACATATTCATGGTGGGCAAATGAAATAGAGAGGTAGCACACCTGATATATATATATATATATATATATATTAAAACAAATTTATAAGTAGGAGATTTTGTTTTTTAATATGATAACCTTCTTAAATGTAATTTATATGTATATTTTAACAGAAACCTTATTTTCATTTTAAATATAATGTCTAATAATCATTTGTATCATACATTGTCATACTGGAAAATGCACATCTCTATTTATAAACATTTTTCAATTTATATAATAGTTTAATGTTATAAATGAAAATGACCAAAAAATGGTTCTAAAATACTCAAACACAGCTGCTGAGGTAACCAGTACAAGGCTAACACTTTATATTCACAAATTCCTATAATAATACCAAAAAGTACATCTAACACATGATGTCTTCCTAACAAAACACGAGACATACACACAAACATAGCCCATAAACTTATTACTCCTTTTGTTGCTGCATCTGCAAAGACTTTTTCTGCAAAGAAATATGCCAACATGGCTGCCCTTGTTGCATGGCCTGATGGGAATGCATAGTGATCTATTGACACTGTGGCAAACATGTCATTCTTGTTGTGTTGTGGTCGCTGTCTTTGAAAAAGAATTTTGATCAGTGCTACAATTACCAAATCTCCAAGAAGAACTGAAAAGAAAATATATTTATAATCCATTTAAAATTTATAAAAATCAAGTGTCAACATTGTGAATTTATCATTACATAGTATAACTATACTTCAATATTTCAAATATGAGATGCAATAGATGCGTAAGGCATGCTAAAGGCTGTAGAGTTGCATTAATTACAATAGTTTATTACATCTCAGGGGGTCATCACACCAGACATAAGAGTAAGTTAATCGCTCTTAGATTTAATATTCATATATTCTTTTATCAAATCATTTTTACAGATTTTGTTTCTCATACAAGGTTTGGTTTAAAGATTTCTTGTGCTTGAGGTGCATATTCTTTTAATTTTGAAATAATTATTCACTGTCTATCTTTCAACCTATTAATAATTTGTTTATCAACATTGATAGGCAAATTAGATGTCCAACCAAATTATTTTGCCCCATTCCTACATTACATGTATTTTGACCCAAAGAGTTGACTGGGGTATAGAAAATCATTTTTTTTAAATGGTCATTGATGGTCTTCTCTCATCCAGCACTAAAACCCTTGCTAAAGTGTGTGTCAGTTTGGCTGTATAAATACACAGACACATCAGTTCAGTTTATTGACCATTAAATCCGACAGTGAGTGAGACTCTCTCTGCATGTGAATAAACCCTTGCAAAAACTCTTTGATAGGTCTAAGACTACAAGTGGCCTATTGCAGGGCAAAATTTCTACCAATATCAAATACACCCTCTTTCTACAGTGACAGTCTAAATTTCTGGCCCTTACCAACCATTGCCAACCTACCTTAAAGACCTACCTATTGTAATGATTGTTCATTATTTTTTGTCCTGAATATGCATGCAATAGTTGCCACTGTAAGTTAAACAGGTAACAATCAGTGTGCTCAGTTATAGTCTACTTGTTTGTATTCGGTCTCTATATTTAAAGATTAAATTGTCGCTGTATTAAAGAGAGTATTTGTAGATTTCTTTGTATGCTACAGTTATTTAAGAATAATTCATGCAAGCCATAGATTTTTGGGAAATTTTCACATGGCCCAGGCCATGAGAAAATGACGACATGCATGAATTACTTCTTAAATAACCACTAGAAAAATGTGTTCAATCCCTATAATAACCACTAGAAAAAATGTGTTCAATCCCTATAATAACCACTAGAAAAAATGTGTTCAATCCCTATAATAACCACTAGAAAAAATGTGTTCAATCACTATAATAACCGCTAGAAAAAATGTGTTCAATCCCTTTAATTCTTAACCCAAACATTTTTTTTCCGTTGGCTACTATTTACTGTCAAATCCACAGTTGACATGTCGTAACTAAGGAGTGAGCCGCTATGTTGACTTGCTGAAATCCATGAATGTGCAGAAAATGTAATAGAATAGAAAATGAAACAACACCTACCCCAAAACTCCATTTTAATGCGATATTATCCGAATTTAGAGTATACACGTCATGGAATATTCTTCAGCTTGAGTTTTTTCATTCGTATTCATGACATTAACATGATGTTAATACACCAAGATCATTCATGAAATTTCGCTGAATTTTATTTTATTTTGATTTTATACATTTTTTAAGATCGTTTGCATTAATTCTTTTTGTTATGCATTAGAATAGGAATAAAGGTTCTGTACTTTTTTTTTCAATTTCAATTTGAAAACAACGAAATCCACATAGTGTTTGCACATAGGTTACAATACATGTGGATTTATGTGGGAGGTAAATTGTAACAGCCATCAATATGTACATCTCTGAGTCTGTGCTAAGTATAGATATATCGGGAATTTTATCACGCTGTTGTTTACGAAGTGAAAGAAGCACATCATATTAGAATTATTGATATTATCCTGCAACTGGTTTATTAAATGCATAGACAGTTTTTGCAATTAAAAAGTACCTCCCAGTTGGATCAACAACATATTTATTTTAATGTGACATTTCAACTGTCATTTCTAAACCGTTTGGTAAAATTTGAAGTTAATCCAAATTTGTAGAGATGATCAACTTCACACTTGTTCACAGGAATTGGAACAAAAAATTAAAGACATATTTTATCATACCTGCATGCCCATTGTCATTTCATCAAATCAATTCAGACAAAATAAGAACTTTTTAAGGAAGAATGAAAGTCTCAAGACTATGCATATTGGTTTCCAAATTCATCATTTTTGGGGTCTAAAATGACCCTATCACCTAAGTCTTTTGTTTATGGTATGTAAATAAAACATGTATAACTAAAGACTTTCCACATTATTTTTTTATAATTATATTTTCAAGCCATTATGTTATCAGTAGAAATGTCCCAACATGCCTCATTTGAAATTTAAAGAATGTAACCACATCCATGATCATCATCAGTTTTCGTATTTTCTGGCTGATTACAGATTAGCAGACAGAAGATTTTTATGCTTATTCTATGACTAATACATAGAGAATATCATATGGCTTATTCAATATGGCACCCGTATCAACCCGAGACACCAATATAATTCCAAGAGCTCTTCTCGAGGGATTATCATGATTATATTGGTTGTCTCGAGGGTTGATATGGTGTGAGATATTGAAAAGCCATATCATATACACTTTATTATATACTCCTGGTAGATGTTATTCACGTGACATAATGTAATACAGATTAAGAGTGCAACCGCTCCCGAAATTCTTTTTGAACAATCAAAAGCTCAAAATGTACCACAGTTCAGTTTTAAAACAACAGCGAAGAATTACAGGAATAAACCTGGGACTAATAGATAATTAAATTTATTATATACTTAGTAGTAAATACAGATAAATTGTATGTGTAATACGATCAATGGCAAACGTGCTGTATCAGCCATCCTAATAATATCAATATCAGTCACGGTTGCAAAGGCTTTATCACACCCCCAATCTGTATGACGTTGTGTCATCGATATCAGTCACGGTTGCAATGGCTTTATCAAACTCTTAATCTGTATTACGTTGTCACGTGAAAAACATCTACCAGGAGTATAAAATAAAGTGTATATGATATGGCTTTTTAATATCTCACACCATATCAACCCTCAAGACAACCAATATAATCATGATAATCCCTCGAGCAGAGCTCTTTTAATTATATTGGTGTCTCGGGTTGATACGGGTGCCATATTGAATAAACCATATGATATTCTCTATGTATTAGTCATAGAATAAGCATAAAAATCTTCTGTCTGCTAATCTGTAATCAGCCAGAAAATACGAAAACTTCTAATGATCATGGATGTGGTTACATTCTTTAAATTTCAAATGAGGCATGTTGGGACATTTCTACTGATAACATAATGGCTTTGTTAAAAGTTAGATTATTTTAAAAGTCTCAAAATGTTAAACCTTTGTTTGCAAGAGTATTTTTATTCAAAGAGAGTCTGATACATATTAAGGAAACTTTACATCTGAAAAGGCTATTTAGACTCCAAGCCATTACTGTGTCTACAGCAAGAAAATGGAAGCATGTTTGAAATCGTTATGTTCCACATGCATGGGCCAAATATAGTGTGAAAAATGGGGTCTATTTTTCCTTATTGCCCATCCTCCTTTTGATGAATAGCATTATTTCAATGCAGCATTTACTAACATTGCAATAATTTATCTCAAATTTTGTCCATTCTTCATGAATTGCTGTAAAAAATGTGGTAAACACTTGAAAAATTTCCAAATTTATTGTATTGACAGAGGATTATAGATCTCATTAAACCAGAGACATATATACACATATATGTCTCTGATTAAACATTGTCAAAGAGATCTTTGAATATTTATTTTATTTGGAATTTACTTTTATTATAATCTTGCTAAATGGTATTTCAAATTATATACAGAGCATATTAATGACTTATTTCTTTGTGTATTCAACATTCAACGGAGGAATAATACTACAGCAGCCAAACACAAAATAAAAAGTGAAGGGAGATAATTCTTGTATTGACATATGTACCTATCAATAGATTAACTGCAATTTCAAAGTGTTCTGGTATGTGCGTTGTAACTAGGACTGCTATAGTACCGAATATCCAAGGAATACCATGACATGATATTTCTAGAGCCTTCATCAATGGTCTTAAATTCCCTAGGGGTCGGTTTGCATCGGCACACAGCCCACAGTGCTGTGTCAACTCATCATCAAGCGTAGTGACTGTTTTCATGAATGAATCAATCGCTTTCTTCAACTTTTCTTCTGGATTGACTTCTCTTCTTGATGCATTACCACGCCTTTTACGTCTCTGTATTGCTGACATGCTTCTTGGGTGAAAAATTCATTCGTTTGTACACTTTAATGGAGCAAGCTCAGGTAAAACACGGTATCCGGGAATTCCTTGTGTAAGGCATTATGGGTAGTTCTATCTATAAATAGACTTCTGAGTTGTTACCATAGCTATTTCAAAGCGTCTATCTTACATTTTCCTATTCAATAAATCAATATTCTGCATAGGCAATACGAAATTGCTAGATATGACCTATCACCCCTTTATATATAATAATAAACAAATTTTAAAACCTCTTAAAGGAATTCCCTTTGTGACGTCATAATAAAACCCAAAGAATTTCGGGAGCGGCAAATACGAATGCAACCTTTTGCGGATAAAATTGAATGAGACACGAACGCATTTTTCGTTTACCGCACGGAACCGATGGAAGGAAGAGAGATGGGTAATCGGTCATCGACTTGGTTAAACGAGACTGCAATTGGCATCAACAATTTGAAAGAAATCCACCAAAAAATTAGAGTTCTTAATCTTAACGCAAGAATTGAAAAACAGCCTACAGTGGTGGATGAAACATCACAGTCCGTTCTTAAATATAGAACTCCCAATTTCAGGTTAGTCTTAACCTTGACGAAACTAATAGACCTAAATGTGGTGTATGAAATGGCAACATTTTATTTTTTTCGAAAAAATACTGATTCTTTTATTATTTCAGCTTCAGTATTTTAGAGGGACAGTAATACAATGTACTTCAAATAAAAGCTTGCTGTAGTATGGGCGATACAGCTCAAATCGATTCGGCCCCATTATACGAAAACATTCCGTGAAAAAATGAAATACAATATCTCATCATGTGTTTTAGTCTTTATATAGAAATATTCGATTGTGTTCACCGTGTCTTCTTGTCCGCCTGTATGACCCTCCCCCTAATTTCTTTAATTTCTTTAATTTCAATATGAAACAACGCTCTGTCCAGTTGTTTTCGCATGTATCCCTTTGTTTCTTTAATATTTTAATTGAAATATCGCCGTGTCCAAAAGGCCTGCAGACTTTCTTTTAATTTTTATATAGACTAGCTATTTGGTGTGTCAGTAAAATATTATGTCCCAGTTTATAGACGATACATATACTAACAATATCAAAGATTTTAAAACCGATATAGATACTAGTATCTATATCGGTTTAAAATCTTTGATATTGTTAGTATATGTATCGTCTATAAACTGGGACATAATATATTAGTATAATAGTCCCAGCTCTAAATAAAGCTTCTGTTTGATTGACTGTGACCAGAACGACATGAAACTACTCTTTAGCGCGTAAAATAAAGTAAAATAAGATGAAATCTGAATGAAGAAATTTTCATTAAAAATACATATGACACAGAAAATAATGAGGCCACGCCCTCAAGCGTCTATACCAGAGATTACCATAATATTAATAAAACACAATTTTTCTTTAAAAAAAAACCTACTGACGAGGTTCCTAATATGCCGTTATAGGTGTATAAACAATATTGACACCCTCTGCAGCAAAATTTATAATATTGTACTTCTTACAAAAAAAAAAATTCACAGAGATACTGGCCTCGGATTCATTTAATGTAAACCAAAATCTTTTTATAAGCCTATATATGTGTTTAATGTGACATGTCTTTTCAGTTTTAGATTATTTTTTTGTTGAAATATGCGATTGAAATTTGAAATCAAATTCCATTCCCATCATTTGGAAAACTTCGAACAGTTTGATTCACTATACTGTACTTGGCGGAGAAACTACTAGTATAATGGATTTGAAAATAGTTAATTATATGACTTGCAGTCAAAATAATAAAGTACTAGTATCAAATCCATGTATTCTTTTTAAATAACGTAAAGTTATTTTTAGAAACACTCAGTATAACTAAACATACTTGTCTGTATTCAGGGTGAGTGCTACTATTGAATTAGCCCCTATGACTGAGCAGCAGAAATGGAAAGTTGGTTGGATACAGGCCTGTACGGATATGATGTTCCACAACACATACGGAGATGAAGGATAGTAAGTAAATATAGACAAAAAGTAGCGGTATAAATCTTTGTATAAGGAAATATATTTCAAATTATTTTTTTTTGTCCTCTGAACTCTTATCAGAAATTGTTATGTCAATCTATTTGCTTATTGCAAAATTAATGATAAGTTTCAAGATAAACAGGGCAATTCTGTATTCCACAATACTTTGTCCAGTTTTACGTGTAAGCTTTTACAATAAATCGGATAAATATTAAATTAATAAATATCCAAAAGTGGTAGCTCTAAATTGCTACCACCAGCTTTTTCCTTATTCAAAATCCTCATTTCTTTTCACCCAACTATATCACCAATCTAAAATCTTATCCTGAATATGTATGTAATATTTGCAACTTCATGAACGTAGACAAAACAACAATCAATCTGTCAATCAACCCCAAACAGCTCTAATTTTATACCAAATCTGTTTTCAAACAAATGTTGTGCTTTTAACGAGTAAGCATTAATACATTTTACTACTTTTAGTATACAAGTTTACAAGTTGAAGGTTATATAACTAAATTTAACAATTGGTTTATTTTTCTTTTGGAAAATGTTTTATAAAAAAAGGTACATTAAGTTGACTTTGTCCTAGATCAAGTACATCTCATAGTAAAATATCGAATTAAAGTAGTTGCTTATTCCTCATAAAACAAAACTCTAAAGTAAAAATAATAAAATTTATTGAATACTTTTTTATTGTAAATAATTGTCGATCAATGCGCTTCATATCCAACAAATGTTCACACGCTCAACGCTTCAACAACTGGGACGAATAGATTATGTATTAGTACCATACTATCAATTGAAGTATTATAAAAACTATATTTTAATGAGAAAACTAGGAAATTATACGAGTAAACTCAAGCTTTTCAATCGTTTTGCTATACTCTTACTAATTGTAACGTTGTCATGAAGAGCACGTTCAGTCATGGAACAATACTGTTTACATGACGTGTGGATTTTCGTGCCACAGAGTTGTATTCTATAGACGAACACTCCACATCTCCACGAGCTATGTTTGCAATTGTTTTTTTTTCTATAAACTATTTGTTTTCAATTTTGATTTTTATGCCCCACCTAGTTGCATTATGTTTTTCGGTCTGTGCGTCCGTTCGTCCGTCCGTCTGTCCCGCTTCAGGTTAAAGTTTTTGGTCATGGTAGTTTTTGATGAAGTTGAAGTCCAATCAACTTGAAACTTAGTACACATGTTTCTTATGATATGATCTTTCTAATTTTAATGCCAAATTAGAGTTTTGACCCCAATTTCACGGTCCACTGAACATAAAAAATGATAGTGCGAGTGGGCAGGTTTAAGTTTTTGATGAAGTTGAAGTCCAATCTACTTGAAACTTAGTACACATGTTCCCTATGATATGATCTTTCTAATTTTAATGCCAAATTAAGAGTTTTGACCCCAATTTCACGGTCCACTGAACATAGAAAATGATAGTGCGAGTGGGGCATCCGTGTACTATGGACACATTCTTGTTTTATACCCAAATTGAAAAATTAAATCGGACTGTCTTTATAGTTTTCATTTTTATATCAAATAATCTTTTAATCCAAAAGCAATCTAGAAAATAAAATCATAGATAGTTTAATTAATCAAATAATTTATTTATTGTTTCATTGCCGTTTAATTATTTATTGTTTTATATAAGGAATTAACTCATTTATTTCACGTTTATTCTATTTAGACGAATGGCCGAGAATTAATGTACTCGGACATGTAGCTCAAACAGTTATGCCGGTAGAAATGCTTTCTGAATAGTTGAATAGTTCTTTTGATGTTTGTCAATTTATTAGAAAAGCAGGCGATTGGATCGCACATATCATTATGGCATTTTTGTACAAACAACAATAGGACCACCGTTCCATTTATGTACTCGTTGATTTTTACTGTTTTATAAGGCCATAGCATGTCAATTTTCAGGATTTGTTTTTTAACAGCTTCAGCTTAAGCACATGCTAGTTGACACTGATTTGTCTAATTTTTTGTCTTTCATTGATATATTTGTCACAGGGAGGCAGCTTTTACAATATGCAATATTCCTACATTTTTGATAACATCAATAGATATAGGAAGATGTGGTGTGAGTGCCAATGAGACAACTCTCCATCCAAATAACAATTTATAAAAGTAAACCATTATAGGTCAATGTACGGCCTTCAACACGGAGCCTTGGCTCACACCGAACAACAAGCTATAAAGGGCCCCAAAAGTACTAGTGTAAAACCATTCAAACGGTAAAACCAACGGTCTAGTATAAATAAAAAACGAGAAACGAGAAACACGTATAAATTACATAAACAAACGACAACTACTGTACATCAGATTCCTGACTTAGGACAGGTGCAAACATTTGCAGCGGGATTAAACGTTTTAATGGTACCAAACATATTTCTTCTTTCAAATCTTATTGTTTCTCGTTAAAATGGAAATACGAAAAACAATTTAAAAGCCTGTACAATTTAGATCGAAGTTCGCAACAAAATTCCCTTCAAGCAAATTAACTCTTCAACTTGCTTCCATTTTTTTTTTAAGTTGAATGTAGCCTTTATAAAAGGGAAGGTTTATAATTTTTACTATCTTTTCAAAACGGCATGCACACAAGAATATTGAACATAGAAAGAAATGCACAGCAGATTAATTTACAGATAAAACATTTGAAGAATCGATTTTGTTTTAGCTATTCTAAATGCAGTCATGTAAAATGTTAAAATGTCAATTCTACAACCAATTGTACATCGATCAAGGATTTAATCGTTTATATTTATTTTAGCACAAGTTGGGAATTTCCAGAGCTGATAAGTGGTCAACAATCAATGATCAGCGATTGTGATGGACATCATTACCCATGGTACGGTTCAAGAAACGAAACAGTTGTTTTTGAAGGGCCTTGCAAAATGTACCAATCTGCAACCATCGCAATGAACGATAACTTTCATCCTCACGTAACTTGGAGAAACCCATCTAACCGTAATCAAACTGAACCAAACCTTAGTCATATTATTCGTGACCAGAGTTTTTATGTATGGTTAGTTGCATGGAACATGACAACTCAGAATGCTTATATTTTGAAAACCGTTCGTTGGAATATGAAACTGGAAATTAATGTTGACCCAAAGAAATCTCTCGGCGCAAGGGCCAATCTTGTCACCTCAGTAGTTCCAAAGCAGCCTACTGTTTTAGAAAACAATATTCCGATTCCTAGATGTTCTCTAATGCCACCAAATGCCAATAGTGCTCAGATGCTGGTATGGAGACCTCGTTTGGGTGAAGCCCAATGTATTATACCTCCTGTTTGGAAGAAAGAGGTTCCAGTAGAAGAGCAAGTTGTTCGTTTTGACAGCAAGCTTTGTAAACTTTAATCAACATTTCATATAGCTTTATTTCTGTGATAAATTTTATACATATTTTTTTAATATATTTATAAGGGTTTTTTAGCATTTTGTATCTTTTTATGGAAAGTGCAATATTCAGTGCCACTATTAAAGTAATTTGTTAGATATAAGTTGTCTTTTTTTTTATACAAAATTAAGATATTTTCATCAGAGGTTACCATTGTCTTTTTAAAATTCAAATAGATTTTCTTCTGTCTTGGGATAGGTGCATGGTAGTCAAAAAGTACACGCGCAATGTTTGGATCATTATTTATTGTCTCTATTTTGTCGGCTATTGACTTGTCTGGTAGCATTCAATCGATGATATTGACACTTTTTGGTCGTGCAGTAAGACAACACGATAGCTTGCTTAAATCATTTATATTTATTTATTCTACAAAGCTATATATGACAGTAGACATCACATGAGCTTCATGTTTCCATATGCTTCCAATACCAACAAAAGACGAACTTGGTAATCCTTCATGTTTTTTTTTATATCATGCGAGAATATTGTGTTTCTATGAATAAAATGAGATGTGAATAAATGTCAATAAGACAGCAACCCAACGAAAGATAGCCGAAAGGAATATAGACGGCTACAGTAAGTCTCCAACAATATTCACGTGTCTTATACAATATCTCTAGCTCAAAATTGTACCAAGTCCATTAAAGTAGGGAAGAATTTAAACAGAAACAATCAAAGGTCTGTAACTAACACATCCATGCAGTTTTGATATTCGATAACAGTAACGCTCATCAATTAAATTAACATGGCAGGTTTTACAAGCGAAGCAGGAACTGCTGACACCTCTGGAACACAAAAGTTGGAACAACATTAAAAAGGTTTAAAATTGATGAACATTTTAGACATATGTTTCTTCCCTAAATTACAGTAACGAAATGTATTATTGTATCCGGAATTACTAGACATTCTTATGATTCAATTTTTCCTCCTTTTTAATATAAATCAGTGTTTGAAGTACTTGCGATTACAATTTATTTAAAAAGCACCCAACCCTTTAATATCAGTATTATAGACAACAATAACACAGGTAAAAGGAAAACAATACTTTATAGATTATAACGCATCGAAGAATGATTTAGATGTATACATTTTTCAAATATATGTATAAATTTATAATACATTATTTTCTAACCAATAACAAGTGGTGGAACAGGTACTTAAGCTTTAAGAGCAGTGAGTTCTCTCCCTGTTCCTGTTATCTGGAAATAGTAGACAAACAATATAGTATGTCCAAGCTGTTATTCAATTGTAAAGTTTCTGTGTAGTTCGGTTGGACTAATGTTTGCCTTTGATCGTCTTTTGTACTGTTGGCCAGGATGTTTTCTGTCTCAAGATTTTGATTGCCCCTTGCAAAGCACTGTAACTAATGATTTTAAAAATAAGATTTCAGGAGATAGCAGGAGACGATTAACCTATTGACGCACCCGGTCTCGCTCCAGTTGGACCTCATTTTTTTGTTTGTTTAAACTTATGTTGCATAAATTAACTGTGATCTAACAGGTGAACTCTTCTTGTCTAGTGACCCTGTCATCATTCACTCGACGCTAGTATTATACTTTCTGTTTACAGTATCCCTTGACAAAGATATTTTGTGTTGAATTGTTGAACAGTTATTTCTTCGTTCTTATTATTGTTTTGTTTTTACTTTTTAAATTTGGTGGTTATACCAGTAACTAAAGTTCTCTTATGTGACAGTTGATAATGGCATAAGCTTTTTGTAGTTTTAATAATGCCGTGAGTCCAATTAGCTGCTTTCATTTATTTGTCAATTAGTAACTAATAACATATTTGTTTTTTACCCTACACTTGATCATAAAATATAAAATCGTGAAAATTGTATTTCAATGAGAACAAACTGTGCCTTTATTTTGCTTTTTTTTTACTGTTGTGATGCTTCAAAGCACCTAACAAAACAACACTTAATTGAGTCTTTTACCGCAATACGTTTAAATTAAAATTAGCATAATTTCTTTGTATATTGATCCACATGAACGAATCCTTACTAAATCCAGCGTACACACTTTAAATCAATTTCCCAAGGAAATCTTCATACCCAAATTAATGACAAACGGAATTACCTATCTTTCCACGTTGTTAAATTTCCTTTAATTTATGTTTGTTCTTCTCGGCTGGGTATCGATGTCCTACATTACAACAACCACTCTGATTCTAATTAATATACCAGTAACACTTCTTTTAATGAAAAACTATAACATCGAGGAGTTCGATATAAAAAAAGGCCAAACCTTTTACTAAAGTTACCGGCAATATAAGGACTTAACTATAGATGACATTCGCTTGTATGAATTCAATACATATGCAAGAGGTTATAATTATCTATGTATGAAAATTAAAAGATAATATTACTCACTCGGTATTATATGCTTATAATTTAATTTTGGATGTAACACGTCTTCTGATTGGCTGAAAGTTTTTATGTCTATCAGCTCATAGACATAATTTTGTCATGTGACTGTGACATCATCAACGTTTTTTCGTGATTTACTCCTTAAAAATGGAATTCAGAATTAAATTATAAGAATGGCTGTAATATTTTTTCTGTCTATTCGAAATAACCTCAAAAATGTGGTGCACACTTTTAAATTATCCACTACGCGGGTTGGTCAGTGTGCACCACATTTTTACATCGGATGACCGTGAGGGCACTCCGGTGTATTGCTGTCGCCTAGATTTCCATCACGTAACTTTCGTGTTGGGATTGTAACCGATCTATAAACATGATAAATACGCGGACATTATCGAGTGCAAAATAACATTCCTTATCGCTTGTCATAAATTCCTTTTTTCAATGGATACTCCAAAAAAATTTTTTTTAAAACAAATTAATAATATGAACATTTTTTATCGTTAGAAATATATATATAAGTAAAAAATCTTTAATATCTATGCACACGTACAGAAAAAAGTGTGTTAACGCATGCGGAAGAATATCTCAAGAACGTTTACGTTTGCAATCTCCCATGCAGAATTATCGATCCTTGCTCTCTCTCAAGGACCGATAACTCTGCATGGGAGATAGAACGTTTTGCGGGAAAATATGAATGCCTACTCAAATCCAAATTATTAGAAAAATCGAATTATTACAGAAGAGTGTCCACCATGCACTTGCACTGCACTATGATTAATATAGTAGAATAGAATGATATACAAATGATGAGAATTACATATACATGTAACTGTAATATACAAATATTAATATGATATATAACAATAAACCAGAGTATACTGATTTTTACCATATACTTGTATAAAATATAACTAAAATTTTACAGTTCAATAACATTTAAAAATATTAAAAGGCTTTGAAAGGATTACTAGGTTTATTGATCAGATTCCTAAGAATTTCCTCAGCGGGCTGATAAAGGAACCTTTATTGACTGCTTCCGGAATGTTATCACATGCCTTTCCGTTAATTTCCGTGACGTTTATTTACATGCAACTTCGTGCATTTCCGGAAATTTGTTCGAAAACGACAACACAGTGGGGAAAACCGCAAGTGATTTAAGATTTTTCACAAAATGGTTGAGGAGCAAATTTCAAACTAAGAACATAATAATTGTTGTGACAAGATAAATAAAATGCTTGTAATATCAATAAAAACAATTAGAATTTAGAAATTTGTATTTGGTTGTCTGTAAATTATTATCTAAAAATTCATGGAAAGACAAAATTTTAATCAATAGTTCTTGTCTGTATTTCTTCTGTTGAAGTATATGATAAAAAGATAATTACATGTCATTTATCATATCAGACCCTTTATCGGCCCTCGTTCGTGATATCAGCCCAAGAGCCGCAGGCTCGAGGGCTGATATCATGACCTAGGGCCGATAAAGTGTCTGATATGAAAAATGCCATGTAATAATCTATACGTATCACTACAATATAATAGTTATTACGATGAGGTTGAATTCCTCCCTGTCATTTATTTATCATCCACGCACGAACTTGTCTCAGAAAAAAAATATATCTGTACATTAACCTCACTTTCAGGTATAGAGATGTGATTTTTTTTCTGAGACAAGTGCTTGTGACCATCCACAAGAACTTGCGGTCATCCGATGTTCAGTACTTCAGTACTTTGATTTATTTTATTTTTCATAGACAGAAAAAATATTACAGTCATTCCTTAAATGTTGCTCAAATAACCCACCAGTTAAAGAGTGGTTTTTGAATCTTTCTTATTAGCTAAGCATAATATAGTAACATCTTTGGCCGAATCTTTTCATCTTGTGTTTTGGAGCTTACTAATTGATAAGGAGATGTGGCATGATTGCCAATGACAACTATCCAACAAAGTTCAAATAACATGGACTTAAGCAACTATAGATCACCGTACGGACTTCAACAATGAGAAAGAAAGAAGACACACAGTACCAATCTAAGAGAACTGGCAGTTACTGAAAGTTAGTTCGAAGTCAATAAGAACTAATTATTAAATCCTGTTCTCCCAGACTTAAATATCAATCAGTACACGGTCAACGAATTTAGTGTATATACTTCATAAAAGGTCCGAGAAAAGCTTGACCTTATCCTTCTTCATTTCCTAATTTATGCTACAAATTAGAAATACTTTAATTGTTGTTTGTCTTTTGGTCTTTATCTTATTTAGCCATGGAGTTGTCAGTTTATTTTCGACTTATGAGTTTTAATGTCCCTTTGGTATCTTTCGCCTCTCTTTTATATTATAATTAATTTGTTCCTCCCTATATTTGGAACTTTTTCAATGAGGTATTACAAGCATTGCACTACAACATATTCTTCTCACATAAATCATGACGTTTCTGTTTAGAAACACATGCAGTGACTGATATCAGAACGTATGGAGTCTTGTTTCATTCTCTTAAGTGTTTGAGATTGCTTCAGTTACTGCGAACGTTATACAGTAAATGCAGTTTTCACTATTGCCCTTTTTAATTACGTTTTTGTATTCTGTGATACCGATACAATTGAATATAAGTGCTTTTCCTTTTCTTGTATGTTTTTTTTTTTTCGTGGTTTGCTGATTTTTGTATGTTTTTGTCCCAAGCTAGGAGCCTGTAATTCAGTGGTTGTCGTTTGTTGTTGTATACATATTTGTTTTTCGTTTATTGTTTTGTACATAAATCAGACCGTTAGATTTCTCGTTTGAATTGTTTTACATTTGTCATTTATGGCCCTTTTATAGAAGCTGACTATGCGGTATGGGTTTTGCTCATTGTTGAAGGCCGTACCATGACCTATATTTGTTAACTTCTACGTGAGTTTGGTCTCTGGTAGAGAGTTGTCTCATTAGCAATCATGCCACATCGTCTTATTTTTACATGCATTGTTTGTTATTCCACTGATGGAGCACGAATAGGAATGAGTACTCACAATAATAGGTTAACCCTGCTACATGTTTATGTTCCAGTCCCAAGATAGGAATATTGATAACGGTTGGTGACTATTCGCCCTCATGTTTTAACTATAATTGGCGATGGTCTTAAATACATGGTAGTGAAATTGTATAACAATCTCGCTAAACTTTGATTAATTGAAAGGTTACATAAGCATGTGCCATGGTACAGGAGACAAAGGAAGCAGTGGTCTATAAATACGTTTATTCCGAGAAGTCTGACAGCAGAATAACTAATCCTATGTCGAAGAAAAGAGTAGGGAGTCGGATACCGGTTTTTTTATCATCTGAACGTGAGATACAATAGATAGCCGTACATAAAATTGATATCTCTACAATATGAACGAAAGCCTCAACACTTGTAGGTTGTAGTTCTAACACGTATTCGAAACAAATTATCCAAGGAGCAAATGCGGAAAATTGGTGTAAAATGTAAAAGTATGACCAGGAATTTGTTCAGTTTTATTCTGATATATCTTGTGTTCTTCTTTTTTTTTAAATTTTCCTACTGATCCACATAAAATGATTTTGATTATTTTTGTTATTCCTTGGAAAAGAAAATGATTTATAGAATGTCAAACCCACTATCCGATTCTGATTTATATCAAAAGAAAACTCACAATAAACTTTCCTGTTCATTGACCATTTACCTGAGCACTTTATGTCAAAACTTATTTTATTCATAACTGTAATTTGAAGCTTTCTCTATAATTATATATTTTAACAAATTATTGAACCAAAGAACTAAATTTAAAACCAAAAACCCTAACACTTCGTTTCCCTTCATGAATTTTGTTTAGAATTTGTGTTGCATAGGCATAGTTTACACAAAATTTTCATAAAATTATTAAGTGGATTAAACATTCTAAACAAAATGGAGACTCAAATGGCAAGAGGAAGCGTGGGAAGTAAAATAATTCAACAAGATGACGAGAAACAACCAAAATGTACCTTTAAAGATGACGAAAATCCAAAGAGACGTGATCTTACTACATGTGAAATTTGCAACAAAGATTTGTTTGCTCCAAAAAACTTTCCATGTCTTCATTCATTTTGCGAAATGTGCATTACTGATTTCGTCAAAAGAATTAAAAAAGAGAAAAAGTCGAAAGGTCACACTCCAACAGTAGCTTGTCCTATTTGTGAAACTCCTGCAACGTTCCGATCTGTTGAAAATCCGAAAGAATTTGCTGAAAGCTTACAAACAAGCACACTTTCTGCTACTCTGCTCTCAAAGAAAGCAGAAAAGTCCAGGGAATGTAGTCTATGTCCATCTGTTCAAAGAAATGAGGCAACATTTTGGTGCTTTTACTGTGCGCAAGCATTGTGTGAAAACCATGAAAGCTATCATAATACAGTTACATCATCAAAAGTAAAACACCAAGTGTTTCCAATTAAAAATATCAGAGATGTTCCAGATTCAATTTATAAATCGCAGCACTGTCGATTTCATGAGAAGAACCCCGTAATTCATTTTTGTATGGATCATTTGAATTCGTGTTGTTCGATTTGTTGGAAGCGGATGCACAAAGTGTGTAATGTTATCCCGATCGATCAAGCTGCAAGAATTGTACACAAATCCCGCATAACTTCGGATTTACACCAGACAATTGATCATTTGCTAGTTAAAGTAAATGATACTTTACAAGAACGTAAAGATTTACTGAAAGACATACACAAACAACGGAACTCTTCCATGAAAGCAGTGAAAATGTTTAGAAAGGATCTAGATAATTACATCGATTCATTACAAGCCAATTTAGAACTAGATATTGAGAATCATTTTTGTCAAACTAAAGAACAATTTGAGAGGGAAATACACGATTTTGAAAACAAAAGGTCAAATTTCGAACACTACCAAAAGCTAATTAAATCAATTAATGAATGTTCACAACCAATTCAGTCTTTATCAGAGCTAACAGATATTCGACAACAGTGCAATGAAATAGAGGAATCAATTGGAAGAACTCTCTTTCAAATGAAGAATTCTCGACTCTCGGTTACATTTATAAGTATTCAGCAAATAGCGCATGTCATATCTAAACTAGGATCAGCAGTCATAACAGAAACATCTCGTAGATCACGAATGCTCAGACCTTCAAATGATTCTAGAAGCAAATCGCGACACAGCACTCACAATTCAACTTCTTCAAGGAGGTCGAATAATCGTTAAAGTTTACACCTTGGTCAGCTTTTCATACATGAGTATCGTTTGAAATACGATAGTGAAATTATATGCAGTATACATGCATTTTTGTTTGTTTGTTGTTGTTTTTATATGTTGTAAATAACCCTTAAATACCTTGCGTTAACTACGCCAATTCAGAAAGTAATGTTTAATTAATGACTGTTTCCATGAAAAGGACACGTCAACATGACGGGTTCGATGCTTGTAACCATTTCAGATTAAATTTTATTTCAGACCAGTATCTCTATGTCAAAAATCAATACATCAAAGTTATTGTTCAAATTAAATCTTTAAATCTAATTATTACAATTAAATGAAATAAAAAAAAAAAAAAAAAAAAAAAAAACACTGTTAGCTTATCGATGTCAATAAAATGTTCAGTGTTGGCTTCTATCGTGCCCACTTCCGTCCATCATCAATTTATGGTCGAAAACTTTTCTTTTCCTCTAAAACGATGCTGTCTCATTGATGTTTACCTTTTATTCATATTTGAAGTTTTTTTTTAAAAAACAACAAAAAATAGGCACTTAATTCAACTTGCACCGTTGTGTATAGACCGATAACAAACTTTTAGCATTAACATTATTCTAATTCGGGCTGTGTGAAGCAACCCAACTTGTACTAACATGAGCAACACGACGGGTGCCACATGTGGAGCAGGATCTGCTTAACCTTCCGGAGCACCTGAGATCACCCCTAATTTTGTTTTAAAGGGGTTCGTGTTGCTCTTGCTTAAGTTATAAGTGTTGTTCTTGTTCTTTTTAATTTTTCAATGTTTGTGTTGTTTATACCGGTAACAGTCTCGTCTATCCTATGTCAAGTAAAAGATAATTCAATTTCAAAATTTCACATTCGGTCAAGTTTTAGGGTTAGAAAATTTTACATGACCGATGGTCTAGAATTTAGTAATGTCTTAGGGTTAGATAAGGGTCAATTACCAATCTGCTATTGCGTGATGTCTAATCACTAATTGATATAACTTATCAACTTATTTTATAGGAGTACATGTAACATGTGGAGCAGATTCTTCTTACCCTTCAGAAGCACCTGAGATCACCCCCAGTTCTTGATGGGGTTTGTGTTGCTCAGTCTTTAGTTTTCTATGTTGTGTTTTGTGGACTATTGTTTGTCTGTTGGCGTTTTCAGTTTATTTTCGACTTGTGAGTTTGAATGTCCCTTTGGTATCTTTCGCCTCTCTTTTATAGGTTAAGCGCAATAACATAATTACACATTTTTGGAAACTGGACCATTTTACATTTTTCATTTCGAGGCCTTTTACATCTGACTATGCGGTATGGGTTTTGTTCATTGTTGAAGACCGTACGATGACCTTTAGCTGATAACTTCTATGTCATTTGGTCTCTGGTGGAGAGTTGTCTCATTGGCAATTATACCACATCTTCTTATTTTTTACATGTATCAATATAATTATGTGAGTACCGAACCACTGGCTATACGAGGCACCTAAATTTCAAGTAAAAGACGTTGTTGTTGATAATTCTTTTTTATGACTGTAGAACTGATTGTTTTTCTTCTCGTGACCATGATAGAGTACAGCTTTATTTGTGAAACACTGACTGATGCATGCTTATTCAAATTATTTTGTTATTACCATTTTATGCCCAAACGTAGGCAATGGGGCTATTAAATGTTACCCTTGACCGTCCTTCCGTCCGTCCCATTTTCGTTTCCGCACTCTAACTTAAGTTTTCCTCATCCTAATGTTATGAAACTCATACACAATGCTAAGAACCAAAACTCACAGCCAAGGGTTCGAATTTGGGCAGTGAGTCACTTACTGTTCTAGAGTTCAGACCCTTTATAACTTCGGAACATTTGTGTTATTCAAATTTTATAAAACTCTTAGGCCCCTTTTTAACTTGGAAAATTCCAAAGTTTGAGGTGGTGGGACATTCGTGTCCTCCGACGCATTCTTCTTTTATTTTGGAAATATAATGAAGTGATGCTCACATGATAAATATTCATGAATTTTCTAGGAAAATGCATCAATGTGCTATTCTTTTAAGGAATGACTGTAATATTCTATGAGAAATAACATCGAAAATGAGGTGCACACTTTTAAATAACCAACTACGCGGGTTATTTCAGTGTGCACCACATATTTGATGTTATTCCTTATAATTTAATTCTAAATTCCATTTTTAAGGAGTAAATCATTAAAAAATGTTGATGACGTCACGGTCACATGACAAAATAATGTTTATGATCTGATAGACAAAAAACTTTCAGCCAATCAGAAGACGTGTTACATCCAAAATTAAATTATTGAAGTTTATAACCATATCATGAATAATGTTTTATAACATTAGAACTTCATGTCATAGTGTCAATTATAACTTGAATGAAATGATATAAAAAAATAAGATAAAATAATCTGTGACTTAATATATATTGTATTATTCATATCCTTGTCATAACATCAAAAGAAAAACCACAACTCAGTGAATTTAGTAGTCCTCTGTCAATCAAAGATGTATATAGTCAAGGATAAGATGGATATAAAATCACTTGATCAAAACACAGCTTAGCTTATTGGTTCAGTCAACGAACCTCACATATAAGGTTGTACATTCTCTTGAATAATACAAAATCAGCTGAACAAAGAGAAATTTAACAGGAATAAACTTACAAAATTCAACAAGTTAAAATGCAATAAAATATAAAGTATTAAACAAACATATCACAGATTGTTATGTCACTAGAATGAACGTATCTTTATCCCCAATCAGGGTGAATCACAAAATGGCGAGATACCGGCTCATGTGGTCTTATATAATGAGAACTCGAGTTTTCCACCCTTTTTTCTTTATATTCTGGCAAATGATGCCACGTGGTATGCATCCATCGGTTACTCCTGGTATTTGGTGTAAGTAAACGAATGTGGTTAAATTTTCCTTTACCTTTCGGGATCATCTTACGTCGTGGTTTATATTCTGTTGACGTTTCGATTTTACCATCCCCACTGAAAAGAAATGAAATGAACACTTGTCAATATTGTCACAAATAACAGATACATAAAAAACAGATCATGTGTAGCATCAGTATTACTTTAACACGCTTTCGAGTTCTAAGGAAACTATTATACGCATTTTACATAATTTTATTTGACTTTTTGATAATGAGTAAAATTATTTCATAACATTTTATGCTGTAATTAACAGTGCAATTTTCCTTTTGCTTATTTGTACTTAAAAGATTAAATATAATGTAAAAGTCAATTGAAAAGGTAATAAAAGTGGTGGAAGACACCACGAAACAAATACAGAATAAGACTTACTCTTCTAATGTTTTGATAACCTGTTGGAGCCTCTTTTTCTGTTCAGCAACAGATATACCCATCAATTTACTACCAGCAAGTGAATTGAAAAATCTCAAAGCGACTTGTCTTTCTGCAAGAAAAAAAGCAAGTCTTGATTATTATTTTCAATTGATATATTTAAACGCTTTTTTTGCCCAATTTAAACTTTACCTGGTTTATGATTGTGAAATACTAAAAAGAGTCCCTTCTTCTTACTGATCGAAAAGAAATTCCAAGAATTGGTCTCCAATAAACATTGGACATGGTTGCTTACTGCAAACTCTCATATGTATAGTAAATACCACACATGTATGTAAATTTAAAAAGATATGGTATTTCAATCAATAAAAAGATACAAATACGTACATATGGACATGACACATATAACAGGTGACCGATACCTTTAGTTTATTTCTTCTTTCGAATTACATGTAATACAGAGAGAACTTATCTTATACAAACTGAATTGTACTGTAAATAAGATTGTTTTAACCTATCAATAATAGAACTGGACGTTAGTACATAGACATACCTTCTTCGGTAGCATTGTCTAACCATTTTTCCACAGTGTCTTTTGCATCAGGCAGTAGAGTCTTCTTTAATGTGTGGTCCAATTGATGTTTCTTTTCAGTCATGCGGAGAATGCGTTCAATCACCTTGCGATCTGTTTGTGGCGCCAATTTAAAATAGTGTTCAGCCGTTCTTACTGTATGAGGTTGTAGTGATTTTTGGAACTCCTGAATGACGAAATAAAAAAAGAAATCTAAGTTACATGAAAACTGCACTAGCTGGGTGTTTTATTGAAACTCTATTGTCGGAATGGAGTATGAAAATCATGAAGCTGCTGCAAAACCTTAGCAAACCACAAAAGTCGTTATTAATGTAATAGTCACGATACATTTGCAATTGTAGATTGTAAAAGGGATTATACGTTTTATGAACGATAACGTTTATGGTGGGGATTTTATCAATTACCACAGCAACTGTGTCTAAAAGTTCCAAAAGATCACGAACCGTTCAAAATTTATCACTTAGCCATAGCTATACGTAAACATATGACACCAGTCTTCAAATTAAAATTTTGGCAACACATATTGAACACAGATATACAATTTTTGATGAATAATGTTTATCGTATACTACATATAATCTCTCTTACATTATTACCTTTAGATAATACCACATGAACATATATACGGATGCAAATAGTCCTTATAGGTTTAAAGATTACAAACACTGGCTTTAAAGATCTTAAAGCAGTTAAAATGAACAGCATTATTTAAAAAAGAGTCGGACTATACCAAGGGGACATCTAAAACTCACAAGTCGAAGAGAAACTGACAACGCTATGTCAAAAACGAAAAACAACGAAAAGACAAACAAATCCCCAAAACGCTCCATAGAAAACTATAGACAGAACAACACGAAACCCACCAAAATCTGGGGGTGATGTGCTCTGTGAGGGTAAGCAGATCTGTGGAAGATCGTGTACAATAATAACTCTCAAGATTTAAGGTTAAGATTTTCAATGATACTTTGAGGCGTTTTTTACAGGATAATTGGAAGATTTTTGGTAATACCTATGATTCTGTTTATGTATTACAGGTTCAAAGGAGCCTGAATCGTTTATCTGATATGTATTCATAATATTATCAGATATAAAAATGCATGGTGCTTTGCAATTTGAAATGCCGAATAACTCATATTGAAACCAAATTTAGAAAAAATAATCGGTATAGATTACTAAAATCTAAGCAAATTTGTATAATGGGTACTTTTTTAAAAGTTAATTAGGCGAATCTATTAAACGAGAAGACCTCATTTTGTGTGTCGCTTCTCTTCCTTCCACAATAAATTAATCATCATGCCTCTGTGTCCTATAGGTACCATGCATAGTCGTATTTGTCATCCTCGCTTATGATTATTCGGTTTGGGTTATTTTGGGAGGAAAACAAAAATAAAGGCGTCCGGATATTGTTTCCGTCATCGGACGGACTTTTAAGTCATAGAAAAGACTTCCGTTTAGGACTGTTTTAAATTACACATAATTTTCAGGCATAAGTACTTGGGGACAGGACAATTATTTTCGCGTTTTTCTGTATACTATGATCATACATATACTATAAATAAAATGTATTTGCTATTTACTATCAATTCCAAATTTACTATCCACGGCGGTCACTGATATATATTATATAGAGTCTCTATATAATATATCAGTGACCGCCGTGGATAGTCTCTTAGTCTATATAATATATCAGTGACCGCCGTGGATAGTAAACTCGGAATTGATAGTAAATAGCAAATACACTTTATTTAAAGTATATGTATGTTCATAGTATACAGAAAAACAGAAAACAAAAAATAACGGACTTTGGAAAAAAGGGGGAGGGCTAAAAAAAATTGTCCTGTCCCCAAGTAAAGATGACTTTTGATACCTTTCCTGAAATTCTACAGTCATAAATCTTTTACAAAAATTCATCCTACAACAGTTTACATACTTTCAATGACGCTCTAATGCCCGCGATTACGCGGGTGTGTTCTATTTTCTATGTAATATGCAACCATTTGAGATCCCAAAATGAAAAAAAAAACACCCAAACATTTTGGGACCCATTTAGAACATTTTGAACATGTGTTTCGTATACTCGTAATTAGGTCCCAAGTACGTAAACTATGTTGACGCTAATAAAGGATATAAAACTACTAAACATTTCTTACAAAGAATCAAATAAATGTCTGCTTTGAAGATAGAAAACGAAACATGAAACCTTCATTTTCTTTAAAATGTCTGTGTTCCTGCACGATCAAAACTCCCATAATTATAATGGGTACATACTCCTCAGGGCTGTTGCATTAATATTAGGAATATTGCCCCGAGCAGTATATCATATTATACGAGCTTGTGAGTGCAATTTCATATACTGTGAGGGATAATATTCCTCAATATTAGTGCGATTACCCTTTTATTATTATAGTCCAATCTACATGAGATATTGAACAGCAGGCTCTTCAATATAAATGATATAAAAATGTTTAAAAGCTAACTATACCTTTCTTATTTCTTCCATATTATTATTTGTTTCATTTTTCTTAATTACAGATGGTTTTAAGTCTGTCACTGAACGTACAAATGGTTCTGGTTTAGTTGTTTGGTTTGGTATTGAAGGTTTCATCAAATCAGTACGGGATCTTTGAGGTTTCAACACAGTAGGTACGGCAGTCATCTGTAATGGGCCTTTGTCTTGAATTTTGGTATATTCTCTTGTCATTCCTTTAGCAGAAGCCTTTTTGTTTCTTAAGTTAATGTTAGGTACTGTAACACAATAGTTACTAGTATTCATTAATCATGTTTGATATTCAGTAGATGTTATACATTGAATGTAATCTAATACATATTCCACATGACGGTATTATGACTGTTTTCAATGTTTCTTTTGTTTTGCATAATGCAAGTTGCAGAATTTTATTTATTTGCTTATTCTGTCCCGGTTAATACTTTTGACAATAGAATTTGTGGCTAAATCAATTCATTTTATTGGTATAAAATCAAATTTTAGGATTGTCACCAAGGCATACTAATTCTCAATAATTCGTGTTTTATATAATTTCGTTATATTTCTTAGTAAATATTGTTACCCCTTGACAATGATTTTAAGCAATGTCATACTCATTAAAAGTCAATTTTATCATACAGTCTTGTCTTCTGGTCTGATTTTATAGTTAAAACCATTTAATAAAATACGGAAGGACGACAAAAACCATAAAACTAAGCTACTAGTATATAGCTAATTACACAACAACAAAAAATGCATCATATATACTTTGAGACAGAGAGAGAGAATTGTATACATATGTTACTACCATTGTATATGTACAGTAATGTACGTTTATAGATGACAAATTTAAACATATTTCGTTGGAGAGAGAGAGAGAGAGAGAGAGAGAGAGATCACATTAAGTCAATTCTTTTAGATTCATATATATGCCATTGGATGGATATAGCTAGAATTACATGCCTACGCTATAAGAATATATATATATATAAAACACCATTGTATATGTACTGTAATGTATATTTAGTTGACAAATTTAAACATCTTACGTTTAACATCATTGCTGTCCCCTGAAATTTATATTAAACTAAGATGAAGATATCTATGGTCTCCAATGTACTGACTGATATTTTATTCTGGGAAAACATTGTCTATTTATTAATATTAAAATAAGAATATGTGGTATGATTGCCAATGAGACAACTACACACTAGAGACCAGATGACGTCGATGCAAGCAACTATAGGTAACCGCACCACCTTCAATAATGAGCTAAACCCATATCGTATAGTAAACTATAAAAGGCCTCGACATGACAAAATGTAAACAATTGAAACGAGAAAACCAATATCTGATGTATATACAATACAACAAACGAAAAATAAATATGACAGACAGCAACCAACGATATCCACTGAATTACAGGATCCTGACATATATGCAGAATGTGGCAGGGTTAAACATGGTTGTGAGCGCTCAATCATCTCCTTAACCTTTGACGGTGGCGTAACAGCTTTACATAAGAACAACCTGTTAAAATCAGATCGGTTATCATTTGATATAAGTTAGAATTAGCTTTGAACTAGCTTTCATTAACTGTGAGTACTCTTAGATCGTAACCTTGTGTTTTGGGTCTTTTTGTGTTTTTTGTGAGCTTTCAGCCGATCGAATGAGTCAAGCCTTTTCCAACTGATTCTTATACTACATGTAATTTGTTGTTATGTTGTGCTGTTACACAACTAACCAGATTTGTTGTTATGTTGTGCTGTAACACCACTGACCCAGATAAGGAGAGAATTGAGCGTTTATAAACAAGCCTTACCCCACCACTGTATTTATGTGCATGTACACGTACCAAGTCAGATTCCTGTAAATTATTAGTTGTCGTTGATTGCTGTCTCCGTCACTTGTTTTTCGTTTATTTGTTTTTAGCATTAGTCATGTCATTGAATTTCTCCTTTGAATTGTTTCACATTTTGTCTTGCCAGGGTATTTATAGATTACTTTACAATATGGGTTTTGCTCATCGTAGAAGGCCATACAGTACCCTATAGTTGTTTACATTCTCGTCCTTTGGTCTGTGGTGGAAAGTTGTCTGACAATCATACTACATCTCCTTCATATATATAATGTAGCACTATTAAAAGACCTACATTTTGTTAAATCTAAATTGTTCTTTTTATCCAATACTTTCTTTTGAACATTAAAAATAATAATTATATGACAAATGCTCAGAACTTATTTCAACTTATTGCGTAAATAATGGTGTGAAATAATTCTTTTATTTCTTTGACTACCAGAACTATCAAGTGAATGGAAAACATGCATACGTACGTGACATTTGACGACTAATTCTTTCCGGTGCTGGCGGTGTTACTATCGTTGGTTCTTCTGGAACCATGCCTAAATTATATATATAAAAATAAGTCATTTTCTTAAAAGATATTTCTACCTAAGTCGAATCCAAATGATACTAAGTAAGGAGGCCTGCTTTTTTTTAGTTGCTACTCCAAACTTCCTAATTTAATCAATTAGCATGGCTTTGTGTTCTGAAGCTAGCATGTACAATGTAGTTAGTTATTCCCACTTTTTCATTATCTGGGGAAATGTTTGAAAAAGGAAATGATTTCCGAATGTCCTTCCCGTCATTCAATTGAGATTTGTGTCATACTGCTGTTATCCTAGTAAAGGCATATGGTTACTATGTCCTATTCTAACGATGTCACAGAGCGTATTCTGCAATAAATTGATAGGATAAATGCCTTTTGACTTAATGCATAAAATAGTAAACTAGTTCAATAAAACGATTGCACACAGTCAACTCAGTAAAACAATCTGCAACTGAGTCATTGTAAAGAGTGAAGTTCTTTACCACACTTTGATTGACAGGACCTGTGTGGCGTCAACTGTTGTAGGTTTGGCTGTTTTGTTTCTAGAAACAGAAGAATTTGGATAGATTTGAGTAAAAAAAAATCACTTATGATGGAGAGTAAATAAGTAACAGGTCATAGGTAGCATATGCTTCGTTGTAAAAGTTGACCAACAAGAGTATGCTAGATAATAGTAATTGCCTGCAAAGGTTTAAGATTAAAAAACAAAGCATGCATCATAAGGACTGTGTAGATGAAAGAAAGAAACAAAGAACAAGAAAAAACAGTTCTGACAAGGAAATATTGATAACTATAAACAGTTCTGACGAGGAAATATTTACTGATAACTATAAACAGTTCTCACAAGGAAATATTTACTGATAACTGTAAACAGTTCTCACAAGGAAATATTTACTGATAACTATAAACAGTTCTCACAAGGAAATATTTACTGATAACTATAAACAGTTCTCACAAGGAAATATTTACTGATAACTATAAACAGTTCTCACAAGGAAATATTTACTGATAACTATAAACAGTTCTCACAAGGAAATATTTACTGATAACTATATAGGAAACACTGTAAAGACAACTTAAAGACGAAAGATTAAACAAAATATGATCACACTTTCACGTAACCACAGGCGCGTGATTTAAACATGTAGAGATGCAGGAGTTGAAACTTCAACCATCAACCTTTCGCTAAAAATAGCAAGGGAAATTGTTTAGCAAAGGGAGTCTCATTCTGTTGATGGCATGCTTCTATAAGGAACCAACAATATTCAGATTATATCAAAAACGAATACAATCATCATGCAAACAAATAACAAACCTGTAATAAAGGTATCCTCGTCACTGGCGACATAACGGGGTGGTACATTCCAGCTATGAAACATCTGAAAAAGACAAAAATCATTGTGTATTTCCTGTTTGGTTCCATATTTGAATTGCATGGTGCTTATTAGTAACAGTCTAATGTTCAATGAAACTGTATTCTCGATAGCCATATAACGAGGAATATTTGAAAAGGATAAGGCTAAACAATATCGAAATCTTAAAAAAAAAAATTGCGCTCATTATTTGATTGTTCATACATAAGGAAGCTACTGGTATACAATAGAAAGGTTTATATAAAGATTAGCTAGTATTTGATCTCTAAAATAAAAAAGAAATATATAGTAAGTTCCTCAGATCGTTCCAAAAAATAATAATTTCTCATTTATGTGAAGAAATGTCATTTGTTGTGTCACTGTGCATCATACATATTTGACCCAAAAAATACAGTCTGGCTACTTTAAACACGAGCAAAATGCTTACTCAAAAGGATACTTGATTAACATAAATAGCTCTGTGTATTACACTTTGTGACAAAATTCTTTTTGGGTAATCTGTTGCTCATTTATAAATATATATTTAAAAGGTATTATTTGGTAGATTAAAATATTTTATGATATTTGAATTCAAAGGTTCCAACAATTGACCTTATTATATCTTCTACTTACAGCTTCGATATATTATAAGATTTGTACTAAATAGTTGTAGTATACGTGCTATCAAACTGACATATATACATTTTGGTGATCTTGCATAATATTAAATAAATTGAGATATTTAAATAACCTGTCCTTTACAGTTGAAAACATATCTATTGATATGAATTTGATGTTTAAAGTTTTAAACTATAGAACGTTTTATTAAAGATCTCAACCTTATAGGAATTCGCGTCACTTAGTTACGAATATGACTCAAACCATTAACTATTAATTTAATACAAACTTTTTCATATCATTGAATTACGAACATATTTTAGAAGGCTTTGAACGAAAATCGTTTATCAAATGTTTAAATCGTCTTATGTTATAATAATGAAGGACGCCGTAAGTGTGTAAACATTCTATGCTTTAACTGTTGTCTAAATATATAAATGACTTATATGTCGTGAGTGTTCTGTTTGGATAGTCGACAAAAAAAAATTCATAAGAAAATAAATAGAAAGTTGGCACTGTCAACCTATGCTCCCCGAACCGCACATTGATGGATGGTCCCAAAATACCTAAAAAGTCTTGCTGAAAAATAAAGTCATAATAATTTATAAACCAAATCAAGTTGTCATAAATACTATCTCCAGAGCTCTAATATACAGAAAATAAAAATTCAGACATTACTTTAAAACATTTAGAGCTTCCTGTGACCCTACAGGTCTTTAGGGGAGGGAGTGTACAAAAACAATATCTAAATCCTGTACCCAAACACCTGTGGTTTCAATTCCTTCAGCCATAACAGATTGCATATATTTTTTTACTATTCTGTTTAAACCCTCTTAGTTATTAATAAGAAAGAGATATGATAATAGCCAGTATTTGGCCTCTGAAATTGCAAAAATGTAAACTCATTTAAGCCTTAAATTCAAACTCATGCTAATTTTATTGATAAATGAATAGTTTGATATAATCTGGACTTTTAAGTCCAAAAAGGTCGCCTGTGATGTAAGCATGTCGAAATTTACATATTTGATCCAAAATGGTCATTTTACGCATAGTATTTGGACATAATAGATATGAGCCAAAATATTTTACACAAATTAACATTAACATGTTCTAAAATACATCTTGTAGAAAAATATCTTCTTAGGTAAATCTTGGCTCATAAAGTTATTCTCAAAATAAGGTTACCTCTGGTTGTTTTGAACTTTTGTACTAAATGCAAGAAGTTAGAAGCCCTAATGCAAATAATATAAAAATAAGAAGATGTGGTATGATTGCCAACGAGACAACTCTCCACAAGAGACCAAATGACGCAGAAATTAACAATTATAGGTCACGGTACGGCCTTCAACAATGAGTAAAGCCCATACCGCATAGTCAGCTATAAAAGGCCCCGAAATGACAAATGTAAAACAATTCAAACAAAAAAAAAAACTAACGGCCTAATTTATGTACAAAATAATGAACGAAAACAAATATGTTACACAGCAACAAACTGTAATGTATATTTAGATGACAAATTTAAACATCTTACGTTTAACATCATTGCTGTCCCCTGAAATTAATATTAAACTAAGATGAAGATATTTATGGTCTCCAATGTACTGATTGATATTTTATTCTGGGAAAACATTGTCTATTTATTAATATTAAAATAAGAATATGTGGTATGATTGCCAATGAGACAACTACACACTAGAGACCAGATGACGTTGATGCAAGCAACTATAGGTAACCGCACCACCTTCAATAATGAGCTAAACCCATACCGCATAGTTAGCTATAAAAGGCCCCGAAATGACAAATGTAAAACAATTCAAACGAGAAAACTAACGGCCTAATTTATGTACAAAATAATGAACGAAGACAAATATGTTACACAGCAACAAACGACAACCACTGAATTACAGGCTCCTGACTTGGGACAGGCACATACAGAATGTGGCGGGGTTAAACTAGTTTGCTGGCGCCAACCCCCTAACATGGGACAATGGAGCAACAGCACAACACAAGAACAAACTATACAACACAATAAACGAAAAAAATATATAAGAAACAGCAATAAACGACAACCATTAAATTACAGGCTCCTGACTTGGGACAGGCACATATAGAATGTGGCGGGGTTAAACTAGTTTGAAGGCGCTAACCCTCTCCTAACCTGGGACAGTGGTGTAACAGTACAACATAAAAACAAAGTTTAAAATGGCTTAACTCGTCAGATGGATGCAAATAGAAATACATCTAACAAAACAGAGGGGATGTGGCAGGGTACTTAAACATCCCCACATAAAAAAGACACTAAGTACAGATCTGAGAGTACTCGCAGTTACTGATAGCTAGTTCAAAGCCAATAACAACTAATAAAAAAAGCACGCATCTAAGACTAAAATATCAATCAGTACACATCCAACATTCAATGGATTTTGTGTAAAGACGTCATTAACAGTCAGAGAAAAACATGACATTGAGGGATTGTTATTGGGAATTGTTCTCCATTTGGCGGGTTGTAACCAACCTGGTGTAGCTGTGTCGACTGTTATATCGATAGTATTGTATCAGAGGCTTACGATACCAAAGGAACATTCAATGGTGTAGCTGTGTCGACTGTTATATCGATAGTATTGTATCAGAGGCTTACGATACCAAAGGAACATTCAATGGTGTAGCTGTGTCGACTGTTATATCGATAGTATTGTATCAGAGGCTTACGATACCAAAGGAACATTCAATGGTGTAGCTGTGTCGACTGTTATATCGATAGTATTGTATCAGAGGCTTACGATACCAAAGGAACATTCAATGGTGTAGCTGTGTCGACTGTTATATCGATAGTATTGTATCAAAAAAGAGGCTTACGATACCAAAGGAACATTCAATGGTGTAGCTGTGTCGACTGTTATATCGATAGTATTGTATCAAAAAAGAGGCTTACGATACCAAAGGAACATTCAAAACTCACGAGTCGAAGAGAAACAAAATAATAAATAAGTCGTTTTATTCTTATCATAATATTTTAATGTTTATGTTTAATATCTAACCCCGACTATGCAATATGCAAAATAAAACAATAAAAGATACACAGAAAGAAATCCACTACAGGGACTTTAATCTACTCTTTTTGTTACAAAAAAATACCAATTTGTCTTCTTTCATTCCAAAATATATTTTTATTCTTCCAGACTATTTATTGACGACAATAACGTTAACGAGGTCGACATTTGTTTTCAGTGTTGATGACAAGTCATTATAAGTATACGTTTAATTATGAATTATTATGAATATAACAAACAAGACAAATCTTTATTTAACATAACTTAATCTAGGATTAGTATTTTTCTATTGTAGGCGTTTTTTCAACGAAACAATTAACTAGGGAAGACAGGTCAGATGAAAAAATGACATTTTGTAGCATTTAAAAGGGGTTGACAAATTTCGAAGCTGCTCTACCGAGTTTTCAGTCTCAATAACAATAAGTGCGAAACAAAGTAAGAAGATACCAAAATACTTGAGATAAATGTAAAAAGAACAGACAACATGCCACATAATACTACACAGGCATATAAGGATTGAGCAACACATACACCACTTAAAAACAGGGATGTTAGTAGGAGCTTCGACAGAGTAAGCAGTCCCTGCTTCACTAGTGGAACTTGTCGAGTTGCATATGAGAAGTCGATAATCGGTATTAAGTCGAATTCAGTAATTAGTAATGGAAAGCAGGACGGGATTTTGGTCATCTGTGACATAGATATTTCGTAACGGTCAAGAGATGTCTGCAAATGTTTTATTCAATTGGTCTGTAAAGGAATTACAAAATGTAATCTTCGAAACCTGAATGTTTTGTCAGCGAAACAATTATCTCCACAAATTACGAGGTGATTTTGTGTTACTAATTTGGAACCTCTAAAATAAGTAATAAATGTACTTTGTTTCACTGTTCAAAGTATTTTCTTACTTCAGCTTCAGATCTGTGCTGTGTTTTTAATGCGTTTTTTTGTTGTTGTTGTTGCTGTTAATGCACATGGACTATATAGGCAGCGATGGTGGTTAGTGGGCAGCGATGGTGGTTAGTGGGCAGATAATTAAAACTAGTTTAACACAATATCATTTGGTGTCTGTACCAAGTTAGGCTATCTATCTATGTTGTTTGTTGTTTTTCTTTTGTTGTACTTTTTTGTCGGAGCAGTCGGTTGTTGATTTCTGATGTGGTCTATTGCACAGTCAAATATTGTTGGTAATCTTATAATTCAGATTTAAGAGTGGTCTATAATCTTTCAATTGTTCTGCATGATTGACGTTTGAATTCTGCACTATGAATGCAGAACGCAAAAGCAACTTGCAATACAATAAGAAATGAAAAAAAAAAATAACTATCGTTTGTTTTTCTGTCATAACATGTGCATAGATTTTTAAAAATGTGTTTAACTGAGCTTTTCTGTATGTCTAAATAAATTAAGGATGGACAGTTTCTGACAAAATTGAAATGCATAGTGTTCTCATGCAATATATCTGTCTAAATAACTTGATTATTTTAATAATGCACTTATTATATTGGGAAAATTTAAAAGGCAGCTCAGCTAGTAATCTTTTGGATTTATTAAATGTGTACAATCGATTCTTAAATCAAATGTTTACATGAAGTTAAAAATAAATAAACAATAAGTTTAAATGTTTAAAGAGATATAATTATAAAAAATATTGCAGCACATAAAAGCAATCCAGCCTACCTTCTTCAACTTTGTGTTGTGTGTTTCCACCAAAAAAGATAGCTTTATTCTTGTATTATGTACACCCTATCTGTTGGGTATCTTAGCGACAAAAGTAGAACAATTATCCGCTGAAGGACCAGATTATATCTACGTCATACAATCATTCGGAACTATGTTTAATCACATATTTAATTGTTGAAATACGCTTGACTGCGCATGTGTTTTCTAATTTAGAGTTAAAAAGTAGGAGTTTTGCCTTTCAAGTCAGCATAGAATAGTATGGGATTTATATTATCAATCATGATCAAATTTAAAAGAGAAAGTATATAATTAACTCGTTTTTGGGAAATGAGAAATATTACGCTGACATGACCATGTTCAAATTTAACTTAGATATTGTTACTTTACAAAAGGCATACATCAATTTATTCATCAAATCAAGAGATATTCTAATCTATTGGTCACATATCCCCATGCACTTATCTCTATACCGTTTGCCTTCCAAACTTTTTGCCCTGTTTGTCTCTGCTGAAGGTAAGTCCAGAAATATTAATCGAACAGATTTAAAAAAAAAAATAGATCACTTTGATCTTCTGTAATGTTTATGACACAAATAATCTAATTTTAATCAAAGTTATTTATGACATTAACTAGTGTTAATTTACCAGTTAATCGTCATTACAAGTTGCAATTACAGACTTCAGACTTGTTCAGTTTATCTTAATCTGTTCTGAACACCCAATATCCCAACAAGATGGTGATATATAATCAGGTGCGGATCCAGGATTTAAAAAACAAGATTGTGTGTGTGTGGGGGTAGTTCTAGCAAGCAAATGTTTGGGGTGATACTTGTAAAAAGTCTATGCATTTATCATATATGTGTCTCCATAAGGGGGCCCGGCCCCCCTGCCCCCTCCTTAAATCCGCCTCTGAAGTATTAGTATACTTTTGTATTTGTCTCTTCACTTAAATGCCTAAGTTTCACTTACTTGATGTGCATGAGGTTTCGAGAGTACATCAGCTACTGTTTCTCTTTTTCGTTGAAACGGCTGAAATATAAGAATCATACAGTCTATTTAATATCTGACCATTTTTTTTAAACAACTGGAAATGAGCAAGTTAAATTGGAAGAAACGTCTTTTGATAGTCAGTTTGTAGGTCGACATTTTCGGATATTGATATGAATGCCTCTTTTTATCTAGCCGTAGCTTTAAAAAACATCTAACCAAACTATTACATAACTTAAGACTTTGATCTTATAACATATATAATACAGTTGATTATTCAAAAATACTTATATATTACATGTGATAGTTTTAAAATCAAGTAATCTATTTTATTTAAGGATCACATTAATAAACAATGAATTATGCAATCATTTACGCAATTTCCCTTTGGAACCTTTTTTTAAATGTATATCATAATCAATAATGTCGATTTTATCCACATCTCAGATATAATTATTTTTTCATATGTTCTATTAAACAACGAACCTTTTAAGAACCACTTAAACAATCGAACAAGTATAATATTTAAACCAGGTATTTAACTACAATAGTTTGGATCAATGAAACTATAGTGCACTTTAAATGTTACACATTTTCACTGAAAATTAAGAGTCTTAAAAAACCTCTTTCTTTAAACGCAAATAAACTAGGGGAAACATGGGGGTCAAGCATTCTTTTGAAGAAAGCCATCCTCTCTGTAACACAACTGAACGATTATGTATGAAAATGTAATGCGGGTGGAAGGTTGGGGGGGTCGGGGGGGAATAATTGACGGAGTATTTGTCGTTAAACGCACAATAACCCAAATTGATATAATTATAAACAACGTTGTAGTAGACTGTCAATTAACGTGCTGTTATATCAATGTATCCTGATGGTCTAAAGGCCCGTGCAATGAACCAGTTGAACCATTTTCTTGATTGGCATATTCATATATTACAGCTGCAAAGTTTTTAAGTTAACGCAGATGACCAAACTAAAAGTATTATATGCCGCCTAAATGTAACCCAGACTCTATGGTTAAAGCATGAAAGTACTATATTGTCAATATAGTTCTTCTATATGGTTATAGTACTAGCAAACGTTTTCATAGCCATTGAAAGCAAGTGTTGGTCAGCAAGAACGCATATGTGTTAACAAGAATGATGCCTGTAAATGTAAACCAAAGCTTTACAATTTATTATTAACCAACTTACTACAATATGTATAGAAATGCCCATGCTTTATTAGATGAAAATTTCGGCAATTGGTCTTTATGAACGGAGAAATTGCTACAGCCAGTCATTACGAAATCTCAGTCATGCATTACGAAATCACACCCGTGCATTACGAAATCACAGCCATGCATTATGAACAGATGAAACGGGACATCGATTAAATCAAAATGTCGTTTATTTTTTTTTTAGATAAGGGACAACTTCTTTTAAATTTTTTTTTAACTTAATATCATAAAAAAAAGTTTTAATGATGTTCAGTGTTTTGTAACGACTTGAAACGGAAATATTTCACAGCCTTTTTGAGTACGACTTTCGATTTTTATCACTGATTCATTTCCGTTGATCAATCAACTCAGAGTAAGAAAAGTTAAACTGTCTGATTTATTCTTCCCAGCTACTTTATATTTGCTAGATAAAATGAATTGTTATAGCAAAGAGTTAAGTGAGAAATCAGAAATTACATCTGACAATGTTGACCAAAAATCCACCGTGAATGGGAAAAGACAAGTTCAGCTATGAATTCCCATATCTTCTTCAAGGTAATATTATTACTCTTTATTTAATCGAAGAATTAAAACCTTTTAATAAAAGTGTTATGAACTGGCTTTTTCTGTATTGGTCCTGTTATCGATTCGTGGTTAGCTGTATTTGAATCCGAGACTGGAAGACTGTTCTTGAATGAAGTTTTTTTAAGTTGGTTAATAAAAGTATCAATATATGGACTTTTAATATTGGCCTGTAACATGCCCTTGATATTAATAATGGCCTCGGACAGTTGTAATGGCCCTCGGCGTTGCCTCAGGGCCATTACAACCATCCTTGGCCATTATTAATACCTCGGGCATGTTACAGGGCCAATATGAAAAAGTCCATACATTAATACTATAATAATTATAATTTTTACTGACATTATATACTTGTCACCGACTGGGTTTTACGTATAAAGATCAAACATATATTTCTCCTAGAGTACACGCGACGGTTGGCTATAATGTAAATGATAAAATAGTTTGCTCTATTGTTGTTACCAGTGGAATCAAAAAAGCATCTTGCAACTTACTTACGTATACATGTACATTGCATAGGAAGGTATTTTTTTTTTGTAAACTTCGTGCAAGAAACTTTGTTTGAGCCCATCTCAGACAAAAGGTACACTTTATAATCACACAGTATTGCGGATTCTCCAATATTATACATTTAACTTTACGTGACATCTTATATCCAGTAAAACCTTCCTAATACACCTCTTATTTATTTTCCAATTTATTCTCATATAAATTCAGCCATAAGATAAGTTTGCCGGAAGGAAAAACTTTTTATTCTTTATAAAAAGACCTTAACACCATCAATGCTATAATTTATTTTGCATTTTCTTTTTGAGCTGTTTTAATGCCATTCACCAACATTATTTTTGATTTGTAGATTTATTATTGATATTTATTGAAATGTTTCGAATATTGCGTTCTATTTTGTATTTAAAAGAACCAGGAATTATGGTCAAAGATGTACATTCTGTTATGTAAACGAACACTTAATACTTTGAAAGTTAAAATATGTTTACTTTTCAATGTACTGGTAAACTATCATCCAATAGCAACCATCTCTTAGGTTGGTTGTAATGATCTACATACGTTTATGTTAACAGTAATACATAAATATCGCATAGTTACGTATGATATATATTTCTTATATCCCTCACTAACAAAATACGTATAAATATAGACACATAACTGTAAATATCACCGTCATTTTGTTTATGAAGAAGAGCGGTCTCATTGGCAATCATACCACATCTCCTTAGTTTTATATAAAGACTATTTTCAAGTACCCACATGTCAAGTTTATACGAAACAATAACAAACCAACTATTGCAATTTGTTCAGTTTTTTTAAATCAGAAAAATACAACTCAATTGAATAATTCTAAAATTATCTATGCCATTATAATTAATTAAAACGTTCAGAAGTGAGTCGACATGTCTAACTGTGAAACAATTCAAACGGAAAACCATCGGCTTAATTCATAGCTACGGAACCGTAGCTCTTAGGTCCTTATGATATTTTTTGACAATTTGCGGGGTCCGCAAATTGCGTACATTGTCAGAAAGTATCATAAGGACCTAAGAACTACGGTTCCGCAGCTACCCAATTCATTACATAGCAATAAACGAAAAACTTTTAAAGCAGACATCAACAAACCACTACCACTGAATTACAGACTCCTCTGACTTGGGACAGACATTTACAGAAAGTATCGGGGTAAAATATGTTTACAAGTGCTCTACCCTTCCCTTATCTTGAACAATGGTGTAACAGTACAATATAAGAATATAAGAACAAACTGTAAAAATCAGTTTGAAATGGCTTGACTAATCAGATCGGCTCGAAGCACAAACAACTAAAATACAGACTTGACTAATCAGATCGGCTCGAAGCACAAACAACTAAAATACAGACTTGACTAATCAGATCGGCTCGAAGCACAAACAACTAAAATACAGACAAAATAACACAAAGTACCGATCTAAAAGTACCCGCAGTTACTGAAAGCTAGTTCAAGGCCATGTTCTCCCAGAATAAAGTATCAGTCAGTACACATCCGACAAATTTAGTGTAAAGACGTCAAAAACAGTCTGACCTTGTGCAAGTCCATAATATACAAAAACAAAATCAATTTTTATACCGATACAAACCAGATTCAAAGATCTTCATGATAACATGTTTATAACAATGATATCCTTTATTAAAATCTTTATTTAAATTTTGAATAATTTTGCATGGATCGGATTTAAATTTACGTGCCTTATAAACAACATTACCTTAAAAATTAGTAGGTGTTTTATAAGCATTCTACAGGTACAGTCAAACTTCAAAACCAAACTTTAAAACCGTATTTCCTTTCGTTTATGGTTCTGAGCATAAATTAGGACGTTGGTTTTCTCTTTTCAATTGTTTCACATTTTTTTTTCTTCCCGTGGCCTTTCATAAGCCACTAAACGATGTGCATTTGCTCATTGTTTAAGACAGTACGGTTACCTATATTTTAAAACATCGTCGGCATTTTGTCTCTTGTGGACAGATGTCTCAATGGTAACCATATAAAAATAAGGAGATGTGGTATGATTGCCAATGAGACAACTATCCACCAGAGTTCAAATGACGTGGACGTAAGCGGTTATAGGTCACCGTCTCATTAGTTTTACTAGTATATAAAATCATTTTGCAAATAAACACAAATTTATACAAAACAATAGCAAAACAAAGATTGTAATATTTTCCGTTTTTCTAAATCAGAAAACTGTTACTGCAGATTTAACATTTGTATGTGTGTAAGATAAAAGCAAGATCATACAAACAATATATAACCTAACAGAGAAAAAACTAAATTTGTTCGAAAATATTCCCTATATGAACATCACTTCGCTCATTTTACATTGCAATTGAAAAACATAGAGAACAGAAGCAACAAAAGTAAATTACCTTTAACTAAAAAAAAATTCTTTGTTACTTAATATCGAAGAAGAAAATTCTCATACCTCAGAATCGAAAAGTCGAACCATTTCCAAAAATCCGTTACAAGAAAAACTTAAAACATGTCTTTAAATAAACAGTTGGATGATATGACTTAATCCAAAATGTTCACATCCTAAATGCCTATACATTATACATTTATTTCAAGGTTGACAGAACTTTATATAAACTGTGCATATTAAGTTTCCTATCATTGAAAAGCTCTGTGTAATTATTTATCAATTCATATATTTCATGTCAAGTCAATATTGACAGGGAAATATTTATATTAATTATATGATTTCATGAAGGTAAACACTTTATGAACATTTCATGTTGATGAAAAGAAAAAAATAGTTACTTGTATCGTTTTAACAGTGATTTTTGACAAATTAAGTATTTTACCATACTACTAAATTACATTCACCACTCTGGAAAGTGGCTAAAAGGCGATCTGGGTATACGTTAGTGAACTGACCATCTATTGGGGATGAGGCACGGGGATCCCTCTCGGGGCACCCATTTTTTCAACTTTAATATAAAAAAACACCTATTTTTTCACAGCATACAGGAATAAGATTTTTTTTGAAACTCAGAAGATTACACCCCTTATTAACATTAAAAGGCCATGGTTTTTGATGACCTAAGGAAAATAAGACCCGTATTAAATCTCATATTTTCTATATGTTTTAATATTAACTTAGCATATCTACAATCTCATGTATCTATTAAATTGCAAATGTACAAGTAACCTCGTCAGTGGTTTGTTATATGTGTAAGTCTTTTGTCTAATGTGGGTGGAAGTTTTGGTTGTTAAGAGATCCTTGATAAATCTAAATTTATTCACAACAATTGCAAACACAGATTGACGCGCTGTATAGACACCAGCTACTGTCCTGTTAAAGACTGTAACTGTGTTGGCCTTGTATAGACACCACCTACTGTCCTGTTAAAGACTGTAACTGTGTTGGCCTTGTATAGACACCACCTACTGTCCTGTTAAAGACTGTAACTGTGTTGGCCTTTGGTTTTGCTGTGTAGCTGCAAGACTGTTTCATTGACGCGCTGTATAGACACCACCTACTGTCCTGTTAAAGACTGTAACTGTGTTGGCCTTGTATAGACATCACCTACTGTCCTGTTAAAGACTGTAACTGCGTTGGCCTTTGGTTTTGCTGTGTAGCTGTGTGACTGTTTCATTGACGCGCTGTATAGACACCACCTACTGTCCTGTTAAAGACTGTAACTGTGTTGGCCTTGAAAAGACATCACCTACTGTCCTGTTAAAGACTGTAACTGTGATGCCCTTGTATAGACATCACCTACTGTCCTGTTAAAGACTGTAACTGTGTTGGCCTTGTATAGACACCACCTACTGTCCTGTTAAAGACTGTAACTGTGTTGGCCTTGTATAGACATCACCTACTGTCCTGTTAAAGACTGTAACTGTGTTGGCCTTGTATAGACATCACCTACTGTCCTGTTAAAGACTGTAACTGTGTTGGCCTTGTATAGACATCACCTACTGTCCTGTTAAAGACTGTAACTGTGTTGGCCTTGTATAGACATCACCTACTGTCCTGTTAAAGACTGTAACTGTGTTGGCCTTTGGTTTTGCTGTGTAGCTGCGAGACTGTTTCATTGACGCGCTGTATAGACATCACCTACTGTCCTGTTAAAGACAGTAACTGTGTTGGCCTTGTATAGACATCACCTACTGTCCTGTTAAAGACTGTAACTGTGTTGGCCTTGTATAGACATCACCTACTGTCCTGTTAAAGACTGTAACTGTGTTGGCCTTGTATAGACACCACCTACTGTCCTGTTAAAGACTGTAACTGTGTTGGCCTTGTATAGACATCACCTACTGTCCTGTTAAAGACTGTAACTGTGTTGGCCTTTGGTTTTGCTGTGTAGCTGCGAGACTGTTTCATTGACATATACCATCAACACAAGACCTCCTTTTATTCATATTTTTAAATTTATAAATAAGTTTGATCGAATTGATGCTTTACTTTTTTTTCAATTTTAATATAATAATTGAAAAGCTGTTCGATTTTTTGTGAAAACACGTTACATTTTTCTGAATGCCATCCAATGCTTGCACAACCACAATACTCATGCCGCAACGTAATATTGGGGTATTGAATTCTTACAAAAATTTAAATTTTGAGTTACGATGGTGGTCGTGTTTGATGAAGGTTGGTGTCATTAACCATATATTTTTCTTTTATGATTGCACAATTTCCCAATCTGTAATTATTTTTTATTTTTATCTATTTTTTCTATTTTTTTATCTACTTTTCTATTGACTGTTACAAACAAACGTCTTCCTTATTTACTTAACTCTTGACTAGAGGGAGCATTTTCACACTCATGAAGTACATGTAATAAGGAATACAAAAATGCTTCCTTAATTTTACGTAAACTGATTTGATATTCGACTACTAGTATTAATTTTAACATGAAACTCCGGTTTAACACTAGTTAGTATAATACAATTTGTATTACAATTTGCACCATCAGGCCTCGAGAACTATAAAGTTACAACGGGTTACAACCCAGCCACTCTTTTCACAAAAAATCTTACGATTAAAATTGATCGTAAGTTATACTGAAATGTGTATGACTTACGAGTATTTTTACTCTTAAGATTTTTTGTTAAAAGAGCCGCAGGTTACAGGTTCTGAATAATGGAAATAAGACAAACAACTGAATTATTCAACAAGATGCAGTTGTATTTTTTCTGTTAAAGTGGGAGTTGTTTCAGACACAAAATTGAAAGGTTGCATTACGCATGTAGTAATTCATATGTATATGATATTAAAAAAATATCAAAACGTAGCCCAGTTTGATTAATATTAAAACAAACACCGACATGATAAATCTAGCCATATGCAAATTGCAATAAAGCATGAAAATATGAGATATAATTTGCATAATCTGATGCGTTATCAAAGCATGTGAAGCAACATGCGCAAAAAACTGATCAGCATGCATGATATAATATATGCACACATCAGTTACAATGACGTTATGAACGGCTTATATAGTATGAATGTATACCATGCAGTCAAATAAACATATTGTAAATACTTACAAGATTTGTGCTCTGTAAATTGATATCATTTTAAAGTGTTTGTAAATTTGCAATAAATATAATTATCTTTCAAAGATTAGATTTGAAATATGTTATAGAATAAAATATTTTCTATTTTTTTTTTTTTTTCAATAAAAGATCAGTTGTTAACACGAATGTATAAGGACGATCAACGCTTTTCTTATTAAAGCACATTAGGCAGTTGTTATCCACAAAACATATAGGCAAGCTTGGTGATGATAATCAAAGGGCAATGCTGTAAACAAATAAAAATCTCCATAAGGCTTTCAACAATAAACAAGAAACGTACGAGAACCTTCAGTCGAACTGACCGACTGTTGAAAAAAGAATTGACCAAAACTCTAAATACTGTTTACCATTATTTCAACTTTTTAAAATCATTATGTACATTTGTATATCTATATCCAACATATTGTCCAAACATATTGCTCATTGTTGAAGGCCGTACGGTGGACAGTTTTCCCATTGTCAATCATATCACCTCTTCTTATTTCTATATACGTATATTGTACTAATTTTGAAAAAAGAAGTTTGACCAATTTTGACTTTTTTCAATTTTACAAGGTTTCCTGATTTCTTGTTTTTTATGAGCAAAATGTATACATAAGTCTACCGGAACTTTCATCTTGATTTCCCATAGAATTAAAACGAGTTCTTAATCATAACTGCCTATGTAACACATATACATGTACAAAAGTTTTCAACTCTTTCTATAAACTGTTAAACCACACACAGATACTCACAGTAAAACGTATTTCTGGTATAGGAGGAAGCTTTGTAATTCCGGCCATAATTGTACAAACAGAATAAATGCACTAAAGATTATTTTCACTCTGAAAAATGTTATTCCTTATTTACATAGTTATTATTAAAGGTCAAATGGAAGTGCAAAGCGTGCATCAACGCTTTTATTCAGCTCACTTAATTCTTTTGAGAGTGAACATATTTTGTCACCCTTATTTATTCGTATATTTTCTAGCGAAAGTTTTGCGTTAAGCCCATATCTTTGTAGTCAAGATTAAAGGCTTCAAAGGATTTGAAAACATTACAAAGTAAAATATAGTATCAGTGAAATCGAAAACCTTTAATCGTATTAAACAGGCAATATATGTCGTTAATCAGTTCAGCTATATCAAAGACTGACAGATTTGGCAACTTGTAATAGATTGTCAATCAGGATGGACTGGAACTTAAAAGATAATCTTAATCATAGCGTTTATAAAACAGCTGTTGTGCTTTTCAAAATGTTGTGTTCAATAAGTAACACAAAAGAGTCGGTGTACATAAAAAAAAAAATGGTATAGTATTTTTAAAATAGGGTAGCCCGGCATAAATGGACTTGGATGCGCCCTAAGATAAACATAAGGAGGGGTTACGTCGATGTGGCTGCTACGTAACTGTGAACTGAAATTTTCATTGTCCATGGTAAACAGCAAGACAAACCAATGATAGCAGTAAAAGGGACACTATTTCTAATTCCAAAGATTAACTTTCATCGAGTAATACATATGTAAAGCGTACATTAAGCTAAATAGGTTAAAAGGGTATTATCTGAGGTCATTTTAAAAAAGATGGAACTTAGTTTAGTTTGAAGCTGCAAAAATGATATTTCTTCTGGATTTGAGCATGTGGTAACTTTATTTCACTGTTTGCAACCAGTCTAGCATTCATATGTCATTTTTAGCAACGTCTTATCTATTGTCAAGAGATCGACGCACGATATTTTTGTTCATAAGGAAGATTTATCATTAATCCTTTACAAAGTTCAGAATACTTGAGCAATTTTACAGAAATAATATTGATTATTTAAAATCATATTAGCTTTAAGCTGGCTTTCAGTAACTTCGAACATTTATGATCTGATATCATTTAGTATTGTTTTACCTGTACATGTGTCTTTGTCTTATGTAATACCGATATTTACAAAGTCAAGTCTTTCCTTTTAACAATTTTGTTGGCAGGTTTCGGTTTTCTCTTTTAATTGATTGATAGATTGGCGTTTGTTCTACGCCGCCTTAGTATTGGCATTTGTTTTTTGTTGAAGACCGTGTGTAGGCCTTTATAACTGTTTTTTGTTGAAGACCGTGTGTAGGCCTTTATAACTGTTTTTTGTTGAAGACCGTGTGTAGGCCTTTATAACTGTTTTTTGTTGAAGACCGTGTGTAGGCCTTTATAACTGTTTTTTGTTGAAGACCGTGTGTAGGCCTTTATAACTGTTTTTTGTTGAAGACCGTGTGTAGTAGGCCTTTATAACTGTTTTTTGTTGAAGACCGTGTGTAGTAGGCCTTTATAACTTTTTTTGTTGAAGACCGTGTGTAGGCCTTTATAACTGTTTTTTGTTGAAGACCGTGTGTAGTAGGCCTTTATAACTGTTTTTTGTTGAAGACCGTGTAGTAGGCCTTTATAACTGTTTTTTTTATTAGAGGAATTTTATGGTAGTTGTATTATTGACAATGATTATTAACATCTACTCAACATCTCGAAATATTTATATGCATTGTTACTCTTTAGGTTGTATCGTCCTGAATACATATGTAATATTTGCTACTTGACATTAAGCAAACAATTATCAATCAATCAATCATTCAATGAATAAACGTAAATGCTGTCAGACAGTTATACAGTTTGTATTTGTATCTATATCTGTGCAATTAAAAGAAAACCATGGTGTTTTCGTGATAGCTTGCCCTCTCAGAGTGTTAGAGGTTGTGTGGTTGATTCCCGACAGTTTACAAGCGACTTCTTCTTCTCCAGAAAACATGCCGCATTTATGATAAAGAGCATGCACTGCTCAGCTGGGAGTCAGAATGTGTCCGGGTCTTCTTACAAAACAGGGTATATTCATATATAATCAACATGTTATCGTCCTATATATACATATTATATATTCTACTCGAAACTATTAGAGGTAACAGAGATTCATGATATTGCTTCTGATAGCCATTACAAGGAATGCTTAAAATGATGTTATTGACGAGTGAAATATACTTAAAAACTGTGTGGAATTGGAATCATAAGTCTAAGTCCAAAGGAAAATTCACGTACTAGACAAATTAAAGGTAACAAGACAGGTATACGAACAAACAAGACAGGTGTATGGACAAACAAGATAAGTGTACGGACACACAAGACAATTGTACGAACACACAAAACAATTGTACGAACACACAAGACAATTGTACGGACACATAAGACAATTGTACGGACAAACAAGGAAATAAGTATACCAGCAATGAACACTTTAACAATATGACATCCAAAATTCTTTGTACACAACTAATAATCTAATTTCAATGTCTATTACCTTTCCGGTTATTGCTATTTTTTTTTTTTATAAATTTCGAACGTTTATAGGCTTTCTACATAAATATAATTTTCAAGGCGTTAGATTTTTGCATTTCTTGGCGTTTATAGAAGACAAATCCAGATAAAATCCACAAATGCGTTCTAAAAAATATCACACATATAGTTTCGAATAAAGGCAATGTTCATTTGGTATCAGTCTCAATTTCTATTGTTGAAATTCTAAATTTCAGGAAAAAAATAGAAGCCGCCGCCGATGTACTTCAAGTTTTAACGACTTTCTTTTGTGACACAGCATAATGCCAATTACACAATGAATTTTGTTACTGTATACAAATTAGCATTTCGGAAGGAAAATGATTTATAACTTACTGTCAGATAGGCTGAGCCAAGTGTACAGTACATGACCATAAGTCTTCGTCACGTACATTTGTTGCTATATATTTCATATTCAAACTCTTTTTTCGAAAAAGTTTTTGAAGGCATTTATGGTTGGATTTTAACAAACCAGGTGTTAAAAGACGTTCAATTGTCTGTAGACCTTGATATTTATTTGGTTGTTTTTGTTTTCTCCTGATATGAAATTTATCATGAATTTTCTACAATTTGATTTGATTGCGAATTTCTAGACAACAATTATACATGTGTTTATATCATCAGCCAATGAGAACGCTTAAAACAATGTAACCAATTAATTAAATATCCATGTGCCCATTCTGCTTTTAAATTGGTGCCAAGTTGATTAAAACACAACCAGTTTTATATGAAATATATAGCAAAAAATTGTAAGTGACAAAGATCTGTTAGGGTACAGAATGCACATACATTCTAAGTCTCTTTACAACAATTTAAAACATTTCACTTCTCTACCCTTTACTATAGTATTCCCCATTCTAAACTTAAAGACAGATCGGAAGAGTTAGTTCTACTTGTATTATAAAGAATGGTCAACGTAGGTACAATTATCTTGTTTTAGGAAGGGATAAATCATTCTTTGTAAAATATCATTCTGATTCAAACAAAAAATTCTCTGAGACTTACATCATCAAATTTTTTCATATATACAGGAGCTTCTTATGAAGAGTGACAAGAAGCTAACATTATCCTTAAACTTCACGTTCCGCTTTATTGATGATGTCCTCTAACTAAATTGAACATGAACACATCTACCCCATCGAACTTAAATGAATAACATCTAAAATGACAATGAGGGTCTATTGAGAATAAAACTTTACAAAAAAGGAAATATGTCTTTTCTTAAGGTACACTCACTAAAAATAAATACTATGTACCGTGCTTAACTAAGATATTTAACCGATTTTTTAATACCATTAAAAACCTTCTAAAAGGCTTATTTAGCATTTAATAGATTAAAAACTACTAAAGTCAAACTTCAGGAATAATTTAAGACGGTATTTGATTGTCAATTTGTTATCGACATCAAAATGGTTTAATGCATCATTTAACTCCAATCAAACTGCTGCTTAAAGCAGATTACACTGTATCAGATATTTAACTTTTAAAGTCGGTTCATTATTATCTATCACGGGTCAAGAAAGACAACCCATTCGAAATCTTAAGCTAATGCTAAGTGATGCTATAGACAAAAATGTTACAGACTCTTGAAAATCGAAGAAAAAAAAAAACTCCGTACAAAGTACATTTGAATACAGAAGATAAACCAGTAATTGAAATTAGTTTGTACATGTCTCTTCCTTTTTTCTATAGACTTTGACAGAAAATTTTCTTTAAATGATTTCTGTATAATTCGCAATACTTTCCCTCAGACTATCACAACATTTCTTTAAGCCTCGGTCACACCTTACCGGATAGCACGAACGGACGCCTAACGGATGAAAATAAAAGTTGTCCGTTAACAAAATTGTTATCCGTTGGGAGTCCGTTGATGTACTGACCGAATAAAACGGACGTGTAACGAATGCATAACGGACACACACCGGATATGCAACGTACCGGACAGAACGGATGTCGAACGTACATCCAACGGACGAGTACCGCATAAAACGGACATCTAACGGAAGCGTACCGGATAAAACGGATGAACAAGATATACGGAAAAATTAAAGGCGACAATAATAATACATGTAAATCGCATAAATATTCAAAATGTTTCTGTAACTGGTTTTGGTTTGTTCTTCAAAATGCCGCCAAAGAGCAGTGTCTGGCCTGAATAAGAGCTGCTTGATTGTGAAGACGTGCCCTTACTCTAAGATCGATTATGAATAATAAGAATTCATGAACCTTAAGAAATCTGACATACCAATAATTGGCATTTCTGACGCGAAATTTTCAATTGGCATTTATCCGTTTCAGATCCGTTCATCATCCGTTTTATCCGTTATACGTCCAGTAAAAGTCCGTTTCTCATTCGTTCAACATCCGTTTTATCCGTTAAACGTCCGGTAGAAGTCCGTTGGTGAATTTATCTTCCAGACCTCCAACGGATGTATAACGGACACGTAACAGATACAAAACGGAAACGAAACGGACAAGTACCGTACAAAACGGACGCCTACCGGACGTTCAACGGACATTTCATCCGTTGGACGTCCGTTCAAAGTTTTGAACATGCTCAAAAATTTTCACCGGACAGAACGGACGTCGACGGATAAAACGTACGCTAAACGGACATGCAACGGATATGGACGGACGTCTAACGGATAAGAACGGACGTCTAACGGACATGAACGGATTGAAAAAAAGTTATCCGTTAGGCATCCGTTCGAGCTATCCGTTAAGGTGTGACCGAGGCTTAAGACTTAGCAGCATAGAATGGAATTTGAAGCATTTTTTTCTTTGAATAACGAATTGCATTGCATCTATGTACACCAATAAATCGGAGTATCAACGTTGAAAAATATGCAACTTTAATAGACTCGGGACGATACAGTCTAAGAGCTTGGCATATTGTATAGATACCGTAAATTTTTTAATGAAAGATAAAAGCAGTGCCACGATAAGATGCGAATATATTCTTAATTGGCCATACACTGCATGATCGTGATCTCTGAACTTGTTAGAAATTGTCAGAAAGTTGAAGTTTTGAAAGGACAACATGTTGTTGAATTTGTTAGATTTATACTCAACAGACAGTAGGTATCCGAACTGTCTCCTACTAGCAGACTCTTTCTTGTACTCATTAAAACAGGATATGCACAAACACTTCTCAAACATACAAAGTAAGTACACATTAAACAAGTTATTTTCATTTCACTATCAAATATAATTGATGATCTTCTTTCACTCAATAGGCCTTGTTGATTATTTACTACAAGGTTCCTATAAACATTTTAAGCCCGGTATCTATGATGGGTTCATATGTATTACTTTTATCAACATGTTGTTAGATATTGTAATGGTACCTTCCTTCTCCATCGTTCTGACTCTTGTTTCGACAGATGATTGTCTTAAGTCCTCAACAGGTATGATATAATATTTTCATTAATTGAGATTTCATACGCCAGTAAACTAATTTTGATATGAAATGTTCATTTTGATCTTAAATTATTAAGTCATTTTCAGTCTTTCAATCAGTTTTCAGACTTATTCACTGAGGTAAATTCATTAATGTTCAAACAATTAGTCTATGTTCAGACTGTTCAATAGTTGTTATTTACCTGTACATATCAACATTATGCTGAAAAACTATTGAACAGTACTAAAATGACTGCAAGCGAATTGTCTGAACAGTACCGAATTTACCACTGTGGATGAGTCTGAAAACTGAATGAAAGACTGGTTATCACTGAATAATTTATTGTTCTGACTTTTTAGGTAATTTTAAGATCAATCAAAATGGCCCTTTAAGACTAAAATTTACCTACTAGTGACAATACAAGGTTCAAAAGGAGAACATGGTAGGGAATATCATAAATCCTAGTGAATTAAAAATTAAAAATACTAATGTGACAAGAAATGAGATTGATCTTCTTAATAAAATTCAATTGACTAACTAGAACTAGAACATATGGTAAACGCGAAGATTAAAGTTTGCATATTGTCAACTACCAGTTCCTGAATAGTAGCATTTAAAAACTTTTCCAGTATATCACTGAACGACTGAATGCGACACTTTACAAATTGCACTATCGCAATCAGAAAATGAATGATCGCTAGGGCATCTGTTATTAAGCTAGAATCATGTTTGTTCCTTCATAGATCCCATATGTTATCTGTTGCCTATCTGATATTGTTATAGGTTTCGTCCTATAAACTTATTTACACTTTTGGTATTTAGCTATATTTTGCCTCCGAATGACCTTAGATCTACTCCGAATCACCTTTTGACGTCAGGCAACAATCACTTTTTAATTGTGACGTCAAATGTTTTGAATTATGATGTCAAAGTTTACGGGAACCTGTGTGATTTTACGTAATGGCGGACAAATTTGCATACAAGTGTAAATACGTCTATTAGTGGCTGTGACAAACTCTATTGGATATGACTACATAGATAATAACATGGCTGGTAATTCATGAGATGCTTATCCTAGTCCGGGTATCTAGTCTCATTTACAGATCTTTCGATCCCAACTGTTTTCATTCCCTACCATATTTTCCGTTTGTACCTCATCTTAAGATATCTGAACTGAAGTCGATATTACGGTCATATTTTACTTGTTATGCACTAAAGACAGTCTGTCGAACCATGAGACAGAACGATGAAAAAGTAGGGGTTCGTTCATATTCTCACCAATTGTATGGGTCCAATAAAGGAAGATGGGTACGATTACTTTAAATGATACCATACAAGGTTTAACTTAATTGATATAATAGCAACACTTAAGTAATTGTGATATTGAGCACTTAAATTCTGTATTTTGTCGAGTTTCAGTACTATTACGCTTCGGCAGGCGGAGAAAATAGCATTCATTAGAAGAATACTGAGGCGACTACGCTACACTGAAAGATCATAAATATATTAACACATGATATATGTGTATTCTGATCCAGAACAGTTTTTTAAACAACGCGTTTCTGAAAAATATACTTTCTTTTTAATATACTCGGACCGATAAACGTATGGGAAATATGTTTTCCCTGTCAGCTTTCATAACAAGAATAATGATAATCTATAATGGGTCTTCAGTTTAAACGTAAAAGTTCTTACAGTTGTACAAAGTTTGGTTAAGTTAAAAAGAAAACAGATATTTAAAAAATTATAAAAATGTTAAACTGCATCATTTTAGTAAGAAGTGATCTTAAATTAAACTTGTGTCTATTACTTCAATGCCATATCAGAACACATGTCTTGCACTGTATCAATTAAGTTATCCAACTTTAAAATAAACTTACTGCGTCGTCATAATCGGGATCATTTTCCTGAAAATCCTTGATAAAGAAATCTTGCATTGTGACGGATGCATATTTGTTGTAGGATCTCTGGGAACCAGCAGATGCTGGGAAGAGATTGGAACTATCATCATATGCACATCGTAATTGCTTGGCGACATAATTTCCACATGGTAACGGATCTGGGATGTTATGAGGGTGTTCCCCAAACTGTGCAACTTCCACAGCTGACATCTTAATTTTATCCAAATATCAAGTCACTCCATCGTCGAATAAACTTATAATCTAGTTCAAGTGTCCATGGGAAAGAAAACTGGTAACAATGTGTATAACACTTTTGATTTAAAATTGAGATCAGGTCAAGATTTAATCTTCGTTTTAAATCTCATTAATTTGGCCTTAAAATCGATTATTATTTCCAATGTAATAATCCTATTTTGAAGAGAGAAATACTAATATCATTCCGTCGTTGTTGGCCCACTCGGTGTCTTGTTGGCAACGTCACGTTAGTGTTTTTTTCTCATAATATTTTAACCTCTACAAGGTTCCTGTATGTATTACTTTTATCAATTAGAAACATGAGGAACGAGGGTTATATATGTATGTTTTTTTCTTTTCCTTTTTGCTTCATTGAAAAATTATACAAGAAAACTAATTTATTTATTTTGTTATTAGATATGTAATTATAATAATTAGACAGTGAATGAATTCTTACAATACAATTATTAAATTTACACCTTTTGACTACCCCTTATTTTGTTAATTAGATCTCTTTGATTAATGCTATAAACATCCAATATTTAAAATAAATGAATATCAGATTTGTGTACTATGACACGTCAGTGTGTCAATTATTCGATCCCATTTAAGAGAATACAATTGTAACTAATATCCAGTTTCACGAGCACCCCCTAGAAACATGCATTAACGAATCGAATGTAACATCTAAGAGAATACCAAGCAATTTAACCAATTAAGATTGTTCTTTCAAAACACACAAACAAAGTTATACAGTTGTCAACTTTGTTATCATATTTATCACCCTATTACATTTATATAATTGATATGACCCTTTAAAATGATTCGTTGTGCATGTGAAGCCAAGGACATTGTTACCCTTGATAGATAGATAAGAACAATCTTTTTTAAGTTATTAAGATTTAAATCTTGTTTTAGCATAAAAGGAAAGACTAATAACTTTGTTAAAATACATATTTCAAAATATTAACGTATCTCGTTACATCATAAAATAATAGTTTTGAAAATATATTTATAATTCTTGTTTTTATGCAACTATGACAAATTTAATTATTAATCTTAGGATATATAAAGAGGATCACCCCCCCTTAATATGCATCCACCCTAGGCAACGCAGCACCTGGTGACATATGTAGGTACAATAAGACAATATTACTTCTTCTTTGCCTCCCTGCCAACACTTGATGTATCTTAAACTTATACATCAAGGTTGGATAGACCACACCGGCAACCGGCAGGGATACAGTGGCCAAGTAGAACATAAAGTAATGGTGAAAAAAATATATATATAGATATGTAAACAAAGACAGGTTTGGGCAAACTAACCACAGTTTATTAAGCATAGTTAAATTTCAAATAAGACAAGAAATATACAATACATGTACAAATGTATATGCATGATAAACAAAATGTCTAAAAATGAATAACTGAAATTGTAAGTCAAACTGTGGTTCTCCAGTTAAGGTACCCAAACCTGTAAGTAGGGATAGGAGAAAAAATAAAAAAAATGAAAAAACAAAAAAAAAAACAAAAATATAAATTCGTAAAAACAAAATAAAAACAATGCTCAAGAACACACAGGAGTACATGTATTAGAAGCAGCCTGGTCCGTACCATACAAAATCACAGTCTTTATAAATGGTACCAACACAAATATATATAAGTTCCATACTAGAATCCACGAATTCAGTAGATAGGAAAGTCACCTTTTAATATGAAAAGTGTCCAATTCAACCATGCCCTATTCGACTTGCGGTAGAGTAATAAAGTTCGCAGTGCATGGCAAGACCCTTATAAATGCTATCTTAAGTTAAGCAACACTAAAAAGAACACACATAATGATATATATACATGTACAAAACATAGAATTACAGATAATAATAATAATCAATTTTTTTTCTGAATATGCTTTCAAAAGTATCCATAACCATGTGCCTATGGTCAAGGGAAGGGTCTATATAGCGTTTGTAAGCATCACTTTTCCAGTCTCCCTGAGCCTGTATTAACTCAGTAGGAATGCCACATTCCAGGGCAAAAGAGGCACCCCTCTTCGAAAACTATGCCCAGAATACTGGTCAGGGCTGATGCCAATTTGTGACAACGAATGTTTTAGTCTGGATAAAAATTTACCTTATGTTAATGGAGTTAATCTACCTTCTGAAACATACATGAAGTCTGAGGACAAGGGGGCGGCTTTAGGGGTAAGCTTAAAGCAAAGTAGAAGGGCTTGGACTGGGAAAAGAGGGGAACCAGGAATTCTGGGCAATGGGATTTCAAGAAGTCGCTCCTTGATTTGATTAGTTTTTGTCTTTCTCAATTTAAAAATTACACCTCGGTGTGAGAAAAAGACTGATTGTCTACTAAGATGTAGGTCAGCATCAAAATCATTCAAGGAGGGTACGAAAAGGTTGGATTTACGGAAAAAAGGAGAAGAAATCTACTAAACACGCTGCCCAGAAAGTTAAATCAAAATCACTTTTTAAACGTAGAGTTGAGAAAATTCCCATTAATAATTTGGGTGTTATGGGCAACTTGGAACAGTTGGCATCCACAAGAACCCTTCTTGCACCTTTGAGGACACTGTGCACTAAATGGGAGTCCAAAGGGGAAGGTAAGCCTGTTTCTTTATGTAATAAAGATATGACCGATAAATAATTTTGGATAGAAGAAAATTTAAGGCGACATGATAAGTGGGCAATATATCTCGTTAAGTTGACTTGGCTCAGAGGAATAGAAAGAATGCCTATCTCCTTGCAAAAACTACAGTAACTTTTTAAATAGAGCATGTAAGTTCTTTTTGTAGACTCTACAAAGGTGTGACACCGAAAATTGGCTACGATAATGTTCAGGGCTTGCACTTTACTGGTTCTTGGCATGCCTATGCAAAAGAAAAAATAAGGATTTGTTAGACATGTGGGAATCCAAATGCCTCACAAATAGGGGAGAAGGCAAACAACAACGCATAAGTGAGATTGAGTCATGAAGTCTAGAAATATGGTCCGCAAGAATATTCCTTTTCCCTGGGATATGTAAAGCAATTAATTGAAAATGATATGAAGCTGACAACCAGAATAGATGTCGCAGATATGCCAACAATCTGAAATTGCGTGATGTACATTTATTGATGCAACCTACAGTGGCCATGTTGTCAGAGTAAATAATCACTTTTATATTTTGCCACGTTTTACTCCCAGCAAATCGCAGACAAGATACAGATAAAGCCTCTAATTCATTAATATGGAGGTCCTTAGTAAAAGAAAAAATCTGAATCCCATCTTGCATAAAACCAATCTGACCCAAAGAGACCCCCACCCCCTTCTTGACAAGCATCCGTATACACTGATGTAACCGGATATTTGTCAAGAATTAAGGATTTGCCATTAAAGGTAGAAATAAAATTTTGCTACCATAAAATATCTTGCATTATATCCCATTTTATCAAAACTTCATGCCAATCATGCTGAAGTTGCGTAATGCTATCAATAATTCTGCGAAGGAATACTCTTCCGCCATGAACCACTGTAGATGCCCAATTAAGCTTGCCAGCTAGAGATTGCAGCTGTTTTTTCATAGCACGCTTGCGATTGCCAAACTCTGTCAATTCTTGCTTAAGCAGGGACAGCTCATCCCTTGACAGCCGGAGCTCCATAACGACAGATGTCAACTCCTAAAAATGTAAGTCTACTGGTAGGGTCAACCATTTTTTGCCAATTAATCATAAAACCCAGCTCTCGTAGTAAAAACATAAGAGAATTCAGTGCTTGCCTACATCTGAATTCAGATTGCTCACACAAGAAAAAATCGTCCAAGTATGCAATTACAATAAAACCTCTGCGAGACATCATACGTCGTACAGCTTGAGTTAGTCTTTGAAAAATGCCAGGAGCTAATTTAGAGCCAAAAAGTAATTTAGTATCATAGAGTGTAAATTCCAGGCCATCTGGGAAGGTCCAATTGAAACCAGTCACCTCTTGACTTCTCTTGCTTAATTTTACAGATCTGTACGCTGACTTTAGGTCCACTTTACTCATAAAACAATTTTTGTACCTAGTTAAGCAGCATGATGAATGAGGCGTATTCCCCCATCCTGCTTCGGTATCAACCAAATAGGGCTAATTATACATGGATCTGAAGCAGTGAATTTGTAGTTGCCACACTCTATTTCATTAAGAACGTGAGTATGGGCCTTTCAATACAAAGGATTATTTGGTGAGGCTGACGGATGGTTTTTGGAAACAATGCCAGACAGGAGCTGGTCACAATCTTTAATGTCAAAACCAAATTCAAATCCATTTAATAAAAATTCCCTACCAAATCATTAGCCAGTCCTCGACTCCAGACATGCAAGTCAAGAGCCCGCAAAGGTTTTACTGTTTTGCCTAGTTTTTGGATGTGAACTCTGATGGCTACATGCAGAGTGCTTCTGTCCCCATCCAAATATGCTACACGCATACTCAGACTTAAAAGAAGCAAGAGTGCAGCCATATCTAGAGTTAAACTTCCTACAAATCTCTTTACCACTGGAAGTAGGGGAGGCATAATTTCTGGCCCCTCTAGTACTAGTTCCCGATCCCTTGGGCTGGGTATTGGTCTGCTGTGGGTTTCGCGCTGCTCTGGGCTTCAAGTAAACCATCTTAATATGCGGTATATCAGTGCCCCACCTAAATCTATGCATACTCTGCAGCCGTCGATACTCCCTGTCATAAAAGAATACTGATACCATATCATGGGAAGTGATCAGTTGGTAAACTCTGGTGGTATAAGACAAATAGTCTATAAGACCTATCCCTGGTCAAGTAACCCATCCCCCAATAACTTGTGCAAAATGGCTAGGTTTGCCATTGACCATTGACACATGGTTACAGTTTCTAACTTTGGCTTTGAGGGCCCTGATTTAAATATTAATTGACCACAATCAGACTTCGATATAAGTTTCTCTTCATCAAAGAACCCCCTGAAGATTGAACAAAATCAACAATATCGTGATATACAACCGAACTTCCACTGCTATTTAAGGATTTTAAATAAATTTGAGGGTCTAGCCATGAAATATTGTCATTTAAATTTATACTGCTACCTGTGTTGTTCGTTATACTATTGCTAACGGGTCCACCATGTTGCGGCTGTTGTTTTTGAAGCTGTCCAAGTACTTCCCGAATGTAATTATCGGTTACTTCCGACTTCGTGGGTGCCGGAAGTCCTTTGTTGGTTCCGGGAGACACATTAATACCTGCAAGCGGACCTGCACTCGAAGATGCCGGAAGTTCTTCACTGTTGTCCGCCATACTCGTTCCCTTCGGCAAATCGCCATCGGTTTCCTCCTCCGATTGTAAAAATGTCTGACAGACAGATTTAAGCAACAGATTTGCTGACCGATCGACAATTTAGATTTAGATAGGTCCTCCTGCGTTAACAAAGCCAGCGCCTCCAGTGAATCAAATCCGAGTTGCAATATTGTGCTTGCCGTCGCTTCACTAAGTTTTTCAGCTTCAGCCCACTACAACACCTTATCCGCATCACTCATTGTTGACTTATCTAGATTCACATTGAAAGTCTGCAAAAAACTTTAAATAATTGCGTGATGTTCGCAAAACGTTAATTTGTCAACAACTTATCTGGCTCGAACAATTGGAACAAACGGCCTCAATGTCCTCGCAGAAAATACATCCTTTACAAAAGGCTGAAAAGTCCAACTTAATCATGAAGATCACTAGGCGTAAATCGTCCTCAGATTCTGTAATATACGCACTGTATCTGTAAAATTCTTCAAATTTCAAAACATACCATGACGGTAAACGAAGAAAGTTAGACGCAACTTTAGAAAAGAAAACGTGGTCCAAATATCGATCATTAGTATCCATCAAATTTAATTCAGCTTGACGTTGTGTGGAAAAATGTCTGCAAAATGCCTTACTAAATCGGCTATCGAAAATAAAAGAAATAAAGAAAATGCGTGATTTGACATACATCTTGCTTTCTGATGGCAAAATTTTTGAATGTTGAGGGATGATGGGATGCATACTGTGCAAGATACATCTTATGGAAATTATTCGATTAGATTAAACCGGGAAATTTAAAAAGTCAATGCTGATTGGTTGTCAAATTTATCCCAGACAAAGCAAGATTTAAATAAGACAATCTGATTGGCTGCTATCCGTAACCAGCCAAAACAAACGCGATAAAGAGGTGCAGGGTTTTATTAAAAAATAGCAATCAAACAATACGAAACAACTAAAGAATGGATAAATGCTTCTACGAAGCATATATCCATATTAATACTGTATTTACAAAAAAATACTTTCAACAGTTGTTAGCCAATCAAATGCATGTATGCAACGATTCGTAATATTGTAAGGAATCATCATAAACAAGGACGAATTGTATCTAAATTTCATGGTTTTATATTCTAATAATCGAACCGATCTTTTTTTAGCCATTTAATTACTTTGCTATCGTACTCTACTTTACCTTTTCTGTACTGAAAGACAAAATCGGGTGATTTTTATTTATGTTAGCTTTCATATTCCAAATTCTACTCAATGACACTATCATGTTGTAAAACCTCTGCAGAAGTTAAATCGGAAAGGACACTATCATGATGTAAAACCTCTGCAGAAGTTAAATCGGAAAGGACACTATCATGATGTAAAACCTCTGCAGAAGTTAAATCGGAAAGGACACTATCATGATGTAAAACCTCTGCACAAGTTAAATTGGAAGGGACACTATCATGATGTAAAACCTCTGCACAAGGATCGGATTGACATCCACTTTTTAAAATTATTCATCGGGTCATATTTGAGAATTTCCATGTGATATACGTCGATACGTCGATCTCCCCATTATTCAATTTTTCTATCAAAAATGAGCTATCGGTGTCTTCCTGTGTTGTTTACTACGCTGCTGTATGAAATCGTATAAATAGTAAAGTCGACAATATTTGATACGGCGATTATTATATATTTATATTTATTAATTTTTTGCACTTGTGTTCTCTTTAGATCTATTATACCATTGTAATATAATGGTAAGTACATTCCCAGTATTCCTGCTTTTTCGTATGTTCTGTTGAGTAACTTTTATAGTCCACTGATCTAGATCAAAATAAGAGGGCTGAGATTTAAAAAAAAATATATGATTTAACATTTTCATATCTGTTTCAAGTCATGAATCTCGATAATGGTTGTCTTCCGTCCGATTTTAATGTGTTGTTCTTTATATGCCAGTCCCATTTCAGGAGCCTCCAATTCAGTGGTTGTCTTCCGTGTTATCTTAATGTATTGTTATCTGTATGCCTGTCCCACTTCAGGAGTCTCTAATTCAGTGGTTGTCGTTGGTTGCTGACTGCCATGTTTGTATTTTTTCGTTTATTGTTTTAGCATAAACTAAGCCGTTTGTTTTCTCTTTTGGATTGTGTCGCAAATTTTTCATCCCGGGGCCTTTCATATGTTACTCTACGGTATGAGTTTTGCTCAGTGTTGAAGGACGAACAGTGCTGTATAGTTGTGTTGGTCTCTGGTGGATAATTGTCTTATTGACTATCGTACCAAATCTCCTTATTTATACATTTGCCATTTTTGGGAATTTGATGTTGATAGCAGTTCATTGATAGTCTCTTCTAAATGTATTCTTACACCCAACTTAATGACAGTGGTTAAAAAGCAACTGGTCGAAATCAATTTTATTTTGAACCAGTAGTCCACAGCTTCCACAATAAAGTACATTATCTTTTGATGTTGATGTAACTGTGTCCTAAAACTATTACAATGTCATTATATAAATTACATTGTTTTGACTACAATCGCACGCCAATCTTAATCCTAAAGGACAGTTGATTGGATAAAAGTGATCGATTGCCACGCCTATATTAAACGAGGTCCTATCAACTTAGCCTGGCGTTCTGACCCAATCTAATACTTCGTCTACTGTCGAGCAGTGGGCCAGGATCCCAGGCTACTATGAACTGACTTCATATAGCTGTCAATATGAGGAAAAATATTCCAGATATATTTAGACATTTAGTTGGGAACCAGTATTCGATATTTGAAGAAAAACAAATATATTGATGTTTCTAATTATTTCAGTATTAAGAGTGTTGAGTAACGAACATGACTGAATTATAGATTAAGTTTGTGAAGTCGTATACACCCCTTTTTGTAGTCATTCCACATAAAAAATTACAAAAAATCTTCAGGTTTTGTGATTTTATAAGAATTGCAAATATCTAACAAATTCAAATTCTCATACAGGTGTTTTTCCTTTTTCCTCAACATTGCCTGCTGAAGAGAGAGAGAGAGGGGGGTAGGAGGGGTGTCATCCCGAATTTCCGGGAAAAAAAGCTGAATACCGAAATCCCGAAGAAATAAAGCATTTTATGCCGAATCCCGAAAAATTAATCATTAGTTTCCGAGTCCGAATAAGATTAAATCCCGAATTCACATAAAAATATAGGCCCAACCCGACGTCCCGAAAACATCTTTTCAAGAGTTCTTTTTAATTTAAATTTTCAGAGATTAAAATCAAACAAAAATATTTTACACAAATTCGTCTTCCGACACGTTAATTGGATTTTGCTAGAAAATAGCCAATGAAATGCATAAAATATCGTATGTCATGGGTCACGCACGGACTGTCTTACTTTATAGGGATGATAATGCGGCACATCAAAGATAAGATATATTTTAACCAGACATTTACCCATACTTACTTTATAGGGATGATAATGCGGCACATCAAAGATAAGATATATTTTAACCAGACATTTACCCATTGTACCACAGAACTTATATTAATCAGAATACATTGACCTCTTATCCTGTGGACTTTGAAGCCCGTCAGACAGTTCCACAGAAGAGACTTAATGAAATTTGAATTTAAACAACTCTTAGTTTTTACGGGAACGAAGATTTTGCAAGTACTTTGTAGTGATAAGTTCATCAAGGAAGTAATTTTAAAAATAAGACGCCAAGGTCGAAACTAGCTCTAGCTCACAATAAAAAAAATGCGAACCGTCTAAAAGCAAGAAGGTCTCCTCGTGTACCCGAAGTTTTGTTTTGTTGACATATGTTGCTGCTGGATAAAGTCGCACCGACTTAAAAAATGTAGGGTCTACAGAGAAATGACGATTTAAGGGTTCGAGGTACAATATATGTATCATTTGAATAAAAATATTATCTATGTAGAAATTAGCTGTCATTTCAACTTGATTCAAACTCAATAATGTATATTTTATTGTTTTATAAAAAAAATTCACTCCACCCCTAGTCCTATAATATAAGACTTCGTAGGTTCATATCGTTTGCATTCAACGTAAAAATATCCGAAAAAAACGTAGATATTATAGCAACTATAGGTCATCGTACGGCCTTTAGCAATAAGCAAGACTCATACCGCAATAAGCAAGCCATAAAAGGCCCAGACATAACAAAATGTAAAGCATTCCAAACGAGAAAACAAAAGCCTTAATTATGCTCAAAACAACAAACGAGTAACAAATATGATACACAGCAACGAACGACAACCACTAAATTACAATCTCCTGCTTTGGGACAGGCACATAAAAAATGGGAGTCAAACATATTTTTGTGCGTTGTATATTACACCACAGACTTTTTTTATTCAAAGAATTAAGTTCGAAAGTACACAATTATTACCAATTCACCATGATAACGAAGGTTTATAATGTAATGTCTTTCGGATTCAAACTAATTAAATTTGGTTAGCTAATCAAAATTTTAGATATTTAGCTTGCAAGTTAAAAAAAAATACAGGGGAAATTGTCCGCATTTTTGCACCGAAGAATATCCGACGAAAAACGGTTATTTTTTATCTATCACATTTTTGTTCATAAAAGACATCGTGAGTTTTTAAAAAAAAATTAACATTTAAGACTAGTGTGTGAAATGCATTGCCTCTTAAACCAAATATATTCACGCACGTAGCGAAAATGTATAAATTTCAATTGACAAAGAGATAGGCGAGTGACATTCAGACCTAAAAATATTTTTAATGCACCTATCTTACACACGGCTTAATTATATATCTTTGGAAAGGGTAAAATGTGTAGATTTCATTTTGCCCGGTCGTAAAAGTGAAATGTGGTGCATTTTTTTTAAAAATCCGGGTCAAAGGTCGGACGAGAAAATTTTCAGAGTTCACAACTTTTTAGCATTATGAACTAATTTAAAGCTGCGGGGTTATGAAATCGGTTTTTGTTTACTTTATATAATATAATAGTCTTGTTTCTTTGATTAGAAATTACATACGCTACATGCAAGAGTGGTAATTGACGTCATTTTGACGTTTTTACTCTGATATGAGTAGAGCTATACATTTGGCAAGATATGACTAAATACGAATGGATTTGACATTAAACGTACTATTTTATATTGCAACTTTGGTTCTAGCATGCATCTATAAAGGAAATATTAATTTTTTTAAGATATAAGTATAATAGTTAGATAAATTTCGAAATAAAAGGGTGTCAAAAGTACACGTTTTTGTCGCATCAACAATAAGAGGGCCTCCTGTTTGTGTTAAGCCTATCAACCACGTCCAGGTCGGAGACCTTCTGGCTGGTTATTTTTTTAATATTTTTTAAATATTTTCTCTTGTTAGATAATTTTAGGGTACACCAAAGGGGTTCTGACTATTTGAATAAGGAGTTTTCTTGTCCATTTTTTATCTAATGGAACGCAATGCTAAAAAAGTAATCACACAATGCGACATTTCATCTTGTGATTTATTAACACTGAAACAAAATTTAAATTTTTATTTTAAAATTGAAAATAAGTATGCAGAGCTATCTCTTCGACGTAATCGTCAGGGCTCTGTTGACTTGTCGATATCAGAAGAGAGATCGGTTACCTGACAAGGATATATTTCTGTGCAACAAAGGTAAGGTTTTGTTCAACACAAACACATTCTCAGCTACAAATTTGTTTTCTTTTGCAAGAACCAATCAAATCCTGAAGAAAGTCTGATGACATACGTCCAGTGAACAGAACTGTGGTTGGACCATTGTAACTTTTTTCCAACCGTATTCATAGGGTGAACCTATTGGCGGCTTTTCTTGATGTGATGTCGTCTATTTGTTTGCTTGCATGCTTGCTCTTACAAAGTGTTGTTTGAATGACGATTCGTTCAGTAGAAGGCAAACAAGAGAACAGTCTTTGCTAGTTGCAAGTCTAACACGTAACTTGTTCAAATCGTGGTGACTTGACTTATATTTGCCTATTGGGGACATGCAACTTAGATACAAGTTTTCTTGCAAAACAGATAGAGGCGTCAATATCTGAGTTACTTATTTGTGATAGACCCGCCAGTTCTGCAGATGAAGACTACAACAGCTTAAAACAGACTTTTTCCAATGCCAAAGACTTTATGTGGTGTCACAACCAGCAAGAGCATGAGCTGCTGGTAGAATTTCACGTGTAATGTTAATAAGGAAACTACACAACTTATGCACGCGGATGTATCGCCTACCATCATTACCACTAGTGACAGAACCCGTGAATAGCCATAGCTGATATGCATTCAAAGAAAGTAATGAATAAAGAGAACTACAACATCAGTGTCAGAAAATTTGAAAATCGTTCTCCCTCTTAACATTACACTTCTTAAAATTGTTCGTCTTCATGGAGAGCATGTAAAACGAATCTTGTGTCGGCTTCCTCTTGTGTGTTAAACAAGCTTGCTCAGTCAGTTATTTGATCGTAAATCAATTTTTTCACGATTTCCGGATTTTGGAAAGTCTCTGCTAGATATAATGTTTATCCGACAGGCAGGAGATTACTGGCACAATAAAATTTCGAAATAAATTCCCCGATGATGCAGATCGAAGCCTGTTTATTCCTATTGTTTGCCAGGAATATTTCCAGTCTGCTTCCTTCATTTACATGATATACATTGTGTCCACCAGCTGCTTGAGACCGACACACCCCATTGAATGAACCAGCTTTCTAACGTATTGCAAAGAACCCATCCTTAAAGCATGCTTCAACTTTCGCGGGGAGATTGAGCATATCAAGAACATGAAGAAGGTATACAGGAGTCCATCTAAAATAATTATTCCTGTTGGTCACAAACAATAATGGGAGCATAGTGCGGACTGAATTCAAATGTAGTGGCCACATACCATTTCTCTCTGCTCGAATGTTTTGTAGCATGCTACTCACAGAATTCAGAAACATGTCCCAAAACCTAACTGTAGGGGACACAGCACAGCTCCATTCCTGAAATTATTTCATTAGAGACGCTAGATGCATGTCAACTAAAGAGTTAAGGGTGGCTTTATCCTGATTCCATGAGGACATATCACCAGAAAATATATCAAAGCACCTCAGAAGGGCGTCCGAAATAATATCTGGTATGTTGATTAGACAATTTGTGGTCCTAAAACAATAAAAATAAGAGGTTACCAATAGCGACATCATTGCCACATATGTAAGAGTAAGAGCTCGAACTGCTCTGCTGAGTTGTTTTCCTGAAAGCATTGTTCAACGGTACATGCTGCGTATACTCCTGAATCAGCTAGTAAATCTGTCAGACCCCCATCACACCAGAGTTTTCTAATAGAAGCAATAAATAAAATTGAGAATGTAAAAAAAAGAGACAACAACCCGACCAAAGAGCAGATAACAGCCGAAGGTCACAATGGGTCTTGAACGCAGCGAGAAAATCCTGCACCCAGAGGTGGGTCTCAGCTGGCCCCTGAATAAAAATAGGTACTAGTTCAGTGAAAGTGGACGTCATACTTAAATCCAAAAGATATAATTAAACTAAAATTAAAAAACATGCAAAACTAACAAAGGCCAGAGGCGCCTGACCTGGAACAGGCGCAAAAATGCTGCGGGGTTATACATGTTTTATGAGATTTCAACCCACCCCTGGACCTCTAGCCAATGAAGAATAAAGCATGCTACGGCGTGGAACCATCCGAAACGAATGATATGACTCCGGAATTCAAGAGGCCTAGACGATTTGATCTGCCGTGCAATGCCATATGACTGTTGGTCAAAGGTCTGAACTAAATACTGCTGGCCGTCTTTCATACACATATCAACACACATTTTCATGGTAGTATACATGGTATACTAGTAAACAGTAGCCATATCGCTTGGTTCGGAATCGACGACGATAGGTGCAGTGCATATGATACTTTACTGAAGAGATCTACAGTACACAGAGGTTTTACGGTGATAGCCTGTCCAAAAAAATAATTCGTTTATCTCAATTATGCAAATGGTTATCAACTGAAAATTCAACAGTGTGTCTTGATAGAAGCCTTAAAAATATACAAGCCATGCCTGATGTTTCCGCACTTTGGGCATCACCATTGGTGATTTTTTCATATGCATCTTCGTGACGTATATGTTCCATGCGTTCTTTTTGTTTGTCGTATTGTACACAACTGATCAGAGCAGATGTCGCCTCTGTCACTGGAAGGGAATTCACTTGGTTACGACTGATCCTCATTTCATTCCCAGCTTCATTGGTATGAAACAAAGACTGAACCTAAAAACCGTCCTGGTGATTTAATGGAATATATCCTTGCCATCTATTGTTTCAATATTAATGTCAACTGTGTCTGTCCCTTCTCAAATGAGTTTAACCTCCCAGGAGATGAACAAATACCTTGAGGAGCATATCTTCAATTCTCAATCTTGTCAATCTCATGCAAATTTAATTGTTAGTCTTAGTAAACAATGATATCACAAGCACTATTTTGTGTCAGAGCAGGGCTACTTTTACGTTTTAAATTGGAGGGAGTTAATTGGTGGTCTGAAACCTAATACAGTTAAAACAATTTGTATTAAATTAGGTATGAATTTGGAATGATGAATAGATATGTTTTGTTTAGCAAAAACAACTTAAAGAAATTAAAAAGAAGGGGTAGGTTTTTGAAATAATGACAAAATTGTTACAAAAATTACTTTTTCTTAAAAAAACACAATATTATTTTTTTTAAATTGTTTATTTATACTAAAATCTATAATACGCCTAAAATCAATACATTGTATTAAAAGAAAAGGAAGTGAAAAGCTATTAATTTGCGTTGAAACACTGGTGGTAAATTTTTATTTTGAAAATATTTCTCGATTTTAATTCGGTTTTTACAAAATTTGCACCGTACGATATTTTTACGACCGGGCAAAAACTGAAGTTCAGATATTCATTTATTACGTATAAAAAAATCAGCTGTGTGTTAGGTGGGTGCATTAAAGTAAAAAACTAAGCGTCTTTTCCGAAAATGTCACTCGCCTAAGAGGCACGTTTTTATTGACTTTTAATACAAAAGAGAACTTTCCCCTTATACACAATATTTTCAAGCAAGTACAATGTAATCTTACACTCGTACAACTCCTGATCACTCCTCTGTTTTCATATTAAAATGAAATCAATGGATCTCCTAAAATTTACGACTCCAGAATATCTTTCACAGTTGATTAGTATTTGAAACATCGGTACTAAATATATCATGCTGAAATTTCTTTCTTATGCACCGATTTTTTCCCCTTTTTTTTAAGAGGATGCATTTTTAAAAAAATAAAATGTTTGACTAAATGTCTTGAAAAACGTATGGTTGTTTTGAAATGGAATGGAAAAAGTAGTTTACTTGGATTTTCTACTGAAAATTATTTTTAATTTAATAGATTTATTTTGAATCCATGTAAAGTGTATCAATATGACGTTCAAAATACGGTTGTCAATTAATTTAAGAAGGCGGGAGAAACGGTCATTGGTATCCAATGTACAAAGTGTTGAAGAGCGGTGATGCTCAAACACGTCGAATGACATTGTCATGATTAAATGACAATGTTGTATAAACAACAAAAGGGGCTACTACATAATCAGATTGTTTAATCCTAATTCAAAATAAAGTTGAAATTGACAAGCAGCTTTGTAACCACTATCATGATGTTGGGTGTAACTTAAACTAAACTCGGAAAGATTTAGAGTTTTTTTACGAGAGAGTAAAGACACCTGTCTATTTTTAATGTTGTATGATGACGTCTTGACTAGATAATTTTTTGAGCAGTTCGACTGATGTCTCATTGACGTATACCCAACATATCATCTAATTCATAAAAAAATGTTATATTTGCTTTGAAATTTTTGATTTTTCAACTGACTGAATGTATTTAACCTTAATCACGTCGTTTATTCTAAAATCATCTAATATAGCATCTTCTAATCAGGGTTTTTCATTTGCTGTGGAATAATTTTTCTCTGACAAAAAATAAATGATAAGCTTCTCTTTTTCATGTAAAACGTCGCTTTGTTATCTTTCGCCTCTCTGTTGTAAATGTTAATTTTCTTTAAGCATTATTTCTGGAAGAATATTTATTTAAATATTCCCATAGTTCAATCAAACATATGACAGACACCCATTTTTTATAAACTGAAACATTTAATGGTTATATAAATATAGGAATCGTATAAGATCTAAATACTAGTATTGCGTAAGTCCATATATTAAGAAATGCTTTTACCTAGCTATACAATTGATACTTAAAGTTGACATAATATAAAACCCATAATGATAAAAGTTGATCTAGTAAGCCATGTAATGCCTTTTTGCCAAGTAAGCGTTTTATTGTCTGTATCATTTGTTTTGGCGAAAGTTAAACACTTTTAAACTAATCCAATCAATCCATACTATACGTTATATTTGTAATATTCATATCCAAATAACATCAACAGTGCCAATTTTTCTGCACTAGATGGGCATTTCGACAATAAATGTCTCTTCAGTGATGCTCGAGGCCAAAATATTTGAAAATCCAAAACATATTTAAAAAAATTCCCAAACCAGAAAATATTTAGTAATTATTGTTGCTGTATTCCCTTTGCTTATTTGATTAATCTAGTCAGGGTATTTTATGCAGTTCTTCCATAACTTATTTAGACTCTAGGTTGTTTTTTTGTCCCTCACTGAACACCAAATGTTGACGTGTGGATTTTGTTTTGGAGGATTTGTATTTACTATCGGATTGCTGTCTCTTAAAGTTTGCCCAACTTATTTTTATTCGTATTTGTTTTCGTAGAATTTCTTCTGTATATCCGGGAACAAAAGTAAAAATTCAAAACCTAATCAAGCTTTCTTCGTGTTCATTTACATGTTGTTGTACGGAATAGCCTTGCTGAACAACATTTTTTCTAAAGTTTCGTAGTACTACACGCACTAGGTTTATAAAATAACAATCCCTCATTTGTTTTTTCATTACCAGATTTTACGGTACCAACTTTCATGCTGGTAGCGTGTACACAAACACAGTTTTAGTCCAAATAAAATAAACAAAAAAAAAATATTTTTTAAACTTATTTAATTTATTACCACGTTTATAAATGGTAACGACGTAGTCTTGTGTTTGAACCTATTTTAAGCATCAAATCCTGAAAAAAGAACATATGACAAAATAAGATGGATGCTATTTGCAAATAAATTTCGTTAAGATAGATGTTCAATATGCTTAAACAGTGGCACTTTAATTGAAAATTCATTGCCATCTTAAAATCATCTATTTGAAACTAAATGTACATATATATCTATACTTTGGAAAATTTACCAAGTACACGAGCTTGTCTTTCATTACAGAATACCACATCTATGCTATTGAAACATGAAGTTCACTATCTTCATCATATTTTGAAAGACGTTTTTCATTCACGATGTTTCCAAGACCGTGGATTTATCACCCCTTCCATATTTCATTGGTTATGATATCGGACAAATTGTTAAATACTTTATTCCTTTCATATTTTGAAAGAAATTCTCTTGCAAGAAATCTTTTAAAAACACACACAAAAAGACACATTTAATTTATAATGAAATTTTGACAAAGACGCGCATATGGCACGTTCTTTTTTCAAATTAAAATGAACATCTATATAAAAAAATTATCTGAAAAATTGTTTCAGAGTTGCTGTGAAGATATAATAGACGAAAATAACACTTTCAATGATAAATATCGTGCGTCCAAAGCGCTTTTCTGGATATCCACACTTCTTAAATAATGGAATCTTGCTACCTTATCATGCTTGGGATAAATATTATTTTTTACCTTAAACTAGGATCTGTGTGGTCGTTAAGTCACTAATTTATATGACATCAAAAACGCTTACGTCATGTCGTCAAGTAACAATGCTTCTTTTGAAAATTAGGTTTTATCCTAAAGGCGACGATAAATTCAATAATATCAATGATAAAACATTTCATAATATCTTTTTCAACGTTTTGCCATAAAAACCATACCTCACTGTGGTGATGTCTTAGTACCATACAGAGTTAGGCTCCATTCATTCAAAGTAACTGGAACGCAAGATGAAAAAAAAGCCCAACTTAAAACTAAACTATTTAAAAATAAATATTTGATATTTCTAATATATGTACGTGATTACGAATAGACAATTATATAATCGGAAATAACATTCAAGCATTCATAAACAGATTGGTACATGTCCTTTCCACATCTATCAAACTGGGACTCATATATCAGCACTATTCGCCAAATTAATGTAGTTACGATAAAATAAAAATAAAAACATTTTGGAAACCAAATAAATCACAAATACTAGAGACGTATAATATGTAACGCAATTTTGATTCTAATGTTAAACACGAACTTTAGAAAATCAAACCGGCGTATAGTTTTTGAACTATGTTTGTTGTATAGATAGCAATGCTGTATAAAAATCACACAGTAAGTCTGATAGAAGACATACTAGTTAAAGTTAGATACCAATTTACGAACCTCTAACAGCTTTGTCGATTGTCCTGAATTCCAAACGCCAGGGTTTGTATTCATTACTCGCATCGCTACAAGGATTTTCACCCCAAGTCTGCAGTGTTTTATATGTCCAGACAAGGCTTCCACCCATTGGATGATAAGATGAGTCTTCCGGTCGGTGAGTCATCAAATAACTCTTTGTCCCAAACGGAGAATATAGATAGAACTCAACTGATCCCCTGTTTGCTTGAAATATATTTTTATCTGTTAAACCGTTATATTCATAATTGAATGTTATAATTTTACATTTGTCACTACTGAAAATACTTTGTTGAGTTTTGCATGAAGTGTTTTATCCTTAAACAATAACAAAATTGCTTTAGAGTATCAAATGACCCCGCTAATATTTTCGAATTTTCCATTTTTTATAAGTCCGAGGGCCCCTCTTATTTTCAAAATCATCTGATATATTGCTGATGTAACCATTTGATCTTAAATTCTTTAAACTCTGATGAGAACCATAAGTGCAAAATGGGTTTGGCATGAGAGCTTTTACAATGTTTAAAAATCCATTCAGCACTGATTTTTGAATATTTTCAAAATATTGCATCATACCATTGATATTTCACCAAACTTCAATGACAACTGTAGGCATGAGAGTAATTACAATGTTGATATTCCATATTATTTACATTTCAAAGGCTATAACTTCCCCCAAAATATTCGATCAACTCTGATTTTTGAATTCATCAGAGAAATTACTGATGTCAACCTTTGTCATAAATTAATTCCAATGAGAACTACAAATGAGAGATTGTTTAAAATGTTGCTTTTCAATATACTATACAATTAAAGGCGATATCGCAACCAATACTTCTATGACATCATGGCAACATTCCGGCCGCTCGGTTGCCAGCACACCCCATCTCTCAATTAGCTAGGCTTAAGAGAATTATAGCTTTCGTCATCCCAGATGAATTGCCTAATCGGCTTCATGTTGGGTTGTTAAAAGTCATGAAAGATACCAGGCGTAGAACACAGTACATTATGTATAATGACATGTAGATGGAAAACCTTTCAGATCAGCTGTATCTGTGTGTCATAAAGGGTGATAATACTATGCATGCAGTTACATTTATGTATTTTTATCCGATAACAATTTTAATCCAACGTATGTAATGTATTATATGTACATGAATACATCAGAAATCTAATTCATCGGTATGAACAGATTGTCTATAAGAAGACAGGCAAATTTCATTCTCTTACGGTATGTTTAAGACAGTGTACACAATGCAGATGGTGTTGCTGTTGATGTCGCAATAGGTTGAATTCATTCGAATTCTGTAGAGGGATCGATATAAACCTTGTTTTAGATGGGCAAAGATTACTCAGGGCACTGAACAATTTTTATACTTACATCCTCGTCACTTTGTCTCATTTGCCATCATATTACAACCCCCTTTATTAATCATTGAATCAATCAATTTATTAATCATGAATCAATATATTAATAAAAGGAAACCAGTTAATACTCTTACCTGTAAATCTGAATGAAATAGTAACTAATACAGATTCTAAATATCTAATCGTTCCACAATTGGTTTCCTGACCAATGCAAAGCACATTTAAAATATCACTTTTGGATCCACCCCTTTTTGTTCTTCTGTAAAGGAATATGAAAAAAGTATTTTAACAACACATCCTTAGGTTAATTGGCAAATGTCTAATACAAAGATATAAATATGAAATAAAAAAAAGCAGTTTCACATGGAAAAGAAATGACATATTGATATTTATATGATATCGGAATAAAGGAATAAAGTATAAAATATCTCCACTTCATATATGTACTGTTCATAGTTCCTGCATAAATCTATTTAGTGTTTTGAGATAATAGGCAAAACCACTTAAATTGTAAAATAAATCACTTGAGGATCAAACAGTTTCGTAAGGAGACATCAAAATGACGCAAATGAGTAAGTGAAATACCGAAAAGCACTTCCGACGCACATAACAATAGAAAACAACACGTAATAAATTTCATGCCCCAAAAGCGCTTTTCTGGATTAAACTTCATCAGGAACGCTCAAAGACGAATATTTTAAAGCCAAGGATGTATAAGAACCGAAACGATTGAAGAGCTTTATGACCAAAAAGGACATAAAAAATGATAGTCTACCAGCAGAAGTATCGAGTTATTTTTTGTTGATGATCTTGTATTGCTAATATTTTCTTTAAATCTTTTTGCATTTTCTGTATATCTAGTATAGTTTTTATAATCTAAAGCAGAAATTCTTTATTTACTGCTGTAGTTGAAGTAGTAATTTGAGATAGATATAAATATACTTTGTCCATGGGTAAAATAATATTTTCATTAGCTGTCTTGTCGTATTAGAACTAGCTGCGCTACCTTTCTTACAACTACAAACAGGGCTCCTTGAGGAGAATGAGAAGCTACCATTATACTTAAAATTTCTAGACCCGGTATAAAAAAGATGTATTCTCAATGAGTAATTCAAACTTGTGCGACTATGTTAATCGCATATTTGCATTGAAAATATGGAATACCAAAGATATATCTAGGTTTCTTTCAAATTTACTTACACCAACAATTGACAGGAAGGGTCGGTTAAAAGTTTACCTTTTCTACAAAAGAGATTATTTAAAATTTCCAATTTGAAATGCCAGCATTCAAGGACAGCGCCTACATATTGAATAAACATTTCCAATTTGAAACATTAATCTGAAGATTAAGGTTCCTATCAGCATTCCATTGGTAAATGGTTGCCGCTAACAATAGAACTGTTGAAACGAGAGTTTTAAAAAGTAAAATAACAAAAATATCGAACTCCAAGGAAAATTCAAATAGGAAAGTAAAGTAATCTCATCAAATATTTTACGCACACTATCAGAATTCTGTCGTCCACCGTTGAATATTTATAGAGGTATTCCCGTAACACTGTGGACAACCGTAGTACTTTTCTTGTTGATACTACTGAATCATTTACCTTTAACTTGTTTGTCGTCGGCTATCGATAACATTGATTTTACGCTCACGCAGTCTGACAGAGGCCCTCCAGTGGGGATTTAGATAAACACTTGTTACACATTTCGATACATAAAATGAAATTGTTGATCAAAACATAAAAAAAAAAACGCAAGTAAAGAACGTTTAAGTATTCAATATTAATCAAAACACAAAGGTTGTTCCTGTACTACTTTTTCGAATTATTTGAGTCAGGCGTTGCTAACCTTTGGTGACCCAACAGTTTAAATGGATAATAAATACGACGTGATAAGTGGGCGTTACAGACGAACGTTCACCTAATTTCACCCAGTCAATGGGAGACTTGAGCGCGCCAAAAATGGTCTCGTCCACACTGTTATGAAAACGATACTATATCATAGATAACCATGGATATGGTCCCATTGACGTAGCTACCACTCCCTCCTTTACATTTTCTGCTTTATTGAAATCACTGAATACGAATTATCATCTTTGGTTATTTGTGGTATATTTACTTGTTATGAGCAAAAACGGTGCCAATGGTGGAGAAAAAAGTTAATCTCCTTCGGAACACCTTAGTTATTCTGTGTGGTGGTTTGTGTCCTGTTCCATGTCTTTTTTCCTCTTTTTTATGACGGGATTATTGTAACCACTGTATCAGTGTATATATTGTGTTCCTTTATTTTGTCTCATAATTTATAATGAAGAGTGTTTTTTTGCCAATTTATGGTGTCTGCATCCTTGATGTAATAGATTTTTAGTATATGTAAATATAACGTTTTTTGAAATATTAAGTATTATTTGTACTAACATTCTTTTCTGTCTTTTAATTGTGCAGGTTTCAAGTGATGGTAAAACTGGAAAGTTCTCTGCCTTCTGTACCATGTCACCAACATCAAGCAAACCAAATCCCATTGTAGGGTGTGCTGAAAGTATAATATATGTCATTTAACAGTCTTGATATTGAGAAAAGCACAAGACAACCTTGAACATGAATGTTAAACTCTTTATTCATATTTGTCGGAATGTATAAATCTGGGTAACCGAACTTGGAAATTTTATGTGTTAATCAAGCCTTTCAAAAGAACTTTTGATATGATAAACAAAAAATATTTATCAAAACGAAATATCTTTCGTACATGGAGAACCTTGCTTACTGAATTAAAAATAATTCAACATAACTTTTTTTTTCTACACGCATAGCAAATTTCTGAGTAAATCTACATCAAGAATGTTGACAAAGCTAAAGATATATCAGGATCTTTATACCGTAATTGAGCCTTCAAAGAATAATGAAACTCGTGTAAAGGTATATTTAAAAAAATTTTATTATACTTTTCTGGCATTACAAATATTAACTACATTTATCAGCCGAGAATTCATAAAACAATTATGATAAAGACTTTAATATACGTATTCATTTTGTGTTGATGACTTGATAAGTTAATGTTTAATTGTTTCATCGTTTTTCTCCATCTTGCTAATGACGATCGTCGCCGAAGTTATATAGCTATAGGTTTGAAATATACAAACTTTGCAATTTTGCTCCGTTTTCTTGCCACTGATAATCTGAGTCTGAATCGGCAAAATTGTGCTTCTTTGATGTCTTCACCAGTAGATGTTGAATACTTCGCCACGTAAGATTTGGACTGAAAAAAAAAGATATTCGACGAACTAACAGAAAGATAAAACGTATCGTCAATTTCTTAACATATATAACTGTAATTTTGGAAAACAAATGATATGTTTGAGACATTCTTAAGCATTGAAAATAAAAAGGAAGTATGCTAACTTTAATTCCATTTTTAACTTAATTTTGTTTTTGCAGGCTTTTTATGGGATGTTTTCGATATGTTTTTAATTGTGTGTTTCGTTGATATTCATACCGAACGTGTTTTATTCAATACAGGGCGATAATTATCACAGGAATTTTCTCTAAATGTTAAAAACATACTAATTTGTTTTTAATTATTACGAACGATTAAAGCAATCATTAGTTGATGGACCTATATATGTTGAGTATCTAACAATTTTTTAATAAACACTTGTATTCCGTTTCATAGAACAAATATATTTATTTGAATTTTACTCCCTTTTATTTGGACAACTGGACAATACGACAGGTCTTGCATTAAGGAAGAGGATATGAAAACAATTTACGAGAACAAGTTTAAAATATCAGTTTTAAAGATAATTGATACTAAAAACCTTTTGCTATATATGTATTCTATATTTCTTATTAATGATATAAATATTTTGAAATCTATTTTGGAATATTACAGTTTTAATAAAACTTTAATTTTATTCTTTCAACGTACATATATCCCCTGTAGCAACATGCTAAACAAAATTAACAGATCTAGCCTAATTTAATTCTATTAAAATATGAACTGCCTCAAAATCATTTATTTGTCTTTGTGAATATTACTTTTACTGTTTGGTCTATTTTTGGTATTATCCGTTTGACGTAGCTCGGTGCTTATACATCCCGTCATTGTGTTATTGTGCTATGGTATATTTTTATATTCTGGTCTTTCATTTTTGCTAATGTGCTTTGTCTATATGCCTTTTTGTGTTTCTTTGTTGACATATTTGTTTGGTTTATAGTGACTAAGATTACAACAAAATAGTTGCTGTACCCCTATTTTTGACATTTTTACCTATTATGTCTGTTTGTTTTGTTCACACATCGTTGTCAATATGATGGAATGTTATGCGACTGTCATACAAGTGAGAGGTTTAGCTAGCTATAAAACCAGATTTAATTCACCATTTTCTACATAGGAAAATGCCTGTACCAAGTCAGGAATATGACAGTTGTTATCCATTCGTTTGATGTGTTTCAGCTTTTGATTTTGCCATTTGATTAGGGACTTTCCGTTTTGAATCAAAGGCTTTAAAGGAAATAACTTTTTTTGGAAAAGTAGACTTTTACCAACTGCAAATTAAAAAAGTATACAAGCACATGAAGTGATCTATATACTAGTAGTTAAAAAGTCAAGAAAAACATTGTGTGTCTTATAAAGAAATCAATAAACTTAAAGTTAAATAAAAAAAAAAGTAGAACAGAATTGATACTGAATGCTTTTATTATGGTCATTCTTACACGAAAAGTAGTATTGGGTTTATATGATCATAGTTAATAAGTAAAAAAAATTAGTGTTCACTTAAAACATGTAAAAAGACCGAAAGCAGCTGAATAATACGATAATGGACAAGTTAAGAGAAGACTGAAAATTCATGAAAAATAAGCGATTTTATGCTCATTGAATATGAAAGGAAACGTTTTAGAATGGAATATTTGGAATAAATCTTTTTGTAAGATTGAATGTTGGCTAGCCTTATTAACAATTGATTGTTCAATTGTGTTTTAGTGGTTATTATCATATGCGATATTTCACAAGGAAGCTATTAAACCCTGAGTTCCAAGTGGTAAAATTGAGATCACCCCTTCGAAAATTTTACGAACACCATCACCAGACCGTTATTGAATATCAGTTTCACAGATGACGACGGATATGTTCCAATGGTCGTAACCACAATCCTGTTCTCTTTCCCTCGAATGTGACATACTTAATTAGACTTATCACTGGGTTTGTACTTACATAAGCAACACGTCGGGTGCCACATGTGAAGCAGGATATGCTTACCCTCCCAGAGCACCTCCCCACCTTTTTCCCCAAAAAAATTCTTTCCCTCAAGATATGGTCATAATTTCAATTCAAATTTCCAATGGAGTTTGCAACCATAATTACCAATCAAAATACATCATAAAAGTCTTAAAATAGAAAATGACATACATAATCATGGCTAAAATTAATATTCCTTTAATAGTTACTTCTAAAAAATTAATTGAGAGCTAATCACCTCAAGACAATACAACATCTTTATACATAATTTGAAAGCAATGTAAGGGAGGTAATCTAAATTGTTTTTATACTTTAAATGTATTTAGATTACCTCCCTTACACTGCTTTTAAATTGTCCATTAACCAGGAAACCCTTTTTTTCGCCTTTTTGCCCCTAATTCCTAAACGGTTTGAGCCATAACCCTCCAAAGTCAATCCTAACCATTCCTTTGTGGTATGGAAACTTGTGGTATAATTTCAGAGAGATTCTTACACCGTTCCACAAGTTATTGTCTTGAAACTAGAAAAATGCTTATTTGGCCCTTTTGTTGGCCCCTAATTCCTTAACTGTTTTACCATAACCCCCAAAATCAATCCCAAACTTCTTTTTGTGGTATTGAACCTTATGGTAAAATTTCATAAAGATCCATTCACTTAAACTAAAATTATTGTGCGAAAACCAATGTGTCTTCGGACGACGACGACGACGACGACGCAAACGTCATACCAATATCCGACCGCAAAAATCTTTTGCGGTCGTATAAAAAGTGTCACTAAAACTGTGTTTGAAATTGTACTTTGAACTAAATAAAAGCGTTTAATATTTTGCAAATTACATTGAAACAATGCCGGTTATTGATAAATGTGGATACACACACAAAAGAAAATAAACAACAGCAACGTTTAGAAATTGAATCAACATCTTGATTACATACATATGCATATGTACGACACTAACAGTGAATCTTGGATTGATAAAAAAAAGTCGGGAAAGGAAAAAGAATTGACAGGTAATTCTAGTTCCATTTGTGTACAGTATACTATAGCTACTGCATAAGAGCATAAGGGGAAGTGATTTTTTGCTTCAAATAAATAGCTGCCTAAAGACACAACACCCATAGATTAGTTAGAGATTATCGACCTATTATCGTGAGATGTGTTTACTTAAACTTTCCTGGTCTGTTCACAAATGTCTCGATCTAGTATTGCCCATGAAAATAATCGACTCTCTCTGTATTCATTTTATCCTTTGACACTTCTGTATATACATAAACAAGATAAAATAAATGCATTCTTCTTTATAGTATTTATATTTGAGTTTGAGAACAAAGACCATCGCCTCTTGGAACATGAGTGAAAGGCTTACTTAGAAGAACATGTACAGTTACAGTTGTGAAATGAAATATGGACTTTAACGAAAACAATAAATACAAAAAATATCGAACTTACTTTATCTCTAAACATAATGCTATAGCTCCACTGACTGTTGGACATGAAAAAGATGTACCTTCAGCTCCGTCTATACAATTAGAATATGGAATTGGTACAACCTAATCCAAACGAATAAGAATTATTAAAAAGGATATTCATAAAAAATGATCGCTGCATATTTAGTTGTATAGTGAATAAGATTTAAGTGTGAAAGAAAATCATTTTAAATATCAAAATTCACAAAACAGTTAAAGAGACAACCATTAATGTATTATCATTACACACAATGATACATGTATATTCTAAGTTACGTTTTATATATTACAGATTTAAATATATTTCTTACGAAACGTACTATTCCATTAGTAGATCCCTCGCCTTCACCATATGCCACTGTCATTATCGAAGAGCCAACACTCCGAAAGCTAGCTGACATACCCCTTTTTGCTACAGCAGAAACTGAAATTGTGTATGGAGAAGTTAACAGCCCATTTGAGTTGGTGTTGTCTCTGTAATTACCAGCTGCAAAAACATAAATGTTTCCTTTTCCATTTCGACCCTTTGAAAGAAGTACATAAATATGATATGAAAGAATATCTGAAACGCGCGTCTGGCGCAAATACAAAATTTCAATCCTGGTATCTATGATGAGTTTATTTACAACCACTGGGTCGATGTCACTGCTGGTGGAGTTTTTATTCCCCGAGGGTATCACCAGCCAGTAGTCAGCACTTCTGTGTTGACATGAATTATCATTGATATGGTCATAATTATAAATTAACTGTTTACAAAACTTTGAATTTTTGAAATACTAAGGCTTTTCTACCTAAGGAATAGATTACCTTAGCTGTATTTGGCAAAACTTTTTATTTCACCATTTTCTACATAAGGAAAATGAAATGCCTGTACCAATTCAGGAATAGGACAGTTGTTTTCCATTCGTTTGATGTGTTTGAGCTTTTGACTTTGTCATCTGTAAAAGGACTTTCCGTTTTGAATTTTCCTTGGAGTTCGGTATATTTGTTATTTTACTTTTTTATCATCTGATATATTTTTAAATTCATCTAATGCATTTCTTTTTGTTTTCGTATGGTCATTGTAAACTACAGTCATTAAAAAGTAAAATAACAAAATAAAAAAAAATAAAAAACTCCAAGGAAAATTCACTTTCGTTTTGGTTGTATATTTACGGAGCCACGTCTGGTCGGGATTGGGACGCTAAATCGGACGCATGGTGAATGTAGAATTACACGCTCTCTGTAGGCTAAGAAACCTTGCAGAGAGAGGAGTAGCAGGTTTGCCTGTTGCAAGCATTACTTACAATGAAGAGCAGCTTGACAATGATTAAATATTTAAAATGGTTTATTTTTCGTATCGGTGTTTATAAAAATTTTATAAAGAAAAGAAACAATCAAATTTTAATTTGTAGATGGTATTTTCAACTCACATTTGTAATCCCATTTTTAAATGCTTCTTCCAACACTTCACTGACTAGGAAATATCCATACGCTTGCCCTGGTCCCCAGCTGTTACTATAAATATCAATTTCTTCCATTTCATGAGACAGATATCTTGCAAGTTCCACGTCGGAAGCACTTAAACTTCCAGTTGCGTCAAGTATAGCAACACCTATCATGTTAAACAAAATATTTATATACATGTAACTTACTTTCTGATATAATTAAATAAGTCTACTAATTTGTTCATGTCTTTTTTCTTCTTATTAATATTTAAAAAAATATAATCGACATTTCAAAACACACATTATAATCGATATGAACTTTGTTCATGTATACATTTAACCCAAGAAGTGAATTATTAAAAAACTTTCGGTGGGATTTACACTACACCTTTTCATTGATCCCATTTGGTGCCAACGTTTTAAATTTTTCATTCAAAATCTTTCCCGAGTGATTCTCTGTTCCCTAGACGAATTAGTGTTTTGATCTATGATGATAATAGTCAGTCGATTAAAATCTGCCATAGTGTGACTAGGGATCTTAGATGTCGACTGAGAGGAAGGTTATATTGTAAAAGTTTATCTCGGCTGATGTTGTTAAAACAAGAAAAACCTCTATCAATGTCTTTTCTTCTGTAAGTGAAGTTCTTGTAATCGTTTTTTAAGTATTATTGGTGGTATAAATCCACTTTATTCTGATGGCCTGGCTGTACGGAATGTTCTTGGTGCCGTGTTTTGGATGACAACTCAAGGGAGACGAGCGATACTGATTTTGCAATAAACATTTGTAGATATTATTCCATACTTCACTTATGTAGGCGTATATATAATTTATTCATTGTGAACATTATTGTTTTTCATAATGACTCAAAGCCCGAGTACGAAAGATCGTTGACTAATATCTATATATGTATGTATGAGGGTGGTAATGGGGGTACCTTCATGACGAATAACGGTAAAAATTCTTGCCAAATGACGTTAACGGTAATTTTTGGTGCATGACGATGAAATGTGCACTTTCTTTTAGACGATAAAAAAATGGAATGATTTTGAAGAATCACGTTAATTTTTTTTCCAAAAATAACGGTAACGATAATTATTTGAGACCTCTGACGAATCACGATAAGGATGGTTTGACGAATTACGGTAAAATTTTAATCAATTTGACGCTAACGGTAGCCGAAAATGACCGTTTGACGCCTCACGGTAAAGGGCATTACTACCCTCATGTAAATGAATAAACTTCTGAGTTTTTATTCGATTTGACCAAAAGACATGAAAATATAATTGATAATTGTTCTATCAAATTATTCCCTTGGTTATCGTTTTCTAATTCTTTTTTAGCATAGTTTTTAGCATACATTTTTATTCACAATATTAGTTACAAATCTTATACTGTTTCCAAACCAATAAAAAAAAAAATGCTCCTGATTTCAATCTGCCGCAATTGAGGTTCGGACTTACACCTTGACGTCACGACCCTTTATATATAAAGCGAAATGGTTTCATTAACAATTATTTCTATCAACTTATTTCAAACGATAAAAGATAATTATACTTATACATTGGTGAATTTTGCATGCAAGACTTTCAACATCATCCTCTTTTTTATTATGTACATAAATGCCAACTTTTAATAAGTTGACTTACTTAGTTTCTTCCTTACGTATGTTCGTTACCACAAGGTATGGCATATTTTTATTTGTCGGTTCGTGTCAAACTCACCTACTCCGGTTGCATTATATGCTATTCCAACAGTACATACGTTGTTTCCAGGTTTTGATAGTACTATTCCTGCTACGGCTGTACCATGGCTGTAGAATGTATTGTTTTAACATTATTTCTTTTTTTTTGAAGAGGAGTAATTTTATTTTCAACATAACGTTTACATGTATGTTTTAAGAGACATCTACTAGATATAAAACTTTCTCTAATTCTTACACGATTTATCCTTTTCCTGACCTGTTGATTATTTTTTTTAATCAACGTGTGGTTCGTTTTATCTCAGTTCATCATTGGTCAAAATTCGATTATGATGTCAAATTTTCTTGCTTTCCTCTGAACTTCCTATTGTGACGTCATGAAAAAAGGCGACCATGCCTGATGACGTCACATAGAAAGAACACAATTTTTTTGCAGATCATTCGAAAAGAAGGATTGAGTTTGTCTGCATAACGTTTAAAAATCATTAGAGAAATAGATTTGACCACCAAATCTTGTGCAATACGATATTTATCCACCCTCGACTATTAAATTTTAAATATTTAAAACGCTAGGCGAGCCTCGCGTTTTAAATTTGAAAATTTAACTGTCTCGAGTGGATAAATATCGTATTACACTTGGTCCAGTGGTAGAATCTATATGTATACAACAGATAAAAAGAGGAATTTTACAAAATAATTTAACTTGACAAAATTGGACTTTTGTTACGGAAGAAAAATTACGATTTTATACAAATTGCACGAATAAATGCTTTCCATTTCCTATTTCCATTCTCAATTTTATTTCGATAAAAACTATGGGAAAAGCAACAGTGTAAATCTTTTGATATCATATAAGTCGTCTTTTTAAGAACTAAAATTGTTGAGTATTCATTTCTCCTAGAATTGATGCTATCAATATATTAAAATTATGCACACACATACACACGTTGCGAATTTGCTGAAAGATGAGAGATGAAGCGATAATTAACTGTATTGATTAAAATTAAATGTTGGTGCAATAAATCCGATTATGCATCAGTTTTGGCCAGGATAGACACAGTTGAAAATCGTCGTGTATTAAATAAGCTGGTGGACAGCTTAGGAAACTATACCATAATTGTTTTGCCCTTATTTGAGCTTTGTACCAAATTTGTTTTGTTTATATTTAAAAAAAAAACTGTTGATCTATATGAATTGTGTTTCATCACCAACATCAGCTTGCTAGATTTTTGAAAACAAGAGAAAAAGGAAGAAAATATCAAAGAGGGACGAAAGATACCAGAGGGACAGTCAAACTCATAGATTGAAAATAAACTGACAACGCCGTGACTAAAAATAAAAAGACAATCAGACAAATAATAGCACAGAAGACACAACATAGAAAACTAAAGACTAAGCAACACGAACCCCACCAAACTGGGGGTGATCTCAGGTGTTCCGGTAAGCAGATCTTGCTCCACATGTGGCACCCGTCGTGTTGCTTATGTTATTACAAATCCGGTAAAAAGTCTAATTCGGTAGGTCACATTCGTGAAAAGGGAAGGGTATTGGAGTTACGACATAAGGAACATATCCTTTATCATCTGTGAAACGGTTATTCCATAACGGTCAACCAACTCGTGATGGCGTCCGTAAAATTTACGAAGAGATGATTTCAACTTCACCACTTGGAACTCTTGGTTTAATAGCTTCCTTGTGAGCAGCAATCCTCTATCAAGGAAATCATGATAGGAAATACAAGCCCAAGAATATCGTATCAATTGGGAGATATATACTCCGTATGCAGGCGCTGCTGGAATGTTGCTACATAGAAATGGAAATTTCACAATTGGGAAGCTGAAATCATCTCTTTAGTCGTAAAGTTTTGTTTTCAACCGACCCTCATTGTCAATTTCTAGATGTAAGTCAAGATATGAGGCAGACTTATCTCTATCTGTAGTATCCTTTATCTCTAGTTCGATGGGATAGATTCGTTCAACATAGTCACCACATTTTGTATTATTTAGTGAGAGAACACCATCTATATAGCGGAACGTAAAGTTAAAGGATATTGCTTACTTCTTTTATTTCTCCCTAAGAAGTTTCTGTATGAAGTCAGCCTCATAATAATAAAGAAACAAGTCGGCAAGAAGAGGGGCACAATTGGTTCCCATTGGAAGAAACCATTAGCTTAAAGTAGAAGGTAGACAGACAACACCTTGACCGAAAAAACAAGACACTTCACACAAAAAAAGATTGAGGTAGGTACTCGTTTACCGCGGAAGGATGAGCAGTTCCTGATCAACTAGTTGCAACCTTCATGTTGCTCCGATAAAAGCACACAAACATCCCTTTTGTCAGACAAAACTACATAACGGGATAAAAAATAAATCTTTTCAATTTGGATTTACCTGGAATATTAGCAATATTGAGCAAAAATCAATTAATCAACATTATGATTCAATCCTTGATTTTAAAAAGAAACAGAAGAAAAGCTATTATCTCAAAATAATGTTTCAAACTTTGAAAGAATTCCTTTTTGAATATAATTATCAACACATCGATCTTATGTCGATTTATTTAATGATTTATTGAATGATTGTTGATTTCCTCTGATATTGTGTTGATGTAAACATCTTCATCTTTGTAAAAAAATTAACAGTCAACATTGTTGATGTTATAGTATCAATCTGTACTTACTACTTAGGAAAAGAAAAGAGGTATATATATATATATATATATATATATAACCACGTGTTATTCGATGGAGAATGTCTGTCATAAAGTTGTCACATGTTTAGACGTGTATGTTAAAATTAGAATTTGATGTGGCGGAATGGTAATTAACATTATCATCCTGTACGACAGACAGAAAAAATAGCTGATCTGAAAGGTACACCATCTACTTGCCACTATACATCATGTACTGTGCCCTAGATAAAGCCGACAAGGAAAGGCATTACATCGACCACCGAAAGCTATATTTTTATGTAGCCTAGGTGGTCGAGTGGTCTAGGGCGCTGGACACAGAGGCAAGGGTTCGAATCCCGCTGAGGGAAGAACAAAAATTTGCTTTGAATATCTAACTTTTGTTGGGCTAAATTTGAGACGAATTATATATTTATATGTTCAGTCTAGGTGGCCGAGTGGTCTAGAGCGCTGGACACAGTGCAGGCTGTGTTGTCTCGATATCCCAATACCATGAGCTCGAATCCAGGCGAGGAAAGAACAAAAATTTGCTTCCGCAAATTTGCAGATTTTACATTGTTGTGCTGATATTTAGAGTAATTAAATATTTATATAATTATATTTCGACTCTTTAAAATTCAAGAGTCTATCCTAAATTGAGGTAAATTATATGGCCTTCCAAATACCGTTTCGATCCTTAACATCACTGAAGAGATATTTATTGTTGAAATCCGGATATGGTGTACAAATTTTTGCACCTCATGTTTGCGATATACTATCATTTCCGCAAGTTTATTGTTTTCTGTTTGGTATTAAATTAATTATTTAGATTCATGTTACATCTGGTGATCAATTTATTTGGCAATCGCCAATGGCAGTCAGCAGGGTTTAAGAACATCAGTTGTTCGACCTGTTAGTCAAATGCGTTTTGTTAAAATATACTTTTCACTTTTTGGTCTTTTGGAAAATGTTGTTTGTGCAGTATTTAGACCCCTTTACCAAGAAATTTGTTTTACATGCACACGTATAAAAATTGCGGTTTTTATCCAACGCAATCATAGGTTTCAACGTATATATATATATATATATTTATGAAACTAATATCAAAAGGAACTACATGTACAATATTTCAGTTAATGTACGGAACAAATGATAAGTGCGTTCGATCTAAATATGTACTTTTCGGCCCGAATGTAAAAACAAATCGTTATTTTTAGGCTTCTTATATAAAACACCATTAAAGCACATAACGGCCACATTATAGCAAGCTTGTCTGATTGACAATCAAACATGTGATTTAAAAAAATAAACAGTGGACTTAAAAAAAAGCATTATAAGCCAGACTTTTAATTCCGATTAAATAATAACGTTCATCAAAATTATACTAGAATAAAAAAATAAATAAAAAAACATTGTGTTAAGTAACTGGCACATCACTGTTTGTATACCAATCAATTTTAAGTTATAATAAAAATAAAAATTTAATACGATGACGAATACATATTGTGATGTTTATTAGTCGTTATGATTACAAACAATAAGAATTTTGTTGTAGCAATACATGTCTCACGCAGAAGGAAGCGTTGAGTCGATTTAGACGTTTGGCGGGAAAGTCAGTGGTTTGGTCCAAGGGTATGGGGGTGTTTGTGAGGGATTCTTGTGTTCAGTATGGGGAACAGTTAGAGAACACCCCTATCCAGTAAATAGTGTATTCGCCCTGGAGTATATAAGTGGGTGAGGAATACATTTCGGGTTCTGTCGATATTCTTATTAAGAAGACCAGTGTACAGGGGTAAGCACGTTACATAGTTGTAAGTGATATAGTCGAGGACAATTTGTACTGGGACAACTTGTACTGGGTACAAGTTGGTCTAACATTAAAGTTGGCAGAGCAGACTGTCCCATACGAAGGACAGACTGCAATAATCCGTACTGTCTGGTAGTGACAGACTGTCCCAACCGGAGGACAGCTGTACCAGTACGCACTGTCTGGTAAAGACAGACTGTACCAGCCACACTGTCTTGTAGTGACACACCGTCCCATCTGGAGGACAGGCTGTAAGATTGTATTATATTTGTATATATATATATATATATATATATATATATATATATATATAATTGTTAGTCGTTACTTTATATTGGCAAAGAGCCCGTGTGTATATTTTAGTTCATTGTGTATAACAAAGATAATTAATAGTATTGCCGTATTATTTATGGACAGCTTGAATCCAAGTATTTACTGGAACGAATCGTTTGAGACATAAACGCCTGGTAACACATTACATATTTGGTGGCTATTGGTTGGGATTCAAGTTGTCTAACACTTTTTGAATGATTAATCGTCATTTAATTTTTTGTCAGTTGACATCAGTATTTATTTAAAAGATTAAAGTAGTAAATCAACCGTGAGGAATAGTTATAGTTCACGACTGAGTTGTAACACGAGTGTATTATATAATAAAATATTACAACACCATAATTGTTTTGTTTAGATTACTCTATACTGCAATAAATATGTCAAATATTGACGATCAGATTGCTGAAATAAGTAGACAAATACAGTCTCTTAGTGAAAGCACAATACAACATGGACAAGGTTTTATATCTTCTACACCTAGAGATCAGGGTGTACGTCCAAAGGTTGTTGAAAACAGAGAACATGATTCAGGCGTAGTGACGACAGGGCCGTCTCTATCAGCACTTAGTGGATTGGCCGTGGGAGATACACTGCCTTTGCCAGATGGGGATATTATATCAAATCCTCACATGAGTAACAGAAAATCCATGGGGCAAGATAAAAATAATCATTTCCATCCTAAACAGTATTTAACAAAAAATCAAAGTACTGCTCATATTGTTTGCTCTGGTTCAAACGATGTTAAAATCAAACCATCAAAATATGATGGCAATACTCCTTGGATGGATTACTTATCACACTTTGAGATGTGCGCTCTAGTCAATATGTGGTTTGAACATCATAAAGGTTTTTACTTGGCCTTGTCACTGTTTGGACAGGCTCAAGCAGTTCTTGGTAATTTACCAAAGGAAAAGAGACAAATATTTTCAGACCTAGTATATGCGCTGGAGAAACGCTTTGCTCCATCCAGTCAAACGGAACTTTATCGTGTTGAATTCAAAGAACGACGACAGAAAGCAAGTGAAACTCTACCGGAGTTAGGTCAGTCAGTTAGACGACTGTCTAATCTGGCATACCCGACTGCCCCATTAGAATTAAGAGACACGCTCGCCAAGGAACAATTTTTAGACGCATTAGTAGACTCTGAAATGAGACTGAGAATTAAACAGTCTCGTCCTAAAGGACTTAACAAAGCTATACGGTTGGCGGTTGAGCTTGAAGCTTATAACAAGGCTGAGAGTAGAACAATGAAAAATATGGGTCACTTACGACATACTACTAGTGACGAACGGACAGAAGCACCTAAAAGTCCTGATACGACTGTATCTATGGGACAAATGACGGCGTGGATACAGACGATTGAAAATAGTTTACAATCCTTAACAAAAGAACTTAGGGATTTAAAGTACACGAGAAAGTTCCAACCACGGGGGAAGATAAATAGCGCACAAAGTAAAGGTAAAAGGTGTGGTCCTTGTTTTAATTGTGGAGAAATAGGACATTTTGCGAGAGATTGTCCCCATAATATTAAAATAGAAAGTACGGAGGGAACACATAAGAATTATTTTGATACGAACGGTACGGTTAATACACTGAAGTCTGAAGTTAAGTCTTCCAAACAATGATAAAGGCGCTGTTGTTGTTTCAGCATCAGAGGATGCAGGAATGTTTGTTGAGTTGAGCATTCAAGATGTACCAGTCAAGTTTGTGGTTGATACTGGAGCTGCACTAACTTTAGTCTCTACAAGAGTGTATGATTTAATTCATGACTTGTGTAGGCCACATATGAGTAAAACTAGGTCACAGATTAAGTCCGTCTGTGACAAATATATAAGCCTTCGTGGTAAAGGTAGTTTTAAAATGGATTTTGGTAAAGAGAAGTTTACTTCAGAGGCCGTTGTAACTGATCTACAAGTCGATGGTATTCTAGGTTAAGACTTTATGAAGAAAAATAAGTGTTTGATTGACGTATCTGCTAACTTACTACACATCGATAACTTTAAGGTCCCCCTACTTTTTCAAGGTACCCAAAATAGAAATGCTGATGTTCATACAAAACGTTGTCGGTTAACATCAGACAGACAGTCAAAAACGAACCATGATTGTTCTAAGAGAGAACAAAGTCAGGTCAATATAGTTACAAGTCAGATGCCAGACAAAGGTAAAGACTTGCCTTTAATAGAATTGCAATCGAATAACTCGGACCTTAAACGTGTTAAGCAGAGGGTCAAAGGACACAATACAATGAGGTATCCAGTAAGGGATTCTTTCTAAGGTCATTATGGAGTCAGTTTGATTGTTTAAAGCTCCAAGGTGATATTGTAGGTAGACGCCTTGACGACCTGGAACGGGACATTCTGAAATTACAAGCGGTAATTCCAATGTCTGAGCGCAAGCAGGTTTTACAATACTGTCACGAGAGAAAGTATGCTGGTCACTTAGGTACGCATAAGACTCTAGACAAAATACGTCAGTCTTACTATTGGCCTGGTTTGCAATCCGATGTGAGAGCATACGTCGCTGGTTGCGACAAGTGTGCAAGAAGGAAAACTCGAATGAAAAGGTAGGGTGCCTTAATGAGAGTAGAAGAGGACATTGGTCGTCATGACAGAAAGAGACTAGCCTGGATGTCTGATTGTGTAATTGAATAAAGTCAAGATTGTGTACATATATTTAGGGATGAATTTTGTTTTGTAATTGTAATGTTTATATCATGCGGGACGCATGTAGATTGAGGCGTGGGTTATGTGATGTTTATTGGTCGTTATGATTACAAACAAGAATCTTGTTGTAGCAATACACGTCTCAAGCAGAAGGAAGCGTTGAGTCGATTTAGACGTTTGGCGGGAAATAGTGCATTCGCCCTGGAGTATATAAGTGGGTGAGGAATACATTTCGGGTTCTGTCGATATTCTTATTAAGAAGACCAGTGTACAGGGGTAAACATAGTTGTAAGTGATATAGTCGAGGACAATTTGTACTGGGACAACTTGTACTGGGTACAAGTTGGTCTAACATTAAAGTTGGCAGAGCAGACTGTCCCATACGGAGGACAGACTGCAATAATCCGTACTGTCTGGTAGTGACAGACTGTCCCAACCGGAGGACAGCTGTACCAGTACGCACTGTCTGGTAAAGACAAACTGTACCAGCCACACTGTCTTGTAGTGACAGACCGTCCCACCTAGAGTACAGGCTGTAAGATTGTATTATATTTGTACCCAAACTCCAAGAAAGTGGTGACATACACTGACATATGGTTTTGTTTTGAATAATTACACACAGAAATGCGCCCTGAATGTTACACTATGTGTTCATACTTTAGTCCATTGCATGCAGAAAAGATTTTTTTTTTCACAAATGTTACCAAGGTTACAACTTAAGCAGGTAAAACTTCACTTAAGCTAATTTAACTGTTCTGTTTTGGACCATTTTTATGCTCTCAAACGATTTTCTGTATCACTTTTAAGTAATGAAAAACCATCACTGCACAATTACTGATGTGCTATAACCTTTTGCAACTTGCTGTTTTTTCTGTCTTGTTCTTCTGGAGAAAAAAAAAACTGATTAACTAACCAGCCAAAATTAAGCATTCTATTTACATCTGTTCACCAAAAGTAATTCATGATAAATCGGAAATTTGAGCATTCAATTTAATATGTCAATAGTAATGAAATGTTTGATTTAAAGGATGTTTTAGCGTCTTAAAAACAAACTAAGCGTTTCTTTGCTTTTGTTGCCGTAAAAGCAACTTCTTAAATAATGGCAACAGAAGATTATAAATGGTGAAATCGCATAAAATATTAACTAATCCAATGTAACAGACACAAACTGAAGGAATCAGTTTTTCTGATCATGTCTTTTCAAGACCAAACACATAAATTTTTATCTTCTTTTACGTGTAAAATTACATTTCCCTTTCACTCAAAAGCTTGCAACTTCAGAAATTTCCTTTTCAAATTTTAAAACGGTGGCATCTCTGTTAAATAAATTAAACCGAGTTGTTTGTATCTGCTAAGAAACATGACTTGTGACTTGTTTAACCTTTTTATAACTTACGCTGCAGACTGACTTTGTGGTCTAGGATTATTGTCATTGTCAACGTAATCATAATGAAGATCTGTAATCTGAAATAGAAACAGTGTTATTTGTAAAACGTATTGATAATAAAAATCAAAGTACTGAACATCGGATGATCGCAAGTTCTGGTGGATGGTCACAGGCACTTGTCTCAGAAAAAAAAATCATATCTCTATAGCTGAAACTTAGGTTAAGGTACAAAGGTATAAGTTCCTGTGTCGATGATGAATAAATGACAGGGAATTAAACCTCACCGTAATAATTATTATATTGTAGTGATATAATCATTTGTTATTATAATCTGGTTTGTTGTTATATATTATATTAATATTTGTATAGCAGTTATATATATAGCAGATCATCTAAATAACTCTACAGGCAAATTTCCATCCATTTATACCATCATTCTATTCTACTTTTCTAATGATAGTGCAATGCAAATGCATGGTGGAAACTCTTATGTAATAATTCTTTTATTCTAATAGGTTGTTGCAATACGTCCTCGACATATCTTCCACATGCGTTAACACAAATTTTCGGTATTCATGATTTCTTACTGATATATATATTTCTCACGACAAAACATTTTCATATCATTTATCTATGTTCTTAAAAAATATTTTTATGAATATTTATTGATGAAATTATAAATATATAACAAGCGATAAGGAATGTTATTCTGCACTCGATAATGTTCGCGTATTTATACGATTTACTCGATGTGATGGGTACATGTACTTAAAAACGCAAAGGCCGTGTGCAGAATTTCTGCGCCAGCATAACACCGGAATTACTTCTCAAGGTCATCCGCTGTAAAATAAAAAAAGAACATTCGTATTTCGAATAGGTTGTGCAAAAATTATTGTGAAAGTATCAATTTTCCTCGATTGTGATACCACCGATTGAGTTACCCTATACCGGCACATTAGATCACTCGTAGTTTATTTTGGAGTCCGTGTTGCTCAGTCTTTAGGTTTCTATGTAGTGTTTTGTTTCCGTCATTTTTCTTTTTTTGCCCTTGCCTTGTCACTTTCTCATCGAATTACGAATTTAAAAGTGCTTTTGGTATCTTCTGTCTTTATTCAATCTTAGATGTGTAACATAGAACGTTCGTTTACATAAGGTCTCGAACAAGTTGGCGTTTTGCTGAATAGTGACATTTACCAGATTATCCTTCATATCTGCATGGTCCAAATCCAAGTACTGGTCAACAATAGCTACTTTTACGCCTGATCCAGTGATTCCGAGATCCCAAGCAGCTTGAACATTAATTGACGGTAATACATCACCATTCTGAAATAATGCAAAACACAGAAGGACATTTGGTATGATTGCCAAAGAGACAAATATAATGACCAAATGACATAAATGTTAGCAACTATAGGTCGTCGTACGAAATTAAAACAATACTTTGATAAACTTAATGCGAATTTCGGGATTCCTTTTCATCAGGAACGCTTAAAACCAAATATTTGAAAGTCAAACATGTACAAGAAATCGAAACATGTCAAGAGCAATATTACAAAAAGGGACCTTACAATAATTATAGAAAAATTCATCTCAGGTCTAAATTAATAAACGGACAATTTTAGAAAGATATGATATAAATCATGCAAGTACCGATGCACTGACTACTAAGCTGATGATATCCTCGAGGACTTATAGTCTACCAGCAGCGGTATCGACCCAGTGTTATAATAAATGAAATAACATATTCTATGCTTCTTATTGTATTACTTCATTTACACGTGTGCTTTTAATTTGACTTCCATTATATTTAAAATAAACTGTTTAGAAGACAATTGCAAATATATATTCCATTTAAGTGCAAATCTGCCTAAGAATCAGGCAGTGGTGAAAACATGACCAACAAAAACCCACCCAAGTTGACATTGATTTATGTTCAAAATGTATAATGGTGCACGAATATAACATTCGTTTCCTTGTCCTGTTCTGGTAATTCAAGATATATTTTGGTTGAAATGCACTAGAAATTAACAGTTAAGGGGAGCTAACTCTGTAATTTGCTATCATTCTAACCAAAATTTATCTAGAGATTTCTCGAATTACCAGAAACACAGATACGAAAGACCTACCATTTCTAACTTAGGATGAGGGTAACTTCAAAATAGGATGGTTAGGTCGGTGGGTTTTTTCGGCCATGTTTTGATTTTTTTCAAACTTTCCTGATTCTTACAAAGACTGGCACTTAAATACCAATCGTTTAAGTACGTGTATAAATGTTTGTGTTTCGTAAACTTGTGCTGTGTGGTTTCAGTCTCAATGAAAATTATATAACAATTTCTAATCAATTTTAAAAGTACTTTCTAAATGAAATTTCAACCATATTACTTACAATATTCCAGAATTTAGGGTCACTTATTTCTGATGGATTTACACTGCTTGTCACGAAATGGAACTTTCTTTGTACTTTAATGTTTTTAACCTGAAAAGTAACAGTCAAAATATTAATTCATGTAGTCATATATAACAGATAAAATAACATTAAAAACTATTAATAAAAATTAAATTAAAAATCTGGAAAACTAATTTCATATATACATCCCTATATAATTCAGTTAATCTATTGTTTACTAAGTACATGTATTTATGGATTTAAAAAAAAGTGTGTTACTAAAATGTGAATTAATAAAAATTAAATTACCATTAAGCAAATGCTACAGGAAGACCGGTATACATGCAGTCCGGCTAGTCTTTTTCATTACTTAAGAAGCCCTATTATTACTGTAACAAATTGTTTGACAAAGTGAGAGTCTATCTACTTTCGCTGGAGAAATTAATCTTTACTTTGGTTCTCATGTATTATGAATTGTTGTTAAGAAACCATTAACTAGTGATAACAATGCAATGATACAATTCAGTAAAGGTTCCACAGAACCCTACATCTCCTCTTCGATTGTTGCTTTCAGTCTAAAAGGGTAGTATTTACTCCCAAGTTCATCATTCATTAAATGGAAATAACGCTTTATCAATTTCGAGCAAAATACAAAATATGAAAAAAAAAAAAAAACAATCTTTCTCAGAGGCCATATCTTGATCATAGTTTAACAAAGTTGATGCTTGAAAAAATCATAGAAACTGTATGTAAATGTTATTGATTAATAAAATACTTTAAAATGAAAAAATAAATCGAAATTTTGGTAAAGAAGTTTTTTCTTATTCATAAAAGAATGGCGAAGGATACCATAGGGATATTCAAACTCAAAAGTCGAAAATAAAATGACAACGCCATGGCTTAAAAGAAAAAGACAAACAAACAACAGTACACAAATATAACATAGAAAACTAAAGATTGAGCAACACCAACCTCACCATAAACGGCGGGTGATAGCAGGTGCTCCGGAAGGGTAAGCAGATCCTGCTCCACATGTGGCACCCATCGTGTTGCTCATGTTAGTACACACCCGGTGATAAGTCTAATTCGGTAGGTCACATTCGGGGAAAAGGGAACGGGATTATATCAAAGCTGCTAACAAAGATTCATGAAATTCTATAAAGGTTTTAAACCAAACTTTCATCTTGATTTTAAGTGCAAAACAAAAACTAGTTCCATTTATCCGTAAAATACGGAAAAATGAGGGGGGGGGGTGGGGAAAGGGGGTAAAAGATTGCTCTGGGTATTATTTTTATTTAAAAGAAGCATCTGTTTAAATATCGTAAAATTCTATGAAGGGTTGACAAAGCAAGCCTGTACCATTACGTTGAAAACGCCGTTGCGGAAGACGACGGCATGTAGAATCGCATTTCCGAGACTCAAAGCTCAAAAAAGTATATTATAAAAGTATACTAGTAAATAAAAAGTTTCCGTATTCTTTAAAAGAAAGGCGAAAGATACCAAAATGACATTAAAACTCCACTAGAAATGCAAATGAATATATACATATATATATGTCTAAATTGAAAACAACGTTCAAACCTATGATTGCGTTGGATAAAAACCGCAATTTTTATACGTGTGCATGCAAAACAAATTTCTTGGTAGAGGGGTCTAAATACAGCCCAAACAACATTTTCCAAAAGAGTGAAAAAGTATATTTAAACAAAACGCATTTGACTAACAGGTCGAACAACGGATGTTCTTAAACCCTGCTGACTGCCATTGGCGATTGCCAAATAAACGGATCACAAGATGTAACAAAATGGATCTTTATTATCAATCTAATACCAAACAGAAAACAACAAACTTGTTGAAAAGATGATATACCGCAAACATAAGGTGCAAAAATTTGTACACCATATCCGGATTTCGACAATTAATGTCTCTTCAGCAATGTTAGGAATCGAAACGGTATTTGGAAGGCCATATAATTTACCTCAATTTAGGATAGACTCTTGAATTTTGAAGAGTCGAAATAGGATGAACGGATCATATAAATCCGAAGGCAAATATAATACAAGCTCAAACGAAAAAATATAAATAAGTCTAAATTGAAAACAACGTTCAAACCTATGATTGCGTTGGATAAAAACCGCAATTTTTATACGTGTGCATGCAAAACAAATTTCTTGGTAGAGGGGTCTTAATACAGCACAAACAACATTTTCCAATGTGTCCAAAATGTTGTTTATGCTGTATTTAGACCCCTCTACCAAGAAATTTGTTTTGCATGCACACGCATAAAAATTGCGGTTTTTATCCAACGCAATCATAGGTTTGAACGTTGTTTTCAATTTAGACTTATTTATACTTTTTCGTTTGGGCTTGTATTATATTTGCCTTCGGGTTTATATGATCCGTTCATCCTATTTCGACTCTTCAACATTAAAGAGTCTATCCTAAATTGAGGTAAATTATATGGCCTTCTAAATACCGTTTCGATTCCTAACATCACTGAAGAGACATTAATTGTCGAAATCCGGATGTGGCGTACAAATTTTGGCACCTCATGTTTGCGGTATACCATCTTTTCCGCAAGTTTGTTGTTTTCTGTTTGGTATTAGATTGATAAAAAAGATCCATTTTGTTACATCTTGTGATCCGTTTATTTGGCAATCGCCAATGGCAGTCAGCAGGGTTAAGAACATCCGTTGTTCGACCTGTTAGTCAAATGCGTTTTGTTTAAATATTATATATATATATATATATATATATATATATATATATATATATATACATACCTTCTTTTCTTTCTTAAGGGAGGTTACATCAGCGTCGTCATTGAGAGAATCAACATCTATTTCTGTGTCTCTCTCGTCTGTATTGATCTTTAGAACATAAAATACTTTCTTTCCGAATTTCATCTAAAACAGCGAAAGAAATTTTGAACTGAAAGATTCGTCATTGTTGATATATAAACGAATATTCATATGAGTTGCCTTATTGTCAAATTCACTAAATCTTAACTAACGTATTATTTTGAAAAAAAAAATCTAAATTAGTTCCCGTTTAACGAGATTAAGTTATATGTTGTTAATATGGAAAACACTGATTCGTGGCAAATGGTTTAAATTATATGGACTGAAATTCTCATTTAGAAATCACAAGGTTCAATGTCACCAAGCGTTGCTTTTTAACTATTCAGTTAGCGTTAAAATTTTCAAATTTTATAATAAACTTGTAAGTGTTATCTTAAATATTAAACAATCTCATAATGTCAAACATAAGTTATAATACAACCCTTATGAGCCCATGCAACTTGTTTCTCTATGTAAACATGCTGTTATTTATGTTTTGTGAGAAATTGTTTTCTAATCACTGTGAATTTTTTTCAGCAGCAGTCTGTATTAAAATGTTGTGTGTTTAAAAATTTATTTATTAGTAGAAAAAGTTAAGAAATAGCAATTTGAGATCAAATTAGAAAAAAAGTCCGGCCTCTCTCCATATTAAAATGCACTTAATATACTTTCTCAGACTTTTACTCCTTTTGAAACCAATATATTCTTTAAGAAATTAACACGATGCATTACACAAACAAAGACAGTAATTAAATAAATCAATATCTCATATATCATTGATTTTGCTGTTTGTTGCCTTTTAAGTTCTATAATATGTTGGTGTATCATAAAATGCTTGTATATGGTGGACTATTTGCCAAATCAAGATTTTCTTCAGGTTTTCCATTAAGTTTCTTTGATAGTATCTGTATTAGATAGACATGTTTTTACAGTTGAAAACATTTTGTTAACCTCTAGAAGTTTTCTCAACTAATTTGTTTAGTTGGTTGTCCGTGCCTTTGACGTATACCCGAATTCGGTGTTTATTCATATGTAAAACTGTTTGCCTTAAAAACCTTCATTGTGTTGGTTGGTTAAAGTGTATCCCTCATCTCCTGTAAAACATCAATTTATATTCCGTGCAATAATTTTATCATGAACAAAAAAGGAATTATCTGAATTTGTGTTAAATCTTCCAACCCTACCATTACAAACATTCGTTCAAAATCTTCCATGTAAATAGCAATTCTCTTAGATATCCTAATAAGAAACATAAATCATCAAAGATCACATCAGATCCTTGTAAACAAAACGTAGATGCATGATCTCTGTCATTTCATCAGATTGAATCGAGTAGTCGATTCATGTTGATTTTGATCGATATTATCACATAAACTGCACTAAATAATCTATGTCAATTGACATTAAAAAAAAAACGCAAACATCTGTAATGTATCAGCCATAAAGAACTGTTTAAAGAATAAGTACATTATAAAACGAAAACCCAGTTGTCAGCAGTAACATACCCTATATTCCGCAGTATGGCGTTTACATATCTCAGTTAATATATAACGTTCGTGCATGACCACCCTTTGGGTCAGGTGAGCTAATGAAAAAAGGACAGACAATAAATGGTCAAAAGTTTAAAATTAAAGCGACAATAGTTTACCAATATTCAAATTTCGTAAATCGATTAGGAAGAGACAAATCAGATTAACAAACAGAAACTGGCGGAATCGTATGAACTCCAAAAAGAGTGAGACAGGATGCGTCGACACGGTAAGCGTTTCCTGCTATGCATGCAAAATTCTTTTCCTTTTATTTTTGTTAAAGTCAACTATCAATTTGGTGTAAATTATGTACTCTATAATAGTTTACTGTTAAACAAACTTGTAATACAAATAAAATGCGGAAATATTGTTAATGTTACAATAAGATTGTGGTTTTGTCATGAGTTGTTTTATTGTTTTTATGGTATGCTTTGTTTTTTTAGCTATCTTGAACTTAAAGCTGTTCTATTCATTAAGTATTGATATTTGTCTTTCTCGGGCCGTTCTATAGATTATATGCTAGTACCAGTCCTGGAATTTACCTTGAGTTATTTATTGAATGGTGATTTGATCATGTTCATACTTTCATGTGTTAGTATTTGTCTTATTTGTCTTATTTGAGCTGTTTATGTTTTGAGTGCATGTAACTCTCTGTAATTCTTGACCTTTTTCGGTCTTAAGGTGTTGGTAAATTTAAAAATTAGAAGACTATTCTAGTATCAAAAGATCTACATTTTTGTAAGACGGCGAGATGGTCGATTCTGAGTGCAGAACACAGAGTACTAAAACAAGCACAATGATCGGTCAACCAGTGTGTGATACATGAGATAGTGACCGTAAAACATATGTATTGTCGATTTTAGTCGTTTTTCCTCATAACTCTGTTGCAAAATATTTTGTGTTATGTGACCTCACTGTATTATACATTTATTACCGCAAACGATATTGCCTATTACTTTTAAAAATTTCAAGTGTAAATAAACATGCGAACATTTACCTTGCATAGATTAGGAGTCCTCAACATCGAAGAGTCAACATTGCACTGTCCCGATTTGTGTATTCAATTTTCATTTTATAGATATAGGAAGATGTGGTGTGAGTGCCAATGAGACAACTCTCCATCCAAATAACAATTTATAAAAGTAAACCATTTTAATCTGTATTACTAGCAAATCGCTAAACAGACATTATTTGCTGAAATGCACTTTGGATTATTATTGATAAACAGATTTATATTGTATTACTTTTGTAGATATAAATGTTATATTATTGGAACGACTGTTCATATTATCTTTTCTCCAAAGCCGACGAAAGCATCAAATGTTTGTTAGTCTTTTTTTAGGCGGCCATACCTTTATGCATTAATAAAAGCGTCAATTTTGCTATGTGTAATACAACTTTGGAAAAAAACGGTATCAAAATTAAAACAATTTCGACGTCTGCCTTTACCTACTAGTAATCCATTGTCATGCAGAAAATGGGATACAAATATAAGATAAGGTGATGTGGTATATTGCCAATGAGACAAATATCCACCAAATGACGTAGATGTTAGCAACTATGGATAACCGTATGACCTTCATCCAAAGCCCATACCGCATAGCAAGCTAAGAAAGGCATGACATATGTTAAACAACTCAACAGAGAAAACTAACGGCTTGATTTATGTACAAAACAATAAAAGAAAAACAAACAATAACCACTGAACCACAGGTTCTAGACTTAGGGCAGGCACTTCAAAAATTTGGCGGGGTTGAACATGATTACGGGTGTCCTATCTTGCCCATACACTGGGACAGCGGTTTGACACTACAATTTAAAAACAACTATACAAATAGTTTAAAGGGCTTACCTCATCAGCTCGATACAAAACACACACAAAAATGACATAAACACTTAGAGTACAAACCTGAGAGTACTTGCAGATACGGAATGGCTTTATGCAATGCCTATTTAAAATAATATGCATACCTGTCTTAGGAAATAAAATGATTTATGTCGATTAAGTATTTCCTTAACATCAGTTATATCATATCCTGTTTTTAGGTTCATAACAATTTCATCAGTCGTTTGATCATGGTCACTTTTTTTGCTCCTTTTTGCGATTGAATCGAAGTTTTTAAACACACCGTTTATTCCAAGTCCACCAATTTTCTTAAGCTCTTTAATGTTTGTATTGTCTTTGTTGATAACTGACTCCACACTATTTTTCAAATTTACTTTAGCGGTAATGGAACTGATAACAACAAGCATAATTAATAGAAACATTATTAAATATTAAGATTGGTTTTAATTCTTTTAAAATACCTCAAACTATTTCAACTTTTCTAGGCAGCTGTTTTAAGATGTAATTGATTATATGTTAATAAAAGTCAGTTACTTAAAAATGTAAACTCAAATACCTTATACTATTTGAAACAGATGTATCACCAGAAAGAAAATATGTGTGCTATTTGTTCGTTTTGTTGTTTAATTTACAGATCATTAACACAGGTTTTGGAGAATAATAAAAAAATAACATTTCTATCCTAAATAGCTCCACACGTCTAACTAAGTTGAAACAATGGAAAACTATACAAACATTTCTATATGCATCATCTTTTGGGTATACAGTTCTGTAAAATGTCCTCAACACGACAAGTCCGAAAGGCTATTGCACGATTTCTCTTTGTAAATGACTTTTCAGATTTCTGTTTGGAGCCTTCCGACTTTGACTGGTACATTTAATGAATATAGTTTCCTAATTGTTTGGGTACGAAAATAGGCGATGGGATAATAATAAAAAAAGATGAAATTTGTATCATATCTTTGATAGTTGAAATACAGTTCGTAACTTTTAAACAACTTTTATTGACTAAACAAAGGCACTGAATTGTTTAAGAAGACCCATAGGTCTGATTTACAAGAGTAGTATCTCAACAATATCAAAAATATTTAAGAGGAAAATAAATGGAAATCAGTTAAAAAAAATCAGATTTTGAAATTCTATAGCCTACGTTGTGAAGCAGTTTTGAAATTAGAGATAAGAAGGCCATTATCAATTTAGGACTTTGGTGTCGGATCGTCCGATGCTACCAACCAGAATTAATGATGCACAAAATATGCAAATAATATTTTTTTTTTTCTTATTTCGATTCTCATGAATGAAAAATGGGTCACAATATAAATTAAAGAAAACTAACAATCCTTGTCAATTAAGATCAGGATCGAACGCACCTCGTTACGAAGGTTCGAACTCACCACCTCAGAGTTGACAGGATAGTGATCACTGTACCTAGAGTTCATCTACACAACCCGGTCTACTACACTCCAAATTTAAAAAAAAAGTAAAACAAAATATTTTGCATTATACATAACGGATTAAAAACAACAAGTATCAATAAACCTAGTATAAACATGCTTTAAACTTGCACGTTGATTCAGTTGATTCAAATTTATTTGATATATTTATTTCAATGTATTTGAAACTAATTTAAAGATATTGATTAGAAACAAATAGGTCAAGAACTTGACAGAAAATAATAAACTCTAATACCTCATATAGTTTGAAACAGATGTTACACAAGAAGGAAAACACGTATGCGTATTGTACATATTGTAAGTGTTAATTTGTAGATCCTAAAAAATGGTTTGAATGGTTTGAATGGACACAAAAGCACTAAAGATAATTGACAAATTGATAGGTATAACTGATCCAAAACTTGCCCGTTCATCTGATTTAAGTTATGGGTTATGGTGCTTGCTTGTAATCTGTTCAAATCCTCGAGGTGTTGACTGTATATGTACAGGGGTTAGTGAGTAAGAGACATATGCTTATGTAACAGATTTTGCCAGTACATATACAAATATGTAATATTACTAGTAATGTTAATCACGTCAAAATGACGTATTTGAAATTACACGCGTCATTGCGCAAAAATCAAGATCACTGTTCCCCTTTTCGTGTGATGAGAACAAGTTAAAAGTATAAAAATTATCAATATATTCGCAATAAAATATTAATGAAATGGAAAAAAAAACTTAATTTGATCTTTAAAATGAACATTTACATTGAACCGAGTAACTCTTGTGGAGTTTTGCACTATGTAGGATTGTTCAAGAGGTCCAAATTTCGTATATCCTCGGACGGCGAATTGAAGGAATGTTTTAGATTCTACCTGCTTGTCAAGCGTTGATTATAACTGTACTTAAAGATCATCATCGTGTATTGGAATTTGTTCGAAATTGATAAGATAACGCCAATTACATGCCACAACATAGACTGAAAATGCTTGAGCATCAATTTCATTTGATTCTGACAATTTCGGAGCATCTGAGTTTACTGGTTTTTGGTAGAGTTGGTCTTCTTCAATCTCTAATGAAATTTATAGTGTTTTGTGGATTTTTTTCTCCTGTAAGTCTTATTTTCTTCAACAAATGGATTTTGATCGTCTCTATGTATCATCTATCCCATTTTTGCAAAACAGCCGCCGTATTTGCTATAAGTTCGATGTTTAATGATTTTAATGACAGCTTTAAAGGGACGCGATATATCGCTAAATATATAAAGAACAACAATGTACTTTAAAAGTGTTTTGTAATTTTTCATGATGCTCAATTTAATAATGTGTTTCTTTCTTGTGTCGCCCAACGTAGCCCCAAAACAAATTTTACTCAGTTACAAGTGTGGCGTTGCAATGTGAAAATGTAGAAAAATATAAATTATTAAAGTGCACAATCAAATAAAGTTAGACTGTGTAGTATCGTAATAGCTTTGTTTAATCGGATATTTTCTATTTAATAACATAACCATACAAAAGTACCAATATAAAATATAGAAATGTCAAAGATTGAAATGAAGCACAAAGTCTTGTGTAGGTTCTCTATTGACTAACACCATAAAATAGATAAATGACTATTATGAAGAAAGTAATCATCTCAGCCAAAAACAAGAATCAGTTTAATTAAGCTTTATTTATAGACATTAGGTTGTTTCACAATTGATATAGTTTCTTCTTTTTCAATATCAGTCTTGAGTTTTTGAATATAACTACAAGAATAGTGTGCGAATGTACTCCGACTCAGTTTATATAAGAGATGAACATAAATGTTAAAGACAATGCAAAAGAATACATGATGGTGCCCAAATTGCACCTATTTTGACAGTTTTTTGCTCCTACGTTTATCTAAGATCCAGACAGAAGTTTCCATTCTGTGTTTATTTTGTAGATGTATCATTACTGACTATATAGTTACACAAAAGTAATTTTGAATCCACACTGAATCATAGAAAAATGGGTTTGACTTTGAGCCGACCTCCAAACGACCCAAGAATCCTTAGTGAGGAGAACCTAAATTGCATTCATGCTAAAATTCACATCCGTGAAAATCGGAAAACTGATGTTTTGTTTAATTTTTCCACATTTTTAGAACAATATGACGTTTGTCCATGCTTACTTTTCGTTTTGTAAGAAACAGATGACGTGAACAAATGTTAATGGCAAATTATAAAAATACAAATTATTTAGTCTCTAAGAAAAACTTTCAAGATTTCTGCTGCTATTTTTGCAAAATCGGTGCAATTTGGGTACTGTGCCGTTAGTAAATTTATAAAAGGCCCTGGAATAATCAAATGTGAAACAAGTCAAACGAGAATACAAACGGCCTGATTAACACTAAAACAATAAACGGAAAACACAAATGACACACAGCATCCACAGTTACCAGCGACAACCACAACATAACAGGCCGAAATGTAACAATTTTGTCAAATCATAATGGTATTTTTCAAGCCTTGAACATCAGTTTCAAAATCAAGCAAAAGCAACAAGAAGTCATTTTTTTTCGTTATTTAACTAATCTCTCTCTCTCTCTCTCTCTCTCTCTCTCTCTCTCTCTATATATATATATATATATATATATATATATATATATATATATATATATATATATATATATATAATGTTAATGAGGATTGCCAATTTAAGATGATTGCTACAACTGACCCTCAGACAAGCAAACTTAAAAACGGTGAACCTAAAAAAATAATATCTAATCTAATTTCGACATCCCGTCAAGTAACGCAAAGGCGTGACAGCACCTACAAGACTTTCCGGTCTAATGAAGTAGAATGTATTCATGACAAAGGATTGGAAATGTGCATTAAATAAAAACGAGGGTTGACCAATAAAACAATCAGTCCCATATAACGAGCACATTCGTACACATGAATCATTATTGGGTTATAGGGCTTTCTAACAATATGTGAGCTAGCTGAAAGTTTGTTTATCTTATATCAATGGGATTCTCATTAATACTTGACGTTTTAAGTAGAAATGTTAATGTCGGCTAGACGTCGCCTAATTTAAATAGAAATGTTAATGTCGGCTAGCCGTCGCCTTATTTCTACAATGTCAATAAAGATGACTAAACTTAGAACAACACCGATAAATATCACTCCCATGATTCCAATCTGCTCTGAAGATTTCCTATTATCTTGGGCACTATTCCTTTTTCGTTTGTACGATGATAGTTTTGTTTTGTTTAACTTCAAGTCATCTTTTATATTCAAAAGTATCGGTTCGAGGATTTGTTCTAGTTCCGATTTGGAATAACCATACAAAGATGCCCAAAACTTGTCAGTTTGCCGTCTTAAATCGGAGCAAGGACAATGACAGGGTGTAATTTCTGAAATAAAAAAAAAATCTTTTCTTCATTTATCATACGTTAAAGAAGATCGTGCGCCACCATACCACAACAAAAGAAGGCAAATATCGTGTTCACAAGTAACAATGTAAGAACTCTGAGATGTGGTATGATTGCCAATGAGACAACTATCCCCCAGAATTCAAATAAGCAACTGTGGGTAACCGTATGACCTACGACAATGAGCAAAACTCGTACCGCATTTACTTTATGGAAAATTGTGGAGCACATAGAGGTTTTTTGTTCTTGTATCCATACGAAACAAACAGTTTTTGCATAATGTTTATTTAGATTCGCTTTAGAGTTGAAATTTGCACCACTTATTAATGTAAATAAATAAAAGGATATGTGCAGTGTTTAACAATTTTAACACATTTTGCACATAGTCTAGTTACAAAATGTATACAACTAAGTGGTGAATCTGTAACATAATCGATTGAATATGAACAGAAACTAACATTTCCCTCGCATAAAAAAATTAAAATAATTAATTAGAAGGGGCATTATTTTCACTCCCTCCCCAAAATTGTTATCATATTTTTTTTAGTTTTCTGCCTTAATCAACTAAACATCTGTTATTTTCAGATCATTTTGAGCATTTCCTGTAAACAAATGATCCCTCAAAGTTTGACCCCATTGATCACAATAGAAGTGTTGCAAAACTTTCTTTGAGTAGTATATTTGGCCATGATTTTCCATTACTATGATAGGATGATGTGCTTCATAGAAATCTCATAAAAAAATAGTTATTTCTTAGTTTCTTCTGAAAGGTCATCTTTCGTATAGTGATTGGCAATTGGCATATTGATATAGACCCTTTTTGGTCATATAGCTCTTCAACTGTTTCGGTTCTTATTCATCATTGGCTTTCAAATATTCGGCATTGAGCGTTCCTAATGAAGGTAAATCCACAAAAAGCTCTTCGGACGCATGCAATTTATGACGTGTTGTTTTCATTTTTTTAACGGTGATATAAGCATGATACATTTAAGTATAATCAGAATATATACGGTTACAATGAAGAAAACCATAAGGTAACATATTTGAACAGCTGTGATAATGGAACTGTTTGGTTGTATAATGTATCAAAGAACTATACATCATCTCAATATACCGGTATACAAATTATTTGTAAAAGGCTAAGAAACAGGTAGAATGTTTTAATAGTATACTGCAATCTTACAACTCATCCACCGTTCGTACTTTTAATGCAATGTGATTGCACAAATTACACCGTTGAAGTAAATAAATCAGTTTTTTTTATTGATTTGATGTCATTTAAACCAAATTATTTTTGCAGAATGATTCTTGGCATTCACCCTCTGTAGTTTTTGTTCGCGCCGATTTTTTTGCGGTTTTCTTTCTTTGGTTACAATAATAGAGAGAATTGGAGTTTATTATATTCGTGTTATTTTTCAAATCGTTTGCAAAGTAAGTTGGTTTTAAGAAGCTTCTTTTCCATATACAAATTAAATTAGATTCCATAAATCTTTAACCTAAACATATCTGACTTTAATTCAACCACATGATTAGGAACAAGGGTATATAGCATTTCAACATAATTCTCAAAGGTCAAAAACGTTCGACCTCGAAGAAAACATACTTTATTGTATATAGCTAGCGTATTCCTTTGCTCACTAGTATTACCCCTTCTTTTATTATTGAAAAGTATTTTCTAAATAACGACGACGAAATTAATTGCCCTGGACATAGCTAAAAACAAAAAAAGTCTATTTCATCAATGAGCATATAAATGCTGATACCCCACAAAATATTTTGCTTTTACAGCTATTTCATCATTTTATGATGTTTTTCTAATAGAATTGCATTTTCTGGTAATATTGCGCAATTATCCTCTTTATTTGCTTTTGATTCGGAATTATTGTACTCTGTTATATAAGGTCCATATGATTTTTTTGCACAGTTTAGGAATATCAATTCTTGAAATTTGACGGAAATTGAATTTATGACGACCTGGCAAGTACAGACATGAGCTTTCGAGTGTTCCATAATATAGCCGTATGTAAGTTGCATTACGGTCGTTAACTAAGATGTTTTGAATGTCATTCACCTGTTTATACATTTGTATATGCAAGAATATGTTTATTGATTTGATGAGACCTTGGAAATAGAAACAGCTTATAGACCGAAAATTTCTTTTAATAATGACAGAATAATTCAAAATTCAAAATACACCATTGAAAATGAGCTCATTGATGTTTTGCATTAGAAAGTGATACATGTATATAAACTGTCTCAACAATTTGATGAATACGGTTTATATGATTTCATATTTGCATCTAAGTATTAATTTTCTTTATAAAACAAGCAGTAAAACCAAAAAAGGGAACATTTTTATTCTATATGTTATCTTACAGCATTTAATAATGATCAAGACTAGTCCCTTCTTTAGACTTTGTTATATTTTGTTAAATCGATTTCTTTTATAGCAAAAAGTCAAAATGCAATAAAAATAATGATAAAAAAATAAAATAAAATAATCATCATAATTATCATGTTTCTTTTTAGAATTTTATATATTATTCTGTATCGTTTACTCAAAGTACATTTTGTGTTTTTAAAAGCTATTTTTTCTGATTCCTACTGTCTTGTTACACTGTCAACGCTTATTGGTGAATATGACCCTTGAACTTACCAGATATATTTAATACCAAAGATATTGTCAATTCGTCTGCTTTTTCGGCTGAAACAATAAAGATAATAATATATTGCACATACAAACACAAACATCCCCAAATACACTATATACACACATATATATTCAGTTAATTTCGTTACCACAAACACATCTATAATACTAAAATAACGAGGTCCAATTTGTTAGCCGGCATGGGGGAAAAACGACGAATTAAAGAATTCAACTTTATATGTAACTAATATAGGACAATGGTGTTGATTAAAAATTACACCATTCCAGACCCTTTTGTTTTCCACATAATCAATATTACCAATAATTAACAAGTTCTGGGTCGAATCCGCTACCGATACAAATAGTATATGTCACCTTTTACTTTACCTAATCTGTACGTTCCGCATCTGTCAGGCGCACCACCAAACGGTGTATTTGGGAAAGGTATATAAAAGGGTCATTATCACACCTAAACTTCGTCATTATACAGGTTTGACACTACTAAATTCAATTATCGTCGCAATGTTTCCGGTTGTAGTATTTCAATCAGCATGACTTTATAAAATGACAATACGAATACTAAAGATCCAGACTTAAAGGGAGAAGGTTTGGTACCATTAAAACGTTTAATCCCGCTGCAAATGTTTGCATCTGTCCTAAGTCAGGAATCTGATGTACAGTAGTTGTCGTCTGTTTATGTAGTTCATACGTGTTTCTCGTTTCTCGTTTTTATATAGATTAGACCGTTGGTTTTCCCGTTTGAATGGTTTTACACTATCATTTTTTGGGGCCCGTTATAGCTTGCTGTTCGGTGTGAGCCAATGCTCCGTGTTGAAGGCCGTACTTTGACCTATAATGGTTTACTTTTATAATTTGTTACTTGGATGGAGAGTTGTCTCATTGGCTCTCATACCACATCTTCCTATATCTATTAAAATAAGGCGTAGGTACAGTTTCCAATTTGATAGCCGACATGACGTAAAAACCGTTCCAGACCCTTTTGTTTTCCACATAGATAATATTACCAATAATTAACAAGTTCTGGGTCGAATCCGATACCGATACAAATAGTATATATGTCACCTGTTACTTTACCTAATTTGTACGTTCCGCATTTGTCAGGCGCACCACCAAACGGTGTATTTGGGATTTGCTATATACACGGGTCATAATCACACCTAAACTTCGTCATTATACAGGGTTGACACTTCTAAATTCAATTATTGTCGCATTGTTTCCGGTTGTAGTATTTCAATCAGCATGACTTTATAAGATGACAATACGAATACTAAAGATCCAGACTTAAAATAAGGCGTAGGTACAGTTTCCAATTTGATAGCCGACATGACGTAAAAACGGCGAATCAGAGAATTCAACTTTATATATAACTAATATAGGACAATGGCGTTAATAAAAAAATACACCATTCCAGGCCCTTTTGTTTTCAAATAATTAATATTACCAATAATTAATAATAAGTTCGAGGTCGACGGGTTCAAACAGAAAGATTTTGAAAGCATGCAGAGAAAACCGTGCATCTTATAATCACCATGACTTTATCAGATGACAATACCAATACTAAAAATCCAGGCTAAAAATAAGACTTATAATACATAATTAGATACTTAATTCAGTCACGGACCCGCGATGTCGCGGGTGTGTTCTAGTATATAGTTAAGAGGATACGAAATATGCAATTTAGTTTCAGCTGTATTATAAGGGAAAACAACATTGGCGTTACTAGTAGTGACTAGTAGTGACACCACATTTGTACTGCATAGAATTACGCTTACATATTTGACGTATTTGATGTAAAATTTTGGGTTTAAAATTTATTAAAATCGTTTCTTTTTCTTTCATTTTTTATAGATTGGGAAAGTGCATTATATGCGTTCTATTCTAAGCGGTATAATTTCGTACTATTCGTATTTTTGGTTGCCAGATTTTTCGTATGTGCACTGTTTATCATCTGTTCAGCCTGTGTTATTTTCTTTGCATCTATTGTAGGTAAAAACGTTAATCAATTGTTAACACGTAAAAAATGTCTGATTAAGCTATAAATATAAATCAATTTGCAATTCGAACGTTTTGTAGTTCCTATATGACAATATTTTTCTTATGAAACTATTGTGACAGACACAATAGAAAACCAACTTTTCTAGCCAAATTGTATGCACTTAGTCTAGTGTGTGTGTGTGCAATGTGTTACAAGTATTAAAGTCTCTAATTTTTGGTGTTTGCTGATTTATTTTTCGTCTTCACCATCTAATAGATATCTAAAAGTCAAATAATTTTGGTTGAATTTTGTCGTAAAATAGTCTTTTAGAAACAATTATTTCTTAAATATATGTTCAATTTAATAATATCATACGATAACTTTAAATATCAATAAACCTTTTTATGCTATTGCATTAAACACATACAAATGGCAAGACAAATGCAGTTGTCGAATTGTGCACAATTTAAATTTTCATTGTTTTGCTAGAATTGGTATTTTGATTGATTATGTTTAAATAAACTTATTTCAATTTAAATATCTTAGAAAATACGGTGTTTAAACTTTTATTCTTGTCATGAATGCATTAAACCTAAATGATATACCATGATTCCAATTAGTTCGTGTTTTTGTAGGGCTAAAATATATGCCTGGATACTTCTGTTGCTTTTCCCAACCACAATGACCAAGTTCTGTTAGAGAAAGCCAACCTTCCATGTCATCGCAATTGTTTTTTCGCTTGTTCAGAAAGAACCTTCGGCGGACATAGGAATAATCTAGGCTAATAATAATTAAATACATACATTATTAAATAAATAACAACTCTTGAACAAATAATGTAGTAAGATCTACGATAAATGACTTCTAGATGTAATATAGATATAGAACTTCTAGACATGTAAAACTCAACGAGCATAGCCGTCCACAAATAAACTGTCTAAAAAGTTATTACACAAAAAGAAAATTTTGTTTTTAAATAATAACTACAAAATTCAAAAGATATTTTGGTAACAAATATAGAAAAAGCTTATTGGTAATTAAAGTTATTTGTATTTCGAATTGAATACATTTAGACAATCTCTACACTCAATGTGTCTAAACTACCCCGGCAAAAGTACGACTGGATATTATCTATTATCTTACTTCCTATACATTTCTAGGAATATCAGTGGTTAAAAGCGACCGCGTGGAGACCGTATAAATTTACTATGGGGTTAGTAGTATGGTTTATTTTAATACACGGTTAGTAGTGGTGTTACGTCCCTTTATAAAAACAACACGGCGTTGAGGAAAATTTGACGTTTCGCCCGGACAACAGATGAAGAAATTGATGCTGAACGATTGAAATAAATGCAGAAAACACATTAAAAGCTAACAAGTTGTTATTGTTGGCATTTGTTTTTGTATAGACCAATGGAAGTAGGTTCTTTATATTGAAGACTTGATCACTTTGATAGGCCACTAGTCTAAATGCCACACGTTAAGATAGTCGGTAAGATAAATTCGTTACACAGAGTGCTAGTGACCTAATACGATATATATGGGGTCAGTAAGTTCCATATGGGGTTCGCTCTCACCCAATATGGAATTTACTGATCCCATATAATATCGTATTAGGTCACACTGTGTAACTAATAATATCCAGTTCGTCGACGGACCACTAATGGACAGATAAAGGGAGGCTATATGTGTCTTTATTTACATAGAAGGGTTATCATTTATCGGCAAAAAGTTCAGATTTTGGCAATTAAACCAGAAAAAGACAAGATGGTCCAGCGATTCATATTGCCATACAAAAGCAGTGATAAGGTATCAATTTGATGATAGATAAATAGACGCAATTAAGATCTCATTCCAAATCCATACAAAACATCTTCCTGAAAGTGTTACTGCATCTGGAAATTTGCGATAATGAAACTTTTCCTGTTTTATCAAAACTAATTGCTTTTTTGTTTTAAGAAAAGAGAAAAGATAAAATATTTATTTATTACTTCTATGTAAATCAAATGTACCGCCTACATCTAATACACATTACTATTTTCGATTGTGAGATGTTAAATTTTCTACACCAATTTTTAGATCATGAATGGAGAAATAAGTAAAAATGGACGGCAAAATGATGAATAGAGTGACCCTTACCTCGATTTCTCATTAATTGTGGACATTTTAGGGAAAGAAACATACGGAATAAAAGATATATGTATTGAGATTGTAAGATTAATCACTTTTTGTATTTGTATGCATGGAACGAAAGAAATTTGACATATCGTAATATCAGGGAAAATATTGAAAATGTAAGAGTTCTTAGTTAAACCATAGATAAAACAATGTATATTTTTTAGAAGAAATAGCATAAATCTAAAAATAAAAACTAAAGTTCTCACAAGCAAACAAACCATTATTGACAAATATAAGGGCATATACCAAAGATACGGGGACATTTTCTACTGCATCCACACAACACGAGCAACACACCCTGCAATCAATATAAAATAAGGAAATGTGGTATGATTCCAATGAGACAACTATCCAACATAACGTGGATTTAAGCAATTATAGATCACCGAACGGCCTTTAACATGAGCAAAACACATACCGTAATAAGATATAGTAATGCCACTTTCTTGTTGCGTTAAATATTAATATTTAAAGATACTTGAACTCAAAGATAAAAATATTTTTGCAAAAAGTCCAGTAACATAAACAGAGAAAACCCCTTCAAAATATGCATCAGATGATTTTTCATTTCCTATTGTTAATTATCCATTTTTAGATGGTGACGTTCCCTTGTCACCATCTTATGGTGTTTATATATCTCAACTTGTTCGATTCGCTCGTGTATGTAACAACGTTTAGATTTCAACGAAAGAAATCTCTGTATTACTGAAAAATTATTACACCAGGGTTTTCGATATCACAAACTAGTCAAAACATTTACTAAATTTTATCATCGGTACAAGGCGATCCTTCGTAAATATAAATCAACATGCATACATCTTTTACGTTCAGGAATTTCACATCTAATACTTTATGGTAATATTCTTTACAAAACACAAAAATGTCGGCATTCACCTCAAAAGCTTACCAAACCTTTAAACAGACTTATTCGGAAAGGATATAGTTACGATACTGTTGTCAGGTCATTAGGGGATGCATATTTTGGTATTAATATTGATTCACTCATGGGGTCTTCGGAAATAAACACATTTATTCAAATGTGACGTCATTTTGTGTGTTTTTTAGAATTTCAAATGTGACGTCACTTTGTGGGTTGAGGCTTTGGCTAACTCGGCTGTGTATTTTTATGTGTTGGATTAAGTTGTTTTATGTAATGTATCTGTTTTCATTCTGTAGTTAGTCCCCACTTCGGTTTTATCATGTATATCTAATCTATTATAAAGTCATTTTATAAAATTTACTGTTTGCAAAAGTATAAATTATTCTAAATAATAAAGATGTTCTTGTCCCAGGCAGTAAACCCTGGCCGTGTTAGGCGCAACTTTTTGGAAGTTTTGGTCCTCGGTGCTCTTCAGCTTTGTACTTGTTTTGGCTTTCAAACTTTTTTCATCTGAGCGTCACTGGTTAGTCTTGTGTGGACGAGACGCACGTCTAGCGTATTAAATTTTAAACCTAGTTCCTTTTGTTAGCTATTATTCGTGTGTTTTTTTGTCCTATATGTTCTCCAATTTATTTGTATTGTAGTCATGTCATGTAATGTTGTCATTTTAATGTTATATTTAACATTGCCATAAAAGCGGGAGGTTTCACCGTTTGGCATGCCACAAAACCAGGTTCAACCCACCATTTTTTTCTTAAAATGTCCTGTACCAAGTCAGGAAAATGGCCACTGTTATATTATAGTTCGTTTCTGTGTGTGTTACATTTTAATGTTGTGTTTTTGTTGTGTCGTTGTTCTCCTCTTATATTTGATGCGTTTCCCTCAGTTTTAGTTTGTAACCCGGATTTGTTTTATCTCTATCGATTTATGAGTTTCGAACTGCGGTATACTACTGTTGCCTTTATTTATTCTAAAACAAGTTGTTGGCATGATACGGGTTGTGTTCTTCTCATATATTTTATGATGGTATAATACTAAACCCCTAACGATAGGGATTGTACTTGATATTCATATGATGAAGACATAATCTTTCAATCAGTTTATCTGAGGTCTGGAGCTGGCATGTCAGTAACTGCTAGTAGTCCTTTGTTAATTTATGTATCATTGTCATTTTGCTTAGTTTCTTTTGTTACCTTTTCTGACATCGGACTCGGACTTCTTTCACACTGAGTTTTACTGTGCGTATTGCTATGTGTTTCTTTATTCTACATTGGCTAGAGGTATAGGAGGAGGGTTGAGATCTCACAAAACATGTTTAACCCCGCCGCATTTTTGCGCCAGTCCCAAGTCAGGAGCCTCTGGACTTTGTTAGTCTTGTATGTTTTTTAAATTTTAGTTCATTTATATCTTTTGGAGTTTAGTGTGACGTCCATTTTCACTGAACTAGTACACAATTTTATTTAGGGGCCAGCTGAGGACCACCTCCTGGTGCGGGATTTTTCTCGCTGCGTTGAAGACCCATTGTTGGCCTTCGGCTGTTTTCTGCTCTTTGGTCGGGTTGTTGTCTCTTTGACATTTTCCCCATTTCCATTCTCAATTTTATCAGCATATACTTTATTGTTACCTATATCATATGTGTATTCATATCATTATTATGCCCGCCCACAAAAATAGGGAGTATTATGTTTTTCATTCGGCGTGTCCGTCCATTCGTTAGTCTTTGTGTATGTTCATTAGTCTTAGCGTATGTCCGTTAGTCTTATAGTATGTCCGTTAGTCTTTGCTTACATCCATTTGTCTTTGAATATGTCAGTTAATCTTTTTGTACTTCCGTTAGTTTTTGCGTATGTCCGTTTGTCTTTGCGGATTCCCGTTAGTCTGTGTGTATGTCCGTTATTCTTTGCGTATGTCCGTCTGTCCTTACCGTATCAGAGTTACATTTTTGATTTAAGGTAGTTTACCATGAAGTTGTTGTCACGTCATCTTAAAACTTAGTAAATATGTTCATTATGAAGTGAACCTTTAAAAATATATGGCACTGTAAGGTGAATGCTGAGTTGCCTCGCAGAAATATCTATAGTTTACATTCGTCTTAACTGTTTAAATTAAAGAGCTTCTAGCAACTTGCAAAGGTTAAATCAAAGGTGGCATGCATACGCATTCAAAAGAGGTTGAATTATTGACTTGCAAACCAGTAATATAATTCATCTGCTAAGTTTTTAAGCTTATTCTGACAAAATCGAACCAAATTGACTGCTAATAGAGAAATATTATTTCAATATTCCGCTTTTATAAATGGTTGAAATAAAAAAAAAAAAAAAAACGCATAACTTTTGATTTTTTTGTCTAAATCGTAGCTAATGTCCCTTAAAACTAAGTAATATTTTGTCTTTGATATTAATATTTTAAAACTTGGTCATTAATTGCCTGTATTTTCCTCTGGTTTATATTAACAGTATGAAGGAAAGGCATTGCATGCTGAAAGATAATTAAGACCTTTACAAATGCAAATATCTATTAAAATACTGCATAGTATATATATAGATATAAGAAGATGTGGTATGAGTGCCACTGAGACAACTCTCCATCCAAGTCAAAATTTATAAATGTAAACCATTATAGGTCAAAGTAGGCATATACTAGTAAAAGCATACTGAATCGGTCCGATGATTTAAATAAGTTAAGTCTACGATCGCGCTAATTAAATGTCATAAATTAATATTAGTTAATTAAACTATATATTTGTTGTAATGATTTTTCATTAAATCTGCACAACCAAAATTCACACTATACAAAAAAGAGTCTTACAATATTTGAATAGATGATTTTTTATGACTCAAGATTTTTTTTAAAGCTATCATTCCAACTCTACACATCATCAGAACTACAACTACGGAAATCATTTTTTTATTTCAATGTCATTAATAATTAATGAACATGGTTTGGACACTTCGAAACAGGAATTTGATTTAGGAGGTCATTGTTCCGGCATAAACACGTCACAAAAAAATCATGAGACCAAAATCGGCACTTGACATATAGTTTATGATGTAATTTGAATAAATCTTTTCGGATAGGCATTTTTTCTCATAAAAAACTAATGTGAAGATCTCGAATATTCTGTTTAGGTATATTGGCCCACTATTTTAAATTTCTTTACAAGAATACTCAGCAACTGCTCTTCTCTTAATTTTCATCAACTGTGAATTGTTAACTGCAATATGTAACACGAAAGACTCCACCAATGGATAGGAATCACTTTCCCTTTTCGGAGCACCTAATTGTTTTCTTTAAATGTAACATTTCCTTTATAGGTGATTGGTTTAATGAAGTATTCGTATATTCGTATTTATGGGAAAGTGGATTCAACGTCTCCAATGTGCTGCGTATTAATTATGAATTCTTCGGAGCAAACGGACACCATCGTAGAAACTACAAAAACGACCACCAAACTTTGTAATAAGGTTACATCTATTCCAAAATTGCTTCCTCCCACAAATATACGCTAGTGTCGTTGATGTTGTTTCGATAATTTCACTTTTCTGAGCCAGTTCGAAATACATTTTTAAGGATATTTTCTCCTTTTAATCTAATGGCAGTCAGATAACTAAATTGGCCCTACTGCTATTTTGTTATTCAATCTTTTTTGAGAAGTAACGTGTTCTTGTAATAATAGTTTTTAGTTTTGAACTGATACATGTTTTTTTATGGGCACAGGACGTTTGCGCTTTTTTTTACCTGTAACACGATAGGACATTTGCGCTCCAAATACTATTGACATTTGCGCTATAAATTTTGATACACCTGTATTAAATTGACCGGACATATGCGCTTTTTACCTATAGTCGTCTACCTGTTATTTTAATTAGTTGTTAGTATTACGTAAAAAAATCAACAAATATTTGTCGTTTGTTAGTTCACATTGACACAGTCTTAAACACAGAGTTTAAAGTTATAGAGACTAGTAAAGGAAAACAATGTATATGTCACGATGGAATTTTAGTATTGAACAACAGTCAAAATTAAAATTCGTTATATTGATGAAAAAGCACATCAGTTAAGAATTGAGAAAGAGAAGCTAGAATCTTTTTTTTGAAATATGGGGAAAATATCAGTCAAGACAGATTATAAGAGCTAATTTAACTTCGTTCATTCCTTGGGTTTCAGATATCAAGCGACAACTGACCAGTGACGACTATACGTGTATTCTATGTCTTTAGAATGTTTACGTTAAGTTTGTATATATGACTATATCAATGTGCTATGAAATGACTTTTAAACACGAAATTATGACTTTAACTCTGCCAGGTCAAACCTGACGGTCCTAAACCCTGATAAAAGAGGAGGGAAGTCATAAGGAGCAAATATTGTAAAAGCGCAAATGTCCTATATAAAAAGCGCAAATGTCCTTTTTTTAAAAAGCGCAAATGTCCTATAAATTGAAGCGCAAATGTCCATAAAAATAAGCGCAAATGTCCTATGAAAAAGCGCAAATGTCCTATGAAAAAGCGCAAATGTCCCGCGTAACTATGTAAATAGTTATTGTATATTGCAATGGTAAAATGTATATTGAAAAGGTCTATTTTTGACGTTATTGAAAGTTAACACCTTCCAGTAAAGTGAATTTTTTGTGACCTCTAAGCCCACGGATAAAACTTCGGGTATATATCAACTCATAAATAGTAGCGTGCATAATGTCGATTTTTTGTTAAAGATAAAATTGATAAGACGTTATAATTTTGATTTAAAATGACTTAACAACACCAGATTCAGTCTTGACATTTCTTTTATGCATACCGTTACTTTTTTTTTCAAGTGAAGGATCCATTAAAAAAATCTTAATATTTCATGCGTTTTTATCATGATTGTATTATCTTACAGGAAGAAAATATAAAATGATTTTCATTGTTATTGAACATTTTAATGAATTGTAAACATACCCAGTCATTGAGAAATATCTATTAATACCTCCATCATCAATGAGAGCATCATTATCATCATACGATGTAGATATTAGTCGCCCTTTCTTCATCCATGACATTTTATCAGTTTCTTTGGCATCAAAAATGAAAAATGCCTTTTCTACCCCTCCTTGATGAACAGCTAATTTGACCTTAAATCGAAATCAAACAAACATCAGCAAAAGGATTAAGTCGATGCTATTATTATTTTTCAACTATGATATATGTGATTAAGATTTTTTTTCATCTTAACTCACCTTAATAAAAGAAAAAAGCTTTAAACAGCCATTATGATACTTAACCGACCGAAAGTAAACAATGATGTTTTATTTGTCATGCTTGCAGAAAAATATATTAATATAAACCTGTCAAAAGTTCTCATTTTTTAAATGAGACTATATGTTTATTGAAGTTGTTTAAATATATAATATAAGAACAAGAAGATGTGGTATGATTACCAATGAAACAACTTTCCACCAAAGACTTAACGACGTGGAAGTATTAAAATTTATATTACAAGATTTGAAAATTTTAAGAACAAACATCAGTAAGCGTTAGAACATGTTTCAGGTGTTGTAGTGTAACACATTTTGGGTTTTGCTCATTGTCGTAGGTCGTGCGGTGACCTGTGATTGTTTACATCCTTGGCGTCATTGGTACTGTACTTGGTAGTTGTATGAATGGCAATCATAAAGTATACCATTAAATAAAATTGAGTATGGAAATGGGGAATGTGTCAAAGAGACAACAACCCGACCAAAGAGCAGAAAACAGCCCAAGGCCACCAATGGGTCTTCAACACAGCAAGAAAATCCCGCACCCGGAGGCGGGCTTCAGATGGCCCCTAAACAAAAATATGTACTAGTTCAGTAAAAATGGACGTCACACTAAACTCCGATACTAGATGAACTAAAATTTAAAAAAACATACAAGACTTACAAAGTACTGTGTTACAACTCTAGATTCTACTGGCGAGAAAAGGTATCACTAGGCCACCGAAAGCTGAATTTTTAGTTCAGTCTAGGTGGCCGAGTGGTCTAGAGCGCTGGACACAGTGCAGGCGGTGTTGTCACGATATCCCAATAGCATGAGTCTAGGATCTATCGTAGAGTTGTCACTTGTTTAGACGTTCTAGTATATATATTATACCTTTTGTACTTTAAGGTCTGACCACTTCTCCACCATTTCCGATTTATAATGCAAACCGGACATTGATCCTATACGCATTGCATTGGTATCATTTGTGTTAGCAGTATGGTTTGATGACCATAAGTCAAAAATATTATTTTGTCCTTCAAGGCCCCCACTTGCACCTCTAAACACCACAACTTTAATAAGAAAAAAATATATGTTAAAAATAATAACTATGAACATCAAACACAAAGAAAATCACTGACTTATATTATTTATTTTTATATTAAACATGTAACCTCATTGAAGAGTGTAAAAAAACCATATAAAATATAACTTTTTTAACGCAACGTGAATACTATTACTTTACTCAAACATAGTTAGCATTAGCATATATTAAGTTTTCTGTGAAATCTGATATATGAAATGATTTACGGTTTGGTTATAGAACGAAGAATTAAACCAAAGAGGTAAAGAAATCAAAAGGTTTACTCAATCACTGGACATTTTTATACATACATGAAAACTTATCCAGAGTACAGTAATATTCACAAATAATACTTATAGTATTTATAACAAAACTAGTGACGAAGATCGTGACATAAAGAGTAAAGTTCGGAGGATCCAAATTTCCTTTTCTTCAGTATGTAGTCCTACCGTCTTTATGGTAACGGCTCCTTTAAATCTTAATCTAAAATGTCAAATTCTTAAAACAAAATAAGCTTCCTTTAATTTCTGAAACTTCGTGGGTAGTAACGTTACGTACGTCGTCATATCGAGGAGCGTTTAGCACAGTGATTTTGTCATAGTTTGGTTAAGTTGGACAATATTAAATTAAGTGTTTTTAAAGACAAACAATGACATTCTGATTTTTTGCTGAAGGAACTTCTGAACATGAATTCAAGCTGGTAATTATCTTTGTTTATAGCTGATATGTTAGTAAATTCGAATTTGTATCATATAGGTAATAATTTAACACAGAATAATTCTTGAGTATGTCAAAATTTAAAAGTTGCTTACTCATTTTCCAACCATAAAAAAATCACTTATTTCGCTATAAGTTATAGATATTTCATATCAATTGCCGTCAATTTTTCCGAAAAAAAAATTAGCTACTTTTGCACATAATTTAAGATTACTGACAATTCAGTGTCATGGATTGGTTCAGTAATGTCATGGTTTGGTTCATGTTCGATATGGTTCAATTCTGTGATTATGATTGTGTATGAAGGAAAGTAACGATGAAAGTAAACATACATTATACAACTATTGAAATACTGTTAAAAAAAAACTTATTTTTGAGGATACTTTTCTCGTTCAACCTATTCTATCCTAATTTGATACAATATATTGTCGCCATTTTCTAATGTTGTTGTTTTGTTCATATACGAATAGATCTAAGTTTCACATATCTACGTTGATATTCCACACGTGAAAATTAAATCTCTCTAGAAAATCAGTCGTTAACAGTAAATTTAAGACATTAGAATATAACAAAGTGCTCTCGACCAATGAAATTGTAGAATTTGATGTCTCTTAATTATGAAGAATGAATGTAAATCATGTTCTTAGTAAGGAATTATCCTATTATTTGGGTATTTACAGTTCAAAACAAAGACTTTCTATGAATGAGTTACAACTGCCCCGAAGCATATTTATCAGATTGAAAGGATTTATCACACAGTGATTGCAACTGACTAAAGTTGAATTGTGAAACAAAAAAAAAATCAATAAGTTGAAGTCTACTGGTGCAGTAAAACTGGTACCTTTATTGTTATTATGAAAATATTAATAACTTCAAATTACTAAAAATTAAACAATACCAAAGCAATGCAAAAAAAAGAAAAAAAAAGTTTTAAAATCAAAAACAACCTAAATCTTTAGCTTTCCAAAACTCTGATAACTGGACTAGCGGTTGGGAAGAATAGCTATTTCCAATAGTCCGTTAAAATGAAAAAAAAATAGGAATTTAATTTAAGTTTTGAATATATCTAAAACTTTTGAAGGCATTTTATTTGAACATTCCCCTGACATATTGAAATAGTATTTGATTTAAAAAGCCGGACCAAAATATTGGCTGTGAAATAAAATTAGTTGTAACTCAAATATAGTTATTTATTTAAACTGTAAATAAAAAAAGGATAATTCCTCACTAAAATACTACATGATATACATTCATACTCACAACATATACAATTCCTACAGTTTCTTTGTACTGTTGTGTCACCTTATGTCTATAACGCATTTTTTTTTTAATATTTCCCAAATTATAAGAATGTCCTTACATCACTAAAACTAATCCATAAATGAAATGCCGAAAAAGGAAGTCATGCATCAATTATAAACATTGCACTGACAATGACACTAATTCTTGAATACAACCAATCAAGAGATCATTTGAGCCTTGAGCACTTTACAATATTCTAAGTTTGTAAGAGAATGATAATCCCTTACTTCATGATAAGTACTCGCTAACGCTCGTACTTAATCATGAAGAAAGGGATTATCATTCTCTTACATATACATAGAATTATAGAATACGCATGTATAAAGAAATCACGAGGATAATATATAAATGTGTTTAAATGGTAATTTATTTAAAAAATTGCTTCATTTGGAATATAAAAACGACTTAAGAAATTACATAGTAATATGAAATAAGCAGATGCGGCATGATTGCCAATGAAACAACTATCCACCCGAGACCAAATAACGTAGATATTAGCAATTTTAGGTCACCGTGTGGCCTCCAACAATGAGCAAATTATAAAAAAGGCCCCGACAAAATTAAATGTAAAACAATTCAAATAAGAAAACCAAATGCCTGATTTATGTACAAAACAACAAACGAAAAACAAACCCCGCCACATTCTGTATGTGACTGTCCCAAGTCAGGAGCCTGTAATTCAGTTGGTTGTCGTTTGTTGCTTATATCATATTTTTTTTTTTCATTCATTATTTTGTATATAAATCAGGCCGTTAGTTTTCTCGTTTGAATTGTTTTAAATTTATTAAACGCTCCTCGATATGACGACGTTACTACCCGTGAACTTTATACCTTATTGTATCATCTCTAAAAAAAAAAAAAACAAGTCATCTGTTTTTTATCGTTTTTTCTGTATGAATCTTTCAAGGTCAATCCAGTCTTTCATATTTTTTATACAGAAAACGTTGAAGGATATGTTACGTTTACATACTCTAAAGCCATAAAACACCAGCTTCGAACATTGCTTACTAAACAAGACATACATGTATATAGAATACATATACATAAAAAAAAAAAAAAATCGGCAACCCTATAAAACATTTTTCATTTATTTTATACCATTGAAAACAGAAAGAATCTAGCAAAATGTTTTATCAAATTTACATGCATTTATATAGATGTTTGAATTTAAATCCAATAAATGACCTATATATTACAGATATAAATTAATTATCTGTTTTAAATTTCAGTTAAATTTCGACATGTAAAAATTACAAAACTTTAGGAGAAAGAGTAGGACCAATACCCTTTATTTTCTTTCACACCTTGACCCTTTCTTAAGTTTTTCAATTTTCACTAAAATTCACAGTATCACAGTTTTGTTTGAAATTGAACTTCGGGTTTTTCTAATATAATTGAGTAATCTAGATCTTCTAATCAAATTCAGAACTTACATACAAAGATGGCACAAAACTGCATTTTTAATGGAATATGACAAATTTTTATTATTAAAAGAAAAGAAAAAATAAGCCAGGCTATTTTATTTTATTTTTCAGGTACATATTATCTAAATTATGAATGACGATGTTCTCTGATGCGAAAGAATTTCACAAAAAAACCCATGTTAATAAATTTGCAACATTGCATCAAGATTGTCCCGTATATTATTGGGAAGCAATGAATATTCTTTTTTTTATTTCATTGATATAAAAAACAAAAATGTTAAAAATCATTTTAAATATATAATTCATACTGCATTACAATCAAATTTCCGAACGTTTGAACTACTTTCTTACTTTTACACTCTATAGTAAAACAAAAACAGGGGAAACTTGTCCTACCTCTTTGTGACATCGCCATTTTACCGTAACTTAACTGTTATAAAAAGCAACACTGGCATTAGGGAAAATATCATATAAAAACATCCCCTTATTATTATTCATACAATATAAACACAAATTAAAGATGAGTCACCCAGGATTTTCTCTATGGTATATCGAATCGCAAGCGACCAGTGTATATGTTAATATATGCATTTTGATTGATATGACTGATTTGAACATTTCATACATTAACAGACAATAAAAACATACAACAGAGTTCTGATTTCAAAATAGAATATGAAATACCTCCTATATCATGATGTGTACAACGTGTCGGGTCATTATCTAGACAACTAGTGTATGTACCAAGATCACATATTTCAATCTTGCGAATTGTAAGCGAAGGCGTTGATGATGTTCCACCTGACTGTCTTCCTAAAGTTCCACACTCCTGGAGTTGATGTCCATTCTTTTTCCATTGGATTTTGGATGTTTTTGTATTGTCAAGTTCTGAGGTAATGTTATGTAAGGTTATATCTTCCCCAAACAAAACATTATATGACACTTCTTTTCCTTTGCAGTAACTGGATACTAAAATTAATAATGTGAGCTGTTTGATTCAAAAATTTGAAAGGAAAAAATGGAGGGTTAAAAATATTATCCGCAGTAAAATATGTTTATCCAAATTCATTTATATACTAGCTATAACGAGTGTGATACAATATCGTTTTTTAGTAAAAATATGAGTGTACACGGATTATTACAGCTTTTTTCACCATAGACTGTTCCCTCAAATTGACGAAACTGAATATCATAAAAAGTATTTTCTAAAAATTCGCATATCACATTTCGAAAACAATTTAGAAATAAATAAAAGAGTAAGTACTACGCCCATTTCTAGGATTAAAACAAAATTCAAGTACTATCAAAGCGTTTTGTGTTCGTTCCGGTCGACAAAACAGCCAACAGTGTGGTGGTGGTATGACGTAAATACTACACGGAAGTCCTTAAGAATGAAATTATACATTAAACTACATACAAGGCCGTACGCTCCACAGAGAGTCATATAGTAAATAATCATGTCACTACCACAGCTCAGCTCAAAGGCTCCTCTGAACATTTGAAGGTCCCCACTATGTATTGGTTACCTAAACTACACACAAAACCCGTAAAATATCGTTTCATCTCAGCTTCTAGTAATTGTTCTACAACTAATCTTTCGGTGCTTTTAACGAGTTCCTTAACTAGTTTCAAAGAACTTATCGTTAATTTTTGTAATAAAACATATGAAAACAGTGGAATTAATAATTTTGGGGTGTAAAAATTTCTTTGGATGTTTTACATAAATTACGTGCTTTTGATGGTCCTTTTGTTTCGGTTGACAGTTTTGACTTTTCCACTCTTTATACTACACTTCCACACAATCTTATCAAACAAAAGTTGTCCTATCTAAATGGTCGTTTGATAAATCTGGCTGCAACTCATATAAAGCCTTTTTTTCTAATGAGAAAGGTAAATATGCTAGATATACTTACTGGAGGTGTGATGAGATGATTAAAGCACTACATTTTCTCTTTGACAACATTTATGTACGTTTCGGCATGAAGTTTGTCGACAGGTTGTAGGTATTCCTATAGGCACCAATTGTGCCCTTTAATGGCAGACTTGTCCCTTTACTGGTATGAATCACAATTTATGACAAAACTCAGTAAAGAACCGTCTAAATTCCATTTTTAATTGATAAATTCAACAACACTTACCGTTATCTTGATGATATTTTTTCGTTAAATAATCAAGAATTCTCTAAATATACTGCTGAAATTTACCCAAAGAAACTTACTTTCAATAAATCAAATATTAACAGCAATAACTGTCCTTTCCTAGATTTAGATATTTCAGTATTACACCAGAAACTCTACACAAAAATTTACGACAAAAGGGATGATTTTTCTTTCCCTATTGTTAATTTTCCATTTTTGGACGGTGATTATCCTTTTGCACGGTCTTACGGTGTTATTACATCCCAGCTCGTTCGCTATGCTCGCGTCTGTAGTGACGTTTTTCATTTCAATGAGCGTAATCTATGTATTACTAGTAAATTATTAAGTCAGGGATTTCGCTACCACAAATTACTTAAAACCTTTACTAAATTCTTCCATAAATACAAAGGTTTGGTCTGCAAGTTTGGCTGTACCTGTAGAAAACGTATTTCAAACGGAATAGCACATCCTAAATTTTAAGGTGATGTTGTAGTCCAAGCCCGGACATTTAGATCCGATCCGGTTAAACTTATCAATCCTTTAAATAAACTTATTCAAAAGGTTACCTATTCAATACTGTAATTAAATCTTTGAATATTGTTTTTATTGGTATAAAAATTGATTTTGTTATCAGTAAATTAAAACCATACTAAATATTACACATATGTACTTTACGGTACTAAATCTGCTGATACCTATAGCTTGGCATTGTACAAGGTCATGTTTTTCTCTGACTGTTAATGACGTCTTTACACTAAATCCATTGGATGTTGGATGTGTACCGGTTGATATTTTAGTCTTAGATACATGATTTTTTTTATTAGTTGTAATTGGCTTTGAACTATCTGTCGGTAACTGCAAGTACTCTCGGATCTGTACTTAGTGTCTTTTTGTTGTGGTGATGTATAAGTACCCGTCCACGTCCACTCTGTCAGATTATTTCTATTTATATCCATCTGATGAGTTAAGCCTTTTTCAACTGATTTTTATAGTTTGTTCTTATATTGTGCTGTTACACCACTGTCCCGGGTTAGGGGAGGGTTTAGCGCTCACAAACATGTTAAACCCCGCCACATTCTTTATGTGCCTGTCCCAACTCAGGAGCCTGTAGTTCAATGGTTGTCGTTGGTTCATGTCTATCATCTTTGTTTTTCGTAAATTGTTTTCTTATAAATTAGGCCGTTAGTTTTCTTAATTGAACTGTTTCATATTTTTCATGTCGGGACCTTTTATAGCCGACCATACAAAATAGGTTTTCCTTTTTGTCAAAGGCCGTACGGTTGCCTATAATTGCTTACATCCACTTCATTTGGACTTTGGTGGATAGTTGTCTCATTGGCAATCATACCACATCTCCTTATTTTTGTAGTATATAAGCTATTTTTTGTAGTGATTCAATACTGTAGTAAAATTAAATTCCAACTCCAGTAGTAGTCAGTATTAAATATGTAGGACTCGGAGGTGCGATGGGGACGCTAAAGTGAGATGGTCACGCTGAAGTGGGATGGTCCGCGCCGAAGTACGATGGTCCTTTCGCTGAAGTGCGATGGTTTAGCATGACGTTTGAATATTGTGACGTTTTTAAATACAACATGGATTCGCAGGCAGGAGAATAAGATTTTGTAGATGAAATTTTCATGCTAACAAAGGAAAGGAAAAAAGAAAGTAACGAAGGATTCAAGTCTCGAACAGTTTTGAGCAGTGCAGGTGGAGATTACATATGTTAGGCGGCAAATCATGGGGAACAAAGCGGCAAAAAGATGAACTTGGTTTGCAGATGAGTTTACCAGGTTCGGAAGTATGCCGCAAACCTTTTGTACGACAAATAAAATGTCTTGATCTAAATATTAATTACTTCTCTTCAAGTATGCTTCACACGATTTTGTGTAGACAATTTAATAATGAAATTACTTACTAGTATTAGCAATGTTTTTTCTATATCAAGTTGATATAATGTTGTTTTAGTCCCGAGATAAATCCTGATTTGTAAGAACACCGTCACTCTAGCCTTATTTTATTGTGGTTACAGTGTTTAATTTAGGCGGAAATTAACCTGACTGGTCCCTACGTGTACTTCCCAATTTATTTTGTTCTCCTCAGCAGCGAATCAGCCAATTTCAAAGTTTTTGGTGGAAAACGTGACAAGTACTATTATATAGACCTACACGCTGAATCATTTTTTTCACCCTTAAACACAATATTTTCTGATTCCATACTACTGCGTACTAATCGGAGAATTGGCAAATTCAAAATTAGATGAAAACAAATTAAGATTTTAAAGTCTTTGGTTTGAACTGAACAGAAAGTAAAAGATCTTTCTTCAAATGCGAGGCTAGCAGCTACTTTGGTCAAATCATAATGATGTTATTTCATTTAAACAGCTCATGTACATTTTGCTTGTTACTCAATGTCACAGGCAGACCATCGCGTAACCACCATCGCACTTCAGCGTAGTTATCACAAGTTAGCGTCACAATGTCACCATTGCACTCCAGCGTGGACCATCGCACTTCAGCGTGACCATCGCGGTTCGGAGTACCATCGCGGTTCCGAGTCCTACAAATATATAATAAATAAGATGTTGTATGATTGCCAATGAGACAACTTTCCACCTGAGACCAAATGGCGTTGAAGTAAGCAACTATAGGTCACTGTACGGCCTTCAACAGTGATCAAAACCCATACCGCATAGAAAGCTATAAAGCGCCCTGACATGACTAATGTAAAACAGTTAAAACACGAAAACTAAAACTATACAGGCTCCCAACTTTGGACAGACACACACATAATGTGGCGAAGTTAAACATTTTAGCGGGTGCCCAACTCTGCCCTAACCTGGGACAGTAGTGCAACAGCACAACGCAGGAACAAACTACAACTAAACAATAAACGAAAACAAATATGATAAACAGTTACAAACGACAACCACTCAATTATAGGCTCTTAACTTGGGAAAGGCACATACAGCATGTGGCGGGGTTAAATGTTTGCGGGCGCCCTAAGCCTCTCCCTAACTTGGGACAGTGGTGTAACATCACAACATAACAACAAACTATAAAAATAAATTGAAAAGGGCTTAACTCAACAGATCGATACAAAGGAGAAAAAAATAATAACAAAAACACAAAAGACAAAAAGTACAGATCTGGGAGTACTCGCAATTACTGAAAGCTTGTTCAAAGCTATTAACAACTTATACAAACACAAAAGACACTAATTACAGACCTGGGAGAACTCGCAGTTACTGAAAGCTTGTTCAAAGCCAATAACAACTTATACAAAAAAATAAATCTAAGAACAAATTATAAATCAGTTCATGTCCAACTTCTAAAAGATGTAGTATAAAAACGCCATTAACAGTCAGAGAAAAAAATATGACCTTCTGCAATGCCAAACTATAGGTATCGACAGACTGTAAAACCGTCAATGTGCATATGTGTATAACAATAATATTTTATTGGGTTTTAATTTATTGAAAACAAAATCAATATTTATACCGATCAAACAATATTCAAAGATCTGAGTGAACAGTGTTTAGAATAATTTATCTAAAGGATTGTATCTAAATTTATGGCTCGGTAAACAACATCAAAGTAAAAATTAGGACGTGCCATCCCGTTTGTCATAAGTGTTCTACAGGTACAGCCAAACTTCCAAACTAAACATTTATATCTAAGAAAGACTTTTAGCTGATTTGTGGTAACGAAATCCTTGATATTATTATTTATCAGTAATACATAGCTAACGTTCATCCAAAACGTCACTACAGACACGGTCATAGCAAACGAGTTGGAATATATAAACACAGTAAGATGGTGCCAATGGAACATCACCGTTCAAAAAAGGAAAATTAACAATTGTATTTAAAGAACGAAAAATCGTCCTTTTTGTCGTCATTTTTTGTGTAGAGTTTCTCTGTGTAAAACTAAAATATCTAAATCTAGGAAGGAACAGTAATTGCTGCTTATATTTGATTTAATTAAAGAAATATAAAAATTGGGAGATGTGGTATGATTGGCAATGAGAAAATTATCCACCTGAGTTAATATGAAGTGGTAGTAAGCAATTATAGGCCACCGGACTGCCTTCAACAATGAGAAAAAACCCATACTGTATAGTCGGCTATGATAAGTGAAACAATTGAAACGAGAAAACTAACGGCTTAATTTATGACTATTTATAACAAAACAATTTACGAAAAACAGAAATGACAGACATGAACCAACAACAACCACTGTACTACAGGCTCCTGACTTGGGACAGACACATAAAGAATGTGACTGGGTTAAACATGTTTTTGAGCGCGCAACCCTCCCATAACCTAGGACATATTGGTTACAGCACAACATACATCAAACTGTAAAAAAATCAATTGCAATTGGCTTAACTCAAAAGATCGGTATAAAACACAAAAACCACTAACAAACATAAAAACAAAAGACACAAAGCACCGAAATAAGATTATTCGCAGTTTCTTAAAGCTAGTTCAAAACCAATTATTTACAACTAAGAAATAAATCATGTTCCCCAGACTAAAGTATAAATCAGTACACATCCAACGGATTAAGCGTAAAGACGTCATAAACAGTCTGAGAAACGCATGAACTTGTGCATTACTTTATAAGTAAAGAGTATCAACAAGATGTAAGATCATGCCATTGAGTTCGCACAACTGTACATATATAGCAATATATATTTAGCTATGTTTTGATTTCTCAAAAACAAAATCAAATTGTTTTAGTACCGATAAGAACAATATTTAAAAATTTTGCTACTGTGTGAAATTGAAAACCTTAGAATACGTTTATTCAAAGGATCAACTAGTTTACATGAATCGTGTCTTAATTAACTTGCTTTATACACATTATCACTGTAAAAATTAGGATGTGATATCTCATTTTTCATAAGAATTCTACAGCCTAAATTTCTAACTAATTGTTTGTTTCTATGAAAGAATTTGATAAAGGTTTTCATAATCTATGGTAACGAAATTCCCGACTTACTAATTAACAATTTATACATAAATTACGTTCATTTACTTTGAGTAAATTTCGGCAGTTTATTTAGAGAATTCTTGATTATTTAACGAAAAAATGTCATCAAGATTACCTCAAGATATTGTTTGACTGTTTGTGTTGTTGGGTTACTGTCTCATTTGCATAAATCCCACATCTCTTATTTTTCATTTATATAAATGAATTTTTACGATATTTGTGATATGCATTTGTTGAGTAACGACAACCTTTATAGTAGCCTACACGGAATTCGAAATTTTTGAAATTTATTCATCAGTTAATAGTCTTATTATATCGGGTTTTAAGAGATCCTTTTCTGTAATATTACAAACGAATTTCATGACAATATATCTCGACATTGTGTTACCTTATTAGGCAAAACATCGACCAAAACATCATTTTAATACAATCCAGAATTAGTAATTCTACTATAATTGATGTAAGCTTTTTCAATATACGTGATAAAGGTTTCGTTGGCTGTTGTAAGAACACTAGTAAGAACACCGAATATAAAATTGAGAATGGAAACGGGGAATTTGTCAAAGAGACAACAACCCGACCAAAGATCAGAAAACAGCCCAAGTCCACCAATGGGTATTCAACACAGCGAGACAATCCTGCACCCGGAGGTGGTCCTCAGCTGGCCCCTAAACAAAAATGTGTACTAGTTCAGCGAAAATGGACGTCACACTAAACTCCGAAACAATATAAATGAACCAAAATAAAAAAAAAAAAAAAACATTCAAGACTAACAAAGGCCAGAGGTTCCTGACTTTGGACAGGCGGGGTTTAACATGTTTTGTGAGATCTAAACCCTCCCCCTATTCCTCTAGTCAATGTAGAATAAGCAAACATACAGCAATACGCACAGTAAAACTCAGTTTAAAAGAAGTCCGGGTCTGATGTTAGAATAGGTAACAGAAGAAACTAAGCAAAATGACAATGATCAACATAAATTAACAAAAGACTACTAGCAGTTACTGACATGCCAGCTCCAGACCTCAGATAAACTGATTGAAAGATTATGTCTTCATCATATGAAAATCAAGTACAATCCCTCCCGTTAGGGTTTAGTATCATACCAACAACTGGTTTTAAAATAAATGTGTTTATTTCTGATGCAAATACCCTATGAGTGAATCAATATTAATTCCCAAAAATACCGTCTTTAATAACCTGACAACAATATCGTAACTACATCCCTTCTGAATAAGTCTGTTTAAAGTATTGGTTAGCTTTTGAGGTGAATGACGACATTGTTGTGCTTTGTATAGAATATTACCATAAAAGATTGGACGTGAAATACCTGAATATAAGATGTCTGCACGTTGATTTATATTTACGAAAGATGTCCTTGTACCGATGATAAAATTTAGTAAATTTTTTGACAAGTTTGTGATATCGATAACCCTGGTGTAATAATTTTTCAGTCATACAGAGATTTCTTTCGTTAAAATCAAATACTTTGTTACATACACGAGCGATTCGAACAAGATGAGATATATAAACACCATAAGATGGTGACAAGGGAACGTCACCATCTAAAAATGGATAATTAACAATAGGAAATGAAAAATCATCTCTTTTATCGTAAATTTTGGTATTAAGCTTCCCGTTAAAGATATAGATATCAAGATCCAGGAAAAGGCAGTGTTCATTGTTAGTATTAGCTTTATTTAAAGTCAGCTCAGCAGGATAAATCTCTTTAGTGTACATACTGAAGTCGTCATTATTGAGGGCCAATATATCATCCAAATATCTAAAAGTGTTATTACATTTTTATATCAGATGTTGTATCGATAGGTCTTTGCTGATTTTCGTCATAAGTTGTAACTCGTAACAATACAGAAACAGGTCCGCAATAAGTGGTGCACAGTAAGTCCCCATTGGAATTCCGATAACTTGACAATAAACGGAATCTCCATAGCGAACAAAAATGTTATCTAGTAAAAATTCAATTGCAGTTATCGTATCAAAGCAGGTCCAATTGACATAGTTCTTTTGTTTGTTGTGACTAAAAAATGACCTAAAAGAGTTTGAACATATATATTCGCATTCTGACTTTTTAAAAGCCCATTTAATTAGGTGGGTGAATTTTTAATGAGATTATGAGGCAAAGTGGTATATAGGGTAGAAAAGTCAAAACAGATTCGTAATCACCAATATGAGCATGCAATTTATCAAGTACTTCCAACGAATTTTTGACACTCCAAAAGTAATTAATTCCACTATTTTGAAAGGCCTTATTTGAACAATTTATTACCAGGTTTTTGTTTGTACCAAGTGTATTAGTAAGTAAAATAGACAGTTTAGTAGTGGAACAATCATGGCTTGAATACAAAATAAGGTGTTTTGTGCAGCTTCGGAAGCCAGTACATAGCTGGAACTTTCATGTTATTCAGTTCTGCTTGTAAAGAGGTAGCTAAAAGTTTATGTTTGTTACAGATGTCATTTTCCGAAAATGGAGTCAGTTGGAATGTTGGTGAATTCGTGATTTTCTTTGCAGAACCTCAATGTAATTTTTTTTTTTTTTTTTTGGCGTAAAGATAAGCAGGTCTCCTGTAACAGTAAGTTCATATTCTCGTAACTTTGATTTTTTTTTTATAGTTTAGAGAACTCTAAGATTAAAAAAATATGCAGTTCACATGTTTTAATATTTCTGCTAGACTTCTGTTTAGTGTTAGCATACGTAATATATAACATTTAGATAAAACTTTAAAGTAAAAAATAGAAACATTGATAGCACAAAAACAAATCATCCAAAGCCGTCAAAGGTTAATTTTCGCCTACCTAATAAATCTACGAACTACAGTAATTCCGGGAAAACATATGAACTACTATAAATCCACAAGCCATGCTATAAATAATCCCTTTACTATATTTGTCTGGGTTAAATGAGTTTTAATGTGTAAGTACTCAGTACATAAGAATAACATGTGTAATGATACTTATTCACATACACCGACAAATTGTAATTGCTCAAAACAAACACCAAGAAGACACTGGAGGTTCTTGTAGTGAAAGCAAAAAACAATCTATCGCTTTGGATGCGATTTAATGCGCCATGAACTTTGTATAGGGAGAGGAATATCTGGAGCTATTGAAAATTGTCAAAGTAAGGACTAAAAAAAAAAAAAAAAAATAAAATTTTCAACTAAATAAATAATTAAGAAAAATCAAACGCAAATAAGTAAAAGAGAGAACGAATACTATAACGAAATACAGAAATACCTACTGAAGTATAGCGTCACAAAAAGCCCGATTGTCGAGTTCCATATAATGTACATCTTTGAACTGTAATTCGTGTTCGATGATTCTCTGTTGTTTTAATGCACGTGAGCGGTTTCGTGAAGCTACGGGTATTTCCTGTGACTTGTCTTCAATGTCATATTTTCTTCTCAGTGTTCTAGATACAACAGATCTGAAATAATCACGAAAATGTTTAACAAGTATGGATATTTTTGAATGCCTTTCCATATAAATATATTATCATTATCAAATGTACCTGATGAACATTTCATTAACATGTAAGCTCTTACAAGGAGAATATTGTATATTTGTTGTGTACAAGTTATCATTTTGTACAAATTATAATTTGTACAAAAATTGTACAAATCATAATTTGTATTTTGACTTTGTCCAAATTGTAATTTGTACAAAAAGTGCTTGTACAAATTACAATTTGTACAATATTTGACTAAAATTCACTTATAACTAGTACAATAATTTATAGTATGGATTCTGTTATAAAAAAGCATTGATACACACTATAGAATTATTATTCAATGACCACATAATAAACTTAATACCCCAACACACTAGGACAACGATCCCACTACGACCTCAGAAATTATGAAAAATTTTGGAAGTCGTTGTAAGATCGTGGAGGTTGTGGTAAGGTCGCAGTGAGGACGTACCAAGTCTATATGATCGTGGAGGTCTACGACCAACTTTGAACATGCTCAAAACATTCGTAGTGCAGTCGTGGCCAAAACTTGTCGTAGCAGAAGCGTATGAAGTTTGTAGTAAGGAAGCAGTAAGATCGGGATGGGCGTGGAAGCATCGTATTGGAAACGTGGTGTTATCGGGAAAGCCAATGGAAAATATTTCGCTGCGACCTTACTACGATTTCACTGAGACTTTCCCGATTCCACTACGTCTTTATTAAGCTTCTACTACGATATTGGTACGAGGAAGACATTAGTACACTGCTACTACGTTTTTGTCGCCCTCAGTACGACCTCGCTACGATTCTACTACGTCCTAGCCACGACAATAGCATGACCTCATTCTGTTGATACCTCTACTTTTAGCACCACGACCTCTAAGTGTTTTTGATACCTTTAGTAACATGTTTTCTCAAGAAAACTGGTGTTAACAATAGGAAAGTAAAGATATTTATAGGAATGAAAAGCGTAGTGACAACGTAGTGGAAACGTAGTGGAGTTGTGGTTCGATCGTAGCAAGGTCGTAGTATGAACGTGAAAACTATAAAATATTGAATATTCAAGCCGACCATACCACGATCTCACCGTGATCTTATTTTTTTATAGATCGTAGTGGGATCTTAATCATCTTGGACTAGTGTGATGGGGGTTTTATTTACAAAATACAAAAATAGTCCTGTATAATTTGTTCGAGCATGTGAGTGAATTATGGCATCGGGAATTGCACAACATCTTTTTCTTTTTACATTTACATTTAGAAGTGATGCAACCCCCTTTTGCATTTACATTTAAAAAAAAACCTGACCACCAGTTTTTGATAGATTTTTAGCTACTTCACGTAGCGAAAGTTGAAGCTCAGGAACCGATGTGTCTTTAACAGCTTCAATTTGATTTCTCAACAATATCCTGTTAAAATTCCTACAACTGTTCCAATGCGGTACCCAAAGTTTCCAGATTCAATAATTACACCTAAGATATTTCGAGGAGCAATTGGTACTGGTCATACTGAGGAATTGGTATAATGATATCATCCCACACAGCAAGTTTTGATAATATCCGTTTCGTTTTCTTGGTTAGATATCGGCTTGGATCTGTTGGCCACACAGCACACACTTCCTGGCTCGTATGATTAGTGTTTAAACGTGTTTCATCCTGACTGTCACTCGGGCCAATTTCTATTATACTATAAGAATTGTCAATGGGGCCAATAGCTATTATACTTTCAGAATTGTCACTGGGGCCAATATCTATTATACTATCAGAATTGTTACTGGGGTCAATGTTTATACTTCTATCAGAATTAGCCCTTGGGGCCAATTTCTATTGTACTATCAGAATTAACTGGGATGCATGTATCAATTACATTCCTCCATCTGGGTATTTCTGTGTTTAGTGAATAAGGGTTATTGTGTTGTCATTGAATAAAAATTATATAGTGTGTATCAATGCTTTTTTTTAGAACAAAATTCATACTATAAATTATTGTACAAGTTATAAGTGAATTTTAGTCAAATTTTGTACAAATTGTAATTTGTACAAGCACTTTTGTACAAATTACAATTTGTACAAAGTCAAAATACAAATTATAATTTGTACAATTTTTTGTACAAATTATAATTTGTACAAAATGATAACTTGTACACAACATATATAAGACTATTGAATTTGAAGAATTTAAAAAAAATTATAATGAAATACATGTACTTATAACTTTTGGTACATAAAACTTATTTACAAAGTACAAGATTATTTCAACCACACTTTCCTGCTGAATGCTTTGAGCAAACAAACTAATATCACATATTATTTTTTTTTAAATCAAAGGTAGTTGAATTAAACAGAATCATAAATAGACCTTACCTTATTTAATCTCAGTGTTCAAACTACATCTATGAACATTTCTTGCAGTTCTTCATGCAGGTATGTTTTTCGCTTGATCAGTCCCAAATGAATAATAAAGATAAAGTACCTTCCAGTGTTTCTGTCAAGTTTGGTTTAGGTAAATGACATCAGTTGAAAAGAGTGAAGTGTGCAACGTTAAGAAAAAACAAGAATCGTCAATAATAGTAATAGGTTTCATTTACATCGGCGCTTTGAACAAGGAGGAAAAAATATACATTAGCAATTTTCAGTTTTGTAGCATTCAAAATGAAATAAATATCTTTGTATGTTTTATATTGTGATCCTTTTAATTTATCAAATATTCATGTTTTCTACTGACATTGTCGGGTGCTTATGTCATTAATACGCATGCCATACGCAGCGATGTTAAGGCGATTTAGATCAGATTTTGTCAGGGACAGATAACCCCGTAAGGACTTCATTATGTATTCATATATTCATTAATGGCGGAGGCTGCGTCTATCGATGAAACTGTATGAAATCAAATTACATACATGCCTGTTAACTAAAAACGGGTATTCATATGATGTAATTTATTTATCTAAACACAAATATTGTATGTTTGTGCTTTAATTATTATGGCAAACAGTTGCAATAGCTGTTTTTCTTGACGAGATTGTCGGCTTGTGGACTCCGCCTCCTTTTGAGGATTAACCAATCAGTAGACGATCGCCGTCATACAGATGCTTGCAGTTTGCAGAATGGAAAGAACTTTGCAGCGAAAATTATTTTCACTTCTACGTGAAAATCTAACTAGAAAAGTAAGTGTAAGCCACCAAATATGTATTATTTATGAAACATACGTTGCTTGTTTTGTTAATCATTCGCTTTAGAAAGCGAAAATCTGTATACTATTAGATAAAAATGAGTTCAGTGTTGGCAAGCATGATATACATGTGGTCAAAACGAAACTAGACTGCAACACAAATCTGAAATTGGAATAATTTATCGAGTCCCGTCAATAAATGAACAGAATATAGAATGAAACAAATTCTCTGCATTATACCAAGAGCCATTCTCAACATTTACCCTGAAATTCGTTTCTAATTTTTGTTACCTCAGCCATGCCCATGATCCCTACATTCAAAGCATGGAGCTCTAATTTGGAGCACAGGGCACACTCTGAACACGTAATCTGGAGTTTAATCACATATGGTGTACCCCCCCCCCCCCCAACCTCTACTCCCACCATTAAATCAATGGGAAGTCTATATTATATTATTTTCTGCTTAGTGGTGTTTGTCAACTTTGAATTATATAGGGTGGTAAAGGGTGAATTTTATGCAACGTTTTCTTTTTATTTCACTTGTTTCGTGATTTGATGTTTTGCCTCTCACCAGCTCAATGTCTCGTGTTTGGTTCAATGTACGTGCTTCGTGTTTCGGGCTCCCTTATCTATTTTCCATGTTTCTTGTCGTACTCTTTATTTCTCGTGCTTGTCAAAAAAGT